>CM051236.1:286891045-288379603 GCA_027917425.1 Gastrophryne carolinensis
CTCAACAGAAAAGGTGGAGCATATTACTGACCATAACCTGATATAGGGCACACTTACATAGATATTATTAAACCATTACCGGATAAAGTATCCTAATGGCCAATGTTGTATCTCCAGAATATTGTACCAACTCGCAGTGATGAATACTAAGAAACTCACATACACATAAACCAGTGTTCCTATTATGAATTTGGCAAGTGCCTTCTCTCATGTTACCCCACGGATCATGAATTTCAACCAGACAGTATACTAACCATTTCTATCAAACTAGCACAGGATAGTTGCCGGTGCCAATTAATCCTAAGGAATTGGATATATAATGTCATGGTAGAGCTATTGTGCGATGTGTGATAATTATCGTATGAGGCATGGACTATAAGAAAAATAGCCCATGGCATTCAGAGCTGCTAAACAGGGACAAAGGTACATACTATCCCCCAGATATTGATCAAATGACAGACATTAAGGAGTGAGTGCTATGCAGCTCGTGATCTTCTGAGCTTGAGGCAGGGTTCAGGGGAAGCCATCTCCTTGTGTGTGACGTAACTGACGAAAGTGAAAAGATATATGCTATTCCCAAGGTGACAATGAAGTATTTGCAACCAAAGAACATAACAAAACATGTGAAATAAGAATGATATAACTGAATATCTTCAGAACTGTTGATGAACCCATGTGCCCCAACCATGTACCAAACACCAATATTAAGAGACCCATGGTTATCAACATCATTTCAATGACTGGGCCAAAAAACATAAAAACAAATAAAAACAAAACCATCAGAGTGAATGTGAAAACCCCAAAAGTACCAATTATGTGCAGTGAAAGAATGCATTCCCAAGAAACTTTATCCCTGTTCTACAAGCCCTCCAGCCCCCTAAGGGGATAATATGCCCAGCCACTTCTTATAACCTCCAAGGCGGCGGGCTGATGATTGCCTAGCCCAAGAAAGGGATGAAGGCCCAGTCTTCATTTAAACCTCTTGGACTACGGGTGTCCAACTGAAAGATCCATCTTAACTCTCTCTGTTGAAGACGGCGTCCCCACCTCGTGAGCCCATGTGTACTTTTTCTATGCCCACCACTCTTAGAGATTTGTGGTCACCCCTGTGTCGTTCCAAAAAATGACAAAAAAAACAGGAGAAATGGTCTTACCTGTCCTTTTGTCCCTGCTTGCCAGCCGAATGTTCGACAGATGTGCCTGAATTCTGGTCTTGAGAGCATTCTGGGTTTCCCCAACGTATGCCACTGGGCAACCACAGCTCAGTAGATAAATAACAGAGCATGTCCTGCAGTTAATAAAAGAATTGATCTTAAATGTGCGTCCACTCTGTAAGTTCTTAAAATGAGTGGTTTTCTCAATATGTCCACAGACTGAGCAATTCCCACATGGGAAACATCCTAATGTTTGTCTATCTGGGAGCCAGGTACCCACTGGATTAAAGTTGCTCTTACAAAGATGGTCCCTAAGGTTCGGAGCCTGACGAGCTGTCATGAGTGCTCTAGGGCCCACCAATTCCATCAATCATGGTTCCGAAACTAGAATATGCCAGTGCTTCAATAGCACACCGCGAATTTGTCTCCACTGTTTATTAAAGTCTGTGATAAAACGTACCACTTCCTTGGTATTTTGCGGACGCTTTGAGCTTTTAGCTCAGGGTGTCAACAGTTCAGATCTATTGAACTCTTTAGCTCTAGTATACGCCCTGCCTGATGACTTTGTCAGGGTAACCCCTTGCCACAAATTATTTGGCTGTGGCCGCAGCTTCCCGCTCAAACTCTTCTGGGTCGGTACAATTTCTTTTTCTGGGATGGTGGGAGGAGTGCACTGTTTTTGATCCTGACCTGCAGCGGTACCACCCTGCAATATTGGCGTGGTACCACTACATTGTTTTGCCCGATAAGAATACCGTTGAGACCCTTATACTTGCCGACATTCACAATATCAGCAAGGGATAAGCCATCGTCTGTGTAAGAATAGATGTATTTATTGTAAATAGTTCTTAAATTAATAAATGTTTTTCGGATATCTGTATATAATTATGGAGTAATGTTAGTCTAAATTGAAGGCTCATGCCTCTGAGCTTGCCTCCTTACTTTCCAGCTTTGCCAATGTCGCCTGTATGCATGTCCCCTGGTCCCTTACTGTTTCTTCCTTGCCCTTGCCCTGGGGGGGCGCCCCTGCCCAGCGGCCACCCCTGCCCCGCTCAGCGCAGCACGTGTGTTTGCGCGTGCGCGGGGTGGGGGGGCACGGGGCAACCCGCGGTGCTCGGGGTCACGGCGCGGTGTGCACGGTGGGTGGCTGTGTTGTCATGGCCACCGCCTGTCTACATCCGGGGGGGCTTGGGACATGCTGGGTGCGTCATTTCCGGCTGGCCGAATGACGTCATTTCCGGCGTCTCCTGTGGGGCGCAGATGCGCTCCAGCACACTTCCCTGATTGCGGACGGTGTGCATCGGCTTGGCGGCAAGTATAAAGGCATGTGCCTTTGTGTTCATTTCCTCCTTTCACCCAACGGAGCGGCAAGGGTGGCCGCGTACGTAGGTGTCCCACCTGCTAGTCCCCTGCTCCATATCATGCGTTGTGGACTTTGTTGCCAGGCTCTTGGTTTTTATACTTTTTGTATACACTTATTCATTGTTTGATACTGTAGTCTATGTTAGCGATTTTGCACTTACAGGTGTTCATGACCAATTGGTTCAAAGTATGTCTTAATATTTATTGTGCACATTATGTATCTTTATTAATTGTTACTTTTTAATTAATTGAATGATTCCTTGCTTATCAATATAGATGTATATTTAAATTCTTGATTTTTCATGTACTTTTGGATGAATTGTCACCACATTTCGTTACTTATGCACTGTCACTTTATGACTGTTTGTTAGTGTGGCTAGATAGTTTTCTAATATTGGGTTGTGATTTTTTGTGCCGGCACAAAAAAAAACGTTTAAGTTATTGTTGTCCCCACACGCTTAATATCAGGGAGTTTCCCAGTTATTACTGTCTGCCGTATTGTTGTCAGCACTGGAAGCATTAGGGGAGGCGCAGTGTTTTTAATCTGTTGGTCGTGTTAAGTGTTTGTTGTTTGGGTTACTCCTTGCATTATTGTGTATTATATTTGTTGCCTTGATTATTGGTGCTCCTGTCATCAGGGTGAGGAGGGATTGGTTGTCCCCGAGCCTTGTAGTATTGTTAAGAATATATTCTATAAAACACACGCTGTCTTGTTGTCCTGTAATGAAACCAGCTACATATTGCTTTTGTTTCCTGATTATGCCACGTTGACGTCTGTGTTTATTATATTTTGACTAGAGACTTCTTTGTAATTTTAGCGGAACTTTATTTCTTGTAAGGGCTACAAACTAGCAATATAATCATGTAAAATATATGGCTATGTACCCAAAAGTAAATAGCAAGTAAACCTAAAGTAATATTAGACTTTAGGCATGCTCAATAGCCTTCACACTGGAATGCCTGGGGAAAGGGAAACCTGGCTACTTAACAAGTAGGAAGCCCAAGAATGGTCTTTCAAAACTCACCTCTCTGGTGAGGCAACCATGGAAAGTACAGAACACAGAACAATATTCAAAGTCAGTCACAAGACTTGTCAGGTCCTTGTGTTAAAGAGCATCCACCCTGGTTGTTGTATTCTTTCAGCGGAAAAAAGAAATTGCAGATTTGACAGAGAATATTTTTCACTTAAGGTGTATGATTAACACCTTCTCGTGCCATTTAGCATGCAGATAACAAGATACAGAACCATTTTTGTGATCTGAACAAATAGTTTGTGCTCTCTCACACATGTACATACATATTACTGGTGCTTAATAATGACATATACATACAAGCTGTATGTAAATGTTATATCATGCCTGTATGATAAATGTATGATGAATAGACCTGTTAAGTATCCCTGCTTATCACTAGAGATGAGCGAACTTCTTAAAAATTCGATTTGGGCGATTCGCCGAATTTCTCCAAGAAATTCGAGTTCGTCCGAATCGAACTTTAAAGAATCGCTCATCAACTTCCGCCGCCCGCTGACAGCGCAGCCGGCCTCCCCGCTCCCGCCAAGCCCTGAAATTTAAAACAAAAATGCCGGCATGGTGGGAGCGGGGAGGCTGGCTGCGCTGTCAGCGGGCGGCGGAAGCTGGCTTCCGTCGCCCGCTGACAGCGCAGCCGGCCTCCCCGCTCCCACTATACAACAAACACTTACCGGCATGGTGGGAGCGGGGAGGCCGGCTGCGCTGTCAGCTGGCGACGGAGGCAGCCGGCTTCCGTCGCCCGCTGACAGCGCAGCCGTCCTCCCCGCTCCCACTATACAGCAAACACTTACTGGCATGGTGGGAGCGGGGAGGCGGGCTGCGCTGTCAGCGGGTGGCAGAAGCCGGCTTCCGTCGCCTGCTGACAGCGCAGCCGTCCTCCCCGCTCCCACCATGCCGGCATTTTATTTTTTTTTATTTCAGGGAAAATTCGGTCAGCACGAACCACCAAAAATTCGGGTACGTGCTGAATCAAATTTTTCCTGAAATTCGGTGCGAATTCAGGTTCGTTAGAACCGATTCGCTCATCCCTACTCATCACCTTCAGACATCTTCAATAATACAGCACTGGCAAGTGAATGTGTAGGCTTCTAATACAACAATATAGTATTAAACTTTAGTAATCTTGTAGACATACAGGATATTTTCTTACAAATATCTCTAATTTAAAGGCAGATATGATATAACAGATGTAAGCATGAATGAGCTTTGTAACTAAAATGCATTGGAACAGTAAAACACACACAAAAAGGAAATGTTAAGGGAATTTTAAGTGCTGTGTTGAATTGTTGCTGTTGCCTTTGGAACCTTTACACCATCTCACTGTACTGTAAGAATTCAGTCAATGTGTATGGCTGCTGCCTATTATCTGTACCCGTAGAGAACCACTAAGCTTGTTGTTGCAATTAAAAACAAATCCTTAAAAAGAAAATAGTTTTGTGATCTTTGACCCCACCCATCGGGAATGTGTGTGTATTACAGGACTAGGAAAAAGGTGTTAATCTATTGTTAAAGAAAGGGCTGAAACTGGAGTAACACATACTAAACAAATACTAAAAGCTAAGGAAGTAACATATTATAAAGAATGTAAAACCTATACATTTTTAGATTGGCCCGCAAAACAAAATCATATGGACAACCTGCTGAAGCTCTAGGAATATGCATTTGCTCTGGAATTTAGATGGAACAATGTGGAGAAATGTAAAGTCATACACTTGGGGTTCCAGCATCAACCGCTGACAGCTTTAAAAAAGGATTAGATGTTTATTTAGAAGAAAATAACATTAACAGTTACTATTGGCTGTTATCAGTAAAAAAATAAAATAAAACATAACTTCCCCTACCCCTTGGTTGAACTTGATGGACATATGTCTAATTTGAACCGTATTAACTATGAAGCTATGTAACATATAATACTATTACAAGTGTCTATATGAATAAGCTGCAAGTCAAACAAGATAGGTGCCATGAACACTGATCAGACTAGCAGGTGCAGGAGGTGCCATCACAGTTTCACACAGCATATAGCAGTTCATTTCTATGGTAGCTGTTGAGAAGCAAGACATAGAACCGTGTCATTAAATCAGGAGATTAGGCACAAAATGTAGTGAATATGAATTACCATGACATCTAGCACAATAGGTTTTTGTGTACTTAAGCTCTGCCAAATATAATAGCTGAAATATCCAGTTATTCTATTGATCTACAAAAGCTAATTGAATGCATAGGTATTAAATACAGTATGATTATGATTCATTACTGTAACTGGGTCATGGGCATTAAAGACATATTTATTATGCCATGGTTGTAATATACAGATATCATTACCTTAATTTAGGAAAACTAACTGCATTTACAAAGACTCTAGAATTAATATTATATATATATGACTAATTGCATAAATCTCAGTATATAGTTTAAATATTTCGTTGCCAGGGCTCTAGTAACATTTTGTACTCCAAGTCATGTTTTTCATTTGTTACACTCATACACAGTAATAAAACACAGTAAATCAAGTTTAAGTGGACCAAAACCCCCATTTCTAACTAGCATTCCCTGAATTGGTGCCCCCGTGATGAGTACCTTTTGGCAATTTTAGCTGCACCTGCTTTACTACGCTCCTCGCATAGTAAAGCAGCTTTGGGCAAATTTATTTCACAAGCTCGGTGGGTTTTGGTCCGCTTTAAGCCACCTATGGAATATTTTTTTCTGAGCAAGTATCCTGCACAATATAAATACTGTGTGTATAAATACTGTTTTTCAAATTTCAAAAATCACACAGAGGTGATCACTGCACACTTTTTCATCATAACAGTTGGCTTGCAGGCTGATTCATTACTAGCACCAGCTACGAACAGATGAGCGTCTGTAGCAAGACATTGAGAGCGACCGCTAGTAGTCGTTGTGCCCGGCCATGATTCGCTGTTTCAGAGCGTCTCAGTCGCTGGCCACATTGATGAATATATTGTGTGAGTCACTCTAATCCCAGTACAGCGCTGTATGGGAGCAAACGGTAGCGTCAGCTCAGTACGACAAACTCACACCATATTCATAAAAAAAGCAGTTTCAGCATTCAAAATTGGGTAGTTGTAGCCCAGAGCGCCAGAGGCTGTGTGATTAAAGTCTGTTTTTGAACACATATCCACTAGTAACAAAGCGAAAACATATGGAATTACATTGTTATTACATTGTAACTTGAACAATATAATACCAGACATGTAAGGACAATTCTGCATAAAAATATTATAAATCAAAAAAGTTTTCAAAAATGTAATTTTCCAGGCCAGGATACATGTCAGAAAGATTTGAGTTTTTATAAAAGAAAAGAAAAATGGGATCAGGAAAGGGATTATAAGGAACGTCCATTGAAATGTATGTGAGAACGCCAGGTAAAAACAGGTTAGGCGCTGTACGCTGAGCCTGGGATAATGATGAATCGGACGCTACATGGCGTTGTTCCAGTCACTCACCAGATTCGGCTTCATAAATGTGTAATTGCGTGCCGTGTCCGGCGTTCACCTGCCGCTACCTGCTGCTTACAAGACACTACCTGGCGCTAGAGCTTCATGAATAAGGCCCTTGGTTGTATGTTGTCTTTGTTTAGGATTTAAGTATGGCAAACATTTTTGAATGAAATTATGAACTTCATGGGCTCATGATAAAACTTTAGATTATTGTCTACAGAGGAGAGTAAGACAAAAGTAAAGCAAATTAAAGTTGATGCACTGTAATCTGACAAAGAATAAAGAATAAATTCATCTTTTATTAAAACTAGCTTAAAGGCATTGGTCCTTTAGACTGTAAGCTTGGAAGGGCAGGGCTCTGTCTCTCCTGTTGTCTCCTGTTCTTACCTTATTTGGTTTGAGCTTTGTAGCATCTAATTTGTTTTGGACCCTATACAGTATGTTTTACCTTGTCTGTAATTAAACCTAGTAAAGCACTACGGAAGATAGATGCTGCTACCAAAATAAACAACAATAATAATAATAATAATAATAATTGGTGGGTCAATGTAATCCATCGTTTTTACTTAACATTCAGAACTTTATACCCCCAAGGCCGAGCCACTGATTGACAATGCACAGTTCCTCATCCTTTTTGGCATCATCTAGTGGTGTGCTAGCCATTGCCCATGTATGTGAGAAGCCAGAAAACACCATAGTAATCAGCAACATACACATCATACATACACATTGGAACAGCCAGCTCACCATATCTAACAGGGGCACGGAAAAGGAGATCCAAGGCAGTTCTCCTCAATGTAGTCCAAAACAGTATCTTATCCAGCCTCTCAATAAAACTTAACTTATAATGTACAAGGTTAAAGTGAAATAAAGTGCCAAGGTGCATAATAGCATTAAAATCCAGATGCCAAAATGTGTCCTGTTTAGTACAAACAGGACACATTTTGGCATCTGGATTTTCATGCTATTATGCACCTTGGACCTTGGACAACCTTGGACATTAAAAGTTTTATTCAGAGGCTGGATAAGATACTGTCATAGTAATCAGCAGCCTTTGCTGCTAGAGTGGGTGTTCCTTCACTAGGATAGGTAGGAACTTAGGGGGTTATTTAAGAAGGGATAGTGTCAGGTAGTGCTTTGTTAATGAGAGGTAGTGACAGGTAGCGACAGGTGAACGCCGGACACGGCATGCAATTACACATATATCATGCAGAATCTGTTGAGTGACTGGGATAACACCATGTAGCGTCCGATTCATCATTATCCCAGCCTCAGCGAACAGCGCCGCGTTCAGCCTTGCAGAGCGCCAGAAATTACCTCTTGCCACCTGTTGCTCTCCCATAGATTTCAATGGACGATCCTTTTCTTCCCTGGGTTTTTTTTTTTTGTTTTTTTTTAAAATCTCAAATAATGCTGTGACCTCTTCTGGCATTGAAAATGCAGTTTTTTCAAAAATTGTTCATGTTTTATATATTTCTGCAGAAATGACATTACAGGTCTGGCATTAAAGTGTTCATGTTACAATGTTATGGCAATGTAATTCCATATCTTTTCGCTTTGTTACTAGTGGATACATGCTGCAAAACAGACTGTAAACACACAGCCTCTGGCGCTCTGGGCTTCAGAGAAGCATTTTTGAGCGCCAGAGTTTTGTGAAGATGTTTTTATAATGAATATGTTGTGAGTCGGTCACACTGACCAGTCGCTAACATGCTCTCCCATACAGCGCTGTACTGGTCAAATAGCGACTCCTCGCAATGTATTCATCATTGCTGCACAGCGACTAAGAACTAGCGACCCACGGCCGAGCACAGTGACTACTAGCGGGCGCTCTGAAATGCCTGCTACAGACGCTCATCTGTTGCTACCTGGCGTTAGTGATGAATCAGCCTGTAAATTTATTTGGCAAGTCCCACTGCCGAGAGTCTTGACAACTGCATCACAGCTCAATCATTAAAGGTGCCTTGACAGAAGGGTGTTAAATCTTGACCCATCAAGACATTTTTAAGCTAGTTTTAATAAATGATGCATATAATCTTTGATAGAAAATGATACATCACCATTAAATATGCACCATCATGGGCTCATGTACAAGAATTCCCTCTTACCTGCCGATCCATAGTTCTGGTATGAGAAGGTGGGCTGGCAGGTGGGCGAAGCCTGATTCATAGGACTACCAAGCTGTAAGAGTGAGGTTCAGGAAAAGTTATGGTTAACCGTTACTCACATTAAAGTGGACCATCACCCTCCGGTGATCGGCCCGGGAATCTATAAGATTCCCGGGCCGATCACCTCCCTCCCCGCGGGACATCCGAGATCGGGATGTCCCGCGGGGTGAAACCCCCCCAAACACCCCAAATCCCCTTACCTTGTCTCCGGCCGCCGCCGCCTCCCTCGCGCCCCTCTAGACGTGCGTGGGAGGCGGCGGCGGGGGAGCCGCTTGTCCGCGCCTGTCAGATCTCTTGTCCGTCCGCGCTGGGAGCGGGGAGAGGTGAGTTTTTTGGGTGATCGGGGGGGTTTCACACAGCGGGGCACCCCGATCGGGGGTGCCCCACCGAAGTGGACCAAGACCCAGGATAGTCAAAATCCTGGGTGTTGGTCCACTTTAAGCAGCAACTTATTTGAGAATGACACGTATGAAGATTATGGATTTTTTCTGTACATACCAGGAAGAATATATAGCTCAGTAGGTGTAAAACAATAAGTGGTGCACAGAGGAAAATCAAAGCCAGACATACAACAAGAAGTGGCTGAAAAGTGCGGAAGAAGGAATCAGCCTAGATAGTTACAGGTTTCTCTATTAAGGATTGAAAAGTTGGATCATATGACGAGACATCAAGTTGCAGGAGGTTAACACATGAGCTAAACTGGCTTAGTAATAAAGAGCCAGCTTGTTAAACGGTTAAAGTGCTTCAAATGAGTAGAAGTATTCCGCTTTAACTTCCACACACAATAAGTTGTGTGCTCATTGCTCATTCATAGTCAGACCCTGTTGTGAATTAAATCTCTGTCAGCTTTAGTGCACTGCATAAAAATGTTGATTTTTCTTTCTTTAATGCAGCGGGGAAAACATATTTTTCAATGATTTGGTTGGCTGCAAATTTTCCAACGAGAGATTTCTGTGATGCCTCTTCTCTGCAAAGTTAATTAAGTGGAGAGTACATTAAAAGCTTAATATATTGGGGTCAGCCGAGTTCTCACTTTGTAATGTTAAAAGCGTGTTAAAAGGCTGCTGTCTGTGTTTCTTTTGAAGATGCTTCAGATAATATAAACCAGCGACAGAGTAATGATGTAGAGTTTTGGTAGCTGAACTCCTAAACATGCTGTGCTGCACTATTTACTGGTTTTCAAAGCGCTTCTCTGCATAATTAGTTGTAGTGCACTTTGATTATTATGTCTGACTTCCAAGTTCCAAATAACACATAAGTATGTTCTGCTAATCCACTGTGCAAGATGCAGTTACACAGGCATATATATATATATATATATATATATATATATATATATATATAACTCTGACATATACAGTAAACATAAGTATAATCAAGGACTCTGTCTCTTGGCCCATAAGCCACTTACAATATAATGCCCTTATCTCACTTGTATTTTCTATTGCCTATTTGGTTACCCTAACAGTTTGAGTTGTTGTTTTGTTGCATCTGACGCATGATACTGTGTATATTGTAGGATTTCATTGTCATATATCTTATATATATATATATATATATATATATATATATATATATATATATATATTCAAAATGTCCTGCATATTATATTATATATTATAAACATGTTGTCATAGCCTTCTGTAATGTCTGCTTTTTACAATATTACAAAATATGATGGTGAATTATAAATAAATAAATAATAATTGCTAGCAGGCTGCCATCAATATAGGGGGGTGCTAGGTTCTTTATTCAAGGTTCTTGACCACCAAGCCTCCTTAACGTTTGCCAGGAAGCTGCTGGGGTCTGGTTATATTACAAATCTCTGTAAGTGACATGAAAGAACCTAATGTGTCCTAATTGTAATTTCTTGGTAGTAGCATGAAGTTAGGGTTCTGTTTGTTTTGGGGCTCTGTTATTTAGTAATACTGTGCTATTCTTAAAGAAGCGAGATTTTATTGTTCTGTCCATGTAACTATCCCAAGGCTTCAGTGCTGCTGTTCTGATAAAGCCATTGGTAGCCATCTTTGGCTGTGGAGGCCTCTGTGACACACAAGGTGGAGTTCACAATCAGAACACTAACATATCAAGGCAAGACTGCTAAAACATTAGCATAAGTGCTGCCAATTCATGCTGTGTACCAAGCAAAGCCTCCAAATGAATCTTTCCCACATATCCAAGATCACATTGCACCAGAGGGCACAATACTGTTACCTGCCGCTCTCTCCTGCTCCACTCATCTCCCCCAGCACCGGTATGAGAAGGAGGCTAGTCAGTGGGCATGACCTGTGTACACTGGCTCCCACTGAGAAAAAGAAATGCCTGTGTACCATAGGTACTTTTGATGGAATTTTAATTTACCTGTCTAGGTGAGCCCGATACTGTGCACTGTGACTAATATTATGTTGGTATGAAAGTCCCTGTTCAGACACTGTCTCCCCCCCCCCACACCCCCGTTGGAGCAGTGTAAAACCTGGCATGAAAAAGCATTTTGAATGATCCTATTTTACATGAACACCTTATGTTTTCTATATAGAGCTGCTGTCTTCACTTCCGTTCTTGGGTGTGGCTTTGTTTTGGTCAGAGCTGGCAGTGTGACTACTGGTCTCACTCATGCTGGGAGCACCAAGAGAATGGCCCAGCCACGTGACCACATTTGTGTGGGGCTGTGGAGGATTATCATTGAAAAGAGAGTCACATGCAGCTTCATGCTGCCTTTTTATTGCCATTACCTAGACTGTCCCTTTTAACATCTGCGGTTATATATTTACAAAGCCCAGTTAAATGATGTTGCTCCTCATGTAAATGGTGTCCTGGAAGGGTTCTTTATCTGAATCACAGTTGCACTGTGTAGTTGTCAGTGTTTAATAAATAATAATAATTAAAACACTAATATACATTAGATCCGGCAAATTACTTTCTTATATCACCCGACGGTTCCTATTTGCAACGTTTCCTACTAAATTAGATCCTAACCAGTCCCTTGCTGGAGTCCGCCAACAAGAAATCTGATCTGAGTGAGAAAGGTTAAGTGATTTATAAATGATTCATTACCATGACGACCAGCAGCCCTGCATTCCTCATGAGGAAAGGACTTTTTCAGCCTTTCAAAGTTAGGCCAGTAATTGAACTCCGAGAATGTACACAACAGACTTTTGAATTGCCTTTAAATAATTTTAGGTTGTTTTCTTTCAGGCGTCTTAAAGAGCTTAAGAGCAGCGCTTGCATGTGACCAGCCAGCAAAATAAGCATAGAATTTCTGTGGCTGCTGCAGCGTTTAGGCAAATAATCTGACCATTTTCAACTACTTTCTAAGCTTCAATATACTGATAAACATATAGCAGCAATGTCCTAGAGCAGGGGTACTCAACCACTTCTTGTAAAGGTCCATTTACAGGCATCTGGTGAGAGGCGAAGGTCCGGACGGGGTGCTGTCGGGGGGGTGGATAGTTAGAAATCAGCGCACTGGGGGCGGGTTGGGGGTGGATTATACCTTGCAATGCCACTTCCTGCACATACAGTACTTCATATTGCAATGCTAAGTGTCAGGGAGTCATGAGACACTGTCAGGGAGACAAACTACACCGCCAATCCTGTCAGGGCAGGGGTCCAGAAATCTGGCACAGAGGTCCGCATTTGGACCCCGGTCCGCCAATTGAGTACCGCTGTCCTAGAGCTTAATCCATCCCCAACTTTTCCCAAGTTTAGATATTGAGAGAATCATTTCACATAAATGTGTTTTTGTAATACCAGGAGCCTTATTTATGAAGGGTGTTATTTAAGAAACGCTAACGCCACGTAGTACCATGTAGCGTCAGGTGAACGCCAGGGAGCAGTGTGTAAAAGCCATGTGAAAACCATATATATAAGTCAATCTGCTGAGCGCCTCTAATAGCGCCATGTAGCATCACACGTATTACTAGCGACGGCTCAGTGTAAAGCGTCGGCACTGGATGTTTAGCAGCGCCATTTAGCACATGTTGCTCAGCAGCATTATCCCATACATTTCAGTGGTGTTTTTTGCTTGTGTATAATTAGCGTTTTAATTAATTATTTTTCTCAATTTTAGGATATAATTATTGTGTTACCTCTCTTGCCCAGCAACCAAACACTTATATTGTTATATATATATATATATTTTTTTTATACAGAATTGTATGTGCAGATCATCATTGTAGTGTCATTGTTACAGTGTTAAAACATTCATATGTTTTCATGCTTGTGTATATGTGTTGAGAAACAGACTTTTTTCATATAGCGTCTGACATGCAACACTAGGGCGTCCAGTTTTAGGACGCCGATCAGATTATTTACCTGTTCATGAGAGCTTTTACTTTTTCTCTCTCATACTCACGTTTGCTTAAAATAGCTACTCAGGTTTGTCACTAAGTAGCTGAAGAATAATCTTAGAGGCCGATTCACTAATAGCGGCAGGTAGCGACAGTTGAGCGACTGTAGCGGCATTTTCAGAGCGCCCGCTAGTAGTCACTGTGCTTGGCCGTTGTTCTGCAGTTGATAGCGACTCAGTCGGTTTGCCGTAATGTTGAATATTGGGTGAGGAGTCGCTATTTGACAGGTTCCGCGCTGTATGGGAGCGCATGATAGCGACTGGCCCTAGCGACCGGCTCCCACCATATTCATTAACAAATCACGCTCAAAAAATTCTCGCGCTGTAAAATGCATGTTTAAACCCCAGAGCGCTGGCGGCGATGGGTTAAAAGTAGTTTTTTAACCCCCAAACAACCATATTTTTGGAAACCAAAAAAAACAAGTTTTTTAAATAATTTTGTAATATGAATACATTAATATCAGACCTGTAATATCAATTCTGTACATTTTTTTTTTAATTTTTTTAACTTAAAAAAATTATTTAAAATAGCAGAAGTGGTCACAGAATTTTTCACATTTAAAAAAAAATGTATTACAATTAATTATGAATATTTAAAGATTGTTCCATTGAAATGCATTGGAGAGCGCCAGGTAGCGAGAGGTCATACCTGTCGCTGTTCAAGGTCGGACGCTGGCACTGTGGGCTGAGGCTGGAATAATGATGAATGAGTGGCTATCTGGCGCTATCTCAGTCGCTAAGCAGGATTGGCTTGATAAATGTGTGATTTTGGTGGGGAGCCAGCGTTCTCGTGGCAGGGCCCGTCATTACCGGCCGCTCACCAGTCGCTACCTGTCGATATCCCTTGTTAAATAAGGGCCTTAGTTAAAAGTTACCCTAAACTCTCTTTCTACCTACTGGTGGTTCTTACCAGACTGACCATAGAGAGCCCAGGCATAATTCCTGGCAGACTACACTGTTTTGGGTACTGGGCTGGATGTAGCCCACCATCATGTCTTCTTCAGAATCACCACTATCATCAATCCACTGCATGCCATCTAAGTTCCCTTCCCCCAAAATCTTTTTCCCATAAATGGCTCCGCTGTACCCTCCACTGCTATAGCCTCAGCATCGCTTCTGTGGGGAACCATACCCTCCCCTGCCTCAGTATCTGTCCCTACAATAACAAAACTTCAGTATCACCATTTTACGCACACTGCCACATCCACCACTGCCCATGATCTGTCCATGTGATACTATAGCCAGTCACTGACTAACTGGAGAGCACAATAGGGTGGAGCTCAGCAGCTCATAGGCTAGTCATGGATTTGCCAGGACTGGTAAAATCCAAGCCTTATTTCTGCCCCAGTCTGCCACTGCATCAAGTAGCGCTCTTCAGAATATCCATCTTTCTAGCTGCATCCTTAAAAAAATGTAATCCAGAGAAAGTTACAAAGTGCTGACATATTTGGGCCCACAAAAAAGTATTTTTTTTATTCGCTTAAACCACAGCCACATGGTGAAGGCCATGTTTAAAAAAATGTATGTATTTCCTTAATTCTTCTCGCTATAGATTCATTCTTTCATAACACATTGGCATCCAATAGGTCAGTGAAGTCAATCCATGTAAAAAGTTTCATTTTTTATTTCACTTCTTTGCCACTTGCTGTGTCTCACATAGAGAATGTTGTCTGAGTTAAACCCCCTAGACAACAGAAAATAATTTAGGGAAAGGCACATGACCTCAGATTACAACCCCCCCCCCTTCCCTGCTAATCGATCCCATAGTGCATATTTCTCATCCACAGCACCGGCATGAGAAGCCAACCCAGTGGATGGGTATGGACTATGAAGCTGAGACAATGGGCACTTCATTACACGGGTACCTTCAGTATCTAGAAAACCTTTATTACTGTAGGGTTAGAAAGAATGTAAATAATATGTCTGCCTTTTTGGAGCAGAAATATTTTAAAACAAGATCTATATTCTATGTTTGAAAAATGTACTTTAGCCAAAACGTTTTCAGTCAACACAAATTATATTATTTTTAACACAGAAAACGTGCGAGTTCAAAAAACAGGGAAGCTCTTTTCGTTATTTTCAATGAAGTCTAATTAAAAGGAAAGGGTTTCCAAGCATTACCTTCATTAATCAGCTTTTTTCGCCTCAGCTGACATGTTTTCTCAGCAATGACGTCTTCTTTGTAATGTGGAGAATTGCTGCTCTTTTCACCAAATGTCTCGCTCTGCCATTTTCCACTACCTCCTCTTTGCAATTTGTATTTTAAAGTATCTAGTACTTTGATTGTAATAGTATTGATATTGGTAATGTTTTTTAACCAAGACATCTCTTCATTTGTGCTGTACAGCAGTCCAAAGCTAAACTCAAAGCGAAAGTCCACATTTAGTATTTTTGTTTATTGCTTCCTATGTTAGCAGATGTGTGGCTTTTGGAAGCAGTTTACAGTGTTTGCAATCTGTTGCTATTGGCAACTGTGCACCAAGCCGGTACACCAAGATCTACAAGAAGAGAGAAGTGAGCCCTGTACACACAGAATGCAGTTGATATGACATCTGCTGAAGGGGGAAAGCTCACTCAGTCTTCCACATGCCCAGCAGCTGTGTTCTGTGTGAACAGGCCTTGCATTCCTCTTCCTATAGATCTTACTGCAAATACTTGGTGTACCGGTGCAAATAGAAACGAAATGGACAAAACTGCTTCCATAAAAAAAACAGATTTGCTGACATAAGAAAGAATAGAAATGCTAGATAAGATCAGCACCTTAAAGTGGACCAATCACCTCCTGCGGTCGACCTGGAATCGAAAAGATTCCAGGACTGGCCTCTGGCCTGCCTAACTGGCCTACCCCGGATGCCCCTCTGTGTGAAACCCCACGGGGCGTTGGTAAACTTACCCGATTTTGGTGCTCCAGCGCCACAATCTTCGCCAGCGGCTGCATCCACGGCTTTTCTGCAGCTGTGTGCGATTCAGATAGGCCGGGCTTACAGAAGTGTGTGCATCATAGGGAAGCTGGGGAAGCGGCCCTGCATTGGTATGCACCGCATAAAGCACTGGTTGGACGAACGCCCATACATGCACCATAAGCATGGGGTAAGATCTGGGGGGTGTCACAGGGGCTCAACCAACATATCGGGATACCCCTGGGTCACAGGGACAATCACCATGATAGTCAAAATGATGGTGATTGGTCCACTTTAAGGACATTTTGGCACACAAGGTACATAAAATATACAAATGAAAAATTCTATTACATCATAAAGCCCTAAAGACTTGATGGAGCTAGTGGGTTTAGTGTGGAATCAAAGATTGGCCCAGGCAAAGCACTAGGCACTCAAGGCAGTTTGGAATTTCCTGGTTCCTGAATAGGGATGTAAGACAGGGAACAGATCGCACATCACCAGTCCAATGTCCATTCCATGTCAGTCTTCACAGACAGAATGTCAAAAGTAAAGAAAAAGGATGAAAATGGTTCAGACCAGAAGCATAACTGCTGAGATGCAGAGATAACTGCTGTCCAACAGTTTCAAATAATTGTCCTTGAGTTTCATCTCTCCCAAGATGGCATATTCATTCCTAAAAAAATATGGTTTGTGATAACACCTGCCTTCAGTACCTTTCCACAATACATGTGCTTGATATGTTTAGTTAATATTTAGCTTTCATTTATGACTGATAAAATGGAAACAGAGAATCAAAGTAACCTGTGAATCAGTAATTTGAAGCAGCTTGCCTGTCCATAGAGATTACAAAGATACAAGGATTAAAAGAGACTCAGCCAAGGAATGTGTCCTGCAATGCATATATTTGCATTCAATTAAAACAAAGCAATATAAGAACACAGGGTCACTTGTAAACATGCGTCATTTCTGTTGAACCACCAAGAGAGTCTTTCTCTGTTCAGAAAAAAAGGAGAGGGAACAAAAAGGGGGATGTTTTGTTTGGTTTCTCCTTCTGGGAGGCAGCCAATGTAAGCACTGGCAAGCAGACAGAGGTTTTCATCTCTGTGGCCACAGTGCGGATTTGCAAGCTAGCTTTTTTACTTGGTGTTGTCAAAGATCCAATGAAGTAATGCGCAGTATATATTTATGCCTGGGGCATACATCCAGCAGCTAGTAACAATTCTTTAAGTATTCGGCTGTGTTTTTATTCTCCACAAACTAAAGCTGAGCAATATTAAGAGGCCCCGCTTGGAGGTAGGGAAGAAAGTTTTAGACGTTATCACTTTCACATCTGAAAAATGATTTCCTAGCCAGGGAGAGCTGTTCACTAAGAAATTGCTGTAACGAGATACAATGCTGTAAAGCTACAGGGTGGCGATATCTCAGAACTGTATGTTTAGTGCTTCCCACAGACAATTGTTCAGCTTAGCATTGATGTGTCAGCCAAAAGGGAAGATTTGACCTGGTAATATGTTTTGCAAGAGATACACAGTTAAAATACCAAAAGTATTTCAGCTGTTTTTATGATTTTTGAAGATGGATATTGCTTTTGGGTTGCGTTTCTTATTTTTTTTTGCATATCTGATGTAATATTTGGTTTATGTGGAGTGATCTGTTCTCAAATGAAACTGCAAAAAAATGTTATCTCAGTCTGAATTGGATAAAGCATAAATACATTTTGGCCTTGATTCAGTAAAAACTGTTACTTAAAGTCTATGTTTATCCCACTTATTCTCACTTATAGTCCTGTGCAACTGAATCGCACAATGCCAGTAGTTTAAAACTTACTGGCATTGTCTGTCTTGTCCATACAACCATTCCTCCACTGGAATCAGTCACAATGACTGGTTGCACCCCTTCTATTCACTACAATGGAGGGGGCATGCCAGCCATTGGCACATTCCCTTTATTGGTTTGTAGTACTGTCTTAGCACACAGCATTCGTCCACTGTAGTTACTATGCATGTTCAGACGATTATTATTAGATGTCTGTATTGGGTAATGGGTTAATGGCATAAGTTCTGGTGAAATAAGTAAGTACTTTCCCCAGGACCAGGACTGTACTCTATTTCTACCACCCACTAACTTCTTCCTATTGCTCCTGCTACTTAATTTTTTGATCTATTTCATATTGTGATGAGCCTGGGAAGCATGTTTGCCATACCTTCAGTCCTTTTGAACTTTAGATTATCTTTCATTTAGCTGAAGGATAGGGCATTAAAATTGTTTCCTCTGGTGGGCCCAATACACTTCAGTTTGACCCTGCCTGTATGTAGGTGGATGGTAGGCTCTTCTGGCTTCTCATGGTGGCGATAATCAAAGTACAAAATAGCTCTCACTTATTCATGGCTCCTATGTCATTGGTGGCTTAGTGTGCCCATTGTCATGAAACCCAAATGGTAGGTCTATACAAGCATAATCTTACCCTCTCATATCACCAGCTTCTCTGTATTATTTTGCCTGGATGCTTGAATATTTTATAGGGCCCAGAAGACAGACTCTTCTTCAAGCAGACCAACACCCTCCACAGCTAGGGTTTTGGTGGCTGCTGGCGCCACTGCCATAGGACAGGCTTGGGGAGGGGACATCCAAGATGCTGGAGCCCCCCACACATGCCATAATCTTTACCTTATGCACGCTTCTCCGTCAGCAATCCTTCATCATGATTAGCTGTCCGCCACTCACGTGGGCAGTGACAGCGCCACGATTGGCTACCAGGACGCCAATTACCGTGTGGAATTCCCAGCAGGGGAGTGAGGATAAGGTAAAGATTAAGAGCGGGAAGGGTTATGTGTGTGGGGGAGTTCCAGCATTCTAGGTTCCCCCTGAGCCAGTCCTATAGTGGCAGTGCCGAATGCCCTCACTGCGGAGGGTGTTGGCCCACTTTAACCTTCCTTTAGTCCCTTATCTTGCATTTCAGTTTTGAAAGATGAATAGCTGAGGATGGGACAAATTACTCAATTGCATCTACTGTCATTGCAACCAACTCATTTAACCAACAATGACATAGGCACACTACCATGCATTTAGATAAGTATAACTGTGGCAGATGCAACTTAAAATGTAATATATACTGCTGATTTTGGGATTCATTGAGCACACATAAAGGCTGCATATAAAGTTTACTGCAGCAATGTAAAAGCCTTCCCCGTGAACAGAAAAACTCTCAAGCATTATTGCAGTCTGATGGCACAGTGCTTATAAGGATTATAAATTAGATTCTACTTTTGTTTCTATTAAAACAGAGCAAGCCAGGAATTTGACTTTCCCAGGTTTTGTTCCGTTCCCAAGGGGTATCCTGATTTGGGATGCCCTGCTGTATGAAACCCCCCAGAAAGTCCCAAACAACTCACCTCTTCCGCGTTCCAACGGTGCATGCTTGGGTACTCAGGAAATGAGAGACGTTTTTT
This sequence comes from Gastrophryne carolinensis, assembly GCA_027917425.1. Lineage (NCBI taxonomy): Eukaryota > Metazoa > Chordata > Amphibia > Anura > Microhylidae > Gastrophryne > Gastrophryne carolinensis. Next base: position 286,910,919 of record CM051236.1, read on the forward strand.
GTGTTTACCTCTTTTGGCAAACGACTCTCATTGACTTTAATCCAGAGCATGCACTGCCGCTTTCCCCTTTTCCCCAGCCATGTGCACGCTCCCACCCGAGCCCATCTAGATAGCCCAACACCGGTGATGCAGGGGATGCGGAAGCATGCGCTCCCCAATCAAAACAACGAAAGCCATCTGCCAAATGACGTGGCCATAGCTGGTGGCTCTCATTGGACCAAGGAAAGTTAAAGTGGACCGTCACCCAGGGGTGATCGGCCCGGGAATCTATAAGATTCCCGGGCCGATCACCTCCCTCACCGCGGGACATCCGAGATCGGGATGTCCGGCGGTGAGGGACCACCCCAAACCCCCCCAAAACCCCCCCGCCGCCGCCTCCCGCGCGCCCCTCTAGACGTGCGCGCGCCCGCGCCGGTCGTTTGTGAATGGCCAGCGCGGGCGGGCGCACTGTCAGAGGGGCGCGCGGGAGGCGGCGGTGGACGCGCTGTGTTGTCCGCCACTGTCACCCGCTTGTCCGTCGGCGGTGGGAGCGTGGTGAGGTGAGTTTTGGGGGCTTTCTGGGGGGTTTCAAACAGCGGGGCACCCTTAATCGGGGTGCCCCCCTGAAGTGGACCAAAACCCAGGATAGTCAAAATCCTGGGTGTTGGTCCACTTTAAGAGATTACCAGCAACCTGGGGCATTTAACACAGCAAGGCACAGAGAGGTATTCCGGGCCACACCGTGGCATCTTCTAGGTCAGTCTCTAGTAGGTTTTGTTCCGCTTTAAGGGCTTGAAGCCAGCAGCAATCATTACCATCTACATGAGTTTTTAAAACTTTTCTAAACCAACTGCTTTTTTAGCTCTGGTTGTTTATGTGTCCTAAAAACAGGTAGGAACATGTAACTTAAATGTAGTCCTGTTTCTTGAAGACCATAAAAGTAAAACCATAGAAGAAGATATGTGTTAGAAGACAGCACACAATATACTCTTAATGAGAAGCAATTTCATGTTTCAAAATGGTCTTTTATATATTTTTCAAAATAGACATTTTTTATGACAGCTTCCCTTTAGTAATACATTTGACCCTTTTCTACAACATAGGGTGACAAGAAAAGATAAGACACTTTCAGTCATTGAAAAGTTCCCTTTTCATTTTTTCCTGCATTCATGGATGTGACTTTTAATGACATTTCCCCTTCTGTCTGTCAGTGCTGAACCTTTATTTTCAGTTTCTTTATGCTAATGGACATTACTGAGTTTCATGGTACATTGGCACAGGGATCCATTCGAAAGGTATATACATATTTCACTAACAGGATAGGACAAAATGCTTTGCAAAAGGACGAAGAAAATATTTAGGCAGATTAAATATGTTTGCTTATTGAGCAATGATTTTGCAGTGTGGTTCTAATAACCTTAACTTACAGCATTTCTAGGGAAGGTAATAAAATGTAGTGAAAAATATTAGCATAATAATTGGTAAGCTGTTTCTTTTCCTTTCTCTGCATTTTTTTTTTGTTTGCAGATGAATAGTTTAAAGACTGATAGATGTGCTGAACCTCTGAAGGTTACTGTGAGGGTAAAAACATTTCACAGTGTCAATGAACATGCTAAATTTCCCTGGAACTACTGTTCTAAACCACACATGGGTTATGGTATTAGCATAACAAAGAGATAATGCATTCAATTATGCTTTAATGGGAGGCACTGCCCTGCAGTTGTTTCTTGAGGGGAGCCATGCACGAAGGGGTCAAACTATTCCCTCCCTTAAGAGTCCACTGTAGAAAATATTTTTGATTCTTCTAATGCATTCATCTGTGCTTAATGGATCAAAATATCTGTTACCTGGGGTATGAAAATGAAAACATGCTCGGTTATATTTTCTCAGCTGTACTTAGATATCTATAAAAGGAAAGAAAATACAACAGGATTTTATAGCACAATGTTGCCTGTCTAAATCTCTAAGAAATAATGCAAGATATTATTGTGCAGTCTCCAGTACATGAGCCTGGAAGCTTTATTCAAGCCTAACTCCTAGCAAACCAATTATGTCCCCTCCTCCTTTGACCCATGAGTAGGATATTATTTTATTTATCTCCTCCTCAATCCAGCACAGGGCAAGATTAAAACAGACATTGGCAGAGTAGGCCTTCAGAGAACCCCCTTCTCCTATTTTCCCATCAATCACATGAAAAATGGTTCAAAATCACTTGATATGGCTTCCCCTAAATGGATGAAAGAGCAGGAAGCTGTATTCTGCTTGTTGCTGGATCAAATGAGTATACTAAACTGACCAGATGTTGAGGCACTTTGTCCCACTGTCTCCCTGAAAACTCTGTCCCACTCTGCTGATAACAATGGGAAGAATTAATGTAGAATGTCAGATCACTTTACAATTGCTTGATTATTTGGCTAAATGACAGAAGGTAAACCCATGGATTGGGTGAACGCTTGCTCTGTCATCAACATCTTTTATGGCCAAAGATCCCTGGAGCCTCCCGGGGGCATGGTACACCTACTTTCACACACAAGTGTTCCCTCCAAGCCTGTAAGTAAGCCACTCCTACCCCAGCAATCACCCCAACATTGTTGTAAGCTGTCCCACTTGTTTAGTATTCATATCTAGATCCAGAATCAATGAAATATTTTGTGGTATTCTGTTTCAATATCTTTATTGAGATTTTCCTAACAGTTATTTCCATGTTAACAAAAGAAGGGTTAAACATGTTTGTACCTTGGCAGATACAATTAAATTAGCAAATTAGCAAAAGTAGCAATTGTTTTGAATTGAGATTCACTTATACGAGCAGGCTGATTCATTACTAGCGCCAGGTAATAGCAGATGAGCGTCTGTACTACGGCGCTAAGACCCGCCGCTAGTGGTCACTCTGATCGGCCGTGAGTCGCTATTACAGAGCGCCTCAGTCGCTGTGGTAATATTGCCGGCATTGATGAATTTGATGTATGAGTCGCTATAACACCAGTACAGAGCTATATGGGAGCGAACGGTAGCGACTGGTCAGTGTGAGTGACTCAAACCATAGTCATCAAAAAAACAGCCTCACGGGGCGTGTCGTGGCAATGGTGGTGGGGAGACGCGATTAGCCGTGCTCCCGACCTCTATACCCCAAAACAGGTTGGCGTCAGCAGTTTTAGCGAGCACAAAGCAGATGGGAAGAAAGAAGACGGGAAGAGGAGCCGGAGGGGACAGAAAGAAACGATCCCCCAAAGCTAGAGCTCTGTCCTGGAGCATTGAAAGAGAGACCGCGCTCCCAAACAAGATGGTGGCCGCAGCCGACGGACCGTGGCGGCGAAGAGATCAGCCTACCTCCTCCTTAGGCGCTCCAGCGAAGATGAGCGGGGAGCAGAGGAGCAGCAGCCGCAGCGATGGCAGATGCCGTGCAAGTGAGGGAGAAGCTGGGTGGACCAAGATGGCGGCCCCCACCGAGGGTGCAGAATGGCCGCCGCCCACCGGAAATGATGCGGCTGGGGCTGCGTCAGCAGTTGTGAGGGCAGGAGCAGGAGAATGGAGAGCGGGGGACTATACCGGCAGTGTTCCAGTGCGCTCTGAACAGCGCAGTTCAAGTTCAGCTCCCCACACTCACATGTTAAGCACTGACAGGGGGGATGACCGGGACAAAAATAAAACCGTGCCTCACAACAGCGGGGCGCATCTGAAATTAATGCTGGGTTGCTGGGTTGGAGCCAGAGAGGCAGCCAATAAGATCTGGCAGGGGGAGCGTCCCGGTTTGGGATGCCCGTCCCAGAACTCACCACGCCACTGACAAGCATCTCGGGGGAGTGGGCTGGGCAGGTTCGCGTTTTCTCCCAGGATTGGCCACAGCGGTCCCTCCACCATCGCCTCTGAAGGAGAAGAGGGGACATCAGGGAGCCCCGGAATGCATAGCGAGCCCACACGTGGGACCGGGGTCTCCGCCATCACCGCTGCCACCCTCCCCAGTTAGACAGGGAGAATCGCGGCAGGACAGTCCCACCCTCATGTCTTCCCCGGAGCCAAGCTGGACCCCTGCGCCCCCTTTGGTCGGGTCTGAAGAATGGGATCCGGTCACAAACATCTCCGCTGGCCCACCCCAGAGCCTTCCACTGCTTGCCACCTCATTCTCTCCGGCAACCGCCAGGCGTATTATTCATCAAGAGACTATCTCGTTACTGAAAGGTCTTCCGACCAAGGCGGACATCGAAAATCTGATTGCAAAGTACGAAGAGGCGCATAAGAAAGAAATTGCAGTGATCAAGAAACAAGTTGCAGAAGTGGACGTCAGGGTCACCTCTCTGGAGTTGGGGAGGGCTGAAACGTCTAGCCGCTTTCAGGCCCTGAAGGAAAGATGTGAAAGGCAGGAAGCCCTGCTGCAAACGCTACAGCTTCAAATGGACGATATTGAGAATCGCAACCGGAGGAATAATTTGAGACTCCAGGGTATCCCGGAGGGCTCCCCAGGAGAGGACCTGAAACAGATCGTCACATCTATCTTCAATAAAGTGTTGGGCAGTCTACTCCAATCGAGCTGGATAGGGTGCACAGGTCATTGGGCCCGAGAAGCCAGGACCCATCGAACCCTAGGGATGTAATCTGGAGGGTGCATTTTTATACCCTAAAGGAGGAAATCGCCAGGAAGAGCTGGCATCTTGGCCCGATCAACCTCAGTGGCTCATCGGTTAGAATCCTGCCGGACCTTTCTAGGTGAACCTTGCAGATGAGAAGATCGCTAAGGCCCCTACTGGATGTCGTTGTTGCGGCAGGAGCAACTTACCGGTGGGGGTTTCCTTTCCACTTGATTGTGAGGGGGAACGGAGATTCCTTTGTGCTGAAATCCTGGCGTGACCTTCCAAACCTTTTCACCTTTCTTCAGTGTGATCCGGTCCAGGTCCAGGACTGGCTAGCGCCTAATGTGCAATTGCCGGCCCAACGGGATGGCGGAGCTGAGCGCAAGGGCCCGAGGAGCTATCGAGATCTGAATCGCGTTGGGAGGCCCAGGCGTCCGCGGGTGACGGATCATTGAGTTTCGGGGTGATGCTGCTCTGGTCACTTAAAGTTCTCAAGAACACCCTTGGCAGGTACTCCTTGGCCTTTCCCTGGTTGATCCTCTGGGGTGGAGGCGAAGGGCGCAGTCGAGTGGCTAACTCAGTGCCGTTCTAATCATGTGAGGTTGCTCTGGGGACTCTGAGTCCCTTATGCTTTACCTCACTGAGTGTTCTCTTTCTGAGTGTTAATCTTCTGGTTCTTCCAATGTCTAATACTTGCTGGGCCTATGTGCCCTGCTTCAAGTTTATTTGTTATGTTTGTTACTGCTTATTGCGATTTATGTCTAAAATGGTGTCTGGGGGTGGCGAGCCCTGACTTGTGGATGGCCCTAGCCAGAGTAGGGACACGGTACCCCCAATAGGCTGACCATGACGGGACTGGTTGCCCGTCAGACTTGGTCTTCTTTCTTATCCGTGTAGGAAACTTTAGATTACTTGTTGTTTTGTTTTATCCTTTCTGTTTTGTCCCTTCTTTCCTCTCCTTCCCCCGCCCCTACCCTTCTTGGAGGGGCCCAGAACCTCCCTTTACTGCCCTAGCTTGTCCAAGCTTAATACGGGTTTAACGCCATGTCTGATCTACATGCCCCTGTTGTGCTTTCTGTTTATCTGCCCCATCCTGTACCTCACGTGAGATTGGCCCTGGGGTCCTGTGGGAGGCCCACAAATGTTTTATTAGGGGAACCTTTATCAAGCTGGGGTCCAGACTCAAGAAGGAAAGGGCGGAGATTACCTTGAAACTCCTCAATGAGATTGGGAGATTGGAAAAGCTTCATAAGAAGTCCTTGGCGGCCACGCATCTCGCAGCATTGACCTCCCTTAGGGAGAATTTGAAAACCCATTGTTGTGATAAAATTAAGGCCCAGTTAGTTAAGTGTAAAAAGGTTTTCTATGAATCTGGGGATAAGTGCGGCAGGCTCTTAGCGAAAGCTAAGTAGAAAGGGCCAGGACGTACAGCCCCAAGATCCTCAACGCAGAGGGCCGGCTGGTTCACCTAACTCGGGACATAGCTGAGGCCTTCCTCATTTTCTATGAATCGTTGCATAATCTTCCCAGTATAAAGGGGGAGAAGCAGGAGCTACGCATGGCCCAGTATTTGAGGGAATCGGGTATGCCTAAGCTCCCCAGAGAGGTGTTGAGGGAGTTGGAAGAGCCCATCTCACTGGTAGAGTTGGCTGGGTCAGCGGGGGGGAAGGCTCCCAGCCCAGACGGCTCAGCTTACAGTATTATAAGGTGTTCTTTCCCATTCTTGCCCCTAAGATGCTGGGGGTGTTTGACTCTCTCAGGGACGGGGGAACCTCCCTCAGGACTCCCTCAGGGCTCACATTTCCGCACTCCCGAAAGAAGGTAAAGACCCGAACTGCTGCTCCAGCTATAGGCCAATTTCGCTCTTGAACTCTGATATAAAATTATTTGCAAAAAGTTTGGCCTCCAGGATCGCACCTCATTTGCACCATGTCATAGGTCTCGACCAGGTGGGGTTCATGCCGCATAGAGAGGCCATGGACAACACAATAAAGGTGTTGAACCTGATCCACATGGCCCAGCGGAGGAGCCTCCCCTCCCTGCTTCTCGCCACCGACGCGGAGAAGGCGCTTGATCGCGTAAACTGTCAATTCATGCACGCCACTTTAAGGCACATTGGTCTGGGGCCGAATGCATTTAGCTGGATTGCTAGCCTTTATAGCGCGCCCTCTGCATCTGTGAAGGTGAACGGGATTCTTTCGGACTCCTTTAAAATTGCTAATGGGACTAGGCAGGGTTGCCCACTATTCCCGCTGATTTTTATCGTTACCCTCGAACCTTTCCTGCGTAGGGTCCGTTGGAACCCTGATATCAAGGGGTTGGTGGGCTCCAATAATCACTATAAGGTTGCCGCCTACGCGGATGACTTAATTTTTAGTTTGTCGGAGCCGGAAACATCCCTGCCTAATCTGCTGAAGGAGTTGAAGTGTTACGGTGAGCTCTCGGAAAATCAATTATCAAAAGTCGGAGGCCCTAAACGTAAATGTCCCTCTCAAAAGGTTCCATAATATTCAGAGTTCGTTCCCCTGCAGATGGGCCAGAGACAGTGTAACCTACCTCGGGACCAGAATTGGGAGCAACTTAGGGAACATTTTCTCTCTTAATTTTCCCCCCCTTCTGAAAAAGTTTGAGGAGGAGATCTCCCGTTGGTCCTTGGGTAAGATTTCCTGGTTCGGTTGCTGCAATGCCCTCAAGATGAATCTCCTCCCGCGTCTGCTTTATCTGATGCAGGCCCTTCCTGTGGCGGTGCCTCAGACTTTCTGCAAAAAGTTAGAGCTCTTTTTGTCAGATTACCCAGGCTTAGTAGGGATATTCTAACAAGGGACAAGGAGCACGTTTCTGTACCACGCAGCGGTCCACCTAAATAGGGCTAGATTGGTGTATTCATGGTAAACATAAACAGTGGGTGGGCCTCGAGCAGGAGTTTTTAGATTCCCCGTTGGCCGGTGCCTTGTGGCTTACGGGTAGGGATACCCCGTTGGCAACGAAACATTCCACCTTGGGTACCTCATTAAGGATTGGCAGGCTATACATGGGCCGCCCTGACCTTTCCCCCTACCCCTCCCCGCTGTTCCCAATTCTTTGAAACCCTAGCTTCCCTCCCGGGTGTGAGGGCCATACCTCAAAGATGTGGATGGGCGGTGGGATTTTCAGGGCTAACCCCTCCTGGGTGGATGGTGGGTGGGAAGATTTGGAAGGTCTGGCCGGATCTATGGGTCTCCCAGCTTGGACAGGATGGCAACGCATGCAGCTTCTCCACTTCCTCTCCTCGCTTTGTGAGTTTGTCGAAGGGCAAAGAAAACTTACAACATTCGAGGAGCTGTGCTTAAGCAGAACCACAGAGAGACACACGCTCTCGTTTGTGTATAAAACATTGATTGCCCCTCCAGAGGGAGATGCGCCTCCCTTCATAAAGGAATGGGAAGAGGACTTGGGGGTTTCGTTTTCTCCTAAGCAATGTAAGAAGATTCTGGCAATGCCGCATAGGACGGCTATTTGCACCAGATATCAGGAGTGCAGCTATAAAATTCTTACTAGATGGTATAGGGTGCCATCGCTACTGAACAAGTGGTTCCCGGGTACCCCCGCTGTGAGTTGGAGGTATGAGGCAGCTACGAGTGACCTATTGCATACCCTTTGGTCCTGCCCTAAGCTTAGACCATTTTGGGACACTGTTAGGGGAGTTGCGGGGAGATGGCTGGTTGAGATGGTTATCCCTGATGATCCCGCCCTTTGCCTCCTTCATTCGACGAAGATCCCAATTAAACAGTATAAGAAGTCCGTGCTGTGTCACCTACTAAATGCAGCGAAAGCTTGTATTCACCAAATGTGGAAAAAGGCTGACCCTCCCTCAGTAGCTATGTGGGTTATGAAGGTCAATGAGATTATGTGATTCGAGAGCCTGATTTTAGACAACAGGCAGGAAAGTTTCACATGCACATGGTATAAGTGGATGGAGTTTTCTGAATCGGATGAATGTAAAATGTTGCTTGGGACTACTTAGGACCCCTCCAGCTTTCTCCCCTCCCCCCCCTCCGCATCCCCCCTTCCCCCCCCTCCGCATCCCCCCCTTCCCCCTCCCAGGTTTCGCTCTCCCACTTGTGAATGAGTCCGTACACGGGGGTTGGTTTACTGAATAGTTTTTATTTCATGGTCAAAACTTAGGATTGCCTTTCAACAAATGTAGTCGGATCTGTAATGTCTGAAATTGTGTGCATTCTGTTTTTTCACCAGCGGGAGGAACTGTTTTTTCCTCTCTGATGTCATGTTTCTTGTTCTTTTTCCTGTATGGATAAAAATTTATAAATAAAGAATTAATTAAAAAAAAATAAAAAACAGCCTCACACAGCGCCGGCGTGCTGTACCCCAGAGCACAAGAAGCTGTGTGATTAAAGTCTGTTTTTGAACACATATCCACTAGTAACAAAGTGAAAACATATGGAATTACATTGTTCTTACATTGTGACATTAACACTTTAATACCAGACCTGTAATTACAATTCTGCATTAAAAAATATAAAAAGTTTTCAAAATGTATTTAAATTGGCCAGCAGAGGTCACACAATGATTTCATACAAAAAAAAAAATATTAAAAGAAAACCCTGTTTAAAGAGAAGAAAAGTAACGTCTATTGAAATATATGGGAGAGCGACAAGTAGCGACAGCTAATACCAGGCGCTCTGAAAGCCAGAGCGCCGCCAGGATCCGCTGAGCCGTCTGTGATAATGAATCGGTCGCTATGTGTTGCTGTAAGAGGCGCTCACCCGATTTGCTTTCATAAATGTGATACTGTGTGCCGCACCCAGCGTTCACCTGCCGCTACCTGCCGCTACCTGTCACTTACAAGGCACTACCTGGCGCTATCCCTTGATGAATAAAGCCCTTAGTATCTCCAAAACTTTAGAATACATAACGGTATACATCATAAAATGCTGTGAAAATAGACTCTACCACTCTTAAATGACCTAATTGGTAAGTAGCTATGTAGCAAACAACTCCTAATGTACTTAGGCTAGGCCCAGATTGCAAACAAGGACACTACTTACCCAAACATGTGCTTATATTCAAACGAACATCTGCAACCACCGTGTGTGTTTGTGTGTAAGTCTATGTATTCCTATATTTTATTTAGTTTGTAGATAGTCAATTCAGCAGCAGAAAAAAATGTCACTACATTTTAGGAGAGAAAACGGGCATTCACAGAAAAGAAAAGTTCATAAAATGCATACAAAAACAATCCTAAAAATCCCAGGGATCCTGTGGCACATGCAAAAGCCCCCTAAAATAAAAAGAATATAAAAAACTGCTAAAATAATTACAATTACCCCAGCCCATTGAAATGTATGGGATAAGGGCACACAGTTCAGGGTGAGCACCTGGTCTTATCTGGCACAGTAGGGAACTCAGTGCCATCGCCGGCACTGAGGAGAGGCACTCTGTATTTTTGGCTTGATAACTACAACTTTTGCCCTGGGACCTGACATTCACCTGACGTTCATCTGGCACTACGTGGTGTTAGCGTTTCTTAAATAAACTCCTTAATCTGCATGTATATATAGTATATTCGTATAATAGAACATATATTCACTTGGTGCTGAATCAGCCCTTTTGTTTCTATGGTTCCCAAACGGCCAGAAATCTTTTGTATGAGAGGGAGCAGCATTCTTACTGATGTGAGCAGGTGCATACAGCATAAAGTAGACAAACTAGACAAACAAAAATAAAGATATTTGCAGCTGAAGTTTTTCCTCACAGGAACTGCACAGCATGTTGCCTATGGTAGTTCAGTGTCGAACTAAAATGGTTAATTATGACTTTTGTTTTTGATTGTCAAACACATACTTACATTGCCAGCTGCTCATGCAATATAATTTACACCCAGATAAAAGAAAACATCCATAATTAGCCTGATTTGAGTTGCACTTAAGAACTGGAGCAAACATGTCTCCTTTGCAAGGCAGGACCTGTTTTTTTTTTTATCTTCACATCTGCTCTCCAAAATGGTTCAAATTAAAATGAAATTTGCATACAGAATATGCAATAGTAGAACATTTTATAGTATAAACCTTCTACATCAGTTTGTTTTCCAATTAGTGCCGTGAATGCGTGCAAATGTGTTTCCACCGTAATAATCTCTGTTGTCAAAACTCTGGGCATTAAGTATAAAGCATGTAGTAAATAAAAGCAGCACATCTAATTACCAGAGAATTCGTAATAGATGCTATCATACTATCATATATGCATTAATTGTATATATTTAACACTTTACTTTTATTAAGGAAGAAACTATACCTGTTGTGTTAGGGCGAGCGGTGCACGCCCATCTAGCAGCACTTCACTTACCTCCATGGCTGCATCCAGCCGTCATCCATTTTGCAGCACTTCCCTCATGGCTGTTCCCAGCTCTCTCCCTTCCCCCAATGCTTCCTTCTTACATGCTCAGGTGCGCGCACGTCTCCGTCCACTAGAGGGCGAGCGCGCTAAATTCCTGAGATTTAAAGGGCCTGTACAGCACTGATTGGTGCCTGGTCATCCAATCCTGCATCCACTTCTCCTATTTAAAGAGGCACTTCCTTCCTTCAGTGCCGGATCTTGGTCTCTCACAGCTTCTTGAAAGTCAGACATTCTTGGATTGCTCACCCGTGTACCGACCTCTGCCTGTCCCCGACTCTGAACCTTTGCTGCCTGCCCCGACCTCGGCTACTCACCTTTACCACGAACCTGTGCTGCCAGCCCCGATCTCTGCCTGTACTTACTACGCCTTTTGCCTGCCACTTGTGTACCTTGCTGAACCTCGACTGACTGTGGGACTGGGCCGCTGTTGGGGGGTAGCAACCTGGGGGTCACTCGCCGCACATGACCAACCTGCCTTGCGGTGGGCTCTGGTTAATACCGGTGGCCCCTTAGACTCCGCTCCCCTGACACGGTACCCGCTATCGGTCCCACAGTTAAAGCGGATCCACACCCGAGTCCGCTCCACCCGGTCCGTGACATGTTGTAGAGCAATTTATAAGATTTACCTAATCCCATGGCTTCAATAACAAATGTTATGTGTTATCCAGTCAAGTCTAGTTACAATGAAATTCCATGAAACATTTATGACAATAGCCAGATTCCAAAAACGTTCCATCTCCCGAAAAAAAAAAGGATCATACAATTTATTTCAAAATAAGGCATGACATAAAGCTCAAAGTGACTGATGGAAAAGGCTTCTCCCCGTCAGAGAGAGAGGAAGAGAAGCGCGTTCTGGCAGGTTGTGAGGGACCTGGATCCAGCCTTCGAGTAAGAGCTGCAGCCCTAGACTAGGAGTGATGGTCTACGGGGGAGAAAGGGTGAGTATAGCGTTTCTTGACTCATAATTGTCTTTAAAAAAACAACACTATGCACTTTAAACCATGCATAAAGAACTGTAATGTTCTCTTTCTTTTGAATGATGTGTTTTATTTCATTTCATACCTTATTCTGAAATAAAGTGTAAATCCATGTTTCAAGGGAAACTTTAAAGAGGAACAAAGCCTGTGAAACTATCATAGTTTTTGTTCCTTGCTCTACTTGAAACTCCCCAGACTACACATACAAACTTACCTCTCCCTGGCACCACTATTTCTTGACCATTATGCGGGGGATGCTGGGATACACCCCCCCCCTCCCTCCCGGGTCGCCTTGCATTTTCTGTTGCAGTTACTCTGCATGTTGGGATGGGTGTGTGGCCTCATGGTACCAACCGTCCTTGAATCCTTCTGCTAGTGCAAAGTGGACATATGCATCGCCCTTGGCTGATCAGATCCCAACCACACTATGGTGTTCAGAACTCAGTTTTGTGCCTCTAATATGGGTGCATGATGGGAGGTGGGGTTGAGTGGGAACTTAAAGGTCCAAGAAGGGTTCTGTGTTAACATAGCACCCTGAGACACTTGTCAAACCTCTTAGCCCTTTCATTGTTTATCCTTGGGGAGGGGCAAAGCTGATATAGAGACTTGGAATGTGGAGGGGGATTGAGTGGCATATGGCCACTGCAGTAAGATAGCAAACAGGTGAAGGACATTTTACAATAATGCCTATAATTCTGGACCTATTAAGGTATGAGATTGCAGAGACTTTCATGCCTGTCCTCAGTTTCACAGGTTGTGGTAGGATATTTTTACTCAATGAAAGATGCTGATCAACACTGAGGTGAACGCTCCTCTGGGGCACTCAATGCCATTCCCCTCTTAGTTGATGAATATAGGTCACTCAAACCTATGAGGTTCAGAGAGTTCAGCAATATTATGAGTAGGGCGTCCTACATAGACTCACATGCTCTGAAGCAGGGCCTGGGATGTACCTAATGGTCCATTTCTGGTCACCTGATTGAATGCCTCCATAACAAACACTTTCCCCTACATTATTGCTTCCCTGGCCAACAAGACAAAAGGTGTCGCTATCTTAATCAGTAGCTCTAGCTCCACCCACTTTGAGCTCCTATCAGAAAACAGACACTGACATTAGATATCCTTTTGTTAAGGGCAAAATTTGGGATGCAGCAGTTACTGCAGCAAGGCCCAATCCAATCCTGACTCTGGACACATCATATTCCAAATCGACCATTTATTTAGAGGCATTAGTCTTTTTAGAGGCCTTTCCCTACAGGATCTGGGGTTAGTTGACACTTAGAGGTTATCTAACCCGGATGCAAGAGATTATACTTTTTTTCACAGGTTCACTCAAAGTATGAAATATATTTTTCTAAAAACAGGTATCTAGATTGAATTAGATGTTTGGCCATTAGCTAAATATCAATACTATGCACCATTTTTTGACCCTAGAGTACCCTATAGTTAGATTTTCCTCATGGAACTGAACGTTGAATCCAGGGTTGATCAAAAATATTAGAGTTCAGCAAACAGTGATAGAGGGTATTACTAATTATTTCTCTGAGAACTGCATAGAGGGCGTTGACCCAATGAATGTGTGGGAGGCGCAATAGGGGAACAATTAGGGGGATTATCATCAAGGGAGAAGCAATGTTAGAAAATAATGCTTAAACAAAATTGAAAAGTTGATGGATGCAATGAGAAAGCTATCCAATACCCTCTTAGCTGAACTCACCCAAAAATGGAAAGACCTAGTGAAGACATTGAATCTTAAGGTTATGAGGGTCCAAATAGCATTTATCAAGGATTCGGAAGGGAGGCTGCACCAAACACCCAAGGCAATAGTTGGTGGTTCATCAATATTTATTAATAAACTCGGGTTTCCCGACCCTTACCATAGAGGAAACTGAGGCCTTGGAGGGCCCCAAAACACTGGAGGAAGCAGTTATCTTTAATAAGCTGTTAATATTCATTAGTGGACTAAAAAAAGGAGAATTGAGTTTTTCCTGTCTACTAATACCGATAAGGAATTTAACAGGCTGACATGTCATCAAGCAATGGCTAACACAATATTAGGGTCGATTCATGGACGTACACAAATTAATTTGCCTACTAGAATTTGTCAATGTCCCAATTTGCACTTAAAATTTTCCGCTTGCCACATTTTGGCGCTCCAAACTGGTGCCTGATTTATGGTATGTTTAGAGGGCAGAAAAGCGTGCACAAATGTGGCAATTTGAAGAATGAATTTCCTCCAGCAAATAGGTGGAGGAAGCTGCCGATTTCAATGAGTGACTTACTTAATTCCGAAAAAACACATGCCATCAGTGTTCGGCATGTTTATGAACAATGAAAGTGTCAGCCAATGAAGTTAACCCTTTTTTTTTGTTTTTGTTGCAAACCAAATAGGGGAGGGAGGGTTAAAGACAAAACATTGGGCAAAAAATGTTAAGGGTTAACTGGAATCAAAAAACACTCCCCAAAAATGGAAACACATGTTCTCCAGAGAATACAGTCCGAAATGGCGAATAGAGCTTCACAGAAAACACTGAAGCTAGAGAGATCAAATAGCTATTGAGAAACAGTAAAGTAAAGGGGAGAAACATGAGGGACCAGCGGGAGCAGTTAAGAGCCGGCCAAATGGGGTAGGGCCATTTGCACTTCAAAACAGCAGATATTCTTTGTGAAGAGGCGCATTCTTTGGAAAACTGACAAACCTAAAAGTAAATTATGCTAAATCAATGGCCCTGAACCTTACATTGGACCCTAATCTAAGAGCATTAACTACTTAGGTATTCTTCTCCCCCATAGTTGGTCAGATGTATTCCTTCTTAACTTAACTTTGGAACACAGTTAAGACAGATCTTAAAGAGTGACAACACACCCAACGCTGATTTTTTGGGATGTTGTTCCTTTATGCGGCAGACTTTTAGGCTCCAGGGCCTCCAAAATGTCTCTTTAAGAGATGGCACTCCCTATGGCTGTTGTGGTTTGGTCGTATTGTGGCAATAAAAATGAATATTCTGCTGTGAGTTTTATACGTAATGCAAAATTGAACTCCCTAAGGGTTTTCTCAGAGATGTTAGAAAAACTCTTTCCTTTTTTTATTTGGGCTTACAGACGACAACAAGTTTTGATAACCTTGTAGCTCCTAAGGAAGAAGGTGGTATGGGGGCCCCTAATATAGAATTATATTACAAAGCGGTCCATCTATCGAGAGTGATATATTGGAATTTGGAAGATTGTTGATCTAGGAAACAAGGATTGGATAGGAATGGAACAGAAAGTGTTTAATGGTCTTTTGCCATTTGCTTACTGATCTGACTGACAGAAACAGGTTTTTTTTATCAAACCTTAAAGATAACTTCCCTAATCTTTAAGACCTGTCTAGACATCTCTTCCACACCAGACCCTCCAACCTCAATACATGGCAACCCAGATTTCGTTTCCCAGTCAAGCCAAAGACTTTCTGTGTCACAAGTCGTCACCCCTTCATGCTTACCATTTCTTTAAAAATGGTCAATTTTTCTGGCTGCCTGGTATCGCATTAGAGCATCAAATGGCATTTCCTCAGTGGGCATATTTTCAGTTAAGACATTTTTTAACTAATAGGGTTGTTGTAAGCAGGAATCTCTAGGGACTCCGTTCAGAATGCCTGCCTTAGAAAAGGCCAATTGGATCATTTACTTTCCTGGAACTATAAAACTTTACTGGATAAGACAACTAATTCATGCAAGAGGTTAGAGGAATACATGGGAAAGAATTTCGCCCTTGTGTTCCCTGAGTAGGATTGGAACAAAATATGTATCATGATGCATAGAGGTTCCATGACCAGCTCTATACAGGAAGCTTCAAACTAGGTGGTACAAAACCATGGGAACTTAGGATAAGATATACCACATCATTTCAGGGGCTTGATGGGGATGCAGAAAAGTAAAAGAGGGGTCTCATCCATATTTGGTGGGATTGCTTTGTACTTTTTTGGAATCTAATGCAATGTTTTCACCAATACCTACTTCATCACTCTAATTTGCTTATCCTCAAATATAAAAATTCAATACGATTACATTTGATTAATGCGGTAAAAATGGTTCTCCCCAGACATTTGAAATAAAAAAAGTCCCATCACTCAGGTGAACTTTATTGAGTAGATGGAGGAGATTCACGCTAAGCAAGACGAGATGCATGAATTCCGTCAGATAAGGCAGCCATGACTGGCCTTCAAATATACCAACCACTACCAAACAGTTATGAACACTACCAAACATAAAGTATGCTCCACATTATTCAGCCACAGTTTTTCTGCCAACATTTTCAGGAGCAGCAGTTGGATTTAGAATATTCACAGACAACCACCCACACACTATTTTTACCCAGTACTCCCTTTCTCCCTTCCCCCCTTTTTTCATTTTTTCTATCTCACTCTTGGCTTTTTCTCACTACCTCTCTCCTTTTCTCTCAAATCACTTTTTATTATTTTGTTCATATACCTCTTCCTGTTTTTATCTGTAGACGATTGCTAATAACATGATATTACAAGGTCTAAACAATAAATGCTCTGAATCATTAAGAATGATGATATAAGAAACTATACGTAGAGGTTCAGTATATATAAATTGATAAGAATTTCTTACTGTAGTGATGGACTCATTATTGCTGCATTATTAACTTAAAAAATTATATTTTTTGAGCGATTTGTACCGTGTTTTGATATGCATATGCATTTTGATACGTTTTTCTCTCTCTTAATGTGCAAAACTTAATAAAAACAGGTTGAATCAAACAAATGGAGATTAAACCCCTTCAAAGTAAGTTAGGGTACACCTACTTATTCTGAATTGGCACCATTGCTTATTTTTTCTGCTGATCATATTCATCTGAGCATGTGATCTACCTTTGTTCCTTTTCTTCTCAGAAATTCTTGAGTTGCTATCCAAGTGGTAGTTGCAGATGACAAACAACATACAATAAATAAGACTCTCCTATCCCCGGTCATAGAATGTAGCTAAGGGTAACCTGACATGGACAACTTGTTGCAAAAAACATTTAGAAGTGCTTAAGATGTCAAGAGAATGCTCTGCACTACAGAGGAACAAATGTTTTCAAAGTTTGGTTTGGGCATAAAACAAAAAAAACAAGCTTTTCTCCATCCCTGTATCAGCGTGGGGTGACATCTTCATCCTCCGATCGCTGTCCTGAGCCAGTCTCTGCAGAAATCCAAACCCTGGCTGGGCTCACAAGATTGAAATGTAGTAAAACACAGACACTATAAAAATATATATTTTATTATTTCCCCTCCCCAATACTTACCTCTAATCCATCGCTGATCCCTTTGTCCCATTACCGGGAGCCCAGCCGGGGCACTGGATTCTACGTAGGCCATTGCGGGACAATGAAAGAGTGGCACGGGACAGATCGAGGACAATGAGTAGGATTTCAGGGAAAAGTTTGGTCTGCCCGAACAACAAAAGTCTGTATTAGCACCGAACCTCTGTTCTAGCAGAGATTCGATCAGCTCTACTCTGTATCGTTATTTATTTAACTATGTTGATGGTATGGTGATCAGACTACAGATCTATAGAAACAGACCTCTGAAAGTCTCTTCCAACAACTGACACCCAAGCCGCCAGTAGGGGGAAACTATTTTCAGCTTCATCTACTGAGACTACACTATATTAGCTTCTGTAGAGTTTATATCCAAGCACATTTTTGGAATATTACATTGTCTGGATTGTAAACTGATCAGGCTCTCTCATTATCTGCTCTACCGGTGATGGCTAAATAATTGCATTTCAAACAATGAGGAAAAGCGCAACAAAACAATAATTATGGATATTAGGGCATAGAGCGTTCTTGGCTGAGCAGTTTTACTAAACTCTTGCAAGTAAAGAAACAGAAATAGTAAGATTTAAGACTAAGTAAGATTTCCCTCAGGGCAAAATAAAAACCAGGAAGTGACCCCTAATCAGTGCAGGTTGTGCACTGCCCGTAATTAGGGCACCCAGCTTAACCAGAAACAACTGTGTCATGTGCCATACCTGTATGTTTTTGGATAATTAAAGGAGCAGTATCGCGAAATTTGCATTAAAAAAGATAAATAATTAAATAGCCACACAATAGCTTATAACATGTGTATAAATAATCTGGCGATAGAAAAAGAAAAAAATATATGCCTCTCTTTTAAATTGTATAATTACAATGGCTCAGTCCATTTGCTCAATAGGGGGATCTGCTGGGTTGTTTTTAGTGAGCTGCTTCATTTAGCCCACTGGTCTCCTAGCAACACTTTACCTCAGAGGCTGACACTGTAATCAGTGGTAACGGCTGTGTGTGTGTGAGGTGAGACCAGGTGACTCAAATGTGTAAAATCTATACAAAATAAACTAAGCCGACTGAAAACGACTGAAATTCTTCTTTGAATAACTGTGCAGGAAAATCTAAAGGTATTAAAGTGGAACAAAACCCTGAGTGGCCGACCCTGAAGTCTATAAGACCCGGCCATTGACCTTCCCCCTTGGGCATTCTAAATCGGGATGCCCCACTGTGTGAAACGACCCCTGGATAACCACAAATCCCCCCATTTTTCTGGTGCGCTCACGCAGATAGTCATTTAGACAGGCCCGGCCGGCCAGGAAGGTTACTGTTCAGGCTCCCCATCTGCGTGCAAACAGAGCTGATTGGATGAGAGCCCATGCATGTGCTGTGGGACAGGGAAAGGTACGTTTTCACAGGTGAACTTGGGGATTTCACATATCAGGGCATCCCAAGTCAGGATGCCCCTAGGGGCACAAAACAAAACTCCAGAGAGTGAAAATCCTGGGTTGGGCTTTGCTCAAAACACACAAAGCTGAAAGAAAGATTATATGGAAAAATGAAAAATAAGAATATGAAAGGGAAAATGGTAAACTGAAAGATTCTGCAGCAGAGCCAACATGAAGGGAAAACTGTCAAAATCAGCTAAATGACTTCTAGAGCTTTTATCTCTGTTTTAGATATATAAGTTCTGGCCAGGCAATGTTGCAATGTTGTTATCTTATGCTGGACGGCTGCCAGCACTGAACAGCTGAGACTTTGATACATTGTTCCCCCCCTCTCCTCAGCATGGAACTGATACATTGTTTCTCCCCTCTCCTCAGCATGCTCAGCATGGAACAGGCCAGAGTGTCGGGTCCCGACACTCACAAGACATAAACATGAGCTATTAGTCTCCAGCTGCTCAACACACACATCATTTTTTTCTACATTTGTAATTCTTACTCCAACACTTACCTACATTCAAAGTACCATTTAAATATAAGTCACCAAGAAAAATTTGCGATACTGCTCCTTTAAACTTCAAGTGTTTTGGCTTAACTTAGACCGTGTGTGCTTTGTGCCAGCCCAGCAGGATAACCAATGTGTGTGTGTGGTTGAGTTCATGTTAATTAACCTACCCTTTATTTAATAAAACATAAGTGAATTTAGAGAAATTTATAAAAATGTAATCATTTTCAGTCATCACTTAAGCTAAAAATGGAGCATGGTCATCCACTGAAGGGTGAGGCCTCTGTACACTTTGTTGCTGTCTGTTTCATTGCCCTTTACTACATTTCCTCTGTCCCTCAATAAAGTTTTGTATTATGCCAGCATTGCTGTTACTGTTGCACATCTAGGCCACTAGGTCTCACTTTTGCTTCCTTTTCTTAAGTTTGGCCTTCTGAAGCCTGCCTCCCAGATCCTTATGCTGGAGTTTTCCAGATCTTTGACTACTCTGATTTGTTAAATCTCAACAATTTGAGGTTTAGCTATAAAAGTGGAGGGTGTCTGGACTGCTATATGGTCTGCCTAGCTTTTCCTTGCCTCACCCTAGAACTAGGATTGTTAACCTTTAAAGCAAGCCAAGATATTTTTTCTACAAGTGGGTGCTGGGCCAATTTGGAACAGCATTGGGGGGATTTCAGATTGCTGGAGCACCCACACATAAACCCCTGCGAGCCCTGGTTTCACTCACCTGCACTGCATTCCCTCAGAGAAATTCATGTGGTCCATGTTTCAACAGGTGGATGGAAAAAGCAGACGCAACTCCAGAGCACATGACCACTGCCAGCCAGGGGTGTATGTGAGAGAAGGCCAATCTGAATGTCTTTCCGAAACTGTCCCAATGAGTTCTATCTTCTATTTTGTAGAAAATAGTTGTTGGATCACTTTAAGTTTTTCTCTCCTCTGATTTCCCTTGAATTCATTTACTGAGTTTTGCTAACTTCTCACAAGGGTGGTGTCTGGTTGAAAGTCAGACTGGACTAGGTACAGCGTGAATGAGGCATCGTTCTTTTGCTTGTCTGTGTAACATGCTCACCACATTGTCGTTGCAGTGACTAGGAGGAATGTAAGGAGGTTTAATTAAGTGATCCCTAAATTACAGCTGTTTCGAATTATATAGCAAAACAAATGTGAAAGTTGTGGATGCTAAAATGTTCATGTTTGGTCACACTGTAGGGATTCAATATAATAAATCTGTAGCAAGTAAACTTGAAGCTGTTGCCCAGGTCAACCAACCAAATACCAGCTATGTGATAATAGATGCATGTGCAAGGACCAAAACACAATAACAAATTATTTCATTACAGTACATCCACAAATGCAAGAGTCTTGGATATTTCCGTCTGGCTGCAAATGTATTTATGGTGGTTTTGCATTGTTTAAAACCTTCATACATATACTGTATATTCCCTGAATTTAATAGTTTTTTCACATTTGTGGATATAGTATCTTTATTTAGTTTTGGCATCTTAGCATTGCATAGCTGTATAGCTGTTATTTATTCACATTAGGCCACTTTTTGGTCACCAATATTATGCTTATCTTATTTAGTATTACTATTACTATTACTTATGCAGATATATTCTGTGAACTTTATTAAGTTACTCAACTTTTTAGGAGAATATGGGGTTTACCCCTAGGGTTTGCTTAATTACATTGTCTAATGTAGTGTTTTATTGTGTAATAAAGCGTGTGGCTTTATTCAGATTCAATCTTTTTATTATTGTTATGAAGTGCAGGAACAATTGTTAATTTTTGTACCGACTTTTGTCTTTTTCTAGCATATATGGTTTTCCCCTCACCCTGGAACATACGTCTATTTAATGCTTTTGCAGCTAACTTTTGCTTTTTGAGGCTAGGCTGACCCTGAAAATGCAGTCAGGAAGAAAGTAAAACTTCAAAGCTTCATATCTCCTGCCACAACATGAGCCAGACGGACACATAGGGACAATGGTTACGGGCATCAGATTAACCACATGGATTAAACCTTTTTCCTGGACATTCCCTTTAAACTGCATCAACATCAATTTTTACCCAATGGGTGCTGGTTTGATCGAGCAAGGAGTGACATCCAGATTGCTGGTACCTCCCGTGCATTACCCCCCCAAGCCAAGTCATTCTTACCTTGCTCCTCATCCCCCAGAGCATCAGTAATCAGTTTGCCCCTTGCATACACCGACTGCACCAGCACCCATAAGGTAAAAAAAAAAATATTCCCTAGCAATAAGAATAAGCAATGCATTTCTTTTAAAACTCTGTTGACTACTCAGGATAACTAACTTAATTTGGATCAATAAATTATTTTCTACTACTACCACCAACACATATTTTAGAAAAACAGAAAAAACTTAACTTTAGATTGAAAACATATTTAATGCTGTCCGGCATGATTCACCCTTCTAGCAACATGTTTGATCTGTTCCCATGTCTGGCTAATAGGGATAGGTGGCTGGGAATATGTTACCGTAGCTACAATGAAATCATAGACGTGTTTCTCTAAATAGAGGCAGCATGAATGAGTAGACATCGTTTGTTTGTTTCATGGAATTTTATAAAATACAGGTTAAATGTTTTTCCACGATATTAGTGAAGCATTACCAGCTTTAGGTTAACAATGTTTTCCACTATACACTCTTGTGAGCTGGTAATTGTACAGTGCATTGGGTTACCATGCAGTTTAATAAAACAATCAACTTCTATTAGTGTAATGTTCTTTGAGGGGTGTTAAATTAACCTGAGGTGTTACCTATTAATACCAGACACAATTAGGAATTAGCTCTAATCAGCTCTAGATGGCTTTGAACTGCTAATAGATTTGATCATTCACCTGTTATTTTAATTATTCCAGTGTAGCATTTAATTAGTTTACCACCGGCAAAAGGATTATGAATTCAACTGTACCTGCAGTTATAGGGTCCAACTAGGTTTTTCCGCTGTTGCTACCTGGAGTTTCTAGTCATGCCATCTTAGCCCCTTGCAACAATGTTAAAAAATACTGTTATTTTAAATTAGGTATTAAGCCTCAAAGTGACCAAGAATGAAGAGAAGCAAAGTGTACTTGGGGTTTTTAGATGTTTCTCTATAACACAGTAGTTTACTAAGTTGTGGATATAGCCACAGCTAATTATATCATTAGGAAAAACAGCATTAAAGTGGACCAAAACCCAAATTTTTACCTAGTATCCACTGAATTGCCTACCCCACAAAGAGTCCCTTTTGCCAACTTTCACTTCTCCTGCTTCACTCTAATCTCAGATAATGCTGCTAGTTTTAGCTGTAAAGCTCTGCCTCCTCCATTCATTGCCAGTGTTGTGGAGTCGTCTTCCATCTTACAGAGAGGGATAGTAAAAAAAAAGGTGTTCCAGTATGATTTGAAAAGCAAAAATATCCATTTCTAGTTATATACCCCAAGAAGAGAGTATCGGCTGGGGCTTTGGCCAAATGTATTTTGCAAGTTCAGTGTGTTTTGGTCCTCTTTAAGGACAGCTCACAGTCATAATAGACTAGAGATTAATGGCAGCACAGGGACTGTGCACCTGCTACTCCTCTCTTCTGTTATTGGGGCTTTGGTTGCAGCTCACATGACTTATAGCTGCCAATTTCATTCACTGGACCAGCATACACACAGCTATGTTTAAGCTGTGGGTAACCCAATAGGCTTGGGGGTAGCAGTTACCTGGAATTGGTAATCCCAAGGGAGAATATGCAGGGGAGAATACAAATTGGGATGCCCCTATGCCACCACAGCTACAGGTCCTTCAATATATTTAGCCAGAGGTTCCTTCAGTGGAGGATAAGTGAACTTGCCAATGTAACACCAGGGTTTACGACTGAAGCTACATATGTATCCTTCCCTGCCTTGAATTTGGTTAGATACTCCAATGTTTCTTGCTATGCATTTAATGCAGTATTCGTATAGTAATTATAGATGAGCAAACTGGTTCGTCAGAACCGAAGTTCGTTCCGAATTTCAGGAAAAATTTGATACGTGGCGAAACCGAATTTTTGGGAGTTCGTGCTGACTGAATTTTCCCTGAAATTTACTGGCACCTTAGACGGTGGGTAAAAAAAAAAACCTCACCACTATCTTCGTTCCAGCGCCACGCTTGGATCCGGTGTGCGCAGCGGAGGCGGGGTGGAGGGGAGCTGGTTTCACTGTCAGCTGTGCAAGTCATCTTCCACCGCCGTCTGACAGTCCGGCCGGCCTTTCCTGCTCCCACCGTGCTGTGTGACATGCTGGCTTCCCTGTGGTTCTGGCCCAGCGCTGGCTGCGGGTGCAAGTTGGCATGCAATCCAACTTGCACCCGTAGCCAGCCGCTGGGCCAGAATGATGGGGAAGCCGGCATGTAGCTAAGTGTTTGTGCAATACACACAGCACAGTGGGAGCAGGAAAGGCCGGTCGCACTATCCGCGTGCAGCGGAGGCCGACTTGCACAGCTGACAGTGCGGCCGGCCTCCCCCGCTTTGACCATGCTTTGTGTATTGCACTTTCCACTAGAGCAATTATCAAAGGTTCGATTGGGACACACTCAAATTTCTCAGAAAAACTTAGCGAATCACCCGAAATCTAATTTTTAGGAATTTCACTAATTTCAAATAATAATCCCTATAGGTTTTCAGTTACATACTGTCACCTGTCCTCCTGTAGACTAACAATAAACTGGACAACTTAATACCACAAAAACAAACTGATGTGAAAAGCAGGTAATCTTCAAGTTCCTATCAAAGTGCTCCACCACCGCTGTCAATAATTAAACGGGGAAATCCTCATAATCTAATCTGGGTCTAAAAAAGTCCATCCAACACCTTTAATTTAATTTTTTCAGTATTAGTTATTGTTCATAAATATGGACTCAGTTTCTTTGTCTGTTTAGACTGTTTGGAAGATTTTCTAACTAATGTTGTTGTTCATAACAAAACAGTGTTCCGTATAAGCAGGCATATGTGTAATTAAAGACAGCTTTTATATCTTCAGAATTGTCATCAAGACATAATGAAGATGAATAGCACCATATTTTATGTTCATATCCCCAGGGAAACATCTAATGCTAATAAAATGAGATGCATATAAAACAGTTGTGTTCTTTTAACACACAAGACTTCTGTTCTCTCCTAGTTACAGAGTTTTGTAAGCTACGGTTTTGTGGGGGTGGACATTGTATTTTTGTGTTCTGACTCATTTTTAAAGAGCACCTGCACTGTAAGTGATCACTGGTTTGTCATTTCTTTATTTATTATTTTGTGTGATCTCTGCATCACAATACCATGATGTTGTTAGCTTCAGTGCCTATGCCACAGGTGGCAGAATGTTTGGGTGGGAGAACATGTGATTGTTGTTTGTTTATTGTTTTTAAAATTTAGGGTGAGGAAAAAGGTTTTCGGTGGCTCTAAGTTATTCGAAACCTTCCTATTGTGGTTTCTGTTTGGGAACTGCTCACGCCATTATTTTGACTTTTTTGGTATGTGGAGAATGCTAAGCTTATGGTATCTGCACGCTACCTGTCAAGTGAGGAACCATGAAGATCTACAGCTACCTTTCCAATGAACTGCAGATTCTCGAGGGAATCTTGCTTCACTCTGTATGCAGCAGGAATGTAGAGATTTTGAAAGAAACTCTGGAACACTCCTTTTGTAATATGAGATCTGCAAGAATATAACATTGCAGAATCTACTTGCATGTTGCCAATTATTTTGGGTGCCAAGAAACGTGCTAAAACATCATTGTGCAAGTAATTTATCTGCAGTCTCCTGAATATCTGGGTTGTGGCTAAGCTGCGGAGCAAATGTCATGGAGCAGCTTTATGAATCATGAGAATGCTCTGCTGAGGTCAGAGACAGCTGTGGGACAATTGTGGCATGCCTTGCTCACGCATGCTCAGAACACCAAGGGGCAGAGTGACTGTTAGACCACTTTTGTGGCTCTAGAAAAATGAAATTGAAAGAAGGGCTAAATTTGGTGTCCTGTTATGGCTTCTACCCTGCACAGAAAATGGAAGAGAGGCACATGGAACAGGATTCAGGTGAGCTGCTTACTGCTTTATTATTGCTGTTGGGCGTACAGCCCCTCAAAACTTACTAATGGCACTGGAGAACATTTTCTACCTCCTCTTGGACAGAATTGCACCCATGTAGAGGGGAATGCTGAGGCAAGGGCATGCCAAAGCAAAGGCAGAACACCCCCTCCATTGCAATGATTGGAGTGCAGGTAATTCCAATTGGGTGTTTTATAATTTTCCCGCTAATGGATCTGTTCTTTTTGATCCATCCCAACATCCCTCTGCTGTTTTGACAATAGACCTGCAACAGTCTGCTAAGAGCACCAATTTTACACAAGGGACTAGGAGCAGTCAGCTGTCTGGAAGGCGAGAAGAGAATTCTTTTTCTTCTTTTTTGTCTACAAATATCTTTACATTTCCGATTTCAGCTTATCTTTATAAACATAATTCTTTAATCATTTAAAGCACCAAGCCTGTAAAATTGGTATGGCTGCTTCCCCTACTATTGTAGTTTTTACACGCTTGGCATTTTCCCCCATTTACAGTGACAAAAACAAAACTCATCTCCATCCAGGATCTAGTGCCAGAGTCTCTTGTTTGTTTTTCTTTTTTTTTTATATCAGTTCACAGGAAAGGAAGGGCTGGAAGGTCACCTGTCGGCAAGCGGGTGATTTGCCAAAAAAAACCCCGCCCCCATTACCCCAAAGGCCAGGGGGAGGTAGAGCCAGTGTCCATGTGGGCTATGCGGGCTGATCCGGGCTGGGGGCTCTGCTCAGCTTGTCACTGGTCTACTATGCCCTGTTCTACCATCCCACATAGCTGGTGCCTGGGTTGTTTTTTTAGAGGGAAGGGAGGACCCCATGCCATTATTTTTTTTAAATTAAGGGATTAAACCTTGAGGGTTTAATCCCTCAAATCTCATAAAGCATGCTTTTCAGTTTAGGGGGTCTCCTAAAATTGTCTGACAAAATCTCTAGTTAGCCTGACAGTTAAATGGTTAAACCACAGAGTTACAGTATGGCAACTAGACTACCAGAAGTAAAAGCTTAAACCTGTGTATTATTCTGATTGCTATAGTTGTAATAAGGAAGAAACTTGCTTTGGCTTTGAAGGGGAACAAAACCCACTAGCCGGCCTGGAATCCAAAATATTTCAGGGCCAGCTGCTGGCTTTCCCCTGGTGCATCTCAATGTGTGAAACCCCCTGGCGCACCTGTCACTCACCTTTCTCCGCTCCAATGGCCATGGCGTGGCCTTGCGCTCCCCAACGAATGCAATCAGAGCCCTTTGCTGAAGGCTGTAAACATGGCAAAAGGCTCTGATTAAATGAGAGCCCGCACATGCACCGTTGGACTGAGGAGAGGTGAGTTTTACTTTGACAAAGGGGTTTAAATAAAGATCCGGGGAACATATTCTGAATGTCTTTCTTAATCTCATGTAGAAAACAAGAGGGTTCAAAAGTCATGGCACCTCTACTGAAGAGAAAGATACCATATTTATTTAACCCTAGTCTAATGGTTAGCTCATATCAATATCAATCTCCATTGGAAAAAAGACAAACAAGACGCAGTGCCATGAGTAGTCTACAGTGCCGAGGCTCAAGTGGCAGTACAAGGCGCTAGTGATAAATTGGCCTCTAGGTCTTGGCGGTGCACTGTGGAATAGCCCAGCAATCAGCCTCGAGTAATTAGCAACAGGACATGTCTCAGTAGCAAACATCAGCGGGGCATCCGAGATCAGGATGCCCAGCTGTGTGAAACCCCCCCCAAAAGCCCCAAAAAACGTACCTTTTCAGCGACGGACAAGCGACGGATAAGCCGCCACCGCACCCTCCCGCGGGAGGCGGCGGCTGATCCGTCGCCGATAAGGTAAGGTTTTTTGGGGCTTTTGGGGGGGTTTCACCCCGCGGGACATCCCGATCTCAGATGCCCCGCAGTGAGGGAGGTGATCGGCCCGGGAATCTTATAGATTCCCAAATAAAATACAACTACTAACCACATAATAAAGGGTTAAATAAAAAAAAAAAATTGGTGTGGGGTCCCCCTTCACCATTTCTTGGGGGAATTTTAAGGGTTTTTGGGGAGGCAAGTAATGGGGGGTCTCGGGGTTAATGGCAAGTCACCCACTAGCCGCAGGTGACTTGCCAGACCCAGAGCCTTGTGAACTGGTATAGGGGTCTCATACTTACCAGTTCACAAAGAGTTAAATGTAAAAAAAAACACACTGACAGAAATATAAAATATTTTATGTTTTTTTTATTACTTACCTCCCATCCATCCCCAAGCACCGTGGGGAGGCAAGTAATGGGGGGTCTCGGGGTTAATGGCAAGTCACCCACTAGCCGCAGGTGACTTGCCAGACCCAGAGCCTTGTGAACTGGTATAGGGGTCTCATACTTACCAGTTCACAAAGAGTTAAATGTAAAGAAAAACACACTGACAGAAATATAAAATATTTTATGTTTTTTTTATTACTTACCTCCCATCCATCCCCGAGCACCGTGTCCCGGGCCGATCATCCCTGGGTGATGGTCCACTTTAAACAATATGCATATAAAAACACAAGTCCTTATTGTGTTTAATGAGCCCTAATGTTGGCACAGACACTGCAATTCATAGCTTCACCTGCAGGCTACCAGCCTCTTGTTCTCTCCCTCAAGAACCTCTTTAGTACATTTGTGTGTACTGTATTGCTGTAGAGAAGGTCCTAAAATGTAATAAGTACAGCTAAGGCACAGACTACTGGTTCTCAAACTGCTGGAGATGTTTGGGGGTGCACCAACAGCAGGTGTCTAGTATATTATTTTAACAGTAAATCCTTCTTGCTTTAAAAGTGTTATAAGGTCTATGGCCTACCTATTTTAGAGAAAATGTATAATTGATCCTTTTCTTTGGGGTGCTTTGATGAAAACTCTTGTCTCTAGGGTAAATTTGGCTTAAAAAGTCTGAGAACCTCTGGCGTAGACCTCCAGTGAGATTCTGAACAAGAAACAGATAAGTAGGCTGGGCAGTTATTTTTCCAATCTTAGCTTCAACTACAGATGAAGCAGACAATAATGAGCTTTTTTATTCTTACAAATGTGTATTTTGGACAACAAGAACTAAAACCTAGGCTAAATGCACTGTAAACATTGTCTCCGGCAGTGATTTCTTGTAACTGTAATAATGAAATGCTGATCAGCGCCAGGAAGAAAAGGTGCTAACCTTTTCCAGGAGTAAAAATGTCATAAACATTCTGTGCAGTCCACAGAAGGTACAAAGTGGTGCTCACTGGCGCTGTGATAATCAGTAGTTGGGTCCAATAGACTCTGACACAGGTTGGTCAATACCTAGTGCATCAATCAAGGCAAATAAGTTAGCATTTGACGCTGTGACTAGAGATGAGCGAACTTCTTAAAAATTCGATTCGGGCGATTCACCGAATTTCTCCAAGAAATTCGGGTTCATCCGAAACGAACTTTAAAGAATCGCTCATCTCTGCCGGCATGTAGGTGTTTGCTACATGCCGGCATGGTGGGAGCGGGGAGGCCGGCTGCCCTGTCAGCGGGCGGCGGAAGCCGGCTTCCGCCGCCGGCTGACAGCGCATTTTTTTTTTAATTTCAGGGCTTGGTGGGAGCGAGGAGGCCGGCTGCGCTGTCAGCGGGTGGCGGAAGCCGGCTACCGCCGCCCGCTGACAGCGCAGCCAGTCTCCCCGCTCGCACTATACAGCAAACACTTACCGGCATGGTGGGAGCGGGGAGGCCGGCTGCGCTGTCAGCTGTCATCAGAGGACGCGTCATCAGAGGAAGCCAGCTTCCGCCGCCCACTGACAGCGCAGCCGGCCTCCCCGCTCCCACCATGCCGGCATTTTTTTTTTTTTATTTCAGGGAAAATTCGGTCAGCACGAACCACCAAAAATTTGGGTTCATGCTGAATGGATTTTTTCCTGAAATTCGGTGCGAATTCAGGTTCGTTAGAACCGATTCGCTCATCCCTAGCTGTGACTTCTAGCATCATTGTAGTCCGCAGCGAATCGCCAGAAAAGATAAAAATTCTGGCACTCCAAAACAGGTGCTATGGCCACTAGAAAGATGTTAAATAGCGCACATCATAAATAAGGCCCTTAGAGTCCCTTTTATAGAGTAGTAAGTAAACAATGCTATCTTGAAACTTGGATTCCAATCAAGAGATACCTGTGGACTTTAAGGATTGCTGTTGACAACATTAAAGTTGCTTCGGAATCTAATATTGCTGTATTTCTGTGTTACATGTAAACAAAAGCCTAAGAAGGTACTAATAGGTAACTATCAACAAGAACCACTTGCAGCCAATGGTAAGTACAAAAATAGCCTTTCGAGACAGTGATGGACAAAAACAGTATCAATACAATATAATTGAATTGGTTTATTCTTGCTTTTTTATCTGAAGCACATACACACATACGATTGGAAACACGTGAAAATGATTTTTTCTTTCAATATCATTGAACAACAGGCATAGGATACATCACAAAGATCAGGGAGACTCCTTGGCAATCCTTAGAATAAAGGCTAGTTTACGCTCCAGCTTTAGTGCAAAAAACAGGTCAGTTCAACACATTATTGTTAAACCCCTATGTGTTATGTTGTAGACACTTCCTTTGGGGTTCTTCTGTTGATATATATGAAAGATTGCCAGAAAGAGTATATGATTGTTCCATTCGCTACAAACCCTTTTCTTCAAACCCCTATGAGAGCATTAAAAACTCAATTTTACTCACATGTAACTTTTTTTAGGCATGCTTGGTATTTTTTGTTTTAAATATGCAACCTGCATACTTTTTAATCATATAGGAGCTACATATCGCCCAGTCAAAATTGTAAATCTATGATGAAATAAAAAAAAAAAAAGAAATAATAAAAGAAGCGATATAAGAAACAAATAGGAAAAGAAAAAGGATAAAGAATCATAACATGATATACAAAAGAGGGGGGGAAATATATATGTGTTTCGATAATTATGGGTTATTGACAGCCAGAGACAGAGATGGACACATTTTAAGTTTTGAAATATCTAAAATTGTTTGCAATCCCAGATCACCACATATGGTTGGTGCCCCTTGATGGGGATTGGCAGGCTGATTCATTACTAGCGGCAGGTAGCCACAGATGAGCGCCTGTAGCAGGCATTTCAGAGCGCCCGCTAGTAGTCGCTGTGTTCGGCCGTGGTTCGCTAGTTCAGAGCGCCTCAGTCGCTGTGCAGCATTGATGAATACATTGTGGGGAGTCGCTATATGACCAGTACAGAGCTGTATGGGAGAGAATGGTAGCGACAAGTTAGTGCGACCGACTCACACCATATTCATCAAAAAAACAGCCTTACACACCGCCGGCATTCAAAAATGCTTCGCTGTAGCCCAGAGCGCCAGAGGCTATGTGATTAAAGGCTGTTTTTTAACATGTATTCACCAGTAACAAAGTGAAAACATTTGGAATTACATTGTAATAACATTGTGACCTGAACACATTAATGCCAGACCTGTAATGTCAATTCTGCATAAATATATAAAACATATCTTTTTCTAGGCCAGGAGAGGTCACAACATTATTTGATAATTAAAAAAAAATATTAATAAAAACCCCATGTTTAAAGAGAAATAAAAGAACGTCCATTGAAATGTATGGGAGAGCGACAGGTAGTGAGAGTTAATACGTGGCGCTCTGCAAGGCTGAACGCCGGCGCTGTACGCTGAGGCTGGGATAACAATGAATCGGACGCTACATGGCGTTGTTCCAGTCGCTCACCAGAATCTACTAGATAAATGTGTAATTGCGTGCCATGTCCGGCGTTCACCTGTCGCTACCTGTCGTTTACAAGGCACTACCTGACGCTATCCCTTCATGCCCGTGAACACTAATAGGTAACAGGTAATAGATGATAGGTAATAGGTGTTCAGAATTCATATCAAAGGAAAGGATAGACCTAGCTTGTGGCAAAATATGTTATAATATATATATATTTATATTATATTTCAATTAAAATACATGGATGTATATATGCATATGTAGGAAATAGAAGAAATGAATTATGTGCACATAGCTGTGGAAATTACTATAGGAAAGAAATAGTTAAATATTTAGAGTGGAAGGCTGTGCAAGATCTGTTCTTGCCTACCTCTCCTTTGTAATTCCTTCTGAAGAGGTCAGCAGGGCAAGAGAAAGCAGCATGTCCCTAGCTGATATCACACTTCTCTTATCTCAAGCCAATATTAGCTGTGTGTTTGTCTCTTTCTATCCCAGTGCCCAAAGATAATGTTTTACAAGACTGACAAACATATGGCGTCTAAAAGTAATATGCTGGAGATGGAAATTGCTGATATTCGATCCTCTGTTTATCAGCTCTCTGGCTCGATTTTTCAATTCATTTTCACTTTTATTTTTTCTAACACGTACACATATAAAATGCAGGATTAATGAAATCTGTGATTCAGCTAAGCTGATTCATCGCATGCTACATTCTTGGCTGTTTGCTGTATTAAAAGACAATTTGGGTCACGTGTCTGGAACATCAGGCTTGTATTCAGCTGACTCAGATGGTAATGTTTGTCTCATTTGTTCCACACAAACAACATTTCATTGACGGAGAGTGACTATCGTAGAATTACACCCACATTTTTCCTCTTATAGCTAATTGTTATGCCAGCCGGTTGGCTTTTAGGGGGCATGTAATTCACGGGAAAGCTGCAATGTATAGCCTTGCATTGCAAAGAAAGAATGTCGTGAATTTAAATATATTATCATTAATCTGGGGCCAAGACTGATCCCTTGATGTTGTCTGTCCAGTTAACAAGCTCTCTCTGTCATGGCTAACTCACCTCGCCTTCGGTCCCGCGCCGTCCCCGGGCGGCTGGCCGTGACGCTTTCTGCTCGGCGGCCGCGCCACGAGCACGTATCTCTTATGCCCTCGGGCGGGCGCGCTGAGTGTATAGGCAGAAGGGCCAATGAGCCCGAGGTGTGTGGGGCTATAACGCCCTTTAGCGGAGTGAAGGGCCAATGAGCCCAAAGGGGTTTTTTGGGCTATTTCTCTTTAGACCAATAAAGCGTTAGGATTGTGGGTGCACCAATCACGTACACTTCCCCCCTTATCCAATCTTGTCTGGAATCCTATAAAGGCGTTATCCCTGAAGTGCTTCAGTGCCCATGATAGCGTTTGCTGAGTGTGCCTTGGATTGGCATTTATGCCCGTTTTGATCTTGTTGCCGACCTTGCTTCGTTTGACCATTCTTGATTGCCGCCTGGACCGACCTTTGCCTTTACCCCGACCACTCTTCCATCTTACCCTCTGTACTGCGAATCTGTGATCTTCCGGATTGACCTTTGGCCTGACCTCGATGCTTCTGTTTGCCTGTCCCTTTGGTGCTGCAATATTTTAGGACTGCCTTCCCATGTATGACTCAGCTTGTCGACCTTGCCCTGTCAGGCTCTTCACCCTCCCGTAAGCTCACATCCTTTGTGCTATCAAGTCCTGGGGGCAACCGTGTCCGGTGAGGCGTATTAAGCGTCTCGGCAAACGGGGGCTTGTCTAAAGGTGAAGCTAGCAGTGGAGATTGGGGGTTGTGGGCTTACTCTGAAGGTGGGTGTCGCACCGGGCCTCTCCATGGCTGAGGCTATAGTATTGCATGGACAGAACATGGCCAGGGATGGACATGATCTCTCTTAAAGCAATTTTACCAAAGCTTTTGTTATTGTGCAGGCAGGAAATATATCAAGAGTGGTTATGTCCCATCCATGATACTGAGGTTATAGCATAGCGGGGCAAATAATTTGGCAGAGGTAAGTATGTCCCCTTACAGCCATGATACTGAGGTTATAGCATTGCAGAGGCAAAGTCAAGGGTGGGTATCAAAACTTAAAAGCTTAAAGCTAGAGTATTGATCCTTTAGGTGGCAGATAATGTGGCAGGGTTGGGTATAGCCAGCTTCACAGCCATGGTGTAGGGGAATAAGAGGCACCTAACTCAGGCCCCAATTTAGACCAGTCCACTGAATTTTCTACCCAATTAATTTGTTATGGCCAGCATTAAACCCTTGCTGAATGAAAGAGGTTAAAGGAGCACTATCGTGAAAAATGGCCCAATGATAAAAATCCATGCTGAATGGCAAGAGGAGAGGTCACTTATAGACCCGGCGTCAAGAAATATCCAGCTAGGCTTGTTTTTTTTATTTTAATGGAAGAAAGAACAAATCAGGGGTGACGGGTACTGTCACCCCTGATAGACTAAGCATAGCACACCTGGATTTTATTCCTACAAGGAGAGAATAAACCACAAGTTTGGCACAGTGACCCCTCCTCTAATTAGCTGGCATGTTTATATGGATTTAAGTACAATCCAAAAAGTGTAACAAGAGCTCTCTTACCTTTAATTGCTCCAAAACTTTAATGTGTCTCCCGCTGCTGAGACCAGTCCATTTTTATGTAGGAGGTGGGGATTTAGTTAAATGTTCATCTAAGGCTTACACATTAATCTTTCAGAGACAGCCCATATTAGCTCAAATATATTTATGGTGTCTTTATGACTGACCCTATACAGTATATTAGATAAAGTATATAGTAGAAACAGGGGTGCACCACCTACAATAAGATTAAATGTGCTCACTCCCAAATGAAAAGCCAAACCGTAATGGAGTGGACGTGGACCAAAACCACACCTTCCTCCCAATGAGGAGCACCAAACCAATATAAAAATGTACATATTTTATTAATTACATTAATTACACTCAAAAACAATATGGGCTTAAAGAGGACCAACACCCAGGGGTGATCGGCCCGGAAATCCATAAGATTCCCGGGCCGATCACCTCCCACCCCGTGGGACATCCGAGATCGGGATGTCCCGCGGGGTGAAACCCCCCAGAAACCCCAAAAACATCTTACCTGATTCGCCGCCGCTTCCGCCGCCGCCGCCTCGTGCGCGCCCCTCCAGACGTGCGCACGCCCGCGCCGGCCCTCTGTGAATGGCCGGCGGGGGCGCGCGCGCGCCGAGAGTGACGCGCGGGAGGCGGCGGCGGCGGAAGCGGCTTGGACGTTCCTGATCCCCGCCTGGACGTTGGCGGGGATTGGCTGCGGCGTTCACGTGGGAGCGTTGAGAGGTGAGTTTTTGGGGGTTTCTGGGGGGTTTCACACAGCGGGGCACCCCCGATCGGGGTGCCCCGCCGAAGTGGACCAAAACCCAGGATAGTCAAAATCCTGGGTGTTGGTCCACTTTAAAATACACAGAACACAAGACACTTAAAAACACTGCTGCAAAAACTCCCTATAATCTCCACAAAAAATTCATGTATTATTACTGCCTCTTAAGGCTATAAATAAACTGCAATTTGGACAGAAATATCAAATCCTAATAATATATTCTTAATCTAAATATAAAAATTGCTATAGTTTCCAAACTAAGTGCAGTAATGTAGAAATAATAAATTGAAAAGTGACCAGTGCATGCTAAACAGTCATAATGACTACATGAAATATATACAATCCCAAAAAAAAAATAATAAATGAATATATAAATATATATATAATTCACAGAATATCCCAAAGGCAAATTTATAAGACATGAATAAGCAATTTGTGATCAATAACACCAAAAAGGTGCCAGCAACTATTTGTATGAAGTTACCAAACAAATTATAGGGCAGTCCAAAGAGCTGAAGTAGGAGAGGGAGAAGCAGCGGTGACACCTGTGCACGCGGCTCCCGGCGTTTTTATACTTCACCCTCACCCTTAGAAGTGGCACGGGAGGCGCATGCGCGGGTGTCACCACTGCTTCTCCTTCTCCTATTATTTCTACATTATTGCACTTCCTCACATTTTTTTATATAGATTAAGAATATATTATTAGGATTTGATATTTTTTGTGCCGGCACACAAAAATCTAGGGTGTGTTTTCTGTAAATTAGTGGATTCTTCTGTCCAAATTGCAGTTTATTTATAAAATTCAGAGGCAGAAATAATACGTGATTTTTTTTTGTGGAGATTATAGGGAGTTTTTTCAGCAGTGTTTTTAAGTGTATTATGTTCTGTTTATTTTAAGCCCATATTGTTTTTGAGTGTAATTAATCTTCAATAAAATATGTAAATTTTTATATTGGTTTGGTACTCCTCATTGGGAGGAAGGTGTGGTTTTGGTGCACGTCCACTTCATTACGGTTGGTATATTAGATAAAGCACAAAAAGCAAGAGGGTATTGACATCCTATGGCCATGCACCCTACATACCTCCTATACACACACTGAGTGGAACTGCAACAGTATCCCGGCAAGGTTTCCATGACCATATATATCCGTGATATTGTATATATCATTGCTATGAAAACATTTTTGTTATGTGAAAAGATGAGACCAAGAAAAATCATTTCAGAACCTATTCTGCATTTAAGTCACCAAGTAGTTCACCTAATGCCTACACCATGTGCCTGTTTTCCATTTTCTTTAAAGTTTGCAGCCTTTTCAATTTTCATAATTGAGTTGCATATCTTTTTTTATATCTACTGTATATTACTAAATGCAAGTGGTTACGTGCATCATGCCCTCATGTCAGGTAAACAGGAACAGCTTACAATCTGGACAGTTATACATAAAACCATTCTTTCTGGAATATACAGCTAGAAAAATGCTAGGAAGCCACTTATGCTTCTAGAGGGAGTCCATTCACACCCATAATAACATGGCTTTTATGTACTATTTATATATTATGACATTGTTAGAATGTACATATAAATAAAATCAAGTAACTACTAAATTAATTAAGTAGCATACAACATAACAATTATTATAAGTATATGTAGTAGCAAATCCATTTGAAGTCTGTTTATCATCTTTTTCTTGGCAGAAGAGACACTGGGAGCTTTGATCTGCCATGTCATATTATGGAGCATCCAGTGAGGCCACAAATATATTAGACAGCTCCAGTCTTGCAGAAATATCCTCCTTCTTATGTGTAGTGTTCTTTCAGCCATGGCATAAAGTTAACAAGGTAGCAAAACTGTAGTATTCTATATTCGATATGGATGTAGTATGTATATAATGACATGCAACAACCTGGAATAATAATGATATATGTTCACTTAAGCAACATATTTATATATACTATAATTATTTTAAGCATCTTTATTATGAAACATAGCTAAATGAATTTGTGGCTGCATTATATTGTCTGCTGTGGCCTCTCCCTCTCTACTGCCTTCCAGAGGTAGTATTCTCAGGCTGAATAGGTGTGGTGACAACCTTATGCCAGCTCATACCTTGAAAAAGTAGTCGGGGATCAGACTACGGAACTTGTGGGGACCCATCCTTTTGCTTTGCATGTGGGTGACATCCCAGGGACTCGCTATCTTTAGGTGATGTTTTCTTTTGTTTATATTACACATTTAATTGTGACCATTTTGCACTTTATATCTCTTGCCATATTTTTTTTATAGTTTATATTACATAGAGTTTCTACAGAATATACATAGCACTTTCTTTCACCTTGGCACTTTATAATAGAACTGGCACTTTATATTTGATTGTTTTTATATTGTGATTGGTTTAGCACAGATTGTAATGGGATTGTGGGTCAGTATAGGATACCCTTTATGATGGATTGCTCTGGGTATTTTAAATTATATGTTTGTATGTAAATTTTAAATGGGGAATCCAATAAAAATGAATTCATAAGGTTCAGATTCAGAAGGTAATAGAGGTAGTTGCTACTTTAGTATAATCTGTAGCCTATGAAAGAAGGCACGTGACAGATGAGGTGAGTGTATAGCCAAAAGTGGTAGAAGTATAACAGAAAAGACACTTCGGCTTAAAACAGATAAGCACTAAAGCCCATCTCTCTGTTAAAACAAAGAAATGGAAAGTTTTACAATCTTTCATAGTGATTAAACTCTGTATTCTGGGATCTGAATGTCCAGATTTTATGTTTTTGGTTTGAAATCCAAAAATAATTCACGTTTAGCATATTTTCATGTCTATATTTACTGATAGGGCAGGCCCAGGATTCCCCATCGGGTGCACTTCTTAGCCCTTTCTTGACACATCTAAAAAGACCAAAGTCGGTCCCACCCAAAGCCATTCAGCCTTCATTTTGCCAGTGAGCCCTTGGTTTTTTATTGGGTGACACAGGAAGGTCTCTGGGGAACCTGTTTCAGGCGGATCCTTTACCCACTCAGCATTGTGTCGGTCTGCCTGTTATAAGGAACTTTCCTTTGCAACCAAGGCGGTCTTCCTTCCTTCCAGATTGAGGAATGTTTAGTTAATTAAGTCCCAAGGATTAATAAGCTGCCCTGCAGCTTTTGCTTAGATTCGCTTACTAGATGCTCAAATAAAGCCAAGTGGTCAGACGCAGCTGAGCATTGGGGTAACAGGTGGGCAGCACTGGTAAAGTAAGCTTCATTCTTTATATTTTTATCTGTCTAATTAATCTCAACACAGGGCGGATGGGCAGGGTGGCGGTGGCGTCCAGTGTAACTGGACAGGGCAGAGGTACATTTTTTAAAATCAGGGTCCTTTTTTCACTATCCGCTTTAGCTAGTTAAATTGTACGTGTCATGGTAAGGTTGTTACATCTGTATACAAGCACAAATACTAGGTACACATGCTAGTATTTGTGATGTCAACAGCATGCTGGGGCTCACAAATACATGGTAGATTTCTAATAAGTAGTCCATTTGCTAACAGAAGCAGGAAAAACTAGGTAAAACTAATGTCCAATATATAGGCTATATGTATGTCCTACATACTGAGTCAAAAATAGTTAGAGATCACGTCTAGTGGGTTGCAGCAGGTAAATGAATGCTATTATATGTAATAGC
This sequence comes from Gastrophryne carolinensis, assembly GCA_027917425.1. Taxonomy (NCBI): domain Eukaryota; kingdom Metazoa; phylum Chordata; class Amphibia; order Anura; family Microhylidae; genus Gastrophryne; species Gastrophryne carolinensis. The sequence goes on from CM051236.1 coordinate 286,948,921, forward strand.
CAGGCCTTATATGATGGCAAAGCCCATGTTACATTGTCTAACACAAGTGAGTGACCCTGGAGATGCCTAAGGGGTTACTAATGTACTGTAACAAGGCTGAGTGGGAGATTTCATTACCCCTAAAATCCATTTTCCTTATGTGGAAAATAGAGAATCATCCATGAGCAGCAATAAAAAGAGGATGAGTATGTTCAGCCTGGAGAAATACATAGCTGAAAAACAACGGACTTGGAATTATAGCCTCGGAGAAAAGAAAATGACATTCCCTTAAGAAGAGGAAAAAAAAATCATAATTACAGCCTAAGGTGTTCTGTCTAAAATAGCAGCTCTCTGTACTAGGACTTGTTATTTGACAAGAGGACAAAAAAATAAAATGGAGCAATATGGTAAGAGGAGACAAGGAAATGGCAGTTTACATAAAAACCTTTAAGCCTGCATCAATCAAAGTAGATATTGTACTTTGCAGAATGTAATGTTTGATCCACACAATATATGTTTCTTCTGGATTTTACCTTATCAGCCTGGGATCACAATGACTGGCATTTCTAATTTCATTGATCATTTAGATAATTTTATAGTTACCAAAGCATCACAGAGGTTGCCAATGTCCTAGTGCACAGGCAGGTTTTAACTATCAGAAGGAAACTAGATTCTCTTTAGTTAATGTATTTAATCCACAGACCAGGAAACATACTGCAGGCAGCTCACCCGAAACTTGCCTCATATGCCTCTTTTGCATTTCATGAAGTGCAGGGCAGAATTAGTAGCAGGGCTCTAAATTCCCTCTCCTCTCAATATCATTAATCCACGGCCATGCAACAAAGTGGTCTAACATTTATTCAAAGTGGTCTATCATGGTCAAGGCTCCTAAAGCTGTGCCATGACAGACCTTTCCCAGGTCAGACACCTCCAGAAATGGAAGTGAAGCTAATGGCTTGGTTTAGAATACATAAGGTATATACAAAAAATCTTGGAATGCTTTAGAATGGCTTATTTTACACAGTTCCAGGGGGTGGGAAAAGTTAAGCTTGTGTCTGTACATGGACTTTTAATCCCATATGGTGATATGGAATTTAGCACATGAACTAAGATAAATGTGTCACCAAGAAGGTTCAGGATGACAGAGAAAGGCTTCAATATACACGTGAACAAGAAGGCCTCAACTTGAATTATTAAGCTGGTCTGACTTTTGTCCAGACATTTAAAAAAATGTACTGGGGGTCTAAATCGAAATAATAAGGCAGAATGATAACTATGCATTAGGAGGGTGATATATGTGCTGTGTTGATATAGTTAAATGGGAATTCAAACCTGGGGAATGAGGATCCAGAAGGGGCCTCAAATACCTCATAGAAAAGGACCAGGAAATCATAGATACATGTGCAGTTACGTGCCCCACTGGTCATAAAGCCTTTTGACTGAACCTAAGATTGCGAGGATTGTTAGGCTTTAGACTCTTGCCAGAATACAAGGCCCAATTTACTACAACAGTAACAGTGAACGCTACAGGATATACAGTGAAGCACTGTTATATAGATATATAAGTACAGTAGCTCAGTAGGAAAAAAAGGGGAGAACCCGAGGATAGTAAAAAACAGTCAAGGGTTAGGCAATCAAAAGAGCCATGAACAAGATCTTGGAATACTAGACAAGATAAACAGATGTATCCTAGCTTTAACTCTAATTATGTTGTAAAATTAATTTTTGTGACACTCGATGACACAAGATGGATATTTAGTTTATTCTTTTGTTTGTTTGTTTATTGACGGACAACTGGTGAGTGGATTTAAATGAAGCCTCTCAGAGAGTTCGTTGTCAGACCTTGAATTCTTTATACCATGAATGCAAATCACAAGGAATCTTAAGTTAAATTCAAAATATAAACATAGGTAGATCTATCTGTATTGGGAAACGTTACACCCTCAAGCAAATAACAGCAAGGAAAACATACAATAATACAACATATAAAATATGCAAATATAGTCAAAAAGAGGATGTAAGCTGTATACTGATGCTAACTAGGGAATGAATGGCCCAGAGGATGGGAAGCATGTAGAATAGCAAACTCCATCTTCCATGGTGCTGTACATTAACTAACTTACAATATATGACAGAGAAGCACAAAAACACAGGCATACTGAAATATACTAGGAGAGATGACCCTGCTCTTGCAGGCTTACACTCTAAAGTATAAGGGGTGCAGACAAAAAGTAGGTTACAAGTAATATATACGTGGAGGCTGATTTACTACTAGTGCCACATACTGGCATATGAGCGCCTGTATAGCGGCGCTTAGAGCGACCGCTACTAGATGCTGTGGTGGGCGCTGTAACCTAGCATTACAGTCGCTGTAGGAACCTGGCCGGCATTGATGAAAGTGATGTGTGTTATGCACTCTAACAACAGTATAACATTGCAGCGAGGGATAGGTAGCGCCAGCTCAGTGTGTCCGGCACTCAGCGCTCAACACCATACTTAAGAAAAAACTACACATACAGTGCCGGCGCTCTAAAGCTGGGCGCTGCAGCATAGAGCGCCAAATGCTGTTTGATCAAAGTCTGTTTTTAAACACATATACACCAGTAACAAAGCGAAAACACATAGAATGACATTGTTTTAACACTGTGACAATGACACTTTAGTGCCAGACATGTGAATACAATTCTGCATAAAAATATAAAAAGTCAAAAAATGTATAAAAATGTTGTTTGCAGCCAGGAGAGGTCACACAATGATTTGAGCAAAAAAAATTGCCAAACACACTATTTTAACACAACCAAATGAAAGCCCATTGAAATGTATGGGAGAGTGACACTGAGCGAAAGGTAATACGTGGTGCTCTTGAATCTAGAGCGGCGCCGCTATACATTGAGCCGCCTCTAGTAATACATGTGACGCTACATGACGCTGTTAAAGGCGTTCACCAGATTCACTTTCTTAAATGTGGTTTCTCATATAGCGCCCAACGTTCACCAGACTCTACCTGCCGCTACGAAGCACTACCTGGCACGATCCCTTCTTAAATAACCCTCTGGTATAATGGCAATAGAATTGGGCTGTCTTTTATTTAGGCCAATTGATATGAACGTCTGAATAGGTGAGTTCTGAGGGCGCCCTTAAAGGCTTGAAGGCTTGGGAAGTGGCAAATTCCTGGATGTCGGAGTGGGAGGAGGTGATTAAGGTTGAGGAAAGGAGGAAGTCCTGGGCAGAGCAGATTGCACCTGGGTTGGTATTTGTTGATAAGCTAAGAAAAGAAATGTAGGCAGGAGCCTGATTGTACAGTGCTTTGTAAGTTTAGGTTAGTAATTTGTAAATACTCCCCACAAACCATATATTCTCTGAAAGTACAGACCTTAAGCTTTCTAGATGTGCCCAGCTTGCTGTAGTGGGCTTACCTTTATGGAAGTTATCCCTCAAAGAATTCTTTGGTTGCACAGGGTTTCCCTAAAAAATGTATAAAAAAAAGCAGAATAGAAAACACATTTCACATTTTCCCAAAAAATAAATATGCAAACAAGAAAAAACAATCTAAATTCTGAAAGTGCAAGCAGCCCAACATACATAGCTACCTTTAACTGTCAACCTACTTGAGATGTTGTCACCTTCTGTAGACAGGTAATTTTTCACCATTTTTCACTATGTTTAAAAAAAAAAAAAATTATGTTTTTAAAATTTGTCTCATTTATTTTAAATAAAAAATGCATTGCATTCAAGAAAACCATTTTGCATGTGAAAGCCCCGTTTCCCCTGATTACAATGGTACCACGTATGTATTGGTAGCCCTTTATAACATTTACAAATAAAATACAACTTCTATACATACTATAAAGCGTGTGTATAGTTCACAAATGGTTAACAGTAAATAAAGACACCACACAAAGGGAAATTTACCTTTATAAAAAAAAAATGTTCACCTCTGATCCTCAGGGATGTCCCACACCACTGATCCGATGATACGATGCGGTGATTGGTGAAGGGGGGTTGGGAGGCAGGGGGAAAATGAATGTAAAATTTACGTGGCTCTGGTAAGAGATGCAGCCATGTACGTTTTATGTGGCTGGTGTTAGAAGGGTTAATATCCTTTATTCTTTAATTTTTAATATAGCAAAAAAACATAATATAGTTAATAATAGTCTTCTTTTAACAATAGTTAATAGTGCTGCATTTGATGGCGCTTTAGGGGCGTGCTGACTCAGACACACAGCAACTGAAAATCCTTTTGGGATGTCTGCAACTGTGGTAGCCATTGTAATACTAATCTGGATTCAGTAGTAACAACAGTGCGAATCCTCCAGAAAGCTCTTCATCCTCTTAGCATCAAGCTTACTCCCTCTGCATCCAATCCCCAGCTAATTTCACAGGACAACCATGCTCACAGAAAAAAGGTTTTATAGAAAGAAAAGCAAGACATGTTTCTAGTTAAGCCACAAAAATAATAAAAGTGCCTCAGGTTAAATGTCGCCCTGTGCAAGATTCCCAAATGTTGCCCTCCAAACACTTAGACAACAATAAAGACTGATGGATATACAGTGGGAAAAAGGAATGGAGGGAAAATGTGAGCGAGACAGAGACTATAAAAAAGAATTAATTGGAGGAAACAACAGAGAGGTAAAAAGCAAATGAGGTGAACTGAGAGAGAGAGAAAAACAGGTGGAAGAAACATGGGGAAATAAGAGAGAGACAAGGGGAACACAGAAAACAGAGTGAGAGAAGAAACGAACACAGGGGGGAGGAAGACAGAAGGAATGCAAAAAATAGAGCCACAGGCAGAAAAAAAAGGGTAAGGGTTATGTATAGGAATGGGCAAACCCCCCAAAGTTCGGGTCAGGCAAATAAATATTTGAGTTCAGGGACTCAAACCCAGTCCGCATTGAAATCAATGGGGACCTGAACTTTGGGGGGTGGCAGTGGCAGGAAGAGGGGGAGAGTGCGGCTGTAACTTAACTCGGCCTGTGATTCTCTTCTTGACCAGTGGCAACGTTTGAAATCTCCCCCAGCCAGGACTACAGAAAGATGGCCACTGGCTCCCATGAGTGAGGACACTTCTAGTGCCAGAAAGCAGAGCTGGCACTAGGAGTGTTCTCACTTGTGGGTGCTGGCGGTCATCTTTCTGTAGCCCTGGCTGGGGCTGATTTCGAATGTTGCCACCGTTGCAGGAGACCAGAAAGAGGATTGTGGGAACAAGGTGGGTTACAGCAGTGCTTCCTGTTGCTGCACCCTTATGTGAAGTGGGTTGATGGGCTCCTCAGCAGCCCATCAACCAGCTTTTCTGTTTTCTGGCTGAAGTCCATGTTCAGGTTTGGGAATCCAAACTCGCAAAGTTTAGTACAAATCCAAAATTTGCGGTTCGGGTTGGCCCATCACTAGTTTTATGGAAAGCAGCACAAGATAGGGGGAACATGAGAAAAGAGAGAGAGCGAAAGATTGCATGTAAAACTAAGAGCAAGAGGTAGAGGGAACATGGAAAAAGATAGAGGAAGTAAGTGCTAGAGATGGAGGAAACATAGGAAAAAAAGAAGCATAGAGGGAGCGCTGAATAGAGGGACGGAGAAGGGAGGGAAATGGGAAGGGGATCAAGCGGGTAACAGAGCAATACAGAAAAAGGTGGAATAGAGCAAGAGAGAGCTAAATAATAGAATGGGAAAAGAAACGGGAAAGTGCAAATGAGAGAACGCTGTGGTAAGCTGAAAAAGAAATAGACAAGTATATGTTAAAAAAGAGAAAGAAGAAGGGAATGTAAGGAGGAAAAAAGGAGGGAAAGTGGAATTGAGAATGAGAAGCGGGGAAAGTAGAACTGCGAAGATAGAGGTTAAGGAAGTAAAAAGGAAACAATAGACCTGCTGAGCCAGCTGAGAGCTTTCTCTTTATAGAATATAAGGGTCACCTGCAGCCCCATTACAGAGTGACTGGGAAGGCACCCTGTGTGATTGCACAGGTAGCACAACCCCCAGGCCCAAGTGATTTCTAATATCAATGAAATAGGCTTTATTCATAATTTACTGAACATTCTGCTTGCTTCACTATCACCTAGAAATAGAAGAATACATATTTTATGATTCCATATTGTAATTATCTTTTTAAAATGCAATGCCAGTTTTTATTTTGACTCCTGTCTAATGTCATTTGCCTTTAGAGGCTTTGTTATGTGATCATCAAATGTCACAAGTCAAACAAGTCAGAGAAATTAATGATGAAATTCCTCTTTTAGCAATATTTTGACTGTCAGTCAGACAGCTTGATCCCCTCATGCCCTAATATAAGCGCTGTTCCACTATGCTTTCAATCAGAACTAGTTATGGGCATACCTGAACCTCAAAGTTCGGGTTCGTACCAAACTTTGCGAGTTCAAACCCGAATGTGGACTTCAGCCAGAAATCCGTGTTGGAGTTCGCCGTCCAGCCCGAAAACGGAAAAGTTCGCCGTCCAGCCCAAACACGGAAAAGTTCGCCGTCCAGCCCGAACACGGAAAAGCTTCACCTGAGCTACGTGATGCCCTTGTCAGCAGCGGCGTTTGAAATGGTTTATGCACTGGAGCCACAGAAGTACGCCACCAGAGTGGGGAATGATGTTGAGACACAGCTGCATTTTGAAAACCTTTGGCATATTATACAGATGTTAAAGCAGCTAAAAAGAAATTTACTAAATTATAAATTAACTTTCTGTCCCTGGTGACCGAACAGACAGTTGGGCTAAACCTCCCAAACAGAGCAAGACCTGGCAAATGTAAAAAAAAAAATGACTATTACTTTACCCCTACCTATATTTAAAACCAAAATAAACCTTTGTATTGGGCTTTAGAAAGGCTGAAGTTGCTCAGTCTGAACAATGACTGATTGATTGCTGCCTAAGAGTGCCCTATAAGAGCTTGATGCACAGCAAATGTATTTGTAGGATAATTTGAGGTTTTTGCAGCATAGACATACACTAAGAAGTTTCTGCACAATAAAAACGTTTGAAACATTTTGTTTGAATGTATTTCTCTTAGGAAGCATCAGTAGAGGCTGTAAAATACATTGAAAGATACATCCATCTGGCTTGTGGTATCTTCCAGCTACTTCATGGGGTCATGCGGGGCTTCCTCATGACATGTGCATATTGCGTATCTAGAGGGCAGATAAGTAATAAATGATTGCTACACGGAGATAGGCAGGAGTGTAAGTGAAGCGTATCTGAAAATGCAGAGCCGGCTGCATCCCGAGGGCTAAATCAAAGGCCCAGAATGCAAGAGTGCCGAAGATGACTGGCGACAGGATCTTAGAGCAGACCTGATTCCAGTCTACATTTCTAATGATAGAAAATAAAAAGATCAGCATTGATTTGTTTTCACCTAAGTGGCCATTTAAATCAGGTCAGAAACATCGTGTAAAACCAGGTCAAGCTTTTATTAGAGAATGTTATAAAAAATGGTAAATTGCATTATTTTATTCTGCCAAGTGTACCCTAATCACAAACATACTATACTATACTATCTATTCTTACTTTAGAATGACAATGAAGCATGAGAAAATCCAGAGCAAAGTGACTAAAAGACAACATGGCTAATCAATGTGTGACAATACATTTGGATGCCAGAACTACTTCTAAAGTAAAAGCAGAAACAAGCCCTACTGCTTATCCTCTGTGCCATTGTGCCCCATCACCTTTCCACACACCTGCAACACTCTTTGTGTGCTGCCCTATTGGGTCCCAAGCTCTATTGGCCACCGGTGATGATAGTAGAAGAATTACATTACGGTACTACTCCAACTTTCTCCTGGGTGGGGCCATTATCGAGCACCGAGGAGGCTTTTCCCTTTCCCAGCATGCCAGTCATGCTCCTTTCAGGACTTAATGGACATAGTGACATAGCCCACAATGCACATCAGCAGGCTTTTTGCAGGCCCATGGCAGATCCATGGATGCCATTGAGGGGGGAACAATCGACCAGAGCAGGAGTTACAAAAAAAGTAAATTAATTTTTATGTGCAATAATCAGAAGTGATTGCTGGGGAGTGATGCATATTAGTACAGTTTTTTGTAAGGGTGTTGACCATCCAAATTGGGATGCCCCCAAGATGGGTGATGCAGCAGCCCCAAGGGCAGTTCCATTTTTTTTTTTTTACTTTTGAGCCTATGTAACTGTAGTTTAGTAGTCTGCAGTAGTCTAACTGTAGTCTAAACTTTGGACAGGGATATAGACAATATCCATTAAAGCTGCTCTTTAAAGAGTAACTGTACAAAGGAGTCAATCTTCACAGTGTTCTCTCCATAATGGCAGTGTGATGAACATGTCACATTGAACTGTAATAAGCTATCTGTAAATTATTTATATTTCAATAGCATGTTCATGATTGCTATACAATGTTTCACAGTTGATTGCCATAGAAATATCAATGGCTCCTTGGCTATAACAATGTAACACAATGTAACTCTCATCAGGGTGCTGGGAGGCTTTTTAGAATTACTAATCTTGTTTGTTATGGTCTCAGCAGGTAAGAGAGATAATACATCCCAATATTTTAAAACCCTGTACCTATATATGGCACTATGAGATATATTGCCTCTGTAGCTGAAATTTAGTCAGTTTGTTATAAATAATTCAATTAAAATTGACATACTGTACCTTAATCTGCTTCTGATAATAAGGTCATTGTACAGGCAGTAAAAAAAAAGCCATTCACACTGTTGATCCCCTGCTGATGATTGCTCACTGTCAGGCTCTGGGCTTAGTCTGGCAAATATTACTTAAGTGATGCAGTTCAAAATGTCTAGCAACTGCTCTTGGGCAGACTGGGCTTTTGGGGCACATATCCCAAGAGAAACCCACTCCAAAAAATGCATATAAAATGTGTTATACCAATAATACAATTGTGTTGTGATGGACACCACTGTTTTCAATACGTGTTTCTATGGTGTAATAGTTACAGCAATGTGTTTACTATATAGTTACTATGTTGAGTAATAAAGTATAGAATACACACCATGTAAAACTGGGAAAGCTTTGCAGTTTCTTTGATAGTATTTATTAGCCATAGCCCCCACAATGCATAGACATGGGAAGAGAGGACTACATGAGCTGATCCTTACAGAAGCTAGGGGCTTGCTACTGCAGAGCAGATCTCAATGCCCCTGAGATCTGGACGAAGGTACTGGGCTTCCTCGACCAGAGCCTCTCGGTATAAAAACAGTTTCTTCCCACTTGCTGTTAAAGCACTGAACAACCACCTCTAAGATTCCTGGAAAACTTCTGATCCCCAGTCACTTAAAGGAACATTGCATGTACATAATTCCACTGTAAATATGTAAAACTAGCGAATGTTTATACTCCCATTGATGTATATAGTATTTGTGTGTTGCTATTGTTGATATATATGTATATAGTCGTATGTCTAGCGTTTGTTTAAGCTCTATGGAGAACCCCCCCTTCCAAAAAGTATTCCTTGTTGTATTCTGTACATACTTGGCGACCAATAAAGTATTCGTATTCGTAGATGGGCCAGGCACCCCTCATTCATGCCTAATAGTAATAAGAAGTATAGAAGGAACTCCACTGGCACACTAACATAGAGCATTTTTCCTTTTATTGCATTTGAATCAGTACAATCTTCAAGGGCCACCTGGACTATGGAAAAGAAAGAAATGCTCCATATTGGTTGCCAATCTAGACACATTACCATGACATTATCTGATCACATGCGAGCACCATTTATTATCAATTGTCGACTGGTGAGCAATTTATACTGTGACTGTGTCAATAATAAGTAACATGGTTGACAGAAAATTAAAATCTAAATGACAACATTTATCAGCAATTGACTAAATACCAATCAGATTTGAATGTAACACACAAAGGAAGTCAGCCACTTGAATAAAACAAAAAGATGCTGTTTAACAACAAAATCTCCGCCGTGGTATTTTTGTCATTTGACTTATTGCAGGTGGTAAGCATAGCACATCTGGCATCACTGAGGGTTAACTGTGCTGATGCAAATAGCAGATAAAAAAACAAAGAGGAACCAATACAGATGGTAATTTAGAAATGTGATGATTGCTGGTACTGGAAAGAACACAGTTTTTGCACATTAGTTGTGTAGGCAGGGGATTATCAATGTGTCACTTTGGCAGGAAGACTTGGCAGGGGAAGGAATTAATCACAGCAAAAAATGTCAAATGTCAGGAAGGAAAGGACAAAGTATAGGACTGGTAAATACAGCCCTACAAATGAAAGGCATTCATAGGAGTGCTGTCACTTTCCATGGAAAACATGTACATGGCTGAGACTCAAATCGCAGTCCACCTACATAGTTATTGTCAAACTTTTTTCTTTTCTTTTTTAAGCCTTGATTTTTGGACCGGATATTCCAACCTAGTGAAATTGTCTCTCAGCTGGCAAAACATTAAAATCATTTCCTACAAGTGTTTATGTACAAAATGTTTTTAGCTTGAAGTGATATACCACAAAGGATTTTACTATAAGTTTGTACAGCTAATAAAGGTTGCTGCCACCTGGGCTTGCAACATGGGGAAGGAGAAGCAAATGGCGTTTTTTTTTCATATAGTTTAAAACAGACAATTTTCTTATTTTTTCTACATGTTAGAAAGAGAAGGATCTTAATAGGGGAGACTGTCCTGGAGGGTTGCAGACTCCTGGTGGCGTTGCATCCTGTGACACCACCTTTCCCCCTTTCCAATCAGGGCTGGATTATGGGGGGGGGGGTGCACGCACCGGGGCCTACACCACTTGCTCTGCAAAGAGGCCTCCACCAACCTTTGGGTTATGGTCTGGTTCAGGAGGCTTTCAGTCTTTGGTCTGACAGGCCACAGGGGCAGCAACAAAGCTATCGGTGGCAGTGATGCCCCCCAGTGCCTGGGCAAGCCTTTTTTGTGTTTGAAAACTTGTAGCCGAAGCCTCCACAGGGCAGGATGGAGAGTCTAGAGCAGCAAAACTGCCGTCAGCAACGCTACAGTGATGGGTGGGTGCAGAGCTGTCAATCGGTGGCTGCTCGCTGCAGGAAACTGTTTTCTGCTGGACGAGCTGGGTGACTACACCCCCTGTCCAGAATGGCAAAGCAGGAGTTCCCGAGCAGTGTGCACCCGCACAAGGGGGACTCAAAGGGTCTCGATCTGACGTTCCAGTAAGTAGGCAGGTGCCAGACAACCACCAATCAGTTACTCAGCTGGGCTATTATTTTAAAGGAAAAAAATACTGTCTCTGGGGCCTCCACCAGATTTTGTGCCCAGGGGCCTCCACCACACTTAATCCGGCCCTGAGAACAATGGTGCAAAAACAAAACAAAACAATGGGGTTGAATGAACACCAGACATAAAAAGTACATTTTTAAACTGGTTATATCTGGGATGAAAATGGGGCAGATAGCAGCTTCACCCCTTGCATTAGGCATGTTGCTGAAGCCTTTCTGGAAATTATCATATTGTGTTGAATGCATATCATGCATTTCAAGTTAAATAGAGATGCATCTGTAGGTTGACAACTCCAGAACATGTTCCTTAAAAAATTCATAGTGCTTAATTCCAAATGATGCATGGTTTCAAGGGTTCCTTATTCAAACCATTCTTGCTGCTAACCTTCCAATGTTCAGCTTTGAGCAACACACCAGTGGTCATCGATGCATCCTCACCTTGTTTCTATTTAAACCGAGGTGTACTGTGTATCTATTGGCTAGTATTAAATGAACCCTGGAAAGCTTCTTCACCTCAATTTTTTAAAATCTCTGACCCCTGCCACCAGCAACCAATTGGATTCCCCATGCACATACACACCAACCCAGCAAACCCAATGGACCGCCAACAGTCATGTGGCGCACAAATTCAGGGCAGAAGGTAATGTACAGGTAGTACCTTGTAAGCGGCAGGTAGCATCAGGTAGTGACAGGTGAACACCAGACACGGCACACAATTCCACATTATTCTCAGCGTACAGTGCCGGCGTTCAGCCTTGCAGAGCGCCACATCGTACCTGTCACTACCTGGCGCTCTCCCATACGTTTCTATGGACAATCTATAAATCCCTTTCCTGATCCCAATTTTTTTTTTTTTTATAAAATCTCAAATCTTTCTGACATGCATCCTGGCCTAGAAAATGACATTTTTGAAAACTTTTTGGATTATTAATATTTTTATGCAAAATTGTCCTTACATGTCTGGTATTAAAGTGTTCATGTTACAATGTAATAACAATGTAATTCCATATGTTTTCGCTTTGTTACTAGTGGATACATGTTCATAAACAGACTTTAATTTCACAGCCTCTGGCGCTATGGGCTACAACAACCCGATTTTGAGCACCGGCGCTGTTTGAGGCTGTTTTTTTGCTGAATGCGGTGTAAGTCAGTCGGACTGTCGGACTGAATTGGCGCTACCGTTCGCTCCCATGCAGCGTAGTACTGCAACTCACACAACATATTCATCAATGCCCGCCAGCGACTGAGGCGCTCTGAAACATTTAACCATGGCGAACACAGCGACTACTAGCGGTCTGAAACCCTCGCTACAGACGCTCATCTGTCGCTACCTGCCGTTTGTAATGAATCAGCCTGCCCGTTTCTGCTTTTCTGCTGTTTTAATCCTATTTAGGGAAGCCAAGCAATCCTTAGGGTCAACGCATGATTTTAGACTAGAGGTGTGCTTTAAGTGTTTAATGTTAAAGCGGACCAACACCCACCGCTGATCGGCCCGGGAATCTACAAGATTCCCGGGCCGATCAGCTCCCTGCCTGCGGGGCACCCCGATAGGCACCCCGATAGGCTGTGTGAAACCCCCAGGACGCCCGCAAATCCTACCTGTTCCTCGCTCCAACGGCGCTTGCGCGGGCCGCCGCCGCCTCTCGCGCATCCCTCTAGCAGGGCGCGCACCCGTGCTGGCCGTTTGTGAATGGCCGGCGCGGGCGCGCTCCCTGTAAGAGGGACGCGCGAGAGGCGGCGGCGGGTGCTCTCACCTTGTCCATCGACAGACCTCGCTTGTCCGTCGGCGGTGATTGGTGGAGCGAGTCACGTGGGAGTGGGGTCAGGTGAGTTTTTGGGGCTTTCTGGGGGGTTTCACACAGTGGGGCACCCACTATCGGGGTGCCCCGTGGAAGTGGACCAACACCCAGGATAGTGAAAATCCTGGGTGTTGGTCCACTTTAAGTTTTAATGTGTGTGTTATGAACCTTACCTCATTTATCACACAGTTGCGTCTCTGCTCCTTTTAGCCTTCCTTCTGCTGCAGTGTTGCTTCACCTTTAAATGTCTTTATGTGACAAAAAGAAGACAAAGCTATTGAACGATCTGCTTTAGACACTTTTATAACACTGACAATAAAAGAGTGTTAATGAAACTCAGCTTGAAATGAAAGTTTCATATTAAAATCACACCTTCCATGCAGCTCTACCAGCTGTTCCCAGACATCCCTGTCCAAAGATTGAAACCACAGCATTTTCTACCTCCTGTTTGGTTATCTATATACATGGATGAACACAAACATTTAAAGCCCCAAGAAGGTTTATCCGGTTGGAAATGATTTTCTCTTGTTTTCTGTCCTGGCACGTAGGATGACACAATAAAACTCTCTACCTGGGCGGGTACAGTTAAGATTTTTGTGACATGTTTTCTATTTTCAATATCCCCAGGCTAGAGCAGGGTCTATCTGGTTTGGAAGCCCTCGGAATGGATAGTTCCCAGTATCTGACATTCAGTAGTCCGGAATGAGTACAATTACTCTGGCTCCCACTACCCTGTGAACTAGTATAAGTGTATCTTGGACCACTATCAGTTCACCAACTGTTAGAAAAGACATAAAAAAGAATTTCCCTTTCTGTATCTCCCTGCTCCTGTCCTCCGCTGGGCAGTGCCCTTTCTTTAGGTCCACTAGGTTGGGGCCCCCTCCTGGTCTGGTGGGCACTGGCTTTCTGATGTCAGGGCACAGCTGTTGCAGCATTCCTTGGTCTCCCAACCTAGCACCAGGCAGTGCCGTGTAGAGGCAGGTAGTATCTGATGAACGCTGGGCGCTGTACGCAAAACCACATTTAAGAATGTGAATCTGGTGAGTGACTGTAACAGCGCCATGTAGCGTCACATGTATTAGCAGAGGCGACTAAGTGTATAGCATTGGCGCTCTAGGCTCAGGAGCGCCATGTATTAACTTTCGCTCAGTGTCGCTCTCCCATACATTTCAATGGGGTTTCATTTGCTGGTGTTTAAATAGGGTTTTGTGCAATAAAAATTTATTTTATTTGCTGGCCTGCAAACAAACACTTTTATATTTATTTTTTATATTTTTATGCAGAACTGTATGTACAGGTCTGGCACTAAAGTGCTATGCTAGAGTGCCCAGCTTTAGAGTTAAATATGGTGTGGAGTACTGAGTGCCGGACGCACTGAGCTGGCACTGCTTATCGCTCGCTGTAGCATTACACTGTTGTTAGAGCGCAACACACATCATATTTATCAATGCCGGTCAGGTTACTACAGCAACTGCAACGCTAGGTTACAGCACCCGATACCCGCTTACAGGGTCTTCTAGCGGTCGCTTTATACAGGCGCTCATCTGGCAAAACATGGCGCTAGTAGTGAATCAGCCTCCACCTGTTCTTGGCACATATGTCTAACAATAGGAAATGTAACTCAATGCGGAGAGAAGATGATCTTTAGAACAAGAAATATTGAGACATAATAATATGGCTGGAAAAAGACATAGGCCCATAAAGTTCAACCTGGGATTGGGTGGAGGGCAAACTCAATCTCCCCAGCAAGGTTATTATCTAGACCGCACAACAGGGACATAGCAATGAAACCTGGCAGAAGTTCTGGTATTTCTTTACTCTGTCCAGGATGCAACCAGTATTAAAAAGATTGTCTTTGTATTTAAATTTAAATCTTGTTCTTCTGTGCCAGGTCAGCTGTTCACAACCTCCTGATGAACTCTTCTAATAACTGAATCGTTTCATGTTTAAGATAATCATTTTGAGCTGGCATGTTAATCAAACGAAATGTTGGTGGCGGGAGCCTTCTGCTGATTTCTTGTAACCTTTTTATTTAATGTTATTATCTTTATGGTAATGAGAATCTGGAAAGAGATGTCGAGTGCATGGCTTTTATCCACAAGCAGAATATTAGCCATAAATGGCATTGCTTCCACAACACTGATTCCGAAATATCTGCATTAAACCTCTTTCCTGTATTCCCAGAGCTACTTCATTTTGCATGGCTAGGAAAGTTTCTGAGGAGTGATATTGTGAAAAGTTGGCAAGTTATGGATGAAATCCTTGGCTAAGCAGAATGCCAGTGACGAGTGTAGCCTGAATACAATATGCTGCATGTGTGAGTGCAGAAAGTGTGCTCCTCAGCTCCCAAAAGATAAAGCGCCATGAACCTGATTAGCAGCTACATCTGCTGATCCTCTGTAGCCCCCACCATACACTTCTGGTGTCATTTGAAAAAGAGAGAGAGAGAGAGATAGAACCGAAGGACAAAAACTAGCTGTTTGGCAAATGTTAAACACGTCTAGCATAAAAGACAAATGCAAGACAGCCCCAAGAACAACAGAAGGGACAATTTACGTCTCACAATAGGTCAAAAAGGTAAGCTCTGCATGGCCGTGGGCCTCATTAAAATGGGAACGCTATGCAGAAGGCAATCAATAGAACATGCATCTCTGCATGCTATCAGCTTAAGCCTACGCAACACAACAAAACCCATGGAGTTGACATTGCGGTAAACTTCAAACAATTGAACAGAAATGCTTGAATCAAGGTGATAAGGAAGCTAGAGTTGCTGTTGGATTTATGTCTTGTTCAACAGCTATGTCTAAGGTGCTAAATGTCAAATACTTCCATACGGTGCTAAACAAACCTTCACAACAAAAATACATTTGCCACATTTCATTGTTGTATCCAGCGTTGCTTGAAAAGGCCTCTGTTCTCTTCCGATGCAGTTCAGCAGGCACATTAATTCAAATACCATTCAAGTCTATCTGGGCCAATATTCAGACTATTTGTTCTGGTCTCAGGAAAGCCAAAGCAGCCAAATATATTTCAAATTGCATAGGAAGGTCACCAAACGGCTGACGAACATTGTGCTAATAGAAAAAAAAGTCAGGGGACTTTGTTAGCCAAAAAATAGCTTTATAGTAAGTGAAAAGTCCTCATTGGTCTAATGCTGGAGGTAACCTTCAGGAAAAATACATTCATCATGTAAAAAAGAAGCTACCATTTAACTCCAGTAATTCTTTGGCAGAAAAGAGTGGTAGCCTACTTTAGCTAACTGTATTTTTATATAGTGAATTTTAGTAACCCTTTTGCATTCTAAACTTAAAGTTTAAACAAATGAAAGTGAAATTGTTGCTAAATTGTTCTTCTTTCTCTACAAAAATATATTAGCTGGGTGACTTTTGCCATTATATGCAGCCACAATTACTGGATCTAAAGTTGAATCCTTTTTTACTCTAAAATATATTTTGTTAAGGTAAAGCCTAGCCTTTCATACAGATGTTGTAAAGGAATTAAAAATGAAGATATGCCCATGAAACCAAAGAACAGTTACACCAGCGGATGGCGCAGCACAAAAGAGCTCTACAAAAATCTACACAGAAGCTTTGTATCTACATCTGAATGGCACAGGACACTTAGGGGGTTATTCATCAAGGGATAGCACCAGGTAATGCCTTGTAGCGGCAGGCAGCATCTGGTAAACCCCGAGCGCTGTACGCAAAACCACATTTATGAAGGCGATTCTGGTGAGCAACTCTAACAAAGTCATGTAGTGTCCTATGTATCATTACAGGAGGCTCAGCGTATAGCGCCGGAGCTCTAGCTTCCAGAGCGCCAGGTATTACCTGTCGCTACCTATCACTCTAAACAACTAACAGCTAACAGCCGGGAGGGGGGACCCTAAGTCATTTTTAATTTTAAGGGTTAGGGTTAGCCTAACCCTAACCCTTAAAATTCCCAAAAAATGCCCTTCCCCCATGTCCTTTTTTTAAAAAAATTTAAGGGTTAGGGTTAGGGTGACAAAACTTCAAGTAGGCTGGCAATTAAAAGGGTTAATAGTACCTATGTTGGGTGTTGTTCTGCTCGGGGGACCTTGCGCTTTCAGATTTAGCTTGTTTTATTCTTATTTGCATATTGATATTTTAGGAAAAGGTGTTTTTTATTCTGCTTTTTTATAAATTTTTTTGTGAAACCCTGTGCAACCTAAGAATTCTTCAAGGGATTACTCCCAGAAAGATGAGCCCACTACAACAAGCTGGGTATGCATAGAAAGCTTAAAATGTGTGCTTTCAGGGAATATATGGTGTAGTGTTTTTTTTATTACAAAAAAACACTACAAATTGTAAAAAATAGTTTGTTTGTTTTTTTCACATATTTCATCCAAAAATATTGAGAATACACCTAAAAAATGACAAACAAAACATTACATGTTAAAGGCCAGACTCTGCTGAAAAAAACAATATATCACTTTCCTGGGAAATCCCTGGAAATCCTTTCAAAAATCACAGTTGAACATGGGGAGCGCAAAATAGTGCAAAATGGTCTGGTAACAAAGGATGACAAAATCTCAAGGTAGGCTGGCACTTAAAGGGTTAAACAGGGTTTTTTTTATATTTTTTTTCTTTCAAATAATGTCACCTCTCCTGGCCTAGAAAGAGTCATTTTGGAAAACATTTTTGATTTTTTATATTTATATGCAGAATTGTCATTACAGGTCTGGCATTAAAGAATTAATGTCACAATGTAATTCCATGTGTTTTCGCTTTGTTAATGGTGGATATGTGTTCAAAACAGACTTTAATCACACAGCGTCTGGTGCTCTATGCTCTAGCGAGCAGATCCAGAGTGCCTACGCTCTGTGTGTCTGTTTTTTTGTTGAATATGGTGGAGTCGCTGAGAGTCGGTCGCACTGAGCTGGCGCTACCTTTCACTCCCTGCAGCGCTGTACTGGTGTTACAGCACCCAACACGCATCAAATTCATCAATGCCGGCCAGGTTACTACAGCGACTGAGGGACCTGGCGTTAGTAATGAATTAGCCTCCATATTGGTAGCAGCTAAGTTTGGGTCTTGGCTCTAGTATGTGAAGAAGAAGATGCCACATCTGAGTAAAGGTGGGGGGCTTCAAAACCTACCACTTCCCCAATTTATTGCTGTTTTAACCCCCCCCCCCCCCCCAGGCAACTTAAAAGCACCACATATCTCTAGTCATGTTAATACACTTAACATCTCACCTCCATTCTGTTTATGGTAGACTAGCGAAACATCTTCGAGAAAATAAAGCCTAGTTTCCTTGATTAATTAATGAATTCATTTATTCATTCATTCAATCAGTTATTATCTAAATTTGAACAGTTTTATTCTGCAGCACAATATAAAGATACAATACATATATGAAAAAACAGCCAATGCATTATTATGCATTTCACTGTTATAAAGCAGCTTTGCATAAAAAACAGCACTTTGGAAAAATCTAAAGCATGTACTAATTACAAATTTATCCCAGAGAGGACATAAGCCCGATATGAACCTAAGCCCATGGTGAGAAGACTTCCTTCCATGGGGACCATAAGCCATAGCCATACTTATTGACAGTCTTGGGGGCTGACTGCTACTTATTTCCTTATATTTAATATGGATACACACCTTATATATCACAGAATCACTGCTGCATAGCAAAGCCCTATTGTGCGCCTGGTCCCTTGAGAGCCATCGGTGGCCGGGTGTTTGTTTTATAGTAGTTCTCCTTATTTGAAATTGTTTCTGAATAAGTTTCAAGTATTGGTGATGTTTGTTACTTTATTGGTAAAATATTCAATGTATTAATTTTATAATATATATATATATATATTCAGAAACTGTCCCAGATTGGAGTTGAAAGGAGAACTCCCTTTTTGCCAGGTTTTTGCGTTCTGCCTTATTATTTTCCTCTTGTGTTAGGCCCCCAGACCTGTGATTTACTTATCAGCACACTTTCCCAAGTTTTTGATATTCCTGTGTGTCTGTGATTCTAAGATTGGAGTGGTTGGAGGATGCTTCCTGTTGAAAATGCTGCCAGTAACCCTTTAGCTACTGGAACATAAGATTGTTATCCTCCCTATCCGAATACGTTGAATTACAGCAGAAAGGGTCACCTCTGCATTAGCCAATCAGATGACTGGCAAGCCAGAGTGAGGAAGGCTCTTATCTATGCTTTTAACACACCAGTAGATCTAAATTACTAAGGCAAACACGTTGTAGATAGGGAAAACTGTTTTCATTTATAGATTGACATAGTTGCAAAACACATAGAAAGGAGAAAAAATAACAGATACGCTTAGCACACGGATTACATCATTTTAGCAAACAATAATGGAACCTTTGAATCTCAACAGCTTCTATATGTGTGCAATATGTTAGCTTAAAAACACCTTGTATGGCTCAAATGATATCACATATGTGAACGTTTTGTCCTTGGAATATTTATCCTTTGAGAAAGTACTGTAGCTTTGGGCATTGCAGGCTGTGATTTCTAGTGATTATTATAGCCAAAACCTATTAATGACGGCCCTGGGCCTGTTTCAATATTAGGCTGTGGGGAATGGGATATCTTATACAAGAATGTAATTTAGATTCATGTTGTGTGTGACCTAGAAATAGGAGAAGCCTCAACCCCTAGAAGACCTTCCCATTAATCTGCAGTCCCACTGCACGTGGCCACCGAGAAATTAGGACAGAAGTGACTTTGAGGCAGCAAGGACACCTTGGACCAAGATACACTTTTGTAATAGAATCATAGCTGGGTGAACAAATGACTTTTACTGTAATATCCACCAACTAGTAATGACATTAATACTGCCAATAATCATTTAAAAGATTTTAAATTGTATTATCTTTTGTATATGTGATGTTATGTGTGTGTTTGTTAATATAATTACTAATTATTAATAATAGCAGTCAAAGACCTTGATAAAGGTAACACATCTTTTGTAATATAGAAAGGAATGAAAAGCAGCAACTTCAGTGTTACATATGTTATGATTTTTAATGAGTTTTATGTAATGTTAACATAGTAAAATGTGTCATATTTGTATACAAAGGTTTGCCATCTTTTAAGATATCTGGCTAACCATTTTTTATTTGAATTTTGGGTAAGCTTCTTGTGCTTGACAGTGGCAAAAACTGGTATTAGTATTTCCCTATTCATTAAGACCCTGAACCCTTCCTGGCAACTCAGTGCTTAGAAGGCTCCTGTTTCATTGGGACACCAGACTAATCAAATTCTCCTGCTCATGCCATTAGAGAGCTCTGCATTAGAGAGATACTCTCCTTTTCCTAGTGGCTCTGCATATGCCAAGGGCCTGTCCTACCTTTTCCAAGCCACATGATACATAGCTCCATTATCAATTTGGTCTTTCTAAGGAGCTTAAACTATAATTTACACAAGAAAAAGTTTCGCACAGCTAAAATGTAAATAATTGGGTGCTGGCCTAAAGAGGACCTTAACACAAAAATGTGTCAATATAGTACAATCTATACACAGTGGGTTACCAGCATTAACCCCAAAAAGGACCCCACCAAACAAGGAGGCCGCACAAACCAAAAGTAAAAAGAAGTAATGATATCTTTAATTATACCAATCCACAGTAACACAATAACAAGGACATATACTAAACAAACATAGGGACTCATTAAAAAACATATATGACAAAGCCCAAAAACTGACCCAAAGCGTCTCTATTTGAAGGATATATATATATATATTGCACTATGCCCAAATTAATGTATAGCAGCTATATCACTACATGATTATATAATTAATAAGTACATGATCAAGAAGAATAAATATATAAAAACTAATGAAAAAACACACAAATATAGCGTCTCAGAAAAAAACAATTTGAGAATGGTGCAATAAACCTACACAATTAACACTAACTACCAATAATTGGCCAATGTGCAAAAAGTGCTCTACCTAAAAACTGTGCAAACAATGCAATGTGCCAATAAATACATACTATGCAAACAAAAGCCTCGATTCAGAGAGACAAAAATAACTTCAGTTTTTGTGCCGATCTGTTTTTTTTGTGAACTGTTTCCATTCTCGTATGAGCGTACGAGCGATTCTATGCATGCATTGAAAACCTTTTGTAAAGTTTCCGTCCGTTCGTACGGCAGATTACGAATTACGAGGATGTCATTTTCCATCCAGACTTTTCCGTTTCATTTTCACATGTTACAACGTAGGCTTTCGTTTTTGCCCTTTTCCCATCGTATCCTCCAACGTATCCTTTACGTTTCCCGTTCGATTCTGTTTCCCTTTTTCAATAAATATTCGTCCAGACGGAAATCCTTACGATCTTGCGCCTGCGCTCTACAAACTTAACTCATTAAAGTGCTCGCCTACATATTTGCCACCCTCACTTCTACTACAATGTTTAGCTAAATCACTTAGCACTGTCCTCCATCTTCCCTTTTTGACCCTTAAAGCTCACCCAAACCACTTGGCACTGTCCTCCATCTTCCCTTTTTGACCCTTAAAGCTCACCCAAACCACTTGGCACTGTCCTCCATCTTCCCTTTTTGACCCTTAAAGCTCACCCAAACCACTTAGCACTATCCTCCATCTTCCCTTTTGGACCCTTAAAGCTCACCCAAATCACTTCTTGGTTAGGTTCTTCTTCCATTTTAGCCCCATAAAACTTACCCAAATCACTTCTCGGTCATGTGAATATTCATCTTTAAATATTTCTGGGCCCATTAGTTTTGTGTTAATGTATTTTGTAAATGAAATGACAATGTAACATTTTTTTTTATTCCATCATAAAATATAAAATTGTTAAAAATTTTGAAAATTTCAAATTTTAACAACTATAAAAAACAAAATACATAGCAATGGCAGACCACTGAACATTATTCTTCATCTGTGGTCCCCAACGAGTTGCGCAGCTCCTGCATCTCGCCCACCAACTGAAGGACCCTGACACTCAGTTGTGCCACTCTGGCACATGTGGTCCCTGTTAAAAAACGTAAATTCAAATATTGGTATAACCCCTCCCCCTGTATGGTCCAAACACCTAAATCTGGACTTCAAAAGCCACAGGGCCCTCGCCACCACGGCCCAGGTTTTGCATAGTGCCCGATTAGAGAACCCCTGGCCCGCATTCTGCAGGCAAAGAACGGGCATCAGGAGCAAGGGCGAGTGGCACATCTTGCAGTTCCTGCAACCAAATATAAAATATAAAACCAAATATAATATAAAATAATTGCACAAAGCAAAGGTAACCGACTAAAACAAGAACTCCTACAACAAATTAAGATTCAAGTTCAACAATCCAAATATAATTCAAAAAGGACTTAAGTCTAAAAAAATATATCAATTATATGGATGTGTGGGAAAATAAATGTTTACATGCTAAGGACTAATTAAGGTCAGCATTAAAACGCATCTATAAGGCATACATGAAATGTATTGATTCAGGTATGCATTGCTATACAATTTATGGGCTCGGCCATGCTGATACATGCAATGCCTTGGTGCTAAAGGCACGCAGACTCCTCCACATAGCCGCAAAACATGTTCAACAATAGCAATCCGAGCCCTCAAAGGTCTCGTAAGTGGATCGGAAATTAAACGGATTTATAGGGTGGTGATCCGTCGGAAATCATCTCTCTGAATCAGACGGAAGCTCTCTGAATCAACGGAAGTTTTCTGAACGAACGGAAAATTTCCGATTTTGTTTGGAAAATGATCTGAACTAACGGAAATTTTCCGATTTGCTTCCAATCATCGGAAGCGCATTCCCGAACGTTCGTGCGAGTAGAAAATGGACGAAAAAAAGCAAAAAAATGACAAACACCCACCAAAACTTTCACAGACAGGTACGGAAGTCCGGACGAATGTGTCTCTGAATCGAGGCTAAAGTGTGAGATAAATAGATACAATGCAATCATGAGACTATACCAAACTACAATGAATAATAATAACAATAACAATAGAGCATAGTCAAAAATTCTATATCACCATATCACTAGGAGTCCAGGATCAGCATGTGAAGGGCTACAATAACATTGACGCGTTGCGTGGGCGTGATCCCGCCCACTTCCTCAGGATGTAAGTAATCTCCCAAGATCCCCACCTCACCTTTTAAGTGTGCCGTTGTGTTTGTTTAGTATATGTCCTTGTTATTGTGTTACTGTGGATTGGTATAATTAAAGATATAATTACTTCTTTTTACTTTTGGTTTGTGCGTAGAGATGAGCGAGTAGTGAAATATTCGAAATTTCGAATTTCGATTCGAATAGACCGCGTTACTCGACTACTCGACCGAATATCGAATCCCATTATAGTCTATGGGAAAAAAAATGCTCGACACTTGGAAATCTCAATTCGACCACTTGGAGGTCACCAAGTCCACCCTGAAACATCAGAAAATGATGCCAACACTGCTGGAATGCAACTGGGACAGCAGGGGAAGCATGTCTGGGTGCATATAACGCGCCCAAGTCGCACTATTACGCCACTATCACAGCCACTCAACAATACACTCCAAACACAATATAACTTCTACGTAAAGTGAGACAAGACAAGGAAACCTTCTTTCCTCTACATTGCCATGGACCCCAAGCCAAACTGTACAAAAAAGAAGAACAAAATTCTGCACCCCTTAAAATCACGTTGCCTAATGACAACCACAGATGGCATAGGCAAGGGGGAAAATAAATAGACCCCACCCCTAATTGTCATTGTTTGTGTGTGTGTGTGTGTGTGTGTGTGTGTGTGTGAGATGTGGTCAGACATGTCCTCTTGTGTCATTGTGTCACCCCAGCAGTAAGGGAAGCTTAAAGGAGGAGGTTTGTTACAGTGTGTCACCCCAGCAGTAAGGGAAGCTTACAGGAGGAGGTTTGTTACAGTGTGTCACCCCAGCAGTCAGGGAAGCTTACAGGAGGAGGTTTGTTACAGTGTGTCACCCGAGCAGTAAGGGAAGCTTAGAGCTGAGACCTCTTAAAAATTGTGTGGAGGCCCAAGATCTGAGACCTCTTAAAAATTGTGTGGAGGCCCAAGAGCTGAGACCTCTTAAAAATTGTGTGGAGGCCCAAGAGCTGAGACCTTTTAAAAATTGTGTGGAGGCCCAAGAGCTGAGACCTTTTAAAAATTGTGTGGAGGCCCAAGAGCTGAGACCTCTCAAACATTGTGTGGAGTCCCACGAGCTGAGACCTCTTAAAAATTGTGTGGAGGCCCAAGAGCTGAGACCTTTTAAAAATTGTGTGGAGGCCCAAGAGCTGAGACCTTTTAAAAATTGTGTGGAGGCCCAAGAGCTGAGACCTCTCAAACATTGTGTGGAGTCCCAAGAGCTGAGACCTTTTAAAAATTGTGTGGAGGCCCAAGAGCTGAGACCTCTTAAAAATTGTGTGGAGGCCCAAGAGCTGAGACCTTTTAAAAATTGTGTGGAGGCCCAAGAGCTGAGACCTCTTAAAAATTGTGTGGAGGCCCAAGAGCTGAGACCTTTTAAAAATTGTGTGGAGGCCCAAGAGCTGAGACCTTTTAAAAATTGTGTGGAGGCCCAAGAGCTGAGACCTCTCAAACATTGTGTGGAGTCCCACGAGCTGAGACCTCTTAAAAATTGTGTGGAGGCCCAAGAGCTGAGATCTCTTAAAAATTGTGTGGAGGCCCAAGAGCTGAGACCTTTTAAAAATTGTGTGGAGGCCCAAGAGCTGAGCACTTATTAGTGCTGCAGCTACGGCTGCTTTAGTGAGGGGTAGCTGCTGCTGCTGGAATAGGGACAGAAAGACTTCAGTGGTGTATTACCACCTATATACAAAACTATATATACTCTGCTCAAAACGGCTGCTTTAGTGAGGGGTAGCTGCTGATGCTGGAATAGGGACAGAAAGACTTCAGTGGTGTATTAGCACCTATATACAAAACTATATTTTGCACTACTGTTTTGTGTCCTCTGTGCCAACAAAACACTGTTTTATACACGGTGCGTATAGGCACCATTTCACCTTCTGGCAGTATACGGCTGTATAGCCAGGTGTTTTTCTTAAAAATATTTTTATATTTGGCACTACTGTTTTGTGTCCTCTGTACCAACAAAACCTTGTTATATACCCGGTGCGTATAGGCACCATTTCACCTTCTGGCAGTATACGGCTGTATAGCCAGGTGTTCTTCTTAAAAATATTTTTATATTTGGCATAACGCGTGGCCAAAAAAGTAAAACGTCTGAAATGCGGAGGGCTAGCGCAAAGGGACGTGGACGAGGACGGGGGCGCGGAAATGCTGGTGGGGGCACAAACCGCGTTGAAGCCAGTGGGGATACAATGCGTGTTGATGAGGGGCAGCCAGCATTACGCTCATCCAGCTTCCCTGCCTTTATGGGACAGTTATGCGGGGGGCGGGGTACACCTCTGTTAAAGCCTGAGCAGCGTGAACAGGTGGTGCAATGGATGGCCGATAACGCTTCCAGTCACTTGTCCACCACCCAGTCATCCACACAGTCTCACTCTGACCCTCCTTCCTCCCAACCTGGCCAACAGAGTCAGCCCACCCTTGACCCCTCCCAAGACCTCTTTTCGGGTCCTTTTCCAGATGTGCTGCAAGAATCCCAGGAGCTAGCAGAGGAATTTGTTTGTAGTGATGCCCAAACACTTGAGTATCCGCCATCTGCTAGTGATGTGGACCCGGAACCAGCATCTGCTATCATGAGCGATGATGATGAGACGCAGTTGCCATCAAGGGAGGCTGTTGGAATGTCCAGTGGGCAGGAGGAGGAGCAGAGAGAGGAAGTGGAAGAGGAGGTGGTGGACGACGAAATGACCGACCCCACTTGGACAGGGGTGATGTCCAGCGGGGAAAGCAGTAGAGATGCGGTCTGCGCATCACCGAATAAGGCAGCAAGAGGCAGAGGACAGTCCAGAGGCAGAGGACAGTCCAGACAGAGAAGGCAGGCCACAGCCAGCAGGGCCGAAGCTCTTCCCGGCAGCAGGCAGTCGCGCGAAGCTCCCCCATCGAGGCCTCGTACTTCTGTGGTGTGGAGATTTTTTAATGTTTGCGCGGATGACAAACTGAGCGCGGTTTGCGCAATCTGCCACTCAAAATTGAGTAGGGGCTCTGAGAAGAGCAATCTGACCACCTCAGGCATGCGCCGTCACTTGGAATTCAAGCACTGGGCTGAGTGGGAGAGAGCAAACGCAATACAACCTGCGCCCCGTCTTGCTGCCACTGCCTCTTCCCCTTTGTTGTGTGCTGCCACTGCGGTCCAGACCTCCAGCCAGGACACCTCCACATCTGCCTCTGCCTCGGCTACTTTGGGGCCTTCTCCTTCAGCCCCCCCTTCCCCCGCATCTTCATCTGCACCTTCCATCTCCTCGTCCCATCAACTGTTCATCTCGCAGGCGTTCAACCGCAGGCGGAAGTACGCCTCCAGTCACCCCCAAGCCCAAGCCTTAACCTGCCTCATCTCCAAACTGCTGGCCCTAGAGATGTTGCCGTTTTGGCTTGTGGAGACGCAGGCCTTCCGCGACCTGATGGCGGCTGCCGCACCTCGCTATTCCATCCCTAGCCGCCACTATTTTTCCCGGTGTGGCGTCCCCGCCCTGCACCAGCACGTGTCGCGTAACATCAGGCGGACCCTGAGGTACGCAGTCAGCGCAAAGGTCCACTTGACCACCGACTCGTGGACAAGCACTTGCGGCAAAGGACGCTACATCTCTTTGACGGCACACTGGGTGAATGTGGTGGAAGCGGGGACGGGGTCGCAAACAGGGACGGCCTACATACCACCCCCGCCCAAGATTGCCAGCACGGGTTCTGATAGACCCCCCTCCTCTTCCTCCTCCTCCTCCTCCTCCTCCTCCTCCTCCTCCTCCTCCTCCTCCTCTGCCTTAACATCGCCCTCAGCCCCTAGCTGGAAGCGTTGCAGCACTGGCACGGGGAGACGTCAGCAGGCGGTGCTTAAGCTCATCAGCTTGGGCGACAGGAAGCACAGCGCCGCAGAGGTGAGGCACGCCATATTGCAGCAGACAGAGATGTGGCTGTCGCCGCTGCAGCTAGGACCAGGCTTGGTCGTGTGCGATAACGGCCGTAACCTGGTGGCGGCTCTGGAGCTTGCAGAACTCAATCACGTACCATGCCTGGCCCACGTTTTTAATTTGGTAGTACAAAAGTTTCTAAAGACTTACCCCAACCTGGCAGAGCTACTGGTCAAAGTGCGGCGCTTGTGCGCTCACTTTCGGAAGTCAACTGTAGCTGCTGCTAGCTTAAAAAAAATCCAGCAACGCCTCCATTTGCCTCAACATCGGCTGTTGTGCGACCTGCCCACTCGCTGGAATTCCACCTATTGCATGTTGGCCAGGGTGTGTGAGCAGCAGAAAGCATTGATGGAGTACCAGATGATGCATCCACGCGTGCCTCCAACTCAGCTCCCTCAGTTTGCCAACCACGAGTGGCCATGGATGGCAGACATATGCGATGTATTGTGTATCTTTGAGGAGTCCACTAAGAAGGTCAGCAGCGAGGACGCTATAGTGAGCGTAACCATCCCGCTCCTAGGCGTCCTTAAAGAATCGCTCATCGCAATAAGGGAGAACGCATTGCACACAGAGGAGACGGGGGTAGGAGGAGACGCAACGCAGGTAGACAGTCAGACCACACTTTTGTCTGCTGCTCGGTGGCAGTTGCAGGAGGAGGAGGATGAGGAGGAGGAGGACAACGTGGAGGTGGCTGTGGAAGAGGATGCTGGCGGCGAGGGTAGCAGTCAGGCTGTGTGCGTCCCATTGGTTCAGCGCGGATGGGGCGGAGAGGAGGAGGAAGAGGAGGAAATGGAAAATGATCCTTCTGGTGGGGGCAGTGAGGTCATGCCTACTCAGAGTCTGGCACACATGGCTGACTTCATGCTGGGCTGCTTTTCCCGGGACATACGTGTTGTCCGGATATTGGAGAACAAACTATACTGGGTCTTCGCACTCCTGGACCCCCGGTATAAAGATAACTTCTCCTCTTTTATTCCGGTAGAGGAGAGGACGAATCGATTACTGGAATACCAGAGGGAACTCTTGCAGAACATGATGCAGATTTTCCCACCCAGCATCGCTGGCGGCAGAGAGGAGAGTGTCTCCCAGAGTCTGACAACATCGATCAGGCCCACAGCCACCAGGGGAACACTCTCCAAGGTGTGGGACACGTTCATGTCACCCCCTCGTGCAACTTCCATCACTGCGGGGCCCGCTATCAGCAGGAGGGACAAGTATCGGCGGATGTTGCGGGACTACCTGGCAGACCACACCCCTGTCCTCCCCGATCCCTCGGCGACCTACACTTACTGGGTCTCCAAGTTGGACACGTGGCTGGAACTGTCCCTGTATGCCTTGGAGGTGCTTGCCTGCCCTGCCGCCAGCGTGCTATCAGAAAGGGTGCTCAGCGCAGCCGGGGGCATTATAACCGATAAGCGCAGCCGCCTGTCAACCGACAGTGCCGACAGGCTGACGCTAATCAAAATGAACAGCAAGTGGATTGACCCGGACTTTGCTTGTACAACAGTGGAAAGCAGCCAAGAGTGAAGTGCCATCTGTATGAAGTGCCATTTCCTCCTCCTCCTCCTCCTTAACCGCCGTAGAATTGCTGTATTAATGAAAAAAATTATGGCTCACCTCTTGGGCTTAATACAATCAATTTTTAAGAGGTCTCAACTCTTGGGCCTCCACACAATTTTTAAAAGGTCTCAGCTCTTGGGCCTCCACACAATTTTTAAAAGGTCTCAGCTCTTGGGCCTCCACACAATTTTTAAGAGGTCTCAGCTCTTGGGCCTCCACACAATTTTTAAGAGGTCTCAGCTCTTGGGCCTCCACACAATTTTTAAAAGGTCTCAGCTCTTGGGCCTCCACACAATTTTTAAAAGGTCTCAGCTCTTGGGCCTCCACACAATTTTTAAAAGGTCTCAGCTCTTGGGCCTCCACACAATTTTTAAAAGGTCTCAGCTCTTGGGCCTCCACACAATTTTTAAAACATAGCAGCCCTAATAAGGGCTCTCAATTACTCTCTTGTCTTCTGGTACTTGGTATATATGGTGGTAAAAGCGATATTCTGAGCTTCTGGGGCCCTGCCTGCCTACATATGAGCTATATACTGTTCAACATAGTAGCCCTAATAAGGGCTCTTAATGACTCTCTTGTCTTCTGGTAGCTGGTATATATGGTGGTAAAAGCGATATTCTGAGCTTCTGGGGCCCTGCCTGCCTACATATGAGCTATATACTGTTCAGCATAGTAGCCCTAATAAGGGCTCTTAATGACTCTCTTGTCTTCTGGTAGCTGGTATATATGGTGGTAAAAGCGATATTCTGAGCTTCTGGGGCCCTGCCTGCCTACATAGGATATGAGCTATATACTGTTCAGCGTAGTAGCCCTAATAAGGGCTCTTAATGACTCTCTTGTCTTCTGGTAGCTGGTATATATGGTGGTAAAAGCGATATTCTGAGCTTCTGGGGCCCTGCCTGACTACATAGGATATGAGCTATATACTGTTCAGCATAGCAGCACTAATAAGGGATTAAGGACTCTCTTGTCTTCTGGTAGCTGGTATATATGGTGGTAAAAGCAATATTCTGAGCTTCTGGGGCCCTGCCTGCCTACATAGAATTTGAGCTATATACTGTTCAGCGTAGTAGCCCTAATAAGGGCTCTTAATGACTCTCTTGTCTTCTGGTAGCTGGTATATATGGTGGTAAAAGCGATATTCTGAGCTTCTGGGGCCCTGCCTGACTATATAGGATATGAGCTATATACTGTTCAGCATAGCAGCACTAATAAGGGATTAAGGACTCTCTTGTCTTCTGGTAGCTGGTATATATGGTGGTAAAAGCGATATTCTGAGCTTCTGGGGCCCTGCCTGCCTACATAGGATATGAGCTATATACTGTTCAGCGTAGTAGCCCTAATAAGGGCTCTTAATGACTCTCTTGTCTTCTGTTAGCTGGTATATATGGTGGTAAAAGCGATATTCTGAGCTTCTGGGGCCCTGCCTGCCTACATAGGATATGAGCTATATACTGTTCAGCGTAGTAGCCCTAATAAGGGCTCTTAATGACTCTCTTGTCTTCTGGTAGCTGGTATATATGGTGGTAAAAGCGATATTCTGAGCGTCTGGGGCCCTGCCTGACTACATAGGATATGAGCTATATACTGTTCAGCATAGCAGCACTAATAAGGGATTAAGGACTCTCTTGTCTTCTGGTAGCTGGTATATATGGTGGTAAAAGCGATATTCTGAGCTTCTGGGGCCCTGCCTGCCTACATAGGATATGAGCTATATACTGTTCAGCGTAGTAGCCCTAATTAGGGCTCTTAATGACTCTCTTGTCTTCTGGTAGCTGGTATATATGGTGGTAAAAGCGATATTCTGAGCTTCTGGGGCCCTGCCTGCCTACATAGGATATGAGCTATATACTGTTCAACATAGCAGCACTAATAAGGGATTAAGGACTCTCTTGTCTTCTGGTAGCTGGTATATATGGTGGTAAAAGCGATATTCTGAGCTTCTGGGTCCCTGCCTGCCTACATAGGATATGAGCTATATACTGTTCAGCGTAGTAGCCCTAATAAGGGCTCTTAATGACTCTCTTGTCTTCTGGTAGCTGGTATATATGGTGGTAAAAGCGATATTCTGAGCTTCTGGGGCCCTGCCTGACTACATAGAATATGAGCTATATACTGTTCAGCGTAGTAGCCCTAATAAGGGCTCTTAATGACTCTCTTGTCTTCTGGTAGCTGGTATATATGGTGGTAAAAGCGATATTCTGAGCTTCTGGGGCCCTGCCTGCCTACATAGAATATGAGCTATATACTGTTCAGCGTAGTAGCCCTAATAAGGGCTCTTAATGACTCTCTTGTCTTCTGGTAGCTGGTATATATGGTGGTAAAAACGATATTCTGAGCTTCTGGGGCCCTGCCTGCCTACATAGGATATGAGCTATATACTGTTCAACATAGCAGCACTAATAAGGGATTAAGGACTCTCTTTTCTTCTGGTAGCTGGTATATATGGTGGTAAAAGCGATATTTTGAGCTTCTGGGGCCCTGCCTGCCTACATAGGATATGAGCTATATACTGTTCAGCGTAGTAGCCCTAATAAGGGCTCTTAATGACTCTCTTGTCTTCTGGTAGCTGGTATATATGGTGGTAAAAGCGATATTCTGAGCTTCTGGGGCCCTGCCTGCCTACATAGGATATGAGCTATATACTGTTCAACATAGCAGCACTAATAAGGGATTAATGACTCTCTTGTCTTCTGGTAGCTGGTATATATGGTGGTAAAAGCGATATTCTGAGCTTCTGGGGCCCTGCCTGCCTACATAGGATATGAGCTATATACTGTTCAACATAGCAGCACTAATAAGGGATTAAGGACTCTCTTGTCTTCTGGTAGCTGGTATATATGGTGGTAAAAGCGATATTCTGAGCTTCTGGGGCCCTGCCTGCCTACATAGGATATGAGCTATATACTGTTCAGCATAGCAGCACTAATAAGGGATTAAGGACTCTCTTGTCTTCTGGTAGCTGGTATATATGGTGGTAAAAGCGATATTCTGAGCTTCTGGGGCCCTGCCTGACTACATAGGATATGAGCTATATACTGTTCAGCGTAGTAGCCCTAATAAGGGCTCTTAATGACTCTCTTGTCTTCTGGTAGCTGGTATATATGGTGGTAAAAGCGATATTCTGAGCTTCTGGGGCCCTGCCTGCCTACATAGGATATGAGCTATATACTGTTCAACATAGCAGCACTAATAAGGGATTAAGGACTCTCTTGTCTTCTGGTAGCTGGTATATATGGTGGTAAAAGCGATATTCTGAGCTTCTGGGGCCCTGCCTGCCTACATAGGATATGAGCTATATACTGTTCAGCGTAGTAGCCCTAATAAGGGCTCTTAATGACTCTCTTGTCTTCTGGTAGCTGGTATATATGGTGGTAAAAGCGATATTCTGAGCTTCTGGGGCCCTGCCTGCCTACATCGGATATGAGCTATATACTGTTCAGCATAGCAGCACTAATAAGGGATTAAGGACTCTCTTGTCTTCTGGTAGCTGGTATATATGGTGGTAAAAGCAATATTCTGAGCTTCTGGGGCCCTGCCTGACTACATAGGATATGAGCTATATACTGTTCAGCGTAGTAGCCCTAATAAGGGCTCTTAATGACTCTCTTGTCTTCTGGTAGCTGGTATATATGGTGGTAAAAGCGATATTCTGAGCTTCTGGGGCCCTGCCTGCCTACATAGGATATGAGCTATATACTGTTCAACATAGCAGCACTAATAAGGGATTAAGGACTCTCTTGTCTTCTGGTAGCTGGTATATATGGTGGTAAAAGCGATATTCTGAGCTTCTGGGGCCCTGCCTGCCTACATAGGATATGAGCTATATACTGTTCAGCGTAGTAGCCCTAATAAGGGCTCTTAATGACTCTCTTGTCTTCTGGTAGCTGGTATATATGGTGGTAAATGCGATATTCCGAGCTTCTGGGGCCCTGCCAGCGACAGCCTGTCTTTCCCTGCTGTGAGCGTCTGTCCCTCACTAAGTTCAAGCTGCTAATGCTGACGAAGAGGAAGTGCTGAGTTTTGTATATTCGAGGTCACATGGTTTTTCCAGCCAATGCGTGTAGACGCCGTTCTCGCGATGCCAGCGTCCTCCCAGGACCTGTCCCACCCCCCCTGCATGGTGATTGGTGTAAAAAACGCGCCAGGGAAGGTGGGAGGGGAAACGAATTGTGAGTGCGCCATCGCCGCTATACTCGATCGAAATCGAGTATGACGAACAGCGTAGTATTCGATCGAATACCGGCTCGGTCGAATACTACTCGCTCATCTCTATTTGTGCGGCCTCCTTGTTTGGTGGGGTCCTTTTTGGGGTTAATGCTGGTAACCCACTGTGTATAGATTGAGCTTAAACTATAGGTACATCAAAATCTGTTAAAATTTCGTTGTGGTCTATTTTAAGCCTTGCTATACAGATATCTTGTAATTAGAGATAGAATATTCCATGAGAAAAAAATGAAACTGTATTTGGAATTGGTGGGTTATCACAAATTCTTCTGTGTTTGCTTTATCTTAAGAGTTGGAACAGCATTCTGATCAAAATGGTGATATGGGACAAACTAATTCTTCTTAAATGGGAAGCTACTCCGGCACACCCACATGGGTACATTTCCTGCCCAACACCAACCAAACTTTTTTTAGTTTTTTAATACTGTATGGAAGCTTTAAAATCATTTAATGCTCGTTTTGCTAACTGTCATCATGTTGAGGATCTAACCTCACGGCTTTGTTGGTTATAAGATATAGAATCATACAACAAAAAAAACATTTATTAACTGGGTTTGGGATGTGATGTCCAGTACCAAAATGGGTTTTGGTCATGTAACACATGTGACTTTTCTATTATAAACTTTCTGTTTGGTCACCACAGGACGTTATACTAATTTGTTTATAATGAGGTCACAGATATCAAAAATATGAATTTATCCATAACCCTCCTCATTTTACTTAAATCTAAAAAAAAGTTCTGTTTAGCTTTAAGCTTGAGTTAATCAAAGCCCATGTGAGTTAGTATTTATGACGTCTGAAATATTTTTAGGACATTTTCATGAATCAATTACACCAAGCCCTTGACTACACATTGCTTTAGTATTTTGCTGTTACCAGTTATAGGACTCCTAAATATGAATTAGGTTATCACTAAGCATATCTAATATAATCTAACTGGGTCATGGAATCCCAACACAATCCTATCAGATGGTAGACCTGAACAGACCTGAAACCCAACTGCAAAGTTCATACTGAACTTTGCGAGTTCAGGTTTCCAAACCCGAACATGGACTTCAGCCAGAAGTCTATGATTGAGCTTGGCATTAGGCCCATACACGGAAAGCTGGATAAAGAGCTGCTAAAAGATGGCTGCCGCTCCCATGAGGCAGCAGGTGCTAGAAGTGTCCTCACTCATGGGAGTGGTGGCCATCTTCTTGTGGCCCCCAGCCGCAGGGCTCAGGTGAGTTACAGCAACCCTTCCTGCTGCACACCCGCCATCACAGTATTTTTTAGGGCCAGATTCTGACTATGGGGCCCCTTGACAGAATCGCCCCCCCAAAAAAAAGTTAAGGTCCCTATTGATTTCACAGGAGACCCAATTAAATCAAACCTTTATTAAAAGTTCGGCCGAACTTGCTGAACCCAAAAGGTTGTCAATGTGGTTACTGGCTGAATACATCTACTAACTCCTCTGACTCCCAGTTATTTTATAGTTCTTGTATTCTTATATTTGACAGACTTGACAGAGATAGAAAAGAATGCCGGACAAGATTGAAAGCTAAAAAAAAACATGGCTACATGAATAAACAAAATAGATTGTTTGGCACTACTTTGCTTAAAACGTACATTTAGATTGTGTTTAAATAACAGAACAGGAATTCAATCAGATGCAATTCTGCTGTGTACATTATTGAATACAGTTTTTTGCACTGAATTTTCTGTCACAATCGGTGAGGGATACATAATGATGTTGAGCAGTTAGGTCTGTGTACATCTAGACAAAGGTCAGGGCTCTGCCTGCTCAGCAAAGCAACTCCACCTGGGCTTCTCCTTGTGTACATGGGGATAACTGTGCTGAAACAGCGCAAGATCTTCCCGATTGATGGGAAGGTACTGTCAAGAACATTATTGTACACTGTAAAATGGCACTATGAAAAAAAAAGAGAGAGAGCGTTATCTACCTCAGTACAAAATAACATACTGTATATATCAACATACAAATGTATGATATAATTAATACAGGACCATGTACACTTGTATAACTAAAAAGAATATATGCAGATTTTGTATATAAACAGGAACAAGGAAGTACAACCTTGAATTTACAACATAAACAAGGAAGTACTACCTTAAATCTAAAACAATAGAATCAGCTGCTTCAGCTTATATCTTGGGGGTTATCCAAAGCATTTTGGATATTTCTGGAGCGATAGAGTTTTGAAAGGAAGTGAAAACCTTCTCACTGAGCACACAATAAGGTAAAATAACAAATAGAATAGGTTTCTTTAATGTAAAATCCAAAATCCCCTGCACATGTGATGGAGTTGTTCTACAGATGAGTTGTAAATGATTTTTAATGGGGGTTATAAAAATAACTGCAGTCTATGGCAAATCCAAACACATTTAAAGATGTTAATTTTTTGATTCCCCATAAAAAAATCTACACCAAACAAATGATTTACTTCAGAAGTGCCCATTGCATGTTCGGGGGTTTTTGAATTTACTTCACTTTACTTT
Organism: Gastrophryne carolinensis; assembly: GCA_027917425.1. Lineage (NCBI taxonomy): Eukaryota > Metazoa > Chordata > Amphibia > Anura > Microhylidae > Gastrophryne > Gastrophryne carolinensis. Next base: position 286,984,186 of record CM051236.1, read on the forward strand.
ATGCAAAATCATTTGGATTACCCCCATACTTACTCAGCAAACAATAAATTACAATAACTCAGCATCTCTAGAACCCCCCCCCCCAAAAAAAGGGAGGATCTTGACCTATTTACTTTTAGTTAAAGCCACAGTTACAGTAGCTTGATTTTCCATTTGTACATTAATAAACAATTGTTATAATTTTGGTTAGGGAGAGACCAGTATATGAGGCATTAAAAGTATCAACACCCCCCTATTAAAGAGGAACATTGGACCTAAAATAAAAAGGGGCCTATTCTCCCCCATAGGCCCCTACTTACATTTTGGGTGTCACAACTGCCTGCTGCGGTGACATCCGGTTGCTTCAGGACCCGATCCTCAACCCGCTGTCTGCTTAGCCAATTGTAAATGACAAGCATGGCCTTAGCTATGCCCTTCAATGTCCCACAGTGATCTCGCAGCGCAGCAAAGTGTCGCAGGATTTTGGGCAACTCCACTGCATCCCATTCATGGGCACTGCACAGGCACGAGATCGGGGGCTATGTGCAGTGCCTGATGGATGCAAGATGGCACCACCCGTCGGAAGGTCGCCCGGAAACCGAGGGAACCAGAAGATGGATCCCACAGTAAGGTGAGTAAATACTTCCCAAGGCTAAAAACTGGAGGGGGAAACAGATTGGTGAGGTTTTGGGGAGGTTTTAACCTCCCCCGATGTGCCTCTTTAAAGATACAAGTCAGAGAATGCTTTCCTAAAATGGAAAGTATCTGCATGGGGCATACAACTAAGGATAATGGAATTTCTCCCAGAATCCCTTGCAGTAGGTTAAAACAATATTCAAAGTGCCTGGGGCCTCCAGGTTTGCAATGCTTTGGAATAGCATATAAGATAACATGTCACCATCCACACCTACCTGTGTGCACGTGATTTGGGCTTTTGACCCTTGTGAGCCCTTTGATTGTTTTGATTAAACAAACTGTGAGGCCTTTAGAAAGGACATTACAGATGCATAGCAATTTGAGATAGGATTAGAAATATTGTCAAAGAACTTGTCATCAGTCATTTAACTGTCTGGATGGTCAGCTAAAAATAGGGCCAAACTAGAACAACAAACAACTAGCCAGGGAGGTGGCTCAAAAAATGTTACCAAAGAATAGAATGTTTGACTCTCAAAGAAGTCCCTAGGGGCCTTACATTTTAATTACCTGATTTATAGGTAGCTGTTGTTACTACTGTATCGGACCACCATTAGACGCATATTAGAGCTACAGTGAAGGTGTGTCAGAAAGAAACATTTTCTGCCTAGAACAAATATCAGGTTAAGAATTAAGTCTCTAGGCAAAGACTGGGACTTAGGTTTTGGACAAGGAAAATAAGCACAAGGGTGCATATTTTATGGCAGGCATGCTGAATCTGTGGTCATGTGTCAGAGAGCAATAAATGGGGAAATTCCTTCTATAACACCACCAGAGCCCCTGGGTGTGCCCTAATAATAAGATAACATTTTGGAATTAGAATGGTATGCTTAGATGTGGTGGGTGTTTAGGTAAAATATGGGACTTGTGGAGGAGGGGGCTATAAATATTGGACTCATATACTTAGAGAACTAAGGCAATTGTCATGGGTATTGAAAGGTAATAGGGTCGTGTGGTGAAATAAAAAGAAAAAAAATCAGGATGATGTATGTATGTTTGGGTGTGGTTGTTTGGTGCCATAGGCATGTATGATTTGAATGTGTTTTGGAATGGTGTGTGGAGGAAGGGTGGTGAGGGGGCAATAATGGTGCCATTTCTGCTTAGCTATATCAGTGCCTGGGCAACTCACAGAAACCCCCCCTTTTTAATACAAGTGTACTTGAAGATAATTTGAAATCATTTGTTTTTTTGAATGCAAAATTCACAAAACTCTGTTCAGAATTAAGACAAATGCAGTGCAAAGAATGCGCAGCTGCTCAACAGGAACGGTCCATTTTCATCCAAACTTGGAGTGAAAATGAATTAAATATTATCTGTGCCTTTATATAATATGACTGGATTTAATGGCGTGTGGGTTTTGTTGTTCTTTTCTGTTGCGTCCGTAATGAATAGTGCCTTGTCCTTTGATTCAGCTCCACTGCTCCTATATAAATCATGGTTTGGCGCAGATTGGAAAGGTCATCTAACTACCCCTTGTTGTACGCCATCTGGACTCTATTATAAGGAAGGAAGCTTCTCTCTGTATTACCTCATGATGCAGAATGGAAATATGAAAGGCTATAAACTATTTTCTGTTGGTGAGAGCTAGACCTATGTAAATACACACCTGTCAGAGCCAATGATCCAGACCTGGATCTAAGCCAGAGAATGATGCTCAAGTCTATTTTTATTGATAGAACTCTGTTACGTATAAAAAAAAAGTCAAATGAATAAAGCATGATCAAACCTTCGTGGTAATCACAATTAACTGTCTGTTAGCATATGTAGGTATTGATGCCCAGCAATACATGTCTTATTTTTAGGCCAGGCAGAACATGTTATATGTTATATGGTGAGAAATGTTTGTGAATGTTTCTTTTATGTAAGCAAATTAAGCAAGAAAATCTACTTAACGCCCCTGTCCAGGCACACATCATCTTTCCTCTTCCCCTTTTATTCCCCCTGGGAACAGTCATTTCAAACCTCAAAATCTCGTATTATATGTAAATATCCTATGTATTCAAAGTGAAGTCACTTTTTTTTCTTCCATTTCTATGTCGTGGCTGAGCTGGGAAGGGCAATGGCATAACTAAATGTGAGTGGGCCCCAGTGTGAACATGTGGCCTTATCATGGCTCATATAGTAACCTGTCATTTTAACTAATTTGGATACAACTTGACAATTAAAGACTGAAACAGCATACGCAACTAAATATGCTTCTTTTTTATGTACATGATGCCACAAGAGCACTTATCTAAAAAATAAGGTGGAAACAACAATGATGGCCCCCCTGACCTTATGGGCCTGGCACAGTCTCAACCTATTCTCCCCCCCTAAATATGCCCCTGAGGAAGTTGTGTCATGGGGGTCATGAGGGTTATGAGTAGGGATGAGCGAACCGGTTCGGACGAACCAGAATTCTCTCTGAATTTCAGGGAAAATCCGATTCGGCACGAACCCGAATTTTTTTTGGTTCGTGCCGATCGAATTTTCCCTGAAATAAAAAAAAAAAATGCCGGCATGGTGGGAGCGGGCAGGCCTGCTACGCTGTCAGCGGGCGGCGGAAGCTCCCACCATGCCGGCATTTTTTTAAAAAGCAAACACTTACCTGCATGGTCAGAGCGTGTAGGCCGGCGCCACTCTCAGGCGCCCTCTGATGACGCGTCCTCTGATGACAGCTGAGAGCGGCGCCGGCCTCCACGCTCCGACCATGCAGGTAAGTGTTTGCTTTTTAAAAAAATGCCGGCATGGTGGGAGCGGGCAGGCCCGCTGACAGGCGTAGCCGGCCTGCCCGCTCCCACCATGCCGGCATTTTTTTTTTCAGATGAGCGATTTGTGAAAGTTCGAGTCGGGCGAACCCGAATTTCTTGGGGAAATTCGGCGAATCGCCCGAATCGAACTTTCAAGAAGTTCGCTCATCTCTAGTTATGAGTCTTGAGCATGCTCTGCTGTGGAACCACTATGACCTGCCAGGCTCTCTTGTGCAAAGAGCTCAAAGGGACAGAGTGGCTGTTAGATCACTTTTTTTCCGTGGTCCTGGAAGAATAAAAATGAAAGGGGGGAGCAAACTCTTCAACCCTGTTATCTTCTACCTGGGGCTGCAGGAAATGAAGGAGAGCCACATTGAGACAGGCATCAGGTAAGCTGCTTGCTGCCTGTTTATTGTCGTTGTACTTCACAGAACATCCTGCTCATAATTATGGTATTATTATGGTATAATAATGGTTATAAACCAGAGTATGTGTTTTTACTTATAGCCAGTAGCAGCTACTATATGAGGCTATTTTGTAACACAATTGACATCCAACCAGGATAACTAAATGGTACACAAAAGGTGTAATGGAGTACCAGGCAGTTAGGGTTACAATGTATAATTTTTTATCTCCATTGGGTCTTAGAAGCAGTCTCTCTTGGGTTAGTTAAACTGTTTCTCTATTAAAAGTTATTATTTATAGTTGTTAATAATTTTTATACTCTAAAGTTTTTTCAGACTACATGCTAGATACCTGATCCAATTTTGAAGCTACCGTATTGCAATATTTTCTAGCTGAGTTGGATTACAGTTGAATCAAAATGCAGGCCATCTCCTTTTTCACAGAATGTGCACAAACTTAGTCCTAAGTTATTGTAGACTAAAATGCCAGTGAGTAAAATTAAATTAAAGATCAGCTGTTCTTTTAACAGTAGGTTAAATTCCTGCCATCCATTTCTCATTGCCCTGCCAAGCCCTTACATAGATTATTTAATGAAGAATTCCCTCTATAAACCTGGTAACAATGGATGTTCTACTCCCCAATGGGACTCTCTAATTATAGATCATCATTCATTTCTTCTCTCAAACAAAGTTTCAGTTTGAATAGCAGTGAAAGGTATTAATCACTATAGAGTGACTTGAATGAGTCCGCTGTTCTCCCTCCTGTGTTACTAACGATTTTTATCGCCTATCAAAATGTTTCCATAATGGTAGAATGATGGAGGTGTATAGTGTGAAATGTGAGCAGTGGAGCCGAGAGACCAGAGCAGATCTTTTTCTTAAGCCACATTACTCCCCATGCAAAACCGTTTAAATAGACAATAAGCTTGATTCAAAGCCTCATAGTGATTGCTCTTTTTTTGCAGAAGTGAACTAGGATACAAGGAAGTTGGGGACACTCGCATTATTCATATCCACGTCCCGAGATTTTCTCGGACAGGTGATCATAAGGGCTTCTTGTATGCTTTAGGTTTAGCTGAGCAATTATGGTTTTGGCCTGTAAATTAGGATCAGAAGCTGAGTTTGTACCTGTTTACAGCCATATTTTGCCATGGGTCCTTTAATCTTGGTGCTCTGTGGCCATCTTGCTGGAATTCAGGCTTTTGCATCTCATGTAGTGTGCATCCCTGTAGTATGACTTACCTTCTCCTTGTTGTTCCTTTGAGGGGCATCCCATGTAGTGTGCATGGCCTCACTGTCACTTGCCTTCTTTTTCCTGTTTCTCCCAGGTTCCTTGAGGGGCATCCCATGTAGTGTGCATCCCTGCAGTGTGACTAACTTTCTCCCTGTTGGTTTCTTGAGGGACATCCGATGTCATCGGCATCAACGCACTGTCACTCACATTTTTCTTCTTCCCCAGCTTGACCTTCTGTACCCTGCCTTAAGCCTGTTTGGATATAAAAGCACAACACACCACATATTTTGTGAGTCAAACGTTCATATTTTATATTTAAAAAATATAACAGCCAATGACCCCCAAATGCTCTATACTTACTTCATCACTGTTTTTGGGCCTTTTAAAGAACCACCCTCTGCCATGGCACCATCCCTTCCTCTGGGTCTGTAAGGAGATGAAAACAGATGTCAGAATTAGGCATATGCGTGATGTGTGTTCTGCTCCAGGAGGGGTCAGCTTGTATTTTGTTGAAAACACCTGAGGCCTAGGGTGGCCCCATTGCTGCATATTCACCCTGATCCAATGAGTCTGTAGGGAAAGAAATGCACAAAACACCAGCACTTAGCATACATGTCATTGGGAGTTCCTTGCCTTTCTTTTTTTCTGTTGTTCTACCTAGGTCATCTGGGTCTGGGTCTAACTCCAAGACCAACACTTGGGCCTCTCCTTTTCAGCTGGTTCTGGTGGTGGTGGGGGTGAGCCTGAAGAGGAGGATGAGGAAGTTAGCATGGGTTGGGGGCCAACGCCTTACACGCACACCCTGTCTTGGCCGCGTCACTGGTCGGACCCCTCTTTTACAGGTGGGCTTGATTCTCTGCCAGAAATCCAAAGCTAGAAAAGAAGCACAATTCAGTCACACAGGTTAGCATGAGTGGGCAACTTTTATGGATCCTCCACTTACCTGGGAAGTTCTGGCAGAAAAACCACCTCACCCAGGGCCACATTCTCTTTTGAGGTCCAACCAGTGCAGCATTATTCTGGTGTGTGTTTAGGATGTTGGTCCATGGCCACTAAGAGGTTCTGCCACATCCAATGCCAATGTCCTCTTGGTGTGGGTGTTGGGCTTGAAGTCATACTGGTGAGTCATAAAAGTCTGCAATGTGAAAACACAATAAAAATGTCACTTTACTGTAGGCCATGTATTGTCCTAGTTTAGGTCCACATGCACACTAAGCTTCCCCTTTAAATTCATGTGTCTCCCATCTCCCCCTGTGCAGCAGGCCAATGCATGCATTGCCCTAGCCGTTTGAGCTAGCGAGTGTCATTCCCAGCACTCCTGGCCACCATTACTGGTGGATTGGAGTTGCTGATGCAACTTGGCAACCTGGCGGATCCAGCTCTCCCACCTGCTTTTACTGTCAGATTGGCCTCGGACACAGCTCTGCAACCTGGCGGACCCAGCTCTCCAGGCCACCATGACTGGCAGATTGGAGTCGCTGATGCGTGACAGTGGCTGGAGTGTATGGCTGACCACGTATTCACTTTGGCACATGTGGGATGGCACACTAATGGTGTTGGTTTCATGTCTAGGCCTTCAACAGTCAAGGCCGCACATCTGAGTAAAGCTTTTCAAGAGAAAGGCGGTTCAGTCAATTCGAACACCTGATGAATCAACATCCAGATGACAGCAGGAAGGCCTAAGCTCTGGAAGGTACCAGGTGTGCAGCTCACGGTACTGCAGATGCTCATACTCTTCTAGCAACTCGTCAAGGGGCTCCATCATCAAAGCGTAGGCATGAAATCCAGAATTCCCACAAGCAAAAAGTGGCACAAAAATGGGCAAATCGGGGCTCTGAATAACGCACAAGCACAGGCTAAACTCATAAACTTGCACATGCGAGAACACAGAAGCTCAGTCTGACCCGGATCAATACTTCAAATACAAGATATTCTAGCATAGACCTTTTGGGACTGAAGCAAGGAACCAAGAGAAAAAAAACAGAAACTAAAATACAGTAACCAAGTAAAGCCATGGTTCTATTTAAAATATAAGCTGGCTGGTTGCTATTACACCTTAACCAATTTTATACATTTTCTTCAGTCTTCATAGATCTTGTCCACTTGAGGATACTAACTGTTAACTTGGAACATAGGAGAGAATATCATGTGTTTACCTTGTCATAAGAGACATACGGTGCATACAGTGTTCGGTTAACTGACTGTCATTTGTGAATATATAGAGGTTTGTCTGACTGATAAGGCAACATCATTAATAACAAGCATGCATTTAGCATGAAACCTTTAACTATGTCTACTTGTTTGAAAGAGGCAACTTAATTAATTGTTTGTAATAATTAAATTATCTACGCTAATGAAGAGCCTAAGTACCGTATTTTTCGCCCTATAAGACACACCTGCATTTAAGACGCACCCTGGATTCGAAAGAGAAAAATTAGAAAAAAAAATTCTGAACCAAATAGCGTGCAGAATTCCCCCCGATCACACCATTACAGACCCCACATTAAGCAGTATTCTACATTAAAGGCAGGAAGGGGCATCCCAAATTACAGGCAGTGTGCAGGCATCCCAAATTACAGGCAGTGTGCAGGCATCCCAAATTACAGGCAGTGTGCAGGCATCCCAAATTACAGGCAGTGTGCAGGCATCCCAAGAGGGAAGTGTGCAGGCATCCCAAGAGGGAAGTGTGCAGGCATCCAAAGAGGGAAGTGTGCAGGCATCCCAAGAGGGAAGTCCCTGTAGTATGACTTACCTTCTCCTTGTTGTTCCTTTGAGGGGCATCCCATGTAGTGTGCATGGCCTCACTGTCACTTGCCTTCTATTTCCTGTTTCTCCCAGGTTCCTTGAGGGGCATCCCATGTAGTGTGCATCCCTGCAGTGTGACTAACTTTCTCCCTGTTGGTTTCTTGAGGGACATCCGATGTCATCGGCATCAACGCACTGTCACTCACATTTTTCTTCTTCCCCAGCTTGACCTTCTGTACCCTGCCTTAAGCCTGTTTGGATATAAAAGCAGACAGGCAGCGGCGACCACAGAGGCTGCGGGGATCGACGGAATGTACGTTTTTTTCTTTTGTTTTTTTTTACATTCGCCCGTTAAGACGCACAGACATTTTCCCCTCAATTTTGGGGAAAATTAAGTGCGTCTTATAGGGCGAAAAATACGGTATGCTCTATGGATGTTAATTGGAAACATAATAATGAATTTCAGTGTGATACATTGTAAATGGAAGATTAGTTGTAAGTCCTAAAGTGAGTCCTAAAAAGAGTCAAGTAATACTTTAAATTTAGAAATATGTCTCAACTCCCTTGCTCACAAGGTAATCAGATTGCTTTGAAGCTTCTGCAGGTCCTGATGATGAAAGACGCCCACAGGGGAAGAGGGACATGTTAAAGATCACTGCCATAATGAATGAGGTGCCAAAGGTATCTTTATTTTTTAAAAGCTGGGTATACCTATCAATCAACCTATCAACCTATCAATCAATTTCTGTTTAATAAACTGAGCATGGGTTAATTTCACTATAATATGTATTTTACTGTTCTCTCTACCTGTTTATAAACTTACAGAAGGCCAACTAGTTTTGCCGGATTTTGAGGGCATTCCCAGGTAGGGAACGTCCTGAGTTTCATCTAGTCTTGTTAAGTTTTACATATTACACACATAGGTTAGTTAAACAGCAACAATAAACAGGAAGGGGTCAAAACTTGGAGTTTTCAAAGCATATTGAGACAAAGAAAGCAATCCGCTAAGAAGATCAACTGAACATTTTAAAGTGATGTGGAAATGTGTACTCTACACATTGCTGCTACCTTGAATCTTGGTGCACTGTGCAAACATCCACATCATATCTTTTCCCTAAGCAAACCATCTAAAGATTTCCCAAAGCAAGTACCCTAAGGGCCTTAGTTATCACACAGTGTATAAGAACCCTGAAATTCAAGTAACACAGATTCACCAAAAAAACAAATTATATCCAAATATAAACCAATTTATTAAATAAAATAAATGAACAAATTTCACCAAAATTAATCAACCAATCAATCACTTTTTGAATTATTATTAATATACATATTAATGTGCTAATGTAAATCATGGGTAAATCTGAACAAACTGAATAAACCCACAAAAGCACAACACAGATGCGAAAACAAGCAAAATGATTTAATTAGAACAGTGCAACAACAATAAATATTGTATATTCAATACCTATCACAATCCTTAAGACCAATAAAGTGCAATCAAATAATAATACTCAACCCCCCTGAACGCTCAAAAGGATATCCAAGGTGGCCGGACTTAGCACTCCAGGAACGCTTTCTCAGGTGTTACACAATAACAATAAGTTTACTTCAGAAAAATGCTTCATTTATATCAGTAGTTCAGCCAGGTTGTTTACCTAACCCAATCGTACAGAAAAAATAACCAGGCTTCCTCATATATGGCTTCAAATGAGCAAAGCATGGCTGTTAGCAGTACCTCCCACATCTATATTGTGAACTTTAGACATTAGCTAGAATATACTCTTATGGTGTAAACTATACACTTTAATTATTATTCAATTAGTTCTTTCAGTTTATACTTTTAGTTTTAATAAGAAATAATAAACTTATTAGGCCCAGCTGAAACCATTTTACATGAAAATAAAATTATATGTAGGGGACATAGGAAAAGTGCTACATCACATTGGAAGATGCTGCTCATAATTAAAAACCATGGGGGCTTACAGTCAAAGTACAAGAGGAAATAAATATGGAAGAGGCAGACTGTGAAATGCTATTGACATTTCAAACAGCTCAACATGGAAATAAAATGTGCTAATGGCATGAGAAAGAGCCTGCTGGACCGTATGATTGGAAAAGAGATAATGGTTACCTGCTGTAACTCCCTTTTCAGTAAAAGGCCAGACAAAGCACTAATTAGGTATTTGGGGAAAACAGGACTAATCGTCTAGTTTAAATTTGCTTTATGTTGTCAGAGTCAAAATGCTCTTGGTCCAAATTCAAGCTCGATTCTATTTTACATTTAGCATCCTCAAATTGTTTAAACAGATATGATGACTCTACTGTGCATTGATCCAACAGCAATACTGTCAGTAGAATGAGGCTATTCCAAGGAAAATTATACCAGTTGGCTTGGGATGATGCTGACCCCTGAATATGTGGACTTGTGTATCAGTTGATTTCAGTCTTACTGCCTGTTAGTATGTGCAGCGCTATTTCCCTGCTTGCCAGTTGATAGTGTTTCCTGTATTTTGTGCAGGTACAGTACCTACAAAAGGAGTATGAGAGAGTCCATTTTTGCACAAAGGGGCCAATGTTGTTGTGAACAGCAGTTATAATAAAACCAATACTTTTACCACTGGATTACTGCTGATAGATCTAGTCTGTAACCTGTGTTTTTCATATTCTTGTTCCAACCCTTCTTGTAAATATCCCATAATCTGCAAATCCAAACTGTTTGACTCAACCTGGTACTAACTGTGATGTTAAACTTATTAGAACAAGCTTGACTGTTTCACTGTTGTCATTCTAATCCAGTGATCCTCAAACCTCCTCCTTAAGGGTCACAACAGCCAAGGTTTGGTGGCACAGGTGTAATAATTAAGACTTATAATTACTTCACCTTGGTATCAGTGTGGAGAGACAAAAAACCTGGTCCGTTTCACCCCTCGAGGAGGATGTATCTAAACTAACTTGTTCTGCTGTTGTGAGCCATGCCTGCTTATACAGAATAGCACACCAGTATTCTGTTTCTATGCAGCTTGAAGCCAACTAAATTATTACTACGGTATTGAGTCCCGTGTTTTGTTAAGGATGCAAATGCATAAAGTGAAACTAGGAAAATGTGAATAAAACATGCAACTGTATGCAGCATGGACCAGGCTGCTTGACTATTGTAAATGCATTTTGAGGTTGGGTATATCCTTGTTGCTCCCAAAAGGTAGAATCTTTCTTCAATTATCCTCCTCTGTAGTTATTCTTAGGATTAGGAACATTGATAGTAAAACTAAGAACAATATGAAACTGTTCCAGCTTTTGACAAATGACTATGGTGAGTCATCTGGTGGAGAATGGCAGAGGACACATAAGAACTTAAAGAAGCACTAACGCAAAAAATGGCCAAATATTAAAATTCATATAAATATGCCAGATGGCAGGAGTAGGGGTCACTTATATGCCCAGAATCAGTAAATGTCCAGCCACACTTGCTTATTTTAATGGGAGGAAGAGAAAATCAGATACACTAAACCTGTCACCCCTGGATTTTATTCCTTCCATGAGAGAATAAACCACAAACTGGCAGGAGTTTTATTCTGTGTCTATTCTTGGGTGTTCCCTCCATTCATTAGCAGACACATTTATATGGATTTTAAACAATGTAAAGGAAGGTTAAACATGAGACCCAAGATCTCAAGCTCACGTAATGAAAAACAAGAAACATACACATTGAAGGATACTGGTACATTTTGTTTTATTTTTCAATATAGTTCAATATTTCAGCATACAATATGCAATAGAAATGAGTGATGCTGAGAGAGACAGGGGTCTATCTGGTCTAGAGGCTGTCTGTCTGGCTAGTACCCGGTATCTGGCGTTGAGTACTCCTGAATGCTGGGAACCATTAGAGTGATTTGGCTGCTTTTCCCTACTTTCTACCTAGTAAATATATAGCATAGCAAAAAAGAGCATAGAGGCTGGTAACAAATGGTTAAGGGGTTAACAGGCAGAGCTGGTTCCCCGCCCTGCAAGAGTACCAGTAGCAGTACTTCTTTACTGGTGCTGGGGGGAACCCCTTGAAAAATCTCTAGGCCTATGATGATGGGCAATGAGCTCTTAATTTCCCCTGTGCCCAAGCAGGTGTGGGTAATCAGGTATTGGCATACTGTGAGTGGCCCCACCTTTTGCGCTGGAATAGCGTCTGACTCCTTATGCACAATCTTGACTACCTCTATGTGCTCTTTACATCCTGAATCTCTATCACTAATACTACTACTATGTTTTGGAACAAAGGCTAGTGACATATGTTACAGGCATTGCTAAAAAATACATTCGTTAGAACAAGGCACTGTAAAATGTATTTCTTGTTGCACATAAAACCTCAAATATTATTAGGGCACATTGCTTGGGCCAAAAGTGGCTTTTTTAGCACTTGAATTGTACTAAATCAAGGCAACTGGGCATGTTGGACATTTCTAGAAGACAATTTGCTAGAAAACCAGTTGGATAACTAGCAAAAAATCTTTAAGAATAATACAACAAGTCCAGTTGCTGTGATTTATTGCTATAGATATAATATGACGTAGATGAATGGGAAGCTTCACAGACACTAACACCTTTAAGATAAGGCATGCTTTTTCTGGTTTCTTGTGCTCCTTGAGATATCCTGGTTTGTTAATTGGACGTCCATCAATTATTTAGTTGTCATGGGATGGCATAGAGCCAGCATATGTTTATCTTCAGAAAGAAACTCTCAGCCACGAAAGATCTTTAGAAAACACAACTGAGTGTCTGTCTAATTTCCACAATTCTTGTTTAAGGGTCTTTAGATTAAATTGTTCCTAGATTAAATGTTTTTACATTTTTGGTTTAAATGACATCAAGTAGGTTTCTACTACAATAACTCAGACATTACTTTCATATGTATACCTGCTTGTTTTGCCTAATTTTTTTTACACAAGCTGTATTAAATGCAGTGGTTGAGCTCATATGTAGGCTGGATAAAATACTAAACTTATGGCTGTTGCACTCTACTGATCAGCTCTGTGAAATGATCATGTCATTTATTATTCCGAAAGCAAACCGAGAGCTGACCTCGCTTCTTTTGTCTGAATAAAATATAGCCTGTGCACTTCCCCCAACACATTCTAAGAAAGAAAATGGATGGAATCTTGACTTACATGGCTCAAAGCCAATGATCGTTTTGTGCTGTAATTAATTAATTGATCAAGCTCCCCCTGACTAAAGACAGGGACCATTATAATTTTATTTATAACTGTAAATGCGAATTTCTACTCTGTGTAAATCTTTGGTCATCTGAGATTAGATTGCGCTAGATTTATTTTCTTGATGAGTATTTCTAAGCTTTGCTAACCCTTTAAATCACAACATTTTATCACGAGGTGAACTTGCTGCAAATTTCAGGCTATTGATTTAAGCAATTAGATACACAATTGTTTTCTAGGCTGGAATGAATTCGGTTCCCAAAAAAGAACAACCATTGGTGCTGAAAATGGACAAACACTGTATGATTGCACTTTTTTTTGAAACTAGGATTTTACTTTACACAACTTACCTGAAAGGCTTAGAGCTAATAACTTATTTGAATCCTTTCACTGGTGGGTATTTATGACCATATTGACACTTATGTATTAGGCAAATGCATAGACTTGGCAGATCTACCCATGGGATATACCATACAAACTCACATTTACTCACTCACAAACTACATTTTAACCCTCCCCCAAAAAACATTTTCTACAGAATAAAGCTGTGGCATTACTTGTTTTAAAAGCAGAGTGATACTGCAACATCTGCCCAAAAATGTCCTTTGTAACATCACCTTTCCTCTGCTGTAGCTGATCCTTTGGGGACCAGATTTTTAATACTCACCTGTCCTTAGGTTGCATCTAACAGAACCAGGCCTGCCCAGCACCACCCTTCTTGAATCCTTTTATAGTTTTCAAGCCTTCTTCTACAAAACGGATGCACTCCTAGGTGGGAGCAGGCCGAGGCTAAGGTAGAAAGCCCGCTCCATTAAGATAAATGGAGTAGGCATGCAAAGGGGCATGATTTTGCAGAGGACGCAGAGAAAAGAGAGCAGTGAGGGACGCCGTGGTATTTAATCTTGGTAGCTGATATGTTTTTAAACACCAGAGAAGAAAACATTTCAAGTTTTACAGCAACAACTATTTATCTGAATATCCTTGAAAAATATGTTTAACCCTTCTAGTGCCAGCTACGTGAGTCTCACGTAGCACACTCTACTCCACTTAAGTGCCAGCTACGTGAGACTCATGTAGCTGATTTACAACCCCCACAGTAAAAAAAATATAAAAGTTAAAAACTCACCTGACCTCTCGTTAGATTAGGCCGGGTCTACTCTTCACCTGGGGGGCATCCTATTTCCCCCCCCTGGGGTTCTTCTGCCTTCAGAAGGGTGCCGGAAATAGCGCCCCCCCCCCCCCCCGCTTTGGCCGCTGGCACAAACTGCAAAAAAAAAAAAAAAAAAAAGACATTTACTCCATGAGACCCCTATACCAGTTCACAAGACTGGGGGCTGGCAAGTCACCTGCAGCTAGCGGGTGACTTGCCATTAACCCCCGGCACCCCAATTACCTGCCTTACCAAAGCCCAGGGGGGGGGGGGCAGAAGAGCCCGGGCTCACACAGGGTATGTGGGCTTGTAGGTTGCAGGGTGGGGGGCCACAAAAGCTGGCCCCTGCTCCCTGATCTACAAGCTCCCATAGCTAGTTCCGGGCTGGTTATGATGGGTAGGGGGGACCCTACGTCATTTTTGGGGGGATTTTTAACCCTTTAAGTGCCCGCCTACCTAGATTTTTTGTCACACTCTGTTGCCAGACTACGTTTCACGTTTTTGCGCTACACATGTTCAACCTTGATTTTTGAAGGGATTTCCAGGGATTTTCCAGGAAAAGTCTGGGCATGAAATGTCTTGTTTGGCCTTTTTTAGTGTATTCTCAATACTTTTGGGTAAAATATGTGCAATAAAATAAAAAATCCTATTTTTTTACAATTTGTAGTGTTTTTTTGTAATAAAAAATTTAAGTTTGTTAATAAAATATTATTGCGTGTGAAAGCCCTATTTCTCCCGGTTACAACGTTACCACATATGTATTGGTATACACCCTTTCCTGCCCAGGAAACTCCCCCAAACTGAAACAGCAGTTTAGGAGATTTCAGATAGGATACAACTACGCAATATGATTGCATAGTTGTAAGGGGTTGACTTAAAAAAAAAATGACATAGGGTCCCCCCTCCTGACCCCTGGCCCTGCAGGCTACTAGCCCACATAGCCACTAAGTGGCCCGGGCCCTTCTGCCCCCCCCCTGGCCATTGGGGAGGCAGGAAATGGGGGCTGGGGGGGTTTGGCAAGTCATCCGCTAGCCGCAGGTGATTGCCAGCCCCAGAGCCTTGTGAACTGGTAAAAGGGGTCTCATTACCTGCCTCCCCAAAGCCCAGGGGGGGGCAGAAGAGCCCGGGCCCACAGAGGGTATGGGGGCTTGTAGGCTGCAGGGTGGGGGGCCACCAGAGCTGGCCCCTGCACCCTGTTCTACAAGCCCCCATAGCTGGTCCCGGACTGGTTATAATGGGTAGGGGGGACCTCATGTCATTTTTTTTTTTTTTTTAAGGGTTTTTAACTCTTAAAATTCCCCCCAAAATGCCCCCCCCATAAAACCCCTTATGCTTATAGTGTGGGGCAAGAATGGGGGGGGCTACCGATACATATGTGGTACCGTTGTAATCGAGAGAAATGGGGCTATCACATGCAATATGGTTTTCATTAATAAAACAATTTTTTTATTTAAAATAAAGGAGACGATCGTCTAAATATTATTTTATTTATTTTTTGTTTTAAAAACAGTAGAAAAATTACAAACAAGACATTTCATGTTAAAGCCTAAACTCTGCTGCAAAAAAATATGTATATAATTTTCCTGGAAATTCCAGCAAAAATCACAGTTAAACATGGCGCAAAATGGGGAAAAGTTACCTGTCAACAGAGGGTGACAAAACTTCAAGTAGGCTGGCAATTAAAAGGTTAATAGTACCTATGCATGTTGGGTATTGTTCTGCTCGGGGGACCTTGTGCTTTCAGATTTAGCTTGTTTTTTCTTGTTTGCATATTGATATTTTAGGAAAACATGTTTTTTATTCTGCTTTTTTATAATTTTTTTTTAGGGAAACCCTGTGCAACCTAAGAATTCTTCAAGGGATTACTTCCAGAAAGACAAGCCCACTACAACAAGATCAGTACGCTTAGAAAGCTTAACATGTGTACTTTCAGGGAATATATGATTTATGGGGGGATATTCCAAATGTAAAGGGTTGTTTTGGTTGAAAAAGTGCAAGGTGCGCACTTTGTCAGCAGAGCTGAAATTTTCAAGTATAATTACCGTTATGCACATGCTTTACTTTGGGGTGTTTGGCAACTCTTCCCTTGACAGTAGCTATGCATGTTGGGTACCGTTCTGTTCAGGGAATGTTGCTTTTTGAGATTTTACTTGTTTTTTCTTGTTTGCTTATAGTTTTTTTTAGGAAAATGTGGCTTTGATTCTTCCTTTTTATTCTTTTTTAGCAAAAAACTCTGTGCAACCAAAGAATTGATTGAGGGATTACTTCCACAAAACTACACCCACATAAACAAGAATGGTACGCCTAGAAAGCTTGAGGCGTGTACTTCCAGAGAATATATACTTTGTGGGGTGTATTTCAAATGTAAAGGGTTATTTTTCTGGAAAAACTGCAAGGTGCGCTTAGAGCGTAGCATAGTTGTATTTTATCTGAAAATCTCCTAAAGCGCTGTTTCAGTTTGAGGGAGTCTTCTGGGCAGGAAAGGGTGTCTACCAATACATATGTGGTACTGCTGTAACCGGGAGAAATTTGGGTTTCACACGCAATAAAATGTTAATGTACATTTTTTATTACAAAAAACACTACAAATTGCAAAAAATAGATTTTTTTTGCACATATTTCACCCAAAAGTATTGAGAATACACAAAAAAAAGGCAAACCAAGACATTGCATGTTGAAGCTCAGACTCTGCTGAAAAAAACAATATATAATTTTCCTGAAAAATCCCTGGAAATCCCTTAAAAAATCAAGGTTGAACATATGTAGCGCCAAATAGTGAAACGTGGTCTGGTAACAAAGGGTGACAAAAATTCTAGGAAGGCTGGCACTTAAAGGGTTAAGGTCTGGGTTTGGTAAGCTTAAAGTGGATCTATTTCATACAGGAAAACCTCTTCCATTGGTGGAGCTGGCAACCAGTTGGATAATGGCATGGCATGACCACTATGAAGAAGATAGTTACTTTACCCATCCATCTTTCAACAACATCACCCTATTTGAAGCCAAAGTTTCCTCTTCCTGTTGATTTTGGTAAACTTTCAAAATCACATTAGAAAACAGAAACATAAATCTGGTATGCCACTTCACTGGTTCGCCATATTTTGCATTGGACTCAATAAGACAATAGTAGCATAATAATAGAAAAAATGGATTTTAGTTTTGATTCAAATGTTTTTGTTGCTACCTTTTCTCATTTTACAAATACCACTACTTTTGGCCTCTGGGCTTTGTTGTCTACCCAAGAGACTGCAAGTGATCACTAGGTCAGGCTCTATCCAGAGTACAGAAAAGTGAAAAATGGAAATTCAAAAGGCATTAGATGTGACTGAGCAGTGGCATGGCGGCACCCTATTAGTGACCTTGGCTCCAGATTTTATGGGCTTTGCAACACACATATCAAGTAGTTTATGACATTTTAGCTGAGCTATTTCATGGAGAAAAGGATTTTTTTTTAGTTAATAAATTGGGAACTCCAGGTTTGCCTGTGAATAAAGATGAAAAGCATATTCAGTAGACCATGAAACTGACGCAAGGTTGTTTACCTTTGTCACGCCACCATGAATTTTCAAACTTGCAGAGGGGAAGCATTAATAGATAAAGTTGGAAATTGCCTTTGATGAGCATAATTAAAATATTACAGTAAGCCGTTATATGTGTAAAATTAATTTATTCCCAAAGGAGACATTTCAGGAATCCACTGGTTTTGTGTTAACATGTTCATTGAGCTGTGAAAACACAGGCATCAGATTTTAATTATGCTCACCGCATAGCGAATAAATCTATTGCTGAGAGCCAATTCAGAAAGTCAGAGGAGAACCCGACACAGCTAGCTGGATTCTGCATTCTAGGGCTGGAAGAGAAATGTTTCTCTTAAGGTGTTAAATGTGATTAATTGCATCTATTAGGATGAGGTTTGTTCTTACATAACTACCATGTTTTGTCTGATTACACATATGTCTATTACTATGATAAATACTTTCTAAATGCTATCTGTACCTTCTTATCATATTTATATAGTTTTTTTTACCGAAGCTATAGTCTCTTTTACTGCAATTCACAAGGGACTGGAAATTAATACAAATCTTATTCAAAGGCTATATATATTTTTCAACACTGGGCCTTGATCTATTTCAGCCCATAACTTTGTGCTTGATGTCAGTGCCCAAAGGCCTGACCACCTTTTCCCCATAAGGCCTCCTAGCCAAGAGAGAGGCCTACATAACATGAGGTGTGACCCTTATTTTTCCGTTTACTTTGCAAGAAAGAGAACTTCTGGTGACTCTGAAGGTTGTAAATAACTTAAACCAAGTGTTTCCCCAGATGCCACTGGTGTCATTGTGATTTAAGTGTGACATCAGAAAAATCCCAGCGAAGCACCTCTTGGGGATAAATACTGTGCTCCTTGGCAGATCGCTTATTCCTTAGGTGAGTGCCACCGTAAAAGATAGATGACCATAGCAGCAGCTGATGAAGACACAATAATGTACTAGGGAGATTCAAGCAAATCCCAAGAAGCTGGAATAAAGCTTTGAATACCCACGAGAAGCAATAAACTCTGGTGCTAAAAGAAGACTTCAGGATAAAAAAAATGATAATGCAGTAGGGAAGGGTGTAGTTTTCTTATTTTTACTACATGGGTCCTTGATACCCCTTTACTAGCTAATAACTTTGGGCACATGTCTTGCCAATGCCCTCTACCAGCTGCTTGCAAATCTTCTGGGGCACTGGGGTGCAGATGAGCCTGGACTCCGGGCCTGGTCATCCTCATCCTGTTGCTCTCCTAGGAATGCCCATTCTTTAGCATTCAATCAATGACAATCAATGGGTGTACCAGTCAATTTGTTTAGTGTGTCAGGTTAGTCGTCCCATGCTTTTTGTGCATAGAAAATGGCATTTTAGACTGATTTGACCAAATTTGGTGTTCATAGAATGACGAGAATCACTTGCGACAGCTGAAGAATAATCTAACTGCCCCAGGGACATTTATATCTGTGCAAGCTGGAGTTCTTCTAAAAAATGAATTAGTTAAATTGTTACAAAAGAAACAAGAATGGTGATGCTGGGTTAACAGTTCCAAATGTGTTCCAGTTGTTTGGGCACCAACCCATACTGCTTGAGCGTAAAACAGCTTGGCATGGTGGATACTGATACAAGTGCTATCGTTTACAGATGGTGCCTTGAAAATAGCTGATTTACTTTACTTTATTTTTCAAACAAGTAGTAATGTAATTGAATTGTTTTAGGTACATCCATACAGTCTGTAAATAATCCACTCTTAATGTACTCAGACCAAGTAAATCCCCTGTATTTCACACCTCAAACTGCAATGTATACCACCAGTGTCAGCAGGATCAGCTTGGTGATGTGTGCACATAGAGAAATAAGCCTCAATTAATTTTCTGAAAACACCTCCACTCTGAAGAGGCACTTCACTTAATCCCACTTTCCACAATAAATGTTAAATTATATATTATACCCACACTTGGCAAGCGCTGCAAGAGCCGCTCTGGATGGAGGGGCCTACATCCACAGACAATTGAACACCGGTTTAAAAACTTTTTCATGTTTGCCTTTAAGAAAGCTGTTACTAATCACAGAAAACAGCTACTTGTTTTTAAGGACAGGCCTCTCTGAAGGAAGCAGTGATTTTTTAAGGATTATATTTAATCTTCAGACGTGTACTTGGGGTTTTTATTATCCACAAGCATTGATAATAATCACATTTGAAGCCTCTTCGTCACTGCCCATTTTTTTTGCGTAAGCAAACTCAAAAACCGGGAAGTTGCAAGCACTATTATTCTCAGCCGCGTTCCGAGATTTTCTCGGCCAGGTGTACATGATCGTGCTTGGTGTAAGCTTTCGATTTAGCTGAGCAATTACGGTTCTGGCCTGCGCACTAGCCTCAAAAGCCGAATTTGTACCTGTTTTCAGCCGAATGTTGCCATGGAATCCTTGGATCTCGCTGCTCTGTGGCCATCTTGCTGGCATGAGTTGTTCATTTTTTTCCTCACTGCACCCCAACTTTGGGGCATCCCATGTTTGTGTGCATCCCTGTAGTGTGACTTACCTTCTCCCTCCTGATTCTTTTATGGGCATCCCATGTAGTGTGCATCCCTGTAGTTTGACTTACCCTCTTCCTGCTGGTTCCTTTAGGGGCATCCCATGTAGTATGCATCCCTGTAGTGTGACTTACCTTCTTCCTGCTGGTTCCTATAGGGGCATCCCTTGTAGTGTTGATCCCTGTAGTGTGACTTACCTTCTCTCTGCTGGTTCCTTTAGGGGCATCCCATGTCGTCTGCATTCCCTCAGTGTCACTCACCTTCATTGTTCTTACCTGCTACCCTCTTTTCCTCTCCAGTTTTACCTTCTGCACCCTGCATTAAGCATGTTTGTTTTAAAAACCACACCACACTGCATATTTTTATTTTGAAACCTTTGGCTTTTATTTTTTAATTATTATTCTTTGAGTACTTTGGGACGCCTATTTTTATTTTTTTTTATAAAACTTTTATTTTTCTAAACACATCTAAATTGTTAAAAACTGTAAAATATTTAAAACTTGTTTCAATTTTGGGGCACATCTGGCTGTGGTCCCCTGCCTCTGCTCCATGGCACCTGTAAAGTCCAAAGAAAGGTACGTCAACATCTGCTTGAATAAGTGTGCCAGTTCTCCCTGATAAATTACCCCAAAAGCTCAATACTTACTGCATCCCTGTAGTTGCCCATTTTATTGAGCCACCCTTCGCCTCGGTGCCATGCCTTCCTCGGGCTCTGTAAGGAAATGAAATGTTATAACTAGGCACATGTATGCTGTGGGTACTGCTCCTGGAGGCATCAGCTTGATTTTCCTGGGACTCACCTGAGTCTTGTGAGGGTCCGACCTCGAGTGGCCCCATAGCAAAATAATGTCTCTGGTCTGGGGAGTCTATAGAGAAAGAGAATCACAAAAGACCAGTACTTAGCATACATGTCATTGGGAGTTTTTTGCCTGGAGCTGTGTGTTTTTTGTCTGTTGTTGTACCTGAGTACTCTTGTGCTCCTCCTCTCCGGCAGGTTTCTGTGCTAGTGGTGGGGAGTCAGAAGAAGAGGATGCTGGCAATCTTTGGGGACAACGCCTTACCTGCACACCAAGTCTTTGGTGCAGAACTGGTCGGTCTGTTCTGCTCCTGGTGGGCTTTATTCTCTGCCCGAACTCCAATGCTAGAAGAGAAGCACAATTCAGTCACACAGTTCAGCATGAGTGATCAAATTATCTATGCCCCCATTACTAGTGAATCGGATTCGCTGACACACCTAGGCAAAGTGGCGGGCTCAGCTCTCCATTACTGGTGGATTGGAAGGTCTATGGGCTCGCTCTGGTCCCATCCTCCTGTGTCCCCTACCCCTCACCCTACACACATCTGAGCGCCCCCAACGTACCCTACAAACAGGCAAGGGTGGTACATGTGACAGAGGCCAGTGGGTATGACTGATGGCATGTTCAATAATGCACATGTGGGGTAGCACATTAACGGTGGCAGCCTGTTTTATGTCTAAGCATTCAACAAGCAGCCAAGGTTGTGGTCTGTACATTTTGGCGTTCTCAAGTCAACCCAAGCCCTGTTTGTCTATGAAAACCAGGCCTCTGCCATTGCTGTGCATCCTGCCATGTGCCTTGCTTCGTGTGCCTTCACTCTTGTGGCAAGTCAGTCACCTGTCTGCTCATTTGTCTGCTAGCAAAGCAGCATGTGCGGCAGCTGCAAACTTGCATAGGTGAATCATGGCATAATATGGCTACTTACCAGCATAATATACTCCTGTTCATCACATGTAAACAGGGATGGTGTCATAAGCAGAGGGTCTCCAACGTCGACTCAACCCAGCAGCTCCCAGAAGTGTGCTGGCTGACGTGCAGACACTCATGATGTTGTAGCTTCTAGGTTGCAAAGCCTGTGCTCACCTGGTAAAGAGGGCCAAAACCCACCCTGAAGTCTATGAGACTCCAGGGCAGGCATACTTGCCCCCCCGGGCATCCAGATTTGGGATGCCTGACAGTGTAAAACCCAACAGGTTGCCTTCACCTTCTGCCCCAAACTAACGGCGCATGCAGGGCGCGCACCCGTGCCAGGCATTTGTGAATGGCCGGCGAGGGCACGCTCACAGCAGTGGAGGGCTGCTGCTCTCGGGTCCGCTCCCCAGGACTCAGCTAGATTCGCCTGGCGCAGAGTCTTAGACAATCCTTAGACAAGTGGGTGGGATCAGAGTGGTGCTGATTCGATAGGAGGGTGCGCACCATAGGACCAGGGAGTGGTGAGTTAGTTCAGACGACCCTTGGGGGTTTCACGCAGCTGGGCATCCCCAAACAGAGTGCTCCGAGGCCAAGGACCAAAACCCAGGATATTCAAAAATCCTGGGTTTTTATTCACTTTAAATAAAGTCTAAATTGGTGCCCAATTAGCCACCCATTTGTGTATAAAAGCACGCACATGACACCAGTACTCTGATAGCAGTGTTTACTCCGGCCTTAACCATGCCACAAGGTTGATGCCACGGCAGTCCCCAGAGCCCGATAGCCAGGCATGGCAGATAGGAATGCAGCACCCGGCCAAGGCACCGCAGCCCCAGCCCCAGTCACCACCGCTCATTCCAAAGACACTCCCCTGCTGCTAGCTAAACTACCCACTCTGAGCGGGTCACTTGCAGCAGCAGCGGGTAAGCCACACCCAGGGCTCCTGCCACACCCCAATGCACTCCAGCATCCACCAGCACAGCACACAGTGAGAGGACCCACCCCTTAAATGAGGTAAATATGGAGCCACATTTGCTGATGGAAAGGGACATGGGGTATGTGTAGGCTCAGGCTACTAAAATGAAGTCATGTATTTGGTGTGTGTGACTGTGGCCCCAAGCAAGCACTAATGTTTACCTTTATCCACCTCTCCTGGGAGGAATCAAGGACCTGGAGCAGTCCCAGGGACAACAGAGTGACTAAATGTCCTCAAATCACCTACAGACACCACTCTGCCACTCCGGGAAACCAGGCCACAGGAAGCCCAGCTCCAACCCCACCCCAGACCATGGCCAGAATTCAAGCATCTCCCAGATCACACAGCGCCCCAGGGGCAGCCAGCCAGACCCTGCAGCCAGATGCCACCATTAAATTGCACGGCATTGCTAAATGATGAGGCAGACTGGTGGGCCAACAGCTCAACTTTCCACTGGAATTTTACCAGGTATTCGAAAGTGGTATTCGAAAGAGGACTGCCCATCTGCTCCATGAGGACATGGCTGCAAGGGTGGTTGAGCAGCAATGCCTTAATTATGAGGTGCCCACTGCCCAAATGGAGCAGAAACAACAATAACACAGAAAGAATGCTGGCCCTCCTAGAGGTCAGACAGGCACCAACAGGGAGGACCAGGTAACCTCCCCATAACCTTGCATGGCAGAATTATTTTTTATTTTTTAAATTTTTGGGCCTGGATGCCCAACCATTTTGGTTTTGTAATAATGTTTAACAAACAAAAAAAGCAATACAAAAACAAAGCAGACACAAAAGGAAGAGCCAACTAGGTGCTGGCAGACTAACTTCCAGCAGGGCTCTGGGTGCCAGAATAAAGATGGCCAGACACCCCCGGAGCTGCAGCGGGGGTTGCCTGCTCCGGATTTGCCGGCATCTTCTCCAACTAGGCATAATTGTGGAGGGCAATGCAAGCAAAGATTATCTTCACCAGCTTCTCTGGCTTATACTAGAGCACTCTGCCAGTATGGTTGAGTCAAAACTTGCTCTTTAATAGCCCAAAAGCCCACTCCACCATGCCACGGGCTCAGTGATTCACCTCCTGGCCTTGCATATGCGGACGCAAAAAAGGTGTCAGCAACCAGGCCAATAGGGGATATCCTAAATCACCTAAAAGGAAAAACAAAACAAAAAAATTACAATCACAAATCAAGACTAGCCCACAGAGAGAGAGCTACTGGGAAGGGCAAATGGGCCAAAAAAATACAAAATATCTAATTAAGTAAATCTGATGAGATAGGGGGACACAGTTGCAAGTAGGTCAATAGTTTCATTAGCATTATACAGACAGTTCGCAGGACAAACTAAAGTTAAACTAGGAACAGGTGGAAAGGGGACTGAAACTAGGGACATGAGCACACAATTGCAGAGGGAGGGCAGGGAGGCAAATAGGACAATACCAAAAAATACATACTATGGGGCCCAGATGATAACAACATGTAACATTTCAAATGCTAAGCTAACAAAAGAAGTGCAGAATGGCAACACTTATACACAAACTTACCTAGAAGCCAACCACCACTCAGATTGCCAGTGTCAAAATGAGAATACAGGCTTGAGCTGTGCTGAAGGAAGGCATTGTGGTTTGACCTGGGGAAGCAGGCCAAGACACTGGAAAACCGTAGATCAGGATCCACCACGCTCTGGACGTTCAGAGAATGTCCCATCTTATGGTTTCTAGAACATTTACAGTAGCAAGCAAAGAGCAAGCAGATACATGGGCAACTTGGCTCAGTGAAGACTGGGACATGCCAACAGACAGTGCCCCAAGCCTATGGAAGGAGCCATTCATAAGAAATTGAAGGCAGCCAACCAATTTGATCATACTGTCAATCGCATGGCCCTTTCTTGTGGTGGGAGCTAACCATGGCCGCACCTCTGAATAAAGCTTCTCAAGAGAAAGGCGGTTCAGTCGGGACAGTTTGAATACCTGTTGATGGGACATCCAATCAACGTCTAGACAACAGTGGAGTGGGTATGCCTAAGATCCAGAAGGTACAAAGACAGCAGGCCACGGCACTGCAGATGCTCATACTCTTCCAGGAACTCCTCAAGGGGCTCCATCACACACATCCGCCAGCAATCCCGTAAGCAAAAAGAGGGAGTAATTTGGCACTGGTAACTTTTATTGCCCCACCAAAGGCAAAATCAGGGCTCAGAATAATGCACAAGCACAGGCTAAAATGGTAAAATTAATACACTGAACACTCTTATTAGCTGAATACTCTTTTTTTTGTCTAAGCAAAATGAAAAGGCCTGAAAACAGCAAACTCAGTCCAAAGAACATGACACTGAATAGCATGAGCTGGATAAACAGCCAAATCAAAGATTTTTAAGTATTCCTGCATGAGGGAATAACAGGGTTTTGGAGCAGATAAGAGGCAAGTTCTTCATCGTGTGTGAAACCTCACATTATAAATTGCAATTTACTTATATTGTTTCTCTGCATATTGTCTGTCAACACGTAGAACTGCTGACTTCCCAAATCTATTTTATGCATAATACTTATTTCCACTGCATTACATGATACAATTGCTGTTCAGTTATTTGGTAGGACAGAAATTAAAAGACCAACAAGTCATGGGTTTGGCTCACCAAGTTTTTCAAAAGCTGGCATCCGCCCTGAGGAGGACTGGGTATAAACCCTTGATGTCGATTCCTAAAAGTAATTGCTCTCTGTACTCTGTACTGTATCCAATTAGGCAGCCATGAATGTCAAGATTTAAAGGGTAGCTTTAAGCTAAGTTTAACATCAAACCATATCTACTGTACGAGTATCTCTGATCTACTTTTTTCAGAAGTGTATGGTTATTGGGTTCTATCGCCTGTTTTATAGCCCTCCCCCCTCCGGTCTAGTCCCCCCACCGGTCTTGCCCCATTAATCTTTCCCTCTGTCTACGTCACAGTATGTGGGCAACTTTTTTCAGTTGGACCTGGGGAAAAAACTCCAAAGCTTGTCATCCTTGCTGCATGCCATTTGCATCCGATACTTTGAAGAATAGCACCATTGGTATTGTATTTCATTCCTCTTTCTCTGTCCATCATTTTACTCCATCACCTTGCAAAGTTTACTGCCAGAAACACTTAAGGACTAGGGGCTATAGACTAGGGACCATGAGCTTCACCAGTAAAGCCAGAAATGAAAGAAGATTTGGGAAGATTAACTGAATAAACAGAAAATACACATGGACCATCATTTGGAAAGCACCAGACTTAAAGTGCCAATTAGAAACAAGTCAGAGGAGGCATGCCCCCTCTATTGCAAATAATAGAGTAGGTGAGCAGGAGGTGTGGTTCCATCTTAAAGATGGGGAAGAGCTGGAAGGGTGAATAAAGCTTTTTGCTTTACTTCCAAGATCACCATTTAAGACTAAAACTAAAAAGTTAGTTTGAAGGCATAAGGCTGATGTAGGAAGTGAGCAAGGGTTTGAGAATGCAAAATATTTAAAACTAGAATTGCTAAAAAGAGATGCACTATTCAGGGGGACACAAGCAATTCCTACATTAATAGTACTTTTTATCAAAAGATCTGCCTGAAGTAAACACTAATGCCAATACATGGATTGCTCTCTGAATCTGGAGGTTACAGTTGAAAGTCGATAGATGAGTAGAAAATGTCTGATCACAGGCTGACCTTCAATACCCCAACAGCTAACTGCCATTCAGGGTAAAATGCTGTTCCTATACTTCCTGTATATGGTGCTGTTTGAAACGGATGTTCTGGCCTCGATATAGGTACCCCCTGATTTTGGGATCAGTCCCCACCTCTGTTCTCTTTTTACCATGAACAGTAAAAGTAAATGGACTTACTGCTTAATTGTAAGCCCCTATGGGGGTTAGAAACTGATATGAGTTGTCTATGTATCCACTATTATTTTAGAATTTTCTGAAAATCTGTTCATAGAAAAGTTACGGAACAAAATGAAAAAAGGTCTCATATGTATAAATCATCATATTAATATTTCAGCGTTCTTGAACTTACAGGAATAATTAAAAAAATAATTTTACTAAATGTGTTTTGACATCTGTAGGAAGAAAACCTTAATTTTAATCAGCTACAGAGTTATCACAGATCGTTAAGAACAGGAAAAGGATAATAAGCCAACACAATTTTAGCTGATTATAAAATGTTTTAGGAAGACATCAGATTTTCAGCATTAGTGTTATAAATTTCTCATAAAACATCGTTTTGATTCTATACATTATTTTAGCTTCCAAGCTTGACCTAGTCAAAGAAAGCTTTGTTGTAGAGACATGAGCCCCTTGCAATATAACAAATGTATCAGCAGGTTGTATTCTAGTTAAAGGGCAGCGTGGAAATTATGTAATTTCACCAATGTAAATAAAGTAAAAGGTTAGTTATTAAGCATGCCATGTTCACTGTCAGACTCCATTCGCCTAAGAATAAATCTTTGATCTATTCCCTTGATTGGACTTTTTGGTATGATGTTAAGACAAGATGCTCTTTTCCCCTGCTACGCTGGATAGGAACTGAAATCCTCCAAACAAGTCACAGTAATCTGAACTGTAAATGTCACTGTGTTCAGAAATACATAACACAGATATGCAGAAGAGCTTTAATTCCTATATTGATGTGCCAATCTTGAGCTAATTTGTTGATAGCTGATCTTTGCCAGTTCTTGAGTGTTTGTGTATTCCTTATGCTTGTAGACAGTGAGAAAAGTTTTTCTCTCAGATTTTTAGCAAACTAGTTACGTTAGCAAAATTCTGTAAGGTTCATTGCTTAATGTGGAAAGGAAATGTAGAAGCAATGTACAAGCCCCCTAACCACCCACCCCATCGCCCTTCAATTCAATTCAACAATTTCACAAGATGGAAATAGAGTAGTTCAAAACAGCGCGGACCCATGAGCTGCTAAAAAGCTAAAACGGGGCTTAGTTGCATCCCCTGCATCTCTCTAAGGCTGTGCACGGCCACATTAGACATTTCAATTCAATTACAGCAGATGCACAGCCTGAGAAAAATGTAAGAGATGCAAGCATGCTCCTTAGGCTCGTTGGCTAGGTATTAATATCGGGCAACTGGTGGGGTTAACATAGTGGAGTATCCCAAACTATGAGGTCCCAGGGGTGGATGTCTAGCCAGATCTACCACCTTAAAGATGCTAGGTCCAACTTTGGTCTACTTAAAGAGCTGTCGGAAGCCCAGTAGCATCAGGAGGCAGTTAAAATGGTGGCAGAAGGCATCAGCAGAAGTTTGGGGTGAAACTTAAGGCAGTGACAAGAGAATGCAGAGGCTGGGCTTCTAGAGAGCAGTAGCATTAAAGTAGACCTCCAGTCACAAAAAAGAAAGTTTAGTAGATTGCTTCTCCTCTTATGAACAGTGGCATAAGCAGTTTGAGAGGGCTTAACCCCATGCAGATGTTGTGGAATGGCATAAAGATGATTTGCTCTTAAATTACGTGGGGTGGCCATTACACACACACACCTAATGGACCTGCTTACACATGAGAATAAGAGAGGTGCTGTGTTACACCTAATGCAAAGCCTTAGGCAGATATTGGGTTATTAAATATTGGGTGTGAGGAGTGTTATGAAAAATATTAGATTCCTTCATATAATATGCCTCTGTTTCCTGTCACATGCGACTTTACTTGCTAGGCCATTTGCTAACTCAGCTGTGAGAAAGGGTTGTCGATCTTGCACAAGAAAAAGCTTCTAAGCATATCAGTAAGCGTTCCTCATAATTCAATTCAGAATGGCTGCATACATACACTTCATATTGTCCTAAAGGAGATAGGAACCACGCTATGGAGAACACTGTTTAGGAACTGCATTTCACAGCAGGGTTTGGACCCATCAGATGGGCAGCATTTGACTGATTTAACACGAGAACCCATGTCCTCCTGTCCATCTATGCTCCATAATAGTTTTTAAGAGTTTTTTTTTTTTCCGCTAAGCGTTAAAGGGGAGAATCTGGGTCTCAGGGCTTCCAACTCTGGTTTTCTTTCTTTTTGGGGAGCAAATAAGTCCCAGACTCTGCTGGCCCCTGTGGCTGCCCTGCATTACTACATAAAACAGAAAAGATAGGTGAAAAATATATATATCAACTAATCCTGGGCTGTCCAATATCTTGATCCTGAACTCATTGCCCGTGTTTTCTTGGTTATATTTACACACTAATGAGCTGGCTTCTGGCCCAATATTGCCTGCTAACAGACTGTGGGTATCTAACAGAACTGGTGGCAGATATTATGGCTGGTAGGACTCCATTCACTTGTGGTAGTGATGGGATTCTGTAGCCAGTAAACAGAGGTGCATTCAATTAGGCCATGTGAGGCGGTTGCCTTAGGCAGCACTGCAGAGGGGGCAGCCATTGACCTGCTTTATTACATATCTTCTGTTTAAAATATATTTTATTTATATGTTTTTAAGTCAACAATTGGTGGCTCAGCTGTCCCAGCCTCCTCCACAACCTATCCCCTGCATTGTTTTGTTGAGGATTGGAGGGACATCTTTCTATAGTACACCTCAGGCAGCAGAGAGGCTAGGTTCACCCCTGCCAGACGACCGGAATTAACGAAAACGTATTATGTGATTCCAGTGGTAGTGACATCAGTGGAGCCATGCGATTTAGGTTTCCTCACATTGGGTTTTGCTAGTATTCCCACCAGACTAACTCAAGAGACGAGTATTTAGGGTGAAAAATTTCCCCTTGTAAAAGTGGAATGGTACACTCAAATACCTGTCACCCGTGGATTTTATTCCTTTTATTAGAAAAAAATGCAAGCTTTTTCAAATTTTTTTGTATGTACAAGTAACTCCCAGTATCTAGCACATTTATACTGATTTTTATTGTTGGACAATGTTTTGAGAGAGCTACTATAAGATTTAACATATTTGCACAATATATAATTCCTGTAGATATTTTTCATTAGGATTTTTATTAAAATATGGTGAACTCTTCTACTAATGCTAGAGAACTCTGCATGTCATGTTGAGTACCCTCCACATTTTCATAATTAACCAAAAGAAGGTGTAAAGAAGTTTAATTAAAGTATATTTTTTAAGGTGGAGAGCTCTCCATTTATTTAAATACTGGTCCACTAAAGCAGAGTGTTCTCAACATCTCAATATCTCCCGCATATTAAGGAGGGAGCTCGACTTTTAGTACATAATCCCCTGAATATCATTTAACTAATATTAATACTTTTGCAGCATGTGCTTACAACATACAGTAGATATTTATTAACACATTTTCCTGTTAGGAACTTTAGTGTTCTCTCCATATTATTGGACTGAGGTATGGTATTAACTTACTATGTTACCACTTCATATATACATATATTCCCCTTGTATATATAACCTTCACATTGCAGAAGCCACAGGAAATTAGATTTTAGCCACCATTTCTCATAGGTTATAAAACCTTGTGAGGTCTAATATACAAACTACCCTTTTTTCTGCCGTGATGTAAAGTGTATTTAAAAAAACCACAGTGGTCTGCAAATATGCAATTAAATTATAACAAAAGTGGTTAGGGCAATAGTGTGTCCCCACAAATACAATTGCTCTATGATACAAAAAATTATTCTATATTATCATATTGTATTATCATCAACATTGATAGCAAAAAATTACTGCTCTCCAGTGGTTCAACTAATTAATTATAAATAACCATATATCATTATCAAGTATATTATAAAGTGCTAAATACCCGTACCAAGTTCATACAATTTAAACAAGCATCAAAAAAGGGAAGTGCAAAAAAAACAGTATGTGTACTATAAAAAAGTGCAAGAATGACCTGTAAGTAAAGTTAGGCGTACCCCAAACTGCAAACTTCCGGTTCGTACAGAAACACACAGAAAAGCTGGCTGATGGGCTGCTAAGCAGGAAGCTGCTGAACAACTTACCTAAGGCCAGCAATTCTGGTCCCGTTGGAGGCGTCACTGAAAGATGGCCACCACTCCCATGAGTGGGGACACTCTTATTGCCAGCACTGCCAGCTGAGGGACAGATGGGGACCAGGTTTGGACCCCTAACCCGAACATTTTTTCAGTGTTCGTCCAAACTTGATGAACCGGAACTTTGGGGGGGGGGTCGCTCATCCCTACCTTTAATCCATAGCAAAGTTAAAGCGTACAAGGCCACCACAGAGATCCAGCTATCAGGACATCAGGACAGGGGGTGCTTACAAGACACTGTGCAGTCTGTGGTTACCATGCCACTACAGGGTGAGGTATGCATTTATGAGGACACTCTTATTTGCCCTACTGGTTTATGTGAATTGTTAATACAGGAGGTAATATTTTCTAATAGAAAGTGTTGATTCATTACCCCCAGGGGTAATATACAGATAAATAACAACTTAACATATTAGTTTGTATAGAGCTGAAGAAAGTTATTACATTAACTTTATAAAGAAAAACATGTATTTAATCAACATTTATTTCTAAGCAAATAGTTTTATTATATGTGTTGCTGATTTTGTGCTCTTCTGATCATAAGAACGAATAGCTTGCTTTGCTTTGAGAAAGAACTTTAAGGGTAAAGCATAGCATTAATTGGCAACATGAGAAAGAGTTATATGTAAAGCATAGTAGCTTAAAGAAAGGAACCATTTCTTAAATTATCTGATCAGATTATATTGTTTGTTAACTTTATGTATATTCTCTCATTCTAGTTTGTGGTGTTGTATATTGACCTACTGATTAAGTAATTATGCTTGGTTTTACTTCCAGCCTGAATTCTGATTCTGTTTTAAAATTCAGCTGTGTTAGTGCAGTGCAAAGATGACCTTACTCAAATCAGTTTAAGTTTAGCTGCTTACAATACCCGACACTTGACTGGTTGTTTAAAGATTTAGATTAAGAGAGTTAGTCATTATTAAGTCAGTCTCATATGTCATTCTTATAAACTGGGGCTGGCGTGATGGTTAAGGAGCCATGTAAATAATGGCGTAAAATGTCTAAATGTAGGCTGACATTTGCCTTCAATGTCTATCTATATGCATAAACCAAAGTAATTTACCAGTTTGAAAAAGAGAGAGGAAAACTATTTGACCTCAAGGTTTACACCATCCTTTATTAAACTCTCTTATGTCATACATTTAGAAGCCTATTGTTTTAAATCATATCAGAACCATTGCCTTCTTCAAACAGTGGAATACTATACAGGAGAAACAAAGTTTTAGTTGTCTTATAATGTATGGCTGACATACATAGCTGTAGTAGCACACCCAATTAATAGCTTTAAACCGGAACATATTTTTTTTTAGCAAAATAGGTGTTGTTAGGGGGAATCCTAGTTGCTAATACTACCCTGCACATTAACCCCATTAAACTATTAAACTGCTATTTTCCATGGCCTCCTGGGGAAATTGAGTGCTGTGATTGGCCACTGAGGTCACATGGTCTGCAGGCTTCCTCCCTTTTCACCCAGCAACCATATGACATCGGCGGTCAATCACATACCTTTGATCAGAATCAGAACCAAAATTGCAAATTCCGCACCAAAATTCAATAATAGAAAAACGATTCAACCCAATATCTGTGCCCGTGCTGTGATTGGAAACTATTTATGGTCTAAATTAAGCCCGTACAGTATTTTAAATGGTGAATCCAGTAGTTCACCCAAATTGCTCCAAATCACTCCACCCCCCCCCCCCCCCAAGTGGGGGACTGCCACTTGACTCTAAACATTCTTGGGGGATACCCAGATTTTTTCACTCAGGTGATGTGTTTGTTTATTGTTTAATTTGTTGTTGTAGTTCAAGACTTGTGTTCTTTCTTTCTCTTGTCACATTAGTATTGATAGAATTACTGTTTGCTCAAATTTCAGCACTATTTGCACCTTATAGATTGTTTACAGTACTGGCACTTAATTGAATTTAACATTTGTTGGATTGGGATTATGGATTTAATTGGGATACCCCTGGGAATGTACGGTCCAGTGTTATATGTTTTTTAACTGTTTGTCATTATGTGAATTTTTATGGGTATTTGCTAATAAATAATTTATGAATTCATGATATATATTTGTTGCATGTATTGATTGTCGTGGAGGGATTGAGGAGAAAGGTACGATTTACCAGGATTAGTGTGGCCATTGCTCCCCCCCTCCCCTGTGCTAGGGACAACACCCATTTTGAGAAAAATTTATGTTGTTCCAGTTTAAGTATAAAGCAGTAGACTAAACGAGTCCCAAAATATGAATGATTTCAAAAACCCCAAGTTGTCAAAAAACAAATTACTGAATCAGTAGAGTAAAGGTGAACTTTCAATCTAGTCTAAATACCTATTGTGGTTCATTGGAGCAGCCATGGTGGCATTACTGCTGCATACCACCCCATCTTCTTCTATTGAGATATAAAAAATAAGTTACTCCCCTTCCCTTTTCCTGTCAATAGAACTCAATGGGGCAACATAAAACCATAGTCCCATCATGGCTGCTTCTGTGAACCACAAGAGTTATGTAGACTGGACTCCCTTTAACGTCAAAGTTACAACACAAAAATTCCATAAATTATGTATAAACTTCTGCCATACAGTGTCAGAATGATCCATGAGAAGATTCTCTAGTTGACTCCAGCCACAGACTCAATGCCACCACCAGGATTGTTCAAAAGGTACAGGACTAACAGTTTTTATTTTTTATGTCCTGAAGTGTTTAGTAATCGTGTTATTTATTTATTCAGTAAGTAATTGTTGCTATTTAATTAGTAAATATTGCACTATTTTTGTGATTAATGCGCCTTATACCGCTAGTCATTTGCACTGTGTTTGGAAAAGTCCTACATGCAGCTTTTCCAATGGAACACAATTGCATCTCTATATACGTCTATGGAAACACAAGGCAAACACAAGACAACTGCAAGTAAAACACAACACACTGGAAATGCAAACGCAAGTGCAGAGGTGTAAAAGGAGCCTAAGAGTGGTCTTGCAATATTTCTATATTGATAAAGGGTGGCTTCAAGAAACATTTCCTCTGGTATAAATAATACCAGATAATTGAAATGAATACACAAAGAGACTAATATGTGCTAATTAAATAAAATCCACTCATCAAGGAAAGATCATGGATTTTTTACTTTTACTTTTTTTTTACTTTTTTACTTTTACTTTTACTTGCAAAGCTAATATGTCACTGTCAGGGATCAGGAAGCTCCTGACTTTGCCAGCTATGCTGATAAATGTTCTTATGCAGCAATATCTATTTCTCTAGCTTTTACAAATGTCATAAACTGAAATATGTAAAACATTTTTTTGTTTTTACAAACCTAGACCCCCAACCACCATGCTATTTAACCTGCAGAGTATTAAAATAATTCTCTCTACATGACTCATTTCCCATCTAATTTATATGCAAGACCACACCATTGTTACAGGTCTCTGCTTCCAAGAGTTCACACACTGCAGTAAATAGAATTGATTTGAGAATTACGGAGCGTCATGTGCAGACAACAGTTATTGTTCCAGGCGGATCACCTTGTTGATCAGGTGAATAACTTTTGTATACTGCAGGCAGATTTAAAAATCCCTGCTAAAACCAAATCAACAGGTTGTCTTTATTACATAGCAAATGCAGGTGCTGAATTTCCTATTACACAGTCTACAGACTGTGCCGCACAAATGGCTGTGAAGTTCGTTATAATTAGAGTGTTTTCTTTTCATAGAAGGTTGACTTTCTCTGGAGATCAATTAGGCTGCCTCTCAGTTAAAAAGTGAGCAGAGAGAGAGTTTAACCTGCATATTGATTGATGTTTAAATGCTATTGAGGCTGGCATAATAGAGTGTAATGTAGGCTGTGTCCCACTGTTAATATTTCATGTTATAGATTTTCCTGTATGTCATACAATGTGACACATTCAGTGAGTGAAATGCAGAACCCAAAACACTTTCGTTTGAGTTAAAGTAAGAATTTCTTTCATATGCTGAGCATTATGCAGCAAGCCTCCATCATTTCATTCTTTGTCTGCAGATCTGCTACATTTTTGTGTATTTTGCCAACTAGTGGCCAGTAGCCTCCTAACTATTTCTGTACAAACCTCAACATATTCGCCCATATGTAATTTCTTGGTGTGGCCGACGGCTGAATGGCTTTCTGTCTATGCATTCCAATCTCTGAAATATGCATCCCAATGTGTGTTAAAGACACCCACCCCCACAGCATTTAAGGTGCTTGTTGCATCTTCGCATTCTGCAAACTCAGGACTGGGCAGCCCTGTCTGTACCTACTGTACCCCTTCCATTTTTGTCAGAGCAACCTGTCAGTCTGCTATGCCATGGGATGGCCAAAGATGTAGGTGAAAGGTGAAGGGTTGGTGAAAGGGGCCCCTTAAACTTGACAAAGCGGTCAATGTCAATCACTGCCATTTAAAGCTGAGAATTATTAATTAATTCTCAACTTTAAACCTGCCCTGAACTTAACCTCCAACTCAGACCCAAACCTCCTAAGTCCCTGTCCCGGCACACATTTTAACATATTCAATTCTAATAAAATCCTTTATGTTTTCTAAGTAAAGCCTCATTACAGGCAGTGTGAGTAGCGCTGCTTGATGAGTAATACAAATTCTGATGTGGTGGAAGCCAGCAGGACAATCTTTGTAGAAGCACCAATGGACACAGCCACTTCATTAATAGAATAGATTTAAAAAGGCCCAAACTTTGGAGACTTGCTATAGCATCTACAGAGAACTGCAGAAAATGGGGGGGGGGGGGGGTGCAGGTACACAAGACAGGCTCCTGATGATCTGCTTGTTGAATTATTATTGCAATTACCTGGACTATCCCCTTAACCCCTAACCTAAATGTAACATTCAATCCTGTATTGTATTGCATTCCTTAACTCTAACCCTACGTTTTCCTTAAAATAACATCATTCCCATCCATATCAAAAGCAAAATAGGCTTTGACCCAAATACACCTGACAAAAATTCTCCCTTCCTACAATAATTTGGAGGGATTTGCTGCATTCCTAGCTTGCCCTTTTCTTATAGTTGAGTGTTTACAGCTCATTCATATTGCTTTTAATGTGCTTTAATGCTGCAGGAGTATAAAACTGCTGACCTGATCCTTTCCTATACTAAAAACACATTTATATATTGTTCACATGCTGAAGCGTTAAATATATTATAATAATAAGCTCCAATAATGCTTGGGATTGTGCATCATTACATTGGTTTACAGTCTCTAGATCGGTCATAATGTATGAGGCACAATCACAATTTCAATAATCATTTTAGTACGCGTTTCCCCAGGCACCTGCAACATTTACAGTTGCTTACTATGTCATAAACATGAAACAAGAACATCTTTAAAGAAAATGGCTTTCAGTGACTTGAGATTCTAGCAATGTGGCTGTGTCAAAATTCCTATTTTGCAGTGCAAAGAAAAAGCCATTCCCCAAGGGACATTATATGAAAACAAGGCCAGAGGTTTCTTCTGAAAATAATCCAGCCGATCAATACAATCTGGATCGGTGCCATTTTTCTAGCGTTAATTTGTGTTCACCCAGCTCCCCGATGCTAAGGCATCTTGCATGGCGCAGGCAGCTAAGCAGTCCCTGGAGAGAGAGGCCTGTCAGATTGATCTCATTGCCCAGGATTGGCGAGGCTACAGAATGCATTCCTGAATAAGCACAAATCACACACGCAGGAGGCTGCAAAACAAAATCGAATCGCCATCATGAGAAAGTGGCCACAGTCATTTCTGGGCCAATTATTTTTTACTGTTGATCATTGGGAGAATTATGCTTTTAATGGTGTTTAGCTGTGAATTGCTGCGGAATATATAGAGGAAAGTTTTTTCTTGATCAATATGATATATTGTCAGCACTTTGCGTTTCCCATAAGTATCTCAAACATTTGTGCTTTCAGCGTTTGAAATCCTGTTAGCACTTTGTATATCCAATAAGCGTTACAAATATTTGTGCTTTGAGCTATCATAATACTATGAGCTTTCTGGTGATATTACTTTAGTATTGTGGTCCTAAAGCGAATGTCGGACCTTAGATCAGGGGTTCCCCCTGCGTGATGCACCCCACTTACCTTCCACACCATACAGCTCACCTGCAGTGCCGATATGAGAAGCCAGCATGGTGGATGAGCAGGGCCTCAGTACAGCTCACTCCTATTAAGATCAGTGGGAATGGGTGCCTCTGTACACTAAAGTTCCTAAAGGCACCGATTGATCTCAATGGGAGCAGGCCACACCAGTTGATGACATGAGGTTCATTCCTCATGCATTGTCTGGTGGGAATAGGAGGTTGAGGAGGAGACATTGGGCCATATTTAAGAAGTAAGCCATTTAGCACCATTTTTTTAGCTCTGGCCTTTATTTCTGTTTTGGCAATGCTATTAGTACAGAATGTAGAGAAAGTCACAATGTCCTTACAATGCCCAATGTTAAATTATCAGCTTGGATCATTGCACTAGATATTGGCCGGCCTGTGTCATTGTTTTTAGACCGGAGTGCTAATTATAATAGCACCAGTAAGCGTCACTCTGTACCGCCATCTTTTAGGCGCTGCACATTGTATTTATTAATTTTTGGCAGGCTGAAAAGATTGGCGCTGTATTTTACCGATACTGGTTGGTGTTTCATCATTACCCTTACATTATGTCATCTCTGGGGACAAAGGTGACAAACTTTACAGTGTGTTTAAGCTACATTTTAGTTGTTGAGCTCCAAATTACATTGGTAAGAAAAAGAAGCCATTAAAACGATTTTACAGGAAAATAATAAAATTACATTTTGCAACATCTAGGTCCTGCATTTACATTATTGCCGAGTCACAATGCAAGTTCTGTACAAATACATATGCTTAATAGTATTTATAAACATAAATCACTTCATTCTGCCATTGTGCTCTATGTAATATTAACCGTCAGTGCCACTAAAAAAAAGGCACTGTGAACTATATGGCACTAGTGATAAATTAGACGCAGTCTAGCAGCATCAGTGCTGCCTGTTTTTTGTTTGTTAAATCACATACTGAGGGCCGCTGAGGCCAAAATATTGATGCAGAGTGCTGCTGAGGCTAAAATATTGGCACTGAGTGGTATTAACAGGCACCAACACTTTATAAATCAGGCTCAAAGTGACCATTTTATTTGCAGTATGTAGCAGGCTTTGCCTGCTTTGTGACCAGCTTACAGTACAGCAGGAACTTTATTAGATTCTATCTAAATAGATTTTGGTATTTGCACATTGTTACTTTAGGAGTTTTTGATTTATTGAAGTGATCCGGCATTTGGCCCAAACACATAAAAGCTGGTTGATGGGGTTGCTAAGCTTACCCAGCTTACCTATGTAAAGTGTGCAGCAGGAAGCGCTGCTGTAACTCACCTGAGCCCCAATCTGTCCCTGACTGGTGATCAGTGTTCCTGTCAAATGCTCCCAAGAGGGGGGACATTCCTAGTACCAGAACTGCATTTGGAGCGTCCTCACCCATGGGAGCCGTGGCAATCTTTCTGTAGCCTGGGGGGGTTCGCTCAACACTACTTGAGACTTTACTATGCCACAACCACTATGTGCCACAACTGGAGATTCATACTTATTATTGTACTTTAAAGTTCAGGATTATTATTTTAGTTGTAAACTTACTGCTAAAGGTTCAAGCTGGTTTCACAGCAGTGTGATTGCAGGGCACTCACGCTTTTGGCCAAGAACTATCGCTGGTATCCGCATGCGGAGGGAGTAGGCGCTATAACTTTCCATTCATACGGAGTGGAATTGCTGATCACTCTGCAAATGCCCAAAGCATCTAAGAGTGGCATTCAAGGCATCAATACAGAGAGGTGTGTGGTCTGGACTAGCTCTTTGAGCTAGTATTGGTGGCCTACATCAACAGGGTGGCACTGGAGGAGCAGATGAGAAAGTATATTTCCTCATTCCTATGTCAATTTGAGAGGAGTCTCAGCAATGAAGGAATGCTTGGCAAGGTAAGCTCCAGTATATATATATATATTTACCTTTGCATGAAAAATCTGTTTGAGGAGATTCTATGAGATTATTCAATGTTTATAGGCATCGCATGTGTCAGGGTAAGACAGTCCAATTCACTGAAGGTGATGAGTAATTGGGTTGCTCCTTTATAGAGCTAAATGTAGCATAGTTTTGTATATATTCTTAGTTTATGATAAACTCCCCATTCTCCCCATTCCATTCCCCCATAATCTCAAGCTGTTTGTGTGTGTCTGTTGGGGGGGGGGGGGCATGATATTGTAACCTTATATTTTTCTTTTCCATCATCCTCCAGCAAACATGTGGATCTGCTGCTGTGACATCACTCTGATTTGCCTGAATGGAAGCGGCTGGTTAGTGGCTAATAACAAGACCCAACATCACCCCAGCAATGATTTGGGATAGTGGAGATAGAAACCTATATATATATATATATATATATATATATATATATATATATGTAGAGAGAGAGAGAGAGAGAGAGAGAGAGAGCAAGAGAGAGAGATCTAGATAGTATATTGTATTATCTGACACATATTATAAACCAACCAACAATCAAGATGTTTTGTGATTGTATTGGTTTACAGATATGTAACTACAAATGATGAGGTTCCATTCCAAAGATGATGCCTTTTCTCTTAGAGCCTTGAACCAAGACAATAAAGTAAAATATGGGGATAAAAGGAGCTTCCAGACTATTGATCTATTAGAGAAATCTATTACGGGTGGGTATAGAATAGAAAAGGGCTTACAGTCATTTGAAGCAGAAATGAGGGAACAGAGGGGAGAAGAGTGGAAAAGCTTATTTGGGACAGCTTATTGATATCTGTTGAGGTACAGATATGTCCACTGTTACTTACACTGAATTTTGTTAAAAATGAATTGCTTAATTTGCATACAAACAGGTCTCTCATGGACTTTTAACACAATAACTAGTTAACCATCTTGTAACCTAGTGTAACCAAAAGAATCACGAGTGATCTCGCAACATAACTGGCCATGAGAAAAGGGAAGAATTGACATATATGTATACAAGAAGGGTACAGAAGGTGAATTTGTATTTAATATATTAAAGTAGATTCATGGGTAGATGAGGTAGCAAACATTCTCTGTGTGCAGTAGCAGTTCTATTTAGGTTCATTCTTTCCACTGCTCCCCCATAGCAGCCTAATGAGCTATCATGGCATTATACCTATGCTTGTTTCTCTCAGAATACCTCTATGAACGTGTCGTGTGCACTGAGCTCCAATTTACCTAAAGCCTATTTGAATTAATGATAACACAACAAATCAATGCGTTAATTAATTCAGCAAGCTCACAATATGATTGGAAGTGAGTCTTTTTTCTTGGCAGCATCAAATGAAGACAGATGTACTTGATCTCACTCAAGAGTAGCATGTGTACTTTCATAAAGAGATGAAACCATATGTCAGGATGGCTTTTATTACTCAGTGTAGGATGCTGCAAGTCAGCCTGCGCATCCCATTTTCATCTAGTCATTGTCCTTTCTTTCCAATTTCAGCATCATGGCTTGAATCAGTTGGCTCAACACAGAGCCAAATACAACATTTAATAGTAATTATTGATGCAAAACCATAATTTATCTGTAATAAAATTATATTATGTTTTTTCTGCTAGTACAGTGCTCTCCTGATAAATCAGTGTGTAATACAGATCACATAGAAACTTTTCTGACATAAAAAATGGTTTATTGTTGGTATACTGTAGCCATATGTTTTCCCATTGATTCAAATATTTTAAAATCGGTTGTTATATCTATTTTATTAGTTCAACAGTGCTGCAGGGAATTACTTACAAAGCTATGCGGCTTAAAGCAGAACAAAACCCGGAATTTTGACTATGAAAGCCATAGGCTTCGCTTAGAAAGTATAATTCCAGTTGATATTTTAAAATGCTTTTACATGATGAATTGTATGTTTTTATGGCTCATTATGGAGCCTACAGTGGGGGATAAATAGGGGAGAAAAACACTATGTACCTGGCCAGGTTCATTGAGTATCCAAAAAATAAACAACAAAAATAGCAATAACTATCGAACACAAAGCACAACACTCATCCATAAGGAAGGAAGGCACATTTACATACAACGTTTATGTTAATGGGGGCAGTCAATACTTTTTGATGAGGTATTCTGAAGATGAATAGTGGAATGGAAAGAATCTATTCCTGTGTCTCTTTTTTGATGTGCACCATTTAGCATCTTTCTGGTGGCCATAGCGCCAGTCAGAGCCATCTTTGCTTTTTCTGGCACTGTGCTGTGGACTACAATGGCGCTACAGGTTGCAGGACTGGACACTAACTAATTTGCTTTGATTGTTGCATTAGGTATTGGACGTCCTGTGTCAGCGCCACTTTGTACTTGTCATAGAAACAGGACTATTCCCCTTGTACCCCAGAGGGTGCCAAGGTTCCAGATGCACTTGCAGTTGTGCACTAAGAGAGATGTTGTCAGTAAGTGTGTGTGTATGTGCTCGCGCCTGTAGCGGCACATCTTGTAGCTGATTGTGTGCACATGGGAGTCTGCTTGCATGTGCAGCATGAAATGTGCAAGGGCCTTTAAATACTGGAGTACCCTGACCAGCATTGCCATGTGGTCTTCTATCCTGCTTCTCCTAGTCTTCCAGTGTCTCCATTCCTGTTTACTGACTCGACTTGATTCTGATGACACTTTTTGCACTCCTTGCACGACCTTGACTTGTTTTACGACTTCAATCCAGTTCCGTCTGCCCACGACCTTGGCTTTGTTTACGACTCTGATCCAGTTCTATCTGCCAATGACCTTGGCTTGTTTTACTACTTTGATCCAGTTCCGGCTTCCCAATTCTTTGACTTGTTTTACATCTCCAATCCAGCTCTGGTCTGTCTCCCACTCTGGATTTGGCAATACTCACTCCTAGGTCACCTGACTTGGGGCCTTCCTGCAGCTCAGTCTATCCCTACATTCACAAGCTCTAGTGAAAGCCAGATTGGTCCGTAGATTCCCAGTTCTCCGGTCAAGAGGTGAGTGAGTCCATTAGTGAGTCTTTTAGGCGCTGCACAGCGTATTTATGAATTTTTTCCTCCTTGAAAGGATTTACAATGTATTTTTCTGGCTCTGGTCTGCATTTTTAATTACTACAGTTACAAGAAATTATTGCTGGGAACAAAGGGGAAAAACTTTACCGTGTGTTTAGGCTATGTTTTAGTTGTTGTTGTCCATATTACACATTGGCAAGAAGAAGAAGCCTTGAAAATCAATTTTAGTTTAAAAAAATGACATCTGGTGACATCTAGGCCCTGCTTTTCCATTATTAATGGATTATTAATTATAGGAATAAAACACTTCAATGCAGTTCTGCCCATTATTCTCTATGGGATCTTGACCTACAGTGCCACTTTCAACTGGTACTGCTTCAACCAGAGCGCCTGGCAACCTTTTGGGCACTAGAGTTAAACAAGACACTAGCTGGCGGCCGCATAGGCGGTGAAGCAGCGCCAGATGAAATTCACTGTAGGTCAATATCCCACAATAGCCAGATCTAGATTAAAATGTTTAATGCTTTTAATTATATTAAACACATTTATTTGTTCAGAATTTACAACCTAGATGGTCCAATTTTTTTTGTGTTATTAAAATTGATTTAAATGGCTTCATTTGTTTAACAATGTGTAATTTGGACACCAACAGCTAAAACACAGCCTAAACTCACTGTAAATTTTGTCTCTTTTGTCCCTGGCAGTGATTGCTTGTAACTCTAATGATGAAACCCTGACCACCAAAAATGTATAAATATGCTGGGGAGTGCTGGAAAAATGGCAGTACAAAGCGGCGCTCACTGGCACTGGGCTAAAGCGCCAGTGGGTCCAACAGGTGCTGACATAGGCCAGCCAATACCTCAGTGCAACAATCAAAGCTAATTAATTCGCTTTTGGCGCAACACCTGCTAGCGTCAATGTAGTGGCCAGCACATCGCCAGATTAGGCGGGAATGCTGGCGCTATAGCTGCCAAACAGTTGTTAACAGATGCACATCATAAAAGTCTCTTTACTAACAGACTGTCCCAAGAAGTAAGAAATTCCAATAATTTTCTTAGCAGCTTTTGTGATACAACTGAGGTATAGTTTGTCTTTATTAGTTACATTTCAATGCCAAGCCCTCATTGGAAAAATTATGTACGTGAACTGTAAAACTGCCCCATCACAGGTACAGGTACATTTTTTTGGGGGGAAAAAGGCAGAACAAATTTTGTTTTGCTCCTTTTTGTGTCTAATTGTTATAAAGCTCACTGGGATGCAGGTTGCAATCCACACTGCAATGTAGACTGCAAGTCACGGTCAATAGTGCAGTGCTCCCTTTCTCATTTCTCTCCAGTGCAAGACCTGCTAGGTGATTGGTATTCCTGGGTGAAACAACCATCATTCTCACCCCCCAACACAGAATATTGAAGAGCAATAGTTTAAAATTAAGCTTCCTGTGACTGAACTTTGAGTAGAGAATAAAGACTTATATGATTATTGTCAATTGTTATTATTCAAAACTCGCACAGTAGTGGTTGACATTTTAAGCTATTTTCTGTGATACCTAGAAGTTAGCTGAGTTTAGCTATGCAAATATAATTGTTTTACAATATATATAAGGGTATAACTACAGTCTACAGGCCCCCATAATTAAGCCTTTTACCCAAATATCCTACTAGCAATTCTATATTTCTGTTTACCAGTACAGAGCACATGTTCATCTAAGCATATACTTGAAAGCATGTGAACATCATTTTGCCCACAGAGTAGGGTGAACGCCAATATTGTGAGCATACCAGTAAATATGACCTAGAGGTATGTGGTGCCATATACTTAAGTTATTCCACAGCAATGAGAATGTCCAACGTCTCCCAGAAAGATTGTGCAAGAAAAGATGATATCTCTGTAAAAAATGGGTTTGCTTGGGAGTTGGTCTACACAAACTTGCCAATTGAAGTTTGGATATAAGATCTACTGTGTGATGGGGAGCCTGATTTATGTAGCGTCAGTATTACTCAGCTCCATATTTCTTGCCTCAGTGGCACTCAGCGTGCAATTTGAGAAACCAAAAGACAGCTGTGGCCGCCAAACTGTGTATAATTTAACACTATAGGTCACAGCTTTGGGCGCTCTGGTTGAAGATGCACCAGTTTATAGTGATGCTGTTGGTCAAGATCCCATAGAGCACAATGGGAAACACTGTAGTGAAGTGTTTTATACTTCTAAAAAATATTAAACACGTTTAAACAGAACTTGGATTGTGACTTTTCAGTAATGGAAATGCAGGACCTAGATGTAGCCAAATGTTATTTGTTTTGTTGTAAAATAATTTTTCATTGCTTCTTTTGCTTACCAATGTGTAATTTGGACAACAGCAACCAAAATGTAGCCTAAATGCTCTGTAAAGTTTGTCCCCTTTGTTCCCAGCAGTGATATCTTGCAATTGTGAAGATGAAACGCTGCCCAGTGCCTGGTGGCAAAAAGTTATAAATATGCTGTGCAACACCTAAAGGTGGCGGCAAAAAGTGGCGCTCGCTGGCGCTGGTATAATTGGCAGTCGGGTCCAACAGATGCTGACAAAGGCCGTTCAATATCTAATGCAACAATCAAAGAAAATTAGTTAGCATTGGGCTCTGTGACTTCAAGTGCCAATGTAGACGGGATAGCAGCACCGAAAAAAAAGATGCAGATGCTTCACGAAACCGTTCAAGATGCAAATCGGTGCAATTCATAAATAAGGCCAAAAATTCCATTAATAGCAGAAAATCTCATCCAAATAATTCAGAAGCATCGCATTTCTTTTCCTGTTTAATCTTTGCTGGCGCTTAAATCTAAACATTTAGTATTGTGCTCCTATGCTCTACTGGCGATCCTTATCTTTCTTTTTCTAATCGGATCAGTCGTGTAATGTTTAACACAGAGTATAAATGACCATCAGCTCCTAATCTGTCTACATCAGATCAGTGATAATTATTTTTCATTTGTTAGGTCATCCCATCTCCTTTT
The DNA here is from genome assembly GCA_027917425.1 of Gastrophryne carolinensis. Taxonomy (NCBI): domain Eukaryota; kingdom Metazoa; phylum Chordata; class Amphibia; order Anura; family Microhylidae; genus Gastrophryne; species Gastrophryne carolinensis. Next base: position 287,029,050 of record CM051236.1, read on the forward strand.
TTTACACACTGCATATTTATATGCTTAATCCAATACGTTTGCTGCGCATCTCAGAAATGCAGCATGTCAGACCTACAGAGTAAAACACTCATCACTTTTCATCGTTATCCAACATTGTGTCACACAGCTCTTATTTTCTATTGATTTCCTCCTGGATTGACATTAATAGCGTTGTTAACCTTTGTAAAGATGAGGGGCCAGGCGTGTATCATCTTAACTGGATAATTTTATAGCTTCCCAGCTCCTGACCTAGCTCCAGGGAGCAGAAGAGGGCAGCTACCTTGTGTCTGCAGGTTGTACTGGCTGGAGCTGAGCATTCTTTCTTTTTCTTCTTTGTACAAAACAATTGATGACAGCTATGATAATAAAAATCGCCTGGTACTGCGCTACTTGGTATAGATAACCGTATCTGATCACAAAATAAAAATAGAGGTTCCCAAAGTTCTGTGGTTTGGGAAACAGTTAACACCTCCTGATGTAGCAAATGTTAATTTCAGCTGATAACTTGTGTTAATGTGCAAAGAACTAATTTGGGTGTGCACCGCTATGTTAAGAAAAGAGTATGAAAAAGGTGCTGGCAGATAAGGGCAGTATATATAACAATAAATGACTAAGGACAAGAGCCCTAGATATAGCCCACAAACCCTTATATGAAAACTGCCGCACACACAAATAATATGAATAAATAAAATATTAAATTTATTGTATCATTTCAGATCATATTAAACAAACAACATAAAAGACTCAATTAAAAAACATATATACATATAAGACACACTGAAGATAATATTCCTGTTAATGGCTCTTACTTAAATATTAATAATAACCTTTTGTATATATACTAGAATAATTCATTAATATATATAATTATATATGATATAATTAATAGGACTATTTGCCTGTATGGTAGCGTGTTTGAAAGAGACACATGTGTTGTGCTGAAAGATAAAAAGTATGCTGATAATGCCTTCTACAAGGTATTGGTGTAGTGGACTCAGCAACTCTAAAGTGCTTAAGTGCAATAAGATAGTGAGAGAAAGTGCTGGAGAAGTCTCCAGATAGCTGTGCAAAAATAGCAGTGCAAAAACTATGAAAGAACTGCCATCATACAGTCAAGTCCAAAAAAAGCAGCAATATTTAGTTTACATGACCACATAATTAGAGCCCAGGATCTCCAGAACCGCAACCTGCCACCGACGCGTTGCGTGGCCCGATGCCACTTCGCCAGGGTGTGTAGGTTGTTGTTAGTACCTTCTACCCCTTTTAAACTGACCTGGCGATGCGTCGCCCCCACGTGCGGCACCGCGCGCGTCCCAACAGCAGAGCCCCGCCAGACGTGCCCCGCTCAGCTGACAGTTCCATTGCCGGGGCAAAGTGTAAGCTCGGACACGTCACATCCGCCGGCAGGAGCGTGTACCGCTCGGGAGACAGGCGCGGCGCGCGCGTGCGGCCACGCCGCCGCCACCCATGACCCTCCCAATAGGGGAGCAACTTGTAAAATAAACCATTGATAAGCATTGAATTATTATTATGTATTGTGTTAAATGTGAACATTGGGTTCATGTTCACATGCAGCTCTGATGGCATATGCAGTTCTCATGGGCTCCGCTTTCCCTTTAAGGGCACGCAGGTCCACTAAGCACTTGGTCCTTAAATATATAAATAATTGCAGAATGTGTATATGTACATAGTGTATCTGGTTGAAATTAAACCAATGCTTACAATGACTAGACCAAAATGTCAATGCCACCAGAGTAGTGGCAAGTTAAGAGAAAAAATAGGGGTGTTTCCTATAGTATCCAAACTAATTTTTAGTGTCTGAGAAAACAATATTATAATATTATTTTTATAAATTCTCCACTTGTCATTTTTCTTTTTGAATTAAACACTGTGTTGGTTAAGTATTTCACTGTAAAGCTGATCTTCTGCGATTTTTTATTATTATTAATGAATGCCAGAGACAAGCTTAGAGAACACAGCATCCAACATATGGTCATGGCTTGCTTCATTAAAAGACTTCTCATTATTGTGATCTCTACTGTTTATTTTTCTTCATTGGGGACATATTTCTTTAATTGTTGTGTTAATTTTCTCATGTCTAATTGACAAAAGATCCAGATGGACTAAATCTTCTTGGTCTCAGTATGAATTAGCAAGGGCCATGGATCATTTATTTGTCTATTAACTCAAAAATCGGATGAGCAACTTCATCTGTAGACATAAGCCTAGCATTTAAACTATCAGCTGCCAGTCAGTTAAGATGTCTACAAGCACATTTGGGGAAAGTTGTTTTGGTAGTGATGTGATCTTGTTATATAAGGGATATGTAAGATGTTTTAGAAAATACAGTAAGTTTACAATAGCTAAAGAATTATCTGAAATAACTTAGGGCCTTATTCATGAAGGGATAGCGTCAGGTTGTGCTTTGTAGACGACAGGTAGCGTCAGGTGAACGCCGGACACGGCACGCAATTACACATTTATCAAGCGGATTTTGGTGAGTGACTGGAACAACGCCATGTAGCGTCCGATTCATCATTATCCCAGCCTCAGCGTACAGCGCCAGCGTTCAGCCTTGCAGAGCGCCACGTATTACCTCTCGCTATCTGGCACTCTCCCATACATTTCAATGGACGTTCTTTTACTTCTCTTTAAACAGGGGGTTTTTATATATTTTTTTTTATTCTCAAATAATGTTGTGATCTTTCCTGGCCTAGAAAAAGACATTTTTGAAAACTTTTTCCATTTTTGATATACTTATGCAGAATTGACATTACAGGTCTGGCATTAATGTGGTCATGTCACAATGTTATAACAATGTAATTCCATATGTTTTTGCTTTGTTACTGGTGGATACATGTTCAAAAAGAGCCTTTAATCACAAAGCCTCCAGGGCTTTGGGCTACAGCGAAGCATTTTTGAGTGACGACGGGGTGTGAGGCTGTCTTTTGGAAGAATATGGTGTGAGTCGGTCGCACTGACCAGTGGCTAACATTCGCTCCCATACAGCGCTGTACTGCTCATATAGTGACTCCCCACACTGTATTCAACAATGCTGCACAGGCACTGAGGCGCTCTGAACTAGCGACCCACGGCTGAGCACAGTGACTACTAGCGGGCGCACTGAAATGCCTGCTACAGACGCTCATCTGTCACTACCTGCCGCTAGTAATGAATCAGCCTGCCCGTGTGTTTTTCTGTATTCCTGTATATATGCCAAGGATTGTTTTGGGGGGTCATGTCACCCTGTGTACCCTTCAGAGATTACAGCTCTTTTTGTTCAAGAACATTCCATTTCTCCACTTCGCTTTTAACCTATTAAATTCATATAACATTAACATTAATATAACACTGAACCAGAACAAAACCTAGCATGGTCAACTCTGGAATTTAAAAGGTTTCAGAAATGTCCATTGGCCTTCCCATGTGACATCCCAGTTTGGGATGTCGGACTGTGTGAAACCTCCCAGGGCACTGCACAATTCACCTTCTTCCTGGCTCCCTAGCCAAAGTAAACAATGGGCAGCCGCATCCCCTTGCATCTTTGGGTTGTGTACATGCTCCCACCCCTAGCCATACGGATAGACTGGAGCACGCACGATGCTGGGATGCAGTGCTTCTTGCTCCCCATTGCAGTAAACAAGGCCTGTTAGTGGTCAAGAATCTGTGCATACATCATAGAACTGGGAGGAGGTGAGTTATACATGGAAATCTTGGGGACGTCAAATAGCGAGAAATCCCAAATTGGTAGTTAAAATCTCAGGTTTTGTTCTGCTTAAATTTAACATTTTGCAAGCTATTATGACAATAAAATAATAAACGTCTCTCAAAAATGTAAATGCTCCACCATCAACATAAGAGGTCAGTGAATTTTCTTCCACCTGTGCATACTACCACCCATAGCCTGTTACCATTCAAATCTACTCACCCACTTCAGCAGCCCCTTACTAGCTTGCTTTCCTATGTAACCAATGGGGGCTAATCCAGCTTGGCAGCAATGCATGTTCTGGCAGCTGAAGGAAACGCGGCAGGTAAGTGCGGCTACCCAATATAAGGCTAACAAGTGGGTATGTGCAGCAGGCATACCACAATGAAATGCCCACAGTTAAAGGATTAATAGGATTGGTAATAATTTTTACCTCTTAATCCATTTTAAAGCAGAATTAATCACTCCCTTGCAACTCTGTGTCAGGAAGAGTCCTGGTGTACATTGACATTTAACCATAACATCAGTAAGCCCTTCATTGGAGAGATATTCATCTTTAACTAGCAGACCTCCAACTGACATAAAACAGGAAACAGCTGTAAATGTATTTTAATAAATACACTGGTCCCCTTCATGAAGAGCGCTACATGATTTGTACTGCCTAAATTTCGGGTTCACAGGAAGCAGAAGTAGGTGTATAAGGTTCTGGTGCAGGTTTCAAAGTTACCAGGGAGGGTTTAGGCATGGAGCACCTGTTAATAGGGATAAGCAAACACCCCCCAAGTTCAGGTCCGGCAAGTTCAAAAGGGATCCAAACTTTGGGGGTCAGGGGTGCAGAGTATGCAGCAGGACGTGCTGCTGTAAAACTTACCTCAGCTCCGCAATCCCCTTCCTGTCAGTGGTGGTATTATGTTGGAATGGTCCCCGACCAGGGCCATAGAAAGATGGCTGCGGCTTCCCATGAGTGAGGACATTTCTAGTGCTAGCTGACAGTGCTGACACTAGGCGTGTCCTCACTCACAGTGAGTAGAGTGGTGTGCAGGTGAGTTACAGCAGCTTCCTGCTGAAAGGGATTGATGGGTAGCTCAGCAGCCTATCAACCGGTTTTTCCACGTTTGACTCAAACACAGATTTTCGGACGAAGTCTGTGGTTTTGGGAACCCGAACTTGGAAAGTTTGGTACGAAGCCGAACTTTGCATTTCGGGTTCACCCATCACTACCTGTCAACTAAATACAGTTGATGCCCTAAAAGCATGGTTAAAAAAACACATTATAACAATGAATATAAATACATGATAAATCCCATGATCATTTGGAAAATCACAAAACTGGAAAGCATTACATGCAAAGGAAAACAAGGTACAATCAAATTGCAATAGTAGAATAGTAGAGTAGACACTTTCTTTATGATAAAACTTTCTTATTATATTTGTTTGTTTATTAATACCCACCCAGCATGTTTCTTCGGGCTTCAGGGGCTTCAGTGACCATGGTGGTCAAATCTGCTGGCTTTCATCCACAGCTCAATACTCTATATAGCCAAAATCATTGAATATTAATATTTTAAAGCATTAATGTTTAATGCTTCTGCATCTCTGCTGTAAATCAATGCATGTGATGCTCCCTGATTACCCCCTTTGTCTGCCTGCGCTCCCTACAGTGAGAATTAGTTGGACGTTATTCAGTGGGTAGCATCATTATAGACCATGATATATGCATAAACAGGGTAAAGAAAATCAATTGTGGCTCATCAATCAACGTATTAGGTTAAAGTTGACTTAAAAATAGATAAAAGTTGCTGTTTAACAAACACTACCATTTAAACATCTGTATTTAATGATGTCCCCTCTAACAAATGAGTGTATTTAATAAAAAGAATAAAAACTCTGTATATAATGAGAGTTTTCCATTGACAGCTTTTAGAGTGAAAGCAGAGGGCATCTCTAGCTCTCTACATTTATTTACAGATAATGTAAAATGTCCCCTTTAGCCAACTACTTCAATTTTTACAGAAAAAAAGACTAGTAAAATTTAAGAATCTTTTCAGTTTCACCAATGAATTATGTTCATGTTTTACTTCATTTATCAGTACAATGAAAGTACCCATTTCATTTTAGAATACAGTTAGCTAAAGGGGACACTCTGCATGTATCTGCCAATAAATTACTGGAGCTTTACTATAAATACATTATTATTATTATTATTATTGTTTACTTATATAGCGCCATCATCTTCCGTAGCGCTGTACAAAGTAGTAATTACAGACAGGGTAGAAACATACGGTACATATACTATTTCAGATGCAGTGTTACAGAGTTAACAATGGATATTCTGAATACAATATACAATAAGAAAGAGAGCCCTGCCCTTGTGAGCTTACAGTCTAAAGGATGAGGGGGGGAGACGAGGGGGAAGGATCACAAACAGTCAGTATTGAGCTTTGTGGCATGTGCCCTTTAGAAGATTAGTTAAGCCAGATTATATGCTTGTCTGAATAGGTGAGTTTAAAGGGCACCTTTGAAGGTTTTGAGGGTTGTGGAGTGGCGGATTGGGTGGGGGAGGGCATTCCAGAAGATTGGAGTTGCACATGAGAAGTCTTGGAGGTGGGCATGAGAGGAGGTGACCAGGGTGGAGGACAAGAGAAGGTCAGCAGCAGAGCGAAGACTGCGTCTAGGTTGATATTGTTGGATTAGAGATGAGATGTAAGGAGGGGCCTGGTTGACAAGAGCTTTGTAGGCGAGAGTTAGAGTTTTGAACAGGATTCGCTGTGGGACTGGCAGCCAGTGCAGGGATTGGCAGAGAGGCGCAGAACTGGAGGAGCGAGAGGAGAGATGGATGAGGCGAGCAGCAGAGTTCAGAATAGATTGGAGGGGTGCCAGTCTGTTAGTTGGTGAGCCACAAAGAAGGATGTTGCAGTAATCCAGACGGGATATGACCAGGACATGCACTAGCATTTTAGTGGTGTCAGGTGAGAGGAAGGGACGGATGCGGGAGATCTTTTGCGGATTTTTTAAGTTGGAGGCGACAGGAGGTGGCCAGGGAGTGAATATGTGGTTTGCCTGGGAGTCCAGAATGACTCCCAGGCACCGACCTTGGGGAGGTGCGGTTATTGTGTAATTGTTGACAGAAATAGACATTATTTTGTATAACTTTAATTGAATGGTGGCGTTCACATTTCTATTATACATGTATTATTTTGTTAAATAAACTACAAACATAATCTTAAGATAGTATGAGAATGGTTTTTGTTTTACTATTTGGTTAAGGGGGACCTTTGACTTTTTTAATTTACACAATATTTCACAGATCTTTGTTGTCTTACCATGCAATTTGATGCCGTTAGGCTGCTTTGGTTGTTCTCCAGGGACCAGAGCCTACAACATGAATTTAACTTTGTGAACTTGAATGGTTTTCAGGTTTGGGACATTGCTGGACCAGAATATTCCAATATATTTGTCCAAGCTGTGTCAGAACAAATCAGAGATACATTCCATCAAAACTATATACAGACAGAATACATTTTTTCCCAATACCCTTGAAGTTATATATGAATAGGGCTGTCATCAGGGCAGTTCCAGTATGACTACTCTATGGGGTCTGACCTCAAAGGGAGGCCCAGCCTTCTGTCCCAATAGCAACCCCCCCCCCAAACTCTCTAAACAGCTTCCAATGCTACTTTTCCATCAGATTAATCATACAGTCTGCCTCCACCACTTATTTCACTACCTCTCTGAGCTCCAATTCACCCCCACCCCCACAGCTACTCTCAGGATGTATATGGTAGGCTGTATGAGGCCTGGAAATGTCTGATGACAGTCCTGTGTATGAACAATGCACTTTTAGGGCACAATTATGCACCTTGTTCATATACTCACTACACAAGACAGCTCTGACAATCCTTACAGATAAAAACAACTGCAACAAATCAAGAATATGCCAATCAAAATGGTGATCGGTATCTGAAAGATGACAGTTGACACTCATACAAATAGATATTTTTTTCCTTTACAGAACAAGCACGCTACTACATGTTAATCCCCCCTTTTCACTAAATAGTATGCTGTTTTGTTTCCAAGGTATATGTATGTAAATATGGCTCCTATCCTCACAAATGCTTGTCTATTTAACTTTGTTTTGTTTTTTTTATTTAACAGGGGGAATTTTTGAATTTCTTGAAGGACCCACTGGGCAGCTTGTGAGTGCAGAGGAACAAGCATTCAGATTTGCTGCAAACGTTATTAACAGAAACAGAACCTTATTACCAAACACAACTCTGACCTATGACATTCAAAGAATCAACCTCTATGACAGCTTTGAAGCCAACCGAAAAGGTAAAGGCAGTGTCTTAAAATGGTGTCTCAGTTTAGATTCCATTTTTTTAGATCAAAACCTATAGATAATAAATAAATGATTTATAAATGAAATATATTAAGATACACTATAGCATACTAAAGAGAACACTAAAGAGTAGTGATGGGTGAACCTGAACCACAAAGTTTGGGTTTGCACTGGATTTTGCAAGTACAGGTCCCTGGACCCAAACAAGGACTTTGGTGTTCGGCCCAGACACAGAAAAGCTGGTTGATGGGCTGCTTTCTTGGTAGTTTTTTGGGCATTATCATATTTTTTTTTTTTATGTTTTAGATTATTTTAAATTTTTTTATATTTTTTTAGTATTTTTTTGTCATTTTTCAATGTTTGTCTGAATTTTTTTTATCACTTTCCCTTGTTTTATTGAATGCCACTTAGCCAGCATTCATTAAAGCTGGGGAAGTGGCCCCTGTCCCTGCAAGTTACAAGCCCTTATGCCCTTTGGTTCAGGGCTCTTCCACGGGTGCCACCAATGGGCACCAGGCTCTTTCACACCCCCGATGCCCCAAATGGGAGTGCGGGTAATATGTAATTTTACCGGCATGGCACTGCTGAGCCCAGCAGGTGCCATGTCAGCTACTGTCCATAGTGAACTGGTAAAGGGGTCACTCAAAGTGAAAAATACACCACACGAAAATATTTTTATTGTTCTGAATTTAACTTAAACTCACCTATTCCCCTCCTTCCAACTTCTGTCCCCCACCGGGCCCCATCTTCCTCATGTCCGGCAGGTCTTCTTTGTCTCTGCTTCCTTCTTTGGGGCTCTTCGGGGCCCCCTCTAGCGTGTAGATGCGGTGGCGCCGACTGTCGGAAACTGACGGCTGCGCCACCATTTAGATAAAGGGGGAACTTAGGTTCTCCCTTCTTTCATCCTTGCTACCCATAATTGAGGCCTGGGAGAGCCTCCATGGGATTTCCATAATGCCATTGCTGACGTCAAAGAAGGGCCTGAATGGAGAAGGTAAGCATAGGTTAATTAAGATTAATAAAGTGTTTTTCGCAAGCATGTGTGTGTGTGTGTCTGTGTTTTTTACTACACTTTCACTTTGAACTGGTACCCCTATAGCAGTTAATACTACATTACCCACACCACAAGTGAGTAATGTGCCCTGGCCCAGTTTCTCTGGGTTACAAGCCCTTATGTTTGATGCAAGGGATAGTAGTCCTTGCAGGGGCACTTAATTTTTTTTAAATGGTTTTAATAAATGCCTGTTAAGTGACATTCATTGAAACGAGGGAAAGTGACAAAAAAATTGGACAAACATTGTTTTATTAGAATGCCCAAAAAATTACCCAAAAATTAAAAAAATAATGCTAAATAGGATGCATTTAGGATTTGCATTTACTAAGACACTTAAAACTAAAAAATTACAATTAAAAAATAAAATGTCAGAAAATCAAAAGTGCCCAAAGAATTACCAAAAAATATTAAAAAAACCTGCGGTTTCAATGTTAAATGGGATGAATCTAAAAGCTGCATTTAGCAAAACACTTAAAATAGAATTAAACAATATCAGGCTATTTATCATTAGATAAAAATTGTATCTAACCAAAAATGCCCCAAAAATTACCAAAATATATAAAAAAAAAATCTGAAGACATTTTCAATGTCTTCAATGCCTTTTATAATCTGCATTTAATAAAACATTTAAAACTGAAAAATACTATTAAAAATAAAAAGTCAGGCTTTTATTCATTCAATAAAAATTACCAACAAATATAAAAAAATAAATCTGCAGGCAGTTTCAGTGTTAAAATGAACACTTAAAACTGAAAAAAATACAATTAAAAATTAAAAAGTCCGGCTATTCCTCATTGGATAAAAATTGTATCTAACCAAAAATGCCAGAAAAATTACCAAAAAATATAAAAAAAAACCTGCATGCAGTTTCAATTTTAAAGTGGACCAACACCGAGAGGTGATCGGCCCGGAAATCTATAAGATTCCCGGGCCGATCACCTCCCACCCCGATCTTGGATGTCCCGCGGGGTGAAACCCCCCCAGACACCCCAAATCGCTTATCTGACCTTCGGCGACGGCCGGCCGCCGCCGCCTCCCTCGCGCCCCTGTAGGCGTGCGCGCCCCCGCGCTGGCCGTCTGTGAATGGCCGGCACGGGCGCGCGCACGCCGAAAGTGACGCGAGGGAGGCGGCGGCGGCAGCCACTTGGACGTTCCTGATCCCCGCCTGGACGTTGGCGGGGATTGGACCGTCCAGTCACGTGGGAGCGAGGACAGGTAAGATTTTGGGGCTTTCTGGGGGGTTTCACACAGCGGGGCACCCCCGATCGGGGTGCCCCGCCGAAGTGGACCAAAACCCAGGATAGTCAAAATCCTGGGTGTTGGTCCACTTTAAAATGAGTGCCTTTTATAAGTGGCATTTAGTAAAACACTTAAAACTGAAAAAATACAACTGAAAAATAAAACCCTCTGAGTCATCTCATGCTGGAATGCCAGTGTTCATTAGAATGAGGCCAACGAATACTGACACCTCTCTGCAGTTTGTGCAGCTGCATCAATGCATTGTGATAACATGGTACACTAAAACGCAGACCATATACATTTACCTGTAGTTTACCTAGCCAGTATTCTTCACAATTTAGGATTCCTGGGTTGTGGTGAATGCAGACTACAGGGCCTTGGCAATTTCTTACTGTCAGGAGGTACACATTTAAAAAATAGAAACTCACATGGCACTGGCATTGTTAAATTAACCAAATGATCTGAAAATGGAAGATTATTCAAATTATTAGTAATTTCTGGATATGTTAAGTTTGGAGAGCCATTCAGTGCTTTTCTCACTAAGGCTTTTCTGTCTGGAGTAGGACATTAAAGCAGACTTCCAGTCAAAAAAAGTGAGAGTGAGTCTTGCTAAACCAGTTTTCCTAGGTTTCTATGGTGGATAGGGGCATTGCTGCGTGCTAGACCCTCTTTTCCTGAAGTTAATTTCAAATATTGGGTATCTCAATATTTGGTAGGCAATTCAAAAGGGTGCAAGGATACCCACTAACCAACTTATCATATGATCACATTGGCATATGGAGAATCTATTTTAGGAGATACAAAAATATGGTGGCCACCCCGACCTAAGCTAATCTATTAGCTTCATAGACCTCTACTATTTAGCAAACAGACACCCTTTTGCTATACTGATGTCTAGCTCTATAAAAAAAAAAATTAAAATGTATCATGAGTTGAGAAAAATTGCTGATTTGTATTGTAGGTAAAAAATTGGTCATGCCGTTATCCTTGCTGATTTACTTTTGTGCCCTGTATACACCGAAGATGTGCTCAATAGTTTGGTTATTACCCACTGGTCTGGACAGTTCCCAGCTAATTTATGAACTTGGTGCTCATTGTGGCCAGCACTAAACCAATAAAAATTGATCTTACTTCTGCTCCAGCTGAAATTGCCCTTAACGGACCTTAGTAAATTATATGTGTAAGCTGCATATCCGTTATTGTAAAGTATTAAAGCTTGGGCTATAAATTGCTGCAGAATCTTTACCCATCATGACCACTGGTTATATCTTTTTCTGGAAAAAGCCGTAGTTATGCTATAAAGCTTTCAGACCGTATAAAAATCAAAGTTATGGCACAACGTTTTTATCATAAATTGTGTGTAGCATAAGATATACAGAAACTCGCTACTAGCTGAACAGTCCCAAAACTAACAAATGCAGCAAAAAAGAAATGTGTCTGTTGATGGCAACATGTGAGGCCCCAAGAAATGTATTCTATGGCTGTGGTGTCATCAGGTGTGGAGCCCAATTTATTAATAGCACTTCATAGCGCCACTTGAGCGACTGCTGAGAGGCGCTATTAGTGCCTCAGCCGCAACATAGGCCACAGGCAGATGGTGCTGCTAGTGTTCAGCGCTGAAGGCTATGTGCTTGAGCGTTTTTCAATGGAGAAAGCGACAGTGGTGGTGGCACTGGTGGTGCTCCTCCGCTCCATTCTGTATTTAACACGTAAAATCACAACACCAGCACTGGCGCTCAAAGACCGTGACTCTCAGAAATACAACTCCAGATGTAATGCCAACAAAGGCTTTTAAAAAGGATGGCAGCACACTGACCAAGCAAAAACACATGGAATGACATTGAGGACACACATATGACAAATGATTGGCAGGCATGAAAACACAAGTTTTCATTGGGTAAGGGAGAATGACACTGAGCGTCTGATGTGATGTGTCGCTGCTGAGCACACAGCGCCGACATTCACAAAACACCCGGCGCTCTTGATACATGGAACACTACATGGCGCTATGAGTGGCACTAAACAATTTTTTGCAACATAAATATGACTTACTGTTGACACTGAAGAAAAACATTATGTAGCACTATGCGGCACTAGCGTTTCTTAAATAAGTCTCTAAGGGTAGACATTAACTGGCAGTAGACATAGACATTACCTTAAAGTGGACCTTCACCCTGAATAAGAGCATATCTTACCACACCCTGTACATACAGATTGCTCACATTAAAAAATCTTTTAAGGGTTTGGGCTTTTCATTAAATCATGCTGAAGGTCCGGTTTAAGTCAGTAAAATGTGAAAGACTCACACACCACCACACATAGGTTGTTGTTTAATTATTACTAATATGTGTTAGTGTTTTTACTGTACCTCATCAAAAAGAACTCCTACTCCGAAGACCCAGTTAGATGCGGTTTATTGCTTGCAGTAAAGAGATTATTATTTCCCTCGGCTCACAAGTATGCAAGGCATTTTGGAGAGCTTTCCACCATACACAATAAAGTGCAAATGATATGTAACAACATTTCCTCACTTTATTTAAAGCTAAAAATGTTGCCAGGTCCAGGTTCAGATTATATATTTATAAATATGGCGCAATAGTAATTTTCTAGCAAATGTAAAAATTATTTGGTCCTTTAATTACAGCAAATGTTTGTCATAGCCAGGATTTGGATGTTAGAGATCAGAATGTTTAATGTCGCTATAACTATCTTTTTGTTGCAGCTTGCGACCAGCTGGCTCTTGGAGTTGTTGCCATTTTTGGGCCATCTCACAGTTCCTCGTCCAATGCTGTCCAGTCAATTTGCAATGCTTTGGAAGTACCACACATCCAAGTCCGATGGAAGCACCATCCTCTAGATAACAGAGACTCTTTCTATGTTAACTTGTATCCAGACTATGCTTCTCTAAGCCACGCAATCCTGGATCTTGTCCAGTTTCTGAAGTGGAGGTCAGCCACAGTAGTGTATGATGACAGCACAGGTATGATTGGATTTATATATGTGTTACAATGTTAAGGACCAATTAAAGGCAGTTAAAGTATACTGCAGGCAAAGATAAATGTTACACCATTGTGTCATGCTACATATGGCACTGCCCTAAACTGTTTTGTGTTTCTAAATTGAAGCAGGAAAGGCTGAGATATCAGGGTTTAGAGGTTCAGCCAATGACATTCTCTTTTTCTCATGCCGTCCCCCAATCAGCTCAGCAGAGCGGGACAGGATTGATGGTCCCTCCCTCCTCCTACCCCTCCTCCGCCTTCTTTTGCCCCTCCTCCAGATAAATCACATTGCTGTCAGATTATTATGCAGCATCATTACAGAAGGAAAATCAACAGCTCTAGATATCTAGACCATTTCTTCTTCAATTTAAAAATTGAAAACAGTTTAGGACAGTGCCAAATGTAGCCTGGTGCAATGGTGTAACAATTACCCTTTCCTGCATTATCTCCTCTGCGCTTTACTTGTGTTTTCACTGTTCTGCGTTGCGTTGCCTTAAACTGCTATGGCGCTGTGTTTGTGTTGCATTGGAGAAGCAGCATGCATTGTTTTGGCCCCTTTGACACCTAGCCATTTGCATTGGAAAAGCCCTGCATGCTGCCTTCCAAAAGAATTTTCCAAAAGACCACAGAGGAAATGTGCACTCTGCACAGTGGTGATGTGTGTTACGGAAATGGCTGGCAAGAGAGCCAGTTCCTGTGCTGGAGGGCACATCTGCTACTGGAAAAGCGGTCATCAGTCAGCGGTTATCAAGTCATCAACTCATAAGCATCTGTAGAGGGCAATTTATCACTAGCACCTTGTAGCGCCACTTGAGCATCTCGGCCACGGGCAGACAGCCCTGTAAATGTTCAGTGCGTTAGGCTACTCATGGCACTGTGTCTTGTTTGTTTGTTTTTTCCAATGGAGATAGCGACAGGAAGGGCCGGTGGGGATGGTCAGAAATAATTTAACATGTAAATTGACAGCAACTGCGCGTGTGCTGTTAAATCACAATACCCAGGCATACAGCGCCATGTACAATACAAAAAAGGCTTTAACTGGGTATGGCAGCACAGTGACCAAGCTAAAACCCATGGAATGACATTGGGGACATAGAAATTACATGACACTTGATTGGCAGGCATGAAAACGCAGGTTAGTAGCAGGTAACCTAAGTACAATAATTACAAAAAACAGACCAGGGATCCTGTGTCACTTGACTGGGCAAAAAAAAAAAATTATATACGCTAACAAGAAGTCCCCAAAAAAATACAGGACTGGAAAGGCTAATTGAAGTCTATGGGAGAACGTCAATAAATGGAACGCTACACGGTGCGAGGAGATGACTTGCTGGTGGCGCTCACAAAAACACCTGCCTCTATGTGTCGCTACCACTGCAATCTAAATTCTGAGTATTAACTATAGTTAAATGCACTTGAATTACTTTTTTAGAGCCTTACAGCAGCACAATGGCCATATAGGACTCCTCTGTGCTGTGCCCACCTGCCCTCTCTGCCTGAGTACCTTGGGCAAGTGCCCTTAATGACAGCTGATGTGACCCAGCCCACTGACTGCATTTCCGGCTACCATTTGACTGTGAAGCGCTCATGTCCTCAGCCTGGCTAAATGGCTAGGCATGGGAGCAATGCAGTGGGTTTCACACAATAGGGCATCCCAATTTTGGATGCTCTGGGGAAGAATAGCAGCTGACCCTGAGGTCTTTTATACTTTTGTGTGCCAGAACGATGTTGTCAAATTACTAAGCTGTTTTAGTATTTTTTTCTCATGTTATTTTTTTAGAAGCAGTTTTTACAATTTGTAATCTGTTGCTATTGGCAACAATACACCATTTCAATACGATAAGAAGAGAGAAGAGAGTCATGAACACGCAGAACACTCTTTGGGGGGCATATGTAAGGTTGAGTGAGATCCCTCACCATAGCAGTGACCATAGCAGGGCACATTTCTCTCTTCTTGGCGTATAGACTTGGTGAACGGTTGCCAATAGTAACAGATTGGAGGTCGTATAAACTACTTAAACACACATTTTCTACCATAAGAAAAAAGAAAAAGAAAAAAATAAGAAAATAAAAAAAAATCTAGATAAGCTCAGCACCTTGAGGACGTCTTTTTGGCACAAATGTAAACTCTAAATAATGACATTGAAAGTGGTCTTTCCCTTTAAATAATCAGAATTATTTTTGTTAAAGGTCTTATTCGGCTGCAAGAGCTTATTATGGCCCCTGCCAGATACAACATTCGGTTAAAGATTCGACAGCTTCCACCAGATTCTGAAGATGCCCGACCACTTCTGAAAGAGATGAAGAGAGGAAGGGAGTTCCGCATTATATTTGATTGCAGTTATGTCATGGCAGCTAGCATACTCAGGCAGGTGGGTACCAGATAACATCAGTTTCTATTTAACCCAGCTACTGAAACTTGACTGCGGAATGAATGTACTAGTGTTCTTTTTATTTACACACTGAAGTGTATTAATTTAATCCCTTGGCCTGGTGGGATTCATCACATCTCTCCGTATGTTCAATACCATTCATTAGCAAGTGTTAATCTTTGTCCTTCCTGCTACATCATGTACATTAAATCAATATACAAGGCAAGCAGTTTGGTAATTATTTTGCTTTACAGCTATAATTTTTCTCCTTTGCTTTATTTAATGTTTATTAATCTTTCTTAAAACCAATAAATTGTCAAGTGTGCAACCTACTGTAGGTTAGAATCTATGTATATATTTTACCTAAGTAAATTAGAAGTATTTTCCCCTACAAGCTCTAGAATTTACCATATATTTTATACTAATAATGATGCTGCTGTCTCATGACAAATGCCCATGACATTGTTGAGTTTAAACAATAAGGATGCTAATTATTGTCACCTAAGTGCTTACCTAGAGTTTTTGTCACCCAGACCATTTTTCACTATTTTGTGCGACACATGTTCAACTGTGATTCTTGAAGGGAAAATATCTATTGTTTTTTCCAGCAGATTCTGGGCTTTAATGTAAAATGTCTTGTTTATCATTTTTTAAGTGATTTCTGGGGTGAAATATGGGTAAAAAAAATTAAATCTTATTACTTGTAAAAGCCCAATTTCTTCCAGTTACAACGGTACCACATATGTATTGGTAGACACCCTTTACTGCCCAGGAGACTCCCCCAAACTGAAACAGTTCTTTAGGAGATTTTCAGATAAAATACAACTGCTATGCACACCTTGAAGATAAAAAAAAACAATCCTTCACATTTGAAATACCCCCAACAAGCTTTCTAGGTATACTAAGCTTGTTGAAGTGGCCACAGTTTTCTGGAAGTAATCCCTCAATTATTTATTTGGTTGCACGGGATTTCCCTGAAGAAAGGTATCCTGAACAGAACAATACCCAACATGCATAGCTACTGTCAAGAGAAGAGTTGGCAAACACCCCAAAGTAAAGCGTGTAATGGTAATTTTAATTGAAAATTTCAGCACTGCAGCCGAAGTGCGCACCTTGCAATTTTTCAACCAAAATAGCCCTTTACATATATTGGAATATTCCCGGAAAGCACACATGTTAAGCTTTCTTGGTGTACCGAGCTTGTTGCAGTGGGCTCATCTTTTTCGAAGTAATCCCATGAAGAATTATTTGGCTGCACAGGGTTTCCATAAAAAAATGGATAAAAAGCAGAATAAAAAAAATGCAAACAAGAAGAAACAAGCTAAATCTGAAAGCACAAGGTCCCCTGAGCAGAACAATACCCAACATGCATAGGTACTTTTAACCCTTCTAACTGCCAGTCTACTTAAGATTTTGTCACCCTCTGTTGACAGGTCATTTTTCAGCATTTTGCGCATTACATTTTTTTTTGTGGGAGGGTTTAGGCTTTAGCATGAAATGTCTTGTTTGTAATTTTTCCACTGTTTTTAAACATTTTTGAGTAAAAAAAAACTAAAAAAGTTATTTTACTAAAGAAAACCACATACAGTACCACATATGTATCGGTAGCTCCCTATTCTTGCCCAGGAGACCCCCCAAACCTAAAAGAGCACATTATAACATTTAAAAATAAAATACAACTACTATCCACGCTATAAAAGGTTCAATTAAAAAAACAGGGAGCAAGGGCCAAACTCAGTGGCCCCGCTACCCTGCAGGCTACAAGGCCCCACAGCCTAAATGACACCAGGTCTCTTCTGTTCCCCTGGGCTTTGGGAAGGCAGGTAATGGGGGGCCAGGGGGCTAGCTGCAGGTGATTTGCCTTCCCCCCTAAGCCTTGTGAACTGGTATAGCGGGTCTCATAGATCCATTACCAGTTTGGTTTGTGGGGGGTATCCCAAATGTAAAGGCTGTTTTGATTGAAAAAGTGCAAGGTGCGCATTTTCAAGTAAAATTACCGTTACAGAAATGCTTAACTTTCGGGTGTTCCCTTGACAGTAACTATGCATATTGGGTATTGTTCTGTTGTTGCTTTTTCAGATTTTTCTTGTTTTCATATAGTTTTTTTTAGGAAAATGTGGCTTTGATTCTTCTTTTTTATTCTTTTTTAGGGAAACTCTGTGCAACCAAAGCATTCATTGAGGGATTACTTCCAGAAAACTATGCCCACGTAAACAAGCCTGATATGCCTAGAAAGCCTGAGGTGTGTACTTCCAGAGAATATATAGTTTGTGGGGAGTATTTCAAAAGTAAATGGTTGTTTTTCTTGTAAAACTGCAAGGTGCGCATAGCGTCTAGCACAGTTTTATCTGAAAATCCCCTAAAGAGCTTTTTCAATTTGGGGGAGTCTCCTGGGCAGGAAAGGGTGTCTATCTATACATATGTGGTACCACTGTAACCGGGAGAAATTGGGATTTCCCACCCAATAAGATTTTATATTACAAAAAAACACTACAAATTGTAAAAAATATTTTTTTTTTTTAATTTTTTGCACATATTTCACCCAAAAGTATTGAGAATACAAAAAATGGCCAAACAAGACATTTCATGTTGAAGCCCAGACAAAAACTCTGGAAAGGCTGGCACTTAAAGGGTTAAGGGTGGAAATTGAAAGCACATTTTTCTAGCCTAAAACTCATGACAATGTTAAATGCATTACATACACAGAATATATTTAGCCGAATTGGATTGCAAACGAGATTTATGTTTTGTATTCTAATATTCTATGAATACGTTATTGTAAATTTTATTAAATCACCTTATATATGTGTATTAATCCTATTTTAAGGTCTCAGTTGGTACCTTTGTTTTAAATTATTTTAGCACAAAAAACAGGTTTTCAAATAACCTTCTCTGTCCTTTTGATCATATCATCCCCACATGTCAGAAACACTTCCCTTAGTATTAGGGACCATGGCCTTGATTCAATAAGGGTTGAAAAAAAAATCTCACGGTAGTAAAAAATTCAATTCATGAGAAAAAAGCCTGTGAATGTCACTGTTACGGGGAGGCCGATTCATCAATAGCGCCAGGTAGCGACAGATGAGCGACTGTAGCGTGATTTTTTCAGCGCCAGCCAGTATTCGCTGTGCTTGGCCGGCGTTAGCTTGATGACAGCGACTCAGTCGGTGTGCGGTAATGTTGAATACGGGCTTGGGGGTCGCTGTTTCACAGGTCCAGCGTTGTATGTGAGCGCCTGACAACGAATGGCCAGAGCGAACGGCTAGCTTCATATTCATCAAAAAATCACGCTCCGAATGTGCTGTCGCTGTCCATTCCTTGTTTAAACCCCAGAGCGCTGGCGGCGATCTGTATTAACTAGTTTTTAACCCCTAAACAACCATATTTTTTGATTGTAACATTATACATGTTTTTAGAATCATTTTGTTATATGAATACATTAATCTCAGACCTGTTAGATCAATTCTGCACATATTTTTTTTTTTTTTTTTTTTGACTTAAAAATAAATCCTAACATTGCAGAAGTGTTCTCCGATTTTTTGACATTAAAAAAAAAATTTAAAAAAATAATACCAATTAATTATGATTAATTATAGCTTGCTCCATTGAAATGCATTGGACATCGCCAGGGAGCGACAGCTCATACCTGGCGCTGTGAGGGAATTTGCAGCGGCGCTGTTCGGTCCAGGCGGCTTCATGATGAATGCCGCGCTAGCCGTCGCTCTCGCCGGCGCTAGCCTCATTTTGCTTGATAAATGCGTCATTGTGACCGCCGCGGGCGTACTTGAGTCGGTAGTCGCCGTTAGCTGCCGCTACCTGGCGCTCGTCAGACACTACCTGGCGCTATCGCTTGATGAATAAGGGCATAAATCACCAGAATGAAAGGGACAATGAAAGTCAATGGCAGCTTTTACTACAGTGTTGAAAAAGTAAACAGTTCTCAACTTTTCATAGGAGTAAAAAAGTGCCATTGACTTTCATTGTTTTCCTAGCTGGTGATTTAGCAACACTGACCTTCTCAGGCTTTTTTTTTTATTAATTGAATTTTTACTGCCATCAGAATTTTTTTCAACTGTTATTGAATCGAGACCCATATACCAAAGCCTTTACTATGAGAGATATTTACATCCAATCAAGTTTTTTTTTTTTATTTTGCATTTTAACTGGCAAACCAAACACATTGGGGTTGATTTTCTTGGTAGGAAAAACAATCACTTTTGAAAAAAGCATTAGAACTTTTGCTAAATCACCAGCTAAGAAGACAATGAAAGTCAAAGGCAATTTATACTTCTGGGTTATAAACAATTTTTCCCATGAGGTTGGACATTAGGAGTTGGTCACAAGTTACACACAATTGTGTGAAAGTATTTTCTTTTGACAGAAGACTTTCTTTACTTCTTCAGGAAAAGGTCCTGGGCTTTATAGGGGCCAACATAGAAATACTTTATTTGCCTAGTGTTCCGATGAACCTTTATGAAGTTTTGTCTCTGTCAGCAGTACAATTGCTTATTTTAAGAAGCACATTGCAAGCAAATGATTTAAAAACATATGTGGAAATTCTTACAACAGAAAAGCAAATTAAAAAAACATTTTTTCTATTCCAGCAATAATACATAAATACGCTCAATGTACCTGAGTATCTATTGTTCACAAAAAGGGCCAGTAAATCTGAATCCTATTTAAAAGGAAATGTGAATATCCTAATATAAAAGACAGCTAACATATTGTAAGCATCTTGCAGAAAACCATTTTGCCCCTCAATACAAACTTGCCCACTCTCAGTGTGAAGGAGCCAAGGTTGGATTGTATTTTCTAAACAGCTATGATGTATTTTGATTAATTATTTAACATTTTCATAATGTGTTTACATTAAATGGCACTCTACCAGCTGTGCGGCATGGAAATGGGGACTGCCATATTTTAATCCGTAACCTGTTTTATTTTATATCATGTTGCATAATTTTATTCAGGGTCCAGTTACTTATTGCTACACCTCCTAATAAATTTCATTCAGCTTTGGTAAGCCCCTTGGGAAACAGATAACCACACTGGCAGCAGTGGGAGCAAGGCTGTCTCCAGGTTAATGGGGGCCCTTGATCTTTCAGTTCTTACTGTCTACTCAAGTGCAGTTGAAGGGTCCACCATTGCTGCCAAGCATCCTCTTGTCCTCATTGCCTTCTCCACTGCATGATTGCTCCACTGCTCATCTTCCTTTGGTCATTGCCATCTTGGAAACTTTCAATCACCCTCCCTTTCTCACTGCTTTCTTTGTTGCTGCTGCCCGTCCTCTGGTCCTGAGACCAGTAATAGTCAGGTTTACACATGGGATATCTGGCTTTCCTGGGTGGGACCCACTGGATAATCATCTTGCTGCTCTGTCTCAGCCTGAATGTTACTGGGCAAAGTAGTTAAGTTCCAGGGCCCTGGTGTCTTCACTGTCTGCACTGTGGGTCTGGCCATAAGTCTACAGATTGCACTGACAATGCAAGCTGACAATGCAAGACTTTCAGTCAGTAAAACTGTGTGGCTATGAGGGATTGAGGCTGTCAAGTATGTATAAACCTTTTTTGCTTTTACCTTTTAAGGGGACCTAAATTGGATCTAGCCAAAGATGCTAGGCCTGGTTAGGCAACCACCTGTGTGAAACCCCTCTAGTCAGTTGCTTCTGTATGGGACATTTCAGATAGCGTCCCCTTATAACATTATTCAATGTGCTTGTTAGGTAAATAAAATTCAGCATTAAAAGAGTCACATCGTGTTTGATATTTGTTGGCATAAACTGTAACTTTTACATTTCAAATTCAGATTAAGGAAAGTCAGTAGAAATTTGTCAATAAGTAGTAAACAGTAACTGTAACATGTTTGGCTTTTTCCTTGTTCTGCAGGCCATGGCTATGGGGATGATGACAGAATATTATCACTACATCTTTACTACACTGGTATGTTAATGTATTATTATTATTGTTGTTAATTTATAGAGCGGCATCATATTTCATGGTGCTGTATGAGGTGTGTTGCTTAATTAATATCTTGTAATAAATTTACGGTTTTCTGTCAAAGGGTGCAGTGGTTTCAGCAACTTCACTAGTTAACTGGTTAAATCTACTGAAATGATTTCATGTGTGGCAGGACAAAGATCTGCAATTGAAAGTACCGAGCATTTGATAAATGCACGTAATGACTTGTGACTATGTAGCATATGGGCTCAATGGTCCACAATATCTGTGCTGGCATGCAACACGGAAATTCGTCTCCCATGGAGACATTGATGACTCTGACTCTGCTGACTGTCACTATTATAGATCTTCTGTATACGCTTGATCATTATCCAGCCAGTATATGTTCTAAACATTTTTATTGAATTTTTTAAGCAAGGAAGAGCAGTAAATTGAGCAGGCTACTGTAGTAAACAGCACAATTATTATTGAAATAAAATTTATCCCAAAACTTAAAAAGTTCTACATTACTGTAGTTTGAGGAGAAATACAGATGCTCTGCTACTGTCATGAAGTATAATCAAAACATGGTGGAATGGATGCCCATGAGGTCATTATGACAACCCCAATATTAAATGGAAAAGTGTCTCAAATATGTTTGAAATATTAGTGATAAGAAGCGGTACCACAATCGGGCAAAACAATATGGACATAGAGAAACAAACAACAGGATTCTTTGTTTGAATCCTGTTACAGGGCAGTATCTTTCTTCTCTTCTCTATGTTCATATTTAAAGATGGACAAACCCCTCAAACTCCTTCAGGTCTGGCAAGTTTGGCTGAACTTTTAATAAATGCCCGGTGTGCAGCAGTAAGCATGCTGTTGTAACTAACCTCAGCCCAATCCTCTTCCTTAGCAGTGGCGGTGGTGGCAGCGATTGTTTAAATTTGACCGCAGCCGGGCCTACAAAAGGATGGTCGTCAACTCCCATGAGCGAGGACACTTCCAGTGTCTGCTGCAGTGCTGGCACTACAAGTTTGCTCACTCATAGGAGTCCGTGTTCTGGTTTGGGAACCCAAACTCGCAAAGTTCAGTATGAAACATTGAGGTAGTATGAGTATTTACTGTATTACCCTTTAGGATATTGGGTAGTACACTTTTTTTAAATTTATTTAGCACCGTTGCACTTTACATTTTTGCTAATTTATGTATTTATTAGATGTCATTCTTGATATGTACATAGGTAACTGCCCTGTATTTATACACTTAATTACTTAAGAGCTGACCTCGTGTCTGTACTTTTAAAGCAGTGGTCTATTGTCTGGTCTATTGTTGTTTACTGTTGCATACAATAAATATATATATATATTTTCATTGGAATTGAGGTTTGCACAGTGGACCTTTTTATATAATTTATGTGTGGAGCCATTAGTGTGCATGTGTTATTACATGTGAGATTAAAATTATATTATTGATACACATTCATTATGTATGGACTACACATTTTTTCTTAACTGATGTCAAGTTCATTTGAATGTGCACAGGCAAGCAGAGGTGTAATCGAGGTTGCAGTGGTCCCGATCACCCGAGGCCCGAGGTTGGAAGGGGCCCGGTGAGGCCGCATTCGTTATGCCCAGCGTTAGACATATTGCACAATCCCTGGTGGCTTCACATGCTGCAAAATTTGAGAGTACATGGTCACTGCCCCTTCTCCTTGGCACAGCATCCTGGCAGCCTGGTTTACATCACCCCCTGCAGCCAGGTTCTTTTATGTACTATGCAGCTGGCAGGGCAGAAAAGACACATGGGGGTTGGTTCAAAGCCAGGTGGGAAAACTCACTTCTTTTTTGGGAGAGAAAACTGACATTCACTTTCCACCAGGAAAGTAAATGGCAGTTTTACTTCTGAGTTTTCTCATCTGGCTCATTGTCAGTGTCAGTGTTGCTCCTAAAGAAGGATGCTTGTTGCAGTTGCTGCTAGAGAAGGTCAGCTCATCCACCATTGCTTTTTGTTGCTGTAACTTTTTTCCTTCCTGAGCTTGGAAGGGAAATAATTACAGCAAATGGAGAACAGCTGGGGGACTCCATGTTTATGGTATGAAGGTGCAGTGCTGATAGGTAAATTCAATCAAAAAGCCATGCTCAGCGTTTAATATCTTATCTGCACCTTCATGTCAGAAACAGGGAGCCCCCACACAGCCACTCCCCATAGAAAGCTCCATTAAACACTCTGTGTAACCCTTTTAGTGCTGTAGAGGAAGGGAATGCTGCTTCTATTGCTGGCTACACACCTCACCACTTAAAGCAGGCAAAAAGTCGACATTTTTGATCTGCTTGAATTTGGTC
This sequence comes from Gastrophryne carolinensis, assembly GCA_027917425.1. Classification (NCBI taxonomy): domain Eukaryota; kingdom Metazoa; phylum Chordata; class Amphibia; order Anura; family Microhylidae; genus Gastrophryne; species Gastrophryne carolinensis. The sequence goes on from CM051236.1 coordinate 287,053,040, forward strand.
TAGGGATGGGTTTTATGACAGTTAAAAGCCCTAAGGACCCCCCCCCCCAGCAAAAATCAAATACCCACCTACTTCCAGGATCCTCTGTTCAAATGCAATACCTAGCAGAACAGCTTCACTTTGCATCATCCCCACTGGCAGATATCAAGTTTGCTCGGTGGGTTCCCACATCCCACCCACTGTCCCCCACACCTACTTTCCACCCGCTGTCCTCCATACCCATGTCCTGTCCACTGCTCCTGCACACCTACCCTTCATCCACTGCTGTACCCACCTTCCATCCGCTGCCACTTGTACCCTCTTCCCATCCATAAGGAACATTTGGTATCAAAATATTGCTTCCCATTGTGAGATTTTGCTTACATACAAAAGTTATCTTATGATGACATCCTATTAAAGGGACTGAAAGGCAAAACATGAAAAAATAATACTCTGTGTTTGAGCCCCCAAACATTCTTACACCTGCTCCCACAGTCCCCCACCTTTCCCTCCCATTAGTCTGGGTGACTGAAATTGTATGCACAGGCACTGTGACTTATACGAGTCACAACTTATATTGTGATTGGAATTCTGAGGCATGTGCACAATGCATGACTGTTTTTAAAATTTGGCCTGCACAGATTTTCTATGCAAAGCTTAAATAAGGGAGTATAAAACCCATGACATAATACACGTACCAGATAGATCTACTTTATTGTGCCACAATTGCAGTATGGGAGACCGCAGTAATGTGCATCTAAAAGATTGAATCTAGATATTTGTGTGAGCTGTACAGCTCTTACAGCACTGGTAAAAGGCAGCAATGAAGATTCTTTATGTTAAAGGAAGGTAAAATGTGGACAACAAAAGGGAACCAGAGAGTAGAAGAGGAAGCTCAGTGGACAGAGTACTCTGCCTAACCTAGTGCATTTAGCAACAGAAACAGCAAATTAGCAACAGAAAGGAAGCAATGCAGTTACCGTAGCAGCAGATCTAGTCACATAAAAGTTGCTACAGTGGACAACAGAAAGAGCACAGCAGTAAACCTTAATGAATATGAAAGGGGGATAAACAACCCAGAAAAAAAGGCCTGCGGGCATAATTCTTTGGGTTGATCCTCAGTTAAAAGGCAACTTGAAAACAGGACACCATTCCTTCACCAGTTGTGATGATAATTGGCAGCAGGGGATAATACCACATGACCACCCACTGCTGATAAGTTTAGCGGTGCATGCTCCAATAAATATTGGAGGTGTGTTATCAGCCAGGGCCAGCCTTTGGGTTGTGCGTGGTATGCCACTGCATTGTCGGGGGGTGCAGCTGTGTCCACTAACCCGATGCCCTAAGCTGACCCCCCGCTCGGTGTCAATTAGAGATCCTGGGGGTGCATGGCTGGTTGGGTCAGATGGTAGGGGTGCCATGCGCACCTCTGTTCTGCCCGTTAAAAAGACTAAAACTGGCTTATTCCCTATGCCTGGGGCATCCCAATGTGGGATGCTCCAGAGTATAAAACTCCCTGGGATCACCAGCATACCCACATTGCAAGCATCCCATGTCACATACACAGGCTTTCAGCAAATCAGCACTCTAAGCTTTGCATATAAATGCAGGGAATACAGCTGTTTCTGTCCACAGAGCCCGGCATAGAGAGCTGGGGGAAGATGGAAACCAAGCCTCCTCCTGCGCAGGAGTGCATTATTCGGGAAAGGATGGCATGCATGTGCCATGGGATTCATACAGTGTGGCATCCCACATTGAGATCCCCGGGGGATAGGAAATCAGCTGGTTTTAGGGAAAAATATAGATTTTAGCCCACTTTAAATCGTCCATCCTTCAAAAATGACTATTAGTCGACTCATAGTAAGGAAGCGCAGAGATGTAGTCTCACACTTTTTTATTGCAGATCTGTAATCTATTCTCATGTCATTAAAGTTGGTGCATAACTTAGGTAGGTGGGCAGCAGGTAGGTAGGTGGGTGGAAAGGTAGCTAGGGACGTGCATTGGCATCTTGGTGGGGTGCAAAAGTCCTTCTTTCTAGTCACCCTGATCTTTTCCTTGCTACTGCCACAGCTTCAGCTGTATGTTTGGAGCAAACAAACAATCTGAATTTAACCCCCTTAAATCATTTGTAAAGAATGATGCAGTATATAAAGTAGGATGCATTATATCTATTTATATGGACAAATACATTAGTTGTCTATATAAGACCACTGCTATTATATGCAGATACATTCCTGGATTTAAAGGATTTTTTTGTTTGTTTGTTTTTTTAGTAGAGCTGGAAAATATTAACCCAAACCCCAGAGCTGAACCTCACAAAATATTTAACCCAAAACCAAACATCAGCACTGTTCAATAGTTACTTTATATAGCAAAGGTTTTGAAATACAGCTACTGTATATGTGCTGTATAAAAATGTCTAGGGACTGTTCTTGCATTTATTTCTTAAGGTATCTTCTATAAACTCAACAGCCAGAAATTTATGTCGATTATTATCTATTGCAGTAAGCTTGAGGAAAACCATCTATTAATTACGGCTTATGCATTTAATGTGGAGGTATGCCTGGAGGTGGAGAAGGAAGAGATTTGTAATAAATTAGTAGATAAGAAATCTCTATTAATGCCACTGGTGAGTAGTGACAGATATATTGCAGGGGTGATGTTATAATGCAGAGTTGCTCCAGGCTGTGTTCTTAACTTGTTCTGCGTGTGTCTAGGATTCAGTATTACGAGGCCCTAGGGATCCTAATGAATTGGCCTATTACGCTATACTGAAAGCAGGAAAATGCTTTTTGAATAAAAAGATCAGTTCCCCATATTAACATTTGTCTTTCCAAAATACAGAAAATATAAAGGAGGGGTATTTGTTATATTTAGAGATTAAGCCTTTATGTATGAAACTAATTTTGAGCATTTTGGCTTCGATTCCTGGGATTAGAGGAGACAGCCTGATGAAGTCTTTTGACATTGTCTTGTTTTGTCTTTTGACAAGTGAAGGAAGGAGCTCTCATTCACATGCCCATACATATACACTCCTATTACAGTTTAATTACCTACAAATACAGGATACTGTGATTCCACTCATGTGATGCTCCAGTGGTTGCTGGGGTAGGTTAACTGTTGTTCTGCAGAATGATCCTTTACTATGATTCTGTCTCTTCACTTTTTTCTTGCCTTTTCTCTTGGCCTTTTACCGGGGGGGGGGGGGGGGTATTAAAAACTATTCAGGGGCATTTACTTAATGCCTCACTAGGCAAAAAGTCTGACAAATGTATTATTTAAAGTGGACCAACACCCACGGGTGATCGGCCCGGGAATCTATAAGATTCCCGGGCCGATCACCCCCCACCCCGCGGGACATCCGAGATCGGGATGTCCCGCGGGGTGTAACCCCCCCAAAACCCCCGAAAAACCCTACCTGATCTTCGGCGGCGGCCGGCCGCCGCCGCCTCCCTCGCGCCCCTGCAGGCGTGCGCGCGCCCGCGCCCGCCGTCTGCGAATGGCCGGCGCGGGCGCGCGCGCGTCAAAAGGGACGCGCGGGAGGCGGCGGCGGCGGCAGCCGCTTAGACGTCCTGGAATAGAGCTTGTACGTTGGCGCTGGGAGCGCGGAGAGGTGAGTTTTTCGGGGGGTTGGGGGGGGTTTCACACAGCGGGGCACCCCGATCGGGGGTGCCCCATCGAAGTGGACCAAGACCCAGGATAGTCAAAATCCTGGGTGTTGGTCCACTTTAAAGTACATTGTACTACTGTAGGCTGGTATAATCATGTATTTGGTTCCACCCATGCTATCAGGAAAGAGAAAAGTCTGCTGGAGTAGATAGTTTGAGAGTTGACAGACGATATCTTGCCTAGGTGGTGTAGCAGGATCTTAAGCAGGGGTGTAGCTAGGGGGAGCAGGAAGGGCACATTCCCTGGGTGCAGCAGGTCAGGGAGCACCAAAGGGGACCTGAGAACAGGTGGGGGGCATGTTTTTTAAACTTTAGCCCAGGTTACAGAAAGTCTAGCTACTCCGCTGCCTTAAGTCTCTGATGAACCCTCTGCTACTTCTAATCAGAAAAATAAAATGTTTTTAGGGGATATAATAGCAGGATAGAGCACAGAGTTGCAGACGACAGGTCTGGAAATTAATCTATTGCCAGCATTGCATTCCATACCAAATTCAAGTTTATTGCTTCCAGCCTCTCATCCTCTAGATTTTCTCTACCCTTTAACACCATACTTTTATCTCATCACACACCCCCCACACACACACATACAAACTAAACAAAAAAAGCTAAAAACATCATATTTAGATTAAAGAGATAAAAAAAATTCCTTTATTAAAGCGTAAATAAACCCAAGCATTTTGACTATCCTGGATTTTGTTCCTTTCTCCCGTGGCATTCTGATTTGGGATGTCCCACTATGTGAAACACCCCAAATCACCCAGAGAAACTCACCTTTCCCCAGTATTACGCCACATCTATTCAGAGCTGTTTGTCATGCATATTAAAGTGTTACTGCAGGCAAAGGTAATTTTGTGACAGTTGGAAGGTTTAAATACATTCACCGTAATTGTGAACTAAGAGTGCCTAGTTTGTAATATATGTGAGTGGGTGCAACAAGGTTAGCAATAGATTTTGTATTTTCCATAATTGCAAGTATCATTATTGTATGCTATTTAGTGCACCACAGGAGAAATTAAGTGACACTTTTAGAGGCTGATTCATTACTAGCGCCACGTATCGCCATCTGAGTGTCTGTATAGCGGTCGCTGTAGTATCCTGGCTGGCATTGATGAATTTGATGTGTGCTGGGTGCCGTAGAAGCGCTCTCTCTGATTCACTGCAGAGCCAATGGAGAACGATAGGTGGTGTCCTAAGGTCAAAGCGCCCAAGACTACACCACATTTAACAAGAGGACAATGCTGCAGTGAGCGATAGGTTGTGCCAGCTCAGTGCGTCTGGCACTCAGCACTCCATACCATATTTAAAAAAAAACTACACACACACAGCGTCGGTGCTCTAAAGCTGGGCACTGTAGCATAGAGCGCCAGACGCTGTGCGATTAAAGTCTGTTTCTGAACACATATGCACATGTAACAAAGCGAAAACACATGGAAAGAAATTGTTTTAACACTGTGACAATGACACTTTAGTGCCAGACCTGAACATACAATTCTGCATAAATATATAAAAAAATATAAAGGTGTTTGTTTAATTACCCATCATGCTATTTAAACACAACCAAATGAAACCCCATTGAAATGTATGGCAGAGCGACACTGAACGAAAGGTAATATGTGGCGCTCCTGAACCTAGAGCACCGGCGATATACACTGATGTGGCGCTACGTGATGCTGTTAGAGTCGCTCACCAGATTTGCTTTCTTAAATTTGGTTTCACGTACAGCGCTCAGCGTTCACCAAATGCTACCTGCCGCTACGAAGCACTACCTGGCGCCAGCCTTTCTTAACCCTTTCAGTGCCAAGCCCGTAGTTTCTACGTGCTTGCTTCCACTCCACTTAAGTGCCAAGCACGTAGAAACTACGGGCTTGACTTTCCCCCCTGCTACAGTAAAAGTAAAAAAAAAAAAACACTCACCTGACCACTTGTTATATCCGGCCGGGTCTCCTCTTCATCCGGGGGGGCTTCGATCCCCCACCCAGGCCCCCCCGGGTGCAGGGGAGAGCCCGGAATAGCCACCCCCCCCTTCAGCAGCCGCCGAAATACATGTTAAAAAAAAATATATATAAAAATGACATTTACTTACCTTAGTGATCGATTGCTCCCGCCGGGTCTCCTCTTCCCCAGGGGGGCCTCCGATCGCCCCCCCCTGGCTCTCCAGCTTCAGGAGAGGGCCTGAAAGGCCCTCTCCCTGTCCTGCCCTTTGGGGGCGGGGCTTATGACGTCACACCTCCGGGTGTCGTCCTGGCTCCGGGCTGCGATTCTCACACTTGTCATCGCTGGCCACAGGAGGAGGAAGGCAGGTGATGATCTGATCACCTGCCTCCCTCCTCCACTGGCCAGCGATGACAATAACTGTCATCAGAGCTGCGAGGGACACAGAAGCTGAGGATCAGAGGTGAGTAAAGTAAAAAAAAGTTTTTATTTTTTAATAAAGTTATTTTTTAATCTGTGTGGTGTTTTTTTTTTATTACTGTTAACCCCTTGTGAACTGGTAAGGGGTCCATGACCCCTATACCAGTTCACAAGGCTGGGGGGATGGCAAGCCACCTGCGCTAGCGGGTGGCTTGCCATTAACCCTTGGCACCCCCATTACCTGCCTCCCCAAAGGCCAGGGGGGGGCAGAAGAGCCCGGGCCCACATAGGGTATGTGGGCTCGTAGGCTGCAGGGTGGGGGGCCACATAAGCTGGCCCCCCCACTCTGTGCCTACAAGCCCCCATAGCTGGTCCCGGGCTGGTAATGCTGGGTAAGGGGGACCCCACGTCATTTTTTTTTTTTATTTTTAAGGGTTTTTAACCCTTAAAAATAAAAAAAAAATGGGGTCCGCCCCCCTGGGAGGGGGGACCCTATGTTTTTTTTTTTTTTTTTAATTAACCCCTTATGTTCTGTCACCCAGCAGCTATAAAAGGCTTCCAGCAGATGAGCAGAAGCCAGTGATTGGGAGGGGAAGATGGATGGGAGGTAAGTATTAAAAAAAAATAATAATAATAAACTATTTTTTTCTGCGTCTGTGTGGTGTTTTTTTTTTTACATTTAACCCCTTGTGAACTGGTAAGGGGTCCACAAGACCCCTATATCAGTTCACAAGGCTGGGGGATGGCAAGTCACCTGCACTAGCGAGTGACTTGCCATTAACCCTTGGCACCCCCATTACCTGCCTCCCCAAAGGCCAGGGGGGGGGCAGAAGAGCCCGGGCCCACGGGCTATGCGGGCTTTGTAGCCTGCAGGGCCAGGGGCCACAAAAGCTGGCCCCTGTGCCCTGTTCCTACAAGCCCTGCATAGCTGGTCCCGGGCTGGTTACTTTGGGTAAAGGGGCCCCCATGTCGTTTTTTTTTTTTGGATTTTTAAGGGTTTTTAACCCTTAAAAATCCCCCCAAAAAATGGGGTCCCCCCCCTGGGAGGGAGGACCCTATGTCATTTTTTTCCCCGATTTAACCCTTTGTAGTGTGGATGGTAGTTGTATTTTATTTGTAAATGTTATAAAGTACTTGTTTCAGTTAGGGGGGTCTCCTGGGCAGGAACGGGGGGCTACCGATAATTATGTGGTACCGTTCTAATCTGTAGAAATGGGGCTTTCACATGCAATACGGTTTTCTTTAATAAAATACATTTTTTATTTAAAATAAAGGAGGCAATTTTCTAAAAAAAAATTTTATTTATTTACTTTTTTTTAATATCAATAATATTGTAAAAAAACAGAATAAAATTTAAAATGACCTGTCAACAGAGGGTGACAAAATCTCAAGTAGGCTGGCAATTAAAAGGGTTAATAGTACCTATGCATGTTGGGTATTGTTCTGTTCGGGGGACCTTGCGCTTTCAGACTTAGCTTGTTTTTTCTGGTTTGCATATTTATATTTTAGGAAAAGGTGTTTTTTATTCAGCTTTTTTATAAATTTTTTAGGGAAACCCTGTGCAACCAAAGAATCCTTTGAGGGATCAATTCCAGAAAGATGAGCCCACTACAACAAGCTGGGTACGCTTAGAAAGCTTAACATGTGTACTTTTAGGGAATATATGGTTTATGGGGGATATTCCAAATGTAAAAGGGTTGTTTTGGTTGAAAAATCGCAAGGTGCGCACTTTGTCTGCAGAGCTGAAATTTTCAAGTAAAATTACCGTTATGTGCATGCTTTACTTTGGGGTGTTTGGCAACTCTTCCCTTGACAGTAGCTATGCATGTTGGGTATCGTTCTGTTCGAGGGAGGTTGCTTTTTCAGATTATACTTGTTTTTTCTTGCTTGTATATAGTTTTTTTTAGGAAAATGTTGCTTTGATTCTGCTTTTTTATCCTTTTTTTAGGGAAACTCTTTGCAACCAAAGAATACATTGAGGGATTACTTCCAGAAAACTGTGGCCACATCAACAAGCCTGGTACACCTAGAAAGCTTGAGGTGTGTACTTCCAGAGAATATATAGTTTGTTGGGGGTATTTCAAATGTAAAGGGTTATTTTTCTGGAAAAACTGCAAGGTGCACATAGTGCATATCACAGTTGTATTTTTTTCTGAAAATCCCCTAAAGCGCTGTTTCAGTTTGGGGGAGTCTCCTGGGCAGGAAAGGGTGTCTACCTATAAATATGTGGAACCGCTGTAACCGGGAGAAATTGAGGTTTCACACGCAATAAGATTTTATTGACAAACTTACATTTTTTATTACAAAAAAACACTACAAATTGCAAAAAATAGATTTTTTTTTATTTTTTTTGCACATATTTCACCCAAAAGTATTGAGAATACACAAAAAAAAGGCCAAAAAAGACATCGCATGTTGAAGCCCAGACTCTGCTGAAAAAAACAATATATCATTTTCCTGGGAAATCCCTGGAAATCCCTTCAAAAATCACATTTGAACATGGGGAGCGCAAAATAGTTCAAAATGGTCTGGCACCAAGGGTGACAAAAACTCCAGGTAGGCTGGCAGCGAAAGGGTTAAATTACCCTCATTGTAATCTGATTTTATATACTTGTTTCCATCTTTCCTTTGCAAATGTTTCTGTTTCCTATTCATGTGTTCTATTGTTCAATAAATAATTAGATAAGAAATCTCTATTAACGCCACTGGTGGCCACTGAAAGATATATTGCATGGGTGAGGTTTTAATGCAGAATTCCTTGAGGCTGTGTTCTTACCTTGTTCTGCATGAGCCTAGGATTCAGAAATACGAGGCCCTGGGGATCCTAATGAATTGGTCTTTTATGTTACACTGAAAGCGTCTAAATGCTCCCTAGTCAACACTCAGTACTTTGTGTCAACATTTGGCTCTGTAAAATGCATTTTTTTGCCAAAAACCAAGGTTGCGTACAGTTAAGTGAATCAAACACTGGCAGATGGTACTAAGCAAATGGCCGGTAAATGAGTCCTAGATTATGAATGCATCCTATCCTACCCCTAAGAAAATTAAGAGCATTGTTTATAATTGTTCTAAAAATGATATTGGCATATGCCAAAGATTCACATGCACAGCCTTACAAATTACAGTTTTAAGGTAAGTATTGTTATAATGATAGGGTGATTATTGATTCTATTCTTTGAGATCTGTGAAATGAATTCTGAAATACCTTTTTAATCAGCAGCAACGTTTTAGGCTTCCTAAAGCCTCAAGGTGTGTTCCCCTTCATTAGTAAGCAGCCATATGCACTCCTCTCCTTTCTGCTGTGTAGGCAACTGCATGTATTTACATGATAGTTATGGGCAGCATACCTAGCATGTAAGTACATGTGCTTGCTGACACAGAGGAAAGGAGAAGAGTACATATGGCTGCTTACAAATAAGCAGCCACATGTGGCCCCTGACTGACTGTTTTATAGTAATAAATTGTATGGGCACATTCACATATTTTCCCTTTCTCCCAGTAAACAGAAGTGTGGGCCTCCTTGCTCGCAAGAAGGAACCTACTTAGAGTAGTGAGAGTAATAAAACTTGCCCTGGAAGTTTAACATTTTGCACAGCCGCAGCACTGTACAATGAAACAAGCAAGACAGGTGTTTGGCTCTTACATTGTAAATAGCCAGCCAGTTCCCTGCTGTGTTACATTGTAAACAGTTAAAACTGTTAAAATGTAGCAATGGCTGTGCTCTGTTATTTAACATTGTATAACAGCTGTGACAGACGCACTGTCTTTTGGAAGTCATCACTATTCAGTTGCCCACCGGGTCATTCCCTGACCTTTTCTTAATTAGGTCATTGTATTTTGATACTGTTACAGGCAACGTCATTGTATTTTGACTGCCATTGTGTATTGTTGATTACGTCACAGTCAATGGCATTGTCCTGATTGATTGTATTACGGCCTGCTATTGTTCTACTGATTGCGTCACCGGCAGAGTTGAGGGATTGTTTGCCCTGCTGCTATTGGTCGGTGTGTGTGTCATGCAATAGAGACTTGTGTATATAAGGCCCAGTGTGGCACTAATAAAGTACACTTCACCTTCACCCTCAATACTGAAGTTCTGTCTCTTATTGGGGGAAACGCTATATTACAATTCACTAGCCCTTGTAAGGGCTGTTCCTGTTTCCTCACGGACGACTCTGGAATTCCAGCAGCACCTCTTACGATTGGGAAAAGGATGTCTCGGGGCGGTGAAGCCCTCCGGCGATAAGGGTTATCGCTACAACAGCTATGTGCTTGCTATTGTAATCAGATGCAAAGCTGACACAGCTGACTGACGTGTGAGTGATCGCTTCTTGGGTATGAACTGAATGTTTAATCTTAATGAGCTTTATCCACTTTAACATGTAAGACGTGCAATTAAAAATGTCTTTTCAAAAATTCTCAAATAAATCACCAGTACCTGCTTGTAAAAATGGCCCTTCATAGTTACATGAGAAATGTTGAGAACATTTTTTGTTGCTCTTTTTGTGTGTTAAAGTAAAAAGCTCACTCAGATGTAAGCTACAGTTCACACCTAAAGTTGAACTTGCTTGACAAAATAAATAGAATGACCCCCAATGTCTAGAATTTGGCCTAACACATCCTTACTATTAAAACAAACAGAAGAACCTGGGCTAAAGGTGAAATTCACGGCACATAAAGAATTGCTGCAAATGCCCATGGATCATTCTGCCTAGCAACATTTTTAGGTTTTTTTTTTTTTTGATTGGTGCTGTATTTGTTTCAATGCACTTGTAGAGGAAGTAGAGTTGGGAATAAGAGGTGTTAAAAAATGTAAAAACTAGAAAATAAGTTATTTCTAATAACACTAAAATGAGTTAATACTACCTTTTCCTCCTGTAGTCCTAAGGCTTCCTGAAACAGCAGATCTTTGTGCGATTAGCCAGACATCTATCTCAGCCAAAGAACGCATTAAGATGCATTTCTTTTCTCTAACCGTCCACTTTCTATCTGGCAACTTTACATAGCTGGCTGTAAGCCAAGCACAGTTTTACTAGATTACTCTCTGGTTTTAATTGGCATAAAATACAGTACCTCCCAGGAGTAATGTAAAAGTCAGGTTCAGGAAACTAATATACTCATTCCCCTAATAAAATCATTAAAATGGGATTTATTTATATAGTTGTGGAAAGGGTGAGGATTCCAACCAACTATACAGAAATACTGTACTGGACCATTGCCCACTTATTTTATTTCTTCCAAGAGAAGCTAATTACTTTGAAAATTGAATCTGTTAATAGAAAAAATGTGTCCACATTTACCTTTCCACCCACAAGCATTGCCCATGTAATCAAGTAGACTGCAATCTCATTTCAGCTCTGAAACTGGAAGCTGGTACCAATCTTGACAACAGGGCATATATGCATCCACTACTGGTCCACTGGTGGACACACACATGATGCTCCCCCTGCTGCCAATCAAACCCACTTCCTCATCACTGACAGCAGGGATGCATACTGCTGGCTATGGCGGGCTAAATCGCATTAACAGAGTATACTGTATAAAACAAAAAGAATGAAAGTGGATAATAGACATATGGTTTTGAATGAAGTATGGTTTGTAATTACTGTACTGCACTAAACATACAGTACAAATGATTCACTTTATATTTTAAACACATTTGTGCATGCTTTTAAGTTTAGTTTAGTTTTAAAGTAAATCTGTAATAAGGGAAAACACTCCTGCTATATACCCAGTGAACCACTGACCTCACAAAGACGTTTAGAATCCTTGCAGTTTTTACACCTAGTGAGCATGTTTCAGGAGATTGATGGTGCAAGCACAGACGCCGAATGATCACTTTTCTAGCCAGGCATATATTATTTATAAATAGTAATGGTAACCTCTGGGTTTCTCTCTTGACAGCTGTCATTTGACTTAATAATGCCTCTTGTTTTGCAGGATCTTTATGCTTTAGACCTGGAGCCATATCGTTATTCTGGAGTAAATCTTACAGGATTCCGTATTCTTAATGTGGAAAGTCCGTATGTTAGCAACATGGTTGATAAATGGTCAATGGAACGTCTCCAAGCACCTCCAAAAGCAGATAGTGGGCTACTAGATGGAGTAATGACGGTACGATGCCATAGTCATTTTCTTCTTTTTCATTCAGTTTTTAATATATAAATGTTTCTCAGAAGGGATCTAAATGTGTGAAATATAATTGTAATATCCTCACCAAGGAGCAGCTTTTTCAGCTTCCAACCCCTGTTGTAAAGCCACATGCTTCACCTATAATTGAGCCCCTGCCGAGCCTCAGGAGACCCAATATGCCGTACCAGCTCAGGGTTAGCTTCCAGGATCTCAGTGAACAAAGGATGACAACTGAGGCTGCAAAGACCAATAGATGGTAAAAGTAAAATAAAGGTCAGGGAAAGTCCAGGTCAGGTAAGATATTATGGAGAGATAATAAGATAAAACCAGAATATAAAGCAGCAAACAGAAAATGATTCTATGTAAAACAACACAAGGGTAATCTAGATAAGCAATTAGGAACAATTCAAATTCATTGTCCAGGCAGACTCAAAAGTTTGCTCATTGTGTGAGGCTACTTATTGCAATGTTCTCATTTTTTTCTCACTTTTTAAAAACAAATCTATATAGCCAGAGTAATTTTAAATGAAAGTTTTACCTCATTTTATTCATAATCCTTATGTTCTCTGTGATGGTATTAGCAGTCATATGATCACCTTGTGTACATTATATTAGGTTGCGATGGGATTGACTTATATTGTGAAGGGTTCCATTTTAGCCCTCACTAACAGAGGGGGTGTCAATTTAACATGAGCCACAGGATTGAATTGGTGGTTAAGATCATGAGGGAGGCACAGAAGGCAGTGGAAGAAGAAGAAAACATTCCCATTCCTAAATGTGACCAAAGCAAAGAGATAGCATGCGACTGCCATTGCACCGGGTAGCTGTCTGGCAAACAGTTTTAGCTTCACTGATCTAGTTTTTTACTGGGTTAGTTTTCTTTTAAAGGTAAGTCCAGGCTGAGTTTAAACATAAAGTCAAACAGGCAATATGCTCATGGCCTATTGATGGGCAGAAGCAGGTATTTTGCTGGTGCAGCTCTTGAGCCCCCACCGCTCAAGTCATTCACATTGATTCATTGCATTCATTGGAGGGGGAAGGCCAAGGCAGTGACTGGCACACCCTCTCCACTGCATTGAACAGAGAGGAGTTTGCATGGGCACTGTGACTGTCACCAAGGACTAGAGACATGACAGTTGTGGCCCAAAGAATTCTGGGGCGCAGGAAAAAACAGTATCTTCTTTGGGGTAAAGAAGGTAAGTGTTTTTTGTTTTGGTTTGTTTTGGTGTTTTTTTTTTTTTTTTTGAGGTGGGGGGTTGCAGTCCAGTACATTTAGCTACACATCATGCTTCAAATCATAGCAAATCACATTTTAGTTTTCTCTTACAGTCCTCTAACCCCAAAATGCAACATGGTTATAAAGCATTAGAAATGTGTATTCAGCACCACCAACTGCCGATTATTTCCTGGACTTATTTCCCATTAAGCACTCGAAGACATGTGCCTAGGGCAGCACAATGCAGGAAGTGGAAGTACTGGTGATATCTCAACTATGGTTCCCTTTTCTTTTTTGAGAACTCACCTTCTAGACATCAGAAGCAGAACCCATATGTTATATGGGATGGAGGGACTCTTTTTTTAAATAAAAATATAGAAGCCCAGACTATTTTTAAGTGTATCAGTCCTCAGGTTCAGTCTATTGTGTTGAATGGTCTTATGGTGCACTAATTCTCATTTTCTTATGTTTCTGACAAGGGGTGTGGTGAATAATGGGTTGCTTTTGTATGATGGAAAAAAGAGTGCCTATGACACCATAAACCCTAAATACAGCCTTTATTAATACCAATATGTGATCTCCCTTTGAACCAATCTACTGTAATTCTACTGTCTAAGTTTACTTGATTCATTTCCAAGATACAAGTGAGACATTCTAGAGTTTTGCTTGTGACACATCCTACATCTTTCAGCCTACTATACCAGGAGCAAATTAATTAATGTATTCTTGAGCGATATATAATGCTACTGCAATGGATAGGAAATTTGTCGGTTTGCTTATCCTTTCCCCTAATGTCCTTTTTCTAATCACTCATTCTTTTTTTTGCATTAATATTTGTCTTTATATACTTTTTAATTATTTCATCATTTACCAAAAGGGTGAATTTTTGGTAAATGTTGCCATTAATAATTATTATTATTATGTAATACATTGTAACAATTTCCACTTGTATTTATATTAATCAAATGAGGCCCCATCCCCATTAAATTTGAATTTACCTGGATTCTACCTGTTGCCACATTCACAGAAGCCCCATACTGTCACCCTGACATGTACTACTCTGCCTAATGCTACTTTGTGAGCAAAAATCCCAGATGGCTGAAGCTCTCGTTTTTGGTGACCATGACAGTTGTCTGTCACTGTGAAGGACATTTTCAGTTTGGTATAGTTCTTACAGTTATGAGCAATGAAAAAACAGCCCCTTTTACTGCTTTGCTAATGCAGGAATGGTGGATTTTGTAAGAGTAGAAAAAGTGAAAGATATTTGATTACTGTGATATTTGAGCTGATTAGGGCAAATCAAATTACAACAAAAGCCATCCTGTTTTTCATAGTGGGAAAATGTCATAAAGATTGCCCTGTAAATGCTTCTTTTCTAACCTATTTCCTTTGATTAAATAGTCATAAATGCACATTCTGTGTCTTCTTCCCTCCAACCATCCATGCCTTTTCTCTTTGTTGGTACATTTTTAGATGTCCACTTTAATCTTCTGCTCATTCTTTCTCTTATGACCTCTTGCTGTCTTCTTGTGACCTTATCACTTTTTCTGATTGGTGCTTGAGGGATTAAAAACATGTAATTTTCCTCTGGAAAATAATTAGCCTCTGACTGTATTTCCTTAAGAGATACACTCCACCTCAGAACCTCTTCGTAGTCCAGATGCCACTAGCCCCCAGTGCTGTTTATCATCTGCTGTAGCAGCAAGAAGGACACAAGCACATGCCCTCTTCTAGCTTCCAGGTCACTGGGGCCATGTGCTGAGGCAGTTCTGAAGAAGGTTCACTTGCCCTGTTGCTAATTTTGTTGTCTTAGAAAATGTTTTTATGGAAGAGCACTTTTGGTTTGAGTGAATTTTACACAAGTAAAAAAAAATTATTGATTGTTACATAAAGCTTTATAGAGTACAGGTCGCCTCCAGTTAAATGTATTCAGGTGAGAAAACAATGGCATTTCAGTGATTTGTTTTCAATATTTTTTTTTTTACGATTAAAAAATTTGATAGTTTTAGGTCCTCTGTAGACTGGTTTCCAAGTCTCTTTTCATCACATAGCTTTGGCATGTAGCATTAGTCAGCTTACAATTATTGTCTAAAGGGAAATGAAGGCACAGTGTAAGTAAGCTAAACAAGACACAAATAAACAGACTATAAAGAATTATTGTTAATTGATCACTTCCAATTTCAAGAGCAAGCAATGCAATATAAATGCAAATTGAATTCCATTAACAATGGCGCTTTTCGGAACAGTTAATGCGACAGCAATATAAAGGCAGAAAGCAGCTCACCTGCAGCAAAGGGTAGATGCAATATTAGGGCTCCAAAATTTCCCCGCAAAATTCCCTTGGAGCTTTCAGCATTTCCGCAGCTGGCTCTGACCACAATAGAGAATTCATATGAGTCATAAAGCTGTGCCACAACATGCTCTTAGAAGCCACCCGCAGATACAGAAGTAAATCCAGTGTATCCAGAGATTTGGAAGTAGCTCATTTTACACTGTCCCCATGGAGGAAAAGTGGGGAGCAGAGATATTACAGTAATCCTATACTTTCCCAATCACAAGTGTTTAGCAATTTTGTGACTCCCAGGACAAATTGTGATTTACTAGTGGCCTTGCACATCAAACCTGAATGGTTGCCATTGGTCACCTGATTAACTGCCATTTGGTGTCATACACCATAAATGAATAAGTGGTGACTTGAATATCGTGCCACTTTAAATGCATTACCAGACATTTAAAGGACCTCAGACCAAACCCCCTAGTACCCCAAATTTCCACTTTATTTACTGTCCCCTGATTACAAGAATGAATTTACAAACATACACTTAGTTTCTGCCGGAAGATCATTTTTCTGCAACATTTTTCACCCACAAGAGATTTTTGCAGTCTATGTGCAGTGGCTAAGCAACCCGGGCCAGTTGCAAAGGCTCCAAATTTCCACCCCAAATCAGTGAATAAAGACAAAAATAACAAACAGGTGTTTGTCCGGCTAGTTAAAACTTACTAGGTTCTAATATCAGGTCATGTGGTGTCCAGGCATACCCCTGTAACCTCCTGCAGGGGAACATACCCAGGCAGTGCTTGATACACCTCTTCTGTTAGAAGTGAACAGAGCTGTGTGCTCCAGGCACTGTGAGGCAGAAGTCGGGGCAGAGCCTTGTCCGCACATTTGGTTGAATACTACAGGCATCAATCTGATTAACAAGTGAGCATGTAGAACTAGACTATGAGGATGCTGCGGCAGCAGACAACTGGTGAGTATTAGCTGTTGTTGTTTTTTCCGGACAATCCCTTAATGCAGGTATGTAAACGTCCTTGCCAACTTCATACTGTTTTATCCTTGATCAGGCAACCCCTAGGGAGCATAGATGTGTCTACCATTTTCAAAGGAACACATTCTATGTAGCTATGAGATAAGGCTCCCTTTTGGGAGAATTGAATATAAGCTTTTTCTATAATGATAACCCGGTGGGGTTTTGTTATGTTCAGGAAAGAAATAAACAGCATTAACCTTCTATGATAAGATGCTGAAGTCTCTGCACTCCACGGCATCTGTGTAGACAGCTCCATACAGTATGGTCCTTGATCAATGTACTACATGCATATCACACTGAGTTCAAACACACAGAAAATATGTATTGATAAATACACAACACAAACTACTGCACAGGATGAATGAACAATGGCCTTTCTGCACTTATATACTAAAATCTCTAACATTTAACAGTCAACGTACATAAATAAAGTAAATTAGTTACTATAGCACCCTAACTCATTTTGTATTATAGTACCTAAAAAGTATTCAGGTTTTACTACTGTCTGGGCTATAAGTGAGCCAGGAAACAGGAATTTATCACAGGAGCCTAACTAAAACACACCAAAATTGACCCTTTGTCTAAAAGCTGGTTAAAAGCTTTCTCTAGGGTCAGGACTTCCATGGTGCTCGTGGGAGAGCTCAGGGTGGAGGAAGCACAATGTTCAGTTCTGCCAGCTGTACATGCTTTGTGGGATCCTAGAACATTATTAGTAAATGCAAAAGTGGGGGCCGGGGGGGGGGAGTTACACTGTGGACCATCAAAAATCAAGATGCCCTTTATGGAAGGGTGATGGTTTTGTGAACTCATTATGTAGCCTTGGTTTCAGGGGGTTAGTATTCAATGAGAGCTGCCTTTGGTTGTGAGGGGTTGTTCTGGGTGATGACAGTTGTGGGTGGGTTAAATGGAATGGGTTCCTTTGTGTCCCTTATGGGTCTGCACTGGTTGGAGGCTGGGTTGTAGTGTATAGGGTATACAGATCCAGGATGCAATCTGTAGTGTGCAGCTGTGTAGTTTATCCTGGATCAGCGTTACTGTCTCTGATTTTGCTTGACCTCTCAGTCCGCATTCCAAGGTTCACCCTTACTATTACCTGTATACCAGACTCATTATATTTACCTTTGCCAGGCCCCAAACCACAGCAACCAAAATATACAAAATTCACCAAATTCACATGCTGGGGCTATCATAATCAATCAATCAATCATAATAAGAAAGTATACCGCCAGTGTATGTATATATCCAGAAGCCCAGGCTGCCCCGCGTGCTGCGCCATGCACCCACGGCTTCTGATCGGGGTATTCTTTCTTATTATGATTGATTCATTTTGATATGTTTGCATTACTTTTGTGCTCTCCTTGCTCCCCTCCTCTAGCCCCAGCATGGTCTTTAACAGACCATAGCTGAGTTGTTTACTACAGCCTGCTTCAGGATTAATTATATATAACATCATCATTGGCTTGTGATCTACATGGTGGGAGGGTTCGTGTCCCAGTTCTTATGGGCTTTGCTACTGAGTGGGGCTGGCTTATGATACTGTGGGTTATAATTATTTATAAGATTAATTGAGTTCACTTTAGCGATTTATGAATTATATATGTCATTTATAAAATTATAGTTCCTTATATATATCTTTTCTCATGAATTATACATTTTTTATGCACTAAGCACTTTTGAAAAAATTATATAGATTTGTATCTGTTGCACATGAATTGTAGTTTACATTTTTTAGTATAAGGTTGCTCTCTAGTGCAAATGTGTTGTTTGTTTGTATATATCACTTTGTTAGAGTGCAGCTTCAGGTCTAACATAGCCCTTTTTAATGATCCATCGTAATTCTCTTGTATAGACACTAGAGGACAGCACTTATTTATGCCCAGTGGAATATTTCATGGAATTTGTTTTTGGATATTATTAATTATTGTTATATATTGAAAGTAATTTCTCCATATGAACTTCAACAATAAGAGTGTACCGGGAGCCCATATATTTCTTGTTTTTAAGTTGTCTAAGCATCCCTGTGTCATATGTGTTTTTTTAACCCTTGTATATAGCATTTCCTAATAAACTATTGGTACTGAATTATCTATTATATAAAGTGGTAGTGCCCATTTTTCAACTCCCATGTTGCTTTTGGATCTTTAAATGTGAAAACCTATACAAAGTTTATTTTTACTCCACCATGTCACAAAACACTGTTAAAAACTCAAGACCACTATCATTTGCAAGTTACTGAACATGAGCTGAAATCAAGTCTGCAATTTAAAAAGCTGTCACAATAATTTAAAGGGCATTTAGAGGAAACCAGCAAAACTCACCCTCTTTCAAAAGTGCCTCTTTCTCTGCAGCAACATAGCAGGCACTCATTTTTTCTGCTGTTATTGTTTTTAAACAAAGCTACACAGTTATCTTTCTCCACTCTCTTTGTCCATTATCTCACCTTAGAGGGTACTAAGTCAAAATTGCAGCCCCAAAATAACAGATTGAAATCACATATAGCATTGGCTTTGTGTTAGTGACAGATCGGCCAGAAAATTGAATTACTCACCAGGTATACCTTTAGTGTTGTGTACCAAAGAGTTTTCTTTCCTGCATCCTGAGACTTTAACTTTACCTAACATACATATGAAAATAAAGGTTATACTGAAACACAGCTCCTGCATCAGATGATCTAGCCCTGCAGATCCATCCAAGGATCATGAGACAGGCTCAATGGAACCCTGTAGTACCTGTGACTCACTATTCCGGACAGTTTTACAAACTAGCATTGAATCTGATTTTTAATATATTTCCTCAAGGTTTTGGTGCTTATGTCTCCTCAATTCTTCTTTATTTCTTTATTCCAACACTATTGCCCTTTATTTTAGACAGATGCTGCTCTGACATACGATGCAGTCCATATTGTGTCTGTCTGCTATCAGAGGGCCCCTCAGATGACTGTCAACTCTTTGCAGTGCCATCGACATAAAGCCTGGAGGTTTGGTAATCGTTTCATGAACTTCATTAAAGATGTAAGTAATGGTGTACTTATATTATGATTAGTATATTATTTATACATGTTAACTTAAAAGAAAACTTCCTTTTGTCTGGTTTTTGGTGTTCTGCCTCATTGTTTTCCTCTTTTGGAATATAAAATAAACATGTATGTTAGGATTGTGTCCCCATACCTGTGATTTACTTATCAGCACGCTGTTTTTAAGTTTCTTATATTCCTGTGACTCTGTGTTGCTGAAAGGGAGCGACTTTCATGACTTTGAGTAAAAACTACCAACTACAAGTCCCAGAATCTTTTCACTGTGACAGATGAGCTTATTAGCATCTTGGGATAAATTTAGCAGCAGTAATGACATCCCCAGGTGAAACACTGTCAGAAACACTTTAGCTACCAGAACACAAGATTTTGATCTTCCTTCTGATAACAACAGGAAGGATTAAACTTCTCTGCAGCCAATCAGATGATTAGCAAGCCAGTCAGGAAGTCTCTGCTACATACACTAAACACACCAGTTGGTGTATGTTGCTAATGTAAACACATTGTTGCTAGAGAAAACTGTTTTCATTTAATAACACAGAGTTGGAAACAAATAAAATAGTCTTGTACCTTGAGGACATCATTGTGACACACAATAATGGAAAAATGCCATCAAAAGTAGAATTTCCCTTTAAGAAATAGAAACCAGCCATTCAGCTATTATAATTGATACATTATAAATATACAGTACTCCTTATGCCCTTTTGGGCATCCACCACTTAAAGCAGGCCAAACCCCACAATTTTAACTAGCATCCCCTGAATTGCTCCCCCAACGAATAGTAACTTTGTCTATTTTTACTCCTCCATCTTCACTTTAATCCCAGATAATGGTGCCTGTTTATGCTGTAAAGCTCTGCCTCATCTATTAATTTCCACTGCTCTGTGTGGCAATGATGCCATTGCTACACTTATGCACTGACTAGTCACCTGTTATCCTGTTCCAGGGCGATTTGATAAGCAAAAATATCCATTTCTAGTTCCACAGCCTAAGGAGAGAATATCAGCAGGGGCTTTGGCCAAATATATTTCACAAGTTCAGTGGGTTTTGGTCCCGCATTGTACCCCCTGCTGCCACTCAACAAGTTTTTCTTCTTCTTTTGTATGTAGGTCAATAAACATAATTGTCAGGCTTCACAAAGTAAAAAGTACAAAAATGCATGGAGATGCATGATAGATGTAATCAATTCTGAGCTCTGGCTACAAGTCATAGTTAAATTTGACCCACTTATGGCTTTTTTGGTCCAGCTTGTAGCTCAGAATACCAGGGGTGTTCTTCCAGAGAACAAGGCCTGTGCTGAAGGAAATTTGGACTGGTAAGGCACCACAGACGAAAGTCTTGGAGACTAGGAGTTTCCAGCTTCTATGCCTGGTGCTCTTAGCTAACAGCCCAAGGGGGATATTTAAGTAAACTAACATGGACAAACAGCCAAATCATTCAGATGACCCCCGCCCAGTTGAGTTTAATATTAATCAGCATATGAATACTGGGGGCTATTCAGTCAAATGGGTGCCTATATCACTAGATGTGAATAAACTGTTGGAGTAATGTATAGTATAGAGAATGGAAAGTGGCATTTTATTTGTAAAAAATATCTGTTTTCATCTATAGAACTCTGTGTTTGCAAAGGACACAGCTAAACTTTTCTATAGCTAGTAGACTTTGTTCAAGGGTAAAAAGAGATGGCCGCAATGACTCCATTCAAAAATGTCATGTTCCAGTAATCCAACAAGGCTGCATTCTTGCTTGGGATGAAGCTACCGATAGACCAACCATTCAGCCTTTTCGGCCTCTGTGACTAACAGAGGGGCCTGCATAGGGCTAGGTCAAACACTGTGTTTAACCCCATAGGTAAAACCTGCAGCAAGGAAGGTGGGGGCACCCTTGGAAGGAGAGTAATGCTTTCAACAATTCATATTGTTGTTTTGAAAACCACATTTTAACATGTTGTGGAGCGACTTCAGCTTAATTTGGAAATATATCCACTAGTCTAAACCATTGTGCAAACTGATTAGATCACAAACAATTCCATAACTTTTTGGGTAAATATGGCTTCTGCTTCCAATACCATGGTACAAACCTTTCAGAACTCTGTTTTTGCAAAGAACACAACAATTATTTTCTAAACTAATCATGATTATGCTGAGCATGTAATGCAAATTTAAGTTTAGAATTTAGTATGAGAAAGTCTTAGAATGATGAGTTATAGCTTTGCCTTCACCAGAGACAGGGGGTTGCCACAAAATATGCGTTTTTTGTTCTAATGGCATCGCTGTGACCCCTGTAGCATATTTCTATGGGAGAACATTGTATGTGAGTCTAAAGGCTTCTTTGTTCCCACTCAGGAACTGGGATGCCGTTTGCTAAAATATACTTGAAAATATTTAAAATTGGACAGGAACCCCATCTTGTAACACTCCCGTTATGCTCTATGTGTGTGGCGGCTGCAAAGACCTGTCTATCTGTTCCCCAGTGGGTATATATTTGCTGGGATCTACTGTATGCATGCTTGCCCAGTAAGACATATTTGCTGCTGGCAGGCATAAGGAACATGGAAGCATTTAAAGATCTCAGATTATATGTAAATTCCTTATGTGTATATGCCCTTTCCTCAAATTCTGCCTCATGGCTGAGATGGGAATCATGTGTCATGGCACATCTTTATAAGTGATGAGCATGCTCTGCTGTGCTCACAGTGAGAGCTCCAAGAGACAAATGGACTGTTAGACCACTTTGTGTGTGGTCTTTGAGGACTGGAATTCAAAGGAGGGAAACATTTGGAGACCTGCCAGGGATTCTTCTCTGTGCTGCAGGAAATTAGGGAGAGGCACATGGAGCAGGCTTCAGGTGAGTGGCTTGCTACCTTAATATTGCCATTGGGTTTATTGTCCCTTTAAGCAATTTGCCATCCTGAGTTAAAATGTCTGTGGGGAGAGGGATGCAACAGCGCCCAGGTTATTAGTGGGATCTTGGCTTAGGACAACTTTGCATTTTGTGACTAAATTGCAAATCGTGGACTTAAATATTTTCATATTTTCAAGACATTTAGAGAAAATGTATGGGATGGGGTTGGGGGGCAAATAAAATAAAGTTAGTTTCTTGTATACTCTGTGTATCTATGCAATATCATGTACTTGCATTTAAAAATATAGATGTGTCTGCATTAAATACACTTCTAAAACAAGAGTGTCCTCTAGGGGCTGATAGTAGAGTATAATATAGCTGTTTCTGGCCTTCTGTTTATTTTCATTCCAAGATCTCGCTGAAATTTAGGAAACATCGGCGGCCTCTGTGTTTCTTTTTTATTTTCTTTTTAAAGAAACTTTTAAATGCATTTCATCTTTAAATCTTGATTTTTTTGTTATATATTTTTCTATTTTTGTCAATTTAAATTCTTTTAAATGCAATGTGCTAGAGGCTCAATAAATGTTATTTGGCACCGGTGAAAGCATTTAACAGAAGTATAGCTTATTTTCGCCTTTTATCACCTTTATCAAGCTTATATCATATTTTAGTAGCTGATTTAAAAAAAGAAAACGACTACTAAACATTGTTCAATTCAGTTTACAGTGCACTTTCATTTTATTCTATGACCCAATAAGTGCAAACAATGGATGCATTTCTTAAATGTATGCTATAAACATTGCACGTGTATAATGAACTTGGGATTCATTAACTTTCTTCAACTTTCTACTACTTTACTCCTAGTATAAGATTATATTAGTGGTGTCGACCGGATTGATCAGCACCACAAACTAATGTGACCCAACCTCCTTGTGGTTACAGCTGGTCAAATCTCTAGGCTACACATAGCACAATAATATTTTATTATTTAATCGGCCATTCCACTCCTCTTATTACCTCTAATACTTTACTCCTAACTTTCATGTACTTTTAACACTTTCAATGGACATTCAATCAAAAGAAGCAATGTTCTAGATTTAACCTGGATAATGACTATTCGGTTTGCCCTATCCCGGAAACTGGCAAATTTCAGAGAGTCCCACCAAGGGCAATGGCAGGCCACCGGGGAGAAAAGTTTTTATATCACAGGGACAGAGCTCAGTGGAGGGGAGGGGATTTCCTGGGGTATCTCCCTCTATGCTCCTTGCCTTCATTAATGTCACATGGGAACGATTCCTGGCACACTAAGCATGGACCAAAGGGTTCTTCCAGGGGGACCAAGAAGAGCACCAGACCTGTGTCAAAGGGCATAGTGGCTGGTAAGTACTAGGGCCAGGGGCCAGCAGGTCGACCCTTGAGCCCTTGCTTACCAGTCCCTATGCTTCGTGCATTGGGTTGGTATGCTTTCAGGGGTGTGTCACTGAAGGGGAGGTGGAATTGTGTATGGGGATACTCCCCCTAAAAAAGTGGGCCCCCCTTATATTTAACTATGTTACACTACCCACTCCTTATTACTCATGCTGTCCTTTCTGATACCATTGCAGGCATCCAGCCAGCATGTGGTGTGAAGGAAGACAAAGGTCTCCTTCCCTTTACATTGGTGTCCAACCAAGTGTAATGGCTGGCTGCTGGGGAGGGAAGATTTTATACCACAGAGGCAGGGGCGGGCAGGCCATAGGGCATACCGGGCAAGATCCCAGAAGGCCGGCACCAGGAATAGCCGCTGTTCCCCCCGCTGCGGCCACTCTCACACACGAGCACACAGACACACACACAGACACACACACGCACACACACACTAACTTACCGGCACTTCCTGGTTGTTGCACGGTGGGCGTCTATGGACGGCGTCCGTTATTTTCATTGGATGCCGGCCATATGGGTCTCGCCCACCGACGCCGGTAAGCATGAGTGTATGTGTGAGTGAGTGTGTGTGAGTGGCCGCGGTGGGGACAGCAGTGAGGCCAGACTGGCCGACCCTCTGCGGGGAACTAGTGTAAGTGTGTGGGAGGCTGGGGGGTAACAGTAGCGGCGGGCAGGCAGGCATGAATTAGGTTCCCTGCCTGCCTGCTGGCTTATTATTGTGCAGTGTTGGCGGGAGGGAGTAGAATGAAGGATTCCCCCTCACTCACTGGCTGCACTGAGGGGTGTCCACACCCACTGAGGGATGCCCCCACCCACTGGCTGCACTGAGGGGTGCCCACACCCACTGAGGGATGCCCCCACACACTGGCTGCACTGAGGGATGCCCACACCCACTGAGGGATGCCCCCACCCACTGGCTACACTGAGGGATGCCCCCACACACTGGCTGCACTGAGGGATGCCCATACCCACTGAGGGATGCCCCCACCCACTGGCTACACTGAGGGATGCCCCCACCCACTGGCTGCACTGAGGGGTGCCCACACCCACTGAGGGATGCCCCCACTCACTGGCTGCAATGAGGGGTGCCCACACCCACTGAGGGATGCCCCCAACCACTGACTGCACTGAGGGATGCCCACACCCACTGAGGGATGCCCCCACCCACTGGCTGCACTGAGGGGTGCCCCCACCCACTGGCTGCACTGAGGGGTACCCCACCCACTGGCTGCACTGAGGGGTGCACTGCCCACACCCACTGAGGGATGCCCCCACCCACTGGCTGCACTGAGGGATGCCCCCACCCACTGGCTGCACTGAGGGGTGCCCCACCCACTGGCTGCACTGAGGGGTGCCCGCACCCACTGAGGGATGCCCCCACCCACTGGCTGCACTGAGGGATGCCCTACCCACTGGCTGCACTGAGGGGTGCTCACACCCACTGAGGGATGCCCCCACCCACTGGCTGCACTGAGGGATGCCCACACCCACTGGCTGCACTAAGGGGTGCCCACACCCACTGAGGGATGCCCCCACCCACTGGCTGCACTGAGGGATAAAGGGGGGTGGGAGCAGCTCAATCACTATTATTTATACAAAATTATTATTATTATTATTATTATTATTATTTACCGCCCAGTTTAACCCTCTCTTCAACTAAATATCAAGCAACAAACATGTTTAGCTGTGTAGAAAGACGGAGATTTGGTTGCATATATCTGCAGATACATGTGGAAGCCACACTGCCCCGGCAAGGCACTCTGTGTTTAGTGTGGTCCCTACTCTTAATCTTGAGTCCCCAACATTGGGAAATGCAATGCAGACAAATATTTGAGAGCTACTCACCTGGGAAGCTGCCAGCCTCCCTTTAGAACACTTCACAGGGAGAAATCCATATTGACTGAATTCCTCCCTGCTTGTGCTCATGGCAATTCAAATGAATAAAGGGGGGGTGGGATGCCCACACCTACTGAGGGATGCCTCCACCAACTGGCTGCACTGAGGGATGCCCCCACCCACTGGCTGCACTGAAAGATGCCCACACCCACTAAGGGATGCCCCCACCAACTGGCTGCACTGAGAGATGCGCCCACCCACTGGCTGCACTGAGGGATGCCCACACCCACAGAGGGATGCCCCCACCCACTGGCTGCACTGAGGGATGCCCCACCCATTGTCTGCACTGAGGGATGCCCCCACCCACTGGCTGCCATAAGGGATGCCCCCACTCACTGGCTGTACTGAGGGATGCCCCCACTCACTGGCTGTACTGAGGGATGCCCCCACCCACTGGCTGTACTGGGGGATGCCCCCTCTGGCTGTATTGAGGATACCCCCACCCACTGGCTGTATTCAGGGATGCCTCCACTCACTGGCTGTACTGAGGGATGCCCCAGTATCTGTACTGAGGGATGCCCCCAGTGGCTGTACTGAGGGATGCCCCCGCCCAGTGGCTGTACTAAGGGATGCCCCCAGTGGCTGTAATGGGAGATGCCGCAACATATCTCTGTGGGCTTCCCCTCACTCGCTGTAATGAGAGATGCTGCTCACTGCCTGTAATGGAGTGATCATGCAGGCTGTCTGTAATGGGGGGATTTTAACACACCATTTGGTTCAGAATCTTTTCTTTATTATTTTTCTCCTCTAAACCCTGGGTGCATGTTGTGGAACAAAAAATAAGGTGTATATATAATGTGACGTTAAGATAATATACTGGGCCAGAAGCAGTACAGCTGGGCCGGTGTGTCCCGGGCCGTTTTTTAGCCCCAGTCCGCCCCTGCACAGAGGTAGAACCCTCAGTGAGATGTCAAAGTACAGGAAGAGGAGACCAGTTTCCCCAATTAACACCTGATGCTGGCAAAGTAGCTGCAATAGCTTTTGCTGGATTCAGAAGTAGTGTTGGGTGAACCACTAGATGTTCAAAGTTCCGCAAGTTCGCTCAAACTTTGAACAAAAGTTTGGTTCGGGTACCAGCACTTGAGCCGAATCCAGTCCCCATTGAAATCAATGGGGACCCAACCTTGGGGGGGGGGGGGCAATTCAGAGGCAGAATCAGGACTGTAAAAAAAATTGTGCTGGTAGGTATGGGGGAAGGCACACTTTAAACAACTGCAAGGGTGCAGCAGGAGGTGCTGGCTGTACACTTACCTGAGGCAGCGATCCAGTCCACGTTCTTTCCCTGTCAAATTGGTTATGCCGGGTCTACAGAAAGAAGGCCCGCCACTCTCGTGAGTGAGGACACTAGCAGCAGCTAGCAGCACTTCTAGTGCCAGCTGCCATCCTCACTTATGGCCATCTTTCTGTAGCTCTGGCCGTAGCCAATTTGGCCACTTCCTATTGCACATTCTGCATAGGTTAAGCTGGTTGATGGGCTGCTCACCAGGAGGGGGAAAGTAGGAGGAAGACGCGGAGTCCAAAGGACCCCAAAACCAGCTCACAGGGTCATGGGAGTCATTGTGTTTGGCATTCAGGATTGCTGAAATCTGGATACTAGGGACTGACCTGCCAGGGGGCTACTAAACTGGATAGTCCCCCCTCTGGCTATGCAGTGATGAAGGTGAACTTCTAATGCCTTGTTTGTTTTAAAGTAAAGTCAGGCACCCTACCTTATGGACATTTCCATGCAAATATCTGGGCTATACCAGGTTTAAATGTGATTTTTTTTAACACAAAATAACCCTTTGTGCACAAACTTTACATGTTCTTAGAATGCTTTAAAAAATCCTTTGTGACACCCATATTATGAAAAAAACAGCTTGAATGCTACTGAGGTAAAAGGTGTGTCACACAGCAATTCATTGTGAATTTGACAGCCAAGGACCATAAAAATCAAGTTACATTACTGTTCACTTCAGAAATGACTGGTTATTTTTTAACATAACTGGGTAGCTCCATTTACTGTCAGCAGCAGAGTTAAGAAGGATATCTTGTACAGGCATATATGTCAGACAGATGGGGATGCTGGCATTTTTATGAGAAAAGGTAGCAAAGCTAGTTTATATTAAGTGCTTTGAGAATAGAACTGGGTAGCTCTTGCCTACTTTGGTCAAAAAGTAAGTGAATAGTTTTATAAAATATAAGCATGATGCCTGGGTGAATTGTCCCTCTTAATATACTTTCAGTCAACAGAAAATCAATCGTTGTTCAGTGTAGCTAAAGATTGATTTCTATAGCATTATGCGATTCATTCTTTTGTATTGTATTGCATTTTGTTATGGGTAACATTGAAAGAATCTGTAGTCACCTCACACACAAGACTTGGGCAACAATATCATATGCACAAATGTATGGGTCAAGACCGCCCATTCTAAACTCAAATTTCATGCAGGATCAAATACTTTTCACACATTCATGTATAAATACTAAATGGAACAAAATTATTGAAACTGTGCCCATTTACTAAGGGGGTTATTTAAGAAACGCTAGCGCCAGGTGGTGCCATGTAGCGGCACGTAGCGTCGGGTGAATGATGGGCGCTGTATGTGAAAAACACATTTAAGAAAGTGTACCTGATGAGCGCCCCTAACAGCGCCATGTAGCGTCACATGTATTACTAGCGGCGGCTCAGCGTATAGTGCCGGCGCTCTAGATTCAGGAATGCCATGTAGTACCTGTTGCTCAGTAGCGCTCTGCCATAAATTTCAATGGGGTTTCATTTGGTTGTGTTTAAATAGCGTTTTGCTATAGCAAACTTTAACATTTTTGGCTGAAATCAGCGTGTGGCCCCTCCTGCCCTGCAAACAAACACTTATATTGTTTTTATTTATGCAGAATTGTATGCGCAGGTCTCATTGTCACAGTGTAAAAAACAATGTCACTCCATGTGTTTTTGTTCTGGTGCTGGTGTTTATTTAGAAACAGACTTTGATCACACAGTGTTTGGCGCTCTATGCTAGAGTGCCCAGTTTAGAGTGCCGGCTTTGGTTGTGTGTAGTTTTTTCTTGAATACGGGCTTCAGTGCCGAGTGCTGGAGGCACTTAAGTGACGCTACCTATCGCTCGCTGCAGCTGTAGCGTAGCCTTGGGTGCTATGACCTTGGGACACCACCTAGCATTCGCAATTGGCTCTGCAGTGAATCAGGGAGAGCGCTTCTACAGCGCCCTCCAGACATAACATTCATCAATGCTGGACAGGATAGAACTGCGCCACGTGTTCAGCTGCTACACCCGACACTCGCTTGCAGCGTCTACTAGCGGACACTCACATGGTGATAAGTGGCGCTAGTGTAAAATCACCCTCCAAATCCCATTGGGCACTTTTACATGTATGGACTGCATCGGGCTGCATTTAGGAAATCCTGCATTCAGTGTTTTGCCTGCAGTGTGGTCTGTCTACATATAGTACTCACTGATGCCTTCAGGTGCATCATCCCAGTATCCACTGCCTGCTGGTCCCTCGATCCTTGCCACCTTCTAGCTGCTGATGCTGATGAGGGTTTGACCTCTGATACTCCCCCCACCCCAGCTATTACCTTTATGTCTCCTGTGGTTTTCTACCACTGTTGGCTTCCTTGGGGCTCCCCCTTTATAATTCTGTCGGTGGATCAAAAAACTATGGACACTGCTTGATGGAATATGGGGAAACTGCAGCTGGGAGGAATGGCACAGTGTAAAAGAGCCAAATGCCTTAGAAACACCTCACTGCTCATAAAATGGTATTTAATGGACTATCTTGCCCTGATAATAACATTTTAAAGCAAAGTACTTTTTTTGCCTTGAGGCCTCTCAGTATGGCTGTGGATGAAACAACCATATATATGTATATATACATTATGTACATACAGCTCAGTACATGATTAAGCTCATGTACATAGTTTGTTATAGTGTTATACTGTGGTGTGTTTAACCAATAACCAGGTTAAGAGCTGTTTTACAAAGCATTTGAAATTCCTGCTCTTAAATACATTCCTTCTCTCAGATGCATTTACACAACCCTGACATAGGCTCTTGCAAAATGGCCATTTCTAACTGCTGAATGCTTAGGTTATAAAAAGGCCACAAGTGCTACCTGTGGTGAGAGCAGCTACTTAACGCTAAAAATAACTGCGTAGAGAATTGTGATAGTAGGATTTTATGCAAACGTTCCCTATTAAGAACCAGAAATTGGCATTTTGCTAGCAAGATGCTGTTTAAGTGCATGAAGGAATGTAATATTTTTAATGATGTCATTTATCCTGTACCAAAATAGGGCAATATATTGTTGTGCCTATTGCAGATTTCCAAGTGTGACATTGGCTTCAAGTACAGTTGG
Organism: Gastrophryne carolinensis; assembly: GCA_027917425.1. Taxonomy (NCBI): domain Eukaryota; kingdom Metazoa; phylum Chordata; class Amphibia; order Anura; family Microhylidae; genus Gastrophryne; species Gastrophryne carolinensis. The sequence goes on from CM051236.1 coordinate 287,083,247, forward strand.
GTAGCAGTCGGGATATTCAAGGTTGACGATAACAGCCTGGCATTCTAACAACCATGATTTATCGCAAATGGCAGTTTGCAGGGTGGTCATTTTATAGGATAATATATGGCAGCTTACAGGGACATCCATTTCTAAAAATGTTACAACTGCACATAATCTCTGGAACATAAATAAATATCCTAAAGCATTAGTATGATTCGTGCTTATTTTTTCTAAATGTAGTAAATACAATAGAATCATATTAATATTTTATAATAATTCAGAATACTGTGAAGCACATTTAAATATTTCTGGGCAGAAATATATGGCCCTTATGGATATGGACTCCTCTTGCACACCCCCTCCTGGAACACAGTGTGTTATAGACACTATGATACCATATTGAAAACTATACCTTATATAAGAATCCACAAATCGAATCATGGGAAACACCATCCCATGGTTCCCTTTATTTTTAAAAGTATTTGCTTGGAATGTTCTCTATAGTTCCTGGCAGGATGCCAGGATGTGGAGACATAGAGAGACAGTGCTCCCTTCTTCATCATCCAACCACTGGACAAAAGGGAATAAGGACAGAAGATATAATTTTAATAGATTGGATTTCACTCTACTTGTTGATAATGGGTGCAAGGAACACCTTTACCAGTTCAGATGGCAGGGAGTTGCAAACTCTGGGGGACAAATTTCCTTACTCTGCTTGGCGCTGGAGGTGAAAAAAAGCCAAGCACCCATCAGCATAAGACCCCATGCTCTAAAAAGGAAAGGCCTCTTTTTTTTGGGGGTGGGGGGGAGCTTGCAGTCTACTCTTCCCAGTGCTAAATGACATATAGGAGGGGATGAGCATGTTGCCCGCTGTCTGGCTTCTAAACCATAATAAAATCAGCCCATGTGCTAATTGTGCAAATGTGATTTTTGGAAGGGGGCTGCTTTTTTAATTAAAAACTTAAAAAAAATGGTAAGGTCAACCATATGCACCATAGTTGAAGAGATTATTATTAATTATTGATATTATTGCATGCTACTCTATTAGAAAGTAGCATATCTATATCTAGTGTATAATCTGATTTCAACACCATTAGTGGTAGTATCTAAAATGGACTAAAAACATAGTAAATCCAGCACAGTGGGTAAACATTCGAAAGGGAGTTGATTGAAGAGATTTAAAACATAATAACCTTTACTTCATATGTAAAATCCATGCTCCCATCTGGGCATAGCGAAGATCTGCTCTTGTGTTTGCATTTTCATATTGATTCCTTTTGGCCAGCAGTGGCTCTCACCGTGCATTCAGTGCTGGCTCGTCTTTTAAGTGGGATAAGCCAGGGAGCTGCATATACATTTTCTCTTGTTAATAAACCAAAACCTGGACTATAGTCTAAAAGACTCTATGATGGGTTAACTCCTTTCCTAAGGGACATCCCAATTTAGAAATGTGCCCCGTATACTCAACCCGACCCGGTAAGCTGTGTAGTCTGGAGAGAGTGAAAGTGCTACAGGATACAACTAAACTTAGCCACATCTTTGGGATGGAGGATCAGGGTGAGTAGACTTGCAAACCAGGGGTTTCACATACCCCTGTGGACATTTCTTATGAAAAATTGTATTGGTCCTTTTTAGGTTTGAACTTCAATCAAGAGAGGGAATCATTCTTAAAAAGCTTAGCTCCTTCACTAATATACACTTGGTTACTTGTTCTGCTGATCATATATCTTAACTTTTCTGAAGCATTTGACATTGTGCTACATAAAAAACTGGTACAAAAGTTGAGAATGCTTGGACTGGGGGAAAACGTGTGCACACAGGTGAAAAACTGACTTAATGATTGGAAGCAGAGGATGGTTATCAACCAAGCTCAGATTGGGTCACCGTAACTAGCGAAGTACCACTGAGCTCTGGGACCAATTCTCTTCAATATATATATATATGAATGACATAGGATACGGATTAAACAGTAATGTCTCAATCTTTGCAGCTGATACTAAGCTGTATAAAGTAATTAACACAAAAGAGGACAGTAAGCAGCTACAAACAGATTTAGAAAAATTGGAACCATAGGAAGTTAAATGGCAAATGCAGTCTAACACAAATAAATGTAAGGTTATGCACATGAGAAGGAGACATATGTGCTATGATTACACACTAAATAAAGAATTGTTTGGTAAAACAACAATGGAAAAGGATCTAGGAGTTTTAATTAACAACAAACTTAACAGTAGTAATCAATGCCAGGCAGCAGCTGCCAAAGCAAACAGGATCATGGGGTGCATCAAGAGGGGCATAGGTGCCCGTGACCATAACATCATTTTTCCCCTGTACAAGTCACTGGTCAGACCCCATATGGAATACTGTGCACAGTTCTGGGCATCTGTGCTTAAGAAGGACATATCAGAACTGTAGCGTGTTCCAAGGAGGGCAACTGAGTGAATAAAAGAAGTGCAGAGAGTAGAATACCTTGAAAGATTTTCAAAGTTAGGTTTATTTAGTTTGGAAAAGAGATACCTCAGAAGAATGAGGCTGGTTCACTACTAGTGCCACATATTGCCAGATAAGCGTCTGTATAGCAGCACTTAGAGAGCCCGCTAGTAGACGCCATAAGCGGGTATCAAGAGCTGTAACCTAGTGTTGCGGTAGCTGTAGTAACCTGCCCAGCTTTGATATGATGTGTGTTGGGCGCTCTAACGACAGTATAATGCTGCAGTGAGGTAGCGCCAGCTCCAGTCCAGCACTCGGGCTCCACAGTCCAGTCCAGCACTCGGGCTCCACACCATATTTTACAAAAAACTGCACACACACAGCATCTGCGCTCTAAATCTGGTCGCTATAGCACAGAGCGCCAGGCGCTGTGTGATAAAACACATATCCACCAGTAACAAAGTGAAAACACGTGGAATGACATTGTTATAACAGTGTGACAATAACACTTTAGTGCCAGACCTTTAAATAGAAGTCAAAAAAATGTATAAAAGATTTTGTTTGCAGCCAGGAGAGGTCACACAATGATTTGAGCAAAAAAAAAATTAATTGCCAAACACGCTATTTAAATACAAACAAATGAACGGCCATTGAAATGTATGGGAGAGCGACACTGAGCCAAAGGTAATAAGTGGCACTCTTAAACATAGAGCACCGGCGCTATACTCTGAGCCACCTCTGGTAATATATGTGACGCACATGGCGCTGTTAAAGGCGCTCACCGATTCGCTTTCTGGTGTGGTTTTGCGTACAGCGCCCAGCATTCACCAGCCGCTACCTGCCGCTACAAAGCACTACCTGGAGCTAGCCGTTCTTAAATAACCCCCTATGTATAAATATATTTGGGGTCAATACAAAGATCTGTCCCACAATCAATTTATACCCCGGAGCATAACCATAACCCGAGTGCCTTCACTAAGGTTAGAAGAAAGGTGGTTTCTCAACCGACATGGGAGGGGATTCTTCTTTGTAAGAGCAGTGAGAATATGGAACTTGCTGCCAGAGAAGGTAGTTATGAAGGGTAAACTAAAAGCATTCAAAAGTGGCCTGGATGCCTTCCTGGCATGTAATAACATTTCCAGCTATGGCTACTAGACCACTGGAAGGAGATAAACAGGCTGAACTGAATGGACTAAAGTCTTTATTCAGCCTTACATACTATATTACTATGATCTGCTTGTATTCATGTTTTGAATTGCGATTAATTATTTCTTATGTATAATATATGTGCTAATGACCTGTAGCAAAGTACGACCATACACACATTTGTTGTAATTTGTCATTAATATACGCTCAATCGAAAGGCACTGAAATAAAAAGCTTAGCAGCACCATGACTGAGCATGAAAACTAGAATATAAATACTTATTTTCTCCATATAAGATGCACTTAGGATTTGGAAGAGAAAAAAAAAGATAATATATTCAAAACCAAATAGTGAGCCAACCCCCCCCCCCCCGATATGGAAGAATCCTTCCCAAAAACCCCATAACATTTCTGTGCTATAACTCCCCCAGTTCCCTATGACTGGTAGGGTGGCAGATCCCCGGTCCTCAAAAACAAGCAGCATGTAGAATTCCCCCTCCCTATATAACAGGCAGAATACCCAGATAATGGGTAGTGTGGCAGATGTCCCACTCATCCTCAAAGGCAAGCAGCATGCAGAATCCCCCTCACCAAATAACACACATCATGCATGATACCCCCACCCCCATACAGATAGCAGATCCCCCCCACCATCCCAAAAGCAGACAGTTTGTACAATCCCCCTCCCCCATATAACAGGCAGTGTGCAGAGTACCCCCAACCCACCATATAGCAAGCAGTGTGTCAGAACCCCCCAATGCCCAGTCAGGAAGAAGCCACCACTCTCTGCTGCCAGGGTGCACTCAATACAGCTGGCCGCATGCCAATTCATTAATGACAGTGCACAGAACGGAGCACAAATATAGCCCTATAAGACAAATAGGCCTTTTTTCTTAGCTTTTGGGGGAACATAAGTGCATACTATATGACATAAAATACGGTCTATGGAAAGAGAGTCTTAGGAGTAACTTCCAGCCTCAATATGGTTGAGTCAATATTTTACATGAGATCCATATCACATGCAAAAGCTTTCTCTTTGTACACATATTAGACAATCCCACATTTGTGTGAAGCCTGCAAGAAAGCAACAACATCTCTCTCTTCCTATGAGATTTTACTCGCATTAGTTTACTGAATCACTGTATGTGTGTTGTAACTCCCTTGTTACCCCCCTTGGGGGGGGGGGGGGGCACGCTTTTTTCTCTTGATTATTTTGTGTGTATATTTTGTGTGTGAATCCTTTTAAAAAAATTAGCCTCTCCTAGCCAAATTTTTTAAAATCAAGAAGGAACCAGGCATAAGGGCTAGTATACCAGCAGACTGCATTAATCCGGGTTATGGCCCCCACTTTTCTATAGACATATTGTATCTTGACCTGATAAAGGGATATTACCCTGAAAGCTAGTTATTTTCTGTACCCGCATGAATAAAGAAAAGTGGGGGCCAGAATCTGGCTTTATGCAGCATTCATACGGTTTTGTTTTGTTTTTCCACTTACTTATTGGTTTAGCAGTGTCAGGGAGGGCAATGCCAGATTCCAGGGTGCATAGCCATTTCTTTGATTCTCATACTAGTATACCAGCAGGCAGTGGCATAGACAAAAAGAAAGACTAGACGCGCACAGCCTAATGCTATCGCCAAGTGGGGGTGCCAGACCAAACTGTGCCCATCTATACCATTATCACAACCATTGGAAAGGGGATTCTGGAAGCCCCACACAGGTCCCCAGATGGTCTGCACTCTACCCACAAAATTTGTATATGATATTAAAGCACCACAATAACTAATGCTATAAGAAGTTACAGTTTTATTAATGATATAAAAAAGACTCCTATGGGAGCCAATGCACACAAGAATACAAAATGACAATGTTAAAAAACATACACACACGAGTACAAAAACACGGGGGGGGGGGGAAGAGGATAATTGGGCTACATATATATTATACAGCAAATGTTATTCCTAACATGAGGCTCATCTCACTGACCAGCAATATACATGTAATCAGTTTGGTGCCCTATCACACATATAATCTCCCCAGGTATAAATCCAATACAAGGTAAATGTACACAACCTAATCTGACAGTGTATCTAAATCCCAGGAGAGTGTCTGCTAAGCAGACTGAAAGACACTGATCATATAATAACAGTGAGGAAACAGTCAGAGAGGAGTATATAAAAAACAAGGTTTACATTACCACATAATGTCTCTTGCCCGCCTCAGAACCCCCCGTGTGTGCCGGCCCGCCGACGTGTTTCGTGGACTCGCCCACTTCACCAGGGCGCAGTGGCAGGCAGTGGCAGACTGGGGCCAAAAATCATCCCTGGATTTTACCAGTCCTTGGCCGGCCTGAGACATCCTTGCTGAGGCCCCCAACCAGGATGCTGGGGCTATAGCATTAGGCACTGGGGGTCCCTGGCTTGCAGTAACAGTGGGACTGGGTACAGGGGGCTTTGAGGCAGACTAAGGGGTAGGGATGAATGAGAGTGTTAAAAGCAGCAGCCCAACTTGCCCCAAATTAGTGTGGACCATCGATAATTCCCTGGGTCTCTCTCTGGCCAGTCTGCCCCTGCCAGCAGGGCCAGGGCAGCCTTTGAGTCCTGGCAGACCATATACACGTTTCTTTTTCACATTTGCAGTAATAAAAAAAATCCAATGCTGCCTGTAATTTTCATATAAAAAACATGCCGGCAATAGCAGCACATTTTTTTTCGATGAAAAAAGCCATGTCAGTTAGTGAAGTCATGTCTCTCCTGTTCAAAGTGGCAAGGTTTTAGCAAGAGTAAAATTCCAGCTAACAAAAACCTGATCTTGCACAAATGCCCTGGCTCCAAACATTCCCTGAATCACATGGGTTTACACTTTTTGAAAGAAGTCTGCCGAATCAGGAAAGAGGGGAAAATTGGCACAAACATTTTTTTCTGATTTAAACTTATTTTTTTGCAATAAGGTAAAGTCAGTTTCCAGGAATATCCATTAATGAACTTACTTACGTTATGTGTAGGGCCTCTTTAGGAAGGCTTAGAAGAGACCTCCATTTAACAGAAACTCAGTCCTGTATAGACTGTCATTGTGAAGAAATTCAATTTTGATGAAGAAGGATCAACTGAAAACGTTTAGGCCTTATACACATACCAGTTTGGGATGTTCTGCAGTTTCTGCATTTCAGTTATAAAGGAAAATGTGTGAGAGAGCAGCCTGCTGCAGGAAGGTGTTTCTGCATGCCAATTAAGTGAATACTTCAATGGCCACTTAATCTTCCTCATGCTACATACAAATATGATTGGTAATTATTTTTCCTACTGTAGTGTATTTAAGTTATTTTGTTTATTGATGACCATCTGAGGTTTGGCCCTCCATAGGAATGGTGTCTCCAATCAAGCCAAGCCCCAGATTTTAGAGTCGGCCTGTAGCATCCATAATAGTTTACGGTCTGTGGTATCGCTCATATCAGCTGTGGCTGACTCTGGCTCTCTAAACCTCTACCTTTATCACTTTTAATTTAGCCGCCACAGCTATTACAATGTCTAAATAAACTCTTTCTAGCAGGAGATTGCAACCAATACTGGTTCCTTCATGCAGTGGCATCACTAAAGGTGACAGGGCTCTGATGCAGACATTAAATAGGGCCCCATCATGGCTCATACAGTAACCTAAACTGGATATAATTAGACTACCAAACACTTAAAAAGGAGGAGGTAAATTGGGGTTTCTTTCTATCATAAGAAGAGTGGAGGAGCAACTATAGTGGGGGCCCTTGACATGTAGTTACACCCCTACCTCCATGACTCTGGGGTGTATAGACAAGGAGAGATGAAATGCTTGTAAGGTACAGGAGTAAATAAACATTTCCCTGTAAACTTAGTATGTGAGGTTTATTTAGAATGATAGGAAATGATTTGTCCCAATCGTTAACACAGTACATACTTTTTCCATAACTTATCTGCATCACATAAACTTATATAAAAATTACTTTCCTGTTTTGCCTGTAGTTTAATTATTTACACATCATGCAGTCTACAGTCTTTTCTTGTGTATGCTTAATACAGTTATATTGTGCTTCTCTGGGCTCATGCCAGGAAAATGTCAGAAGATACAGAAGAAAGGAAGAGTGTAAATAATTTGTTAGACTCTATTCTTTTTGCAAATGCCTTGGAGCTTCCTCAGCCAGTGCTTAGTGCTGCAGCTCGAGAATTTCTGCTGCATATTAGCTCCTCAGAGCTTTTTACCTTATGAAACCTGGGCTTTATACTTGAGTGAACTTCCCATTAAAACATTAAAAAAAACAGGGTAAATTAGCTCAAATTGTTCATTATTTCTAAAAACAGGCTTCCAACAGTATAAGATATAACAAAAAGTCCAGTTTATCTAAACCGCCTCTTTCTGCAATTTTCAATTCCACTTGGCCTTTCAGGCTTAGTTATGGCTCACACAGGGTGCTTGCTGGCTCCCATCTGAAACAGGCTCCCCTGCTTTTCCTACAGAGCTCCTTGGCCCAGCAGCCTTGGATTGTTCTGGGTCAGCCTGCCCTCCAAGCTTCACACAATCAAAGCTTTCTGACTCCCTGTATAAGAGCTTTCCACCTCTCAAGGATAGAGAGGCTCTGCAGGTTAGAGCCCTGGCTCAGAGAGTTTCTGCAATACATTACTTGCTCTCTCTGCATAGCCCAGCTCCACTTTAAAACCAAGTCGCACACACTAAAAAGACCCAGACTGGATTCTGCATCCCGGTTTCCACCACTTTCCCCCACTAACAGTGAACAGTGCTGTTTAGTAGGAGTCCCGAAGTATATGATGCTCAGCGCTGTCACTCATCGCTGTCTATTCATTGCAATGGAGGGGTGTGCCTGGCACTCTATTGTAATAAATGGATAGCACTGTGTGACTGATGCGAGGGCCAGGACGACGCGCAAGGCACTGGGAGCATAGTTTGCTGAAACCGGGAAGTTTTAGAGTGTTGGACCGGCATGGGCCAGCTGTGTGTAAGGGTGAGTGCCTGTTTTTTTTGTGGGCTTAGTAACCCTTTATAATAACTTGGGATAGACTATTTCTCCCTTGTGCTGGCACTATACAAACAAGTTGAGTCATTTTGAAAAAACATACCAGCTCTCTAATAAGAGGTCCATTGTGTTACATTGTTTTATCTAAATAGCAATTCATTTATCTTAATTGATTCTATTGTAACCATCTGTGATACTTTCTAAAGCATTAATGAGCCTATTATTGGAAATTAGATAGCATGAATTGCAATGTGATGTGTCCATCTCACTATGGGATGGGAATGAGTCTCTAAGGCTTGCCTCCTCTGTATATATATATATATATATATATATATATATATATATATATAGGAAACCCTATTTCCAAAAAAGATGAGACAGTATAAATGTGAAACTATATATATATTCCCATTAGAACACAGAGCAATATAGTTGGAAGTTAGAAAAGTTTCTATTTCTTAAAAGTAATAACTAATTTAGAAATTGATGAAAGCATCACATCTCAAAGTAAGTACTAATAAAAAACAGCTGGGGTGTCAATTTTCAATTAAATCACATGAGAGGCAGAGTATTTCAGAATCAAAGATTGTCAGAGGGTCACCAGTCTGTGAAAAACTTTCAGAACAATTTCAGAAAAAAATGTATTAAATGTTACTGGGAAGCCTTTGATTGTTCCACCATCTACAGTACATATTATTATCAAAGAATTCTGAGAAATTTTCAGAAATCTATTTGCACAAGGAACAAGACTCACGGTCATTTTTTTGATGTGCACAATATTTGGGCCCTCAAACAGCAAACGGGTATAAATTGTTAATGCAAATCACTACAAGGACTCAGGAATATGTCCAGAAAACCTTGTCTTCATCATGCCATCTACAAATATAAGTTAAAACTCTATCATGCAAAGAAGAAGCTATGTATCAACTAAAGATAAGAAAACCAATTTGTCTGAATCAGAATTTGCAACACATTTTAGGGAAAAATTTAAGGAATCAAAATTTCTTGTAATGATGACCCAAATTTTTCCTTGAAATTCTTATTTTTTTTTTAACTCCCCAGCCACTGCACTTTTCACTGCCATTAGTTTCCCACACCGCTGCTTACAAGATATTCTGCAAATTGTCTGAAATACATTTTTACAAAACTTGCAAAACCCTTTAATATTAACACAATCCAAAAACACAGCCATCTCTGGACCAAAACGTATTTTAAATGGAAAGAATCAAATGGAAATCTGCTCTGTGGTCAAGTGAATACAAATGTAAATAACTTTCTGGAAACTGCAGATGTTGTCCTGTGCCAGGTTGTGGTGCACCAACACATACTGGCATATCATTGATGATCCTTCCCACTGATGTCCCCTACTCCTGCTGATGCTATGTGCTGCCTCTTCCATAATGATGAGTGCTGCCTCTGCCACCTCTCTTTTCTGGTCTTATGTTCACTGCCTGCTACTACCACTGGTCTTGGTGGAGAATGGTAAACCAGGGATGGATGGGGACACCGTTGCCACACTCCTGTGTCATAGTGCAATATACAAAAGTGTACTGTGTTTCAACCACACTGTTGTGTACAATAAGCCTAAATGTTCTCTGGCCCCTTTGGCACCCATTGGAATTAAATCTCAATCTTCCTTATGGGTGTCAAATACATCAAAGTGACAGTAACTCATACTCTGTATTTTTCACTGGCAGGCTGATTCATTAATAGCGCCAGGTAGCGACAGATGAGCGACTGTAGCGGTATTTTCACAGCGCCCGCTAGTATTCGCTGTGCTTGGCCGTTGTTCGGCTGTTGACAGCGACTCAGTCAGTGTGCGGTAATGTTGAATACGGGGTTAGGAGTCGCTGTTTGACAGGTTCCGCGCTGTATGGGAGCGCATGACAGCGAACGGCCATAGCGAACGGCTCCCAGCATATTCATTAACAAATCACGCTCCAAAAATTCTCGCGCTGTGAAATGCTTGTTTAAACCCCAGAGCGCTGGCGGCGATGGGTTAAAAGTAGTTTTTTAACCCCCAAACAACCATATTTTTAGAAAAAAAAAAAAAACATGTTTTTCAAAACATTTTGTAATATGAATACATTAATATCAGACCTGTAATATCAATTCTGCACACATTTTTTTTTTTTTTTTTTTTAGCTTAAAAAAAATATCTAACATTGCAGAAGTGGCAAGTGGTCACAGAATTTTTGTCATAAAAAAAAAAAATAATAATAATAATAGCAATTAATTATGAATATTTAAAGATTGCTCCATTGAAATGCATTGGAGAGCGCCAGGTAGCGAGAGGTCATACCTGTCGCTGTTCAAGGTCGCTCACTGGCGCTGTGGGGTGAGGCTGGAAAAATGATGAATGATTCGCTATCTGGCGCTCTGTCAGTCGCTAAGCAGGATCGGCTTCATAAATGTGTGATTGCGGAGGGGAGCCGGCGTTCTCGTGGCGGTGAGCGTCATTACCGTTCGCTCACCATTCGCTACCTGGCGCTATCCCTTGTTAAATAAGGGCCTAAGTTTAATTTTCGCTGCAATTGGCAAACCTCACTTTCACATTATATTTCGATCAGCTTCAAATGTAAAGTGAGTTAATGGTCCTTCAGTACCTTTGAGTACCTTTCCCACCCCTTTGACGTCCCATCAGCACTCTAGGAGGCCCGAAAATCAGGCAAAGATCTCGCCAAGTCTGCATTCCAGTACCACTTATGCATCTTATGTGACCACTAGCAGTGATTTGATTTTCTCAGACATGTACAGACACCTAGTTGGCTGAGAAATCAATTTGTGGATTCCGCCTCCCCCTCCATGGGAACATAGGATGCCCAAGGGGTGAGTGATAAACCAGTCTGTGGGTTGTTTTACTTTATGTCTACTTTAAGTAATAAGAGCTGTAGAAGAAGCATCTGTACATGTTTTATATAATGCAGTGTGAATTATTACAAATACATAAAGGCAAATGATTTCTCTGTTAATATTTTAAACATATTAATTTCTAATCCCACATCTTATCCCAACATTTACCGGTAGTTGCAATACATCAGTATGTTTAAAAATTAAAAAATCATCCCATGCATAGCCCAGTAAGTAAGCTACAGTACTTTTTATTTCAAATCACATTTCTGTAGCTTCACAATCCTTTCCCCCTGGCGTTTTGCCATTGTGACATTTTTACAACCTTTTTTTGGCTGTGGACTGATAGTCCTCATGTGCAGCTAGAGCTCGGGATTTACAGAGTGTGTTACATGACAGCAGATAAATAAGCAGGCATGACACAGAGTCAAGGGACCTGTTCTGAATACTAAGCCTCATGAAACCAGGCCAAGCAAACAGCCCAGCGCCTGGTCATGAAAGCCCATGAAATGTAGAGGGAATACAGGACACACAAATGTATATATTTACTGATCTCCATATTCATATGCACTGCACTACATCGACTGCAAAGATCTTATATGCCAAAGGTTTGTCGACATCCAAAGTAAAACTAGTGTAGGAAACCACAGCAATCCCTTTATACTGAATCGTTTGAAAATAAGCTGTGCAGTGAGCTGGCTATAAAGTCATTGTACCCCAGACACGTTTGGTAGTTCTACAGTACATTTATTTTTAAAGATCTGTGTATTAGACTAAGAAGTAGGAAGGGACCGAGAGATGTGTCTATGTAGGGCATTCATTCATTGAGGACAAATAATGCCTGGAGTGAATAGTCAAAAGCAACTGGATTTGTGACTATTTACCCAAATGGCTTTTCTAAGTTCACAAGGCTGTTGGATTAACCATCATAATTAGTACTAGTGAGCTATACTTCTCAAATTCATCTCTTTGCAAAACCATGCAATACCAACAAAGTGTTAGTAACAGTACACAGCCAAAATGACTAGTGCTGGCACCAAGGGTGGCAAGAAATAACAACGAGCACCACCCCAGGGCCCCAAGATTGGCCTTTAGAAACAACCCCCTAATACACAGGGTGTTACACACATTATCTACAAAGCTATAGCTTTATTGATGGAATGTCATTAGTACACAATGACAAGACAAATGAATTTCAGCAAACATGGCATCCCTACTCAATACTACACAAAGCGTATTTGTTATTTTTTATTTTCTATGTGTTTGCAACCCTGTATTATAAAAGAAAACCATTTTCCCTAGCAACAATGGGTTTACCTTAGCAATGTACATTAGCTGGTTAAAAGTACAGATCAGAAATCATCAGATCATCTGTTTGGCTGAGGCAGAGGTGACAGATTTAACCCGTTCTGCTGTAATTTAACTTATTCGGATAGAAGGGATCACAATTGTGTGTTCCAATAGCTAAAGGTTTACTGGCAGTGATCTCAGTTTCGAGTGCCATTACTGCTGTGTGACTTAGCCAAAGTTGCTGATGAATTGGACTATTACAGTGGAAGCATTCTGGGATTTGTAGTCAGTACTTTTCACTCAAGGCCAGAAAAAACACTCCTACCTTAGGATCAGAGACACACAGGAATATATAGGAATATTGGAAACTTGGAAACGGCATGCCAATAAATAATTCACAGGTCTGAGGGCACAATCCTAACATAAATGTTTATTTTACATACAATAAGGCAGAACACCAAAAACCCAACAAAAATATAGTTTTCCTTTAAAAATCTAGGTCCTCCTTAGATATATAATTTTCTCTGCATAGCCAATAGGGTTCTGTTGTATCCCAACTTATGGCCTGATTTATCAAGCACTTCTGCCACACAGAGCCACATTGGTGCAAATCAGAGTAGTATCAAATATAATAAACTAATATTTTTTTTCACGCTTGCACATTTACTAAAAAAATAGCAGTGCAGCAAAATGATGTAAATAATATAACTCATATTTTGCACTACTCTAATTTGCACAGAAATGGCACTGTCTGGCAGAAGTGCTTGATAAATTAGGCCCACAATTATTTCTCTGCACTCAGAAAATATTTGCTAATGCAAAGTACCTGAGGTGATATATAAAGTGAATGCACTAAATAAATTCCGTGTGTTAGCAAATAGCTCATGAGAACTTCTTCAAGGATCTTTAATGAACACAAAGTTGTTGTTTTTTTGGAATTGGCTGGCAACTTTAATAAAAAACAAGATCTGTGATGGAAGACCTGGCATATTTCACATGCCAGGTTTCCTTCGATAAAGGCCAAAGCATTAATGAGACATAATAGTCAGCACTTACAGTTAAATGTAGATCATAATATGCATAATAACAAAAGTATATCTATACATAAATCTGCATTATTCATCTTTTACAGCACATTAAACAGATCATTGAAATGTCAGTACGTGGACACTTTGCAGCAGACTGGGGGCTCCCTTGACATTTCAAATTGTTCTATTATTTTATGATTCTGTGGTTTTATTTCTGCAGTCCTATCAAAAAATTGCTGTATGCCATTTTAGCATAAAAACAGGAACGGATTTAGCTGGGAGGGCCTAGACATTTCCCCTAGCTCCTACCTTAAAGAGTAAAACTCCTTATAATCATCCTAGTCTACCCTTATTCATTAACTATTGATAGGACTACCTATACCTTCAGCCTAAATTATCACTAGCGCCTCGTAGCGCCACTTGAGCATTTGCCGAGAGGCGCTCATAGCGTATCTGCCGCAACATTGGCCACAGGCAGACGGCCAAAGGCTATGTGGTGCTGTGCCCCCGTTTGTTTTTTTGCTAATGGAGCGAGCGACATGTAGCTCTGGTGGCAAGCGCCAGAAATCATTTAAATTTAACATGTAAATAAACAGCGCCAGCAGGGGCGCTGTGAAACCATGATACTCAGGCATACAGCGCCAGGTGCAATACAGAAAATGGCTTTAACTAGGGATAGCAGCACAGTGATCAAGCAAAAACACATGGAATGACATTGGAGACATACAAATGACATGGCACATGATTAGAAGGCATGAAAATGCAAGTTAGCGGCGGGTAACCTAAGTACAATAATGAATAAAAAAAACATTCTGAACAGGTCAGTGATCCTGTGTCACTTGACTGAGCATGCAAATTAAAATACTCTAACCAGAAGTCATCAAAAATATGTAACTGGAATGGCTAATTGAAGTCTATGGGAGAACGACAGCCCCTAATGTGCTGTAGGAAACACAAGGCCCCAAATGTATATATGTGTATATATGCTAACTGTGAATATTCAAGATAGGGGAATTCCATTATTCTAGAAGGCTCTAATTAAAATAGTGAGACCAGCCTAAGCAATGTGACCTTGTTTGACCAGGATTTTATGTATTCTTTCACCACCATTTTTCAATTGCCACTTCTGAATTGATTTTTTTTGTTCCTGGACTCTCTAATCTTAAATGATGGGTATACACCGAGATGTGCTTCTCTAACCCATCACACAATAAAGTGCAAAAGCACAATAAAACAATTGCTTGAGCCTGACTGGGTTTTGAACAGCTCTATAATTCAGGTACAGAAATATTCAAATAAGGTTTTACAAATTATCGGTTATTCCTATAAATGTGGAAGCCCTCAGTCCTAGGTAAGAGACCCAGAGAGCCTTTCAGATTTAATATACATTAAAGTGGTGTAAATCTCTACCTCACTGGAAAAATGCCATACCTTACCTGTAGACCTATAGTATGCCATCACAAAACCTCACCAGATGCAGGATACTCTTCATTTATAGGCCTGAAGTAAAATATAACCTGGCAACTTAAACTTAAAGAAAATTTGGGGCCTCCAAGTAATACTATGAGGTCAACACTTCACTGAGAATGTTGTCTTTGCTGAAAGCACAATCCATCCATCCTGAGATATACAGACAGTGTCATTAAAGTGGGGTTGTACTGCAAATGAAAAATAACAAGGTGCCTGTAGTGTGTAGTATTGCTGACCGTTTTCCAGAAAGGTTGCATAACCCCCCTGCCCCTCCCCATTCTTTGTTATGTTGAGTATCAGCATAGCAGCATGTAGTGAGATATTCTAAGGGCAGACTTTAATTGGATAGGAGAACACTCATCCATCAAAACCAAAGGCCACAGTAGTCATACAAGCTGCTAAGTACACTATATTTAGGAAACTGTTTATTTTGATCAGTAGCCATATATTGTGCAGGTTGCTACAAAAGCAAAACAAGTGTATATTAATGGTCAAATGTTTATCAGGCTGAGCTTTTTTATTCACAGCTCTGCTACTTTTGCTTTGCCAAATCCTAGAGAGGCTCCATATAATGCAGCAGACACGCTGTGTGGACAGACCCCCCTGGAGAGTGTGGAGCTGTATAATCAGGCATCATTAAGTGTCTCTTTTGTAAAATGTGTTTATTGGGTTAGAGTTGGTATTATCCCTCTCAGGTCAGCTCTGGGACAAGACAGGGATTAGTGACATTTCTTTTTACAATGTTCATTAACCTTAAAGATAAGCATATAATGACCCGACTGGTCTTGTTGCAATTTACAGGTTCATAAGCTGAATAACTGTCATTTCTATTACTTTTCCATAAGCTTTACTGCCTCAGAAATTTACTTTGCGTTAAAGATTGAGTAATATGGCTTTATTAACATTCATTTGTCCTTCTTTGCAGTGAAATATATATAGAAGGGTTGGAAAAAAGTATAATTTAGCTTGAATGTATGTTTACCCATATGGTTCCTTCTAAATTGCCACAATTAAGAATATGTATTGTGATTTGTGATCTAAGGAAGACTATAGCTATGTGCAAGTATAGGGTGGATGCATGTGATCTAGCAGCAGGGGCTACATTTTGGTAAGCTCCTCATGCTAAAGCACTGATGGGAGGGCCAACTTGTTCGACTTGAATTCATGATCTTACCTTGGGTTCATATTTTTTCCAGTATATTCAAAATACTTTCTAAAGGAGATCTTGGAACCCAGCATTAAGGGGTCATTGCACTCCCACAGAGGAGAAAAATATCCCAGGGCCTACCAGCACAAGTGAGGCAACACATCACAAGTGTGAAAAAAGACAGCTGTCTTGTTACTATGGCAGATATTTCACCCAGGGGTGAAGTGTGCAATCAATGTCACCACATTTCTCCAAGACACCACTGCCAATGCGCCTCTCCTACAGTATATCACTCTCCCTGTAACCTCCCATCTTTACTGTGACCATATTTAACTACCTTTACAGACCAGTTCTATTTACCCTTTCCACTTATCCCAAAGCAGGCAACAGGTACAAATAACTGGTCTATAGTTTTGTCTGAACACTGATTGCTTCACCTGTGCATCTGTGAGGGGATCCTGTTGGTGGGCCTCGAGGAGGAGGGTTGGAAACCCCTGTACTAGAGCAATTTGAGTTTTGGACCACTGTAAGGTCTTGTAACATGAGGGTCTGCAGAAGTTGCTGGAGGGTGTCTATACAAAGCTTTGTACTGTAGCAGCATGGTCTCACTGTTATGATTACTAATAATTGCGGAAGCCCAGGAAGCATGGTGGATCTTTGTGCAGGGGTTAATTTAAGTTCTATTAGGCATCTTTAAAATATTATAAGAGGACAATGACAGTCGGAAATGTAACGGCACTGTTTGATCAATAAACACAGTAAAAATTGTCATAAAAATCGCCTGACTAAGCAATATTTAGGGAAAACTAATTTCGTTATGAATTACACTTAAGAATACATTTTTCAATGGCAAGAAAAATCTGATATACTTAAAGACAGGAATATATTATGTCTGACTTTACAACCAATGTTAAATGTTGAATCATTGATGCAGGCATAGATACGTCAGGGATAATATTTTCCATTTCAAGGGCATACAGAATTTCTTTGGCATTATGGATTTGGCTAACCAGTTCATCTTGCTTATTATGTAAAAAATTCTTGGGAGACTTTTCAATGAATAGTGTTAGACAACAGACAAGTGGAACGGAGGTTACATCAATAAAAATGGTCTGCCAGGGACCATCATTAAAAATGGGTTGTTTCCAGTTTAATGTTAAAAGCTTTTAAAACTTTTTAAATTGTTACATTCTAAAGTTAATTATATATAAAAGGCTAATAATAACTGTTAATCACTTAATGTCTCTAATTTCCTGCTCTCTCTGCCTCTATTCCATACACCATTTTCTAGTATGTGCTTCATTCTATTTGCATGTCTAGTACTACCTTATTATAGCAAGTTTAAAACCCATTGGGAGTTAAAACATTTTCAATTAATAGTGCAGCCTTTTAATCATGACCAAAATTAGGCCATGGATATTTACATTCACTTCGCTTCTGAAGGTTAAATGCAACCTACAACAGGGAAAAGAGTTGGTTGGGGAGGAACGGCCCTTACTGCTATAGACAACTTAAACTTGTGTTTTAATTCTAAGAGGAATGAAGTTGCATTCTCACCCTCTTGAATGGCCCTTTCTAATCTTTACTATTAAACCAGACCAACGCCCTTACAAGAAGCAATGCTCACACACATCTCGTCCCAGGGCAATTCAGAGACAGATAAAAATTAATTTACCTTTTTGTAATTCTTGCCATGGTTGATTATTTTCCCCCATCATTGGTGTCCTATGGACCTGACAGTAGCCTCCCAAGAGCTACAAAGAGGTAGTGCTGCTAGGTTTCCTGCTACTGTGCATTGTGGCTTATGTCAATTAAATCTAGGTAGCAGCATTGTTGGGATGCTGGGAAAGGAAGCTTTTCTGATGTTTCAGCTTCCCAAGATGGCGACCTGGAGTAAACTGGTGAGGCAGGGTTACAGCTATGACACAATTTCTGTTGAACAAGGCTGTTGATCAGGATGACACTTATACACACTGAGTATCGGACACTAGACTTCTATTGGCTGGTTTAAGTCATTTATAAAAGTCTGTACGTTCGTGTTGATATACAGGGGTTGATAGTCAAAAAAAAAAAAAAAATTATTAAAGAGACTGGAAAGACTTTTGGCCCCCTGTACTCTGCAGCACAGGGACTTCTCAACTTAGAAAGCTCTACTGTGGAAAAAAGCTAGGAAGGCATACACATGGTGATGAGAATGCCCCTCTCAGTGAACCTGAATGATTGCCAGCTACCCATGAATGGCTGGCACCCTGAAAATAGAAGGTGGTGAGTACAAGAGGCCCAGTGATTGGGCTTTCCAGACAGGAGAGTGCAGTGGAACTATTCCAAATTGCATCTATCCTGGGCAAAATAAATCTGCATCTGTCATTGTCAAAACATTTTGTTCCTGTCTTGGGCAAAATAATTCTGTGGCTGTCCAAGGCAAAATAATTTTGTTGCTGTCCTGGGCAAAATAATTCTGCATCTGTCCTAAGCAAAAAATTCTGCCTCTGCATCTGTCTTGAGCAAAATATTTATGTGGATATCATGGGCAAAGTAATTCTACATCTGCATATATCCTGGGCAAAAGCATTCTGTGGCTGTCATGGGCAAAATCTCGGTCCAGGCACTAAGGCCATTTTAACACAACCATAATAAAACTTCTCATTCATAGATTAGGTGTATGTTCCCTGGACCACCCTCCTAACCCAACTTATCCAGCAGGGGTTCATCCAACCCTGCAGCATATACACTGAAGTGCTCCCTCTTTTTCTCTTTCAAAATAATTTTGTGGCTGTACTGGGCAAAATAATTATGTATCTGCATCAATCCTGGGCAAAATAATTATGTGGCTGTCCTGGACAAAATAATTGTATGACTGTCCTGGGAAAAATATTCTTGTATCTGTCCTAGACAAAATAATATCTTTCCTGGGCAAAATAATTATGCGTCTGGAACCATATATTTGAATGGATGTATTTGCCTTTTGTTTTTCATTTGTTATTACTTGGCCCATTGAAAGCGACCAAAATGCTGATGAGGCCCTTGATGAAAATGAGTTTGACACCCCTGCCCTATAATGTGGAGTAGAGGGGACCAACAGTCAAAAAGGACTGGTTGACTGGTGTACTTTAAAGCAGCTTTTTTTTTGTTGATCCAAAAAAGAATGATTTGATAATCTTAATGATATGTCTTTCTAATTCTGCACCACTGGACAAAGGAAGGAGCCAAAGATTCTATTCTAATGATTCTAACGGTGACCAACTTTAAATTGTGCTCTGGTCCCTTTACCACCAAGGATTAGATATGCTTCTTACTCGGTTTATCTATAACTGAATAAGAAGCCACTTAGAGAGAGACCAATATTAGACTTTATATAGTGGACTTAAAAGAGACTAAATATCCCTTATTCAAGAGTACAAGTTTGACTAGCCTGAATTTTGTTCCTTGCCCCCCCCCCCCCGGCATCCTGATCTGGAATGCTCTGCTGCATGAACCCCCCCCCAGATCACCCAGTAAAACTCACCTCTTCCCAGTCCTACAGTGCATGCGCAGGTTCTCATCCAATCAGAGCCGTTTGCTGTGCATATGTAATGTTTAGCACACAACTGAGCTTGGTTGGATGCAGCAGCTCCCTATTCTTTAACTCGCCAAAGGGAGCCAACGGAGGTGAGTTTGGTGATGACCCAGGGGGAGGTTTCACACAGCGGGGTTTCCTACGGTGGGAGTGTTTTTTCTGGCCTTGAGTAAATCTACTGAATGCAAATCCCAGAATCCTTCCATTGTAACAGGTTAACACATCGGCATCTTTGGCTAAATCAGTAGCACTTTGGCTATTGGAACACAACACTGTGATCCTCCCTATCTGAATAAGTTGAATTACAGCAAAATGGGTTAAATCTGTCAGCGCTGCTCCAGTCGATGAGATGATTAGCAAGGAAGTCTCTGATCTGTACATTGAATGGACGCTGAGATTAACTCCTTAGCTACTGGAGCACAATATTTTGATTCTCCCTAGCCGAATAAGCTAAATTACAGCAGTCTGTCGTCTCTGCCTCAGCCAATCAATTGATTAGCACATTGAATGTACAAGTTGCTGTACATTGCTAAGGTAAACACATTGTTGCTAGTGGAACTGTTTTCTTTTATAACACAGAGCTGCAAACAAATAGAAAAAAACAGATAAACTTAGAACATTGAAGACTTTTTGGCACACAATAATGGAAATTACCCTATAACTTACTCTTAGTTTATTCATATTAAAAAAACTGAAGCAACTGTGACTGGCCTTCTCCTGACTAGCGAAATGTCTTAAAGTAAAATACAGCAAGTCCGGTTGCTTTAATTTATTACAATAGATATACCAGGACCTAGATTAATGAGAACCTTCACACACATTTACATGGTCACTATAGCAAGGAGTGAGGATTTTTCCTCCCCATGACAAGCAGTAACATTAAATTGGATTTTAACTAGTGATGCACCAGAGCAGGGGCAATCTGGTTCAGGAGGCCCTCAGGCTGGATATTCCCAGAATCTGGAATGTTGTACTCCAGGATGTCAGCTACAAAAGATTTGTCCCCCATAACTTTGAACTGGTATGGGGGTCCCTTGGCTTCACTTCAGAAGAAGTTAAAAAAGAAAAAATATAGTTTAAAATAAAAAAGAACTTACTGATGCCGTGTCTTTCTTCATCTTCATCAGTGGGGGACACTCTCTCTGCTGGTCCATAAATCTACATAAATAAGACACTCTGCAGGTTCTCTGGGTCATCCTGGTTGCTGGTTTGCTGCTGGTGAAGAACTATTGCAGTCACTCCTCCAGCATCTCTAGTGGGGGGGTTGGTCGCTGCTCACTTCACGTCCCACCAAGCTAATGCCTAGCCGCTGGACAGGGAGGCTTTTATACCACAGAGAAGAAGCCTCTGTGAAATCCTTCCATGTGACTTATGACATATGACATAACTGGAGGACAGGGACATGGAGGGGTATTCCCTGGGGGAGGCCCTGGCCTAGCGAACCTGAAGAGAGTATGCAGTCAAAGATAGATGTGGCGATGGTGAGTTATTTTTTTATTTTTTTGCGAAGTTGTAAATACTTAAATGGGCCCCATATACCTGTTCACAAGGCAATGATAGCTGGCATGCCACCAGCCAACAGTGAAGGGTGGCATGCTAGATAGTTTTTTTTATTATTCTTTATTTCTATTTTGCAAAGCATAATGAAATACAACATAGGAAAACACATAAGGGAAGTGTAGCTGTCCGTAGCTTACTGAATACATTTTCCCAGACAGTACAGTTATCACTGTAATACAATTGCCAAGAGCATACAAAGTCATGTAATCTATCAGCGTTAGGGGGAGGTGGATGGGGCTTGATGAGGATTACCTCCCCCAAGACCCATCCCAGTGTTGTTCCTGAACGCTCCCTTGTCACTCATCCCCCATGATGCCTTAGGGTATGGCCTTCGTCAGAGAGAATGGACTCTTAACATGTAACAAAAGATACATGGGAGGGGGGTGTGGGATAGGATGTATCAGAAATAAAGAGGGGTGTCAGCTCAGAGGGTGTCTGCTCTATGGGGGCCGTTCGCTCCCGCCCCAGCTCGTGATGTGCGTTGGGGACTCCACATTTGTCTCCAACCCATCAGTGTATGGCAGCATCAATCTAACTCCTACTTATTGACTCAGTTGTCCAACAGAATTCTGTACTCTTCTGACTCCTGAAAGACCATCCAGGGTAGCCAAGTGGTCCTGAACTGCTCGTCCCTATCGTGAAGGGATAAGGTCATGTCCTCCATTTCCCTAATGGAGGATACTTCCCTCAGCCAGTCCCTCACTGATGGGGCTCCCTTCTGTTTCCATAACCTCGGGACCACTTGTTTAGCCGCATTTAGTAGGTGGACCAATAAAGACCTCTTATATTTCCCAATGGGGCGATCCACTAGGTGCAAGAGTATGATTGCGGGGTCGTTTCTGGTCTGAGAACCCGTGATCTTCTCAATAACTGGTATGACCTTTCCCCAGTATGTCTGAATTTTAGGGCATCCCCAAAAGATATGAAATAGAGTCCCCCTATCCTTGTTACACCTCCAACAGCGATCATCCACCCCTGTGAACATCCTGCTAATTCTATCCAGCGTATAGTACCATCTAGTTAATAGTTTATAATTCGTCTCCTGTACTTTGGTGGCAACTGAGGATTTATGTGCCAGGGCCGCCACCTTCTCTTTTTGCTTATCTGAGAGGGGTCTGCCCAAATCAGCTTCCCAATCCTTCCAGAACGTTGGAGGGTTCCCCTGTTTCCCAGAGAGCAATGAGTATATCCTGGAGATAAGGTGTGAATGTTCCAGTTCGCCCGAAAAGATCCTTTCAAATTCCGTATGCCTTCTGTATTTTTCCCTTTTAAAACCTATGTGGGATAAGTAGGATTGGAAGTATAGTAGGTTCCAAGGGTCTAAGTCCCTATCAGGCCACCTATATTTCAAGTCACCCAGTGTGGTTATTAGATCGCCACTTCTCAGGGAAGCCAGGTCTCCCCACCCCCTGAGCGCGGCCCCAGAGCAGCTTGAGGGAAGTGTGAGGTTGTGTAGAAGAGATGTCATGGGGGACGGCCAGGGCGATATCTCCTCCCGGGCCCTATGCCTCTTGAAGGGGCTCAAGGTCGCTGATATTGTGGGATGTGTCTTAACGTCTGACAGGGGGATATCTTTATTCCAAGGGACAACATGAAGGGGAGTTGATGTTATTGCTCTTTCCATGCGAACCCATCGCTTTGTACCACTGCATAACTGCCATTCGCATACCCTCTGCAGGTGGGAGGCGGCCCAGTACAGCTTAATGTCGGGCAACGCCTTCCCCCCCTGCTGTTTGGGCCTACATAGGATCTGGTACCTTATCCTGGCTGGCCTCTTCTGCCAGATAAATCTCTTATATGCCTGATTCAGATCCCTAAAAAAGTGTTCAGGGAGGTGGATTGGAAGGGACTGAAAAAGGAACAGCAGTCGAGGCAACACCGACATCTTAATGATGTTGACTCTGCCCATCCACAAGAAGGTGGGCAGGTCCCATTTCTCTAGGTCTGCCTTTATCTTCCGCACAAGAGGCGAGAAGTTCAAGGGGTAGATGAGTGGAAGTTGGCTCGGCAGCTGGGTTCCCAAATGTGTTATGGAGGTATTTGCCCACTCAAAAGAAAAGGATCGCTGCAGGGTCCTGCACGTATCTGTCGGAAGTGTCACGTTTAAGGCTTCCGATTTGTCAAAGTTTATTTTGAAAAACGAAAGCCTCCCATAAGCTTCGAACTCTTTCATTAACACTGGGAGGGATATCACTGGGTTAGTAATGCAAAAGAGGAGGTCGTCTGCATAGGCTGCTATTTTGTGTGACCCTTCTAAGGTTTCCAACCATCGAACGTCCTCGTTGCTCCTCACCTTACACAGGAAAGGTTCTAGTGAGAGTGCAAATAGAAGGGGTGACAGCGGGCACCCCTGCCGCGTTCCGTTGTGAATAAGCACTGGTTCCGATAGGAGGCCGTTCACTCTGATCCTAGCTGAGGGAGTGGTGTAAAGGGCTTCGATATAGCTCCTCATTATCTCTCCCAGGCCAATGTGGCGGATTGTTTCCTCCATGAGCCTCCAATTCACCCTGCCGAAGGCCTTCTCAGTATCTGTAGACAGGAGCATCGTGGGGATCCCCGCGGATCTTACCCTAAAGATCACGTTGATGGCTCTCACCACGTTATCCCTAGCCTCCCTCCCCAACACGAACCCCCTCTGGTCCCAGTGCACCACCTGTGACACCACAGGGGCTAATCTGTTGGCGAGAATTTTCACATACAATTTCAGGTCCGCTTTGACACGCCAAGGGATCCTTCCCGGTCTTATGCAAGACGGTGATATGTGCCTCAAGCTCTCTGCTGGAGAAGGCGCCTCATTTCTCAGGGGCTGCAATAGAGTTCCATGCTTTAATAGCGCAGGGACCAAGCACCGACAGGAATGTTTTTATAGTACCTTGCGGTGTAGCCATCTGGTCCGGGGGCCTTGCCAGCTGGGGTCTGCTTTATAGCTTTTTCTAACTCCTCTATGGCAATATGGGCCTCCAGAGATTCTGCTACTTCCCTCGGAACCGTGGACATTCCTGACATCCTTATATACTCCCTCACCCGTATTCGTGGGGTGTCAACCATCACGCCTAGCGACAGGTTATACAATTTAGCATAATATGATCTAAACGAATCTGCAATCTTTTCTGGGGCGTGTTGCTTCCGTTGGGACCTGTCCAGGATTTCTGCAATAAAGTTTTGGCCGCAGTGTTTTTGCAGTGCTCGGGCTAATAGCGAGCTGCTCTTGTTCCCATAATAGGTGCGCTTGCATTTTTTAATCGCAAACTTAGCCTTATTCAGGAGCAATGCATTTAAGGCTTCCCTTGTCTGCGTCAACTCACCGAGCACTCGTGCTGCTTCAGACTGTTTGTGCGACAACTCCAGGACCTTAACCTTTTCCAAAAGCTTCACTAATTGGGCCTCCCTTTCCTTCTTCAGTCTGGATGCATCGTTAATCAGTGTACCCCTGATTACACTCTTGTGAGCTTCCCATAATGACACCTCACCGTTATCATTTTCTCTAAAGTATGTTTTAATGCTCTCTCCAACTTCCTTTGTAACTATAGTGTCCTGGAGAAGGGATTCGTTGAGTCTCCAGCTCAGTGGGGGGGGGTTGGGGGGTTCCTGTCGCTAATGGCCATGTCCAGATATACCGGAGCGTGGTCCGAGAAAGAAGCTGGGGAAATGCCTCCCCCCACTACACTACCCAGTAGGCTATGTGAGACCCATAGGTAATCGATCCTGGAGTATGTCCCATGTACCTTGGACAAGAAGGAATAATCCTTCACTTTGGGGTTGGCCACTCGCCAGGCATCCATCAGCTGCATACAGTGTAACTTTTTCCGAAGTACCCTAATGCTCGACTGGGCTAGTGCAGATTTGCCCTTTGATGAGTCTAATATGGGTTCTATAGCTAGATTAAAATCACCTCCCAGGACCACTTCCCCTTCTGCAAACTTTTCCAACTTGTCCAGGGCCTGGTTTAGGAATTTAAGCTGACCCTGGTTGGAAGCGTAGAATGAGGCTAGTGTGTATTTCCTACGACCCATCAACCCTTAAATCATTACCACTCTACCCCATTCATCACTCCATTCCCCCTGAGTAGAAAATTGGAGACCTCTAGCCAGCAAAATTGCGACCGCCTTTTTTTTCTTCCCTTCATCTGTGCAGCTGGTGAACACCTGAGCGAAGTTCCTGTTAGCCAGGCATGGGATCGCAGACTTTTTAAAGTGGGTCTCCTGCACAAATGCTATCTTTACTTTTCTTCTAAATTCCTGTCGGAGGATAGTTCTTTTCTCCAGGGAGTTGAGACCCCTGGCATTTAAGGACACGACCTTTATAGTGCTCATTTCTGACCTGTAACCAGAGAAACCCAAGACGGGGCGAGGGGATGGGGGGCGGGGGGGTAGAACGAGAGGGGATTTGAGACAAGGGGACAGCGGCTGAGGGTAGGGAGATGAGGGGGAACAAATTCGGTAGAATACTGGTGCTATGCCTTTAGACGTCAACGGTGCCTATTGCTTCTGACGGGTGGGCTCGTAGCCCAGATCCCTTGGTTAAGGAACCTCGCTCTCCCATCTGAGAGGGTCCATGAATCCTCCCACAGGGGCGCACGCAAGATTCTTTTGGGGGGTGGAAGACTGAACTCTCGGCTGGTGCGCGGGAACCGCAGCCTGATTATCGCTAACTGGTGAGACAAGGGACAACTCCAAATGCAACAGGACAATATAAATCTCAACTTTAACTTTAACCATAACAGGGGCAACAAGGCGGTAACGCCAAACTCTAACCTGTCAAACATTTTAGATAGTTCCCAGACCCGCCATCCGCCTGGGTTCCCCCCCCCACCCCGCACACCAACAGGCACAGTGTGCCCAGGCCGTAGGGCGGTGGTGAGAGGGGGATCCCACGGGAGGCGCCGCCCAGTCGGAGTGCATGCATCAAGAAATTCGTGGAGCCATCGCGCCCCCAGCTCTTCCACTGCTGATCGCCCTCCAGTCCTTATCGCCTTCCCTATAGCCACCAATCTTCCTTTAGTCCTTATTGCCTTCCCTATAGCCACCAATTGGCCTCTAGTCCTTGTTGCATTCTCTATTGCCACCAAGCACCCTTCAGCCTTTACTGCTTGCTCCGCTGCCACTAAAGACTTCATTCAAAGACATCATTGCTATCGTTTTCCTCCATTCCACGTCACCTTTTCCAATGTTGCTGATCACCCCCTGTTGCTGAGGCCATCCATTGCATACAACACCTGGCATTCAGTGGTTTGGGTCCACAGTAAAATAATACCATGGCCAAGTGTAAGCCTGAATGGGGCCCTAAAGATGCCAGGGGCACTGGCAACTGCCCAGGTTTGCCCTGCGCTGGCCCCGGCCCTGAGCCCTGATCTGAAACCCATCACAAATTCTAAGCTTCTTCAAAGCCTGCAAAAGGTAAACAAAGCTGGGATTTAAAGGGTTTGTTCAGGCAACAATAAAAATACTCACTGTTTCTCCTCCACAGAAGCTTTCTCAGGTTTTAGTATTTTAAAATGTACTTGTCTTGGAGATGGGGAGCACAAAGTGCATTTAAGGCCTTGTACAAACAGGATATGAGTAAGGCTGTTCTGGCATGTTGTATTGCTCTACAGTTTTCAGAGTGGCATATTTTAACAAGCAGCTGCATCCTGTCAGCGTGTTCAGTAATTCAAATATCTGTAATGTGTCATTTTTGTCAAAAGCTAAGCAAAATATCAAAGATCATCACACGAATTAGCCCATACTGTAAACCTCAGAACTGAATACAATAATAGCTACTATCATAATGTGCACACTCATATGCCCCATTCTGACAGAAATGACTGCAGGGATGGGATTTTTTTTATAGTGACAACAGATGGAATATACAGTTGACATTTTTACTAGCAGCAAAATCATGCAGATAACAATTATTTTGGTAATTATGCCCCCAAAAATAAAATATTTATAAATGAAGCCACATGAAAAGCATAGCCATATAAAAAGTACATTTACTATTAGATTGCTTTTCTTTTATTTTGCACTCTTTATTATATACAGTAATTTGTTTTATGTATTTGCCAAATACAGTAGAAGTTAAGGCAATTAGACGTGGGTATGACATGATGGACAGATGGCTTGCCGACCCCCCTACCCTGTGTCTTTAGGACCCCTTACAAGCAAGTGGTGTCCAGGCTTCCCTAGGTGCTTTTAGTGCAAGTCACAGTCTGTAAGTTTAATAAAAGAATCCTACACCCCAGGCTGCCCTCTCAATGTGCACAAACTGTGCACACACTACCCCCTTAACGTGCACAAACAGTGCACACACTACCCCCTCAGTGTGCACAAACTGCGCACACACTACCCCCTCAGTGTGCACAAACTGCGCACACACTACCCCCTTAACGTGCATAAACTGTGCACACACTACCCCCTCAGTGTGCACAAACTGCACACACACTACCCCTCAAAATGCACAAACTGCACACACACTACCCCCATCAACGTGCACAAACTGCGCACACACTACCCCCTCAACATGCACAAACTGCGCACACACTACCCCATCAACGTTCACAAACTGCGCACACACTACCCCCTTAGTGTGCACGAATTGCGCACACACTACTGCCTCAGCCACTAACAAATATGCAGTGTATAGTACAGGCACCCAGTGCTCAAAAATAATTGCCCCCTCTCAGCCTGCACAGATCCCACTTTAGAACCCTAAAATGAATGTGCAGAGTATTCCATTCTTTTACACCCTACACTTCCAAATCATCATCAATCCCTCAAAATGTAATAGGAGACATATGTGTGGATCCGTTTATCAGTATGAAAAAAATTCTCCCTCAGGCCCCCAAAATGAATATGCAAAGTGTGCATTATACTTTTTAGACTCCCCAAACATATAATATGCTGAGTGTTGTGTGTGTGTGTGTGTGTGTGTGTGTGTGTGTGTGTGTGTGTGTGTGTGTAAGCAGTAACTGCCCACTGTACAGTACCTGCAGCAGGTTCTACAGGCCACGGTTGGCTAGTGAAAAATAAACAAACCTCCTTGTTAATATAAAAACTAAATTCCAGCTGGATTAATGATTTCTGTTGACTTAGGAATGATCTTATTGCCTTGAGGCGAGGCATTTATGTCTCAGTGCCAGTGCTTCTTGGGAGGGTTTCAAGCCACCTACCAGGCAGGTTGCAGATACCCCCTTTAAATTTCCTGCAACTCCTCCTGGGAATTTGTATTTTTACAGCCACCCCCCCTGTGCCCAGGGGGAGATGCCCGTTATTAGGAGGGGATATCTTCAAGCATCAGGGTTCCAAGAGCACCACTGTAAGTACACCAGACTTGTGCCAAAAGGCTTAGGGGCTGTTATACCACCCCAACCTGAGGCTAGATAGAGGCTGCTGAACACTGGGGAAATTATTCCCTTTGCCTGATTCACCTGGTGTAAGTAGAAAAGGGAAATACACAAATTTTGGTTCCATTTGGTCTGTATGAGCCAAATTAAATGTGAAAGATTTGAGCCAAAATTTAGCACTAGTTTCCAACTCTGTCTCACCTATCAATGCCTGACTTGTGCCAAATTGCATTCTCTGCACCCTTTGCTTGCTGCCATTTTCTCTTCCTGTCTTTCCCTTAGTCCCCACTCTTATTTTGTATCTTTATCCAGGCTGTTAGGCTCAAACCTGCTTATGCTACCGTTGGCTTTAATGTAGTAAGCAGATGTTCTTGTGTATTCCTATAAAATATGCTTTCTTGCTAACTACTGTATTTTTCAGGTTTCCCTAAAAAAAATAAATAAATAAATACGATGTTCCTTTGTAGGTAACAAATGAGTTAGCCTCACAGAACAGACAATAATGAAGTGATTATTAATTAACCAGATTCTTTGGGGAAATGGAAGAGAAAAGCGGAAAAAAAAGAATACCATGAAAATGTGATTAAAATGAAGCACTGTGCTTGTGTAGAGATGGATGATTCATGACCCGTGTTAATTATCATTCTTTCTCTGCAGGCCCAATGGGAAGGGCTAACTGGACGAATCGTGTTCAACAAAACCAGTGGGCTACGGACAGATTTTGATCTAGATATCATCAGTCTAAAGGAAGATGGCCTTGAAAAGGTATGTTAACTGTTAACTATATGTTTTCTGTGGTCGCAAAGTCGTCTTTCTTTAGTTGTGCTTTCAAGGTCTCTAAAAATTAATTGACACTATGATTTATTAAAGGTCATCTTAGCAGATTGTAATGGAATGTTCATATTTTAATAATTTTGCCTTAATGAATCCATAATGTTTCATTTATCATTCATTATTAGGAGCATTGCATGATTTAGCATGCAACTTTACAGGCCATACCGTGAACAACTTAAGCATAAAAGCAAAAAAAAAATGTTTTTTTTTTGTATACAGTTAGACTAATTGCATAAAGCTAGATCCTCACAAAGTTAGCATTTCACAGCATTGTTTACCTGATGGGCTGAGTTAGGGATGTGACTTAAGACTTAAAAATATGGAGAGGAAATAGTCAACTTTTATTAATAGCCTTGCTGACACATCTCCAATTTAGTTTTGTTTAGTTTCTTCACTCAGTTTTTACATTTTAGCCACTGAGAGCACAGAAAAAATTATTGGTGGGCAACACAGCATTGGGGCCAATTGGATAGCCCACCTCATTCATTGCTGGAGTTCATCTATTCCTTTCCTTACACCTCCCCCAGCTCTCTACCTCACAAGTTTTCCCCCAAACTCTTTTTCTCAACCTAGCCCAATTGTACCCTCAATCTTAGACTCCCCAGCCAATGTTCTATTGCTGCACTGCTATAGCCTTACTGTGCCTACCCCTGCCAAACTATTTCTTCCTACAATACAAAAACTTTAGTACCATCACTTTAAGAGTGGCTGTATCCAACCCTGCTCATGATCTGCCCCTACACTGCCATAACTTCAGATCTGGCGCCACTCATTGGCCCACTGGAAAGCACACTGGGGTGGAGATCAGCAACTCATGGGCTGGTTGGGAACAGAACTAGAGGAGACCCTATACATAGAAATACATTTTACCCACCCCACCATCAGTTCAAAGCCTGACATCAAGTAGTGCTTACCACTTGGTGAACAGCACTCAATCGCAGCAGATCCACTTCAAAATTCCATCACAAAAGTTGCTTGAGAAGGGAGTCAGTGGCCAGACAGGAATGCAACAGAAATGCTCACTCTTGGTCAATGATAAATTCCCTCTGGTTGTGCTCTTTGACCTCTCCTCCTCCTACACAAATATGCACCATGTCCGAAGCTCTGGCGTTTTGCCTGGGACTGATGGGAAAAAGATAAGTGAACATGGGTGGGGGGTAAACACCCTGCAGTAACAGCCGGGGCACTGTAGAAAGTTGGTGGGGAGACACACTCTGCAGTAGTGGCAGTACCAGCAGAACTGGACAAAGTGCAAATGAGTCTGTAGTCTGCTGCTTAAGATCCATAGAAAGGTATGGTGTGGCACCTGCAGCTCAAGGAGCATGCTGAATTTTTAGCTGGAGGCAGTCATCAGGAAAGAAAATTACTGCATGTAATTTACATGTACTACGTCCTGAGGGCTGAACAGGAGAGCAGGCAGCTGCCTGAGTCTTCAGCTAATAACGGAATTGGGTAAGAAAGACTCCACAGTAAGATGAACAACCAGCTCCCTGGTAGAGAAAGTGGTCCCAAATGAAGAAACAAGTGTGAAGTGCTAACATTTTTAAGCAGAGGAAAAGGGGAAACTTACAAAGTATTATAGAGTTAAGAGAATGCTTCTGGGAGCAATCAGTGCTGTCATACTTTCAAATTAGGGCCAGTGAGTAGCCCAAGATCAATGTTGTGTAAAGCACCCAGAAGCCATTTCTGATAATTGTGAATAGATGGAAAACATGGAACACACTGATCCTCAAAAGACGGACTATAGGATTATGAGGCGATCGATCACCCCTGACTATACAGATGTGTTTGGCAGCAGATTGTTCGGGATACTCTCCAAAAGTCTAACAATAATGGCTGTTTATTCAGGAACAATCAGGAAAAAAATTATAAAGATTAATATATCAGCTAGACATTATGGGCTTATTTATGATGTGCGCCATTTATCACCTTTCTGGTGGTCATAGCACCAGTCAAAATAGCATTTTCTCACAAAAACATGAATAAAAAACTTACACATGGTGCAGAATCAAAGCAACAAATGCCAAAGGAGTGGACATTTGACAAATGTTTGACTAAAAAAAAAACGTGAAGAAACAATACATCAGTAGCTCAATTTTTAAGCAATAATACACTAACCAAATCAGGCAGGGAGGGGGAGGTACAGAGAACATCTGAGACAAAACATTGGGAAACACATCAAAATAGCTGTAGGTCAGTTGATATCGCACATTAAATACTACATATCGAAACAAGGAGAGCACTTGTGCAACAAAGATTACACTACATATTGGAGAATAAAGATTTGATAGCAGAGCAGCTGGATAGATAAATTTGCCACTGCTAAACAGTAAAGATGGGAGAGAAACATGGGGGCCATGGGGACTAGTGACTGCCTTAGCCTGCACAATGCACACAAGGCTTGGCCATTTCCGCATGAAAAGAGCAGCAGTTCATGTGCTATGCGCAAATTTGTGCTGATGCACTTGTGCATTGTTTTGGCATTTTTGGTGCACGGGCATGAACCAACCCTTTTGTGTTTAGTGCAAAAACTAAATTCCTGTCTGAGTGTTTGTTTGCAAGGTGTGTTATGCTGATAATAAATCTAGAACAACAGACAGGCCGCCCATAAGCACCACACACCGCCACTTTTTTTTGCCTCGGCGGCACTCAGCATGCAATTTAAGATACAAAAAACTGGCTGCAGCGATATGGCCACCAGCTACTGTCTTATTTAACAGTGGCACCAAAACGACACAAGTCTGGGCGCTCTGGTTGAAGCAGTGCCTGTCGAAAATGTCAAGATCCCATAGAGCACAATGTTCCAGAACTGGATTGATGTGCTGTATGCTTATAATTTTTATTGCACACAATTTTGGTACAGAATTTGCATTGTGACTGGTCAATAATGGAAACGCAGGACCTAGATGTCGCCAAATGACATTTTTGTTTGTGCATTTCAGCGTCATATTTAGCTGTGCATTTTTTAAAGGCCTAATTTATGATGTGCACAACTGTTTTGTTGTTATAGTGCCGGCATTCCCGTTTAATCTGGCACTGGGCTGGGTGCTACATTGGCGCTAGCAGGCATTGCTTTGATTGTTGCACTGTGGTATTGGCCGGCCTACGTCAGTGCCTGTTGGAGCCACCAGCTGATTAGCCCAGCACCAGTAAGCGCCACTTTGTACTGCCGTTTTTCTGGTACTCCTCAGCAGATTTTTGAAATTTTCCTCCTTGGAATCTTTGGCACTGTATTTTTCCGGCGAAGGTCAGCGCTTCGCTAATACAGTTATAAAAAATCATTGCTGGGGACAAACCTACAGTGCATTTAGGCTGCATTTTAGTTGTTGGTGTCCAAATTACACATTGTTAAGCAAAATAAGCCATGAAAATCAATTTTAATAGCACAAATATAAAAATCTTTATGGACCATCTAGGTCCTGCATTTCAACTATTGTATAAGTCCCAATGCAAGTTCTGAACAAATAAATGGGTTTAATCTAATTAATAACATTAAACACTACAATCCAGTTCTGCCCATTGTGTTCTATGGGATCTTAAACTACAGTGCCCGGTTTCATCTGGCGCTGCCTTTACCAGAGCGCCTGGTGCTGCATCATTATCGGTGCTAGTTAAATAAGATGCTAGCCGAAATAAATATGGCACTGAATTGCACTTTGGGTAAAAATCAAAAGAAAAAGTGTTTACTCTCAAATAAATGTGAATAATAAAATTACTCACGGTAATGTCAACCCTTATTAAGTTTATAAACTTTTACAACTATTTACAGTGCCTGCTATCAGTTTAATGCTGTCAAGCCTACCATGGGCAACATTTTTTTGCTATTTTGATGCACGAAGAGCTTAACATACCCTGCCCACCATTTTCTTTAATAATATTGTTGTCTATACAAGTGATTGAAAATATCTCTGTAAAGCTATATTTAACTTGTGATAATAAAGGAGAAAAAGGAACTTGATTCCCTCAGCCAACAGCTGCTTGCTTCAAGCATGATAGGGTAGTTAACAAAGCTTAGAACCTACTGTGCTGGACCTTTCAGAGCTTGACATCGATTAGGCAGTGTATATGTACCCACTGCCAACAGATGGACGATGGCAGAAAGGAATGGTCCACACCCCAAATTTCTGAGGAATGTGTAGATAAATTAAATCCTGTAGTCTTATGATAAGCATAAACACAGAAACTTGACATAAGTTCAACGTTTTACCCTGCGATGCTCTCTTACAAATAGAAAGTTCAGGATCAATCCAGAAGTCTTCACGTATGCTCTCAAAGCTTTTCTACTGAGGCATAACCAAACCAGGGATGAAGAATGTGACCACCATAGTCAGCCATGGTTAATATTGGCAGATGTAGGGGTCATGGCTGCCCCGAGGCCCGGTGACAATGGTCATGTCCAGTTGACTAAAGTGCAACCCCTTACCAACAGCTGTCATTATGCGACCATGCGGGGGACCATGGGCAAACTTGTCTTCCTGCCAGTCCACAGTCCTATATGGCCCATAGAAATGTAGTTACTCTACTGAATGAATGTCAAAGAAACGGATTAAGACTGTCCAAGAAAGCTCCTAAAACGTACATAAAATTATGTACTTGATACTTTTCTTAGGTTATATATATTCATTAATACACTATATAGGTAGAGTTTGTGTAGACTGCATTATCATTTCTTCCTTGGTTTAATTAATGTTCTATGGGATTTGTGCTTATGTATTTATGTAGCCCAGGGATATCAATTTCATGAACTTTGTCACCATCTATTAATTGTTGTTCAAGCAGCTTTTGGATAATATGACAGTAATACATATTGTCATTACATCTATGTATAACTATTAAGAAATATCTTTAAGGGAATAGAATAGCGTCCTGTTAATATTAAAATGCATCCATCATTAATACATCTTGCAATGAGGTTTACATGTGACATTTTTAGGTGAGATTGCTTTATTTAGAGAGGAAATGTAAGTTTAGGGCCCCAAGGGTAAGAGTTAGTAATGTTTATTGAATTCATTTACATGTTGATTGGATGCAAGTGACTATTCTCTGTAGCAATTGAGGACCAGGAATAGTTGCTCTGATTGAAACGGCATGCTATTCTTGTATGTTAGAGTTCCCACTGGTAAGCAGCATTAAGCAGAGTGGAATAACTGTTCTGCATTAAACAGGCACCATTCTGGATAAGCAGTAAAGCTATTACATGTACACTGGTGTAATTGCAAGCTGGCCAAAGAACTTGGAGTGCAATTATACAGTGCGTGTCTTAGTATACAAAAATCAGAGGCTACTAGCAGGTGGTATGACTTAAGTAACACACAGTTCAATAGCGATTGTTTATGTAAATTAATGCCTGTCACTAAAAGCTTATGCTATTTATATTTAAACCGTAAGTAACAGCTTTGAAAGTGTTATTATAGACCGAAGGTCACGTTCATAAGAAGGCAGATGTCCACTGATCAGGAGCAGATATATCCATGATCCTAATCTCTTGCACTTGTAACTGCTCAACTTACCACTACTGAAAGAAAATCACCAAGAAATTAGCTGACAGAGAAATGATGTATCAATCACATCCTGGTAATTGGCAATGCTTTAATCTTTTAGAGAGGGTGGAGTGGAGGGCAAAGTTCTCCTCATGGAAGCTAATTATTCGATTCTGGCAGTTGTGACTTATTTATCATTAGAACCTACAGCTCCATTGTTAACTCCACATTCCCACTAAAATGGCACTTTCTCAACTGGGAAACTTGTTGGGTTATACACCATAGAACAGCTATGTAAAGAACAGTTCCCCTCTGTCTGCCTTTGTGTTTACAGACTGTCAACCACTACTTTCTGCCTGTTGGAAATAGTATGTCATGACTGACAGTCAACCTGGACAATTCGAAGCTGAGATTTAAAAAAAATATAAAATATCTTTGCTTAAATCACATGTAATATTATATTCTTTCCAGTTTCTCCTACTAAATGCCTGTCATATCCCCATGAAGTATAGCATGCTTTACCTTCACCTACCAGTCAGCAAACCACTCTGGTATCAAGAAATAGAAAAACGCTAGCAGTAGCAGTTTGAAGTGTACCAGTAACAATAGAAAAGCTACAGTTAGCTAAAAAAAGTGAAGTTGTGCTATCTGAGTTTAGATTAGAAGAATATATCTAATACCTACAGTAGAACATTAAAAAAGATTTAAATAGCCTAAAGCTCTCACTCATTCATGAAGTTTATTATTCACCCGCTTGTAAAACAGCAAACAGCATAAGACAAAAGGCCACAAAGTATCTATACAACTATTAAAACAGAACAGCCCTCTCCCTGTAAATGGCAAGTTTTCTGACAGCTGACATTTGGTTGTGACACCTAAATTAAGGGCTTAGTGGGTTTTTACAAATATTAAATTGTAAATTATCTCCCCTCATGCAAAGGACACAGAGCAGAATCTTGCTTTAAAATGGTTTATCTCTTCTCTCAGAATTCCTAGCAGTAGGACCGACTATGCAAATGATCTATATCTGCCTCTTAAAGATAATTTTTATGGGCGCGTCTACTGCAAGGAATTCTGGGAGAAATTTAATTAACCCTACCTTGTATCCTCCATTGAAATATTGTCCATTTCATAAAAGCACTCTATGCCTTGAAACTTTTTTGGAAAGGATATTATTCTACTGGTTACTCAAAATGGAATGAGACCTAGAAAGAAAGGAACACAGTACATACAGCTTTATATAGAATGTTTTGGGATTGTTTTACTTCCTCTTGCACTGGATGCCTTTACTGTGTGAAAGGCATCATGAAATATGAAGGTTACCAAAGGATTTTGGAATGCAATGCATGGCCTAGTGTTTCAGAAAGCTGGGTTTGCATCCTAGTCATGAGTCTTCAATGACTACAATCATACTTCAAGAAGCAAGAAGTGGTCAGCAATAAGTCTTGATCTAAATCTGTGGAGAGATCTTAAAACTACTTTCGGGAGAGTTTCAGGAAGCATGGAAGTGCAGAATCGGTAAGTAATCTAACCCATTTTGGGGCCTCGTACTTTTTTTGAAATTGATAGGCATCAAAAATTAGGAACTGTAGTCTTGTTTGATATTACATAAGCTTTAATTAAAGCTACTAAATGTTCTATAAAGGAACAGTGATTTAACGAAAAAGGCTCTGTTCAACATAGCAGCTGTTTGGCAAAATCGGTCACAGTATTTGGTATTCAGTAAGAAAAAATTGTCCCACTTCCCCCTTGGGTATAAACTAGTGCACCAGCCATAGGGGATCAGGATTCAGAGGCCTCTGATGCCATCCAACGCAGGTTGTCCCTAGGAGGAACACAAGCTTGTGCTCTTCTACATCCACAGTGCCCCGTAGTGGGTGTAGATAACTGGACAGGGCTAGACAGGTGTCACTTTGAACTGGTATAGGCATCCATGGTCACAAATCATTTGACATGTATATTGCTGCAATTTTAGATGGAATATAAATACAGTATTGTCAAAGCTGAAGCTAATCACTAGTTATCAAAATCTATGGTCAATAATTGTTCTTTTATAGCAAGGTAGCTCCTGGCAGTGTCCCTAATAGAACCTATCAAACTCTCTCTCAAGGACAAAATAGCATAAGCAAGTAGATCACACATTGTTTTACACGGAGATAGGATTCTGCTAGCAGCAGTTTGCTTAAATCAACGAAAACAATGCAAAAGAGTTAAACTAAAAAAAAAGTTGTACATGTAACAAAAATTCTGCCCCAGTATTTTGTTAGTGGAGATTCTATATACGACAAGTCATAAAACTTTTACACAATTCTACTTTACACATTAAGAAATGCAATACAGAGAAACCTGACTGTATCAAACATTTCTTTAAAAGCAAATGCCAAGTCGCCAGCATTTTTGGAACACTTTGTGCTTATCTTACATGCCACAAAGTCACTTCGAAGAATTTAGTTCGTCTTTCATGTGAAAGAGCAGATTAAAGCTGTGCCGTCACAGCAGGAGAGCAATGGGCCTGTGCTCGGTAAGAGGCAGGTGTGCATCTTATATTTTGGAGAGTTGAATTATTGAATACTTGTGACAAGTAGTCTTCTACATTGAAGAGTCTGATCTCCCATGATGCTTCCTGTCCACAGGCTTCTTTGCTTTCCTCGGGCAATAAGTCAAGAAGTCATTTACAACTGATTTTTCTTGATGTTGCCAGCTTTTAATGAAATGTGCAGTATCTGCAGGGACAAGTAGAAAGAGAATCTTCTTTCTCTGGGTTATACATGCATGGCTAACCTTTCTGCAGAAGACGTCCCAGAAGTCCTCATCCTATTAGGGTAGCTGTCACTGCTTTGCTTCGTCTAAAAAGCATTATAAATCATGGTTTGAGCATGGACCAATCAAATATCTCAGTTCTAATGCACTAAGCTGCCCTTTTCATTCAGTAACAGATTCATCCCACATTGAGCAATAGTTCAACTAATTTTAAAGTAAGAACTCTTCCTTGAAATTGTATTTCTATGAATAATGTTTGACCAAGTAATTCTTTTAGAGACTTCACAGTCCCATTTCTATCTGGTTTTCATCATCAAATATAAATTGAAAACTCTAGAGTTTATTTAATAACATAAAGCAAATAGAAATGATGTGCTGTATTTCATAGAGATGTGGTGGTTCCATCAAATCGGAAGCCCAATTGGTCTGGTAAAGGAAATATTTGTTTTTTACTTGTCCATCGGGGATCCAGTCCAATCCTACCCTCCCCCATTAAACAGATGAAGGGTTACCCATTAACCACAGATTGAGGAACAGTAATGAAAGTGAACTTAAACACTTCCTTGCATATCTGTATTGAAGAGGTCCTAGTCCTTAGGAACACTACAATAAATGAATCCACCTGCTCACACCACATTCTTGCAGCATTGAGGAATTTCGAATTTGGATGCTCCTCTGCACATTTCCCCTGGGAAACCTGAGATCAGGCCATGCTCACTGCATTCGCTTGATAGCTGACATTCACTTGACCACCTTCAGCCAAATGGGTTCACCGATAGACTGCAGGTGTTCACATGAGGCAGTGAACCAACAAAATGCAAACAAGCCAATGAGAGAACCAGCAAGTGAACGCAGGCTGTGTATGGGCTGGCTGGTCTTGGGCTTCTGGGGGGGGGCTCACTGTGTGATGCCAAGTGGGAATACTTTGTATTGTTAGTCAGTTTTGACTGGTGGTCAAAACTGGTGGCTCTTTAAATTGAGGGGCATGCAAAATCAGGGGTAGTTGGTAAAGGGACCTTAAGTCATTTTTGACATTGGATCTGCTGAACATTTCACAGAAGTGTATTTGGTTGATAATGTAAATAAATTTGCTAGTATTTTTATTAAAAAATGATACATTGCCATCCAGTATTCAGTCATACATGCTGCATAATGGGAATCAGCATCGCATTCTCAGCAACAGTGCAATATGTAAAAGAAAATCGTGTAGGCTAGGCATTGCAGGATTAAAGTAGCCCATCTTAACAATGGGACATACACAGGCAGAAAAAGTCATATAAGTACTTTAGGATCTTCCTTCCTGTTTACTGGTTCTATATTCTATGACACTTTTTATAGCTTGGATAGCTATAGATTTGGATGCATGCATGAGAAGATAAACATAAGCAGACATTTCCTTAGACCAGTTCATAAACAGTTAAAAAAAAAAAAATACAGTTTTAAAATAACAAAAAAAAACCTTCAGCACGATGCCTCTCAATGGGTCTGCCAGGTCAGGGGCATTTCTGTTCTTTTTGCCTGGAAGTGGAGCTCCAACGGCATCTGTAGCGAGGTGAAGGTGGAAACAGTTCCCCCCTTCTTCCTTGGTGACCCACCCAGCTAGTGCCTGACCTGTCCTGGAAGGAACCTTTTTTTTACCACGGGGGAATCTCGGTGGAATCCCCCCTCATTTGAATAATGATGCCACTGGAAGAGAGTATACCAGTTTACATGTAGTGGTAGCTGGAGCAATTGTATCCAGTATTTGGGAGTACAGATTGCCGGATTCTGGGTAGTATCTGGCAGGAGCACTTCCAAACCGAATAGACTCTGCTCCAGCTCATCACTAATTATCAGGCACAGCATCCAGCAAAAATTTTTTTCACTATTTCTGCTGATAGATATAATTTTAGCTTCTGTCTGGAGGCCATTTACTTTCCTTCATTAGAGGAAGGTGTTAATGCCTATTGGTGTTTGTTTTTAGTTTCAATATATTTTTTTTTTAAGAAAGAAGAAAGAAAGTACAGTTACTTTCCCGCATTTCAGGAGGGCTATAATTCCTTAAGCAGGCCATAACCTTTCATGTTCAAAAGGCATAATAATGCAGAAAATTATTCAAGGAGCTTCTAAAGAGCATCTAACTGGGATTTTGGTCAAGTATAGAGGACTCTTTGGGTATCTTATGATACATGTAGTTAGATTCTGGTTCTGAAGCTATGGTTCTAAGGATGTTCTAAGAAATGAAGAGCAATATTTGGTTGATAGTATACATGAACCAGAATAGCATATGTATTATTGTAGAGCATTATAAATCTTGAGCTGTAATATATAATATAGAGGATAACATTTACTGCTAGGGGTGGAGAGAGGTATGTGGGGGATATGAGGAGGAGTAAGGGGAATAGAGTAGGAAGAAGAGGAGTAAGGTGATACAGGGAATTTAAAGAGCTCAAGGGATTGTTAGAAAGATTATAACCTATTAGGTAAAAGGAAGTATTGGGGGGGGGGGGGCAAACGAGGGGGGGTGCTTATAGAGGTGTATTTAATTGATGGGCCAAGGGGGTCCAGATCTGTTTGAACTGTAGCTGATTGGCATCAACAATACTAGAGATTTTGTCATTATTGATGATCCATTTTATTTTTTGGAGAACTGTAGAGAATGGAATGTATGTAAGTTTTCATGAGACCGCTTTTGTAATTTTAGTCCAAAATAGTATATTGGTCATGAGTTGAGATGTTGGTCTGGGGTTTCCCGCAATTTTGCTATTGAGCAGGTAGATTCTGGGAAAGAGGGGAATTGAAATATTAGTGAGAGGCTATCGGACAGCTCCACCATGTGTGTAACATGTCCCCAGATACATTACATAGTCTGAAGCGATTGGGGGAAGCACTTGGGAAAGCCTTAGCTATCCTGCCTGGAACCACGTACCACCTCAGCGCTACCTTATAACTGGCTTCTATCAGTGCTAAATTGATGAACCCTTTGGTGGATCTAGAGATGGAGTCTGTCCAGTTTGGTAGATCCATGGAGTCCCCAAGATCTTTATCCTAGGCATGCATATATAATAAATTCCTCCTGCCCTTCCAGGGGAAGATGAAGCAAATCTTTCAAACAGAGTCTTGGACTGTATGTCTGAGGACTTTTTCCTCACAGAGGTAAGGAAATCAAAAATGTGTTGCTCTTTGAAGAGTTCCATTGAGGGGAATCCCACTGAGCTGCTAAATTTAGCAAATGAACTCCCTCCTAATTTGGTAGGAGGTCTCCAGTTCTGTAAAGACTTTTGTCCGTCCACCATGCTTTCTGCAGGCCAGGAATGAACCCAGGGTTACCTGTAAGAGGAGATAGAGGTGTGTGAATAAATACACCCAAGCTACCTTGTGATTCAAGGGCAAATAATGTAATTTTGGCTGCCCTTTGGGATGTACTATGCCAGATCAAATTGATAATTTTTGATTGAAAATTGTTAATGTCTTTAGTAAGGACTTGGGTGGGCAAGGACCTAAAATAGTAAAGTAAACATAGGAATAGATTCATTTTTAGAGCAGCTATTCTTCCAAACCAAGATAATGAGAGGGTTGACCAAGTTCTTTTGTCAATTTCTTGAGAAGTTTAGAAAGGTTGTCCTTATAGGGTGAATCATAGTCAGGAGTAAGCTTAACCCCTATATATGGAAAGTCAAACTGGTTCCATGTGAATTTAAATTTAGATTTAATATTTCTGAGATCAGGGATGGGAACATTAATATTAATTGATTCAAGCATCTAAACAAACATGGAAGAGTTATTAAGGGTTGAGATAAGATTAAAAGCATATCATCGGAAAATATTGCACATTTATGCTCTCGGTTAGTACAAGCGATATCTTTGACATTGATACTTTGTCTGATTTTCAGGGCTGGTGGCTCAATGGCTAACGCAAATAGGGCAGGGGACAGGGGGCATCCCTGCCTTGTGCCTCTTAGTATGCCAAAAGGCATTGATTGAAAACATTTGAGCAAAATTAAAGCCTGGTAGCTAGAATATAGGTTGATAAGCTTGTTTCTAAATTTAGGACCAAACCTAAACTTTTGTAAATTAAGTTGTAAAAACTCCCAGGAAAGTGAGTAAAAACTCTACTTTAGATCTAGAGACATTAGCATACCTTGTTTGTTAGATTTACCTATCTAGTTGGAATGGATAGAGGAGATGATGTCTATAGCTCTTCTCATGTGATATGGGTCTTGGCAACCAGGCATGAAACCTACCTGGTCTATATTAATTTAAGATCCAAGAGTATTCTATCTTGTAGCTAAAATATTTGTGAAAATCTTTAGATAGTTGTTGAAACAGGACAATACTGGCTATGATTAAAGGTATCTTTACCTGGTTTTGGGATAACATTTATGCATGCCAGTTTGACAACTTTGTGGATAGGACCTGCCTTGTGATTAGATGGGGGGCTAGGATGTCGGCAAAAATTTGTTTAGTAGATACCAGAAAAATCATCTGGGGCTTTTGAGGGTTTGAGTGATTTGATAGCATCATTAACTTCTTGTAAAGTAAATTCACTTTCCAGAGTTCTTTCTGATCATCAGTGAGAGATTTTAGAGAGCTATCTTTTCCCTAATGGTTTGGGAGGTTTACAAAGATTCATTTATATTCCAGTTGAAGAACGAGGGTCTTTTCCATACATTTTTGAGAATGACCCATACTAAAGCATGGTCAGACCAAGAGGTATTAAGAATCTTGGAGTCTAGGGTCTCAGAAACCATAGAGGAGGGTATAAAGATATGATCTGTTCTTGAGTATGTTCAGTGGGCCTGCGAGTAAAAGGTATAGCCTTTAGTGTAAAAGTTGAACTCACGCCAAATGTCCACTAGGCCTTGAGAGTTAAGTAAGCGTGAAAACCAGGAACCTGCTTTTGAAGGAGGCTGACATCTCAGGATGTTAGTTGAGGAGAATACTTACAGTAAAACTAAGTTACATTCATGAATACTTTGGTATTTTATTATTGTAAACCAGGGTTAGAAATGTTAGCTGTTTACTATGTTTATATAGTTTTGAAATGTTTTGGTTGATTTGCAGTCCCTAACCTAGGTCCCCGTCTTTCCCTACACTATGTGTAGTAAAATGCTGGCCAGATGCGTGATCCAGCATTCATACAGGCGGGTCACATGTTGTGCCGGCCAATCACAGGCATGCAAATATATGACATGGCTGTGATGGCTGTGGAAGTGGCCACTGATGAAAAGCTTGTTGATTTGCTGCACTACAGCCTTTTAGCAAGCTTTATTCAACATCTGAACTCCGAAAATGACCATTTCTATGAGAAATACATGTTCGTGTTCAGCCACACGGACACCAGCTGTTCAGTAGAAGCCCCAAACTTTACAGTCTGGGTTCGCTCATCACTAATTATATTACTTTATATCTCACCAATATTAACACCTGGATAACACACAATTGTAGATTATTGCACTTGATAATTCAAAGA
The DNA here is from genome assembly GCA_027917425.1 of Gastrophryne carolinensis. Classification (NCBI taxonomy): domain Eukaryota; kingdom Metazoa; phylum Chordata; class Amphibia; order Anura; family Microhylidae; genus Gastrophryne; species Gastrophryne carolinensis. Next base: position 287,126,552 of record CM051236.1, read on the forward strand.
TACTCTCAATCACACAAGCTCCTCCTCAAGTGCCACCAACAGGCCAGGTTTTGCAAATCTCCACACAGACACACAGGTGAAGAAATTCGTGCCAGTAAAACCTGGCTTAAGGAGGAGGGTTGAGCACTTATGTTCTAAATAGTAGTAGATAAAAGATATATATTGGGTACACTAATACAAAATCAAAGGAAACAAGGGCAACCTTGGGAAAGCTGCTCCTAATTTATCAATTGCATTGTATGCTCCACAAGTGGCTCTCATAGTTTGCACCTCACAGTGGCACCGTGGCGGTGTGCAGCTTTAGCATACATCTGCAGATGTGTGTGGACCAAGACCTCTGTTTTCAACCAGGTTTAGGTTTGTAGCAAGCTAACAGTGTTGAGTGCTATGGCCCCTTTAAGACTTGTGTACACTAATACAAAATACAATCAAATCCTACACAACCCAAAAGGTACAACAAACTAGGATTGGGTCTTAAACGTTATGCATATATATACATTGATTAGTGCCACGTTACATAAAGCACAGGTTCATATTATAAATGCAGTGCTATATATGGCACCGTTAAAGATTATTAATGCAATGTCCCCAGGGGTGCACTTGTAATGAGGTCATATAAGATATCTGTCTCTACAATGTTATTAGTGGTTCAGCAAGATAAGGGGTGCTGCGGCATGCCTTCATGTTAATCATTTATCATGTTAATCATTGATGGCTCAGCGGCTGTGCCACCGCCTCCTACCCCCGGTATTGAGTTGCATTGCTTCCATAATATAAAGGAGACAGGATTAGCTGAGCACTGATCTATTGAGGAGCAGCACATTATGGAGGGTGGGGGGGTGCCTTTCTATAGATCTAACCACTTCACAGAGAAATCAAAATATATATTTACCCTTCTGACAATTGAGCCCTGTCTCTAATAATCCCACAGGGGTTCCCAGGGGTTCTCTCAGGGTTATTAGCACTGTCTTACTGGTAGGCTACCAGATACCTACCTCAATCTTCCTCTATCCCTCTCTGTCATGACTGAGTCCTGAGCATATCTGAGTATATCTGGGGATAGTGCAGATAATCATGGCTCTGGTTTAGTAATTTTCATAGGTTTACAGACAGACAGATGGAATACCTTCGGTTTTTGTGTTTGAATTGGATGTCTGATTCCAAAACCTGTTTTTTTAGGGTGAGAGATAAGAAATGTGGCCTGGCCAGCCACTGGGCCCGTAAGAGATAGCTTATCCTGGCTAACATAGCCTCTGTATGTCTAGTCAAACTGAATATATATATATATATATATATATATATATATATATATAGCGAGTGAGAGAGAGACCAAATGAAATCAAATATAAGATTCAAGACACCCCCAACCTTGTTCCTACCACTTCTGTATATTTACATTCTCACCATTACCTCTTTTGATATGGCTGCAGAGGATTTGGAAAGGTAAACCTGAGCGAAATTGACAAATTATTTTATTGATGTGTAAGGCTTTTTTTGTGTGATTTAGACAAAGCTCACTGATGGCAGTGATGAAGAAAGGGTAGATTAGGAAATTTGTATGTCCAGACACACATTAACTTCCTCCTACTTATCCCCCTTGTGGACTGTAAAATTAGCCATTTGAAAGCATCTAAAAAATCTCTAATTATATATAAATATATATTTATTTTATTTAACACACATTTAGTGTATATAATACTTTTATAATATAAAGCCATTTTTTTCACGTCCATTTCTAAAGCGTGGTTTTGCTAGGAGGGATACGTCCTGATCATGCTCTGCTGTGTTTAGACAGCTGCGGGACCACAGCGGCTTACCATGCGCTGTTAGACCACTTTTTTCATGTGGTCCTTGAGGAATTGAAAGGAGGGCAAACTTTGGAGCCCTGCTACAGCCAGGTCTACCCAGGTCTGCAGGAATGAAAGGAGAGGTTCACGATACAGGCATCAGATGAGCTGCTTGCTGTTTATTTATTGTCGTTAGGCTTACAGTTGCTTTAACAACTGCAACGGAAACCCAGTTTTGTGGCAAGCTTTGAACAAGCAAAAAAAATCAAGTTTAACAATATTCCAAATGCCTTAGTAGCAGAAGAAGACTGGCATTGAGTGAACTTGGAATCAACATTATGGATGCCTTTAAAGAACAGAACTCACAAGGAATAATATTGGCCTTTGCTTTATGCTTCAACAAGGAAAACTCTTCACATCATGGTGCTTTGCTTGAATAGTTTTAATGCAACAACTACATCCTGTATATATGTGACTGTTTGCTTGTTATGCTTTTGATAAAGTTAGAAAAACCAGGAGGTCTTAGGCAGACCATGTGACTGCATGCATAGTGCATAATGCATAATTTAACCTGCTAACAGAAAGGAGCTGTGTCCTTTGGTCCATGCTGAAATGTGTTGCTGGTGTATCCTGTTCACGTTTATGTTTCTGATTGTTGCTGAATAAACAGTCATTGTTCCTCCATGCTAGAAAAATTTTGTGTACAAATCTGTTGGCAACAGGTTATGGCCTCAGAAGATTTTGCAAGAGCAACAGTGAACCAGAGAAGCGTGAGATGTCCACTAACAGCAATCTTTTCAAATTCACGACGCCATGCCTGACTAACCAGAACTACCAGTTCTGGAAATTCAAGGTCAAGATGCTACTGATGATACATAGGAGACCTGGTCCTACTCACGTGCACCAATGGGTGATTGTGCGCAAGCTCAGTCGCTCCTCTCGGGTGTCTCTATTCGGGCTGTGCATGGCCGGGGGTGTGTGCAGTCACGTAGGTGACCGGTATGCTGATCTGCTGATCCCCAGGTAGACCCTGACCCTGTGTGAACTCTGCACATGCACGGCAGGCACCATTTGGGCACCTAAGGCCCTTTAAAAGGGGTCTTGCAACACTAAGAAGTTGCCTGCATATCTTCTAGGAGTGAAGCTTGTTTCTGTGTGACTTCCTAGTTTGACTTTTGGCTCTTACTTCTGCCTTTGGAATATAACCGCTCCGGTTCTGACCGTTTGGCTTTAGACACAGACCCCTCTCTGACTCTTGACTCTCTGCTTGGGTGACTACCTGTTTTGGCTCTCTGAACTTCGGCACTAGATAACAGCTTTCCCTGGCTCTGGACTCTCTGGCTTGCCTGCATCAGCTTCCCCGAAAACCTGGTCTGGATATTTGCCATATATGGGCACACTGGCCTCTGGTGACAGTAGTGTGTCCTCGACTTTTGCAGTGCAGTCCGACCCTCCTTGCAGAATGCTCTGGTGAAAACTAGATCTGTCAGCACACTCCCCACTCTAAAACCAGTGCATGGTGTAGCACCTTCTCACTGCTGGTTCCCCTCAGTTACAGTCAGCTTTAATTCACTATTGCTTCACAGATCTCCCTCAGTTTCTGTCTGGTGTTCCTGATTCTGCATCATCCTCACCCTTGACACTCTGGCCCTCCCCTCTGTTGAGTTTCCCCAGTCTCCACTCCCAGAGGAGAGGCTGCAGGTGGTATTTCTGGCAGCTGTCTGTATCTACATCAACCTGGTCTCCGGGAAAGTATGTGACAACTAATAAGAGGTAAGTGGACATTTACTCAGGAACCTATGCCTAATCCATTATCAGATGATTGGCTAGAAAAAGATCAAAAAGCACAGAGCACTATCTCCCTCAGCATTGATGATAATCAAATTGTGCATATAAGCAAGTGTGCAACTGTAAAGAAGATGTGGGGTGTGTTACGGAATGTGCATGAATGGTCAACCCTCAGCAATTAGCTTTATCTCATGAGAAAGTATCGGTCTAAGCTAATATAGGACTGTATAGGAGACACCATAGAGATTGTGGAGTGCCTCAAAGCCAGTGAAGAAGAAATTAAAGATTGTCATTTTGCTGCACCTATAGTGGTCTTCAAAAAAGTTCTGACACACTTGTCACTGCAGTAGATGTCTGGCCAGATGATGAGATCACACTAGAGTATTTTAAAGACAAACTTGTTGATGAGTGTAAGAGAAAAGCAGAGACTTTAAGCAAAAGTAATGAATCCAGAGCAGAGGCAGCATTACAGACACAAGGATTTTTCTAAAAATAAGAGCTGTTTGAAGGAAACTCGTTACTGTTTTGTGTCTTAAAGTCCAGGACAGCTAAAGAAATCTGCAGAGTTTGTAAAGCTCAAATAAGTCACTTTCAGAAGCAGAAAGTTCAGCAAAGTGTAATTCTGCTGTGGAGGAAGCTGATGCTCCTTAATGTATCAAGGCTGATAAATGTATCGAAGCTGCGTTTAATGTAGACACAGGCACAGCTGCAAGAAATGTATGATGTATTGACTCAAGTGCCACAAGGCATATGACATTTTTCCTTATCGCAAACCAGAAAGATCCCAGTAAAGGATGTGTTATATGTTTTGAAAGCAATCTTTGTCAGTGAAAAAGATCCCTAAACCAGGGAATATAGTTACTTTCAAAGTGGACCAAGATTCAGGATGACCCATTGTGTAAAACCCCCAAGGTCACCCAGAAACTCAACTTCTTTCCCGGTCCAAAGGCGCATGCGCAAACAGCGGGAGCATTCCCGTTATCCCTTTAACCGGGTGTGTGCCGATGTCAGGCATTTGTGAATGGGGGGATGCGGCTGCCAGCATGCTCGGATCCGCTCACCTTAGACAAGCTCTTGGACGAAGGGGCGGAAGCGGATTTGAGCGTGCTGACTTGACAAGAGGCCTCGCATGCACCGTAGAAACGAGGAAGGGTGAGTGATAAAATGCACCAGTTGTCTTAAAGGGAAAATGTACAGAAAATCCTAAAAATAGTTTGCAATCTTCAAAACAAACTGCCAGATATAGCTACAAACAACATTCCATATGAGCTATGGAACTGCAGGAAGCCTGACCTAAAGCATCTCAGGAAATTTGAAAGCAAAACATTTGTGCATCTTCCCAAAGAAAAATGTTCAAATACGGAATCTCTTGCAAAACAAGGGGTCCTGGTTGGCTATAGTAAAATTCAAAAGAGATACAGAATCCTGCACCCAGAGACCAACATAGTAACAATCAACAAAGATGTAGTGTTTGAGGAGAACTCTGTGTCACCCACTTTCATGAAGTTTTGTCAGGAATTCAACATAAGCAAAAAGAACAAGAATCTCAGTCACAAGCTCCAGCTTCTGAAAAGGAAAGCAGTGATATCTGTGAAACTACCAAGGAAGGTACAGAAGAACCACGTCAACTTCCATTCAGGATATCAGAGAGGCTAAATAAAGGAATCCAAGTGGCCCTGGAGCGGCAGACAAGGAATTATATCTCCTTATTTAGGGCGCCAACTTGAATGGAGACACAGCAATGGCAAGGTAAGATGGATGATTTAACCTTTTGCCTGAAAAATTGACTGAAGGGAAAATTACACTGAAGCTATATTGCCAGAATAATGATAAAGTATTATTATGAATAGTCATAGAAGCAGACTGTGGGCATTGCATTGGAGAGAGCTGGAACTGTGGGGGGCTTTTTTCTATCCTATCATTATCACAAGAGAGGGGGTGTCAACTTGACACGAGCCTCATAATTGTAGTTAGGATTCAGGGGGAGACACTGGAGGCAGATTAAGAAATTTCCCTTCCTTTCAGTAACCAGACAGCATGGGACTGACCCTGCATCAGGTGAGATGCCAGACAATAAAGTTTGACAGTTTAGTCCTTTTAAGGGTGTTTTTTTGTGTGTGTTGCATTTAATAACTCAATGTTCAGATAATTTCCTTTGCACTGCTTTTGTTCACAACACATACAGATAGATTAATGTCTATAGATTAAAGCAGCATATGTTTATATCGTTATCAGTATTATGGCTATGCCGATCAGCTGTTTTATAAAGTATGGCCATTAATCAAAAAAGTAACCGTGTAGCTGTTTCTGCAACCTGTTTTGTAGAAATCCCTTATGTGAGTTATTTATAATATGCACCTTTTTTATCAATCTGTTTAGGTGGGAATGTGGAACCCCACTGATGGTCTCAATATAACAGAAGTTGCTAAAGGCCGAGGACCAAATGTCAGTGAGTCACTGACAAACCGCACGCTCATTGTCACTACAGTACTGGTAAGATTATTGCTAGCTCAAAGAATACTCTCACATTAATAAATAATGAGTCCAGCATAACATTATTGTTTAACATACAAATGAAATATACATTTTATTATCTTTATAATGTTTAGGATGTCCACCACAAAGAAATGTACTATTGCAATACTTAATTTGAAATGTATTTTTTAGTCCAACTTACATGTTACAGGTTACAGGTTAATAATATATTAATAAGGTAGCAAAAGAAAATATACTACTGGAAAAAACAAACAAACTGAAAGCCATTAATAAGTAATGAACCCTAGACAATCTTAAATAAAGCAACTCCTTGTATATGGACCATAAGTATAAGGCAGGTAACAAAATGAATTTCTTTTTCTGGTTGTCCATAGCAGCAAATTAGATTTAGCCACATATGGCCACTGCATGACAAAAGGAAGAAATACAACTAGTAGCATTACAAGTAGTTTGGTCCAAACTTACATGGGACAGCACAAAAAGAATTTTTTAGAGGTATGTTTCAGACGAATCACCTAAAATGGCATGACCAGTGAAAACTGAGAGCAAAGAACACCAATACACAGCCTTGGTTGGTGATCATGTAGGCTTCCTTTAAGTACATGCAGCCATCTGATGGGACTATAGACATGGTCATTCATAATGGCTCAACGGAAATGCTGCTGCATTTACTAGAGCTAGGATAGAGAATAGATATAGAGGTAGCAGGAGTACATGAAAACAATTAGAATAGCAGAACACAATAAAGATGGATAGTATAGTGACAAGAGATATTCCTTAAATAAAATGACCTATTATAACTTAGATTATCGCATCTAAAAAGCACAGTAATTGTAGTTTAGTCTCTGCCAATATAGTGGTGCACATCACCCATATTTAGCTACCCTATATGGAAAGCTAAACGCCATTGTCTTTTCATTTTCTAAGCAAAAACGGAAAGTATTTGCACAGTGCCCAACACAGGAATGATAGCATTACCCATTAATCCTTTCAGCAGGCAGAGCTATGCAAATCGCCCCCCTATATTACATGGGTCTCTCCACATACTGGCTTGCGACTCTGTTTTCATTTTCTAAGCACAAAACCTGATGTGATTCCGCCCAAAAGTGATTGCTTTGAAAACACTGTGTGTGTGTGTATAAACAAAGGTATCTGCCCCCAAGGATCCTTTTTTTAACCATTTTATTTTTATGGATTGAGTAAATGTTTTGGCTGCAATGGACAACTAGAAAATGAAACACTTTACCTGCATAATGCCCAAGGTCTATATAGCAAGGATTTGTTTTGTTGAAAAAAATTGCTCTCTAATTGCGAGCCTTTTACTATTTCTTTTTTCAGAGATAAATAAAAAAATAATTTAGTTGGCTGAAAAGTTCAGCTACATTTTGTCAAATTATGTTAAGATTTTGGATCCTTAGGGCCATCATCTCTAATTATATCCATTTTCATCAAGCCATAGATGCGTACTTTGGTTGTGTTGAAATATTCATAATTCTACAGAAAAAGCGAGTGCCCTAATTGTGATGGGGTTTAATCATATGGAAAAAAAAGCCACGGGATAAATTTCTAGATGGCCGACTTCCCATTTCATTTCCCATTTCGTTGTTGTTAATATTGAAATGACTTATTCAGTGAAAGAGATGTGACCCAAGCAGCAAAAACCACTTTCCCATTGCAATTTCACAGCATACAATATTCCATATCGAGGGCACCTCTGGCCACAGAATCGATTTAGAAAAATAGTTGGCGCTTAAGAATTCAAAGTCTGCCTGTTTCTAGAAATAAACACGGAAATAGGTTGCAGGAATGAGCCTTGTGTGGTTAGAACTTATTACCCCCCCCAAAAAGTAAAATTTAGTCTATATTACAGCATCTTAATATGTATTGCTATTAAAAAAGCGGCTGCTCTTTTACAACAACAGAAAATTTATACTAGTCAATGATATACAAAAGCGGTTGGCTCACAGGTAATTGCATTTTTGCATTTTGGAAAAACATTACTATAAATAAACTTTTTACAGAGCAGGTAAACAATGCAATACACAGATGTGTATAGCAGATTTTGCAGACACCCGTTATGTCCCTGTTCTATGGAGCTCACCATTTACAACAGCTGTCTGAGTCACAGTGACCTTCACAAGGTCCCTTCTGCAGGTGAGAAAATGGGGATAAAACATTTTCATTTGACAATGTATATAGGGCAGACAGAAAGCTTAGGAATAACATTCATTGCTCTTCAAACATTACTGCAGGAATCTGAATGCATATGTAACTACCGTAGTTACAGCTGATTATTTCCACATTACCTGCTTCTCTAATGAGAATTTTGTAAAAAAAAAAAAGCTTTACAAATCCCTTTTTTATGTGCAGGACTTACTTTGGCAGGTATAATAACTTCAATTTAGCCATCTGTTTCCTAATTCAAGAGAGGGGGAGAAGATCCTAATATAATAATTAAATCAAATTTAACACTCACCCAAGGCTTGATTCAGCACTGTATTTTTTTCATACGTTTTTTCTCATGATTTTTTTTCCTCAGCACAATTCAGCACCCTATTTAGCTAAGCCAAAAAAAGTAAAGAAATACTGTGCTAGTCACAAGTCATAATCCATAGCCAGGTGGTGGCAGAGTAATGTGCCCCCGCCTTCTAGCTTCTATAAGCCTTGAGTACCTGTGCGCTCCATTGTAGTCATGACCCAGAGCCGTGTCTCTATTGAGACTTGAAGCGGATCACCGAGATCTGGTAATTACTATTTTTATGTCCAATCAGGACTTGATCGGGGGTGCCCATAGTGGTGGAGGCCTCACATGCTTAGATGTTCTCTTTAACCTAGGCATGTCTGAAAGGTGCTAGTCAAACTGACACTGATTAATTAATTTGAGGGGATCACCAGCTGTTAGTTGAGCATAGGGTGACCAGCCCTGACTGGTCTCCTGGGTCATGCCTCACATGCCTGATATTTTCATTTTCTTCCTTATGAGTATGGGAAAAAACAGGGATATGACTGACATGTGACAAATAAGGCTGAAGAATTTCAAGTAGCCTTTCTCACTTCACTGTCAATTATTCATACTAGACTGCTGCCAATGAATGTCCAGTGATCCCCCCCCCCCAAAAAAAAGAGTAAAGCCAAAGTACAAGTACTGTAAATTGAAAGTAAATATCAGGAGCATGTAACCTGCCCTTTTTTAGATATTATCTTTTATTTAGCTGCTATACCGAAACTAACAGGCCAAAGATTGTAATGATTGTATAACTTGGCAATTATTTGTACAAAGGAGTGAGAGCCCATGTGTTTAAGTCTATGTGGCGTGGATAGCAACAGGCTGTGAAATAAGTATAAAAGTGTTGAAGCTAACTATGTCATAATAATATTGTTTTTTCATATCATTCCCAGGAAGAGCCATATGTAATGTTTAAGAAGTCAGATACCCCTTTGTTTGGCAAGGAACGATTTGAAGGTTTCTGCATTGACCTCTTAAAGAAAATTTCTGAAATACTTGGATTTGAATATGACATACGCTTGGTGGAAGATGGTAAATATGGATCCCAAGATGAGAAGGGACAGTGGAATGGCTTGGTGAAAGAGCTCATTGACCATGTAAGTGATTCCTTCACACCTCATTACCTAATACTGTATCTCCTGTGTCTAAGATGATAACTGTATGCCATGTCTTAATAGCTCAACCCTTACATAGGCAAGTATAACATCTAATGGTCACTGCAAAATAAAGAACAATTATACCTGTAATCTAACAAAGATGTTTTTCTATTATTTTAATTAAACTCATGAAACATCAATAAAGGGTCACTATCGCAAACATTTGCATTAAAATAGATAAATAACTACATAGCCTGACAATAGCTTTTAACGTGTATAAATAATGTGGCGATAGAAAAGAAAAAAACATGCCTGCCTTACTTTTAAATTGTAAAATGAAAATGGCTCAGTCCAGTTGCTGAATGGGGGGATCTACGGGGTTTTATTCAGTTAGGTGATAGCAGATGGCTACAGCATTTAGCCCACTGGTCTCCCAGCAAAAGCCTCAGTAAACTTGCTCCAGCTTTCCTCCCAGGCAGGCGCTGTACCACAGCTCTGTGTGTGTGAAGTGCTGCTTCTGTGATGAGACCACCAGGTGACTAAATCTAAAACTCTACAAAATAAACTGAATGAATGACTGTATATATATATATATATATATATATATATATATATTAAAGCCGAAGACAACCCTGAGTGGCCGACCCTGGAGTCCAGCACTGTCCACTGGCTTTCCCTTGACGCATCCAAAAACGGGATGCCCCACTGTGTGAAATGCCACCTGGGTCGCCACAATGCCCACCTTTTCCTGGCTCCCATGGCAATGTAAATACCTGTGGCTGCATCCTTAGCATCACCTGGATGACGTGCGCTCCCACGGATAGGCCAAGTGCCCAGGGATGCTGCCATGGGTCTTTATTGCCAAGCGTGCAAAAAAGGCAGATTGGATGAGAGCCTGTGCATGTGCCATGGGACAGGGAAAGGTACATTTTGACAGGTGAGCTGGGGGGTCACATAGCAGGCATTCCAAGTTGAGATGCCCATGTGGCAAGAAAAAAACTGGGGATAGTGAAAATCCTGGGTCTGCTTTAAACACATAAAGCTGAAAAGAAGAGAAAATGGGAAACAGAAAGATACTGCAAACAGCAGCAGAGATAAAAAGAAGAACAAACTGGCAAAATAATAAACAGGGAGAGCAACAAAGATGAAAATAGAAAAATGCAATTGTGGAAATCAGTAAAAGAAGTCAGGTCTACACTCTATGGTTTAAAAACCAAAGCTCTACCAGCTGAGCTTTCCTGCCTGCTAAAGGGAATTGAAAATGTATAACATAACAACTCATAATGTAACAAGCAATGTTCCACAATACAGTCTCTTTCTCTCCCTACAGTCTCTCTCCTTCAGACAGCAGCAGAGATAACATGAGAAAAACTGTCAAAATAATAAATGTGGAGAGCAATGAAAACAGAGAAATACAACTGTGGAAAATAGGGTGAAATTAAAAAGTGAAATAGTAGGAAGCAGGATTAGGATCATCGCCCTTCTGCATGCAAAGCAATCACTTTACTAACGGAGCTATACAGCCTGCTTGAATCATGGCATGATTTTGAATGCAATAACTGTGAATCAAGCTTCCTACTGTCTATAAAGACTGAGAACATCTGTAACCTCTCTCCCCTTTATGTCCCTCTCTGCAGGAGGCAATAAACTAAACCCTGTCCCCTTCCTTTTTAACTGCTGTCACTCAGACAGCACACTGTTTTATTCTGCCATGTGATGGGCAACATCGCACGGACGGACTCAAACTCCGCCCATTTACTCTGCAACTCCCTCTCTTCTCCCCCGCTTCCCTCCATTATGCTGAGCTCTCACCTCAGCATGCATCGTCTGGGAGTTCTCCCTTGCACTCTATTTCGTTTAGTCCCAGGTGACAGAAGACGTTGCCCCACCAGCTTTTGCAGCAGCTGCTGCCCTACAAAGGAAGAACATACACTTTTTTGCACCCAAACATTTAATGCTCAGTCCAACATGTACGTACATTGTAAGTACCATTTTAATCTATGCTCCCATCAATAATGCTCCTTTAAAGAAGTAAAAGGATCACCAAGTAGATTTGAATGCGTTAAAAGGACTGACATTAGTTCAATTATTATTTTTACTATTATCATTATAATTATGAATAAACCCAAAGGCAATAATAAATCAGCAAGCAGGACACCTGATGCCTGTCTCTCCTCCATTTCCTGCAATGCCAGGCTGAAGCAGTAGCAGTGCTCCAAAGTTTTTATCGACATTAATAAATCAGTATATCTATAAGCCAGCATAACAACATGAAATCTCATATTACCTGGGGGAGGGTAACGCATTTCAGGCACCTCAAGACCCCCTATTAATACACAGGTATACTCACCTATTCCCCCTTAAGGTCTGGAACCCAGAAACAGTCAGGCCGCTGGAAGGTAAAGCCATATCCCCCACCTATACTGCCACTATGCTGCACAAAGGAATTGGAGGAGACACCCAGCAACCCAATATGTCCCACACCACCACCCCACCAAGATGGAGCATGGCAAACTGGGGAACAAGCACCTTGGTCATCATGCCACCCCCTGCAAAGCATTGCTATGGTCACAACACGCAGAGAACTGGGGGCCCAAACAAAAAGGCAAAAGAAAGAAGACATACCAACAATAAACAAAAGAGATACTTTAACAAAATTGAGAGTGCATTACATTTATAAGGCCATCAATGCATATATAAACACAATAATCATTTTATATAACAAATAATAAAAAAAAAAAGGAACATTTACTTGGTCAATGGTGATGTCACAGGTAGCCCACAGCTAGGGCTTGCCACAAGGGAAAGGTTGACCCAGACACAGCAGCATAAGATACTTGGAGTAAATGCAAAGCTTTATTTATGAATAATAAACAGTACAGGATAACAAAGCATGTGAACAGGTTCCTTGACTTCAGGAAAAATAACAGATGCAGTAAAAAACAACTAAACAGGACCTTATTTCAGGTATTAAAGATAAACTAAGTATGGGACCTTAACTTAGGCTGCACTAGTAAGACATTAGGGTACCCCAATGAGGTGCTTGTAGTATTTACACGGTTGGGGGGGCATCCAGCTGGCTGCTAGGAGGATAGGGGAGACCCGCTGGGTCAGACTTGGACAGGAAGGCAACCCACTGGAACACAGAGGTGGGTTATGCAAAGATTTCAAGGGGTTACTTTAATGTGAAAAGAAACAGATCGTGTAGAAGTGCTGCATACAGTGAAAGACCAGGGAAATATGGAAATGTAATCTTCATGCATCCACTTTAAATGCTTTATCGTGAATAATGTCAGGTCAGAAAACAAATGCCTTCAAAGGGACAGATTGACTTTAAACGCATTATCAGCTCATAAGCTAGACTTACTATTATCTGTGGCTCGGGCTTGAAGATTTCCCCAATTCCTGAAAAAGCAAGCAAGAAAGAAATGATTCAGGAATAAGAAAGGTTATCTTCATAGAGACATGCCCTTATCATAGAATGTATCAGTATGGCTGAGACCACTTTCATTCAGGAATAGATTAATAGCTGTGTCCTTTGAGTAACTCCAATTTGTAATAGGCGTCCTATATTATGAATAAGATAAAAGTGTAATGTAATGTTTTCATTTCAATGTTAATGTAACCTCTTGACCATTAAGGGTTAAAACTCTTCTATTTAGCCACACTTGGAAAATCTTCTTTGCCATTTTTTTAAATAACCATTCTAAAATTTCCCCTACTGTTTTACATGCAATCACAGACTTAGTTTTTAAGAGAGAAAAGGTTAGGGAGAAATGTCTCATTTTTTCATTGGTTAAACTGCTGCTGAGAGTTATTTTAATGGATGCAATGTCCTCCGCTTTTGCAAGAGCTATCATTATTAGCATTATGAAAACAGGTCTCCATGGTAACAAGCTCTACTGCTAATCATGCTTTGATTGGTCAGCTTTGATGCTCCAATTTCCTGAGTTATCTAATGTTTCTTTTAAATATATAAAATGTGCGACATTATGGTTTTGGGGTGCTGTAAAAGTCTTTCCCAGTCAAATTGAACTGCATTCTGCCACATTATGTTTTACACATTACCTTTATTTTTTCTCATTCCAATATTCTACATGTATCCAATGATAAGCACAACCCTGCAAACTGTGTTGAATTTCTAGTAGGAAAAAAACATTGCAAACAGCAGAGAACAGTATGGACAGAACAGACATCATATGAGCAACAAGCAAGATAAAGCAAATGCCAGGCAGTGTATATTCAACTCAGGCCAAAACAATCAATCAATGTGGGTACAGTGGGGTTGGGTAAAGGGGGCTGAGAGGGGGACTAAGGGGGAAGAGATTGAATGTGGGTGTTAAAAGCAGCATCCCAACTTGCCCCAAAGCACTGAGGCCCACAGGGCATTGCCCCTCGTCTCCCTATGGCCACTCTGCCTCTGCCCTGGAGGAACACTTGGCCCATGCCAATGGGCACCAGACTCAACAGCACCCCCCAAGTGCCTTTGAACTAGGTGACAATAATCAGGCAGGAGAATCGGGAGGCCACACTCCCCATGCTAGGGAGGTGTCTTGCTGACCCACCTGCTCTTTTGTATCACCTTAAACAATCAGCTGAAACACTTAAACAAATTCAGGTAATATAGTAAAGTGTTGTACGAAAGACAAAGTGTTATGACAAAGACATCCGGTTAATCTTACCAAAGGAATGTAAGATTATTTGTATTCACTTCTGTATTCTATTAAGCATTCTACATTCAGTATCAAAACAATATCCACACACTTGCAAGATAAATTTAAAATAAAAATACAAAATTACCTAATGTACAAAGATGTTTAAACACACCTGACTGAACATCAGGCATCAATCAGAAAGAGACTGTCATTTGGAAGGGAAGTATTTCTTTGTTATAAATATGATTGTTTAAAGCGAGTTCAGGAGCTTTTGCGAGTTCCGGTTGTATTTTCAAGTGAGGTTGTACTATAAGTTAGGGGAAGTTAAAAACTAAGTTGCTGCAACTGTAAGCAATAAAAGAGTTTTTATTGCTGTTTTGTAACTAGGATAATGGCTAGCAATATTGTAGGTCTACTTCAATGCATAGTTTGTCATATGTATACACTTCAGGAGCAGTAGTTCCTGGGTGAATACCGCTGTGGTAAATGTGAGCAAATTGCAAACCTGGAAGCTCGGGTTAGAGATCTGGAGGAGCAAAATGCAAGACTGAGGAGGATTGACAATATGGAAAAGAGTGTTCTGCTCACTGAGCAGGCAATAAATGGGGTGGATACAGAGGGTGGAGTAATGGGTCAGGATGAGCAGATAAGTTGCTGGGTAAATGTAGATAGAGGGAGTAGAAAAGGTTCACAGAAAAGGAAGGCCATACCTGTGTCTACGCACCCTAGAAAAATTGCCAAGTTGGGTAATGATGCAAGAGTGTCAGTCTCAGAAATGGCAGCCCTAGCGGATACTGCTCTCCCTAACAGCCGGGAGGACAGCCCAGCTAGTGAGCGGGTGGTTGGGACTGCAGGTAGGACTAGACAGTTAGTGGTCATAGGGGATTCAATTTTAAGGCAGACTGAATAATTTGTCACCAAGACCGCCTCAACCGAAGGGTTTGCTGTCTCCCTGGTGCCATTGTTCGGCATGTGGTGAAAAGGGTGGATAAATTACTGGGAGAGGCTGGGGATGATATATTTGTACAAAATGGATTGATGCACACCAGACAATGTATAGGTTTTGTAATTAAAATGTATTAGAAAAAATCAAATAAATGACAATACAATCTCTGAGCACAATGATTTGATAAGTAAAATGATACAGAGTTAAAATTCCATTTTGCTTATGATAAGTGCATTCTCCAGGAGCGTATTGGCCACCTCAGAAAAAGAGTAAAAGGGAACTTAAGTAGTAACACTATCCACTCTATGTATAGACACTATATACAATTGGTAAATTACCATGATATGCTATGAGGGGTCATAGAGGCGATCCTGAAGGGTGTATGTCTCAGTATAATCAGAAAATGGTGATGCTGACCAGTACAGTTAAGGAATACAATCAAGCAGTGTATATAAAGAGTACAGTGGTGTATCTGGTCAGAGTACACCCATAGGCATTAACATCATGCCAGATAGGCCAAACAGATTACATATATACATTGTTAGGGCGAGAGCCACGCGCCCATCTCACAGCACTCCCCTCACCTTCGTTGCTGCTCCCGCTGCCCGGGCGAGCGCTGCGCGTCCATCTCACAGCGCTCCCCATTCTCCCTCCTTACCCACTCCTGCCGGCAGGGCCGCGGCTTCCGGCGCGGCGGCTGACCGCGCGCCGGCTGCTCCCGGTCGTCTCCCTTCTCCTCGCATGGTCCGGTGTGCGCACGTCCCCGTCCTCTAGGGGGCGCGCGTGCTGGCTTCCTGAAGTTTAAAGGCCCGGTACACCACTGATTGGTGCCCAGTCATCCAATCCTGCATCCACTTCCCCTATTTAAGGGGCACTTCCTTTCCATCAGTGCCGGATCTTGGTCTTCCTATGTATGCAGAAAGTCAGTTGTTTTCAGGATTGCTCACCCGTGTACCGACCTTTGCCTGTCCCCGACTCTGAACCTTCACTGCCCGTCCCGATCTTGGCTACTTATCTTCGACCTCGAGGTTATGCTGCCAGTCCTGACCTCTGCTTGAACTTTGACATTGCCTTTTGCCTGCCTCCTTTGCACCACGCAGTACCTCGGCTGACTGTGTGGCTGAGCCGCTGTTGGGGGTAGTGACCTGGGGGTCACTCGCCGCTACAAGACCAACCTGCCTTGCGGTGGGCTCTGGTGAATACCGGTGGCCTCTTAGACTCCGCTCCCCTGACACGGTACTCGCTATCAGTACCACAGTCACAGCGGATCCACACCTGTGCCGCCACACCCGGTCTGTGACTGTAAGATCCGGCCATGGATCCCGCTGAGGTGCCACTGCCTGATGCCACTGAACTACCTACAATAGTGGCTATGCAGTCTCGCCAAATTAACCAGCTTTCCGCCATGGTTCAGCAGCTCTTATCAATTCAGCAGCAGCAATTGCCACCATCTACTGCAGTGTTGCCGCCACAGCCTCCAGTAGCATCAACTTCTAGAATCCGTCTCTCATGGCCGACTAAGTTTGACGGGGATGCCAAGTTATGCTGAGGCTTCCTTACCCAGTGTTCAATGCGTTTGGAAATGTTGGCGGACCAATTCCTCACCGAACGTGCCAAGGTGGCCTTTGTTATTAGTCTGCTCTCAGGAAAGGCTCTGGCCTGGGCTACCCCATTATGGGATCACAAGAATCCAGTTACTTCCAATGTACTCGCCTTTGTCTCCGAGTTCCGCCAGGTCTTTGAGGAACCAGCCCGGGCCTCATCTGCAGAAACGGTCCTATTGAACTTGGTCCAGGGCAACCTGTCCATTGGTGAATACGCCATTCAGTTCCGTACCCTGGCATCTGAACTGTCTTGGCATAATGAGGCCTTATGTGCCTCCTTCAAGAAGGGACTGTCTAGCAAAATTAAAGATGCTCTAGCTGCACGTGATTTGCCTTCATCTTTGACTGATCTCATCCATTTGGCCACACGCATCGATGTGCGTTTTTCTGAAAGACGTGAGGAACTCCGCCTGGTAAGAGACTCTCAGCGCCCTGGGAAGGCATCCTGTTTGGCTCCTGTGTTTCAACATCCTTTGTCCGCACATGCGCCTTCCAGTTAGGAGGCCATGCAGGTAGACCAATCTCGCTTAACCCAGCTGGAGAGAACAAGCAGGAGGAATGAGAATCTTTGCTTGTATTGTGCTGGCTCTGAGCACTTCCTGAAAGACTGTCCTATTTGGCCACCATGACAGGGAAACGGGCACACCTAGTAAATGTGGGAGAGGCGTCCCTATGAGTGTGTGCTACTTCTCCACGGCTTACGTTTCCTGTGCGACTGTAGCAGTTACCATCTCCTTGAACCTGACTGCCCTTTTGGATTCAGGCTCTGCAGGGAACTTTATCCAGGCCTCCTCATCTCTGTGAACTGCCTTGCAAAGCCCCTATTTATCGCGTCGATCAATGGTGACAGGCTTGATTGCACCGTGCGTTATCGCACAGTACCCCTCCTTTTTAAAGATTGGACTTTTTCACCAAGAGAATTGTTAGGCACTTACCTCGTCGCCGTCCCTGGTCCCGCGGCGCGCTGTCAGGCGGTCCCCGGCTGGTTGCTGCCCGGCGCTCCCCGGGTGTCCCGGCTCCTCAGCTTGGTTGTGGGGGTCAGGGGTCGGCGGCGCGGGATGGTGTCGGCGGCCGCGCCGCAGCCCGCTCTGCGCGGCTGCGCGGTCCCGCCGAGCTCCCTCGCTGTGCGGCGCTTCCCCCTCCTGGCGGGGGCGCGCTCGATCTTTAACGTGCTCGCGCGCGCGCGCGAGCACGTCTCCTTTATGCCTCCCGGCGGCGCTTTCCCCAGTGCGCCCGCCGGGGGCGAGTTTGAATCACCCAATCTCTGTCCTGCTCATAGAGTGAGCCCAGGGACTGGTCGGCCTGTCTGGTTCCTGGGACCACTCCCGTTTTTAGGTGTGCACCAAACACTTCTGTTCCCTCCATTTTTCCCTGTTCCCACTGGCCAGATATCCCTATAAAACTGCACCACTCCAGTATCCCAGTGCCCGTTATAGCCTCTGGGTTCTGGATGTGCGTTGCTGTGTCTTAGTGAAAATTTTGGATTTGGACTTCGACTATTCTCGCCTGCTGCCTGCCCTGACCTTCTGCTTTGCCTGACCACTCTTTTGCCTGACCCTCCTGTACCTCGCCTGTGACCTCCTGGACTTGACCTCGGCTACCCTCGACCACTCTTCCGTTATCTCCCTTGGATACCTCGCCTGTGACCTCCTGGTTTGACCTCGGCCTGAATTACGGACTTTCGCACCCGGCATCCTCATTCGGGATTCCCTGCCAAACATCATTCTGCACCTTAAGCTGTTATCCTTTGCGCCTGTTAAGTCCTGGGGGCAACCGACTGGGAGAGGCATTACCCGTGTCTCCTACAAGCGGGGGCTTGTCTATAGGCGGAAGTGGCGGTGGAGATTGGGGGATACCGGCTTAAGACAGACGGGTGTTTGGTATAGTCCTGACATTATAACGGGCCAGAAGAAGAATGGACCAAATCCTGGAGCAGGTGCAAGCCTTGACAGCGGCTGTGGAGCACCTGGCTCATCGAGTTGCGGCCCAGGAGAACCGTCCTACTCCCATTGTCCCCACTTCTCAGGGGACTCCGGCCGCAATGTCTGTGGAACCCAAGATCCCACTTCCTGAGAAGTTCTATGGCGACAGGGCAAAATTTGCCAATTTCCGGGACTCTTGTAAACTGTACTTTCAGCTTCGTCCGGTTTCCTCAGGGTCACAAGAGCAAAAGGTTGGCTTGATAATTTCCCTTCTGCATGGAGATCCTCAGTCCTGGGCCTTTAGCTTATCAGCTCAGGATCCAATCCGCCTATCGGTGGATAGTTTTTTCGCTGCAATGGAGGTCCTCTATGATGATCCCGACAAAGGGGCCTCCGCTGATGCCAAATTACGTACCCTCCGCCAGGGACGCCGTCCAGCCGAAGACTACTGTTCTGAATTCCGGCGTTGGGCGGTTGACTCACGTTGGAACAATCCTGCCCTCTGCGGCCAATTCCGACTAGGTTTGGCTGACACTATCAAGGACACCTTGGTGAACTACCCGGAACCCCAGACGCTGGACGAATTGATGCATCTGGCCATCCGCATTGATCGTCGACTCCGGGAAAGGCACCTAGAGAAAGGGTCGCATCTTGAATCGGCTTCAAAGTCTGAGGCTCTAGTCACTCAACCTTCAGAAGAGCCCATGCAGTTAGGTGCCACCAGGCTCACCGAAGGCGAGAGACGGCGACGACTATCTGAGGGGCTCTGTCTATATTGTGGAGGAACCGGCCACATGGTCAGACTTTGCCCAAAGAAACCGTCGGGAAACTTCAGAGCCTAGGGGGTTTCGAGGGGGCCCTCCTAGGCTGTAAGGTATCTCCTCAAGTATCGTCTCCAGTTTTCATCCCAGTCCAGTTTAAGAGTGGTGTTAAATGTATTAATCTAAAGGCTCTTCTAGATTCTGGAGCAGCTGGGAATTTCCTAGACTCTGAACTAGCGCAGACTTTAGGAATTATGGTACAGACCTTGCCGACTCCTATCCGGGTTTCAGCCATTGATGGCACTCCAGTGGCTGGGGGGTTAGTTCGGTTCCAAACCCCTCCTATGCAAATCAAAGTGGGAGCCAGTCATTCTGAGGTTATCAGGTTCTTGATATTGAGAATGCCTGGTACCCCTTTGATTTTAGGTTTGCCATGGCTGCAGGAGCACAATCCCCAAATTGATTGGGTTTCGGGGCAAATCACCAAGTGGGGACACCAGTGTTTTCAGAACTGCCTAGAATTCCCACTCAGGGCTGCGCGCTTAGCACCTACTGGGGTTCCAACTCCATATTTGGAGTTTGCTGATGTCTTTTCAGAAAAGGCGGCAGACAAACTTCCTCCCCATAGACCTTGGGACTGCCCTATTGAACTACTTCCTGGTACGATGCCTCCCAGAGGGAGAATATTTAATTTGACCCGAACAGAAACCCTCGCCATGCGGGATTATATCGCCGAGAACTTAGAAAAAGGGTTCATTCGGCCTTCATCTTCTCCAGCAGGGGCAGGGTTTTTTTTCGTGGAGAAAAAGGATGGGGGACTTCGCCCCTGTATTGATTACCGGGGCTTAAATAACATCACGGTAAAAAATAAGTATCCCCTACCGCTTATTGAGGGACTCTTTACACAGGTGGTTGGGGCGCAGGTCTTCTCTAAGCTCGATCTCCGGGGGGCCTATAACCTCATAAGAATCAGGCAGGGGGATGAGTGGAAGACGGCCTTCAATACCCTTGAAGGGCATTATGAGTATTTAGTAATGCCTTTCGGCCTGTGTAATGCCCCTGCGGTCTTTCAAAGTTTTGTCAATGAAATCTTTAGGGACTATCTTGGCCGGTTTATGGTTGTTTACTTACAAGCCCGGGTCCAAAAATGTAAAAGCGGATGCCCTGTCTCGGAGTTTCTCTCCCCCTGACTTACCGGAAAGGGTGGTGTCTCCCATCTTACCTCGCTCCCTAGTGGTGGCCGCCATCCAACCCCAACTTCCTGATCTTGCTCAGTTCCAGGCCCAAGCTCCTCCTGGGAAACCTGCTTCAGCCCTGTTTGTGCCCTCTACTTACCGGTCTGAGTTCTTGTCCCATTTTCACGATACCAAAACAACCGGTCATCCAGGGGTTAAGAAAACCATAGCTTTATTGTCACGCCAAGTTTGGTGGCCTTCTCTCAGGAAGGACGCTCAAAGATTTGTCTCCGCTTGCAAAGTTTGTGCCCAAAGTAAGTCCTTGAGGCGTTCGCCTGAAGGCCCACTCCTGCCATTGTCCATTCCTGCCTCCCCGTGGACCCATCTGGCCATGGATTTTGTTACTGACCTTCCCCCGTCTCAGGGACATACTGTTATTTGGGTAGTTGTGGACCGCTTTAGCAAGATGGCCCATTTCGTCCCTTTAAAGAAACTCCCCTCAGCTCAAACTCTTGCTCAGCTCTTCATTACTCATGTTTTTAGGATTCATGGTATTCCCATGGATATTGTTTCGGATAGGGGGGTCCAGTTTGTCTCCCGGTTTTGGAGGGCTTTCTGTGCCAAGTTAGGTTTCACCGTCTCCCTTTCCTCGGCCTTCCATCCGCAATCGAATGGACAAACCGAGAGAACGAACCAGTCCCTGGAACAATATTTGCGCTGTTTTACGGCGGATACTCAAACTGATTGGGCCTTCTTCTTACCATTTGCGGAATTTGCATTTAACAACGCCGTACATTCTTCCACGGGGGTTTCTCCTTTCCATTGTGTTTATGGCAAGGACCTGAAGTTTTCTGCCCTTTCGGACCAACCCTCTAGAGTTCCCTCCGTGGATGAATGGGTTTCCAAATGGCCAGGGGAATGGAATAAAATCCAGCAACATCTAGCTAAGGCCGCTCTTCAGCAGAAAAAATTTTCTGATCGCAAACGATCTTCTAACTCTAGCTTTAAGGTGGGTGACTGGGTTTGGCTTTCAACCAAGAATTTGGCGCTTCGCCAGCCCTCCGCTAAGTTAGGACCTAAATTTATTGGCCCCTTCCCCATAACACAAAAAATTAATCAGGTTACGTATCAGCTGGCCCTCCCTTCGTCCATGAAAATCTGTAAATCCTTTCATGTTTCACTTCTTAAGTCTGCAAAAAACCATGAACCTAATAGTCCTCCTAGTCCTGTGTTAGTTGATGGGCATCAGGAGTTTGAGGTTGCCCGGGTTCTTGATTCTCGCCTTTTTCGAAACTCTCTTCAATATCTTATTGACTGGAAGGGATACGGTCCGGAAGAAAGATCTTGGGTTCCGGCCAGAGAGGTTCATGCGCAGAATTTGGTAAAGAGGTTTCACAGAGAGAATCCTTTGAAACCCAGTTTGGAGGGTCCGGTGGCCCCTCCTCAGGGGGGAGGTAATGTTAGGCACTTACCTCGTCGCCGTCCCTGGTCCCGCGGCGCGCTGTCGGGCGGTCCCCGGCTGGTTGCTGCCCGGCGCTCCCCGGGTGTCCCGGCTCCTCAGCTTGGTTGTGGGGGTCAGGGGTCGGCGCGGCTGCGCGGTCCCGCCGAGCTCCCTCGCTGTGCGGCGCTTCCCCCTCCCGGCGGGGGCGCGCTCGATCTTCAACGTGCTCGCGCGCGCGCGCGCGCGAGCACGTCTCCTTTATGCCTCCCGGCGGCGCTTTCCCCAGTGCGCCCGCCGGGGGCGAGTTTGAATCACCCAATCTCTGTCCTGCTCATAGAGTGAGCCCAGGGACTGGTCGGCCTGTCTGGTTCCTGGGCCGTCCAGTTCCTGGGACCACTCCCGTTTTTAGGTGTGCACCAAACACTTCTGTTCCCTCCATTTTTCCCTGTTCCCACTGGCCAGATATCCCTATAAAACTGCACCACTCCAGTATCCCAGTGCCCGTTATAGCCTCTGGGTTCTGGATGTGCGTTGCTGTGTCTTAGTGAAAATTTTGGATTTGGACTTCGACTATTCTCGCCTGCTGCCTGCCCTGACCTTCTGCTTTGCCTGACCACTCTTTTGCCTGACCCTCCTGTACCTCGCCTGTGACCTCCTGGACTTGACCTCGGCTACCCTCGACCACTCTTCCGTTATCTCCCTTGGATACCTCGCCTGTGACCTCCTGGTTTGACCTCGGCCTGAATTACGGACTTTCGCACCCGGCATCCTCATTCGGGATTCCCTGCCAAACATCATTCTGCACCTTAAGCTGTTATCCTTTGCGCCTGTTAAGTCCTGGGGGCAACCGACTGGGAGAGGCATTACCCGTGTCTCCTACAAGCGGGGGCTTGTCTATAGGCGGAAGTGGCGGTGGAGATTGGGGGATACCGGCTTAAGACAGACGGGTGTTTGGTATAGTCCTGACAAGAATATTGAGTTTTACGTGCTCCCTCATTGTACCTCCCAAATTCTTCTCGGCCTACCCTGGCTTCAACATCACGATCCCACTCTTGACTGGAATACCGGCGATATCAAGAGTTGGGGTGCAGCCTTCTTCAAGAGATGTTTGAAGTCCGTTCTTGCCAGACCTGTTCCTGCTTCTGCTCCACTTCCCGGCCTGCCTGCGATCTATCAGGCCTTCTCTGATGTATTCTGCAAAAAGCAAGCGGAGGTACTTCCACCTCATCAACCCTATGATTGCCCTATCGACCTCTTGCCAGGTACCACTCCACCTCATGGCAGAATCTATCCTCTGTCGGCTCCTGAGACACAGGCTATGTCAGAGTATATACAGGAGAACCTCCTAAGGGGCTTCATACGGAAGTCTTCCTCTCCAGCAGGTGCAGGCTTTTCTTCGTGGCCAAGAAAGATGGCTCTCTTCGCCCTTGCATTGACTACCGTGGCCTCAACAAGATTACCGTCAAAAATTGATACCCTTTACCTTTGATTTCTGAATTATTTGAACGACTTCCTGGTGCCAAGATCTTCACTAAACTCGACCTGAGAGGGGCCTACAATCTGATACGTATACGTGATGGCGATGAGTGGAAGACCGCCTTTAACACCCGCGATGGCCACTTCGAATACTTAGTGATGCCCCCGCTGTATTCCAGGAATACGTGAACAACATATTCCGGGACCTGCTTTACTCCTGCGTGGTAGTGTATCTGGATGATATACTCATCTTCTCTTCTAATCCTGAAGAACATCACCGCCATGTCCAGCAAGTCCTGACTCGCCTCCGCCTACATCGCTTATATGCCAAGCTGAAGAAGTGCATATTTGACCATACCACTCTACCATTTCTTGGGTACATAGTTTCTTGTCTAGGTCTCCAGATGGGCCCCAGCAAGTTAAAGACAGTGTTGGACACATCCTTCTGGCCTACGGGCTATCCAACGCTTTTTGGGCTTCGCTAATTATTGTCGCCAGTTCATTCCCCACTTTTCGACTATAGTTGCTATTGTTCCTATTGTGGCTCTCACGAAGAAGAACGCCAATTCTAAGTCGTGGCCTCCTCAGGCTGAAGAGGCCTTTCATACTCTAAAAAATTTCCAGATATTATTGGTGGCCCTCTCTAGGGAAGGACGTGACGAAATTCATTCAGGCTTGTACCATCTGTGCACGTGACAAGACATAGACATGGACGTGACATAGAAGGTGATCCGATATATATGTGTGCTATATGAGATGATTTATAAAAAAGGCGAATAATCCGATTCTTCAATGAGACCCCGAGGTGCCTTAGCCTGTAGTGTATGCATCCAAAAGAGCTCGCGGCGGAGGAGGACTAGGTTCCTGTCACCCCCCCCCCCCCATGGTAAAGGTCTGATTTGCTCAATCGATTGAAATCGGAGTTGTGAGACTTGATGTCCCGTCTCTATAAAATGTTGTGTGAGGGAGGATTCTAAGTTAGATCAACGAATGGCACCTCTCTGGTTGTCTTACCAATATAAGATAGTCCACAGGGACATTTGGAATTTTCTTTCCCATATGGGGATGTGTAAAGTGGTAACCCTTGGCAACGAATGAGCATTGGGCACAATGTCCACAGGGGAACATTCCTTTAATGGGGGATGTTGTGTCAGCCAATTAGATTGGTCGATGGTCCTCTGGGTCGGTGTGGGTTCAGCTCTAATCAGTCTGTTTCAGAGATTTTAAGGTCTTTTTCTAACAAAGAGGGGAGGGTGACCAAAAGCATCCCATAGGCGTTTGTTTAGAACGTGCCAATGTTTTTTAATTATTCGTTCAATTTGTGGAGACATCCTTGAATAGGTAAGTATCATGGGTGTTCTGGTAACGGTCTGTTTAGGCCTATGTTTCAATAGTGCGGACCTAGATTGTAGAAAGGCCTTGGTCTTTGCAGACTCTAAAATGTGTGCAGGATATCCCCTATCAAGGAAATCTTTAGTCAGTATATCTGCTCTTTGTAAAAAGGTAGTGTTGTCAGTGATAATTCTTCTCAGTCGTATATACTGACTATAGGGCAGGCTTTCCTTCATTTTTATTGGGGTGGAAACTAGAAAAGTGAAGAAAGGTGTTCCGGCAAGTTTATTTTTTGTAGAGATCAGTTACTATAGTCTGGTTCTGTATGGAGACTTGGATGTCAAGAAAGTGTACATGTTCACAGCTGTGTTCAAGTGTAAATTTGATGGTTGGTTCCGCACTATTAATGCGATTTACAAACTCAAGTAATGCCTGTTGTGTGCCATGCCAAAGAAAGAAAATATCATCTATATATCTAACCCAATATAGAATATTGGATTGAAAAGATATGTCATGTAAATGTATTGTGTTTCGAAATGGTCCATGTAGAGATTTGCGTATGATGGGGGAACTTTCGAGCCCATGGCGGTCCCTTGTAACTGTAGATAGAAATGTTTGTCATATCTGAAATAGTTTTTTTGTAAGCACTATTGTAAGTCTACACAGAGTTGATTAATGGCAGGGGAACCATCCATTGTATCTAGAGCTCGTGTGATCGCCATGATGCCTGAGTTATGTGGGATAGATGTGTAGAGTGAGGATACGTCCATGCTGCATAGTATGGTGTTTTCTGGGAGAATCCCAAGGTTGCATATTTTATTCAAAAATTCACCAGTGTCAAGTAGTTATGATTTTGTATTCATGACTTTTGGCTGTAATATTTTGTCGAGAAATATCGCTATGTTCTGAAAGACTGACTCTGTTCCTGCAACTATCGGGCGTCCTGGTGGGTTTATTGGATGTTTATGTATTTTTGGCAGTATATAGAAGACAGGAGTGATAGGGGTTGATGTAGTCATATAGTCTCTTAGTTTCTTGTCGATAGTACCTAGGTCATAGTCTCTGTTGATCAATTGATCAATCTCAGATTTGATGGCAGGTAGTGGGTCATAATCTAACACTTGGGGATCGTTTAATTGTGACATTACTGTAGCATGATAATAGGTGTGATCTAATATCACTGTGGCACCCCCTTTGTCTGCTGGTTTAATGACAATAGAGGAATCTGATGTCAATGATTTAAGGGCTTTCTCCTCTATCTTGGTGAAATTACTCTGTCTCAATTTAGAGTCGTGGGGTATCCATGCCAATTGTTCAATGTCTCTCTGTACGAGTTTAATGTATGTCTCTACATTGGGAAGTGTAGTTGGCGGTACCCACCTGCTTTTGGGTTTGCACATTGCCAAGTCTGGTCCTGTTGGGAAGGTCTTGTCAGGTGGATGGACTCCGTCCATGGCTGTGGTTGCAAAAAAAGATTTTAAACGTATTGTCCTAAAGAATATATGTATCTCAATTTCTGTATCAATGGGATCACCTGCAAAACATGGAACAAAACCAAGGCCCTTATTTAATACCTGTATATCGGTCATTGTAAGTTGGCGGCTGGATAGATTAACAACTAGGGTTTCGGTTGCATTTGGCTTCGGGTCATAACTCTTTTGTGGCGTCCTTGGCCTCGTCTTCTTCTTCCGTGGTGCGTATATGTTGTAGGAGCTTCTAAAAAATGAGGTCTCTGAGAGTCCGAGCTACTACCCGAGTCACTGTCTGGTAATTGGGGTCTAGAGGTGATAGGGGTGATCCAGCTGTCGTGGTCCATGTGGGGACCAATGACAGAATTATTGGGAAATGGAGGATCCTTAAGAATACATTTAAGGAATTAGGCACCAAGTTGAAGGGAAGTACCTCCAAGGTTGTATACTCTGGAATACTGCCTGTGCCATACATTACACATGAAAGACAGATCTTAGAGAGTTAAACGCATGGCTCAAGTCCTGGTGCGGGGCAGAGGGATTTGGGTTCCTAGAGCACTGGGCTGACTTTTCATTGGGGTACAAACTGTATTCTACAGATAATTTGCACCTGAATGGAAGTAGGGCTGCTGTGCTGGGTAAGAGGATACTAGAGGGTGTGGAGAGTTATTTAAACTAGAGATGAGGGGAAGGGCAAGAGTGAACTCAAAAGTGAAGACAGGTTACTTAGGGGTCAGAATATGATGGTGGGTTAACAATTAGAAGGGGGGAGGACTGCTATAATGCATAAGGAGATCCATGTGTTGCAAACCAGCAGTGAAAAGTCTGGCAAGTAAAGTGGGGGAGCTTGAGGCTCTGGTGCTGGCAGAGAATATTGATGTTGTTGGTGTGACTGAGACATGGCTGGATTCCACACATGACTGGACTGTCGATCTTCAAGGTTTTGCTCTTTTTCGGAAAGACAGAGCAAAAAGGAAAGGGGTGGCGTGTGTCATTATGTAAAGCAAGAATTCAAAGCATATATCAATGAGGGGATACTAGCAGAAGATTGTGAGGATGTAGAATCCTTGTGGGTAGAAGTGGGGGGCAATTTAAACAATGTTAAAATACAGTTTGGTGTAATCTATAGGCCCCCAAATAAAACTGAGAAAACTGAGGGTCCACTGCATAAACAGATAGAGCGGGCATCACAGGCTTGTACAGTGGTGGTGATGGGGGACTTCAACTACCCAGGAATAGACTGGAGACATGGTTCTGCTTCCACTACAAGGGGGAGAGAATTCCTCAGCCTGCTACAAGATAACTATATGAATCAGTTTGTGGAGGCACCTACTAGGGGTGATGCTGTTTTAGATCTGGTAATATCAAATAATGATGACCTGATGGGGACAGTAACAGTCCGTAAAAATCTTGGTAACAGTGACCACAATATAGTTGTATTTAACATAAACTGTAAGAAAGATTTTCTGTCGGGGAGGGCAAAAACACTACATTTTAGGAAGGCCAACTTCCCCAGACTCAGAGCTGCACTCCAGGACATAGACTGGGAGCATCTGTTCAGTAATAAAGATATAGATACCAAATGGGAGTGCTTTAAATCAATTGTGAGTAACAACGTTGCAAAATGTATGCCTACGGGTAACAAATATAAGCGGCAAAAATTAAACCCCTCATGGCTGACACCTGTGGTTAAAAGGGCAATAAAGAACTCTCAGCTGTAACACTTGAAAAGTATAACTAGTAAATAAAATGTGTCAAAAAGAAATAAGGTTGGCAAAAGCACAAAATGAAAAAGATGTGGCCAAAGAAAGCAAAACAAACCCTAAACGTTTTTTTAATTATATTAGTTCGAAGAAAACTAAATCAGAACAGGTAGGTGCCCTAATTAATGATAATGGGGAAATGGTCACTGGGGATGAAGATAAGGTGGAGCTGTTAAATGGATTTTTTAGCTCTCTGTACACAAGAGAAGAGCAAGGAGCCAACACAGGAGATTCCACTGATAGTAATAGCCCAAGTATAATAATTAACAAGCTAAACATGGATACCATCCAAGAAAAACTAAATAATTTAAATGTGAATAAGACTGCAGGACCAGATGGACTTCACCCAAGAGTTCTCAAAGAACTCAGTTCCGTTATCTCATCACCCCTGTTGTTGATCTTTAAAGACTCACTAGCAACTGGTATAGTGCCAAAGGACTGGCGCAAGGCAAATGTGGTGCCCATTTTTAAAAAGGGCTCAAGGTCTTCTCCGGGCAATTACAGACCTGTTAGCTTAACATCCATTGTGGAAATTGCTTGAGGGGCTTTTAAGGGACAACATACACGAATATGTAACTATCCATAATATTATAAGTGACAACCAACACGGTTTTACTAAGGACAGAAGCTGCCAGACTAACCTGATTGGCTTCTATGAGGAAGTGAGTAGAAGCCTGGACAGAGGGGCGGCTGTGGATATAGTTTTTCTGGATTTTGCTAAAGCATTTGGCACTGTCCCCCATAGCCGCTTATTGGAGAAACTGAGGTCTTCAGGATTCGAAAACACAGTTTGTAACTGGATTGAAAGGATCGTGTGCAGCGATACCTACTCTGAATGGTTACTGGTTGTATGTGGCGTACCCCAGGGTTCAGTGTTGGGCCCACTATTATTCAACTTGTTTATAAACTACATAGAAGATGGAATTAAAAGCACTGTCTCTATTTTTGCAGATGACACAAAGATATGTAGCACAGTGCAGTCTACTGAAGATGTTCACAAGCTTCAGGCTGATTTGGACACATTGAGTGTCTGGGCATCCACTTGGCAAATGAAGTTCAATGTGGAAAAATGTCATGCAACCTGAAGGCCACATGTGTCCTCGGGGAAATAAAACTGGGAGAGTCACTTCTTGAGAAGGATCTGGGGGTACTGGTAGATCACAGGCTAAATAACAGCATGCAATGGAAAGTAGCTGCTTCCAAGGCCACCAAGATACTATCATGCATTAAAAGAGGCATGTAATCGCGGGATAGGGATGTAATTTTGCCTCTCTACAAGGCACTGGTGCGCCCTTACCTGGAATATGCCGTCCAGTTCTGGGCACCCATTCATAGAAAGGACGCTCTGACTATGGAAAGGGTGCAGAGGAGAGCCACCAAACTAATACGGGGAATGAAGGATCTAAGTTATGAGGAAATTTTACAGGAATTAAATCTGTTTAGTCTTGAGAGGAGACGGCAGAGGGGGGACATGATTAGCTTGCATAAATATATATAAATGGCCCGTACAAAAAATATGGGAGAACACTATTTCAGGTAAAATCCTCTCTAAAGACAAGGATGCACTGCCTTCGATTGGAAAAAAAGAAATTTAGTCTCCGGAGGCGACAATCGTTTTTTACCATAAGAACTATAAATCTATGGAATAGCCTCCCACAGAAGCTTGTTACAGCATCAACCGCTGACAGCTTCAAAAAAGGATTAGATGCTTATTTAGAAGAAAATAACACCAACAGTTACTATTAGCAGGTATCAGTTAAAAAAAATACAAAAAAAAGCTTCCCCAATAAAATAAAAAAAAATAACTTCCCCTACCCCAACACCCTTGGCTGAACTTGATGGACATATGTCTGTTTTCAACCTTTTATCTATGTAACTATGTAATCAAAAACAAAAGACATGTATGTTGGGAAACTCCAGTAGGAACCAGCAGGACCACAACCTCAATAATACAGGGATTCTTTGTTGGGAATTCCATCCAAAGCATTGCTGGCATGTTTCAGCTCCATAGGAGCTCCAAAGGAGATGTGGAGCACTAAATACAGTGGATAAAGGGAAAAAAGTCAGCTATTCCTTGTCCTTTATATTTATTTGTTTCCCATTGCTAAAGTAGGGGTGATAAAAGGAAAAAAAGGACTTGTGGTTGCAGATGTATATAGATGCATAGATTTGGACCAATTCTCGGTAAAACCACAATGGTTCGAAATAGTTATGGTACAATAATTAACTTGGCTGTTATCTGTAATTTTGTTCTATGTTTGCTACACCTCCACCCTCCCCCTTGTGAATAACACCTAAGTTCATCATATTTTACAGTTTCCGACCATCCCCATGGCCATGGTCACCTTTTAACATTAAGAGGTGAGAGACACTGGCAACACGATTGTCTGTCACCTCTAAATTAAAAGCAGCTGTTATCTTTCTGGAATACACAAATGAAAACGATTATTAGCGCTAAAGAATGCTGTCTTGTATTATCTAAAAAAACACTTGTTTCAGAGTCAAAGGTCTAAATATCTTGCTTGAAAGCATAGAAGGCTTTCAAAGCCATAGTAAGGCTGGGTAATGGCATCCAAATGAGCACTCAAGTTTTGTATCACCCTCCATGTATTGTAATCTGTACTTCAGCTAAAGGTCTTTTAACCAGCACATTACAAGACTTAAAAGCACAGACTGAATATAAGTACTGTACAAGGCCATAAAAGTGCACAATTGTTTTGTTCTTTTACTTTTCATTTTTGCAAAGCTGTATATAGAAAATGAAACATACAGATAATACATATAAATGAGGTCCTTGTTATGTTAACTTATCTCGTTTAAAAAAGACCAGCTAATGCGCTTCACTATGGTAAAGCAGTTATAAGCATATCTTTGTTAGCAGCACGATTTATGCAAGAATGTTGGATTTTTTTATTATTATCTCAGATGGAACAACTTGCCCTGTATTGTTCTGAAACTTTTGAAATGTAGTGGTATCTTTTTCCTTTTGTGGGATAGTTGACACTACATTCATTGTTGTAGGTCCGTGTTCTCTGAAATTTTCCACAGGAAGATAGTATTCTGACTGTATAAAGCATGGTCTGCTCTATTGCCAGTTATTGCTCCATTGGAACCTGCTGCTCCTCCATTTGTTGCTGGAATCCAGTTATAGACTCATGGACCCTTTTGTTTACCTTATCTAAAATTTGACCCTTGAATAATGCTGCCTCAACTGACCTTGCCTATTTCAGGAATAAAGCTTCTCTGATCTGTTTAACTAACAAAATGGTCAATATAGCTCCAGGTGCAAAAAGTGCAATTTGGAGTAAAAAAAGTGTACATTCTTTGGAAAATGAAATAAGTGAACATTTTCAACCTGGTGCTGAATTAAGAGCAAATTTTGCTCTTGGTGCTAAATTGACCCCAAACCATTTTGTTAATATAATTATTAGTAGATTTTTGGTATGATATTTGTGCACACACAAAGAATAGCACAACCAGGGCAAACGTGCTCTGAGGCAGGGATAGCTGTGGTAATCTGTTCTTTATGTTAGTGGGCATGTGTTAGTGAGCATAGTAGCTTATGAACTTAGACTGCGGTAGCCAAAAAGTCGGGCATACATGTGGTCAAAATGAGGAAAAGATTGGTCCAGACAGCCATCAAAGGTTATGTATGCTATAGAAGCCAGGATACCAGAAGCTTATTAACCAATCTAAGGGATGCATGATCTCTTGCCAGGCCTCAACCACATCAGGAGGATAGCACATCACCACTGTAGACTATATTATTTGCTGGGAAGCGACCCCCATGCACATGTTGAGTGAGGGAAGGTTTGGCTACTATTTAATGACAAACATTTAATAAAGCATAACTGTAAGAAAATGATAATAACAAAATAAAAATAATTCCTTCGTAATGTTTTTCAATATATACCAATATATACTTTGTGATTATGGCTGCCTATCAATAATTTTCATGCCAATCTTCAATTTGTTCTTTAGTTTGACATTGTGTGCTGGCATACAACACCTTTTTGAGCTGTTGTTAATGCGTATTTACAAAAACATTACTACCTAAGGTAGTTAAAGCTCATCTGAAATCTTCACGCATGCCTCCAGAGATACGTCAAATTTATCAAGAGGCCTTCTTTTGCGAATCTGCTGGTTTAATTAGGCTTGATTCAGCACAATGCAAGAATGAGTTGTGAATGTGCTGTCCACTGATTCAGCAAACACTTTCTTTTTTTATTTTATTCAGTTATAGGGGGTTGAGAGAGTCAGAGTTGAAAAAAAGATGTCTGCCGGCTTGCCAGTTTCCATGCCCTTTGTTATAGGTCCAGTGCTCTTCGGCATTTCAGGTGCCCTAATGCCGGTAAATGGGCCCTAACCTTTAAACTTGTACAGGGGTCCTTTGGATCCTTTAACGGTTGAAAAACTGTTTAAAAAATGTGGTTTAGAAAACATTTTAGTCTAAATGTAATAGTACTCACCGATCCGCATCTTCTTTCTTCTGTGATACAACAGGAGTCCTCTCCTTTGCCAGATCAGGGGCTCCCGCCTGGTCTGGCAGCTGATGCCAGTGGAGGTGTCTTTAGCAGACACCCCACCAGAAGATTTATACTTAACGTTTATAGCTCTAAAGGGGTACCTCCCTTCCAAAAAGCATTCCTTGTATGTATCCTGTACTTACTTGGCGGTCAATAAAGTATTTGTATTCGTTTTGTAACAGGGGAGAGCCTTTTTTAGGGAGGAAAAGGTGTGTCCCTCATCCTTAATGGCTTAACAGCCTGATGCGAAAAGCGCAGGGGCTGATAACCAAGAAACTGATGGTCTCTGGCCCTGGCAGTTTCCAGTCCTTACGCCCTTCGACACAGGTCCAATGCTCTGGTGGTATCCTAGAAGAACAGGGCCCATGGGGCCCCTCTTCCCAATTCTCTATTCATTAGGATTGTTGGTAATGGGGCTGGGGGTAGGAGTAGGCCACCTGCCACACGTCCGCAATGTGGCTTGCCACCCCTTGCCCTTTGAACTGGCAGGGGGGCCTTTGCCCAGAGCTGAATCAACCCTTTAGCGAGACACTAGAATCTCTAAATCCTCCTTTTTGGAGCTTGGGCATATCAAAAAGTTTTATAGCTTCTCAAAGGAGATGCATAAAGAATATATATGAAAAATAAAGCCACCCCAAAGAAAAAATAAGCCTGTCCATGAACAAAGTCAGTAGATATAAACAATGTTGGTCTGGGATGTCTGGGGCCCACCCCACATTTAAATGCAAGTATTACCGGCTTACATTAAGTGGCATGCACAGAAACATTATACCAGACTGTATTGTCTCTGTGTGCACTTGGGATGCCACAAATAAGCTATACATATTTCAGGTTTAGTGATGAAGGCCCTAAAGGGGACCCGAGGACCAGGGGCCCAGCTGTTTTTTTCCTAGTAACCCTGTGGGCCAGTTCAAGTCCAAATACAAATGAAAGAAAAAGTGGTTGCATCAGCCTGCTGCACTGATCTACTGTCAATTGGCCGGCAATTAGTTGAAAAAAATAGGAGTAGGAGTTGAAAGAGTTTCCAGAGACAGAGAAGTACTGCATACATTTTCCCCTTTGACTGGGATTAAAGAGGAGCAAAACCCACTGAACTTGTGAAATGCATTTGGCCAAAACCCCTGCCGATACTCCCTTCTTAGGGTGTAGAACTAGTAATGCCTATTTTCATTTTCAAATTGCTCTTGAACACTGCTATTTTTGCTGTCCCTCGGTGTGAGATGACAGATGATCAGTAATTGCATAGGTGTGGCAATGACATAATTGCCACACACAATGGCAATGACTGGAGGAAGCTGAGCATTACAGCTAAAACAGACATTATTATCTGGGATTAGAGTAAAGTAAGATCAGTGAAAATTGGCAAAAATTTCTTTTTCATGGGAGGAGCAATTCAGGGGATGCTAGTTAAAAATGTGGGGTTTTGTTCACTTTAAAGTGGACCAACACCCACGGGTGATCGGCCCGGGAATCTATAAGATTCCCGGGCCGATCACCCCCCACCCTGCGGGACATCCGAGATCGGGATGTCCCGCGGGGTGAAACCCCCCCAAACACCCCAAACTCCTTACCTTATCTTCGGCGGCGGCCGGCCGCCGCCGCCTCCCTCGCGCTCCTGTAGGCGTGCGCGTGCCCGCGCCGGCCGTCTGCGAATGGCCGGCGGGGGCGCGCGCGCGCCGAAAGTGACGCGAGGGAGGCGGCGGCGGCGGCTGGCGCTTAGACGTTCCTGATCCTCGCTTGTACGTCGGCGCTGGGAGCGGGGAGAGGTGAGTTTTTCTTGGGGTTCGGGGGGGTTTCACACAGCGGGGCACCCCGATCGGGGGTGCCCCACCGAAGTGGACCAAGACCCAGGATAGTCAAAATCCTGGGTGTTGGTCCACTTTAATGATAATTAATAATAAACCAGAATATAGGTTTTCATATATATACAGGTGTTTATGTTTACGGTTGCACTCAATATGCAGTGAAATACAAAACTTTATTACAGCAGGAATTGTCATTATTTAATAATTCAGATAATAATAATAATTAAGATTTAATTCCCCTTATAATTTATGGTTATTTTTGTCATTAGGGCTTGATGTTGTAATGCTTACATCTCATTAAAGCAAACCAACACCCACCACGGTGAGGGTGTTGATGGCTGCTGGCTTCTCCACTAAAATGACTCCTGGGGGGAGGCATCCACACATAACCCCACATGACTCCTGTAAACCTTACCTTAACCTTGCTCCCCGATGAAAATCCAGCACCATGGCGCTTCAGAGGGCAGGACTTTCGGCGCCCGGAACATCGGCGCCCACATGAGCACTGGGCAACCAATCATGGCACTGGATTCTCGGAAGGGGAGTGAGGTTAAGATATGGATTAAGGACATTCTGGGGGGGTTGTGCAGGGGGCTCCAGCATTTTGGATGCCCCCCACCATACTGTAATTTTAGTTGCGGCGCTGTTGGCCACCAACATCCTTGCTGCGGAGAGTGTTGGACCTCTTTGATTATTACACTGCTATGTTTTTTATTACTGAGAAGTGATGCTTACAAATTGTAAAGACGACCTTTGCGCCAAAAGCTGAAATTTGGAGGACACATATACGCTGTTTGATCTGCCTAAATGAAGGCGATCAAACATAGCAACATAGTATGTAAGGCTGAATAAAGACTTTAGTCCATCCAGTTCAGCCTGTTTAACTCCTTCCAGTGGTTTAGCAGCCATAGCTGGAAATGTTATTACATGCCAGGAAGGCATCAAGGCCACCTTTGAATGTTTTTACTGTATCCATCATTACTACCTCCTAGTCTCACTGCTCTTACAGAGAAGAATCCCCTCCTATGTCGGTGGAGAAAGCACCTTTCCTCTAACCTTAGTGGATGCCCTCGGGTTATGGTTACACTCCGGGGTATAAATAGATTGTGGGACAGATCTTTGTATTGACCCCGAATATATTTATACATAGTTATTAGATCACCCCTCAATCGTCTTTTTTCTAAACTAAATAAACCTAACTTGGACAATCTTTCAGGGTACTCTAGTCCCCGCATTCCTTTAATTAACTTTGTTGCCCTTCTTTGAATGCTCTCCAGTTCTGATATGTCCTTCTTAAGCACAGGTGCCCAGAACTGTGCACAGTACTCCATATGGGGTCTGACCAGTGACTTGTACAGGGGTAAAATGATGCTCTGGTCATGAGCACTTATGCCCCTCCTGATGCACCGCATGATCCTATTTGCTTTGGCAGCAGCTGCCTGGCATTGATTTACTACAGTTGAGCTTATTGTCAACTAAAACCCCTAGGCCCTTTTCCATTGTTGTTTCACCAAGTGTTTCTTTAATTAGTGTGTAATCATGGCATAGATTTCTCCTTCCCATGTGCATAACCTTACATTTATCTGTGTTAAACTTCATTTGCCATTTAACTGTCCATGCTTCCAATTTATCTAAATCTGTTTGTAGCTACCTGCTGTCCTCTTTTGTTTTAATTACTTTACACAGCTTATTATCATCTGCAAAGATTGAGACTTTACTCTTTAATCCATACCCAATGTCATTTATATATATATTGAAGAGAATTAGTCCCAGAACTGACCCTTGTGGTACTCCACTAGTAACAGTGACTCAATCTGAGTGTGTACCATTGATAACCACCCTCTGCTTCTGATCATTAAGCCAATTTCCCACCCATCTGCACACGTTTTCCGCCAGTCCAAGCATTCTCATCTTTTGTACCAGACTTTTATGTGGCACAGTATCAAATGCTTTAGAAAAGTCAAGATATATGATATCCAATGACTCCCCCTGATCCAATCTTGAACTTACCTCCTCATAAAAGCTGATTAGGTTTGTCTGGCAGGAGTGATTCCTCATAAATCCATGCTGATATGGAGTAATAAGGTCATTTTCCCCAAGGTGCTCCAGGATAGTATCCCTAAAGAAACCTTCAAACAGCTTGCCCACCACAGATGTTAAGCTTACCGGTCTGTAGTTCCCAGGTTCCCCCCTAGATCCCTTTTTGAATATTGGCACCACATTTGCCAAGCGCCAATCCCTCGGAAAAGACCCTGTAGTTATTGAGTCCACAAATATTAGAAATAACAGCTTGTCTGTTACTGTACATAACTCCCTTAAAACATGAGGATGTATGTCATCTGGTCCCGGTGATTTATCGATTTTGATCTGCTTGAGACGGTGCTGGACTTCTTCCTTGGTTAGACCAGTGACATTTAATGGAGGGTTTTGGTTAATCCCCTGCATTTCACTTGGCATGTCACATTCTTTTGTGAATATAGACGCAAAGAAGTTGTTTAGTAAATTTGCTTTCTCCTCATTTCCCTCTATAGGTGTCCCCTCCTTGCTTTTCAGGGGGCCCACACCTTCAGGTTTGTACCTTTTACGGTTTATGTAGCTAAATAATAACTTGGGGTTAGTTTTACTCTCTTTCGCGACCAGTCTTTCTGTCTCCAGCTTAGCTGCCCTTATCTGTTGTTTACATTGTTTATTTTCTTCTTTATCATTTTTTAATGCTTCCGCTGTCCCTTCCTGCTTTAAACCTTTAAATGCCTTTTTTTTGTTGTTTATTGCTCCCTTAACCTTTTTGTTTAGCCACATCGGTTTACATGTGTGTCTAATAGTTTTATTCCTGTAAGGTATATATCTGTCACAATGAAAAATAAGGATTCCTTTAAAAGTATCCCATTTAGCGTCCATGCTTTTGCTTTTAAGGACATTTTCCCAGTCAATGCAGTTTAGTGCATCTCTAAGTTGGTCAAACTTTGCTTTTTTGAAGTTCCGCATTTTTGTGGCTCCTTGATAAGGCACCCTAGTGACTGCTAAGTGGAAATGAATGATATTATGATCACTGCTTCCAAGGTGTCCCCCAACCTGTAGCTTTATTACTTTGTCTGGTACATTGGTTAGTATTAGGTCCAATATGGCTTTCCTCCTTGTTGGAGCTTGTACTTGGTAGGAAAGGTAGCCATCTTTTGTTTTAGATAAAAAACGATTACTTTTATGCGAAACACATGTTTCAGCATCCCAGTCTATATCTGGGTAGTTAAAGTCCCCCATAATCACTGCCTCATTTAGTTTAGCGGCTATATCTATTTGCCTTAGTATCATATTTTCTATGGATTCGGATATATCTGGAGGTTTGTAGCAAACCCCCATCAGAATTTTATTTTTGTTTCTCCCTCCATGTATTTCTACCCATACAGACTCCACATGATCATTCCCCTCACATATATCCTCCCACAGAGCAGGACAATCATGTGGTTTGTTTTGAAAGAATGTAAAAAAGGAAACAAAAGTCTTCTAGGCTTTACTAATCACAAGACACAGATCGGTAGTGAGTAACAACCAACAAAAGATTTAGAAGAGTATTTGACTAGCCACCACTGGTCCATTGTTATCATGATGGCATGCGTTTATTATCTGTACAAAGAATGTTTTAAGCATTATAGATATTTTATGGTGATAAATGATAAAAACAACACTACAGACAGAAATGTTTTAAGCTTAAAGTGATTCAGGGGGCACAAAAAACAAAAGGATACTTACCTTTTGTCCCACGCCACTGATTGGCGCTAGTTTAACAATCAGCAACTCATCTGAATGCTGCATCCGAGCCCACACTGTCTGGGGCCTGAAACTCAATTGGCTGGTGCTTCTGTGCTGCCATCAGTCACAGGGTCATGGCCACACCCTCTCCATTCACTATAATGGAGGGGAGGATGTGTCAGGCCTCGGTTCACTACATCCACTGCATTGAATCGAGAGGATGTGGCAGCGTGCCTGTGATTGATGACGAATTACAATCCCAAACTGCCATTAAACCTTACCCCCATGTACCCCAGGAATGCAGCAATCAAGCGAGTTACTTATGGTCGGGCTAGCATTGCATGGGACAAAAGGTAAAAGTGCCCTTTTGTTTTGTTTTTTTAATTAGTTTATTACTTATTTGACCTGCTTGACCATAGCCCTGCCAACCGCAACTCCAGTGCTGACAGCCCACTCATAGGCTGGCTGCAGGAAGATGAAAACAAGGGCATCACTGAGCAGTATAAACTAGCACACTAGCGAACATGGTTACAAAAACATCCCAATGTTCCATCAGCTGCCAGAAAACTAAATGTATAGTTGCTTCCAGCTATGCAGAAAGGAAAATTAAGACCAGTCATAGGGTTGGAAGCCAACATTTGCCATCACGTAGTCATGTCTGAGTGATATGTTTGAGTCTTCTATATCAGTGTTTTTCTAAATAGTGGTATCAGGTGTTATGCGTGGTATGTGTACCACTGGAGGTATGTAAGAGTCAGGTGTTATGCGGCAAGTCGGCAAGATTGATCTGTTTCCCAACCCGATCTGGTGCCATCCATACATAACCCAAAACTGACCTGAAAGGAGATTTTTTTGTGTTTAAAGTGGACCAACAGCCAGTTTTTTGACTATCCTGAGTTTTGGTCCACTTCCCCGGGGCACCCCGCTATGTGAAATGCCCCAGGTTTCCGAATAAAGCTCACCTCATCCCGCTCCTACGGCGCATACGAGGCCTCTCGTCCAATCCGTGCGCTCTGAGCTGCTCCCAGCACGCTGGCGGCTGCATTTCGTGCTTCCCTCTAACAGGGTGCTAGAGAGAAGCGCGCGGCCGCGGCCCGCACATGCGCCGTTGGACCGGGAGTAAGGTAAGGTTAGCGGGCGTCCTGGGGGGTTTCACGTGGCGGGGCATCCCAATTTTGAATGCCCCATGGGGAGGGATCGGATCGACCCGGTAATCTTATAGATTCCTGGTCCGATCCAGCAGGGTGTTGGTCCACTTTACACAGTGTTGGATGAATAACAAAACATATGTACTAGCCAGATCATATTTGATAGAATTAGTAATTGGAACATAGTGTTTGCTATAAAAAAAAAAAAATCAGAACCCCTCTGTTACATAATTTTGTCCCATGTGGAAACTACACCTGTGTGTAAAATCATTTTATGCCACTGAATTGGTCTGGAAAAAAGGAAGACGAATAAGAACAAAAGACTTTTGTAGTAGATTATTCCTTCATAAGCTGCCATTTTTTTTGTAGCCCAATACAACCCAGGTCATAACCTCTAGGTCAGTGTTTCTCAACTCTGACCTCAAGTACCCCCAACATGCCATGTTTTCTGGATCTCCACTCAGACACACAGGTGAACTAATTAGTACTCAGCAGTACTTAAGAGCTGCCAGTGCAGATATGCACAAAACATGACCTGTTGGAGGTACTTGAGGACAGGGTTGAAAAACATTAATCCAGGGTCCCTTTTGTTTGTACTTCTGTTGCCATCTCCATATTTGAAAAGACTGTGTCATTCTTTATGCCCTAATTGTGTTTTACTGCTTTCTGTAAGCATATCTGATTTTTAAGAGAGCAAAGAGTAAAACAAGTGGAAATAACTAATTCTTAAGTTATGTCTCTATAAATGCCTGAGCAACCACTATCAATTCATCTACATTTGCTTTCAGCGGCAATGTATGGACTTTAATTAGACAATAGACAGGTCATACCTGTCCTTGGCTGTGCAGCTCAGCTTTTCACAGAAAGGCCTTTATTCTATGAAGATAGATGACTACACAACGTGGTTGTTAACATACATTACAGATTGTTCTGCGGGAGTCGTGATCAACTGAGACTTTCGAATTACTGGTTTCAGTGTTGAGAGACAGTAGCTGCAAATTGGGGCTGACAGCGAAAATGTGGGAGGAGGAGAATGCTGTTGGAGAAAGGCAAAGACGAAAATTGAAAGTTTTATCTGTATAATAAAATATCAAGGGACACTGATTGAGCTGCAGTGTAGTTAACAGCTTAGGACCATTGGCAGTGCTGCAAATCTGCTTTGCATTAATGAAACAATGTTTAACCCTTTAACCGCCAGCCTACCTTGAGATTTTGTCACCCTTTGTTGCCAGACCACTTTGCACTATTTTGCACTCCACGTGTTCAACGGTGATTTTTAAAGGGATTTCCCAGTATTTCCCTGGAAAATTATATATTGTTTTTTTCAGCACAGTCTGGGCTTTAACATGAAGTGTCTTGTTTGTAAGATTGTCAGTGTTTTTTAAATATTTTTATGGAAAATATGTTAAAAAAAAAAACATGCAAGTTGTTCCAGAAAATCATATTGTGTGTAAAAGCCCTATTCCTCCCGATTGCGACAGTACCACATATGTATTGGTAGACATCCTTTCCTGCCCAGGAGACACGTAAAACTGAAAAGAGCGACTGAGCCAATTTTCAAAGAAGATACAACCATTTTGCTCTCCTTGCGGTTTTTCAACCAAAACACCACTTTTCAATTAAAATACCCCCCACAAACCATATGTTCCCTGAAAGTACACACCTCCAGGGTTCTAGGCGTGCCAGGCTTGTTGTTGTAGCTGCAGCTTTCTGGATGCAAGCCTTCCCGAAACTCACTGGTTGTACCGGATTTCCCTAAAAAAAATAGCAAAAATGCAGGATTAAGACCAAATTTTTCTATAAAAAACATGTGCTAACCCAAAAAAACAAACCAAATCTGAAACGGCAAGGTCCCCTGAACAGAACAATACCCAAAATGCATAGCTACCTTCAAGGGTAGGGTTGCCAATTACCCCAAAGCAAAGCGTATGCATAACAGGCATTTCACTTGAAATTTCCTGCTCTGCAGACAAAGTGCGCACCTTGCGCTTTTTCAACCAAAATTTCACTTGAAATTCTGGGCGCAAGCCTTCCCGAAACTCACTGGTTGTACCGGATTTCTCTAAAAAAAATAGCAAAAGTAACTAGTTATTCTACCAGTCAGTGAACAATTATGAAATCATGAGATAGTGACGAAAATTACTCATCACTTGTTTTGGGTGAACCCGAACCGCAAAGTTCAGCTAGAAGTCCATGTTCAAGTTCGACACTCGGCCCGAACATGGAAAAGCTGTTTGATGGGCCTATCAACCAACTTCACCTAAAGGGTGCAGCAGCAGGAAGTGCTGCTGTACAGCTTAACTTAACCCAATACAGTCCCTGGTCTCGGTCGGTGTCAAATGGTCCATGGCTGGGGACACAGAAAGTTGGCCACTGCTCCCATGAGTGAGGGCACTCCTAGTGCCAGCACTGCCAGCTGGTCCTGGCTGTAGAAAATTTGAAAGCTATGTCATCGCCGACCATAAAATGGTGCCCAAACTTTTATTCAAAGTTTGGCCGAAGTAAGCCAACCCAAAGTTTGGGGAGTTCACCCAACACTGCACATCACCACCCCCCAACTGCAGCGACCAGCAATGTGACACTAAATTTCTAATTACAAAAATAGATTGCAAGTCAGTATTGCTTGATAATAGAACACCACCATTAAATAGTTTAAGTTTCTCTTAACCCTTTAAGTGCCAGCCTACCTGGAGTTTTTGTCACACTCTGTTGCCAGATCATTTTGCACTATTTTGCGCTCCCCATGTTCAAATGTGATTTTGGAAGGGATTTCCAGGGATTTCCCAGGAAAATGATATATTGTTTTTTTCAGCAGAGTCTGGGCTTTAACATGAAATGTCTTGTTTGTCATTTGTTAGGTGTATTCTTAATATTTTTGGGTGAAATATGTGCAAAAAAAAAAAAAAAAAAAATTTTTACATATTGTAGTTTTTTTTGTAATAAAAAATGTAAGTTTGTCAATGAAATCTTATTGCGTGTGAAATCCCAATTTCTCCCGGTTACAGCGGTACCACATATGTATTGGTAGACACCCTTTCCTGCCCAGGAGACTCCCCCAAACTGAAACAGCGCTTTAGGGGATTTTCAGATAAAATACAACTATGCTACGCAATATGCGCACCTTGCAGTTTTTCCAAAAAAACAACCCTTTATATTTGAAATACCCCCAACAAACTATATATTCTCTGGAAGTACACACCTCAGGCTTTCTAGGCGTACCAGGCTTGTTGATGTGGCCATAGTTTTCTGGAAGTAATCCCTCAATGGATTCTTTGGTTGCAAAGAGTTTCCCTAAAAAAAGGATAAAAAAGCAGAATCAAAGCCACATTTTCCTAAAAAAACTATATACAAACAAGAAAAAACAAGTTTAATCTGAAAACGCAACAACCTCCGAACAGAACGATACCCAACATGCATAGCTACTGTCAAGGGAAGAGTTGCCAAACACCCCAAAGTAAAGCATGTGCGTAACGGTAATTTTACTTGAAAATTTCAGCTCTGCAGACAAAGTGCGCACCTTGCGATTTTTCAACCAAAACAACCCTTGACATTTAGAATAACCCCCATAAACCATATATTCCCTGAAAGTACACACGTTAAGCTTTCTAAGGGTACCCAACTTGTTCTAGTGGGCTCATCTTTCTGGAATTATTACCTCAAAGAATTCTTTGGTTGCGCAGGGTTTCCCTAAAAAAATTATAAAAAAGCTGAATAAAAAACACCTTTTCCTAAAATATAAATATGCAAACCAGAAAAAACAAGCTAAGTCTGAAAGCGCAAGGTCCCCCGAACAGAACAATACCCAACATGCATAGGTACTATTAACCCTTGTAATTGCCAGCCTACTTGAGATTTTGCGCCATGTTTTGCGCCATTTTTGCTGGAACTTTCAGGAAAATTATATATATATTTTTGCAGCAGAGTTTAGGCTTTAACATGAAATGTCTTGTTTGTAAATTTTTTTTTTTTTTTTTTACAATATTATAAAGTAAAAAAAATAAATAAATAAATAAAAAATTTTTTTAAAAAATTGACTCCTTTATTTTAAATAAAAAATGTATTTTATTAAGGAAAATCATATTGCATGTGAAAGCCCCATTTCTACCGATTAGAACGGTACCACATATTTATCGGTAGCCCCCCCATTCTTGCCCAGGAGACCCCTCTAACTGAAACAAGTATTTTATAACATTCACAAAAAAAATACAAATACCATCCACACTACAAAGGGTTAAATCGAGAAAAAAATGACATAGGGTCCCCC
Source organism: Gastrophryne carolinensis (assembly GCA_027917425.1). NCBI lineage: Eukaryota > Metazoa > Chordata > Amphibia > Anura > Microhylidae > Gastrophryne > Gastrophryne carolinensis. Next base: position 287,170,260 of record CM051236.1, read on the forward strand.
CTCCCAGGAGAGGGAGACCCCATTTTTTTTTTTTTTAAGGGTTAAAAACCCTTAAAAATCAAAAAAAAAATTGACGTGGGGTCCCCCTTACCCAAAGTAACCAGCCCGGGACCAGCTATGGGGGCTTGTAGGCACAGAGTGGGGGGGCCAGCTTTTGTGCCCCCCCCACCCTGCAGCCTACGAGCCCACATAGCCTATGTGGGCCCGGGCTCTTCTGCCCCCCCCTGGCCTTTGGGGAGGCAGGTAATGGGGGTGCCGGGGGTTAATGGCAAGCCACCCGCTAGCGCAGGTGACTTGCCATCCCCCCAGCCTTGTGAACTGGTATAGGGGTCATGGACCCCTTACCAGTTCACAAGGGGTTAAATGTAAATAATCACACAGACACACATAAAGAAAAAAATATTTTATTAATTTTTATTTTTTTTTACACTGTACTCACCTCCCATCCATCCTGGAGCACTCTGTCCCTCGGCGATCACTGGCTTCTGCTCACTTGCTAGAAGCCTTTTATAGCTGCTGGATGACAGATTACAAAGGGTTAATCAAAAAAAAAAATGACATAGGGTCCCCCCTCCCAGGGGGGGCGGACCCCATTTTTTTTTGATTTTTAAGGGTTAAAAACCCTTAAAAATCAAAAAAAAAATTGACGTGGGGTCCCCCTTACCCACAGTAACCAGCCCGGGACCAGCTATGGGGGCTTGTAGGCACAGAGTGGGGGGGCCAGCTTTTGTGGCCCCCCCACCCTGCAGCCTACGAGCCCACATAGCTTATGTGGGCCCGGGCTCTTCTGCCCCCCCCTGGCCTTTGGGGAGGCAGGTAATGGGGGTGCCAGGGGTTAATGGCAAGCCACCCGCTAGCGCAGGTGACTTGCCATCCCCCCAGCCTTGTGAACTGGTATAGGGGTCATGGACCCCTTACCAGTTCACAAGGGGTTAAAAGTATAAATAACACACAACACACAAGTTTTTTAAATATGTTTATTAAAAAAGAAAAAAAAAACATTTTACCTTTACTCACCTCCGATCTTCAGAAGCAATGTCCCGCGGCGATCTGATGCAGGTGACAGCTGGGCAGAGAAGGGGGGAGGCAGGCGATCGGAGGATCGCCTACCTCCCTCCTTCTCTGCCCAGCCATCACCGGCATCTGAGATGAGAACTGCCGGGTGCCCGATGACACCCGGCGGTGACGTCATTAGCCCCGCCCCCGAAGGGGCGGGGCTAAAATCCAAGATGGCGGCCGCCATCGGGAGATGCGACGGAGGGAGGGCTGTTATGCCCCCCTCCAGAAGACAGAAGACCCGGGGGGGGTAATCGGAGCCCCCCCCCATGAAGAGGAGAGGCGGCGGGAGTCGGCGGGAGCGGAGGTGAGTAACTGTCATTTTTTTTTTTTTTTTTTTTTAACAGGCAAATGCCGGCGGCTGCTGAAAGGGGGGGGGGGGCACCCTATTCCGGGCCCTCCCCTGCAGCCGGAGAAGCCCCGATCGGCGATCGGAGCCCCGCTGGCTGAAGAGGAGACCCGGCCGGACCAAACAAGGGGTCAGGTAAGTGACTTTTTTTTTAACTTTTTTTTCTGGGATTGGGGAATGCCAGGCACGTAAAATTTACGTGGCTGGCACTTAAGTGACGGAGAGGCAACCACGTAAATTTTACGTGGCTGGCATTTAAAGGGTTAAAGCAAAACCTACCAGTAATGCAAAACTAAATTAGCTAATCTCCCTGTTCATAGTCCTCTCCCTGAAAAAATCACTATTTGTGTTTGCCCTGAAAAATGTTAAGCCCCAGTTTTGGATTTTTTTGCCACCTCACATTCGATACGTTTATGGATCTATTACTAGTCTAAAAGTCTAAAAGGGACTTGCTGTGGGCTGAGGAATGTGGGAAATCTTAGTCAGATATTTTAGTTCACTTGAGAATATCTCTTAATACAAAGGACCATTTTCACGCTTAATTAAAAAATCCAGGGAAGTTTTTTTTTTTAATTGGGGCCTATTTTTAAAGACTTGGGTCTCAATTCCGTAAACCTTCCTTAAAATATCAAATAAAAATGAGGACAGTTTATTATTTTGTTTTAAAACAAGGCATGAGGTGTATCATTTGCTTTTTAAAGTGAAGCTTCAAAAAAAAGTAATTTTCACAGTCAGTGGATCTTTTTTATTGCAAAAGTGAAACGTTTTGTTTATAACAAACATATATGCACTTTTTTGCACTTATACACATGTAGGGGGTCATTTACTAAACTTTCGCCGGCCATTCGCCATGCTTTGCTAGTTTGCCGCATTTATTATGCTAAAAATGGCTTATTCACCAAGCGAAGGCTGTGTTTGCCATATTAAGAGCCATTCATCTTCGCTGGGCAAATTCTGGTGAACGGCTTCTCAGTGCGCCAACTTTTAGTGACAAACTCCATTAAAATCAATGTTATTTTTGGTGAGAATGGCTATATCTGTTACTGATACATTGATCGGGAAGGTCAGATAGATAACTAGTATTGGAGAAACAACTAATAAAATGATTTATTTTTTTTAACTTCCCAAACACCCCACACACTCTAAAGACACAGCACAAACATTCTGAGACACATCCCATGCTGCCCTAAGCCTTTAACTGGGTTTCCAACACCGTTTCAAGTTTGGTAACAGCAAACTGCGTGCCGCAGTTCGCCCGCTGTCAAGAACACCCTGTTTGCTAGCAAATACCACACATTATGACCGGTGAAGTGCGGCAAGGACACAGCAAAATGCCATCAGGCGCTAAATAGCTTAGATCCCCGTGTTATTCCACACTCCAAGCACAAATGCAGGCAATACATTTCTCCAAAAGTCTCAGTGTACAGTATTCCAAAATACCTTCCTGGTGCTCCACTTATCTCGGGCCAGGGCGGCTGTGGAAAAGCCATGAGAGCGGCTGGTGAGGCGGGGCGGGGGGGACAGTGGAGTGGCACGGCCAAGCCCTGCGGTGTCAATCTTAGACAGCTAAGACACTAGGGCCTTTGGAAAAGAAGCAGAACATTGGCGATCTGGACTCTGGTAACACACAAAAGGTAAGCAGAGCTGGGGAGGGGTGTAATAAGACCTGGTCAAATAGAGTTTTGTTGTTCCTGTTTAAGGATCCTGGATGGCTGCCTGATTTCCGCTTCCTCCTACATAATGTTTTGGAACCACCACTACCAGAATATTGACTTATTCTTACTAGTACACTGTTCATGTTCCTAACCCTTACTGCTAAGTAGGTCAAAAGACCTGATAGGTGTTCTTCCCTTAGGCTAACTATTCCTCTCCTCTATCAATGCTAAAACTAAAACTCTCCTCTTAAACTGGACCAACAGCCTGGCACAGTTGGAAAAGAAAGGTAGTGGCCATTTTTTAGCTTCCACTCCCAACTGACATAACTGACAATGCACAGTAACAGGAATCCCAGCAGTACCTGTTTGCAGGTGGCCTGCAAATGCATGAGCCTCCATCTTGTTTTTAAAATTGACCCCAGCAGGAGTGAGAAAAAGGTAAATGAGTTTTTATGCCCAACAATATAAACTGCCCTGGGGAGGGATGCATTTGAGTAATGATTCTTGTGTTGGTCTGGTTTAAGTCATTTTTGGCTGTTTGTCCGCTTTAAGACTTCTTCCTAGAACAGTGGAAGTTGTTATACATTAGCTCAAGAAAGGAGACCAACTCTACATCAATGATAGTGCATTTTGTGATCGTGAATAAAAACTCCTGCTGGTACAATGTGTAGGTGACCAAGCACACTTTTGTCTATACATATATGAAAAGAACCTGTTGGGGTATATGTTCTATGCTATGTTAACTAGTTGTTTTACTTTCACAGATAACTATAACAATAACTAACTCAGCATTGGTTACAGCAATAAATACAGATATAATAAAGATTTTTTTCATTTAATTTAATTGACTTTAAATTGGTTTGTGTGCAGCTGCGCTTTATTATGCATTCATAGTATGCATTATATTCTTTTTATGGAACAAAAAAAAATTGCTTTGGTATTTGTATTTCCTATTTCAGAAGTCAATGTGTCAATCAGACAGATGCTGAGGCCATCAAAACTCTGGGCAGGCAGGCTTGATTAAATATTAGTGGACTGCTCTGCCAAGCCACATAAGCCTTTAGTCTTTCTCTTTTCATCCACCTCAATGATCTGCATGCTAGAAGTCAGAGCAGACTGAAGTTATGATCCAGTAACACCAGACAGCAATGGCTAGAGAGTAAATGTACTGTGTATAAAAACAGCAGTTACTGATAAAATGTGTACGCTTACCATGAAATGGAGTTGAAGGTGTTCTCTTGTAACAGCCCTGTGTTACCAGAATAAAGTTTCCACCTTCATTAACAGATTGCAGTTACTTCTATCATGTTGGTGTATCATAGGGCTATATCCCCTCTAGAGTGGACTCCAGTCAGTTAGTGAGAGGCTTGTTGCCCCATCACCCTCTCATACAAGTTTTAAAGATGATGCTATTAAACCAAGTCCTCCCTCTTCCTAAATTAATAAATATAGTGAAAAAAGAAGAAGCCAGTGTGCAGTTCAGTCTTCCTCAGAAAGGGAAAAGTTTTACTAAAGTAGGGACTGTTTGAGATACAACAGACTTCTAGCTTAGTCTATGCTGGAGTGACTTTTGCTAGATTTACTGCAGTTCACAGCTATGACAAGTAATTACACTAGATGGTGCTGTGACCAATGCTTAACTGTAGTCTCTCTGCATTTTTCTGATGTGTTTTATTTCCTGTGCATTTGGTTGATCTATGCTACTTCCCTTTTCCTGCCTGTGTTATGCACCATGTAAGGTGACATTCTCTTACCTGTATTCATGTTCCAGTAAAGGCAGTTCCTGTTATACTACTAATGTCTATCTGGGAAAAGACTGTACCCAGCACTCACACTCTTCAACAGGGATCCCCTCCAACCTAACCCAAAGGGAACCTTCCGAATCTTATAGACCCAAACCAACAGGTGTGAAACCAGCTGCTTCAGAAACTCTAGGAGTTGTGCTAGGTGTGGTCAGACCAGCCATTTTACTAAACAGTGTCAGGAGGAGTGTGAATTTCCTGTGCTGAAGCCCAGACGCAGTGGGAAGCTGTTCAGGCCAAAATCAAGAGGATCTTTCTTAGGTTCAAATCCACCCCATCTCCTTCGACACTAATAAATCTACTGTTTATTATACAAGAAGTATCTGAGGAACATACCCCCCAGTCCACCAGGCAAATTGAGTTATTGGAAGAGGTAGAGGTAGAGAGAAAAGTATGGAGAGAAGAAAGAGTTAGGCATGCTCCACCCATTTTGGGAGTTCCCAGGTTTATCAGTCAGCATCAACTGTATTATGCTTGGGTAGGTGCAGTTTCCAATTTGGTCAATATGTTGCCTGTCTTTACTACTCCTGGCATGTATTACTACTGACTCTGACTTATTTTCTTGCAGCGATCCATTGTAATGAGAGGGGATGAAATTGTTTCTTGCTAATTAAAGCTAACTTTATCCCTTTAAGTGCCATCCTACCTAGAGTTTTTGTCACCCTCTGTTGCCAGACCATTTTTCACCATTTTGCACTACACATGTTCAACTGTGTTTTTAGGAGGCATTTCCAAGGAAAATTATGTTTTGTTTTTTTTTTGCCTGGGCTTTAACATGAAATGTCTTGTTTTCATCTGTATTCTTAATATTTTTGGGTGAAATATGAGCAAACAATTTAAAAAAATCTATTTTTTTTTGTAATAAATAAATAATAAATGTTTTTCAGTAAAATCCTATTTAAATGCAAATTTTCCCGGTTACAATGGTACCACGTGTGTATTGGTAGACACCCTTTCCTGCCCAGTGGTTGCACAGGGTTTCCCTAAAAAATGTATAAAAAAAGCAAAATAAAAAACTAATTTTACTAAAATATCAATATGCAAACAAGAAAGTACAAGGTATATCTGAGTGCAAGGTCACCAGAACAGAACAATACCCAACATGCATAGGTAGGTTTAAACCTTTTAACTGCCAGCCTACTTCAGGTTTTGTCACCCTCTTTTGACAGGTAATTTTTCATCATTTTGCACACAATACAACTACTACCCACGCTATAAAGGGTTTTATAAAAATAATGGCATAGGGTTCCCCTTCCAGGGAAAGAATACCTTAAAGATCCCCCCAAAAAATAGCATGCGATTCCCCTATCTAGCTGAACCAGCCTGAGGAACAGCTATGGGGGCTTGTAGAACAGGGTGAAGGGGCCAGCCTCGGTGCCCCCTGCAGCCTACAACCCGGCACAGCCTGAATGGCCCTAGGCAGGTAATGGCTAGTCACCGGCTAGCCGCTGGGGACTTGCCATTCCCCTAAGATGGTGTCTCATAGACCCCATACCAGTTCATAAAGGGTTAAATGTAAGAAAACATCCCAAAAATATTTATTTTTTTATATTTACTTCCCATTCATCCCTGAGCACTGTGTCCCACACCGGGGGTTAATGGCGAGTCACCTGCTAGCTGCTGGGGACTTGCCAGTCCCCTAAGATGGTGTCTCATAGACTCCTTACCAGTTCATAAAGGGTTAAATGTAAAAAAACACAAAAAAAAAATATTTTTTAATACTTACCTCCCATCCATCCCTGAGCACTGTGTCCCACGGCAAATACAAAGTGGTTCACTCTCCTCTCACTCTGGCTTCTGCTCTCCTGCTTTTGCTGTAAGCCTGCTATACCTGCTGGGTGATAGGACATAAGGGGGGACCCCATTTTGGTGGAATTTTAAGGGTTAAAAAACCCATACGAATCCCCCCCAAAAATGACATGAGGCTCCCCACCCAGCATAACCATCCGTAACACAACCTGCTATGGGGGCTTTCTGAACAGGGCAAAATGGTACTGCTTAGCCTCAATGGTCTTGGGCTCTTTTGCCCCCCTGGGCTTTGAGGAGGCAGCAAATGTGATAGCTGGGGGTAAATGGCAAGTCACCCTCTAGCCGCAAGTAAATTTGTCAGCTTCCTAAGCCTTGTGAACTGGTATAGGGGTCTCATAAAATTTCTTATCTCACCTCCAATGCACTGTTCTCTCATGGGACAAGCTTTACAAGCTTCACACTTAAAGAGTTAAACGTGTTTTTTCTTTGCCAGGGAGTAAAGATTTCACCATGGGGGAGTATGTAGGGAAGTTCTCAGTTATCAGAGAGTTGCAACTGGAGTTGCCTGCTGGAGATCATAGAATAAGAGGTCTTGTTGCTGATCACGCTCTCTCTCTCTAGCTGCTGATTACACACTTCCTGCCCCTGCAAGTTGGGCTTTGCACCCTCTGACTGGCGGTATCAAAGACTATATATAGGAGGAGGACTGCCTGTTTGCAGGAGGAGAACTGAGCACATGGCTTGCTGCCAAGAGCTGTGCTACTGCAACTTGCATGTACAGCCTCAAAGGGGAGCCTAAATTACTTCCCAGACTGCAACACTATTCACCTGCGTGTCCAGCTGCCGGTGCCACGTGAGGGATCTTCTGCTCCCTAACTTCTTTATGGCCTCCTGCATGTTAACCTGTCATGTGTCTTGTGGAGCACCTAAAATCTCCTCATCGCCTACTGTGGGGGAGAGTGAATCATTTCCGGGGGGCGCGGCCAGATATAGAGGAGTGAAGACGTGTCTGCTTCGAGCTCCCTCCAGCCGACCGAGATTTTTGGCTGTTTTGGGGTGCAAACCCTCCCACACTGCTGCCTGACCACGATGGCAAAGAAGAGGAAGGGGGTGAAAGCCCCATCGCCCCTTCAATCGAGGAAAATTAGCTCATATATGGCATCGGATCGCTCCAAGGAAGGAGGAGAGGGGGAGCGCAAGATGGCGACAGGCAGCTCTGTGGAACTGCTAGCTGGACGGGAAGTGACTTCCAAGAGGGAGCAGAGGACGGAGGAGGCAGCGGGTAATCACCGCGGGTGCGCTCACACCGATCGAAGCGTGGAGGTGGAGAGCCCCGAGGATCACGTCCAGGATGGCGGTGAGAGGAGCGGGCGGCAGCCGGATAGCCAGGACGGTGCCAAGCGGGAAGATGGGGCAGGACGCATGCTGCAGCTGTTGCGGCCGAAGACGTGGAGACCGCCCCAGGAGGACTCTTGGGCGGGCGGCGGAAGGACTTGCCGCGGACCCGCGGTGCGGCTGCCGACGGGGCGGGGGGGGGTGCCGGGAGGCGCCGTCAGCTGCTGTCAGCTGCTGTCACTTTGAAGCGGCTGTGCCCAGATGACTCATCGGGCTGTCAGCCCAGGAGACGGAGACGCTGCGGTTATAGCAGAAGGCTCACAGGCGTCTCCGCAGCTTGCAGAGCATCAGCTGCCCACTCCTATCCACGTGGGGGTCATATGAGGGAAGTGTGTGACATTGCTGGAGCCTTTCTGCGAGAAATGATAGCACCTCTGGAGACAGTTAGCTGCAGCTTGGAGGCAGGAGATAGGGGGCCATGGAGGGCAGTATCACCCCCATACCCTAGAAGCCCCACCCTCAGTGATCACGAGTCCTCCCTCCCCCGCCATTTCAGCGGACCCCCCAGCACACTGCTCATGCCCATTGCGGGATCCCCAGCATTTTCTGCTGCTTCCAGTAGCCGCAACGGGGAATTGTTTTCCCCTTATCAGCGCTCAAGAGCCACCCCATCGCCCCCTGGCTTGCGGCAGGAAGCCCAGGATGCACCGCTGGGCCAGATGCCGTGTTTCACTAATCTGTGGGTGATGTACGCCCCGCTCCACGAGCCCCGGAATCTGGAGCGGCAAAACCCTCCTTCTGGCAGTCCCGCTCAGGACTTGACGGGCCCTCCCTTGGGTCTTTGCCGGGAGCCACACCGGACCGGGCCCCATGCAAGGGAGAAGTCAACGCCCCAGAGCCGGAGTGCCCCCCTGACAGCTATGAGGGGTCCCGTCCCACTCCTGCCCCGAACGCACGCGACGAGATACTTGCCGATATAAGGGCTGAGCTCAGAGCCTTGCCCACCAAAGCTGATTTGGAATCCTTTATTTTGATAGTTGAAAGCTCCTTTAAGAAGGACATCTCTGACCTGCAGTCCTCATGCCTTGATTCCAAAGTTTCAGGACTGGAGCAATCACACCTCTCGACAACACAAAGAATCGAGGCCCTGGAAAAAGGCCTGGCGATCCAGCGATCCATCTCCCTAGCCGCGGTCCTGCACCTTGACGACCTTGAGAATAGAAGCAGGCGGAATAACATCAGAATAAGGGGCCTGCCAGAAGTGACCGGTCAAGACCAACTCCTGCACACCGTCACAGGCATCTTCAATGAGTTACTCAATCGCCCTCCTAATACGGAGATCGTAATCGATCGTCTGCACAGGTCTCTGGGCCCGCAGCCATCTGACCCGGACCGTCCGCGGGACGTGTTGTGTCGTCTGCATTATTACTCCGTAAAAGAGGACATTTTGAGGAAAGGCTGGGAGAGAGATAGAATTGCCTTCGACGGTGCGCAGATTCAAATATTCCCAGATGTTTCTAGAAGATCACTCTTGATGAGACGGCTCCTTAAACCCCTCCTAACGAGAATCTTGGAATGCGGAGCTACCTACCGATGGGGATATCCATTCCACCTACTTATTCGCAAGAATCAGCAGACCTAGGCGTTGAAGTCCCCGGCGGATCTTTTTGTATTTCTGGAGACAGCGCCCATGGACATACAGGACTGGTTAAACCCCTCCCCTGTCATGTTCACCGCCCCAAGCCGAGGGGCGGCGGGCTACCGCAAAGAGCCGTCAATCTAGAAATGGCAACGCAACACGTAGGAGAGGAGCCAGAGGTCCGCCTGGGGTCCCGCGACCCAGGGACAACAAAACTTAATCCCTTCCAGGCCTCAATGTTCTTTAGATATCCTTTGTCATGCTGATGCCATACTAAGTTGATTGTTGTTATATTTTCTCTCTCTTCTCTTCCATGCTGTTTCTAACGTCTGACCTCATATGTCTTCCCTTGTCGGGTAATAATCTATCCTTTATGTGGTGGCTCTTCCTGTTCCATCCCGGGAGGCCCCACTCCGGCCCCTGGTAGGCGGGGGGGAGGACCGGGCGGCGTCGGACTGGCCCAGACTCCAAGCTGTGGGTGGGGGCCCCCACGGACCGCAATCTCTAGGGGGGCCCTCTCTTGGTCCCCCCCGGGAGGGTGTTGTTTGCCTTTGTGGTGAGCAGGGGGGGGGGGCTCGTCTGCCCTCTGTGTCTGCCTTGTTCCCCCAGTAGATCTGTGTCTCTTCCGCCTCCCGTAGGGTTGTGGAGGGGGTCATATTTGGGAAACAAAGTAATTTCCGGTTTAGGTTCTGTTCTATCTGCTGGCACCTTTTAGGGGTGTAAGTGTAGTTTTACTGTTCTTTGTCTAACCCCTTGTTATCTTCCTTAGTCCGTCCCCCTCCTCTCTGTCTTTTGTCTCTTGTTCCTTACCTCCCCACCCCTTACCTAGTGTCTTCCTTCCTCCCTTCTTCCCCTCACCCCCATCCGTGCTATATCTGGTCACATTAAGCCTGCATCCGGTGGGGCCGGGGGCGGCGGGTACCGAGGAGATCCAGAATGTCGAGGGTTAAGTGCACTTCCCTCAACATCAAGGGGCTTAATTCCCCCTTTAAGAGATCCGTCATCCTGAGGGAGCTGGGACACCTGCATACACAGATTGCCTTTCTGCAGGAGTCCCACTTAAAGGAAGGGCGGCCCCATAAACTCACTAACCGCCTCTTCAAAATCCAATATCTCAGTCCTTCCCCAGACTCGAAATCCAGGGGAGTCGCCATCCTCCTAGCTGGGTCATTGCCTTGGACCCATATTGAGACTCTTCATGACCCAGAGGGTAGATTCCTTTTTGTCAAGGGCACTCTCTTCTCCTTAAAAGTCACCCTGGCTACGTGCTACAGCCCCAATGTGAACCAATATAAATTCCTGCTCTCCACCCTTGGGAAGTTGACAGCATTCACGGAAGGGGTTCTCCTGCTAGGGGGGGACTTTAACACCGTTCTTGATCCCGAGGCAGATACATCCCATGGGCTGTCCCACTCCTCCCTTTAGGGCGACGAAAATACTCAAGGCACTCCTACTTAAAAACCAACTTATTGACTCCTGGAGGATGCTTAACCCGAAGGGGAGAGACTATACGTTTTTCTCCACAGCACACAACTCATACTCCCGTATCGATTGGTTCCTGGTTCCCCACAGATTTCTTCACCTCATAGTCAAAATGGACATCGGCCTGGTCACCGTTTCGGATCAGGCTGAACAGCACTCTCTTGCAGGATCCGGGGGTGAAGGAGGATATTAAAAAGGCCATTGCTGAGTTTTTTTATCACAAACAACACTGAGGGGATTTCACGAATGTCTCTGTGGGAAGCCCACAAGTGTGTGATAAGAGGGCTCCTGATCAAACATGGAGCTCGCCTTAAAAATAAAAGGAATAAACAGATTGACCACCTCACTCAAGAGATTTTTAAAATTGAAACGCAGCACAAACAGTGCCTAGATGGGGCACTGGCTGCCAAGCTGGTGAGCCTGCGGGAATCCCTCAGAGACATTTGCTTAGTGGAGGCTAAAAATTTAGCGATTAGGTGCAAGAGGTTTTTCTATGAATACAGCAACAAATGCGGTAAAGCACTGGCCAAGGCCTTGAAAACACAACGTAGCAGAAACTATGTCCCCCTCACCCACGACCGGGAGGGTAATAGGTTTCATCTGACAGCGGACATTGCCAAAACGTTCAGGAGGTTCTATGAGAAACTTTATAATTTGCCACGAGACAAACCCGCCACTTATCAGAGCGATATCGATGCTTATATTCGTAAGTCGGGGCTCCCGCATCTTAAACAAGAGGTTGTGGATGCCTTGGAGGGGGAAATCGAGATGGATGAGTTTCTGAGGGCCATTTAAAATACCAAGCCAGGTAGGGCCCTGGGCCCCAATGGCTTCAGCTTGGATTATTATAAGGAGTTTGCAGATAAACTGGGCCCCCAATTCATCACATCCTTCGGCTCCCTAAGAGATGGCATACCTCCACCCAGGGACACCCTGCAAGCAAATATAACGGCCATTCCTAAGGCAGGTAAGGACCCAGCTCAATGCGGAAGTTACAGACCTATCTCCTTGTTAAATAGCGACATAAAGCTCTTTGACTAAATAATAGCTGACAGGCTTGCCACGCTCATTCCGTCCATCATACATTGGGATCAGGTGGGCTTTGTTCCCACGAGGGAAGGTAGAAACAACACTACAAGAGTGATCAACCTGATTCACCGCATGCACCTGGAAGGTTCGGCTGCGATGCCCCTCTCGACGGACGGTGAGAAGGCCTTCGACAGGGTAAGCTGGGATTTCATCTCTGCCACCCTTAGACATATTGGCCTGGGAGAAAAATTGACTAGTTGGATTATGGCCTCCTACTCGTGCCCCTCGGCGTCCATTGTGGTAAATAGGCTGGCTTCTGAACCGTTTTCCCTAGCTAATGGCACACACCAGGGTTGCCCGCTTTCCCCCCTAATCTTAATTTTAACATTGGAACCTTTCCTGCGTACGTTAAGGAAAAACCCGGACATTTTGGGGGTCCCTTCGGATCGGGTGAAATATAAGGTGGCTGCGTACGCCGACGATCTCATATTCTTCATTACCAAACCCGAAACCACCCTCCCCAACCTCCTAGCGGAACTTAGAACCTTTCAATTGCTGTCCAACTACAAAATAAATTACTAAAAATCCTCTGCCCTGAATATTAATATCCCCCCCCCCCCCCAAAAAGGTTGAAGCAGATCTCAGAGAATTTCCAGTTTAAATGGGAAAGGGAAGCGGTGACCTATCTGGGAACACAAATACCTGCCTTCCCCCAAAAGCTATATGGCCTGAACTTCTCCCCGCTGCTGGGAAGGGTGGAGGAGGACCTCCAGAGATGGAATAAAAGCGCTTTCTCCTGGTTTGGCAGGGTGAACATTATAAAAATGAACATCCTGCCAGGGGTATTATACCTCTTCCAGGCCCTGCCAATTGAGGTCCCCCACACCTTTTTCAGGCGACTGATGGGAATTTGCACGAGGTTCGTATGGGCAGGGAAACCCCATGGGTTGGCAGCTTCTCTTCTGGTGCTCTCCAAGAACCGCGGGGGGCTAGGCCTCCCAGACTGGAAATCTTATTATGCAGCGGCCCACCTCACCCGGGTGATTGATTGGTGCAGACACTCCCACCTGAAGCAGTGGATGAGTGTCGAGCAAGAGGCCTTCGCCACCCCCCTGGAAGGGCTGCCATGGGTGCCACTGGACCAGGATGTTGCTCTAAACAAGCACCCTACAATTGGGCCCACACGTTGGGTATCTCCCCAGCCCCCTCTCCCATGTCCCCGATGATAAGGCCACCCAGATTTTCCTGTAGGTAGTTCTGACAACACATTTCGGGTGTGGACAAAGCGGAATCGGTTCAGGATCTTGCACCTGCGGGATGGGTCGGGCTGGCTGTGGTTGGATAGGCTGGTGGCAAGGGAATCCTTGCCTACGCTTAGCTTCTGGCAAACCCTTCAAATAACACATTTTCAGAATTCTTTAAGTCGAGCATCTGAGGCCTCCAGACCCCTGACCCCCTTTGAACAGGCCTGTGCGGGAAGCAGCCATTTTAGAGGGGCGCTGGCATATGCATATTCTCTGGTGATCTGCCCATCGGATTCCTACTCACCTCCATTTTTAGAGGGATGGGAGAAGGAGTTAAAGAGGGACTTTACAGAGGAGCAAAAGCAGGCCATGCTTCAACTGGCCCATAAGACCTCCATGTCTTGCAGGTACCAAGAAGCGTCCTACAAGATCCTTACTCGATGGTACTTAGTGCCAACTAGACTATCGAGAATTTTTCCCTCCTCCTCCCTCCTCTGCTGGAGATGTTCACGAGCAGGGGCACAATGTTGCATATATTTTGGGAGTTTGAGCCAGGACTCTCATCCCAGCCTGCTGGAAATCTCCGGAACCCCCAACTACTGCTCTGTGGCTTACCAGAGTCAGAGATATTGGCAGGATGGAGGAGCTCACTGACTCATTAAAGGGTAATTTCGAGAAACACAGAGTTACATGGATGGAGTGGGATCGTTTTACCTTCTTGGCAGATTACCTGGACTACCTGAAGGTGTAAAGATGATATTGGCAGAAAGGGAATATGCCCCCACATGGGGGGTTCTGCCCCCCTACTCCTCTCCCTCCTTCCTCCTCTCCTTCCTCCTCTTCCTCTCTCCTTACCCTCCCTTGTCCGTCGTGTCCCCCCCCCCTCTGTTGTGTGTATCCTCCCGGTTTGTTTTCCTGTAAGAGTTTCTTTACCTGTGTTTTGTTCTGGTTGTTATAGGCTAGTAATAGCCCTGCCTGTTTTGTTCTGGTTGTTATAGGCTAGTAATAGCCCTGCCTTAATTAAAAGAAAGAGGAGGCATGTTATATGGGCTTCAGATTAATATTTATTTTACTTTCCCAACACTATGCACACAAGTTTGGTCCAACAGGGCATAGCACCGCCCATTTGTCATCACGGAGGGTTAGATACGCGGAGTACAGAAGGTTTAGGCTTTTGATTCATTTCCTCTGCAGCTTGCTCCACCTGGACTCTCCTTCTGGTTCAGTCTAGCGGGGCCATCCCCCTGGAAAGTGTCTCCCTGAGCTGCATTTTTACCCACATGCCTGTTGTGTCTTAATATGTTAATATATTGTACTATGCTTGCTTGTGTATCTGCTTTGAGCCTGTTTTGTGACATGCACTTCTCTAAAAAAAAATTTACAATTAAAAAAAAAAGAGTGAAACATTTCCAACGTCAGGGGCCCTGAAGCTTTCATCCTGTGTCGACATTCTCCTGGAGGTATTTAGCTATTATATATAATTTATATGGGTATATGTGCACAAACTCACAAACAAACCTTTCATTGTGTGGGCTTTTATTACATAAAATTCCTAGTGCTGTTGTACTAGTGACTGTGTCATTGAATGACTAAGGTAAATGGTTGCTGGGAGCAGTAGTTCCTCTGCTCCAAATGTATTGTTTTGCTTAGACAACTTGAGATCTATTTCCCAGAAAGGTGTTCCCTATTAGCTGCAAGGGCCCTATTCTGGATGGAGGCACTAGCTTACCAAACATTTAACCCATTCACAGCGAAGGCTCAGCTTCTCTTTGTTATCCACAGGATGGTGGATAACAACATAGCCTGTCTTGAGTGGGGTTTCCCCCCCCCCAAAAAAAAAACAGCCCTACATCTGGAAAACCAATGATCAAATTGAGGGGGCATACTTTGATTCCAAAATGTGGAGATGTAGGCCCGGACTGACACCAATAAGCATATCATAAAGGGGTGCTTATTTTTCCCTCTTAGAGAGCAGGGTGAGGTGCAAGAGGCAAGCTGCCGGGTTTCCTGTCAAGTCATCACCAGACAATTTTGTTATGATCTATGGGACCATAGTCCCAAAATTTCTAGGTGTGGATAAGATTGTTCCTTGTTTGTTCCCACATCTCCAGCAGAGTGGACTGACCTTGAAAAGGCATTTTTGTAAACTTGGCACACAATGCTAACTGGAAACCAACTGGAAACCAACCTGTAATGATCAGCGGTTCTGGAGAACCACCAGTGGATGGCAACAGTTTTGCAGCTTATCAATTGCCCATCCTTTCATAGGGGGGCCTTTCCCCCTGCCAGGTGCATCAAGATGGTGTTAAGAACTGTAAAAACATGATCCAGATGTGAAAAAGCATCTAGCCATATGAACCGTCTTGGAGGTCAACTTGGCACCACCTTAGTTATATTCTACATCTTCTACAAAAGTTAACTTAACACAGAAAACCTGCAGCAATAAGCTGTCACAAAAACCATTGAAAACCCTTTAATTAACATATCTAGTGTCATGTTACTATGTTGTTACTTGCCAATGACATAGCCAGCCAGTGCATCCATTTTCAAGAGCTTCTGGATGCAGTCAAACAGACGCATTCAAATTATTCAAGATATGTATGGTAAGTATTAGAGGGCATTCTTTTGCTATCTGGCAATTTTGTTTTAAACTGCATGAAAAAAGAAAAAAAAAATCAGCCAAGCTTGTTGTTTTTCTTTACTTAATGTAATAAAACCCAGGAAAACCAAAGAGGGACATGTTTTTGAATGTGCCGTTCCTTTTTTGCAGGGGAGAATAAATTGACTCAAACTGCCTGTCCACTGAGCTAGAATGTGGGCCATTGCATGATGGGCAAACACATCTACACACATCAGAACAAAAAATTGTATTATCCTAGCACGACATGGATTGAAAGTGGACCAACAGTCAAAAATGACTTAAAACGGACCGACACAAAAAAAAAACAGTGCTCATATGCATCCCTCCCCAGGGCAATTTAAGAATTTTTTTTAAAAAATGGTGGCTCATGGATCTGAAGACCACCTGCAAACTGTTACTGTGCATTATCAGTTATGTCTGTTGAGTCCAGGCAGCAGCATGGCTGAGATTCTGGGAAAATGGCCGCTACCACGAGAAAATCTTTGAGGAGGAGTTTTAGCTTTGAGTGGATGCAGGAGCAAATATAAGTGCTGACAATGCTTCAGTATCATGCATGCAGATTGGTCAAGAGTGAGGGTGCCAGGCTGTTGGTCTGATTTATGTGTTGAGCAGTCCCCCCACCCCACAAAAGCAATATACTACAATCATAAATCTTCCACCCCTGAATCATCTTCTTCCTGTAAAAGAAAAAAAAAACAAGCTTGGCTGAATTGTTTTCGAATGCAGAGTACATGAGCCACCTCTCCTCTTGCTGCCTATCATAGCTGTGGTTCTGTATTATCAGACCATTTCTCACTGTAAAGCTGGTTAAATAGGTAACCCAGTAGGAGGTTGTGGGTCTGGCCACAGTGGCACAGATAAGTATAACGTCCTCTTTAATCCAGTAAAATTGGTTAATGAAACTGGCATGTTGTACATATTTAAAACAGGACTGTCAAATACACTAACTGTCATTGATAAATAATTAAAAACTGACTTAGCTTTGAACTCACAATTCTTCAAGAAAGAAATGGCCAAGAGTGATGTGTATTCTTCCCCATCTTGCAAGACTCTCGCTCAGCATTAGTGTTGGATGATTTATTTTATTGACCAATGACTGCTTAGTGTTAGGGCTATATTTAGAAGTATATTTTATCAAGCCAGCCAATATAATTGGGGGGCTTTTATTTCCTGCTTGGTTGGTGGCTTTCTAAACGAAAGCTTAACTATTAGTTGCAAAAAAGATATTGCAAAAATAACTTGTAAGAAGTTTGTGCACAGCAGCTATTTTATTATATAGTGGAAAAACTTAGAAAGAATTGAAGTACTTGCGTAAAATAGGGTCTACATATGCAGAAGCTGAGCAGTAACATTTTCAATGCTGATCGTGCAGTCATCCTAATGTGGCTAAGGAGGAACCAGTGTTTTCAGCTGAAAGGTGCCTATTATACTTTCCACAGTAACAATACTGATAGATCGTTTGAAGCACAGGAACTAACTATAGCCTGCCAAAACGGTGTTGAAAGTCACAAGCTCAAAGCTGACAGACATTCTCTGTGGGTGTCAGAGCTATCAAAATGGATTTCACAAACAACGGTACTACTTTATCTTCTAACAAACTGCTTAGGATTGTCATACTGTTCACAATGTTCTTCTAATAGCTGATGGAAAAACTCTCACAGCAGCCCAAATATATAATACATATATTTTATATACTTCATTACTACACATAAGCCCTTGTGATCAGTAATTAAAGAGTAATTACTACATGCGTCAAGACATTTAACTTAGACACCACTGGCTCCATCTTTGGCCAGAGAAGTAACATCCTATAATTTCAATGTATGTACTTTTTGTGCCACGATACATATGGGATAACTTGAACTCCTTCCATATAGCACCCCTATTCCATTTATTCTGTCTCAGCCTCAACTGTGAACTATTAGGTATGTTTCTCTAGCCATTCCCCTGTCAAGCAATGGTTCTGGGATTCATTTTTTAATTGCTGTTACACCACTGTGCTTTTTAGAAGCCTGAAAACATCTAATGAAGTTTATATTAACAGTGCTTGCTTAACTTGTTCGCTATTTAGCAACAGATGTCCACATCTAATCCCTGGGGGATTGCGCATAATCCCTGTAATGCTATAGCTGCAGTTAGCCTTATTGACTGGCTGCAAAGCACATTGGGGAAGAGGGTGTTTAGCCAGGATGTCATGGTTTGGTCATGGGCTGGCTGCAGCCATGAAAAACCTCTGGAAGATTTTTGGCCCCAGTCCACCACTTTTCACAGCAATGTGTTTTTGTGATACTCTGATTAGACTTTTCTATTGAGAATCTATGGGAGGCCAGCAGTTGATGTTATGTCTGTGAATGAGAAATTTAGTGAACATGATACCAATATGATATTGGATGTTAGAAATTGGAAACTTCCACCAAAATCAAAAGGTCAAGCTATGGTAAATGTTTATGTGTGGTAATACTATGCTCTGCTATTTAAACCTGTGTATACACTTGTATTTATTGTCTGAGTACCAGAACAATACTCCTGTATGAATGTTTCTGGGCATAAATAGACTCATTATTTTTCAGCAGTGTGCTATAACTTGTCTTTGGTCCGTGTTTAACAAGTCATTGTTTTATATAACTGATTTGCCAATATTTGTATTTTATAATACATGTAAACCTGTTATATTACCCAAACCCTGGGGTCACCTGGGTAAGGATCTTCTTTGATAATAATCTAAAACTTTCACATAAATATATTTATCATTGATTCCGTGAGTTCAACATGGCTTGACAATGACTTTCATCTCTGTGGCTGCCTTAAACCAGACCTTCAGCATGATTTAATGAAAAGCACAAGCTCTTAAAAAAACTATTCCCCAGCATCTAAAATTAATATATTTTAAGTTTAGTCACTTATAATTTTTCCCCCCACTGGGCTGCAACTCTGTTCAGGACTCTAGGATACCAGCGCGGCCATCTTGACTCAGAAGTATCACACATATTGAGGAGAGGAGAGTGGGAAAAAGTACAGGGGGTGGGTTTATAGCTTCGCTTTGCACAGACAGAGCAGAGCTGGGGTCAGGGAAAGAACAGCAATCCCAAAATGCAGAGAGACACAGTCAGAAGACACTTCCTGTTTGCAGGCTGCCTGATGCTCCATGAGCCACCATCTTAGATGTTTAAAGGCTCATAACATGCACTAGATGCAGGTAGGATGATTTTTATTGTGACCATTCTGTATGTTCAGAGTGTGGGAAACATATAAGAAACATATAAGATATAAGATTCAGGGTGAAGGTCAGTTTTAATAATTTTTTTTTATACTTGTTACTTACAGGCAGCTATCAGCAGATGAGCGTCTGTACAGAGGCTCAAAGAGCGACTGCTAGTATACACTGTGATTGGCAATCGGGCGCAGTAACATTGACATTGTTGTAACACTGTGACATTAACACTTTAGTGCCAGACCTGTAAGAACAATTCTGCATAAAATTGTAAAAAATCAAAAAAGATTCAAATATATTTTATTCCAGGCCAGGAGAGATCTAATAGATATTTGATAGTAAATAAAAAAAAGGGGATCAGGAAAGGGATTAGAAGGAACGTCCATTGAAATGTATGGGAGAGCGAACGGCAGCGACAGGTCTTACCTGTCGCTCTGGAAGCTAGAGTGCTGGCACTATACGCTGAGTAGTCTGTAATGATCTACTACATGTCGCTGTTCCAGTTGCTCAATGGAATCACTTTCATACATGTGGTATTGTGTACCGCGCCCATCGTTGAGCATACGCAGCCTGCCGCTATGAAGCACCACCTGGCGCTAGAGCTTCATGAATAAACCCCTTAGAAAACAAGGACATGTACTAGTGGTACTAGAGGTTCTAGTGGAACCAGAGCCCCACCCCCAATGTGCTACCCAGCCAGCAAGTGCATTTAACAAATTGGGGCTATAGCACTGTCACTATGGGACTTGTGAATAGGCACAGGTGTATATGGTACTAAGAGCAGACTGTAGAGCACATTATCCCCATAGTAGTCTGTGTTGCAGAACAGCCCCTGTCATCCCCATAGAAGACTGTGTGGCAGAACAACCCACATCATTCCCATAGCAGACTGTGTTGCAGAACAGCCCACATCATCCCTATAGCAGACTGTGTGACAGAACAATCCCCATAGCAGACTGTGTGACAGAACAACCCCCATCATCCCCATAGCAGACTGTGTGGCAGAACAACCCCCATCATCCCCATAGCAGACTGTGTGACAGAACAACCCCCATCATCCCCACAGCAGACTGTGTGGCAGAACAACCAACATCATTACCATAGTAGACTGTGTTGCAGAACAGCCCACATCATCCCCATAGCAGACTGTGGCAGAACAACCCCCATCATTCCCATAGTAGATTGTGTTGCAGAACAGCCCACATCATCCCCATAGCAGACTGTGTGGCAGAACAACCCCATCATCCCCATAGCAGACTGTGTGACAGAACAACTCCCTCATCCCCATAGTAGACTGTGTGGCAGAACAACCAACATCATTACCATAGTAGACTGTGTTGCAGAACAGCCCACATCATCCCCATAGCAGACTGTGTGACAGAACAACCCTCCTAATCCCCATAACAGACTGTGTGACAGAACAACCCCCATCATCCCCATAGCAGACTGTGTGGCAGAACAACCAACATCATTACTATAGTAGACTGTGTTGCAGAACAGCCCCCATCATCCCCATAGAAGACTGTGTGGCAGAACAACCAACATCATTACCATAGTAGACTGTGTTGCATAACAGCCCACACCACCCTTATAGCAGACTGTGTGACAGAACAACCCCCATCATCCCCATAGCAGACTGTGTGGCAGAACAACCAACATCATTACCGTAGTAGACTGTGTTGCAGAACAGCCCACACCACCCTTATAGCAGACTGTGTGGCAGAACAACCCCCATCATCCCCATAGCAGACTGTGTGGCAGAACAACCAACATCATTACCATGGGTAGACTGTGTTGTAGAACAGCCCACATCATCCCCATTGCAGACAGTACAAATATTTTGTATGCAGGGCAATTTGGATGTGGGATAAAATTTGTAATGACCTGTTGCTGAAGAACCAGCATCATCTCCCTTAGCAGACTGTGACAGAATCCCCCCATCACCCCATAGCAGACTGTGTGGTAGAACAACCCACATCATCCTCATAGCAGACTGTGTGACAGAACAACCCCATCATCCCCATAGCAGACTGTGTGGCAGAACAACCAACATCATTACCGTAGTAGACTGTGTTGCAGAACAAACCCCATCATCCCCATAGAAGACTGTGTGGCAGAACAACCAACATCATTACCATAGTAGACTGTGTTGCAGAACAGCCCACACCACCCTTATAGCAGACTGTGTGACAGAACAACCCCCATCATCCCCATAGCAGACTGTGTGGCAGAACAACCAACATCATTACCATAGTAGACTGTGTTGCAGAACAGCCCGCATCATCCCCATAGTAGACTGTGTGGCAAAACCACCCCCATCATTCCCATAGAAGACTGTGTTGCAGAACAGCCCACATCATCCCCATAGCAGACTGTATGACAGAACAACCCTCATCATTCCCATAGCAGACTGTGTGACACAACAACCCCCATCATCCCCATAGCAGACTGTGTGACAGCCACAACCCCCATCATCCCCATAGCAGACTGTGTGACAGAACAACCCCCATCATCCCCATAGCAGACTGTGTGGCAGAACAACCAACATCATTACCCTAGTAGACTGTGTTGCAGAACAGCCCACATCATCCCCATAGCAGACTGTGTGACAGAACAGCCCACATCACCCCCATAGCAGACTGTGTGGCAGAACAACCCCCATCATCCCCATAGCAGACTGTGTGGCAGAACAACCAACATCATTACCATGGGTAGACTGTGTTGTAGAACAGCCCACATCATCCCCATAGCAGACAGTACAAATATTTTGTATGCAGGGCTATTTGGATGTGGGATACATGTGTAATGACCTGTTGCTGAAGAACCAGCATCATCTCCCTTAGCAGACTGTGACAGAATCCCCCCATCACCCCATAGCAGACTGTGTGGTAGAACAATCCACATCATCCTCATAGCAGACCGTGTTGCAGAACAGCCACCATCATCCCCATATCAGACTGTGTGGCAAAATACCCCCATTATACCCATAGCACACTGTGTGGCAGAACAATATCCATCATCCCCATTGCAGACTGTGTGGCAAACCCCCCCATCATCCCTACAGCAGACCGTGTTGGATAACAATCCCCATCATCCCCCAGACTGTTACAGAACCCCCCATCACCCCATAGAAGACTCTGTTGCAGAAGAACCCCCATCATCCCCCATAGCAGACTGTGACAGAATCCCCCATCAACCCATAGCAGACTGTGTTGCAGAACAAGCCCCCGCAATCCTCAGAGCAGACTGTGTGGCAGAACAACCTTCATCATCCCTATAGCAGACTGTGCGGCAGAAAACCCCACATCATCCCTATAGCAGACCATGTTAGATAACAAACCCCATCATCCCCCTTTGCAGACTGTGAAAGAATCCCCCATCACCTCATAGAAGACTCTGATGCAGAAGAACCCCCATCATCCCCCATAGCTGACAGAATCCCGTCATCTACCCATAGCAGACTGTGGGGCAGAACAACCCACATCATCCCCATAGCAGACTGTGTTGCAGTATACATCCAGTATCCCTTATAGCAGGCTGTGTGACAGAACAAGCCCCATAATCCCCATAGCAGACTGTATGACAGAACAACCCCCATCATCTCCAAAGAAGATTGTGTGACAGAAAAAAACCATCATCCCTTATAGCTGACTGTGGCAGAATCCCCTATCACCCCATAGCAGACTGTGTTGCAGAACACCCCCCTATCATCACTCATAGCAGGATGTGACAGAATCCCCGTCACTCAATGGCGGTCTGTGTTGCAGAACAACCCCCATCATCCCCCATAGCAGAATGTGACAGAATCCCCCATTACCTCATAGTAGACTGTATGACAGAATGCCCTCCAATCACCATATAGCAGACTGTGTCAGAATCCCCCCATCATCTTATAACATATTGTCACAGAACCCCCCATAACCCCATAGCAAACTGTGGTGCAGAACAAACTCATCATCCCCCATTTCAGAATGTGACTTTTGCCCTTATTCATCAAGCGATAGCGCCAGGTAGTGTCTGACGAGCGCCAGGTAGTGGCAGCTAACGGCGACTACTGACTCAAGTACGCCCGGCGGCGGTCACAATGACGCATTTATCAAGCAAAATGAGGCTAGCGCCGGCGAGAGCGACGGCTAGCGCGGCATTCATCATGAAGCCGCCTGGACCGAACAGCGCCGCTGCAAATTCCCTCACAGCGCCAGGTATGAGCTGTCGCTCCCTGGCGATGTCCAATGCATTTCAATGGAGCAATCGGGAATAATTCATGATTAATTGGTAATAATTTTTTTTTTAATTTTTGTAATGTCAAAAAATCGGAGAACACTTCTGCAATGTTAGGATTTATTTTTAAGTAAAAAAAAAAAAAAAAAAAATATGTGCAGAATTGATCTAACAGGTCTGAGATTAATGTATTCATATAACAAAATGATTCTAAAAACATGTATAATGTTACATTCAAAAAATATGGTTGTTTAGGGGTTAAAAACTAGTTAATACAGATCGCCGCCAGCGCTCTGGGGTTTAAACAAGGAATGGACAGCGACAGCACATTCGGAGCGTGATTTTTTGATGAATATGAAGCTAGCCGTTCGCTCTGGCCATTCGTTGTCAGGCGCTCACATACAACGCTGGACCTGTGAAACAGCGACCCCCCAGCCCGTATTCAACATTACCGCTCACCGACTGAGTCGCTGTCATCAAGATAATGCCGGCCAAGCACAGCGAATACTGGCTGGCGCTGAAAAAATCACGCTACAGTCGCTCATCTGTCGCTACCTGGCGCTATTGATGAATCAGCCTCAAAATCCTTCCATCACTCCATTGCAGTCTGTGACCGACCCCCCCCCCATTACCCCATAGCAGACTGTGGCAATGCCCCCATCACCCCCAAAGTAGATTATGTCCCTCATCTTCTCTTGCTGGCAGGGCGCTGTGAGCACTCGCCTGCTTGCTAGCCGCACTGGGCGATGTGTCCCAGCTTGCGGTCATCCCCCTTGTGTGGCCCACCTACTTTCCCTTCCTGATTGGTTGGGAGGTGGGGTGCGGGGGCAGTGAGATGATTGACTTGTCAGTCGACCTGATTGGCTGTGGAGTGGGTAGAAGCTGGTTGGTGGGCTTCTCAGCAGCCCATCAACCAGCTTTAGTGTTAGGCCAAGCTCCAGCACAGACTTCTGACTGACGCAAAATTTGTCACAGACCCAAACTTTGGAGTTCGGGTTTGCTCAATGCTAGTTACAACCCATTCAAATGCCCCTCTATGTCAGTGGAGAGACCTATACCATTTGGGGACCATCCTTATATAATCTTGCATTTAAGTAATTAGAATTCAATAGTGCATATCTGTTTTTACTTGCACTATAGAAGGAGCAAGTGGTTTGATTCCAAAATATGGATGGTGGTATGATCTCTAGTATATAAAATAAAAGATCAGGGTCACTGTTATTATTGTTATTAATGTGCAAATTGATCTACCCGGTTCTTCGAGATGTAAGCATAAGAAATCAACCCAAAAAATGTAGCTGCTAGCATCAGGCTTAGAAGCTCAAGCTGACCATATATATAGATGACAGTTTGTAGGCTCGGCATTGTGGTGCTGTGCTCCGCCGTTAATAGTTCTGTTATTATAAAATTAAACTAAACTCGCCTTTTCCCCTCTGCCACAGCTTCCTCGCAATCCAGTGATCAGAAACCCCACAATGTGCCACCCAATGCCTGCCACGGCCCCTCAATAGCAGTAAATAAAGTGGTCCTGCACAATAACAGTGATTGATATCGGAGGCGGTGGTGCATAAAAGGACATTGGGGGACCCAAACTTAGAAAGTATTAGAAAATATTTGTGAGCACCAGACCAGGAAGAAAGTGCTGTGAGGAAAAGGTAAGTATCCCTTTTTTATTTTATATTTTGGCTTTTTGGTCTCTTTAAGTGCTTTCTCTTATGTGTGTGTAACATTTTATACCTGTCATATGTGTCAGGTTATTAACAAAGCTTTTTTTCTATACTTTTGTTACATTGAATAGATGTTTTCAAGTTCATTTTAAATTTGATCCAAGCTTAAATTGCAGGTTACGGTTCAATAACAGTAAATAATACATGCCTTGTGAAGCCTATTGCAACCTCAAGGATGAACTAAAGTTTTTGATAGAATATCTAAGTATTAAAATGGAAAACAGCATATTCTTCTCAGATTTAAAATGTAAAAGTTGGAACGCATGCATTCAGCCCCCGTGAATGTGTTTTATAAGTAACCCTATCCTTCTACCACTCAAAAGTTGCATGTTAGAAAAGATTGCCTGAGCTATTGTAAGCAGACAATGTGCAGGTTTAATGCAGCCACTTGGTGCACTCAGCCCAGGGGACAAAGGCAATCTGGTAGTGTGCTAACCTGTATTTATTCTTAATGATCATGGTTTAGAATCTCAGGCCAATAAGTACTTTTATTCATTATTGTTTTAAAAAATCTTTTAGTCTATTCATGTGAGCAGCAATGAAAAATAATTGAAACAGCTATTCTAATAATAATGAAATGTTAGTTAGAGGATAGCATTTACTAGGCAAACAACCCTTTTTGCTTGTGATTAAGTGTTTTCTTCCTAATCAGCTCAAAGTATTATTGTAGTGGGATGCATTCATTTAGATTTCACTTTGCTACCTATCTGACAAATTCAAAAGACATTGCTGGAAGCTATTTTGTGATATATTTGCTGAATGACCAGCCATCATAATGCCTGGGCATCTTAGGTAAGAGTTAGCATAACAAGCACTATAAAATCAAGAGGTGGGTAAATATAACAAGTATTACATTTTGCAAGTAAATATCAAATATTGAAAATTCATGCTTAAGGAAGATCAAAACTCATACTGCCCAATCCTGCAGTGTAAATAACATCAGTGGTGGACAATTTCCTGCCCCCAATGCCTCTTATTTTGGAATACATTGCATTTTGAAACCTCTCTGTCACCATATACTCACCTCAATCCTTGCCGCATCTGTGGCATTTCTTGCTGTGTCTGCCACAACAGGCATGCCATGTGTCGTGGGATCACGCAGGTTTCACACAGCAGGGCATATAGAAAGGGGTCCCATATACCAGTTCACAGGGTAGGATGACAGCATGCCACATTCCAGGACTGCTGGGTTGCATACTGGTACCACCACCATATTACCCGCACCATCTACAAATCAACTAGAATAAAATACTCTCATTTATACCCACCCATAGGAACCATAGGAAGTTTTTAAATGTTCAACAGACCCCTCGTGCAATTATCAAAATGAGAAGACTGGTAGTCTTGGGGCAGACTGTCTAAATCCTGCAATATGAGGGGGCAATATTTCTCAAAAGAACCATATCACATGACAGCAATATAATGAAAATGTAGCTCTTATTCATTTAATTGAAGCAAGGCCAGCAAGGAGGCAGATGACCTCTACAGAAATGCAATGCTGCTCAAAGTGATAAGGTTATTGTAACTAAAGTGAAAAGTGGAAGCAACGAACCCATTGTCCTTCATATAACCCCAAAATAAAAAAATGCTAGGTTGCGAGACATTTGATCCACCACGGTCAATCCTCTGGAAGATGCTGATTGAGGTATTTATTTATGCTAATATTGCGGGCCCGTCTTGTACTATTTAACAGCCCTATTGTGACAGTGAGGTGCTTCTTTAGCAAATATTATCTACAAAAGTCTCTAAACAATGGCTATGGATCACGTTTTTGCATACAATGTTCTGTGCTGATGCTGCCATTTTGAATAATAGCACCACAAGTGTGTATTTCAGAAATGGGAAACTTTTCTGTGTTGCAAATGAAAACTGGAAGCTGATATCTAATATAGATATTATTTTATACCTTAATTAGTTAATGAAAATGAAACATTATTATAGTTATACAGTACAATACGGATCACACTACATTTAACAACTGTTTTACAGGAACAAAAGGGAATTTGATGTATTACTTTGCTGCGACACTGACACTTGACAGCACCTCTTGAACAAGTGACACAATAGTTTTCTGAAGTTTTTTGTCGACGTTTTATCTTTGAATATTGCTTTTCATGTTATTAAATCGGGGATGACTTAACAATATGAGCCAGTCCAATAATTGACTGCTTGGTTTTCTAATGTCATACCATAACTAATGGAAGCTCTGCTGGTTGGAGGAGTGAACATCTGCTGTCAGCAGTACCTCTAATTGGAGATCACCTTTACCAACGTAACCAGTTTCATGAATAATCAATAGAGCCAGGCTGGCCTAAAGTGTGATTTGCTCTTTATTTGACATTCATTGTCAAGGACACAGTGATGACATTCCTCCAGTTCGGAATGACTTTAATTCTGCATTGGAAGACAATATTTTCCGTGAGTGAATACTGCACTCTCAGTAATTGCCAACAAGTTGCCCACAATCCCATAATAACAAACACCAGATTAAGGGCAATGTTTTCTGCTGTATCCTAAGCCCCGTTTTCTCGGAGAAAGATAATAAAGGCTATTACCTAGATACTGTCCAGCGACCGTAACTGCAGATGAGTGTATCCTAAAATGATTCTTTTCTCTAAGTGATTGATTGAATCAGGTCAGCCTGGAATGGACTGAAAATAGCTCTAACATATTCTGCAGTTTTTGCAGAGTACATGGGCATTCACATCAATCCATGTCCCTCAAAATAGTTTATAATCTAATGTATTCAGCACACATATACAGTTTGGCCAGTTACAAATAAAGTGAGTCCAGCAAAGGTGAGTAACTGATCTCCGGATTAGCACCGATGCGTGCGCCAAAAGGTGAGTAACCTTTTATTTTTTCATTTAGATGCTGAATGAAATTAAAGTACCTGTCCAGGCACACACACATTTTAACCTCATCTGTCATGAAAACATTGTAAAATAAGCCATTTCATAGCATCTCAAAAAATCTGATTACATGCTTACAACTTATGTATTTTAGGGAAAGCTGCTTTGTTTACTTTACTCTCTGGGTCATGGCTGAGCTGGGTCACGTCATGGTGCAGCTTTATCCATCATTAATATGCTATGCCCTGGTCAGAGACAGCTGTGGGACCACTGTGGCTTGCCATACTCTGAGAGCACCAAGAAACAGAGTTTTTAGCTTTTAAACTCTGTCCCACTGAGGTGGGTGATTAAGAGACCCCTGGTGCAGGATCCTGCATGTGGGGAGCTTTTTTTTTATTTTGCCCTAGCAGGGAGAAAAATGAATAAAATTGAAGAAAATACAACTACTATGCACACCTTGCCGTTTTTAACAAAAAAAAAAACATTTGCATTTGAAATACCCCCCTCAAACTATATATTTTATATATTTTCTCAAAGTACACACCTCAAGCTATCTAGGCATACTAGGGTTGTTGTCGTGGGTGCAGTTTTCAAGACAGAATTTTGAGGAATTCTCTGGTTGCACATGATTTCTCTAATAACTAATAAAAAATCTGAATAAAATAAAAACATTTTCCTAAAATATCAATATGTAAACAAGAATAAACAAGCTAAATCTGAAAGCACAAGGCCCCCTGAACAGAACAATACCCAACCTGCATATCTACTTTTAAATCTGTAACCCTACTTGAGATTTTGTCACCCTTTATTTTGCACCATTTTGTGCTATGTATAACTGTGGTTTTTACAGGAATTTCCAGGGGTTTCTATGAAATTACATATTGTGCTTTTCTGAAGAGTTTGGGCTTTAACATGAAATGTTTTGTTTGTAATTTATTTCCGTGTTTTTGCATTTTTTTTGTGAAATATGTGAAAATATATATAGATTTTAAAAATTCTGTCACTTTTAGATAAAAACGTATTGTGTGTAAAAGCCCCATTTTTTCCGATACGGTACCACATATGTATTGGAATCCCCCTGTTCCTGACCAGGAGACATCCCAAACCGAAAAGAGCGCTCTATGAGATTTCCAAATAAAATACGCACTATCAAGGGTTAAACCCTTAAATATAAAAAAAATGCTGTTTTTTTTTTTTTTTTTAATCGAGTAGGGTCCCATTTCGCAGTAAATGCAGCCTGGGCACCAGCTATGGTGGCTGGTAGACCAGGGTGCAGAGGCTGGCCCTCAAGTCTTTCAGCCTGCATAGCCCTCTTTTGCACCCTCTGGCCTTTGGTGAAGCAGGTAATGGGGGGGGGGGGGGCAGGCCCCTCCTGGCTTGTGAACTTGTATAGAGGTCTTAATGACTCCTTACCAGCTCAGAAAGAGTTACAAGTAAAAAAAAAAAAACACACATAGCAAACATGTCATTGTTATTTTTTATTTCCTTTTTGCTTCCCTCCGTTCTTTATGTCCTGCACCATCCAGAGTCCCCTGCCCCACACCTGACCTCCACTGATCACCACCGTCTTTTGACAGCTCTTCAGTTGCCAGAAGAGGCCATTTATACCGGATGACCTAATTTCTGTTGCCTTATAAAAGGTGGCTGGTGAGCCGTCAGAAGCTGCAGCACAGGTGAGTGTATTTTGTTTTTTTGTTGGGCTGCAACTGGGGAAAAGCTAGGCATGTAAAAATTCACGCGATTGGCGTTTATTGGTCAGAGAGGCAACTACTTGAATTTTAATCGCTTGTCATTTAAAGAGTTGAAGGATTTAAAGAGGGGTTATTCTTTCACTTCACTTTAATTTAGGATGCCATTGTCTGTGAAACTCTGTGGTCTGGCCATTCATTCTCCTTGATCACAAACTTCAACAGTACATGCTCCGACTCTCCTTCAATCAGAACTGATGTGCACTTTCATTGTCCGATGCCATCCCCTGGCCGCTCCCTTCACTGTATGCTTCCACCATTAGCAAATTATGATATGCTGCCAGGGAGTGGGCATCAGACAGAGATTTGTTGGGGATGCCAGGTGCAAGCTAAGTATCTGGTGAAGCCAGGGGTCGGGATATCCTAGTGGAACAGCATGACTGTGTTTTGGTATGCTTTAAACATAGATGTTTCTATGGTTTTCCACTTTCAATTACATTAGTGGTTACCTTTACCTCTATTTACAGACAGATTACTGTTTTACAGTAAAACAGAGATGGCCAAATATTGCCCAAATTGTGACAATATTTTTTTAACCCAACCAATTTCGAATCTTTTCCTGGGAAAAACTCCCTCCATCCTCCTCCCCTCCTGTGATGTATGCAGTCACGTGAGGGAGATCCCAGAAAGGCTCCTCCTCTCTGTATAAAAGGCAGCTCCTCCCACCCCACAAGCAGTCCCCAGCTGGGCAGCCGGGATGAAAGGGTACTTGTGTCCCTGATCTGCAACTGTGGGGGGCATTTGACAGCCCCCACCACTGAAAGAGGTAGGGGTACAGAAGAGACCTGAAGATTAGCATGGGACAGAGGACAACCCTGTGCTGGACTTACGACCGGACCAGGGGAAGATGGGGGACCGGTAAATAGTGAAATTTAGAAAAATACATTTTATTTGTGCGCTGTCTTATTTTTAACTATTTGGAATGAACTAGTAAGGGGTCCTGGAGACCCCTATACCAGTTCACAGGGTAGCGGGCCATCCTGTCACCTTCCAGCACTGGCGGATGACAGGATGGAGGGACCCCGCCAGATTACCTGCCCATTTGGGATGCCAGGGGTGCAGAAGAGCCCATTAGTATGGGAAGGGAGTACTTCCAGGGGCCACCTGGGATGCTGAGAAGCTCAGTGCCCATTGGTATGAGAAGATAGTTCTTCCAGGGGCCACCCAGGACAGTCTCTGAGTCCCGGGTTACTAGCCCCTATGCCTAATGCCAAGGCTAAGGGCTGGGGGGGCACAATTTTGTTTTTAAAAAAATGTAATGATATAGTTAAAAAAAAAAATCCGGCTGCCATTTTCATTGATAAAAACCATTGGGACATGTGTTTATCAATAAGAAAATGTAAGTTAGTGAAGCAGGCATTCTGTGAGAGCTTTGAACCCACACACAAAAACATGATCTCACCCATGTGATCCAGGGAGTGTGTTTAACGGGGAGTTAAATGTGTTAACACTTTTTGCAAGAAGTTTTGTGTGGTTTTTCGGCCACCAAATGAAAATTCCCTGGAAATTAGCCCAAGAAAAACTGTTTGCTGAATTGGGAGATAGGGGAAGATGGGCAAGAATGCAGTTTCGACTTTCGGTGCTGACTCGACCCTATTGAGATGCTTATAAAGCATATTATGAGATCTGCAGTGTTCTGGGATTTTTAAACAAAAAAAAAATCATTTTTCTATACCCTGTCTGGCAAGGTCATCCCTACGACCATAACCTCCCCTCTCCAATCACCCTCCCGTGGGTGTTTCAAATTTTGCCACAGAGAGCACATATAGTGACATATATGCTAGGCTCCTACCTTCCCCCCAGCCTATCCACTATTACGGGAAATGGAAATAGTTTTGCTTTATGTAGTGTATAAGTCTAGTTATCTTCCCTTCTGCTGCACAGGCACACTTCAGTGACAGCCAATTTTATTCCATTACAGAATTTGCAGTCTGTATGTATCTAGGTTTGGTAATAACTTATGCTTGCTCTGGATGCGCATTGCCTTTTATATATACTGAAAGGTATATAGAAGAAAGCGAAGGCACGGCATCAGTGTATGTTAATCTCCATCCCTTGGGACACCAATGTGTACAGCATTACTGACAGCATGTTATAGCATGTAACAAGCTGCCATTGACACCACAGATTTCTGCTCTCTGAATGCCACAGCCGCTCGGATAATGTGCACTGACAGTAATGAAAGGGGAATGCCAGCATCCCAAGAGATATGGATAGTAGGCCATCAAATACACCTGCTTTGGATCACCATGCTAAAGATATTTCCATTTCTTTTCAAGGATAAATTCATTTATGCTAGTTGTTCATTTAGCCATACTGGTGGTCAACTTTTTCTGTATGTGACCCTCATCAGGGAGATATGTTCTTGCTTCCTGCCTCAAGCATGTAGCGCAGGACCCATATTTTGTTCTAGTCACCACTTTACGGTCCCAGTAAATCAACTGCAGGATGAAATTCATTAATCAAACAGTTTAAGTTAGATATCTTTACACATATTTTCTTTGTTTTAATAAATGTTATTCTCTGTGCCTCATTGGAAGAAACACACCCCTTTCTTTTCCTATCAGTGACATCTGTGGCTTGGGACAGAATTAAACAATGGACATTAGCAGTTAATAAAAGAGGGGTATTCTTTTCATCCATGTTTGTTTTTCCTGTAACTGTTTATACTCTTGTTTTGCCAAACCCGGTATCGTTTTGTCATTTCTTACACTGTAATATGTTCAGCACCAGGGGAGAATATATTCTCTCATACTTTCTGACTAATAAAAATGCTGTCATAGTTTTTTAAATGGAAAGAACACATGGGAATGTAACATGGTTTTTGAAATAAAATAATAGTAAAAAGAAATTTGCCCCCTCCCTGAGCCAACCAGCCCTGAAACTAGGCGTAGGGGTCGGTAACCCAAAGCTCAGTAGCCCCAATGCCCAAAAGTAGGTGCAGGTAATAGGTGAACTAGTATAGGAGTCCCGGGGATCACTTACCAGTTTAAAGTAAAAAAAAAAAATAAGACACAACACAAACTCAATTTAACAATTAAACTGTCAGTGTTAGTTATATTCTCTGGCCCCTGCTAGACAGCATCCTATTTGTTGGTCCGCTGGGTCAGAGGCTTCCTTCTGGTCCAGTTGCTGAAGTATGGGAGAGAGATTTCCTGGAGTATGATGCCTGTACTGCTGTCCTATTACCAGTGCCCTCTCTTGGGCACCAGCGGTATGGAAGAGCCCAGTGCCAACCGGACCTGTACCAAGGGCACAGAGGCTGGCAAGCCAGCGGGGTCAGGGGCTGCCCCTTCAGCTTCTGAGCCCTGGATTGACAATTCCTATGCCTGGTCGGCTCAGGGAGGAGGGGGCGTGCTTTTGCAACCCTAGGAATGTCCCTAGGAAAGTCCGAAACTCTAAACTGCTATCTCGCACAGACAAAAAATATGGGGGCATCCCCTGAATTGCCCAACACCTGCACATTTCCTCATGCAAGTGGAGGTCAGAGTTTTTAGATGGGCATTTTTGCCTGGAGCTGAATCAACTATTTGGTGCTAATACTCTTAATTGAAACTGCAGGTTGCTTTTAATTATGCATATACTATATAATGCAGACAAACTTGAAGAGGTTCATAATAAAATTTGTCACTGCTGGAGGCTATGCATGTGATACATATTCGGCAGGTTTGTCAGACTCAGGCTGTACAATATATTGTACAGATGTATATCTTCTGAAGCCATCTTAAAGAGTTCATATCCTCAAACTCCTTCAAGGGTATTGCCTGTATTTAGGCCTTATGCTTGAACATATCCATATCTATATGGAGAAATAAGAGTTAAAGCTTCATTTCTTCTAATGAACACCCTAAAATTAGCCATTAGCCTTGGTTTAAAAGCTGGCATGTTTTCTTTCAATGAAAAAGACCTTTGGAAGTGTAACAATAATAATAATAAAAATACATTTGGTCCCCTCTCCCTAAAGCCAACCAGCTGGGGCACTAAACATAGGGGCTGGAATCTTAAGGCTCAATGGCCAGCTCCTGGCCCTGCTAGAATGTCAGCCTCAAACCAAACCAATGGGCAGCAGGCTCTTCCATACCCCCGGTTCCCAAATTACCTCAGGAACTATTAACTGATATAAGGGTCCATTAGACCCCTTGCCAGTTCTAAAACAGTATAAAAAATAAGACGCAGCACAAAATAAGTTACAGTACTCACCTGTTGGTGTCTTCTTTTTTCTGTCCCACGCTGGGCGGTATCCTCTATGCTGTTCTTCTGGGTTGGAGGTTTTCTCCTGGTCCAGCAGTCTGGGAGAAGAACTCCCTGGAGTACTGTGACTCTGTTACCCATGCCTGTACTGCCACCCTATTACCTACACCCACTATTGGGCACCAGAGGTGTGGAAGGGCCCTGTGGACAAAAGGGCACAGAGGCTGGGACTGGCCCTTCGGCCTCTGAGCCCTGGGTTGCCAATCTCTTTGGCTTGTGTCCAAGCTAAGTTGGCTGAGGAAGGAGGGGGCCAGCTAGCAATGCCGAGACTCTCAGGGACAGACTCGGCACTGCCATAAAACAGCCAGAGCACACATGCTGTCATTCATTTTACCTCAGCAAAATGTAAAACTCCTGACTGCTATCTTGCACAGGCAAAAAATGTGTTTGTATTCCTTGCAAGTAGAGGTGAGAGTTTTAAAATAGGTATTTTCGTCTGTTGCTGAATCAAACTTTTGTTATTTTAACTGAAACTGGAGGTTACTTGTTATTATGGGTATACTATAACATTATATTTAATAAACCAAACAATGTATTACATATTGCCATTATAAAGTATGCCACTGCTGAAGGCTGTGCATGTGATACATTTTAGGAAGGTTTGTATTAATCAGCATTGCACAAAAGGGTATTTTGAATATTTCCAGAAGTCAGGCTGTACAATATTTAGATGTATATCTTCTGAAGCCATCTTAAAGATTCCATAAGGCTCCTACAGTATTACGGGAAACGAAGAATGTTGCTTGGACATTGCCTATAGTTATGCCTTATGCTTAAACATATCACTTGAAAATGGAGCAACGAAAGTTAAAGTTTGCACGATGCTGTGCTATAGCTTGAGCCAGCTATAGCTTAAGGCTTGAGCTATTTTCCGCATAATGACTCTCTGTCCTGAGCCACTTTCACTTGGCGTTTCTTCAGCAGCAGCAGAGGGGCGTGCCTGAGATTCTATCAATGTGTCATGTATAGTCTAAATATGTCATTTATATACCCTTTCTGGGCACACCAAGCCCACGGCAGAGGCCATCTGCTGTGGTTTGATACAGGGGGTGTTCCTTTATCTACTCAGCGATGCAGAAAATCAATAGGAATAAGACAGGGCAGCAGAAAAGCGCAGCTGACAGGTACAGATATGTGTGGTGAATACCGTAGAATGTTTAAAGGTACACTCTTATCAGACACACCAGCCAGGAAGGGGCCTTGTTATTTTTCATTGTTACAGCAAGAATCAGTGATAATTAATGTGATACATTTCCTTAGGTAATGCTCTGTTTTCTCTGTCTAACGAAGCTGCCTCAGGCATTTTTGTGTATCAAGTTTATTCCCTACACACTTATTTTGTATTTATTTTTCTGTATGCAAAGGAGGTGCTAATAATACTTTCCATGTCCCATAGATGGTTCAAGATACATTGCATGATTATTTTTCACTATGCGCAAAGCAAATGTGATTCTTCACATAAATGACTTTGTGAAGCAGCGTCCTGGGCAGAGGAGTTGGTCCTTCTAAGATGCATTATCTGTTGGTGTAACTGCTGTTTCGATTCACCCACATACTCATCCAGGCTCTTGTGTTTCGGCATTGGGTCTTTTGGGTGAACCAGCTTTTGCCTCAGAAATATACCAAAGATAAGTTTGCTTTTTTCTGACTCGCATATATACGGGATGCGCATATATATATATATATATATATATATATATATATATATATATACGCATATATACACGCTATATACGGGACAAGCATATTCTTTCTCCCCCGCTTCCCTGGTGTTTTATTGCTTACTTTCTTCAACCTATTTCTGCTTTAACAAAGGTCCAGGGATTAGATCCAATACTTAAACACAAGCAGAGCAGCATTTTATTTGAAGTATGCTGCAGTAACAGCAAGCTGTGTGCTGGGGCCACGGACCCCCAGGAATTCTCCCAGCCTTCTATACCAACAATCTTTCCTTGGTGTGTATGCCTTACTGCAGGGCTAGGGTGCCATTTGGAGAGATAGGGGGAAGTCTTCTTTCTTTAAGTAAAGTGTTTTTCTGCTTTTGCAGATAATATTTTTTAAATAAAATTTTTTAAATAAAATGTTATATTTTAGGGTTAACCATGACCCATTACTGCAGTGCTTGTTAGCTTGGTGTTTGGTGCTGGCCATGCCATTTCGCTAAGGTCAACCAGTGAAGGACTGCATGCCAGCTAAATACCCACCTGTCACCCCCAACTGACTTTAAAGTGGACCAACACCCAGGATTTTCACTATCCTGGGTTTTGGTCCACTTCCGCGGGGCACCCCGATCGTCGGCATTCACAGGCGGCCGGCGCTGGCGCGCGCCCTCCTAGAGAGAAACGCGAGATGCGGCCGCGGCCCGCGCATGTGCCGTTGGAACGGGAGTAAGGTAAGGTGAATGGGGCGTCCTGGGGGGTTTCACACAGCGGGGCATCCCAATCTCGGATGCCCCGCGGGGAGGGATCTGATCGGCCCGGGAATCCTATAAAGTGATCTAAAAAGCCTTGAGGGTCTCACAGTATTGTCCCCCAATAGGATCCTGATTTGGGATATCCCCGCAAGATTAAAAAAGAACGCAGATTTGACAATAGTCAACTACTTCTTAGTAGGGGTGGACTGGAGCCAAACATCAGCCCTGACATTTCGCTCTACCGTTTTTTGACCACGAGGGCACTGTTACTTATCAACATATATTTTCTGTGATGTGGATAAGTACCTGTATAGAAACCTGTACAATTACTATTATCAAGTTTCCTGCATAAACTTCCTGATGAAGTATTTCATTATTGATAATTTTTATTTGCAAACCTTTAACCTTGTATGGCACTTATTTGCAAGCATACAGTTTCTGGTACAATGGTTACAATATGGTTGTGTTTTGGATTAATGACAACACTGTAGCTGTGTATGTGGTCTATATAAATAAAATTCATTCTTTTTGCATCAAAACCCTTTTTGTGAGTGGTGTGCATTACTGGTAATATATATACTGGTATTTTTAGGTTTGACTGGGTAATCAGATGTAGTATTTGCATCCTAATACATTGGTGTCTTTTGAGGAGAGGTTTTATATATATATATTTTTTTCTTTTGAAAGGTGTGATATATCCATTTAAATTAATGGTCCTATAGCTCTGGGGAAGAACATTGGCTGGGGTTTCTTGGCTGCAGGGTACAGTGAGGCCAGCAGGGAGACTTGGGAACAGGAATTGGATAGGGGTGATATAAGTAGAAGCCCAACTGGTTCCAAAACTGTGCAAGATAATCATTTTATATTTAATTCAAGGTACTTTTGCTATTCTCATTAGGGATAATGTCTTCCATGATTAGCAGTGCAGCCGAACATGCCGCCGCTCAGTTCCAAAGTAGTTTAGACAAACTTGCTACAAAATATGGGACTTGGTTATCTCCAAATTTAACCTCCTTAAAGTCTATGGTAGGAAAATTTTGCAGAAAGCAACAGGCTTAGTAGCCCAGTATCTTCAGTGCTCCGAGATTCAGGGGAGCACAGGTTCTCCATCCTAAATTTTTGGCTCCAAGCAAAAGGAATGATGATGTCACCTCTGGAAAGGTATTTCATAACTCAGATGTGTAGCTTCCTGGGATTCCCCTTGCATCACAGTGCATCACCGCGGGACATGGGGCAGGAATACTGACATGGTCAGTTGTCAGTCATTCAGCCCCAGCCCCCAAAGGTACTGGCCACTATGTCTAGTGATCGCACTCAAAGTCTCAGGAAAAGGGCATGGCCATACTGAATTGGGTTAATTCAGGTTACATTTAGGCACTTCACTATGGTAGCCCAGTGTACATATTGTGCATTCTTTGTAGTATACTGCCTCTAAATTTAGTTAAAAACAGAGGTCTCTGTTTTACACATTTGCAAATGCATGTGAAAAAGTGCATCCTCAAGAGCTAGAGTATAGTTTATTATAGTGTTATACTTAAATAACTGACTTGAGTAATGCTACTAAACTGTGTTAGGTAATTTGCACAAATGATGACAGCAAATGCAACTGTCTCTAAATAATTTGGAACCATGAGCAGAGAGGTAGTAATAGGGAAAAATGAAAAGAGTGAACTGAACTTCTTGCTTTACTTGAGAATTATTGACTATGGCTTCTAGACCACCGAAAGGTAATCCGGGGTATATTTAATTGCAATTTTGGAGTCTGTAAAGCTGTTTCCCCTATAATCAGGACTATTTATTTTGGCCTTATGTGGGTATTAGCATTTTTCTGGAACAGCACTGATGAGAAAAAGGCTAAACTGAATGATAAGTAAGGTCTGTCAAAGTAGCAGGTGATGGAGCAGCCTTTCTGGATTAGGCCCTCAACAGCCACCACCCAAGGCCGTGATGGACGGTAATGAGAACTGTACAGTGTTGTGTCTGTAAACTATCTATTAGAGTTGGACTGTCAAAAAGGTAACTACCAAGAGATTTTGGGCCTGATTTGCTATGTTTGCTCATTTTCACTAGTTCAAGCTAGCTTTAGTGCATCGCAACACAGTAGCGAACAGAGCTATAACTGTAGTGGCGATACACTCAATTTCACTGCACGTCATTGGGGTGGAAGATAGACATTAACTTACTATTGTACACATTTTGGTTTTGAATTTTTTTGCAAAAAACACACTCCAGAGATTGGAGTGGTGTTTGCTGGAAAAACTATAGTTTTACTCCAAAATACTGATGTTCAGCAAATTGTTCCTCAGATGGTTAATGGACTTTGCAATTTGGTTATGTGGCTATTTTAGTAGTTTTCCAAATACCAGATCACAATCTAAATATCCTCCATATCTGCCATGGCTGAACTGCATTTGAACATTTAGGCATTTTCAAGCAGCAGAAATCATTTTATTACCAGGCCTGTACATGTTCCTGCAGGGTCCTTTGGAGACAGACATCCCCTTGCTTGTACTAAGCTTGTACTAAGTGGACCCACTTTCAGCTTATAATATTATTGCATTCATATTAAACTCAGGGGGTGATATGCAGGGATGGATATATATGCATTCAGTTACTGTATTTGGTGTTATCTTTACAATTAGGGAAAAGGGAGAGCAAAGATAGTAATAATTTGCAGCGGTGACTTCATTAAGTTTATGATGAATATTAAATAATAAATGATTGAATTACCAAGTATGACAACTGGGTTGGAAAATGTATCAACTGGCACATTAAACATGTGTTATAGCGTATCACCAGACCTTAGCACTGAATAAATGGAAATGATCAGTAAACCTGAGCTATGACGGATGACATTGCAAAGGGTGCACAACAAATACAAACATGGCTCAAAAAAAATGTTTGAAAACTCAGGAAGATGAGATAGATCTGGGACATATTATAGATACTTAGCTCATTTCATAATTTCAGTGTATCTAGAGCAACAAAGAAAGATCTTAGGTTACTGTATCTGAACTTTTGAAACACACCTTACGTTATCAGTTCAGCTAATGAACTATATAAGGTACTGTATATGGGTGGGTACTCATAAGCTTTCCTCTTCCCACAGAAGGGCAAAACAAAATAGGGGAAACAAACTATTTGTAACAGAAGAGACTGGAATGCAACCATCTGACTGCAGCTATGGTAGTAACCCAAAGATTTGCTTGTTAGACTAGAGCACATATGTCAAAATTTAAGGCCCGGGCACCAGATGCTGCCCTCCAAGCCTTTTTATGTGGCCCTCTGATAGGTGACAGGTGGCAACATCTGGTGGGCACCCATTCTAACCAGCCTGGTCACTTCAAGGCTCCTGACACTGCGTAGTACCACCTCCAATACTACCCCCAGACACGGTGTCTATAAAAGTTGCTGGCAAGTGTTTTTAAGGTTCTGAGGGAGAAGCGAGTTGGGCCCCCCTAACCCACCCAGCTTACTGCCACGGCAAAGAGTTCTAAATCGGCTTCACCAGTTATTGCTAACTTTTGTTAGCAATAATCCCATGCTATTTTTGCTGTTTTGCTGTTCTTGGCTAAATAATTCTGCACCTGTTCTGGGGAGAATAATTATTTTTTCATCTTTGTTAACCAGGTTATTTGAAGGTAACTAGAAAGGTAATGTGGCTCTCAGTAAAAATGAGTTTGACACCCCGGGACTAGAGTATTAAAAAAGATAAACTGTTATTTTTCTTCTTTTTTTCTCTTTTTTATATGGGGGTTTCAAATTATAGTGTAAGTAAACCTGAAGTATCTAATTTTTACACAAGAAAAAATAGGGTGGCACCGACACACAATGTCCCTATTGGGGTGCACTGCCCTATAGGACCTCTATGAATACCTAAAACACAAAAGTAGGGGTTACCTCTAGAAAACCCTTTAAAATTAAGTCCAAGGGACTAACAATTGCACTCACCACAATCTTAGTTTAATTAATCATATTTATTAATTAATGTAGCTGTTTAAAACCATTAAAAACATATCCAATACATATAGCGTAATCTACCACAAGGAGGCGCTGTCTGCCTAATTTATAATATCAGTGCTCCAATACAAATACTTCTAAAAAAATCTATATATATTGATCCATTAATATAAAGTGCTAGTGCTCAAACAGTGCATTGATTTCAATCAGAACATGTGCAAAAAATGCTTCAGATCATGAGGTAGGGTGCAGCAAAAAGTAAACATAAAACATACAATGCCAATGATCTTACATATCATAATGCAGTAGCAATCCCCGCGGCCAAGCCAACGCGTTTCGAGAACACCTGGGGTCTCTTTTTCAAGGCACGGGTAAGACTTATTTTTAAGGGGTTTTCTAGAGGTAACCCTGAAGTATGGTGACTGAATAATATAACAATACATTGTTACGTGCACACTTGCCGGTCAATGGTGGTGTATGAGGAGCAAGAGGGGTTCTTTGGACTCTGGGACACCCTGCAGCATTGCAGTCAGCTTTACAGGGGCTTCACTTGAAATCATAGATTGCCTAATGGTCTTTCTCATCTTCTCATGCTAGCCACTCCCTTCTGACTTCCTTGGCTACCCTCCAACATTACTTCTGCCCAAATATGGATCAGAACTCTATAACCCAGACTAGCTCTAGGGCTCTCCTTTAATAGCTTCTACCGGGAACATCCACCATCACACCCAGTCATGTGTAGCACATGACCAGGGTCACATATTGCACATGACAGGGGACAACTTCTTGCTGGTTCTTGATAACAACTATTACCCTTCACCTAATTCCTTTGTTAGCCTACAATCCTGTGGCTGTCTGCAAATAACTGCCATCTAAAGTATTTTATTACCACTAAAACAAATTCTAACTCACTAAAGATAACCCTATGAACCCCTAGTGCTCCATACAAGGGTGTTAACGCTTCCTACTGTTGTTCTTGTCTATGATGAGACTTCATTTTAAGGTCACCTATTCTACTGTACAACATCCTACTCTGTAACTGTGATTATACTGTGATCAACCTCTGTATCCATTGAATCAGTTTGCTTTCTTTCCTAACTTTTGGGACCTTAACCAGGCAGACAGCGCTATTGGTGCACAGTGGAATACATGTCAACATAGTTTATCAAATTTTCTTTTTCTATCAGCACATCTAGTGGCAATGTCAAACATGCATGTAGTAAATCATTGGTGTACAGTGTCACATGGCAAATAAAGAGAACATATCAAATGATACAATAAAAAAATCAGTAGACAACTCTGCATTATGTATGAATGCTTACAAAAGAACGGTTGCTCAGGTGTGAAAGCATGTATTTATACACACCATTAACACAAGGATTTTTTACACACATTTCTTGGATTTCCTTATGCGGATACCTGTTCTGGTGGTTCAGAACAGCCTCACTGGCAAAAAGTCCAAAGTATAGGATGTGCTGAAAATTAGTAAAGATTTTTCAATTGGTGTTGCAACTTTATTAAGGGGCAGTACACACAAACAGTGTCAATTTCAGTGTAAAAACTATGATACTTCATGTTAAGGTCCATGTTTTGTGTAATTTATATTAGAATGATCAGAATATCAGAAGTAAAGCTTCGGTATAAAACAGACATTACTGTACCTAATATTTTACCTATTATTTTCTTCTCCTATTCCATTCTGTAATTTACGTGAATGTTCTGTCACTATATCCCTTTATCCTTGATTGAATTTATGATAATACCTACATTACGTGGATGTAGAGACTACTGAATACATTTCAGGCTGTTTATTTCACAACACTTGCCCATATTTCTTTTGTATACTAGCATGGCAATCCAAAAGAATTTTGAATTCAGTTCAAGCAGCGGCTCTTCTCAATGAAATTAAATCAATCCAAACACTCCCTTGAGTGTGTTAACTTAATTGTCCTAAGGCAGTACACCAATGCCAAGTAAAGCTAAAAAAAAAAGAAAAAAAAGGACAAAATATCTTTTAACTGAAAAGACATAAAAACGTAAAACAAGCCGTAAAACAAATGCTCTCATTAAGTATTTTAAATGTAATGAAAGCAAAGCATCTCAAATTTGAGTCACATAACAATTAATGTGTTTGCATGAATCTCGTTGTAGCGGTATGCTATATTTCATTGTGATAACGTATCCAAGATAATATAACAGTTGCCGGAGTAATTACTTATTTTGCTTGGCGAATGCAGTAAAGTCAGAATGCCAGATAAACATCACATGGCTCTAATTTAAAACCCATCAGAACATTTAATTAATAGTTCAACGTTTCTCCATATTCCATTTCAAACTGGTTCTAGAGCCCAATTTATTACTAGCGCCGCATAGCGCCACTTGAGCATCTGCCGAGCGCTGCTATTAGCACTTCAGCTGCAACACCGGCCACAGGCAGACGGCAGTGCTAGTGTCCAGTGCTGAAGGCTATGTGGCGCTGTCCTTTTGCTTGTCAGCTAGTGCTGGTGGCGTTCCACCGCTTCTTGCCATATTTAACATGTAAAACCACAGCACCAGCACTGGCACTCTAAA
This sequence comes from Gastrophryne carolinensis, assembly GCA_027917425.1. NCBI lineage: Eukaryota > Metazoa > Chordata > Amphibia > Anura > Microhylidae > Gastrophryne > Gastrophryne carolinensis. The sequence goes on from CM051236.1 coordinate 287,213,195, forward strand.
TCCATGACTCTCAGGCATACAGTGCCAGGTGCAATGGCAAAAAAGGCTTTTAAAAAGAATAGCAGAACAGTGACAAAGCAAAAACACATGGAATTACATTGGAGACACACAAATGACATGACACATGATTGGCAGGCATGAAAACACAAATTAGCAGCGAGTAACCTAAGTACAATAAGTTAAGAAAAAAACATTCTGAACAGGCCAGGGATCCCGTGTCACTTGATTCAACACAAAAAAAAGCTAACCAGAAGTCTCCAAAAATAACATATCTGGAATGGCTAATGGGAGAACGACAATGAGCATCTGATGTAATGTGGCGCTGTATAGAAAACAGCGCCGCCACTAACCAAACACCTGCCACTCTTGATACATGGAACTATACATGGTGCTATGTGTGGCGCTAAACATTTTTTTGCATCATAACTATGACTTGCTGGTGGCGCTGCAAAAAAATACCTGCCACTACATGTCACTACATGGCGCTAGCGTTTCATTGCCAAAATGTTTATGTTTATACCCTTCCTCCCACATCTGTCCCTTCAGTGTAATGATTACATCCGCTTCTATATAACTCTACTGTGCTCTTATAAAGATTTGTGTTGTCATTGCATTTTAGAGCAGCATTTGGTTATAATGAAAGAGTTTACAAAATGTCTTCTTGTGTTAAATTAATCGTTGCATATTCTTTGACATCATGTGTCTATTCACAGAGAAAATAACAGCTGTTAGAAAGTAACTACTAAACTACTAAATTGTTCAACAAGACAATAACTTTCTTGTGTATATGCACTGTACTTTCTATTATGAGTTCCCTAGTTCTATACAAAGTTTCCAGGTTGGAACACTTCATCTGATTTTGTTTATTATACATATATTATGGTGGTTGTATATCTGATGAAATGGATAAAAGCTGACCAAAGACAGAAAAACAGACTATCAAACCACGTGTGCCCATTCATATGACATCTAAAATGTGGGGCAATGGGTTAAAAAATAAAGGATACATAAAATTGTTGAAAAGAAAATCTTAGATATGGCAAACAAGCTTGACTACTCAATAGGGTTGATTCAGAGAGACATAAAAAAAACTTTTGTTTTTGTGGCGATCTATTTTTTTTTTTATTTTCCCGCTCGCGTATGAGTGTACGCGTGATTCTATGCATGCATCGCGAGCCTTCAGTAAAGTCTTCGTCCGTTCATATGCAACGAGAATGTCATTTTTCAGCTTTCGTTTTCCGATTATGTTACTCATGTTACAACGTAGTCTTTCGTTTTGGCCCTTTTTCCATCGTCTCCTCCCACGAATCCTTTATGTTTCCCGTTAGATTCAGATTTCCTTTTTCTGTAACTAATCGTCCAGGCGAAAATCGTTACGATCTTACGCCTGCGCACTACAAACTTAACTCATTAATGTGCTCGCCTACATATTTGGGTCACTCACTTCTGCTACAATGCTTAGCTAAATCACTTTGCTGTCTTATTCTTCTTCCATTTCCCACCCCTAAAACTTACCTAAATCACTTTGCAGTCTCATTCTTCTTCTATTTTCCACCCCTAAAACTGACCTAAATCACTTTGTGGTCTCATTCTTCTTCCATTTCCCACTCCTAAAACTTACCCAAATCACTTTGCGGTCAGTATATTCTTACATTTCCCACCCCTAAAACTTACCTAAATCACTTCGCGGTCTCATTCTTCTTCCATTTCCCACCCCTAAAACTTACCTAAATCACTTCGCGCTTTCATTCTTCTTCCATTTCCCACCCCTAAAAGTTACCTAAATCACTTTGCGGTCTCATTCTTCTTCCATTTCCCACCCCTAAAACTTACCTAAATCACTTCGCGCTCAGTATATTCTTGCATTTCCCACCCCTAAAACTTACCTAAATCACTTTGCGGTCTCATTCTTCTTCCATTTCCCACCCCTAAAACTTACCTAAATCACTTCGCGCTCAGGCGAATCTTCATATATGAATTTTCCTTGTTTCATTCGTTATGTGGTAACCAACCATTAATGAATGTATTTCTAAAAGTAAAAAGTAAATCACACAGAAACAAGGTTTTTTTTTTTGGGGGGGGGGGGGGGGGGGTTTAATTGGAACTGGCATTTTTTTGTTGCCATTTTTTTAAAACTTTTTTTTTTAAATGTGACAACTTAAATGTTTTTTGTTTAACTGTAAATTTAAAATTCTAAAAATTTTTACAAATATTATAAAAATGTTTTTAAATATATACAATGCAATGGCAGGACCCAGAACATTATTCTTCATCTGTGGTCCCCAACGAGTCGCGCAGTTCCTGCATCTCGGCCACCAACTGAAGGACTCTGGCACGTGTGGTCCCTGTATAAAAAAGAAAAATACATTATTTGTTGGCAAATACATGTTTAACAACTGTGGATGGAATGTTTATTAGGTTGCAAGCTAACTCATGAGGCCATTTGTCATTATGCTATGGAATTAATCAAAGGAAGAGGCCATATGTCATTATGCTAAGGAGTTAATCAAAGGAAGAGGGCATATGTCATTATGCTAAGGAATTAATCAAAGGAAGAGGCCATATGTCAGTATGCTAAGGAATTAATCAAAGGAAGAGGCCATATGTCATTATGCTAATGCTATTGACTATGGCTTTAGGTATCTTGGTGATCATGTCAATTCCCACAAAAATTACATTACAACTTACTTCGTTGGTGGCCGAGCTCTGCTTCAGGGACCACCCTCCGTTCTGGGACCTGCCACTGCTGGGAAGTTGAGGCTGTAGAGACATGTCAAATAGGGTCACCTTTAATGTCTGAGTCAACAGTAAGCAAATGACTATTTGAATTTGTGTGTGACATCACCCACCTTTTCCATCTGCCTCCTGAGACACTTGAGAAGGAGGGATTAAGCTAGACACAGTCAAATAGGGCACAGGGACAATTTACAAGGAGGGATTAAGCTAGACACGGTCAAATGGGGCACAGGGACAATTTACAAGGAGGGATTAGTTGATATCTACTATATATATATGTATGTTGGAGAAAATAAAGATTAACATTTGAATGACTAAGGTCCACATTAAAATGTTTGGCTAAGGCCTACATTAAAAACATTGCTGAAGGTATACACGGTCAAATGGGGCACAGGGACACTTGAGAAGGAGGGATTAAGCTAGACACGGTCAAATGAGGCACGGGGACACCTGAGAAGGATGGATTAAGCTAGACACGGTCAAATGAGGCACAGGGACAATTTACAAGGAGGGATTAAGCTAGACACGGTCAAATGGGGCACAGGGACAATTTACAAGGAGGGATTAAGCTAGACAAGGTCAAATGGAGCACAGGGACAATTTACAAGGAGGCATTAAGCTAGACACGGTCAAATGGGGCACAGGGACACTTGAGAAGGGGGGATTAAGCTAGACACGGTCAAATGGGGCAAAGGGACACTTGAGAAGGAGGGATTAAGCTAGACACGGTCAAATGGGGCACAAGGACACTTGAGAAGGAGGGATTAAGCTAGACACAGTCAAATGGGGCACAGGGACACTTGAGAAGGAGGGATTAAGCTAGACACAGTCAAATGGGGCACAGGGACAATTTACAAGGAGGGATTAAGCTAGACACGGTCAAATGGGGCACAGGGACAATTTACAAGGAGGGATTAATCGATATTTACTATACAGTTTGTCTAAAATAGATAACAAAATTACATAAATGAACTTACCTATAGATGTACTCGTCGGCTGCCAGAGGGACCAATGCAACGTGGGTGCAATCGATCACACCCATGACGTTGGGCATGTCGGCGATATCAAAAAAACACAACTTAAGCACGTTCCAGGCTACCATGTCATCCGCAAAAGAAATATATTTTGGACTAATGGTAGCCATGCCATCCAAAAACTTGGATAGGGCGCGGCTCAGCATAGGCTGGGACATCCCCACAGAGAGGGCACCCAACCTCTGGAACGAGCCATTCGTCAACAATTGCAGGCAGCCAAGCATCTTGGTCATACCTGAAATTGCTTGCCCCTTCCTTGTGGTGCAGGCTAACATGGGCGCAGCTCACTATACAATTTATGGAGAGAAGCGCTGTTAAGTCTGGTCAGCTCGAACAACTCAACGTCATGCATGCGATCGATATGCATGCATCGCCGATGCAATCTGGCCTCGGCCCTGCTGACACATGCAATGCCTTGGAGCTGAAGGCGCTCATACTCCTCCACAAAGCCGAAAAACATGGTCAAAAGCAAGCTAGCCGACTGCAAAATGGTCCCGTAAGTGGATCACAAAGGAAAACATTTTATAGGGCGATGGTCCCTCGGCAATCAGCTCTCTGAATAAGATGCAAGCCCATTCTAATAACGTAAGTTATCTAAACGAACGCAAAATATATGATTTGGATGCGAAAATCGTCAAAACTAACGCAAATGATCTGATTTTGATCCGTCCATCGAAAGCACATATACGCATTAGCGGGAACGAACGTATGAATGGAAAATGGAACATAAAAAACAAAAAAATGACAAGCACACACAAAAACATACACAGACAGCTACGAAAGTCCAGACGAATGTGTCTCTGAATCGAGGCTAATGATCTAAAGTAAATTAGTCACCAGGAAGGCTTAGGAGTCAGTGGTGGCTTCACTGAATGCAGCAACAAGTAGGCTCTCATTGGAATCATTAGGCTGCTCTTCTTACAGATAGAGTCTGGAAATATTTACTACAGTATCCCTTAGAAGGTTTATACATGTGCTAAAGCCACAACTTTACTTTAACAAGGGCAATACAGCCTATTCATTCCAATAGGCATATACCCCACATAATATGCAGAAGCCTTTAGAGAGGAAGATCAAACATTTTATAACATCCCACCCACCCCTCCTTTCCTCTGCATTAGGCCCAAAATATTAAAAAATACTAACTAGGGGGCAGGCAATCTGCATGGAAGCTGAAGCTGGGACATTAAGTGAGAGGTAAGTCACCCAAAGCCAAACATTGTGGCTGTACCGGCCTGTCAATCAAGTCCAATTGCCATTCAAGCCAAAGGCTGCCATGCAGGTCCCTGCCCTCTTCAGCATCAGGAGAGGATTGTGGCAAACAGGTCATTTGTTTAATTATTTTAACGCACAAAATTAGCTTAGCACAGGGGAATAGAGTGTTGGCTAGGGGTTAAAGAAATCTTGGACTTCTTTAACTGTCATTCAGTGGCTTTGAAGTGAACCAGTAAATATGGCTGTATGTCCCAATTAACACTGGATCCTGGGGCATCCCAATTTGGCATGTCTTTACAATAAAAGATCCTTAGGAAGCCAAAAAGGCTTTAAGCACTTTATGATGGTGAACAAAAAATAGCCTTCTATTGGATAGCTGTGGATTCTGCAGGTGTGTAGCTATTAACTCCCAACAGATGCAGCTAAACTAGGAAAAAGTTAGTAGCTCTCTAATGAAGAGCTCACTGATGGCATCAGGGCGTAAGCTAGGTTAGTGTCCCTGTAAACATAGTTGCAAGAATAGATTTAGGTACATTTTTACTGTCCTGTTATTTTTAACAGTTGCCTAAAGGCTTCTGTGTTCAGTAAAGGCTGTAACCATCATTCTAGCGGGGAGGGTGGTTGTTGTCAGTGTCACTGTGATGGCGGGGAGAAGCCACCTGTCATTATGGAGGAGGCTGTGTCTTAGATTGGAGAGCTCTGGCTTCTGTGGCCTGTTTAGACAGAGCGATTATCGCTAAAGTGAGCACAATTTATAGATAATTGCTCTGTGGAAATGACCACTGTGGTCAAACAATGAACGAGAATTGGTTAATCGGTCGGCCGTTGTATCGCTTCGGCTGACCAAAAATTTCTCATTCATCACTTGATGGTTGAAGTGTGTAAACAGAGGTTGCCCTAAAATAATTAGTTTTGCTATGAGAACGATCGCTCTAGCGACTGATTGACCAACAGATCTTCGGCATCTGAACACAGTCGCTGAATTGCAAAAGTTTGGATAGTCGGTCGCTCGCTGAGCATACAGCTAATTCATCTGCTTGTGTAAACCCAGCATTATTCAGTTGGATAATTAGGTAAGAGCCTGAAAGCTGGACTATTAGTGATTATCTACGAGAGACAAAAGGTGAGTTTAGAGAGTATTCTTTCTTGCCTGAACAATCACTTTAACATGTCAAGACCACTAACTTATCGTCTTGCATCCTGAGGGTGTGTCTGCTGCCCCCAATCATGTTACAGGGCATTATCTGCATTGTTGACCTGTAAACAAAAAAACGTAACCTGGGCTATTCCCAGTTTGGTAAATGTTATGTATTTTAAAGTCATTCAACAGCTACAAAAGGAAATGAGAGGGTACATACCTTTTGTCCCCCATTGCTGATCGATGCTAGTGCCAGGATCAGCAACTCACCTGATAGCTGGAACTGAGCCTACGCTTCAGCCCTCGCTTCCCGCATCGCCATGACTGAGGGGTCGGAATTGATGGTGGGTTGGAATCATTACCAGTCATCAGGCACAGCCATGTTCTCCATGTCCTTTCCATTTGTTGCAATGGATGTAGTGTGCAGTGGCCTGACATAACCCCTTTATTTTAGTTAATTGAGAGGGTGTGGTCGCACCTCTGTAACCGATACCGGGAGGACGTGACCTGGCACCGAAGAGCCTGTAAATAGAGTTTGAGGCCCATGGTGATGTGGGAAGTGAGGGCTGTGACGTGTTTAGATCCAGCGTTCAGGTGAGTTGCTGATCGCTGTACTAGAACAGGTCAGCTGCTTGGGGCAAAAAGTAAGCACCCTTTTGTTTTCTTTCTGGCTGCTGAAGGACTGTATGAGTAGTAAGTCAGCAAATGGTGTTGTTAACCCACCTAGAGAGATATGTTAAAACGCAAGTCAAATTTCCACTAGATGCTGCTGGTCTACTCTTGTGCAACCACAAGATTAGAGGGACAGTATTGGCAAGACAGCGAAAAGCAGCATCAATCATAATTCAGGCTAAAAAAAAGTTATCTTCAAACTCCCCTGTCTCTAAAATCCCTGCCCTACACCCTACAATCCATACACATGACATCATTTGGATTTTCAGTCTAGACTAACTTACTGGGGGTGATCCAATTAGATTTTGAGAACATCACCAAACTCTGATTGACTGCCTGTGCAATGAGTTTGGAGAGCCTCCAAACAATATTTTTCTTCTAATTTTTGAAATGCAGAACTGCTCCATCACAAAACCTAATCAAATACACTTGACTGTGCCCTGAGTTAGAAAGTCTCTCCAAACTCAGGGCACAAGCATTCAAATGTAGAAGCGGCTTGTAGAATAAAATTTAGTTCTTATGAGCAGCCAAAGAGAGAAAATACAAAGAAAGCCTTTCTAACTTTTGTTGGCTTGTTGACTAAATACAGATTCCCATTCAAATTTGAATGTTGTTGTGTGCTTTCTGTTATGGAATGTTAGTCTTTTTATAGGGAAGTTAAACTGATAAATAGATAAGCTTTGCTAAGCTAGGGGAACAGAATGGTTTCATTCCAGGAAGGGATTTTACCATGCATGGAGTACAATCTGCTTGACTGGTATCTCAGTGTGAACATTTCACAAGCTGTTCTAACTAGAATGGTTAAGGTCTAAGCTTGTAATTGTTTCATTTAAAGTATAATCTTCCATACCCCCTCCAAGCAGCTTGTATGTAAGGGCACAATGACTTTACAAAACCGAAAACGCCCTGTTGCACCTGGCGTGTGTTTCACAGGTCTAAAATAGTAGGGTTCATTAAACTGAACTAGTCTAAAACTATGCATAGCATCTGTATGGATGTATTTATGTCTTTACGGAATTATAGCAGGTAAAATCTTTTTCAGGTCTGGAATATCCATCTTGTGAAAAGCGACTAGAACAATTTTAATTCATGTTAAGCAAGCATAAACAGTAGAAATAGGCTTATAGTGGACAAAAACCTTGAATTTGGCCATCCTGGGTTTTGATCAGTTTCCATGAGGCGTTCCCACTATGGAAACCTTTCCTATAATCCCACAGAGCATGCATAGCGTTTGTTTAATCAGCGATGTATGCCATGCATATAAATGCACGGCTACAGCTGATTTTGTATAGAGATCCAGCATAGAGAGGAGGGAGCATCTGCATCCCTGGCCTCCCTCCAGCTGTCACGTACCAGCCTATCTGGATGACTCTATGCCAGAGCATGCCTAAGCCTAAAGTGCCATTGGCCACGCATGCAGCATAGGATTGCCAGTGATGTGAGTATATTAGCCGATCCCAGGAGATTTTACACTGCTGGGCATCCCAAATTGGGATGCATCAGGTAAAGAGAACCACCCAGATCTGGAGTCTTTTAGCCAACAGGGCCATCGAGCAAAGGATTTGGTCAGTATTTTGGCCTATTTGGCTTAAATAATGTAACACAATGGGCCTCTCAGCAGGGAGCTCGCAGGCTTTTCTGACTGACTCATCTTGTTTGTTATAATCTCAGCAGGCTTTCACATAAAATGAGAGGCATTATAAAATAATACGTTAGAGGGCTGGTCTAGGAACCATTTTCTTTTTGGGATCTGATCCAGGAACACGTATCTTCACAGAGGCTAAGCAGATGATTGCCAAGGCATGGAAGGAACAGAGCATCCTATCTTAGCCTAAATGAATCTTATCTTGCCAAACAAAAATTGCTTTACTGTATTTAAAAAAAGTCTGGGAACTACAGATTACTAAGTGACCTTTTTACAGATCTTTACTATTCGATGTTCTTGTGGTCTTTACTCCCCCATCCCGCTGTAGACCCCAAAGAAAAAACAAGCCTTGCTGGAAGTGACCCCTCCTCCTGCCATCCAGCTTTTTATATGGATTTTTATCACTGGCCCATTTTTTCACGATAGTGCGCCTTTAAGGACACTGCACTCTCCTATCTCTCTTTCATTGGAACATTCGCTGGCTCTACCTCTTTGCCTCTCTTGCTATTGGAGTTCCTCAGGGTCCAGTCTTACTGTAGAGTCTCTCCTCTTTTCTCTCTATATATAGCACCTATGAGACAGTATAAGCAGATTTGTTTTTTTTTGTTTTTTTCAATAACTCAGCTACTTGTGTTTTACCTATCTACTTACCTACATAAACCTGTAAACTCCCTCTCATTGTGTTGCATTGTCGTAACTGCAAAGCAGCATACTCGCTGTATTATCTAAACTCTCACCTCCCCAATCCATCCTGAATGCAGCAGCCAGACTCATCTATCTGTCTAATTGCCACTTCCACGGCTCCATCCTTTGTTAGTCATTGCACTAGCTTTCAATACCATATAAAATACAGTTTATACAGCTAATTCTCACTCTCAAAGCTCCCCATGATGCTGCACTCCCCCCTTCTTCTCATTCCCCATTTCTTTACTATGCTACCCATGCTCTGTGCTCCTCAAATGATTTATGAACAAGATCCATCACAATCTCAACCTCTCACTCCTGGTTGCCCTTCCCCCAACAGTTAGATTACTCACAACATCAACAGATGTACATATTTTTAGGGTAGCATACCATTTTCCCTAATCTAACTTGTGCAGTCAGCAGCCACCATCAACCTGGTAACCAATCGAAAAATGGGTGTTGTTCCAACCCAGGCGTAAATTATTCTGCATTTTGCTTTCACCATGCTGGCTGTCAGGGTTAGCACTTTTCATTCCCCAGAACTTTGCACTCCCTGATAAACCCTACTGAATCTTTCTCAGTCCAGTTACTGAATTCACTTTGGAGGGGACTGTTAAGCTAAGCCACCCTCTGCTGTTGTGAAGGCCCAGAAAAAAGGAAATAGTTCCATTGGACTTTTTAGGAATTCTAAACCTGGCTGAATGAATGCTGAATGAAAGACAAAGGTCCTGAGTCCTGACAGTAGGGGTGAACCTAGCCTCTCTGTTGCCTGAGGGGAACTATATAAAAGTGACCTCCCAGCGCCTTTTCAAATATTAAGCTACCTGTATATCAGACTAAGTGGAAATCAATCAGAAAAGATGGGTTTGTGTATACTGCTGGAATGACAGGTCCTAAACAAAGTTTTAGTTTTAGTGTGAACCAGAAGAGTGGGGGCTAGCGGGTTTAGATTACGAGCAGCTGGTGGCAGTGGCCTATCAGGAAGTTATGACATTCAATGCAGTGTGACCAAAGCCAGTAGCACATGGGTATTAATATTCATATCAGGAATATGGAGCTTTGCTAGTGTGACCAAGAGAGAAAGATGGAGGGAATATGAGAAAAAGAAAAATGTGGAGGGAATATGGGAAAGAGAAAGATGGAGGGAATGTGTGAAAGATATAAAAATGGAAGAAATGTGGAAAAGAGAGAAAGATGGAGGGAATGTGGGAAAGAGAGAAAGGTGGTGGGAGTGTGGAAAAGAAAGATGGATTGAATGTAGAAAAGGGAGAAAGATGGAGGGAATGTAGGAAAAAGAGATAGATGGAGGGAATGTCAAAAAAAGAGAAAGATGGATGGAATGTGGAAAAGAGAGAAAGTCAGATGGAATGTGAAAAAGATAGGACAATGGTGGGAATGTGGACAAGTGAGAAATATGGAGATAAAAGAAAAGAGCAAGGAACATGAAAAAAAGGGGAATGTGAGAAAAAAAGGAAGTGAAACAAGGAAGGACAGATAAAAGTGGAATAAAGAGAAAAACAGAGGGGGCAGAATAAAATATGTTCTCCACAGGGAAAGAAGTTCTAAGCAGACCTGCAGTCCCCAACCCATTGGCCAGAATGCCAAGATGATGCGTTAACATGTGCAACATGCGCGCTAAATACATGCCTGTATATGGCTTTCCACACTCTGCTGCACTCAAACAGGACCACAGATGGCAGAGCTGAAAGAAAGGGAGATGCTGCCTGCCTCCTGAGATGAAAGTGAGCGAGTACAGCGCGGGCCTCATCAACTACAGTGGAGCTGAGCAGGAGACTATGGCTTTCAGCCATAGATGTAAGTGTCAGCGTTGGTGCATGCAGTGTGTGTCTGGCTTAACCCTGCTGCTGGAAGAATGACATTTAAGAGCTTTGCTGTGAAGCCACATTTGCAATCTGAAGGTCATTCTCCCAGTCCCAGCACAATATGAATGGTTAAGCCAGACACACAAAATCGCTCTCAAAATAACATTTCTGCCCCCTCCTCCCCAAATGTCATTGTCAGGCCATCTGCTGTTCGGCCAGTAGCTCATCCCACTCATCTGTCTGGTTTGTGTGTCTCCACAACCCTCGCCCCACTCCAGCTGACGCCCTTACCCAATTCCACACCAGCTGCTGACTTAAACCCCTCATATAACCCCCTCCCCAGCTCCTGACCCAAACCTCTCACCTAACCCTCCTTCCCAGATGCTCACCTACAACCCTCTCCTAACCCCACTCCCCAGATCCTAGTCCCTCAGCTAAATTCCCTCCTGACCCACTGACCAAAACAACTGCCCTAACTCCTCTACCTACATCTACCCGGCAGTCAGAGAAGCCTGACGCAGGCGCATGCTTAGCTAGAGGTATGCTGGGAATGTGTCAACAGAGTCGGGAAGGGTTAATCAGGTGACCTTCAAGGTTTCACACAGCAGGGCATCCTACTTTGGGATGCTCTGTAGAAAAGATAGACTAACAGTTTTATAGACTCAAGGGGGTGTTGTTTCTCTTTAAAGAGGAGGTAAAGTGGGTAAAGACTTCAACCAGACCAACACCCATTTTTAACAAAAAAGGTGTTTGTAGTGCAGGGCTCACTCCAATTGTCGATGCCCCCTGCAAATTAAACCAGATAAGCCAGAGAAATCTTTACTTTCTCCTCGTTCCCCTGGGAAAATCGAGCGCAGCGCTCGATTTGGCAGTGGGACCGAGGAGAACGGTAAGAGGGGAACCGGCAATCAGAAAGCCCCCCTGTGCTAGGAACAACACCCATTTTGTGAAAAAATTGGTGTTCATGGACCTTGACCCTTTTCCTGTCACAAGCCTAGGGCCAGGCCCCCCATATTTACTACTCCCATGTTGCACTTGATCAATCTGTCAGTCTGACAAGGCCATGTGACCAATGCTGACCAATTTGTGTCACTGTGCAGGCATGCTGACATGGTGCACCCCTCCCACCAGTAGATCCGACTGGCCGGCAGCAGCCACTGAACAGCTGGCAAGCTGATGAGAAACCCAAATTAAAATAAAACGGAGACAGCGCGTAAGTACATTGGGTTTCCTGTTCTTAGGGCATGCCTGCACCAGTTATTCAGAAATGCCTGGTTTGGGTACACACCTACGATAAAGGCATAGGATTTCCGGTAAGGTGAGTGTACTGGATGATCCCTGAGGATACACACAGTGAAAGAATTCCAATGAGGGATGCCTCATAAAGAGGGAGACCACCAGCACTAGAATCCTATAGACTCTAGGGGGGTGGTTGCTCCTCTTTAGAGCAGAAATGCAGCCAAATTAAACCGTAGTTGCCCTAAGTTGTCTGTTGTTGTCTAGTGTTGTGTGTTGTAATTTTTTAAGCTCTGGCTGATGGGTGAAACAATGGGTGGCTTGTGGTGGAAGGTGTGAGGTTGGTAGGCTGAGGGGGTGGTAAAAGAACTGCTCCATAACACCAATACCCTTAGACTGGACCTACCCCCCCACCCCCCACCATGTTTTAAGACAGCAGGGAGGAAACAGACAGAGCAATTCAGCCCAGCAATAAAATACAGAAAACTGTAGACTGCAAGTTAGAAGTGTAGAATTCTGGGTGGCCTGCTCTCCATCCCCCAATGTGTAAAGCTACAACAGCAGCACTTTTGATGTGACAGGCTGCAGCCCACCATGATTTCTCAGCTCCAGGCACCCAAACCCCTCGCAGCCACCATCCCAGGAATAGGGAGGCACAAGGACTATCCTGGAGCAGGAAGCTAATGTCACCAGCACTGTCTATGGCTTCTGACCATCCACATCCACTGCCTGTTGCATTTCCTCTGCCTCTAACCAGAAACTCAGCTGTCCTCAGCAGATCTTCTGCTGGCATTCCCGTACCTCTGCAACCACCTCCCCTGCTGTTGGCTTCTCCACAAAGCAGGATAATGTAATCATTTGCCTTTTAAATGCAGCTCTGTTTTGATCAAAGCAAATGGAGTTATCAAAATTAAATATAAGTTTCACCCTAATCTAAGGCTCAACCCCCCCTGTTTGTTCATTTAGTCCCAGCTCTATCCATATCAGCAACTGAACCTGTAAAGTCATTTTCTGTTCAGTGTTGTCTGAGCTAGCCTAGCATTTCAATAATTTGTCTCCTCCGGAATTAAGGCTATTCCATTAAAAAGTAAAAGTAAAATAGCCAAATTGCTATAGTTATGTATATAGCTTCAGAGCAAACTGATATTTCAACTTTAGAGCCCCAATAAATGCAGCTTCAATTTTGCATGATTTAGAGGTTAATTTTTTAGGAAACTTGTAAAGAAAGGTAATCTAGATAAAAGACATGATATGAGGACACTGATCTGATAAGAAGTCCGATGACATTGCCTGACAGCACTGGTAATAGCTGTCTTGACATCCTCTTCCGAATAAAACGTCACTCAATTCTTTCTGCATACCTGGCCCCCGTGAGGCTATGCAGCCTACTTTCTTACACAAGTGATTAAGTGACTGCCCATAGGAACTGGCAGGTTACACTGAACTGGGGTTTCTAGCTACTTTGCTTTACCGTAAATGGCTTACCATGATTTACACTGAAATATGCTTTCTTGGTGTTTCTGTAGTGTTGCTGGAATATAATAATAATAATATAACCTGGCCCTCTTTTAGTTCTGATGCAGTTCAGCAGGTGCCACATGTAACCCAAGAGTATTATATAGGGCTTCCAAGGGCTTGTTAACAAGCAGATGTTAGGAGGACGGGAGGTTAAGCATACCTGGTCAGTCATGGCTCCAGTCATGCAAATGGAAACAACACTTAATGGGTTCCTTGACCCCATACTGATTGTACTTATGGATTGCACTGTTTGAAGTCACAATGCCAGAGACATTTTTCTAGACAGAAGAAAGCCAGTGAGATAAATTGCCTTTACAACAAGCAAAAGCATAGGACCCGAACCATTGAATAGTATCTGATTCATAAAGGCACAAGAGAGTAACAAGTAAAAAAATATTTTTTTCTGGCTAGGGTTTAAACCTTTAACTAATTTAGTATTGTACTTTCCTGTGCGGTTTTGATAATACATTGACTTAGCATAGCAGCTGTCTTTGGTGCCTTCTATAGTGCCATGTATGTGGAGATCTCCAGCTATGTGGAGATCTGCAAAACACAACCTGTTGATGGACCTTGAGGAGAGGTTTGTGGAATACTGTAGGGAATGGTGCATCACTTCTTGTGGCATTTCAGAGCTTTCTAGTTTTATTTAATTAGCACATAGGTCAAGATTTTTGATGTTTTGCTACTTGGCTCTATCTTCATTGTACCATGTAAGCAGCAACCTAACAACATGGTGGCAAACTGAGCTATAATTCTAGCAAACAGAGCTATAATTGACAAACGTAGGGAAAACTGATTATTTGCTGGTATTTTGCATTGGTACAGTTGTCCGGAGCATGCTGGCAAACTGCCATGGCAGATTTGGCTTTGAAAATTAAAGAAATCTTCCTGAAATGACTTGTATCAGAATGGGATGCATCTCAAAATATATGACTAATATATGTGTCTCAGGAGTGTCTATGAATGTCTGTAAATAACAGTGAAATGGTTAGTAAGTCAGATCCATGTTGCAATGGCTGCATTACCTAACTTTTTGTCTTTTTCTTTTTCAGAAAGCTGACCTGGCAGTTGCTCCTCTTACCATAACCCATGTCCGAGAGAAGGTCATTGATTTCTCCAAGCCATTTATGAATCTTGGGATTAGTATTCTCTATAGAAAGGCTAATGGTACCAGTCCCAGCGTCTTCTCCTTCTTAAACCCCTTGTCTCCTGACATCTGGATGTATATCCTCCTCGCCTATCTGGGAGTGAGCTGTGTTCTCTTTGTCATTGCAAGGTAATAAATTACAATACATTATAATGATCAGCCTAAATTACATTCCTCTCTATATACTTATTTATTGAATACAAAAATTGAAGGGCTAATTATTTTATTATTGATGGTGATTTGATTTTGAATGAAAGAATGGAACAAGAATGGAAAATTCAAAAAATGTAATAAAATAAAATGGTTTCTGATTGCTGATGCCGCTCTATGTATACAGCCCCTGGACGTCCCAGTTTTCATTTCTTGATTCTCAATCCCATGGGGAAACTGGGTCCCATGAATGGTTACTGGTGGTCACTTGGCCAAAACTCCAATCATCCGAGGTTGGATGCACAGGGGCTATCAGCAATTGAGATCCCCGCACCAATTTGGTCTAAAATGGGTTTTGGTTCTCTTTTAGTGTTTTGTTTGGGCCACAGTTAAATTTGACATTTTTATTTTAAAAAGCACAGCGATCCCAGACACTTTCAAATCGAGCTCATACAGTTATCACACAAAATGCACTAGCTGCTGGAACCAAGTGAGTTATTTTGTTGGCAAAACTTACTGAGCGCTAGGAAGGGGGTTGATGGGGTAAAATCTAACTTTATCTTCTCTTTAGAAACTGCCCCAGGGGATTTGTCATGATCATTAAAGGCTGTGTGAAGGGAGACAGGAAATAGCTGTCCCATTATAATGTAACATATGTGGTGTGTCTGACAAATGGGGCACAGCTGTTTCCTGTCCCTCATCAGATAAAGCTCAGGTATTGGGTAACACACCTGTCACTCTGTGCATTCTCTCCAGGGTGGCTTCCCCCTGAGATGCTGGGGGGACAGTGCTGGATTTCAGGAGATGTACGGCTTTTATGTTTTGTAACCCCCCATTCTCTCTGAGCACCAGTGGAGGGAGGCATACATAATATGTAATGAAATGTAAGGCTGAAACAAAGACTTTAGTCCAACCAGTTTATCCTTTCTTCTAATGGTCTAATAGCCATAGCTGGCAATGTTATTACATGCAAGGAAGGCATGCAGGCCACTTTCAAATTCTTTGAGTGTATTCTTCATGACTACCTCCTCTGGCAGAGAGATCCATAGTCAAACTGCTCTTACAGTAAAGAATCCCCTACTATGCCGGTGCAAGAAGCATCTTTCCTCCCACCTTAGTTCAAGCCGAGTTATACTTACAGTCCTGGGTATAAATAGATCATGGGACAGATTTTATTTCCAGGATATATGTATACATAGTTATTAGGTCACACGTCAGGCATCTGTTTTTCAAATTAAATAAGCCCAACTTAGACAATCTTTCAGGATACTCTAATTCCCTCATTCCATGTATTATTTTTGCCCAACTTTGAACGTGCTCCAGTTCTAATATGTCCTTTTTATGCACTGATGCCCAGAACACTAGTTTAACCCTGCACTTTCCTATTTAGTGTGTAACCATGGCCCAACTGTGCTAGCTTGCAGAGCTGATTGTAGTTGGAAACCTGTTGCATGAGTTCCAGCAGGATTTTGGTGAGCTGGGTGTCAGCCAGAGGATAGGCTTTGGGGTTCAGCTGCACTCTTTTGTTTATGGCTGTGGGCCCCCATTAGACTGCTCTGCAGGCCATAGGCTATTCCCAAACAACTCTTAAATGTCCCACACTATTTCATCAGTTAAAATCACACACGTTTTTTATTAAATTATATTGATATAAACAGCAAATGAAGTGAATACAACCAACATCCAATCATATTAATGATTATATGGCCACCCAGTTTATTCAGTTCTGCATTAATGATCACGTTACAGATCTCTCATGTCCAGTAGTTACTTTCCCTTTATTGGGGCTTCCTCAGAGCAATCATAGTGTACAATCTAAAATATATATTGTATCATTTACATATTTTTGCAGTCTTTCTATGTATTTATTGATATACATATAATTTCTGGGCCTACCCGATACCTTGTGCCAAGAATAAAATACACCAAGCCAAAGAATGAAATGTATTGGCATCTGTAATAGTAGTAAAGTATAACTTGATATTTAATTATGCCCAAAATTATTCATCATTTAGTTTTAATCAATAACATACCTCCCAACTGCCCTTGATTAGAAGGGACTATCCTTCTTTTGAGGCCATGTCCCCCTGTCCCTTGTTGTTCTCATTTGTCCCTTTGAGGTGTAACATGCAGATCTGCATCAATAAATGAATAATTAGTGTTTCTATTGGTGTAACTGTTACATCCTATCTCCTATCCATCAATAAGTGAGGGAGCGTGGCCTAATTTAACAATTGTCCCTCTTTCTCACCTTGTAAAGTTTGAAGGTATGCAATAATATATGCTTAATTACCTATGCACAATGAGGTCTACAGTCTCTGAATTCCCCTTTAGGGTCTAGGAAGGAATGATGTGTTAGGCTATGACATCGCTGTCCTTGTTTTCCATGATAATAACACTCCCTCCTGTATGCTGACAGTGGAGGGTAAGGTAGAATGTCCTCCCCTTGTGGCTGACCATCCCCTAAAACCAGGCAAGAACAAGCACAGCTGCGCTCATTAGTAATGGTGCACAGCACCCAAAGTGATGCACCGCAATTTAAATGACCTTCTCCGTGCGTTGAAATGCGAGCCGGAGGTGTTTCAGATATGCACACACCTCTGGCCATAGCGTCACTATTAGGAACATTGATAGGCTGGCCAGCACCACCTGCCACTCCCAACACAGCCAAACCTGCCAACGATTGGTCAGCATAGCTAGAAGGGCCCATCCCAGCTGTTGTCTCCCCACCTGCCCCACCCTCCCAACCACAATTAACTGGATGGCTATAGTACATAATTATTAATATGATTGGATGTTGCTTTTATTCACTTCAATGTAATTTAATACAAAATGTGTGATTTTAACTGATGGAATAGCGTGGGACATTTTTAGAGTTGTTTGGGAATAGCCCATTTCTTTTCATGTTACATATGACAACTTATCCCTTTAGCAGAGAGTATACATTTGTCCCCCTCTAAACTAAATTTATATTTTCCTTAAGTTTAGTATACTATAAGATTTTTATAGCTACGTATGTTCAAGGATTCCTAGCACAGCTGCTGAATAATCCTGTAATGTAAACGCTTCTGCGAAATTAATGTGTATGCTGCAAACTCCTTTATTACCACTGCAAACTAAGCTGTTAAGACCAGTAATGGCTTCTCTGTGTTACACAAAGGGCATTCTAGTATATAGACAATACTAACATTTTTATGCTTTAATCAGAAATGATCTTTAATAACAGTAATGATTGATTATAAAATATATAAGAATTTAGCTTTCACTTTGCTTCCAACCCTCCCAGTTTGAGTTGCCTCTACAGTTAAAGAGTTAAGATTAGATAAGGTACTTGCCCCCGGGGCACCCCAATCAGGGACGCCCCACTGTGTGAAACCCCCCAGATCGCCCAATGTCACTCATCCTTCCCCAGTCCTACGGCACATGCGCAGCCTCTTATCCAGTCCGCGCGCTCGGAACTTCTCCTACCCTTTGCCCTTTGTCCAAGAGTTCGTCTAAAGTGAGCAGATCCAATCATCCCCCGTTACCCTTTAGCAGGGAACGTGCCCATGCTGGCCATTCACGAATGCCTGGCATGGGCACGCACCCTGATAAAGAGATATCGAGGATGCAGCCGGTGTTCGAGCATGCGTCGTGGACCGAAAAAGAATGTGAGTTTCCGGGCGACCTCAGGGGTCATAGCCTCCAGGGTTTTGGTCTACTAAAGACATATTGCCTATTTAGTTCAGCCAGGCTGGAATAGCACCTTTTTTTTTCTAAAAAAAAAAAAAACTAAACAAAAATGCCCCCCCTCTCCCTGGATGACCAGCCCAATACACCAGGCCAGTAATCAGCCACTGCTAATAGAGACTTGTACACTGTGAACTAGCATAAGGGTCCCACCCCCCGGTATTTCGGTCCTCTTTTAAGTTGTAGGAGGTCATAAAAACACATAAAAAAGACTTTGTATTTTCATTTTATTTTTTAATTCAAAATCCCTATTTCCAGACAAAATATAAGCATTGCTGTTGCATGTGAACAATGTATTAACAAGCCCTTCAATATGTAGCACAACCCTCCAATAAAATAGCAGGTGTTCAGCTCAAGAAAGAATAGCCTGAATTAATAGCTTCATCGTATCTTCTCTGCTTTAATATTATAAACAAGTCTTGTTTTCCTATATACCCGTCAACCTGTCTTAAACCCTATTTCATCTAATCTCAGACTTTTACAATGCTTACACTCTCCTGCCCCCTCTGATCTTATCTATAATAGCTTTGTAGCTGGTCTGATCTCCAATCCATATTTATGGAATAAGCATAAATCCGGGTTATGCGACACAGTGGATGCCTGGAAGGCGATGCTGACTTTTTGCAATTTATAAGTCTAGGTTTTTTATATTAAAGGAAACTGAATAGTCCTTTTGATCAATGTCATTTTAAGCCCTTTCCTTCGACGGTATGCTTGTCTGCATTTCCTGACAATAAACAATCATATATTTTGCTCATTGTTGTTTTGATCAACTGTAAGGGTACATTCCTAGTAAGTTTTAAAAAAAAAATACTCAGCAGTTATCCAGAGCTTTGGATTTCCCCCTAGGCATTGTTGAGGCACATTGTTGCTTTAGTGCAAGAATATCACCCTAATCTAGCTAAAGGGGCATACTACAGTACCTAGAGAAGGACGCGTTAGGCTTAATATAGTGAGCAAACACAGACCAAAAAGCCCCCTTATCAAGAGTAGAAGGTAACCAGTGCTTTATTATAATATACATCATTTACCTGGCACATACAGAGCAAGAATAATAGGATTTACCCATGATTCCTAGCAGATGGCAGGCAGAGTCATGCAGATCATCTCTTTTTAGGCTAGGCTAAAATCCTTCTATTTGATCTGGTTGGGTGCTTTCTGTTTCTATCATTCAAAGTTTGTTCTCCTGTAATCTCACTGAAAGACTATTGTCACATCATTACATAATATGTGCCATTTCCTGGATCCCATGGTTTCGACTAGGATAACAAGGATAATTCTCATTGTTGGACTCTCATGTTTTGAATCAACCCCCACACAATCTTATCAGACAATGACTTATGGTTCCCACCTGTCCTATACGTTTCAGAAGCCCCTTTTCTTCTTGATGCATTTACATTGCCATTGTCTAAGGTAAAGCATGTCATATCTCACTGGACTTGTGTGTTTTTTTGTTTTTTTTTTGGCCTCTGCAATTCAGTACTGATGTCAAATGATTAGCTTGATTGGATCCATCAAAGCTGTTGAGTTACTTTTTGCTAAAAACAGACTATTATTTAAACAGGGCCAACAGTCTGGAACTGTTAACCTGTAAGGCTGAATAAAGACTTTAGTTCTATCCAGTTCAGCCTGTTTATCTCCCTCCAGTGGTCTAGTAGCCCTAGTTGGAAATGTTATTATATGCCAGGAAGGCATCCAGGCTACTGTTGAATGTTTTTACTGTATCCTTCATTACTACATCCTCTGGCAGTGAGTTTCATAGTCTCACGGCTCTTAAAGAGAAGAATCCCCTCCTATGTCGGGGGAGAAGGCACCTTTCCTCTAACCTTAGTGGATGCCCTTGGGTTATGGTTACACTCCGGGGTATAAATAGATTGTGGGACAGATTTTTTGTATATATTTATACATAGTTATTAGATCACCCCTCAGGTGTCTTTTTTCTAAACTAAATAGATCTAACTTTTAAGGTACTCTAGTCCCTTCACTACTTTTATTAACTTAGTTGCGCTCCAGTTCTGATATGTCCTTCTTAAGAACAGGTACCCAGACGTGTACACAGTACTCCATATGGGGTACAGTGACTTGTACAGGGGTAAAATGATGTTCTGGTCATGAGCACCTACGCCCCTCTTGATGCACCCCATGATCCTATTTGCTTTGGCAGCAGCTGCCTGGCATTGATGACTGCTTTTAAGCTTATTGTTAACTAAAACCCCTAGGTCCTTTTCCATTGTTGTTTTACCAAGTGTTTCTTTATTTTGTGTGTAATCATGGCACAGATTTCTCCTTCCCATGTGCATAACCTTACATTTATCTGTGTTAAACCTAATTTGCCATTTAACTGCCTATGCTTCCAATTTATCTAAATCTGTTTGTAGCTGTGTGTTGTGTTCTCTTGTTTTGATTACTTAGTATCATCTGCAAAGCTTGAGACTTTACTGTTTAATCCGTACCCAATGTCATTTATATATATATTGAAGAGAATTGGTCCCAGAACTACTCCACTAGTAACAGTGACTCAATCTGAGTGTGTACCATTGATAACCACCCTTTGCTTCCGATCATTAAGCCAAATTCTCACCCATCTGCACGTTTCCCCCCAGTCCAAGCATTCTCATCTTTTGTGTGGCACAGTATCAAATGCTTTAGAAAAGTCAAGATATATGATATCCAATGACTCCCCCTGATCTATTCTTGAACTTCGTTTGTGTTGGTTTTCCCCACCTGTGTAACCCTTATTCTAGAAATACCCCTATTTTTTCATTCTTGAGGTGGGTACCTAGCCAAGATCTGTCCATATACATACTTTGGAAGGGTCCGGGGTTAGGCTCCCCCGGATATCTGTCTTAGATCTCTGACTATAACCACACCGTTATTAAAAATTTGATTACATTTATTTCAATATTTTTCTTAAAAATCCATTAAATCATTTGTACTTTTAACATACAATTAATGCTTCAATATTCTAATACATCCAAAATTATCTGACCATTATCTCATGTTTTACAGAATACCTTTCAGGTGGGCAGACATGTTTCGCCTTATGACAAGGCTTTATCAATGCCCTATTCACCTGAGAAAAGAGAGATATTAAGAGATGATCAATTTTAGAAGCATTTTGTATTTTAACAGTGTGTATACTAAATTTTGTTATATTAGTTCATCATTATCAGAAAAGTACATATAAAAAGACTTGAACACATTAGGTTACCTTAATGAGAAGTTTCCATCTATGTATCAAAGTGGGAAGCTGTGCACTGGAGTTATTTCCCAGGAAATGTCTGGTCCATATATCCTTTTAGGAACTGTATACACCTTGTACTCTGATAGGATTGTGCTGGCCCTTTAAAAGATGTTGACCCGCCGTGATGTGCTGGCCCTTTAAGAGATGTGACGCCACTACCTTTAATGAGTTTTATATATGATTGGCTATGTTAACCTTGTCTAATTATGGGTAAGATATTCCCTAATTAATGGGTTAATTCATACCTGGAATCCCGGGTAGTATGTTTAATGTGTTGTCCTTTGTGGCTTCACCCGCACATTCTATGGCACTATAGGCAAAAGGGTGCACCAATGTTATTAAGTTGTAATTCCATCAGTGGTTCTATACAGTATTTTCACATTGAATAGGTTGGGGCTGGTAATAGTTCTATTTGGCGTTATTAACAAAAGGGCGAGGAGAGAAATATGAATTAATGAATTCAATAATGCAGGTTACCTTGCAGCTTGGAGCGCTGGGGGATGAAGGAACAAGTCCCCTATTCCATATAGCGAAGACGCCGGCTTGCGTGTCTCCCGTCCGGCGGTCAGAAATGCTGTGCGCTCCTCCGGTGACGCGTTTATGTGTCCCGGGCTCAGAGCGCAATGTGCGACGCCAGAAATGACGTCATGCGTTCCAGAGCCCGGAGCGCATGCAATGCTCCTCCGGAGTTTCCGCCGGATAGAGCCCTACGCGTCACCGGCCAGCTAGAGCTATTGGGCTTGAGGCTCCATTTTGGCGGAGACCTCAATAAACTCGAGGCTCCATTTTTTTGGAGACCTCTATGAAAACCAGGAAGAAACAGGGAGATGGATGGGCATATATACAAAAGCAATGCCTCGTCACTTTTGGGCAAAACAAGGCCCTGTGCTATCTAAGCACGAAGTCTAAAAAAATATATTATGATGGTATTGTTAATATTTCATTTTGTTGCTGTTATACTGCAATAAAAATTATATATAATGTTATAGTTAAATATAGGTATATTTGGTATGTATGTGTCTCCAATATACACATGTTTTGTATTTTCCTCCTTCTTCCCCATGAGGGGATGTTTGCCCAATAGAGGCTATATTATAGATGTAAGGGGGCATATAATTGTTATGGCCCTCAGTCCCCCATATTACCCCTGCTGATGCTGCCTGTATTGCCCCTGCTGGTGCTGCCTGTTGCCTGCTCTATTTTGTAGTTTTTTTTTAAATAAGTCCCAAAGTTGGAAGTATATACTTATCTTATGGTATATCGCCCCATTCGTTCTATTCTTGAACTTACCTAGGTTTGTTTGACAAAAGCGATTCCTCATAAATCCATGCTGATATGGAGTAATAAGGTCATTTTCCCCATGATGCTCCATGATAATATCCCTTAAGAAATCTTCAAACAGCTTGCCCACTACAGATGTTAAACTTACTGGTCTGTAGTTCCCAGGTTTCCCCCTAGATCCCTTTTTGAATATAGGCACTACATTTGCCAAGTGCCAATTATTGAATCCACAAATATTAGAAATAAAGGCTTGTCTATTACTGTACATAATTCCCTTAAAACACAAGGATGTATGCCATCTGGTCCGGGTGATTTATCGATTTTTATACTTTGTCTGGTACATTGGTTAGTATTAGGTCCAATATTGCTCTCCCCCTTGTTGGAGCGTGTACTTGTTGGGAAAGGTAGCCATCTTTGTTTTAGATAAAAAAACTATTACTTTTATGAGATCCACAGGTTTCAGCGTCGCAGTCTATATGGGGGTAATATTAACTACCTCATTTTGTTTAGTGGCTATATCTATTTGCCTAGAGCATCACATTTTCTGTGGATTCAGATATATCAGTATTTTATTTTTGTTTCTCCCTCCATGTATTTCTACCCATACAGACTCCACATGGTCATTTCCCTCACATATATCCTCCAGCAGAGCGGGCTGTAGAAGGGATTTTACAATTAAGCAGACCTCCACCCCCTTTGCATTTTTTACGGCCCCTCCTAAACACTCAGTAGCCCTGTAGGTTTACTGCCCAGTCATAGCTTTCATCCAGCCAGGTCTCTGTTACCCCCACTATGTCATATTTTTCTTTTGTTATTATCAGTACTAGTTCATCCATTTTACTAGTGAAGCTTCTAGCATTTGTAAGCATACAATTCAAATGCTTATGATAATTTTGTATATTGCCCTTATACCTGCTAGATGTGCTAACCCCTTCCCCCTCTCCACCCCTAGTTTCATGTCTATACCCACTGTCACTTTCTTTCCTAACTTCCACTTTATACCCTCTTCCTACCCGCTTATACCCTCCCCCCAGTGCTTAGTTTAAACACTCCTCCTACTTTTTAGCCATCCTCTCCACCAGAACAGATGCACCCTCCCCATTGAGGTGCATCCCATCCCTGCCAAAGAACCTGTATCCCACTGTGAAGTCAACCCAGTTCTCTAAGAACCCAAACCCCTCCTATTTACTTTAATTTTTGAGCCACCTGTTTATCCCTCAAATCTCCCCTTGCCTCTCTGGTGTTGCTCTTTGAACAGGTTGTATTTCTGAGGCTACTACAGTTGAGGTCCTTGCCTTAAGCTTACAGCCTAAGTCCCTGAAATAATTTCTAAGGATCTTCCACCTACTTCTTCCTTTGTCTCTTGTGCCAATATGCACCATGACTGATTTTACCATGACTGATTTGGGTTTACGCCAGCCTCTCCCAATAATGTCAGCCTGCTCCGCGACATGCCATACTCTTGCCCCAGGAAGGCAACAAAACTTTCAGCGATCAACGGTCTTTGTGACAGATTGCCCTGTCTGTTCCCCTAATAATAGAGTCACCCACTACCAGCACCTCTCTTGCCTGCCCTGTTCTCCCATTTCCCTCCCCTTCCTTACTGGAGCAGACAGTGCTGTTGTCTTGCTGCAGATGAACATTCTCCTCATCTGCCAACCATGCAAACTTGTTGGGGGTGCCTGCTCAGGGCTAGCCTCCCTGTAACTTTTACCCCTAGCCTGCCTTCTGTTATCCAGCTACCTGCCTAATTTTCCTGCCCCCCCCCCCCATACTACCACTCTCCCCTGACCCAGAGAGTACCAGCTCAGTGAGATCCAGACTCTTTTCAGTGACAATAATGTCTCTCGGTGTTGCCAATTGCTTCTCCAGATTGACAATGGCGGCTTCTAAATGTGCAATTCGCACAAATCTGGAGTAAAAGTATGCATCCTCAACTGATCAAAAGTGCATACATAGCACATGATGTACACTGGACAGCATTGTTAGACATGGAGCCCATTGTATCAATTTGTTGGAACACAACAAAGATACTTACAGCTTCAGCACTTTGCTTTTAACTACTGCTTGTAACTCCTGCTTTAACTCACCACTTACCAAGCAGCACTTAAAGTGGACCAACACCCAGGGGGGATCGGCCCGGGAATCTATAAGATTCCCGGACCGATCAGATCCCTCCCCGCAGGGCATCCGAAATTGGGATGTCCCGCGGGGAGGAACCCCCCAGGAGGCCCACAATCCTTACCTTACCGGCGATCCAACGGCACATGCGCGAGACGCAGCCGCGTCTCTCGCTTCCCTCTAGCAGGGCGCGCTCCCGCGCCGGCCGTTTTGTGAATGGCCGGCACAGGCGCGCTCCCTGTTAGAGGGAAGCGAGAGACGCAGCCAATGACAGCGCTCTGGTATGCGCGTCCAAGCGGCTTTGGACGCGCATACCAGAGCGGCTCTGAGCGCTGTCATTGGCCGGACGAGGTCACGTGGGAGCGGGGAGAGGTGAGTTTTTGCGGCGATCGGGGGGGTTTCACACAGCGGGATCGGGGTGCCCCACCTAAGTGGACCAACACCCAGGATAGTCAAAATCCTGGGTGTTGGTCCACTTTAACAGAGTCAGCCTTCCAGAGCCAGCTCCAAGAGTTGTGGGCTGACTTATAAATCACCTGCTTCAATTTGGCCTCAGCAGGCATCCAGGAGATTTGTTCCAGTATTAACACTCAGTGATTCACAAAAATAAACCTACTATTATTTGTAATATTTTACTTACCAAGTGAGCCCAGCTTCCCACAGCTTACCACAGGAATCGCTGATTCAACTCACCACTTACTAAACAGCACTTAATAACAGTTGGGAAAGAAAATCCCCCAAAACTCCCTTGCCCCATTAGCATGCATGATACTGAATCATTGTTAGCACTTACATTTGCTCCTGCATTCACTCAGAGCTAAAATCATGCCTCACCAATTTTGGAACTTCCTTTCCCAGTATTCCAGTCATGCTGTTGCCTGACAATCCATTTTGCAACTGACAATGCACAGAAACAGGAAACCCAGCAGCACTTCCTGCTTGCAGGGGGCTTGCAGCTCCAGGAGATGACATTTTTTTAACTGGCCACAGCAGGAGTTAGAACACAGTAAATACATTTTTATGTACAGCAATCAGAATTTCCCTGGGGAGAGATGCATATGAATACTGTTTGTTGGTCAAGTCCCTACAATTACCGCCTGTTGGTAATTACCAGCTGTTTCTGAGCGGCTAATCCTGTAATGCAGGAGCTCAAACGCCTTTTTCCTTAGACCTGCAGGACAAAAAGGCATCAGCGGCTAGTAGTTCATATGAATAATATTACATTTCAGGAAATAAGATTTTTTTTATTGGGCATATATTTTTTGTATATGGGAAGCTTTGTTCCGATTTATAATACAGCATTTCTAAATTTCTTTTTTCTAGTCATATTGCTAATACAACACTAAAGCATATTCCCATGCAGTTTTACGCAACAGCATATTTTTTTCAATCTTACGAAACAACTACAGGGACTTGTTAAACCAGGGCATGTACTTTTTTGCCATGAAGTCCCAAAGCTGTTTTTTTGTAAGCACTTTGCAGTAGATTAGCCTATTGTCACACAGAAATGTTGCTCTGAAGTATGCACCAGGGGTGCACTAGACGTTATTATTGTAGGTCAATGCCACTTAAAGACAACTCAGGGACCATTACTGTGCATGCAAGAGGATGGATTTTGTACTTGCTTATAAATAAGGCTCTGAGGCTCATAGCTATGCAGCTGTATCATAGGTTTCTAATCCCTTTGGAGTATAAGGCATTAGACCTAAATAACTGCTTGTTATTTGCATTCACAGCTTGTAGCATACAGTAGCTCCTTTAGGAATAACTGTGTAGCAGAGGAGCATTTAGTGATATTTCCTCAGAGAAATATGTCCCTAAATGCCAGTTTTACATTTTTTAACCCTAAAGATGGCAGATGTGTTATGTATTTTCTTAGGAAAATAAACTGAAACTTGTATGAAAATATCTAGTAAAATATAACTTGTTGATTCACAAACAATTACCAGATTCAATGGTTATGTTGCATGTGACAATGGTTCAGGCAAAACTCATACAGAAAAGGTTTTTTAAGCTTTTTAGACTCAGGCCCTTATTTAAGAAGGGATAGCGTCAGGTAGCGCCTGGTTAATGACAGGTAGCGACTGATAGCGACTGGTCAACGCCGGACACGGCACGCAATTACACATTTATCAAGCAGAATCTGTTGAGCGATTGGAATAGCGCCATGTAGCGTCTGATTCATCATTTTTACAGCCTCAGCGAACAGCACCAGCGTTCAGCCTTGCACAGCGCCAGGTATGACCTCTCGCTACCTGGCGCTCTCCCATATATTCCAATGGACGATCCTTTTCTTCTCTATAAACGTTTTTTTTTTTCCAAAAAATCACAAATAATTCTTTGACCTCTTCTGGCATTGAAAAAGCAGTTTTTTCATAATTTTTAAATTTTTTAAATATTTCCTCAAAAAACACATTACAGGTCTGGCATTAAAGTGTTCATGTTACAATGTTGTTACAATGTAATTCCATATGTTTTTGCTTTGTTACTAGTTGATAGATGCTTGAAAACAGACTTTAAACACACCGCCTCCTGCGCTCTGGGCTTCAAACAACTATTTTTCAGCGCCAGAGATTTTTGCAGCTGTTTTTTCCTGAATATGGTGTGAGTGGGTCGCTATGAGCAGTCGCTAACATGCGCTCCCATACAGCGCTGTACTGGTCAAATAGCGACTCCTCACAATGTATTCACCATTACTGAACAGCGACTGAGTCGCTATAAAGTAGCAACTCACGGCCGAGCACAGTGACTACTAGCGGGCGCTCTGAAAATGCCTGCTACAGACACTCATCTGTCGCTACCTGCCGCTAATGATGAATCAGCCTGTCAGTATTTGTCTACTTCAAAGCACTTTGGGTTGATGTACTAAAGCGATGCTGATCCGTCCCAGCATCCTGTGAGCATTAGCTATTGCATTTCCTAAACAATTGTATCCTTAGTCAGCTCACACACTATACAAATTTTTACATCCCATAGAACACTGTGGCAAACGTGAAGCATAATAATAGATCTTCTGTTTCCTGCAATTTTTTTGAGCAAAGTTCACTCCTAAGTTATTACACATTATTTTACACTGTTCAGATCTTTTACTAGAATTTAGAGTTAGAATTATGAGTAGAAAACACATTAAATATGTATTTAATATATACATTTTTATATTATCTACTTTAGTCATATTCTACTAAACTAATGCTATTGTCTAGAGCAGTGATTTTCAAACTTTTGATGTCAAGTACCCTAATTGGATGTTGCAACTGAGTACCCCCAAGGAGAGGATCAGTTATAAATGGTACCAAAATAAATAGATCACAATCCTGTTAGCACTTAAAGAGCAAGACGTAATATTGTTAGACTGTTGAAATAATATACCAGGCTCTTTGAACCCTCCCCATTGGTTTGCCCCTGAACACTGCATACCCACATTTGCAGAGAAATTAATATGCACGGCGAACAGCTCTGATTGGACAATACGTGGTTGGACTAGGAAGAGGTAAGTTTCAACACAGTGGGGCACCCCGACTCAGCATGTCCTGGGGGCACAGAATAAAACCTGTGAAAGTCAAAATCCTAGGCTTCATCTCCAAAGTGTCATCTTTATTTTCCAAGAATTTTATTTCATACATTCAGACCCCTATTTTTCTTTGATTTTTTTGTACTTGTCCAGTAAGTGAGGCAAGTAAGCTTAGCTGTGCCTGATTATGCCTGGTTGTTAATATGGGTCTTCACAGTATGGCAGAGAGTGTCGCAGCTAATCACAGATGTGCAAAAATTATTTCTTTAAATCTTTAAAACCAAATATATGATCTCATTTTGTCTATATCACTGGTGTTTTACTGAGCCATCTGTTAGCCTCACATACAAAGATTAGGACATATGGGACGAGCACATGACAACAGCTAAAACAATAATATATGCATTTTTTTGCACTAGACTTCAGACCTGATTCAGCACAAGTGCAAAAAAATGAACCTCAGGCATGGAGTGGAACACCTGAAAATTCCCTCAATAGCCCTCACCTTTACTTGGAACTTGAAGAGGTCCCCGTCCAGTGAGATGATGGGAGTCCTAGAGGAGTGATTACTATTAAATTTAATAATTTTTTGCGTTTTTTTTTCTACTTTTTAACTGGTTTGAGGCCAAAGGATGCCCCAACCTGCTAGTGGTAGGCTTGCCTAAACCCTCCTTCCTGATTTCTGGCACCATCAGCAGCTAGGTAGGGTTTGGAATGAGCAACCTAGCTACAAAGGGGTTGACCCCTGAGTTAGTATCTGATATAACTGGTGCATCACACTGGAAGCCTGGAAGGAATGGGGGCCATGCTTATTTTAATTGTTCATTCATTCATTTATTTATTAATTAATATGGTGAAAAAAATTCATTGAATAAAACATGCTTTAGGCAGGTGTAGAGTCGAAAAAATGTAAAAATAGCTCTGAATCACACTAATATTTCCTGCTGTTTCTTTAGGGTGTATTTGTTTCACACATTTCTATCACTTATGCAATATGAAGTGGAAAAATGCCTTTTCTGCTGAAAAGCACAGACTGTGTTATGTAAACAATTTAGTTTCTATAGCCTTTGCTGAATCATTCCCTTTGTCTCAACATGGCGACTGTTATATCTGGCAGTGTTGGCTCACAAAATCCGGCCCCATATATGCTGTAATAGAGAACATGACATGGGTTCAGCAAAGGTTCTCCTTACACAAGCAGGTATAGGGAATTTTCAAATGGAATTTACTCTACACATGGCCGACTGTTATATCTGGCAGTGTTGGCTCACTAAATCCGGCCCCATATATGCTGTAATAGAGAACATGACATGGGTTCAGCAAAGGTTCTCCTTACACAAGCAGGTATAGGGAATTTACAAATGGAATTGACTCTACACATGGCCGACTGTTATATCTGGAAGTGTTGGCTCACTAAATCCGGTCCCATATATGCTGTAATAGAGAACTCGACATGGGTTCAGCAAAGGTTCTACTTACACAAGCAGGTATAGGGAATTTACAAATGGAATTTACTCTACACATGGCCGACTGTTATATCTGGCAGTGTTGGCTCACTAAATCCGGCCCCATATATGCTGTAATAGAGAACTCGACATGGGTTCAGCAAAGGTTCTCCTTACACAAGCAGGTATAGGGAATTTACAAATGGAATTGACTCTACACATGGCCGACTGTTATATCTGGAAGTGTTGGCTCACTAAATCCGGCCCCATATATGCTGTAATAGAGAACTCGACATGGGTTCAGCAAAGGTTCTACTTACACAAGCAGGTATAGGGAATTTACAAATGAAATTTACTCTACACATGGCTGGAGCTTTGAGGAAAGATATTGCTCCCAGAGATAACTCAGCAATTATTATTAGGGCCATTGAACCAAACCAGTATTCATCATTTTAATTTCCTTACGTAAAGGAACATAATATACAAGGCAATCAAATTTAAACTCAATGTATTGCCTTACACTGTACATTTCTACGTGTTATAAACAGACAATAAAACTAGCCCTGCTTTCAGTAATATAAATGTAACATAAATAGAGAGGAGAGAGTAAAACCCCTGGTGAAGACCTTGTCATAAATATGCACCGACCCGAAAGGCAATCACAGATGCATTGGTTGTCAGTATACCAAAATGCATGGGTTGTGCGCACTGGGGGCCCAGCCTTGCCACTCCCCACTACCTTCTGCATTCAGCTTATACATTATTTATTTGCTCTTAGCACTTTATTTAGTTGTGTATTTTGATTGCCATCTCAAGGCTCGGGCAGATACCCCCCATCGACAATTGATTCATGGTGTATAGGGTATTTTTTCATATATATAAATGAATGATGCTTAATATGTCTATCTATATAAACATGTCTATTCTATCCAAATCAGGATGCCCCACAAAAAGAGAGACCAATAGCCCTAGAGCCTTTCAGGTTGTAGGCCTGTGGTTGCTCCTCTTTAAAGATCATCAGGACAGTATCAGTTCTTTAAAACCTGATTTTTTGCACTTGATTGTCTGCTGAGTGTAAGAGTAGTTTTCTCATTGTAAATGATAAACCCCTAAATCTCCACAGTGAGAAGCTGCATATCTAACTAAGGGTCTTATTTATGAAGGGATAGCGTCAGGTAGTGCCTTGTTAATGAGAGGTAGCGACAGGTGAACGCCGGACACAACAAATACACATTGATACAACAGTACATTTAGAGTTAGGGCCCTCCCCTTGTGAGCTTACAATGTAAAAGATAAGTTGGAGAATAGAAGTTCCATCACAAGTAGTATACACTTGTGGTGCTCGGAAGGGTTACAAGACTGTGAAGTGGATTGCGTAAGCCAGATGATAAACAAAATAATTGCATTTTAAGGGCTCTTTTGATGAAGTAGGAGGTTGTGATCGATGTTGGAGACTGCAGGAGGTCATGGACAGAGCGGAGGTTGTGTCTGGCTTACAGGCTGATTCATTACTAGCGGCAGGTAGCGACAGATGTGCGTCTGTAGCAGGCATTTCAGAGCGCCAGTAGCGCTAGTAGTCGCTGTGCTCGGCCGTGGTTCGCTAGTTCAGAGCAACTCAGTCGCTGGGCAGCATTGATGAATACATTGTGGGGAGTCGCTATATGACCAGTACAGCGCTGCATTGATGAATACATTGTGGGGAGTCGCTATATGACCAGTACAGCGCTGTATGGGACACCACCGGCGCTCAAAAATGCTTCGCTGAAGCCCAGAGCGCCGGAGGCTGTGTGATTAAAGTCTGTTTTTGCACACATATCCACCAGTAACAAAGCGAAAACATACGGAATTACATAGTTATAACATTGTAACATGAACACATTAATACCAGACCTGTAATGTCAATTCTGCAGAAATATATAAAAAATTAAAACAGAGTGAAAAAAATGTCTTTTCTGAGCCCAGGAGGGGTCACAACATTATTTGAGTTTATCTTTAAAAAAACATAATAAAAACCCCATCTTTAAAGAGAAGTAAAAGAACGTCCTTTGAAATGTATGGGAGAGCGTCAGGTAGCGAGAGGTAATACGTGGCGCTCTGCAAGGCTGAACGCGGCGCTGTACGCTAAGGCTGGGATAATGATAAATCAGACACTACATGGTGTTGTTCTAGTCGCTCACCAGGTTTTGGCTTCATAAATGTGTAATTGCGTGCAGTCTCCGGTGTTCACCTGACGCTACTTGACGCTACCTGCCGCTGTACAGGCACTACCTGGTGCTATCCCGTCATGAATAAGTCCCTTAGTATCTTTGGACTAGCAATGAAATGTAGGAAAAGGTTTGACTGAAGAGAGCTTAGTCAAGGCTAAGAATTTAAACTGAATTGTTTCAGACATTGGCAGCCAGTAGTAGGACTAGTATTGTGAAGCGGCACTGAAGAGGAGAGGTGGATTAAGTATAGAAGTACCAAACAAGTGAAAACTGGTCACTCCACAGACATCGCACACTCAAACCTGTATGAGAGATTTGCCAATCCTATTTCATCTGCTTGGGTAATGATTTCGAGAGGTTCTCAAAGTGAATGGAGAAGTTTGTCATACTCAAACA
This sequence comes from Gastrophryne carolinensis, assembly GCA_027917425.1. Classification (NCBI taxonomy): domain Eukaryota; kingdom Metazoa; phylum Chordata; class Amphibia; order Anura; family Microhylidae; genus Gastrophryne; species Gastrophryne carolinensis. The sequence goes on from CM051236.1 coordinate 287,246,127, forward strand.
TTAAATCTTTGAAATGGTGCTGCTTTTTTTCTTGTAAATAACATTGGACTAGGCAGAACATAAATACAATTTTTTCACTACAATTTTAGAGACATAATTTAGTGGTACATAGTTTGCTCCACATTACTTTAATAAGATATGCTTGGTGTGACAATAAAAAATATTGTAACACAAAGATTATACAGTATATAAAATAATGTTTCAGACTGCTAATTGTTGTATGTCAAATGGGGCTTTTTGCCTAAACAAGACAGCTTAGAACAACTAAGCATTTGGAAGAGGGAAAGGGTTCTCTCAATTAGCGTATATGTGAAATGCAGCATATCAGCTGGATTAAGAATTTGTACATGTCGACATGCTGAAGATCTTCTCCTTTCCCTAGAGATGTCATTTGTTCGTGAATAACCATTATACCGTCATTTTCTTGCTCCCAGTCCTGTGACTATTATTTCCCAGTGTCATGGCAAGAAACGAAGAGGGAAAAAAGCGATGCTTTAAATAAGAAATCACATTTCTACTTAAACCTACCATGAGATGGAAGGAGCCTGAGGGTAATTGTCAAACAGACCTGGCTTCTAATATCCAACCTACATGGGTGGGAGGATTGAATATGAAGAAAATATCACTTCATTACAGCTCTGGCATGTTTTTAATGGTTTTACAAGCTTTTTTTCAGTGACCATAATTTGCTTTATATCAGCTTTTAGAATATTCCCTTTGATTTTATTCTTATGGTTGAATCTCACATTCCTAAGTGTGTCCCATAAATCTCAAGTTTACTTTGATCTGTCTGTGCTTAGTTTTGTCCATCTCTTAAGTGTAGCACACACACACACACACACACACACACACACACACACACACACACACACTTTACACTCAGATAATGCCGTCATCTCTTGTAGCAAAATTCTACAGTGCTCTATTACATTTTCTTTTTTATTTGCATTGACGTTGATAGTTTCCACATTTGTGCTCATAGAAAGCACTACAAACGTGAGGTTAGATATATTTTAATCAGCTGTATTGATTAAATAACAAATGCATTTTTTTTCTTTTATTTGAAGAATCCCAAAACCCTTCCCACATCTCTAGTTTTAAGGCCGTGCTGACAACCCCATCCCCATTTTGTGATTGTGTGCTTTATCTGTGGACATAATGGTGTGTGGTGGGTGCGTCTTATATGGCGAAAAAAATGGTACATATTCTTTGGTCCTTTGTTTTTAATTAATAAATAAACATGTGAAAGTACATGTTGCGTAACAAGCCCATTATATCCTGTGCCAGTTAAAACCTATTCAACTTGTGCCAGTGTTTTCAACTTTGTAGCTATCTGGTGTATAAATATTTCCATGTTAATCATACTAACTTTTCAGGAAAGTGCATTAAAATCTAAGTCTTGACATGTCAGCAACCTATGGGAAACACAAGCATAATTTGAAAGAGTCATTTATAATGTGTTTGGATTTCTCATTGGCGGTTTCTTTTTTCCAAACCTCTAAAATAAGATATGTACCTGATTATAGAATAATTTGCACCTCATCTGTAGAACTGCCCAATCACAGGTGCTGAAGTATTTTTACTATCCCAGGCTTTGATTATGGACCCATGTTAAAGCGGGATGCCCTACTGCGTGAAAATCCCACACACACAGTAACAGCTTATCTTCCCATGGTCTGGTCCAACAGCACATGCGCTCTCATCCAATCAGAGCCGTTGGCTGTGCTTATGTCATTCTTATGTCATTAATGAGCATGTCTTATGTGCTTATGTAATTCTGCAAATGGCTCTGAGAGTCTACAATGGGAAGCGCAAGATGCCGCATCCCCAGCAGCGTACATGCACCTGTTCATGCCTATCTGAATGACCGGGGCGGGAGCTCACGCACAGCCCCAGGATGCAGAGGGCGCGGCTGTTTGCGCTCCCCATTGCAAACAATCAGAGCCATTTGCCAAGTGATATTGGCACAGCAAACGGCTTCAAATGGTCCGCACATGCACTATTAGACCGAGGGAAGGTACGCTGTTACTGCTGATCTGGGTGGCATACCAAATCAGGATGTTCCAGGAGAGGGTGGGTTTTGTTCCGCATTTAGTAGAGAAAAACATATTTTCTCAGCTTTATTGTTTGTTGAATGCGGTTCTCATTGACTCACAAAACACAGCCTCTCCAGAAAATTTGGATAACCTCCCTCTATCTCACAACATTAAAAAAAAATTTTTTAAAAACTTCTCAAAATGTATCCTTTCCAGAGAATTCCAAAATAATTTGGATACCCTCCCCTTTTCAGAAGCTACCCTTATAGACTAATGCTAGCCATCACAAAGCTATAATTGTGGACCAAAGCAGAATACTTTCAAGGGGGATACAGAGTGCATATCACCATGAAAGCACAAACATTTTGCTTATGACAATATACATTGCACAATTACTTATCTTACATAGTGTATACAGTTTGTTAGCAACTAAAAAACTCTAAACATTTAAATTTGAAGGGCAACATTAGTAAAAGTTCTTAGGGCAGTCTATTACTAAAAGCCTGCCCTACACATGAAGATTCTTGCAGTCAGGGCTGTTTTTGGGGTGTGCCACCGGTGCGACTGCATAGAGTACTTGCCAAGCTGCCCTTTTGAGGGGCGGTAGGGAATTTACTAATACAAACTTTCTTTTAACAAATTGCACAGTGCCCACACTGTGGTGCGGTTGCCCTGCATAAATCCCCCAGTCAGTTCCTCACTTTTTAACACTTACTTATGCCGCTGCATGATACAGCAGAAAGTATAGCTAGATTTCCCCTCTGAAGCCAACACTAGTGGGCGCGTAAATTCTGGTTCCCAAAGCACAACTTTAGTAAGGCTAAAGATAAGCTTTATTTTTTTGGTTCTATACAATAGAAAAGTTAATTCATCAGTACATAGTCAAGCTTTTTTATTGTTTTTTTAAGTTTTATTATTCTCATTCAGGCATGTGAATGTGAGCGAAGTTATTATATGTGGGGGAGCCATCCAGCCCTGCATGCATTATGCATAGAGGATCCGATTTACAAAACCCTACACCAGCTTTCTCCAGTATCCACTAGAGATCTGGTCTGTCAGGCACTTTCTTCCCAACTTTGCCATAATAATAAAAATCCATCTAAACTTGCCTGGATAGTGAGAGGAGGAGTTACTTATAACTGAAAAAACTGAAAAAAAATCCAACCAACTGAAAAAAAATCCCGGACTGAAAAAAATCCAGCCAAGCTTGTGGTTTTCTTTTCCATGTAGGAATTAAACTAGGGGTGACGGGTTTTGAAGTTTTCCATTCCACTTTTACAGGAGTAAAGCAGTATGTCTTTTTAATTTGCCTTGTAAAAAGACTAAACAATTTGAGCTAACAAACTAACTGCACTGTTGTATTATTTACTAAGCAATAATATGAAGGCTTGAAAAAAACAACCAAACAGCACAGCGTGTGTTATAAATTTAGAAAGCAATATGTGTAGTCAGGCTGCCTACAAACTGTTTTTTGTGCACATATTTACTCAAAATTAGTATCATTTGTTGTATCTTCTAAATGCGTTTCGCAGCAGGTAACCTTTTGTGACTATTCTCACATAGTCATTTTTTAAAAAGGCAATATTGCAATATGTTTCTACATACGAAAACCATGAACATTTATACGCCTAATTACAAGCTATTCTGATGAACTGGAAAGCTGTTCACATAGCAGTTTATCAATACTTTATGGTAGGTTCTCAAGACTTCAGATGTATTTTTTCAGAATGTACTTCACGGCATAAAAGTTTTATATCTTTTATCTTTGATGCAGTCTGAGCAATAGCCTACAGTTCTGTTTGCCCAGTCTTCCAGATATACGTAAAGAAGTGACATTGTAATAATGTCCCTCACTTTGATCCACTAGAGCTAAGTGCCTGTGATGAGCAGAGGTTACTTTATCAGTGCAATCAACACAAGGTCACCTCTTGAGTTTATAGAAATGAACATTCGTACAGCTGAATATGAAAAACAACTAGCGCTATCAGAATGCTTAAGTGTTTGTTTCCACGATTATAAAATACAAATTTGTAAAGCGTTTATCAAACTCTATTTATTACAGTAAAGTAAAGAATAGTTAAAATGATACCAAAAAGCTGTTTGAACAGCTAGTAAGTCGTTAAACATCATAGCTTCTGCTTTGCATGATTGAAAAAATAGTTCAGTTTCTTACCTTAAAGTAGAATAAATCCTGGGATTTTGACTTTCCCTGGGTTTGTTCCCAATTTGCCCCACTGTGTTAGCTCACCCAGATAGCCCAGAAAAATTCACCTTTCCCCGGTCCTATGGCGCATGCACAGACTTTCGTCCAATTGAAACCTTTTTGTTGTGCAAATTTAAAGCTTAGTAAACAGTTCAGCTTATGACAATCAGGTGCCAGAGCAGTGAGAGTACTTCTGTCCCCAACCTGAATAGCTGGGGGCAGGAGCATTTGCACAGCCAAAAGACACTGGAGCTGCCAATATATACATAGGTGAGTGAGCCATCAGGAAGAAGGTGAGTTTTGCAATGCCCTGGGGGGGTTTCACACAGTGTTGCATCCCAAGCTGGGATGCCCCAGTGGAAGGCCAACAGCCAGCCTTTGATTTTTTTAGATTCTAGGACTGGCCGTATTGCATTTTGTTCTGCTTTAGGCTTTCTTCCAGGGGTTGTCTTACTGTACAATATATATTATAAAATAGGAGAAAGTTCTCTTTCAACCTCAGGATCAGGGCCTACCAGTGGGCACAATACTCCCTGCTAACCTGCAACCCTCTCCAGAGTCACTCCTCATGCACCTGCAACACCAACTAGGCTGACGGGTGGGTATTAAGAACAACAGGTGCCTTGGTACATGGATGTTACTCAGTACAGATGTGTCTATAGTTCTTAATGGGAGCGATGTTTATCATTCTACAGTATATACAGCTTGTAGTGTTGATTACAATGTCATTCTGGCCCCTTTTCTATGGCCTGTGTTCAACATAAAGATCTACATGTACTAGGTGTTCCTTGCGTCAAAGATTCTTGACCTTTTTTGCACAGATAAATGTGATGGGTATGATGTAAGTGACAAATAGTAAGTTGGCATCAGTTAGTGGGGACCCCTAGCGCAGCAGTACCTACAGAGGTAAGTAGCATGTTGTGCTAGACATCTATTTAGAATCATAAGCATTGGCATTTGCAGTGATCTCAGGGAGTCAACTACAGGACTTAGGAACATAATTAGTTAAAGAATGTGCCTGTTCTGGTAGTCAGAATCTTCATCACATGACTTAAAATCTGACTGTGTAACTAAAGTGTTTGGAACGGGGAGCGACCAGGACTCAAGTTGGGAACTAGCTAGGATCAAGTGTTGATGAGTCGGTGTGGAAGTTAGCAAGCTGGAAGTATAGTGTAAGACAGAAAAAGAATGAGCTGAAGACCAGGCCAGACAGCTGCCCTAGGGATCTAGGGATAGATTCAAGACCAGGCACTCAGAAAAAAAGGAAGAGATTGTGCTAAGACTGCTGAACAAACCTAGTGCTGCAGACGGAATAGTCTACTATGTACTTCATCTCTGAAAAAATTACTTGCAGTTTTAATGCTGGAAATGCTATTCCGTGGGCCTTATATTCTGGGGTAAGTGTTTCTATTCTTTTTATAAGTAAGGCATCATGGCACAAAACGTGTCACATGTTATGATCTGGGTCATTTTGTTGTTTTTATATTTTCACTGCCGAGAGCAAATATAAAAGCTTTTAAAGCTTTAGTCCACTTTTGTGGACTTTCCCACAGACCTCTTACCTGCCTGCTGCTTCCATGTTGCTCATTTCTATCTGCAAGATAGAATGGGCCGGCAGGTGGGTATTGCCTGTTCTCGCTGGTTCCCATTGAAATCAATGGGCATCTCTGTGCATGGAAGTGATGAGCAGTGATGGAGTGGGTGGCAGGTAAGAAATAAGTTTCATACCCTTTGGCTTGCCCTGATCCTGAGGTCTGTGAGAATGTCCAGTGTACTGCAGATGGATGCTTCCCTAATTTGTGTCCAGTTGAATTCCTGCTTTCCTAACCTCCTGAGAGGGGTGCACATTACAGACATGATATCTGCCGATCTCTGCCCCCCTCCAATCTTCATGGGTCTTTGCTTACTGTGATGCTTCAGGCACATATGTAGAGATGTTGTTGTGTTAGAGGAATCTGACGTACAGTATGTCTGAGAGAAAGTACATCTAAAGTATTTTATAAAAATGAGGGCATACTTTTTTGCCTTATCTCTCAAGGTCTGCTACCATTCTCCTGTGGGGACACTTTCAAGCTGTTGATTAACCACTTTCCCAGGAGTCTTCTCCCCTCAAGACCAAACTCCTGCAATCATCACAGTGTGGGAGGCAAGAGGCTATTGCAAATTCTGGCCTCTGCCCCATGCAACACAGGGTATGGGCTTGGAGGGGAGCTAGATTTTGACCTACACATGTGTTTACATGCCATGCTTCAGAGATTTAGATATTTTACTTACAATAAATTACCTCATTCTCATGTAATTCTATTATGTAGATGATATACATGCTTAGTATATTATTGTTAAGGGGGTGTACACAAATAAGCCTTTTGGTTATTCCAGTCAAGTTCAGTAGTATTGGTTTAACTGAATTAATTAATACAAAATCCTAAAGCGCTTTGTATGTCATACAATTGTATACATCAAGGGAGTACACAAAACCAGCTTAAATCAATGACAAAATCAATAACACAGGATTCATGGACTTCCAATTGCATCCACTAAAAGGAAGTTTGTATAAGGAATGTTTAATACCCCGGCATACCATCATGAATGGTTTAAAAGTAGCCACATTCAATTAGTGAGTGAAATGTCATTGAATGAAGGTCAGATATTTCTAAAATAACAAAGCAAGGTACTGTAAAGACCCGAAGGGGTTTATTTCTGCTAGATCGCATTTGATTAAATATTTCACCCTAAGCCTACCTGCTACTCCTGTATTTCAAAATAACACTGCTCAGTTTGAACTGACTTTTATGCCATTAAAGAGGACCAAAACTCTCCCTTTGCGACAGAAAGAGTCCCGGTCCACAGCAATTTAACTCATCCCTTTTCCCACTGGTAAGCAATTAAGAGATACCGGTACTTGTTTACAGCATGCCAGCCATAACTACCTTGCTAACTAGTATTAAGGTCCCTTGTACCCCATAACATTTCCCCGGGACCACAGAAAAAAGTGGCCTTACAGCTACTCTGTCCTTTGGTGCTCTCAATGTAAGTGAGCATGGCAAGCCACAGTGTCAGGTTTCTCTGACCACACATGAGTGTTCACATTTCTCCCAAAGATGCCCCATGACATGCTCTTCCCAGCTTAGCTACGGCTTAGAAACTAAAGCGAAGAAATCGCTGAAGTGAAATCTGCAAAAATCAGTAACAGTAAGGTATTTCCATATGTCAGAGATTTGGAGATGCCTTGAAATGGCTCATTTTGCACTGTTTTCATGGGGGATAAGGTGGGAGGAAATTAGTGTGTGTCTGGATAGGGCCTTTAAGTCATTTTTTTAAGTCAAGTATCCTCTGCCAAACTCAAGAATTAAAATAGAGCCTTTGAGACCTCAAGGACTGCCATAACACCCTGCATCAGAAGTTCTGTGGAATCAAGTTGATGTGGTGCTACCTCATCCTTGCCCCCGGCAATAGAAATACTGTCCTTCCTAATTATTGCTCTACTGGGAAACCCCTGGCCCTTAACCATATTGCATTCCAAAAAAATAGTCTCGCCTACTTCCAGTTGATATCTGAGTGTAGAGTTAATGATCTAGCAACAGCATGGCATGTTCTCATGGTGGCCTCTGCAAAGTCAGTGAGGGAGGCTACAAGCTACAGCCTACTGTGGCCTCCCAAGCAGACCATACTTAATCATCTGTGATGAAGGGAGTATCAGGGTGGTGAAGCCACCCAAGTAGAATCACCGCTAGCAGAGAAACTAGAAATTGCTCTACCACACATGCCATTCTTCGTGAGTGTGCAGCACAGAAGAAAAGAGAACACAGCTACCCACTGACTTTTACAAAGGTCACCATTAGAACACACTGCTCCTGACCAGGCATCTGATATTGTGAACAACAGTGAAGTCATTATTATCAGGGCCGGCTCCAGGTTTATGTGGGCCCTTGGGTGACTGGCTCTCAGTTGGCCCCTATGTCATGTCGCTGCAATTATAGAAGATATTAAGGGGTGGCTGCTAAAGCCGCTGCTGCTAGCATGAAAAAGGTGTACACCGACTTGGAGTGAGTCACAGGCCCTGCTCACACCACCAGGCAGAGGACAGAAGAAGGAACATTATGAGAGGTGAGTACTGTTACATTTATTTTAATAAAGATGTGTGCCTTTTAATTTTCTTTTTTTTCTACTTGTAGTGTAAAATGAGGGCTTCTGAACATGATTGTCCACTATCCAGCTCATCACTAGTGTACAGACATAGGGCCTTATTCATGAAGGGATAGCGCCAGGTAGTGCCTGTACAGTGGCAGGTAGCGGCAGGTGAATGCCGGACATGGCACGCAGTTACACATTTATGAAGCCGAATCTGGTGAGCGACTAGAACAACGCCATGTAGCATCTGATTCATCATTATCCCAGCCTTAGCGTACAGCGCCGGCGTTCACCCTTGCAGAGTGCCACGTCTTACCTGTTGTTACCTGGTGCTCTCTCATACATTTCTATGGATTCTTAAATCCCTTTCCTGATCCCAATTTTTTTTTCCCTAAAAAAAAAAACCTTCTGACATGTATTCTGGGCAAGAAAATTACATTTTTGAAAAATGTTTGGAATAATAATATTTTTATGCAGAATTGTCCTTACATGTCTGGTATTAAAGTGTTTATGTTACAATGTTCTAACCATGTAATTCCATATGATTTCGCTTTGTTACTAGTGGATACATTTTCAAAAACAGCCTTTAATTACACAGCCTCTGGTGCTATGGGCTAATTACATGATTTTGAGCGCCGGCAAAGTTTTTGGCTGTTTTTTGATGAATGTGGTGTGAGTCATTCGCACCGAGCTGTCTGTACGGTTCGCTCACATACAGCGTAGTATAGCGACTCGCATATCATATTCATCAATGCCGGCCAGCGACTGAGGCGCTCTGAAACAATCATCCATGGTCGAGCACAGGGACTACTAGCGGGCGCTCTAAAATCCTCTCTACAGACGCTCATCTGTCACTACCTGGCGTTAGTAGTAAATCAGCCTGCCCCTGTACGATCATAAAGTTCAAAAGAAAAAATTTGCTTCACTTAGTATTTTCCCTAGGGGCATCTAGACTTGGGATGCCCCTCACTTATAAGTAAAGGAAAAAGTCAGAACTCAAGCTAAATACCGACCTGGGTGCTAACATTGGGTGCATTGCAAAGGAGCAGCAATCTGCTCCTCTCTTGTTGTGTGCCTCTGCGAGCAAACTGAGTGGAATAGGCACGAGATGTCACATTCACCAGCTGCAGGCACTGAGGGCTAAGTGAGTATTTAACCTCCTTAGTTAATCATAGCAGGGCGTCTTGATTTGTTAGAGAAAATACTAAGCGACCTTAAAGTCATTTTTGTTTTAGCATCACTTTAATTTGGAACAAAGCGCCAGTGTGGCTGGGCCATGGAATCTAAAAGTTACCAGGACCTGCTGCTGGTCTTTTCCTATGGCATCCCCAATTGGGATGCCCCACTGTGCAAAATGTGCCTGTAACAGTTCACCTTTTCCCAGTCCAACGGTGCACACCCAGACTTTTGTCCAGTCAGAGCTGATTCTGTGCCTAAGTAATTCAGCAAACAGCTCTGTACAAGTGGGCACATCCGGCGTCCACACACACTCCCACATGCACGATGTTGGGAGGTTTCCCAGAGTGGGGCATCCCAAATTGGGATTTCCCCAGGGCACAGAACAAAACCGGGGTAGTCAAAATCGGGTTTTGTTCTGCTTTAGATAGGCTCTCAAGGGGCATGCTAAATTTCACTAACCAGCAGCACCTGGGAAGGGGGCAGCAATGTTTCAAGGGGCCTGGGAGCCATGACACAAATAAAAAGAACTCCTATTACTGTTAGGAGGGATAGGAGCTGATAGTGACAGTCTGAGACCCTTATTTATGAAGGAATAGCGACAGGCAACGACTGATGAGCGGCCGGTAATGACGGGCCCCGCCACGAGAACGCCGGCTCCCCACCACAATCACACATTTATCAAGCCAATCCTGCTTAGCGACTGAGATAGCGCCATATAGCGACTCATTCATCATTATTTCAGCCTCAGCCCACAGCGCCAGCGTCCGACCTTGAACAGCGACAGGTATGACCTCTCGCTACCTGGCGCTCTCCAAGGCATTTCAATGGAACAATCTTTAAATATTCATAATTAATTGTTATATGTGACATATTCTGTGACCACTTCTGCCATGTTAATTTTTTTAAGGGAAAAAAAAAAAATTAGTGCAGAATTGATATTACAGGTCTGATATTATTGTATTCATATTACTAAATTATTTAAAAATATATATTTTTTTTTTGGTTCCCAAAAATATGGTGGTTTGGGGGTTAAAAAACTACTTTTAACCCATCGCCTCCAGCGCTCTGGGGTTTAAACATGCATTTCACAGCGCTTGAATTTTTTGAGCGTGATTTTTTGATGAATATGGTGGGAGCCGGTCGCTCTGACCAGTCGCTATTATGCGCACCCATACATCGCGGAACCTGTCAAATAGTCTCCTAACCTTGTATTCAACATTACTGCAAACCGACTGAGTCGCTGTCAACAACCGAACAACGGCCAAGCACAGCGACTACTAGCGGGCGCTGTGAAAATACTGCTACAGTCGCTCAACTGTCGCTACCTGCCGCTATTAATGAATCGGCCTATGAGATTACTTACATAGCTGATACTGCCGATCACATATCTCTGTCTGCCCTCTCCTGTCATGTGACCATACGTTAGATGCATGGGGGGGAGGCCAGGGAAAGATAGAGGCTGGATAGCAGCTTCGGCTGTGGTAGTAAATACAGCCCCTTCCAAACTGCAGGCTTAGTTTTAACCCTCGATAATATCCCCTGCCACTGTAAATAAAAGGATCTTTGACTGTTGGTGCCATGCTTTTTGCCATCCATTGATGGCAGCCCTGACAGTGACACACATAACAGCAGCTCTCAGTGGGCCCCCCACAGAGCCGGGCCTGATTACTCTCACTGTCTGTTTAAATTGTGACAGCGTAACAAATCGCTTGGTTTAATTCTCAATAATGGTAACAATGGTCACATGTCATATAATGTCGTCGCTATTGAAAATTAACCTAGTGATTTTTTGAGCTGTTACAATTTGAGGTTTTCAAATTTGTCCCTCTGAAAATGGTCAGCTAAGGATAGTAAACTTCTTTTACAGTGTACTGGCTACCAATAGTCAGAGGGAAAAAAATATCCTTATAAATCCTCTTAAGTTCATTGCTGACCTTGCACCTCCTAGAACCACCCTCTGCAGAAAGCCGGTGTATGTTCGATGAGCTCTGGACCTTGTGCAAAAGCAAATACATACCTAGGGGTTTATTCATCAAGCCATAGCGTCAGGTAGCGACTGGCAGCGACAGGTAGCACAAGGTAGAGAACGGTGACCGCCGGGCGCTGTACGCAATACCACATTTATCAAAGCGATTCCGGTGAGCGACTCTAACAGCGACACGTAGTGATGGATTCATCATCACAGACGGCTCAGCATATACTGCCGGCGCTCTGGCTTCCAGAGCGCCTCGTATTACCTGTCGCTCTCCCATACATTTCAATGGACGTTCCTTTTCTTCTCTTTAAACTGGGTTTTATTTTATTTATTTTTTATTATTATCCAATATTTGTATGACCTCTCCTGGCCTATATTTTTTATTTTTTTTGTTTTTTTTTAATATTTTTATGTAGAATTGTCATTACAGGTCTGGTATTAAAGTGTTCATGTAACAATGTAATAACAATGTAATTCCATGTGTTTTCACTTTGTTGCTATTGAATATGTGTTCAAACCAGACTTTAATCACACAGCCTCTGGCGCTCTGGGCTACAGTGACCCGATTTTGAGCACTGGCGCTATGTGTGGCTGTTTTTTTTATGAATATGGTGTGAGTCGGTCGCACTGAGCAGTCACTAACGTTAGCTCCCACACAGCGGTGTACTGGTGTTATAGCGACTCACATACAACATATTCATCAAGGCCAGCAACTGAGACACTCTGTAACAGCAACCCACAGCCCATCACAGCGACTACTAGCGGTCGCTCTAAGCGCCTAGCTCCAGACGCTCATCTGCCAGTACCTGGCGCTAGTAATGAATAAGCCTGTCTGTGTAAATGCTGAAGTGAGTGCAAAGCCATTGTGTATATAATGTACGTTATAATACTTTTATTAAGACTGATTAAAGAATATTATTAAAAAATTAATATTTGTGATATAGCAGTCAAATTTTAAATGTATTTGTTATGCAGCTAAGTTCCATGCTGTCTTTCTGCTTTGATCAGAGAAAGGAAGAGGAATTCCTTCTTTCACTCTGCTGCCTCCATTGCCTCCCCCTGATCGTGACCACAAATTGAATCCTAAGGCTTGTGTCAGGTTGACACCCCCTCTATTAGGATAGTCCCCCCACACACACTGTCAGTCAAGCCTAGCTGATTCCAATGCAATACACACCCGTGTGCTTGCATCACTCAGCCCTGACACTGCAATCACCAGAAATGAAGAACAAGAGGTGACATTTTATTTTATAATAACCCTGGCAATAAAGCTTCATTATCAAAAAGGAAAACAATGAGAGCACTGTCATGTGTAACTCTACACAATGGGAATATTCTGAGTGTGTCTGGACAATAACTTTAATATTGTGTGTCTACATTATAGAATAGCCTATATTTAACTTTGATCAATGCTGACTACTTTAAAAGGTGAATGCTTATAACTATTCTGTCAACATGTGGATGTAGTAAAAAGCATTGACTATGTAAATAATATCACATTAACCGTGGTATCTTACCTGTCCAACACATTTTTTTTTATTTTAAGATAACTATTGATACAGTTGACATTAAATGATCAAATGGGAATGTAATTTTAATGTTTTATTTCATAGGTTCAGTCCATATGAATGGTATGATGCTCACCCTTGCAGCCCAGGAACAGATGTCGTAGAGAACAACTTTACCCTCTTAAACAGCTTTTGGTTCGCAGTTGGGGCACTGATGCAGCAAGGTACAGGGACTCCTTTGAACATTTTTTATCTTACTATTGAATTGCGACTTTTATATTTTGACAGCTGCAAGGTAGAAAAAAAATGCAGCACCTCCTGTCAAGAAAGAGCAAAGCGTTGTAAGAAATAATGTTGTCACCTTCTTGTCTCAAAGCAACCGTGAGATAGTTTGTCACGGCTTGCTGTCACCAAACATTTTCTTTTTTAAATTGGAGTTTTGTCTCCAACAATTATCTAACAACTTGTCAAAACCATGCCTTGTGGGTACTGGTAGAACATAGGCACTGTCTAACAACTGCCACTGAACTAAAAAATCAATTCACTCATTAATGTGTTGTTTTGTTAACCATTTAAATGTAAACATCTCTAAGAAGCATACAAATCATGTCTTCAAAAACAGACAGTGCATGTAGAATGTACATTGTGTATTTTAAAGAGGACCAAAACCCAGGATTTTAAATTACCTGGGTTTTGGTCCTAGTCCCCGGGATGCCCCTCTGTGTGAAACCCACAAGTCACCCAAACTAATTCACCTTTCCCCAGTCCTGCGTGGCCTCTTGCTCATTCAGCAGACTCAAATGCGCTGACGTGAACTTGTCTAGGCTCGTCTAAGGAGCTGAGTGCATTCACAAATGCCTGGCGTGGGCAGAAACCCTGCTAAAGGAACAGCTGGGATGCAGCGCTGCTCGGGCATGCGCCTGTGGTCCGAGAGAGAAGGTGAGTATACCTGGCGACCTGGGGGTCTTCACACAGCGGGGCATCTCAATTATGGATACCAGGGGGTAAGAATTAAGTGACCTTGGAACCTTATAGATTTCAAGTCAGAATGCTGTGGGTTCTTGTCCACTTTAAATCTAAAAAGAAAGAATAATTTATTTTTCTTTTTTGTTGAGTGGGGATTGATTGATACCAAGACTTCCACACAGAAGCTCACTAGAGCTCCCTCCACAGAGCATAATGAACATGCACCTGAGATATTAGTAACTTGTGTACAGGAGGGTACTAATAATTATGCCATCAGTGTTCAATGGGCCAGTAGCAGCTGCCTTCCTGGGAACCTTAATAATAGTCTTAAAACAGATTTTTTCAGTATAGTGCCCAAACAACAGCCAAAAAGATATATTTTTTCTGCACTTTGAGCACCAATTCTTTGGCTTTGTATGGTATGATCATGATTAGTATTTTCACCCATGAAGAATTTGAGGTTAGTTTTTGAAGCATGTACATCACTCCTAGAAATATAGTAATGCAAACTGGAAGTGGGATCATGGCAGCAGAAGGAGATGTTGCATTAAAGTGGACCAACACCCAGGGGTGATCGGCCCGGGAATCTATAAGATTCCCGGGCCGATCACCTCCCTCACCGTGGGACACCTAATCGGGGTGCCCCCCTGAAGTGGACCAAAACCCAGGATAGTCAAAATCCTGGGTGTTGGTCCACTTTAACTTAGGAGGTAGGGGCTCGGTGGTTCCAGATGTCAATACATGGACTGGTTTGGAAATCTCATATAACCCTATTTCATTCAAAATAGAATGTAGAACAGAAATCAAAAGTTGCACATTGTTCAATTTCAAAATTGATGACAGATCTCAAAATGGAAAAGTTAATAAAAACTGGAAACGCAAGTGATGCTAATGAAAAACAATGGTCATATGTATCAAAATTCTTTATGAAAACCATGGCCAGATTACAAACTCTTTGCAGCAAGCATCTTTGATATCTAGTATGGCATTGTTGTCTATAGTATAGGCCGTTTAGACATACTGAAAACAACATACTATCCAATCTAGACAACTTAACTTTCAAGGAAGACCATAACCAAATGGATGTCTTGGTGCTGAACTGGCCTGCTTTCACCAATAGAAAACATTGTGAAATGAACAAATAATCTAGCAAAGAATACCCAGGACTGTTGAGCAGCTAGAATTCTACATCAGGCAAGGATATGACAACATTTCTTCCCCAAAACTCCAGTAATTGGTTTACAGACTGTAAAAAAAGGGGGAATGCTACACAATGGTAGATGGGGACCTGCCCGAACTTTTATGAGATATCTTGCTGCCATCGCTTTTTTTTTGTAAAGGTTCATTTTTCTAATGAAAGATAAAAGTGTCTCACTTTAAATTTTTGATGTGCGCTATTCGTTTTATTGTAAATAAAATATGGTTGTATGAGATTTTTAGGGAATAACAGTTGTATTTTTATGTATATCAGCAGCACAAATTGGGGGTCATGCTAAATATTTGGTGAAGCCAGTGTGACTTGCAGTGTGCATTGTGGTGTGAAATGTAACCTGCATCTTGATTAGATGTTTAGTGGTTAGACACAAAAAGTGCAAGTTAAGAAACAACAGCACCCTTATGAGCTATGAAGAAACAAATGGTGAAATCTTTATCATAGCCCATAGAGTACTTTAAACATATATCCTTACATCACTGGAAAAGTACCTAAACTGTAAAAATGTGGCATCACATGTACAGGTGATTTTGTTTTTTTTTTTTGGGGGGGGGGGGGGGTTGTAGGGCAAATACTTTTTTTGTATGTTTTTCTCTGTTATCACTAAAAAGCTCACTGGGATGCAGGTTGCAATCCACACCGCAATGCACACTAGCTTCACTAAATATTTAGCATGACCCCCATTGAGTGACTGGGGTTTTCTTTATTGACTTGCCAAGTCAATATAGAGAGCTGTAGGTCATTGGTAAGTGATCTCTACAATGACAGTTCGGTATACAGAGTTTCATTGAACGTGGCATTTTAAAGGACAATAATGAATATTATTAAATGTTGATTATCATAAAGTCTGGCTGTTACTGATCTGTTGCTTAGCTCTTTTCTGTTTCATACTCAGAGTCATTCATTGATAATATTTTTCTAGCCTGCAAAAAATCTTTCTAAAATAAATTGCAATTGATAGTGTCTAAAACTCTTGCTTGCTGAGGTGTATCTGCATCACTCGTCATTTAGATTAGTAAGGCATTGAAAGTTAAAAAAAAACATTTTATCTATTGTTTTTTTTTTCTAGGATCGGAGTTAATGCCCAAAGCTTTGTCAACAAGAATTATTGGTGGAATTTGGTGGTTTTTCACTCTGATTATCATATCCTCCTACACTGCCAACCTTGCTGCCTTTCTTACAGTAGAGAGGATGGAGACAGTTATTGATTCTGCAGATGACCTGGCAAGGCAGACAAAGATAGAGTATGGTACAGTTCTTGATGGAGCCACTATGAATTTCTTTAAGGTAAGTCACCTATACATACATCTATTCTGAGAGTAGAACTTAAGGCAAAACCCAAGACTCAGCGATTGTTCTGCTTTTAAATGATTTGCAGTTCTCTTTCTGTAGATTCTACAACTTCAACACTGGCACCTAGTAAATAGTTATGTCACATGTCATTTTCTACAGTTCTGGAAAATCAAGGCACATGTTAACTAAGCTTGAAGGCCGTTTATATGCAGCTGAAATCTTCAATAGACATTACTGTCTTCTTAGTGATTCTGAGGAATGATGGTGCCAGGGGATACCAGAGAAAACCAAGAATGAGACAGGACTGCTAACTTGGAAGCCACACAAATTCTCTGAACTGTGCTCTTTCTAAAGTCCATAGGTTACATGATTCATACGTTTTTTCGATCAGAAATTAGCCCAAACAGTCTGGTATAATCTGCAAACTTCAGAAACTGATAACATTTGTACAACTGCTGGCCTATAGGGGGTGAATAATAGAGGTGATAGAACACAGTAAGAGAGTGAGAGTTTCTGCAGCTCTCTGTGCTTCTTCCAGTCAGAAAAGATCAGTGACATATTTTCCAGTTAAGTCTGATAAATGTAGCTAATCCTGGAGTGCTTATCCTGGATGAGGGGGGCATTATGAATGCCATGGCAACTGAATTAAAAAAAAAAAATCTTTAAAATATCCTTCTTGGTTGTATGTCTCTCGGTCTTTCTCTCCCAGTGGTAGTGTATTCATGTGCACAAACAGATTTTGTTTTACAATCCTTACCTTGCAGTCTCTTAACATGTATAGACTAGTATACAAGTAGCTATTACAAGGTAAATCTGCAAAACTGTGCATGGAAGACAATTTTATAAATATGGAACAGCAATCATGTAAAATTATCCCATTAAAACTATTTTTGGGCAATCACTTTAATGACTCAAAATTCTAACTCACTAAAAATAATCTTTTTTTTTTATTTGAAACATAAAGTTCTACATGATTTAGTGGGAAAGAAGTAATGCTGTAAATGGAGACCAAAATAATAAATGGCTGTTCAATAAATGATATATGACCAAGGTAATAAATCAGCCAGCGCCAATGCAATTGATAACACTGCTGTAGATGGTATTAAATTAGTAAAAACAGTGTTTATCAGAGTTTAGCCGGTAGTAGCTGTTAATAATGATGATGGTTGCTTTGGTGGATGGAACAGAAACAGGTTTGAATATATACACTGGGATTTGAATTTAAGGTGAGTGTTGTGCATATCTTTTACTGTGATACAGATTTAAATAAGTTGATTTCAAACAGCACATTAGGGGACAGAAGTGTACAAGCAGTTGACATGTTAATAATGATGACATAGACACTGGTGTACTAAATTAAGAGGATGGAAGGACCTGGAAGGAGACCTGTGTTGGATTGTCATATCTGATAACATAGAGGGGATTTAACATATACAAACAAATGTTCGGAGCCATGACAGACCCTTACATTTCTTACTGGATTCTTTTACTCAGAGAGATGTCCCACATTTAACATTCAATAGGTGCAGTAACCCTTTCACCTCATTTGCAAGATAACTTGCACTTTGGTTTCTCAGAGATATGTGTCTCAGATAGAGTGGGCATGTTCACTCTAGATACAGCAAGTAGTATAGAACAAGGGTACTCAACCACTTCTTGTAAAGGTCCATTTACAGGCATCCGCAGAGTCATGACACTGGCAAGGAGACAAAGCACTGCATCGATGATCAATAAAGGGGGTAGCGCTAAGCATGGCAACACAGAAGCAGAGTACAGGGCTGTCAGGGCAGGGGTCCGGAAATCTGGCACCGAGGTCAGCATTCGGACCACGGTCCACCAGTTTAGTGCCACTGGTCTAGAACATAAAAATCTTACAGCTTTAGTTGACAGGAGTCAGAGGATATTTCAGAGAAATAATAATGTAATAATATAAAAATGATATTTCTGACCACTTCATGTACTGTACAGTAGCTTTAACAGTTAAGTTTTACTAGAGCAAGTGGAACACTGCTACTATTGGCGAAGGTGAGACAAGACTGAGCAAATTTTGGGAAATACTATACTGTGTTGAAACAAAACTAATGCAGTAATAGCTAAAAGGGAAAGACTACTTTTGTGGCCTTTCCTAATACCTCAGATCAGGAGTGTCATATAAGGCATGGGAAGACCAACTAACCATACAGCTACCAATACTTATCGTGTGAGAGTTCTCTCACTTATACATAGGCCACTATATCACTAATGTAAAATTCTGCCATAAACATTAATTATTCACAATGGTAAACATGGGGGGGGGGGGAGGCGATCTAGCTTAGAATAAAAATTAGTAGTTGAAAAAAGTAACTGTTTTATAGATAGATGATCCTCATTCATCTTGCGCAGAAACAATTAGGTATAGACAGGAACATCTGGAAGACAAAAAGTTGTGCAGAAACAATTAGGTAGAGACAGGGACATCTGGAAGACAAAAAGTTGTGCAGGCATACCTAGGCTGTCATATATACAGAATTTGACTATTTCTAACTAGAAAATTAGCAATATCAACCATACAAAGTTTAGTGCTATTTTGGGGTAATTATAAAATCATAATCAAGTGATAACTGTCTTAAAGGAGAATAAGCTGCTTCACTGTAATTATGCAAATTCTAGGTACAATGTGTACCTGCAGCTACCTGGAGAATAATTTCTCCACACTCAAAGCTACACAACTGGTAAATGATTCAATAATGCTTTACAACATCACTCTTTGAGATGCAATATGGTTTATAAAAACATATATTCACATGCAGTTTGTAATTTAGTCTCATTTTGTTTTCATTTCTTGTGGGCATTGCTTATTCAGTCCAGAACTGGAGCAGAACGGTAGCTTATCCAACACATCTCCAGAGCTTCTCCAAGTTCAGCTGTGAAATGGGAGTAGCATGGGAATGTAAAGTGTTCCACTGTAACTCTCCATAAGCTATTGAACCCCCTAACAGTCCTAGTATAACAGAATGTTTAACTGCCAAAAATGCAACCTGAGATGCCAAAAGCATAAACAATAAGAGCACAAACGACAAGTACACCACTGTGTTGACATAAATAACACCAGAACCATGGCAGCGGCCCCACACTTTCTGTGCACTCAAGCCTCGCTTTGCAACCTTTATAATTATAGCACTTGCACTTTGGATTTGGAGCATGTGGCTCTGATATTATTCTATTATAAGTACTTCATCATACATATTTGGTCATTTTCACCAGATATTGGTGGATTTTAAAGGTCCATAGTCCTTTTTATATGGGTTTTCTATGTATTTTGCAATAAGCCAGATATGTATTTAAATATATAGTCTGTGGTGCCGATTTTACTTAGCTTAGCTCCCTTACCCTTGGGGTAGCACTTTTTCTTAACTAATGGTATTTACACTATCTGAATTTCTTCTTTGATCAAAGTAGACCAAAAGTAAGGCTAAATGAGCTGTTTAGTGTAATTTTGCTGGCATATCGCCAGTTTTTGAATGCTGACATCCATTTTTATTTTAGTGCTGCTATTTTTACAGAATGGCACTGGAAGTCACAGCTCCAGATGTTTACTATTTATCTTTGATTGTTGTACTAGTTGTTGGCCGGCCTGTGTCAGTGCCTATTGGACCCTTATGTCAATTATAACAGTGCTAATGAGCGCCAGTTTGTACTACCATCTTTTTGACACTGCACAGCATATATATATTTGGCATGCTGAAAAGATTTGGGCTGAATTTTATCATTGCTGATTACACTTACAGGATATCACTGCAGGGGACAAACTTTACAGTACATTTAGGCTGCATTTTAGTTGTTGATAACAGTAAGCGAAAGACATGAAAAATGATTTTACAACCTAAAAAAAAGACATTTAGCAACATCCAAGTCCTGCGTTTACATTATTCACAAGTCACACTGCAAGTTCTGTACAAAAATGTGGGTAGTTTTATTCATAAACATAAAACACTTCAATACAGTTCTGCCCAATGTCCTCTATGAGATCTTAACCCACAGCGTCACTATAAACCGGCACAGCTGAAACAAGAGCACCCTGCAAGCTATATGGCGCTAATGATGAATTTAATGCAGACACTCCATGTTTTTTGTTTATTAGATCACACACTGAGAGCTACCAATGCAGAAATATTGGCGCTGAGTGGTAATAACAGGCGCTGGAGCTTGATAAATCAGGCTGCCCATCTCCACAATGAGGTCAGAGACAGCAAAAGAAATTAATAATGCTAACCCATTTCCACTCTATCATTTCGTACGGAGATTAACATCATTTCAGATTCCTATCAACTTCAGCATCTATCTTTAGGTATATGATTAAATAAACATATTCTCTTCCTTCTATGGTTGGTCTGTCACTTGTTGATCAGCTATGTTATGACTAATGAAGTAACTGCTCTGTACATCACCCAACACCTCGATAAAAAAGAACCTCTTGGCAGAAAGTGGCTGCAATTCATAGACGTGACAAGTACATGATATATCGCCTGCACATACATATATGAAGAGCTATTTGACACTTTATTTATTTGAACCTGTCAGTGTGCGTTCTTTGTAGTTAATGCTCAGGTTACAGGATTTTGTACTTTCATAGATGAGGGCCACCATGATTTATGAAGCTATAAATGATTGATGAAGGGACCAAATGGTCTTTAGGCTTTGACTAAAAATGTTCTCAATGTAACTGAGAATCCTGTTTTAGGTTTTATACACATATACATAAAAGTCATATTTATATGTGTGGAATATGAGTAGAATATTGTGGCAGATCTTTTACACACATATTAATCCATATTTTTGTTTGATTATTTAATATAAGATACTTATATTCCAGTTAAGCTTACGAAGCACAAAACCTTAAATTTCACCAATGATATAAAAATGCTTTTCAATATCACCCCTTGACCTAGAAGATTTTTAATACACTTGGAGATGTGTTCCAATCAAATCAAATCCTTTTGCAGCAAAAGGCTGGTAGATTTTTTTTTAATGAAAAGTAAAAGCATTTTTAAGATCTATTGCTAATATGCAACACATTGTTTAAAGGCTGCAAAACAAATACCTTACTCACCCAAATAATCTGCAGCATTGGTCTTCTGCCCTATTTACTAAGGCTACATGCTACTGGCTCAATGACAATGCCCATGGTGTATGATATTTTTTAACAACAGACTACAGAACCTTTAGAGCAAATAATACTACATAAAACCCATATATAATTTTGTCTTTTGATTCCTTAGAAGGGTTTTAATTTTCAGTAATATTTATATTTCAGACAGACTAGGAGTAAAACAATTTTTCATTTATATTAACTCTATGAATAAGAGGAACGTTTGTGGCATCATTTTTTTTTTTTTTGGTTGTTGCTGTTTGTTTCTTTGACTCCACTATTTTAAGTCTAGCATGGGTCACTCCTTAAACTTGCTTGCTCCTCTGCTACAACACTCCTAAGCATTACCCCCCCCCCCCCCCGTTCAGCCATTACTCCCAGCCTGGTGCTGACAAGGACCACTAGTCAAAACATGTGTACACAAGTAGAAAGGTAATGCTAACTAAAGAAGATTTACTCAAGCATTGTAGGCTCAGACAGCTCTTTCTGGCCACTTGAGATAAAAAAAGACATGATTTGCATGGCTCTGTCCACTACTAAGAACCGTGGGTAGATCCTGTTATAACTGATCTGTATGTGCTGAAAAATATGTAGCTTACATTTTGTCTAAGATAACATCTGGTGGCGCAGTAGGATGGTCAGGGTATTTCAAAACAGAGCATAGAGTTTTCATTTTGATCTGACTGTACTGTAGATTTTTAATCTGTTATGAAAGTTGTCTCTGGCTTGTATCCTTCATATTTTACCCGGCATCCTGCACAGTACATATGCCTGAGAAGGCAAACTCCATCTTTAAATTTGAAGGCAACCATCCCGTTAAGCATTCAGGAAGGTTCAGGAATGCTTTTGCCCATGTGCCGTCAGATAGATCCCTATTAGATGGCATAGGCCAGTCTGACCAATCTGAATATTTTTATAAAGACTCCAAATTCATGGAGCCCTATTGTTGAACTGAGGGTAAATGTATTCTTAGCTTTATGTTTAATATGTTGACTCAGAAAACCATATTTTGTAATCTTTTACTATTGACAACTGTGTTCGATATTTGTCTTTTCACTTTTTTGGAAGGAAGACTTCCAAGTGTAGAAGCGGGTAGAATCGTGTTTACTAGTTTATTTTCCCTTTTTAATGTCTATGACCTGTTTGGCCACCAGAGACAGGAAGTGCATTTGTGACTGACTAGGCCTACCAACTAATGTATTGTTATATATATATATATATATATATATATATTGTATTTACATATTATAAATGTACTGTTCATATTTTAATTCAGTTTTACATCATGCATTGTATGTATTGTTGATAAGGTCCTGCTTAATATTTAGATCATGTATTATCGGAAGAGGGTAAAAGATTTAATGATGTTTACTGTTATCAGTAGACTACTATGTAATGTGTCTTATTAGTCACAGACTGGAGATTAAAGATGTTAGGGTTCAGAGTTCCTGGTAAGGAATGGTTTTATTACCTTATACCACATGTCTTCAGCTAATGTACTGTCAAGACCTAGAAATGTATGGATTTCAAAACAACAAACACTATGTTGATATTGATCAAAGTAGGAGAGATAGCTTACCACTGTGTTTTCCTAATTACCTTGTCATCTTCAAGGACAATACAACCTTTTACTTATAATCACGTTATATACACAATGGTTATCATTATTATGGTCACAACGTTGTCTCCTCATATGTGCTTGCTATACTACAGTCTATATGGCTTTCATAAAAAAACCTTAAGTAAAATGTGGTTTTAATGTTTAGTGTAGAATGAATTGAGCCTGGTACCTATACAAAAGCTTCATAAATGCAGTATTAAAACACACTGATATGGCTTTTGTTATAAGTCAAATAGATAGGGAGGCGGATTCATTACTAGCGCCAGCTATCTGCAGATGAGGGTCTGTATAGCAGCGCTTAGAGCGTCCGCTAGTATACACTGTGATCGGCTATCGGGCAATGCAACAGAGCGCCTCAGTCACTGAAGTAAACTGTCCGGCATTGATGAATAAGATGTATGCTGGGCGTTCTAACACCAGTACAGCGTTGCAGGGAGCGAAAGGTAGCACCAGCTCAGTGCGACCGACTCTTAGCGGCTCACACCATATTCAACAAAAAAACAGACTCACAGAGCGTAGGCACTCTGGATCTGGAAAAATTCTCAAAAACATATTATTCCAGGCCATGAGAGATCAAATAATTATTTGAGAGTAAAAAAAAAAAAAAAATAGGAGCAGGAAAGGGATTAGAAAGAACATCCATTGAAATGTATAGGAGAGAAAACAGTACCTGGAAGCTAAAGCACCGGTGCTATACGCTGAGATGCCTGTAATGATGAATCGTACGCTACATGGTGCTGTTCGAGTTGCTCACTAGAGTCGCTTTCATAAATGGGTATTGCGTACAGCGCCTAGCATTCACCAGACGTTGCCTACCTGGCGCTAGAGCTTCATGAATAAACCCCAAAGACTATGAGGCCGATTCATTAATAGTGCCAGGTAGCGACAGATGAGCGACAGTAGCGTTATTTTCACAGCGACCGCTAGTATTCGCTGTGCTTGGCCGTTGTTCGGTTGTTGACAGCGACTCAGTCGGTGTGCGGTAATGTTGAATACGGGGTTAGGAGTCGCTGTTTGACAGGTTCCGCGCTGTATGGGAGCGCATGACAGCGAATGGCCATAGCGAACGGCTCCCAGCATATTCATTAACAAATCACGCTCAAAAAATTGCGCTGTGAAATGCTTGTTTAAACCCCAGAGCGCTGGCGGCGATGGGTTAAAAGTAGTTTTTTAACCCTCAAACATACCATACCATATTTTTTGAAAAAAAAAAAAAACAAGTTTTTCAAAACATTTTGTAATATGAATGCATTAATATCAGACCTGTAATATCAATTCTGCACAATTTTTTTTTTTTTAACCATAAAAAAAATATCTAACATTGCAGAAGTGGTCACAGAATTTTTGACATTAAAAAAAAAAAAAAACATTAATAGCAATTAATTATGAATATTTAAAGATTGCTCCATTGAAATGCATTGGAGAGCGCCAGGTAGCGAGAGGTCATACCTGTCGCTGTTCATGGTCGCTCGCTGGCGCTGTGGGGTGAGGCTGGAATAATGATGAATGATTCGCTATCTGGCGCTCTGTCAGTCGCTAAGCAGGATCGGCTTGATAAATGTGTGATTGCGGAGGGGAGCCGGCGTTCTCGTGGCGGTGAGCGTCATTACCGTTCGCTCACCATTCGCTACCTGGCGCTATCCCTTGTTAAATAAGGGCCTATATATAGGGACCCAGTCAGTTTGGGTTTTAAGAAAGAAAAAAACAGCAGTGCCGATGCAGCCACCGGCTAGCGTTTTATTTAACACTAGTGCTGAAAATGATGCAGCACCGGGCGCTCTGGTTGAAGCAGCTGAAACCTGGCGCTGTAGGTCAAAATCCCATGGAGCACAATGGGCATAACTGGATTGAGGTGTTAAATACTTATAATTAATATTAAACACATTTATTTGTACAGAATTTGCTGTTGGACCTGTCAATAATTGAAACAGTGGACCTAGATGGGCCAAAATGTTTTTCTGTGGGTATTAAACTTATGGCTTCTTTTGCTTAAAAATGTGTAATTATGACACTAACTAGAATGCAACCTAAACTGACTGTAAAGTTTGTTCCCTTTGCCTTCAGCAGTGATTTCTTGTAACAGTAAAAAAACGCTGACCTGCACCAAAGCTGGCCGGTCCAACAGGTACTGACATAGTCACAAAAATGATGCTAAAAGGCACACATCATAAATAAGATCCATATATATAGAACTGAATTTGGTTCAAAATGTCTTAAATGTTTGTATTGATTTGTGTTTACAATCAAAACCAGACATGATAGTGATATAACAGTCAATTATTTGTTTGATTTCCTCTGGATATGAAATCAATTCAATTTTATTTGGGTGGGGGGCTAACTTGCAAAACGTTTATGTCACTCAGTCTTTGTTTCATTACTTTTGTACTGTTTGAAGTTAGTAAAAATCCAGCAGGGTTGATTTTTATCACTGGCAATCATCTGGTTTGCATGGGGTTAGTGTCATATACTACTTTTCAGGGCATTTATAGCAATTGCTATATAGAACAAATGGATACTGAATAATATACAACACAATAAGCGCCAGCTTACAGCCTTACAGGCACAAATTTTACAGCTGTAGTGTTTACTCTTTACTGGGTACTAGGCAACTTTTTGATTTCATATTAGCCCAAATGATTAAAAAATGTCAAAACTATATGTGCACTTGTTTTGGGGTCTCCAAGGACACAAACATTAGGATTCTATAATCTAGCAACAACCTCAATGATCTCATAACTAGGCTATTAATTTATTTATTTATATATGTATGCATTATTGTATGGTATGTGGGGCGGAGTGAGAAGAAATAAAGCACATAAAGGCTGCCTCTCTGCTAGCAAGCTTTACGATACTCTAAAGATAATTCTTCACTTCTTGTCTCACTCAGTTTTTAGATAGTTATTCCAGAAAGTGCAAAGACATGCAAAGTCATCGTCTAACAAAGTCAGCGTTAAAGTGTTTCCCAGTAGCAAGAAACAGTCTATTAGCAGATTGCCATGAATTCCACCCCTCTTACCTACCTCTACTTCATCACAGCTTAGACAAGCAAAAGAGCTCTGAAACTAAAATAGAAAGATATGTTAAATGTTTGTGGTAATTGAGAACTGTCAACATCAAAGCAAATATATTTTTCCCAGAAGCAGACAAGCCTATGTGAATCACAATTTTATTGTTTTGGCATTCTATTTTTTTGTTGACCACCATTTTCCACCATTCCACAGGTTCAACGTATACCCTGCACTTGTATCTCAAATATTTGCACTAATTATCTATCAATCAATCAATCACTACTGGTGATCGATTCATGCCCCCCTCACCTTGTTATGCAATTAGATTTGACCTAATGGATTGATGGATCGTCATTGACCAATGGTTTAATGGCTTGAGTAGGGATGAGCAACCTGATCGAGCAGAAAAGTCCTTAAAGTTGAGCAACACCCCTTCAAGTCTATAAGGATCTTGGGGGGGTTGCTTAACCTCCTAATTGGCGATGCCCCGATGTGGGAAACCCCCCAGATCAACTCACTGCTTCTTTATGCCTGCTGTACATCCCTGGCATACCTCTACCTCTGTGAGACAAGCCATTCTAAAATGGTAGCGCGGGGTGTGTGCACAGCTAGTGGCAGGTAGGCATGCATCTGGTGGTGCTTGCTCCAATCAGAATTCAGTGTAGTAGAGGAAATCTGAATGGCACGAGAATTGGTGATTGGTTGAGCAGCCTGTGTGGGAACCAGGGATAAGTGAGTTTTTGAGCAATCCATGGGGGTACACTCATTGGGTCTCTTACATGTTTACATTGTTTGCATTTTGTGTTGTGACATCTAAAGTGATTTCTTATTTTTAATATTTGAGTGCAGATAACCCAGGCTCACATGCCGCTAGAAATGAATTGACTTTTGTTCAAATATTTATCTAATGTGAACCTCAGTTTACTCCCACTGCATGAAATCCTAAGATTTTCCCTGACATATTCAAACTCTTCTGATGAAAAATGTAGTTCAGTATCAAATGTAGTCTATAAACCTGTGCCCTCTGAAAATCCTTCCAGAAATCAAAATGCAAAGCAAGGAGTGACCAGCCACCCCAGGCATCACGATTAGAAGAAAATCTGGCATGAACACCACAGCTCCAGCATTAAAATATATTTTCGGTTTAAGGAGAACATGCTAGATAAGCATTTACGCAATAGCACCTGCTGTATTGTACAGTATTTACTCTGTACAGTGTTTGAGAAATGAAAATATGGCAATTGCAACACACTTTAAAAATAAGGCTATACACAACTTTATATTTTATAATAAATGGGAAATCATTGTTGTCTATGATTACCTTCTACATTCTACTTTTGCAAAATTAAGGATTCAATTATTAAGGATTTATATTGGGATGCCTTGGGGAAGAATTCTACCCCCACAAAAATATAGCTATCTTGAAAATGCAAATATTTGTCCAGCAGAGTCATTGCTTTTGCTTAGTTGAGACATTTTAGTTTCAAAAAAAGCAAAGCAAACTTTACCAAAAGAACTATAACGAATAATAACTGAATGTAAACTCTACTACGTAGACAGGTACTTTACAGTATAGTCTTATAGGTCAAACAGTTGTAACATGACTGATTAGAAAAGTCTACTGCCTTGTGTAAACTAGATCTTTATCCCGGTGGCTTATGTGGCAAGAAGTGTAAAACGATAACTATTAATCTTTTATCTTTTGTAAAAGGCTTTTGAATTTGCACTGAGGCTCCTTCCAAACATCCAGAGTAAACATCCTCTGTAAAGTTAAGGTGGCACTGATAGCGGTATAGCTGTTCCCATCCCTCTGCTGAAATAGGGCTTTATTGAGGTGGGGTGGTGGTACCATTGCTGCTGCCTCTCCCTCATTAGAGCCCGACATTAGCAGAGGGACTTAAGCATTGTGCTGAGCTTCTATGGGTATGTGGCCAGCTGGCAAATGAGGGATGCAGCCATGTGGCCGACACTTGCCTACATTGAACTTGTCTCGCTCATATGCACCTTCACAGGCTGGAGTAGAGCCCTTCCATTAGAAATGTGATTTCTTTACAGCCACTCCTCTTCCTCTGCTGAAGCCCAGCGGGTGGATAATAAATTGTGGCTAGGGCTTATATTTCAAGCATTGATAAAAATTCTAGGGTTTATTTTTAGGGTAGGTCTTATTTCTGGGGAAACCCGGTAACAAACAAATAAATGTTGAGATGGGTTACAGTTCATAAAATTATATCACAGAAAAAAAAGAACAAAATGGGTTACCATTCATGGGGCAAAATCCACACTGAGAATCTAAAGGGTATTATTAGGCCTGTGCATCCAGCCCATGGACCGTTTAGGTAGACGTTAAATATAACAAAACAGGAGAAAGTCTATATGGCTGCTGAAATCTAAAAGTCTGTTAGCTTGACTCTACACAATATATTAAAAGTCCAAGATACCATTCCTTCTTTTCAGATGAATAATCTAGTGTGCCAAGTCCAACACAACCAAAATCTAGCAGCAAATGAACATGACCACTAAAAGTGTCCCCTTCAGTTTGAAATCTCTTAAGGCAGAATTTCAGTGACAAGCCTACAAAGAAAAATAAGCCTTACTTTACCATCTTGATAAACACAGAGCCACATCCTCGGCTCCATGTGCGCTCCTGTTTGCCCATTCTAGTGAATGGACGACAGGCTCACATGCGGACCCGGGGGATGCCGCTTTGTGTCAATCGTAGCAGTGGCTGCACAGAGACCTGGTGGCACTGACCTTGGGATAAGGTACGTGTTTTTTTCTTTGTAACCCCCTTGTCCTGCCTCAGCTCCAGGGTAGGGTGGCAGGGTGAGGGTAGGCTTGTCACTTAAGTTCCATTTTAAGAAGTTCCTCGAATAATTTGTAACTGCCTCAACTGTAGTAGAGGGGACAGTATACCAACACAGTATATGTCTGGATACCAGTGTTATAACTTTTGAGAACAGGGATACAATCATTTTAAATGTGTATTTTATTCAAATTAAGATTTGATGCAGGTTTAATTTCTTCTCAGTTTGCTTTTAATGCACCGGGGTCTGAAATTAATTGATAACAGCTCTGGTTTAATTCTCAGATGGGCTTTTTATACAGCTAACTGCTGCCTTCTTAGAAATGGTACACAAGTTCTTTGACGTGTGGTTGTTAGTGTGAATAATGCAATGCGGAATTCCCTACTGGTTTAATGCACCTGTTTCTTTTGCCTAGGAGAAATAACTGGTTCACTTAGAAAAGATACGTGCAGGGATCATCTGAGAATTTATTACAACATTGTAATGCATTATACGTATTTAGTTATATTATAGTTACATTATAATTTATTACAATAGTTATAGCATTTATTATAACAGAATTGTGTGTGCTGCTTTTTATTTACTGAAATCATCCAGATGGTCCTGTAAAAAAAGTTTAAATACATTAAAGTGATTGGCAAGTCAAAAGTTTAAAAAAATATATATCACTAGCTTACCTTTGATTAAGTGGTTGGAGCGCTGTGATTCCTCCTCTGTTGGTCTCCTTAGCACTTCCTCATTCAGCTATCAATCACCACCCTGCTGACCTGGTCCTTCAATCATCCTTCAGTGGACCAAGAACGGACACATCCCCAGCTCCCTCCCCAGACATCCTGATTGGCTGCCTCTCACTGCAGTTATGAAACCCCGCCCTCCTACTTTCTCTTTGTTCACACTATGTGCTGGCAGGCTGGAGATGCTCTTAGCCTGCAACATCACTCACCCCCTTTTTCTCATCCCACTATGTGCTGGTAGTAATAACTAGAGCCACAACAATGCACTTATTATTTTACTATGATCATAGGATAGATGAGGAGGGGGCAGATTATTTTTCCTTTCCGTACTGAGCACTATTTTGCCCTGCCCTGTTTGCTGATACAATGCATGATGGTACTTTCTCTTGATTCCTTAGTGATCTTTAGCTCTTCTCCTGTCACATTCAATAAAATTAGGTACACAAGAATTGTAAGCCCTAAGTTTCAGTTTGGTGTCTGATTACGTTTTTTTTTTTAAGTGAGAAGATAGGGATGATTTTTCTAAACAAAAGAATATTGGTCAAACATTTTTTTACAGGTGTTAGCTGATCCTGTCCATTAATACGCAACTTAGAAAATTCATTTTGTAGCCTTATACAGAGATTTAAGATTATAATTAAATAATGTTTATTCTATTATTTTCAACTCTAAAACTGCATAATTTGGCTAAAGGGGGACACTGTTTTTTTATTATTAGACTTGGAGCTGCCCAAATTGCTACTTCATTGCCAGATATTGTTTTGGTCAATTTTTCCAACCTATCTACTTACCGTACTTTTCGCCTTATAAGACGCACTATTTTCCCCCAAAGGTGGGGGGGGGGGGGGATGTCAGTGCGTCTTATTGGGCGAATGTGAAAAAAAGAGGTGACAAAAGAGTATACTTACATGGGTCTTGCGCCCGCTGTCCCCGCTCTGTTGTCGCCACCGCCTCTCGGACTGGTGCTCAGGTGTTCGTGTCTGTGCGCACTGACACCCTAGACGCAGTGGTGTCACCGGAAGCCAGAGCGGGGACACAGCTCTTTGTTTTCCAGTATGTCCTCACTCCTGACATTCAGACTTAACCCCAGCTTTCTCATTTTCAGATAGTTTTGCTCCCTCCTTGCTGCATTTTTTGGGAAAAGCATATCCCAGACAACCCATGCATAGAATAGCATAGCCACCGCATATTGCAGACACCTCACCTGCCGTTTTGGAGACAACTGATGTTTACCTTTTTGGCCTAAAAGAATGGAGAAGAGGTTTGAATGGATTCGTTACCACAAATATGGACTCCAATAATACAACCTAAGCTTAGAACATTTCATTATCCTACGCCATAAACTATATCTGCGTATCACTATAGCTGGGTCTGGAGCTCTGAGAAGAGTGTGACATAAATTTGATTCTGTTACTTTGATTTCCGTAGGAAGGATAACTTTTGGCTGTGTGTGTGTGTGTGTGTGTGTGTGTGGGGGGGGGGGGTATGTGTTAGAAGCATTATTTATTTCTCTAGAGATGTGCTTTCGAATAGAAACAACTCCAAGCTTATAGACAAACACAACTTGGAGAACAAGAGGGTACAAAAAGTACATTACTATTATTGTTTATTTATGTAGCGCCATCATCTTCCGTAGCGCTTTACAAAGTAGAAATTACAGACAGGGTAGAAACATACGGTACATATACTATTTCAAATGCAGTTTTACAGATTTGACAGTGGATATTCTGAGTACAAGATACAATAGGGGAGAGAGACCTGCCCTTGCGAGCTTGCAGTCTAAAGGAAGAGGGGTGGACATATAGATTACTAAACTTTGGTTTAACTTATATTAGACTGGCAACCAGGCAACCCCAAGAGTTGAAGTAGGGCATCATGCCTGGCAGAAATAAAGCTCTGCTTGGCCTTCTAAACCTAGAAAAGTCCCAAAATGGTGTTAATAATAGAAAAACTTTATTGGAGATGGAGACTTAGTGGTTACATGCTTAGCAAAGCAACAAAACATGTTGTTCAGTGACCAGGCACAGCACGCTATGGTTTTGTGAAACATTTGTAAATGTAAATGCAAATTCTACAAGTCTTATAGTACCTGAAATCTACATAGAGATAAGGAGTAGTAACAGGGATTTCAGCAGGGCTTCTATACACAGGTGGTAGATTGTATAGTTGTGAAGGGTGGCAAACATTTTATTCCCTTTTATATCTTTACCACAGAGAACGGAATAAAATCATATTAGTAAATGATGTTTCTCTTTGTTTTATTGTATTTATATATTAATTTTGTTTTTACTGGAAAAGTGAAGTATGTTTCTGAGACACAATATTTCCTAAAAAAAAAAAAAAATTGTCATAATGCAGATTTTCAATATAAACACATAATCATCTGGTAATCATCTACCATTTTCAGTTTTAAGCCTGCTAAACACAGGCACTTACTGCTCGCTGTGCTATCATTATTTGTCATCAGCTTTTCTTCTACATTTCTAAATGCCCTGGAGGATTCACTGTTGAAGATAAAGGCACATTTTATAATGGCTGGTGCTAATTTACTCTGCTTTTCTTTTATACAGTGAGAGACAATGCGCACTTGTCTGATAAACAGTATGAGTCCAAACACCCCACTCTTGTTTGTTTACTCCACAGAAATCACACATCTCAACCTTTGAGAAGATGTGGGCGTTCATGAGCAGCAAGCCATCGTCCCTCGTTAAGAGCAATGAGGAAGGCATCCAGCGAGTTCTCTCATCCGATTATGCCCTGCTAATGGAATCAACAGCTATTGAATATATAACCCAAAGAAACTGCAATCTCACTCAGATTGGAGGACTCATAGATTCAAAGGGCTATGGAATTGGAACACCCATGGGTAAGAGAATGTTTCTAATATCTGTGCTATTCACACATTTGTAGGTCTAACATAATTCTGACCCCTGCTATTCTCACTGTGAATGGAGCTTGACGCAGGAAGAAATAAACCTTCAAACTGATAAGGAACACTGATGTGTTATAGCTTTGGGTTGTTGTTTTCGCATTCAACCAAGATATTGAGTATTCAGTTCGGCAATATCCACGCCAAACTATTTGCCCATTTTTTCAAATTGGGATGCCCCACTGTGTGTACTGCCCAGAGCTGAGCAGCGTTCTTCATCCCTTAAGGTATTCTACCCCCATTGCCTTTCAGGACAAGCCTGGTGCTCTTCAAAGGGTGCCCAGGAAAACCCAAAAAAACGTGGGGCCATGCTGATGGGTTCTGGGTTCTTCCACACTTTCAGTGCTCAGGAGGGGTATGGGTAATAGGGCCCCTCACACATGACATCACAACTTCTTAAACCAGCATAGGGATCCTTTGAACACTGTGGTTTTGCTCTTACTATCCCAAGAAGCAAGGACCATCAAGGAAATAGAGGGATTAGTATATTTGTGGATTTTGGGATTACCATTGTTATGGATGTCCTAGATGTTGGGTGTAGGCAAGTACAAGTGCTGCATGTTTATATTTTCATAATAAATGTATGCATACAATCTAATTCAACAACATACTGCGTAATAATATTAAAATGGGTCAAAGTAATATTAAGGGATTGTATAACTTATTTGTGCCAGTCCTTCTCAGTTCGAAGAACTGCTACAATTTTAACAACTGGTTCTGCTGAACTGCTGAATCCCACCACTGGACCTAAAGTTATTTAAGGTCCATTTTATGTCACGCCCCTGACTGTATGCTAAGTAGGACAACAGTTAGCTCGATCTACAATTTTGCAGGACCAATAAAGCCTCTGCACGGCTGTGGGAGATGCTCACTTCCCAAGCAGAGTTCCTATACAGTAGAATAGCCAGCAGGTTGTGAATTACAAAGTCACTTTATAACAGAAAGCATTAAAAGCACCACATACAAGATCAATTCCAATCATAAGGGGTACCCATGAAACATGAGTGTCAATTTCTGCAAATTTCGTGTCCCCCATAATCAGGACAATAAGCACAATGTGTAACACAAAATAAAAACCTACATTTACTCACCCATTTTCCTCTGTGCTGTCTAATCATCCACCATTTACCATACCTGCATCATCAATGCTGGCTGAAAAGGCTGAGAACAGCACAAACCCAGATGCATGAAGTATGTCTGTGGCACGGGGTCATGCCCCACACATCAGCACAGAGTGAACACACGGATTTGAGGGATACACCTCTAATTGTCACATCCTCCATCTGTGATGGAACAGACAGCTGCACCTCACAGGCAGGCCCCCCACCCCCGGGAAGTATGTTAATGGAAAGTAAAGCGACACCGGATTGGGCATTATTGTAACTCCTGCAGAGAAGTCTCAGTCCTCTAATAAAACATCAAATGTGAAAGGAAGCCAGCAGGTATGTTCATAAAACTTTTTTTTCATTTATTGAAAACCATTAAAATATAGCCACTTCCAATGCATCAGGTACAAGTTAAGGCAGCATGATAACAAGTTGATGTGTTTCTGGTCCCACTGGATCCTTAATGATGACATATTACAATAACAGATCAGCCGTATTTGAATCGTAACAGCCACATAGTTAACCAATTAGTGTCACGCTATCCAACTACACCAAGCGGCCGGTAGCTTTGCCCCTGGGTGGAGTGTGAGGACAGACTTGAATCCATGCTGATATTTAACATTATTTACATCACATTGCACTTAAACATAAGTATAACTCATTAAAAATCAGCAAACAAATAAAACAATACATGTACTGGATTATTACCTCTATATTTAGATAAGTCAAGCACGTGCTCTCTAAGCACCCTACCACTTTGATTATAATATGCCGTGGCACAGTGAAATTATGCAATAGAGCTTGAACAAAGGGACTTAAAAGGAGAGGAAGCAGGCTGCAAAACTCAACTATGAGCATGCGGGCGGACGAGACGGAATACAAGGCAAAAATGCTCAAAAGAGATAAAGGAAGTCCTAGCCATCCCATGGACCAATTCAAGAGCAAGAGGAGGAAAGAGCAATCCTAACTCATTAAGGACAGGAGGGGGGATGGCCAGAGAATGGCCACCAAACTCATTTCATGGCACTGCCCCCAAGCATCCTGGATAAGTGGTAGTCATTTTGAGTGGTGGAGGCATCACCTTCTTCTCACCCATTCCATGAGCAGGATAATCAAGCCACTGTGATAGGCTCCAGCAGGAGTATTACAATTGGCCACAATAATGTGGCTAAGATTGAACAGGTCTGTCCAACCAATCTACCTAAACCAAGGAATGCAGTTTTGTAACCGACCACCAAGCCAAAATATACATCAACTAAATGTTGATGGGGCCCACAATAGGCAGAAATTGGCCTGAGCTAAATGGAAAATTGATATATTTAATATAAAGGGTGGTCACATAAGAATACAGATACATAAATAACCTGGATTGGGCATGCCTTAACCCTTTCAGTGGCAGCCTACTTAGAAATGTTGTCACCCTCTACTGCCAGACCATTTTTCACTATTTTATGCTATGTATGTTTAACTGTGATCATCCAGGAAAATGGTATATTGTTTCTTTTCATCAGATGATCAGAGTTTGAGCTTTAACATGAAATGTATTGTTTGTAATTTTTTCAGTGTTTTCTTCAGATTTGTTGGGTAACAACTGTAAAAAAAAATTATATTTTTTGTTTAAATAATAAATGTAAGTTTTTCCAGAAAGTCATATTTCTTATTAAAAATTCCCATTCCTCCAATAGACGCCCTTTCCTTTCCAGAAGACCCCAAATTGAAAAGAGCATTTTATGACATTTTCAAATTAAATACAACTACTATGTGCACTATTTAAACCCTTAAAATCTAATCAGGCCCTGGCCCTGAAAAGCTGCTGACCAGCATGGCCTATATGAGCCAATGGCTCTTGGAGATGCAGGTAACAGGGAAGGGAGTTATGGCAAGTCACTTGTGGCAAGCCCCTTCTGCCCAATGAATTGGTCTCAACGAACCCTTACCAGTTTACAAAGGGTTACTGCACAGAGAATAAAGTAATTTTTTATACATACCTCAATTCCAGCACCGATCGATGTGTTCTGCACAGATCATTGGCAGGAAGAAGGCTTCCACTCTGATGTCTAGTCGTCACTGCTGAATTATTAAAGTGGACCAACACCCAGGGTTTTGACTATCCTGGTTTTTGGTCCACTTCCCCGGGGCACCCCGATCGTGGGTGCCCCCCTATGTGAAATCCCCCCGATTGCCTGATTCAACTCACCTCACCCCGCTCCTACAGCGCACGTGCAGCGTGCTGGGAGCCACTGAGCTATGCGCGTCAAAGCGACGTCTTACCGCAGCGGCTCTGAGAGCGCTGGCGGACGCATCTCGCGCTTCCCTCTAAGAGGGAGCGCGCCCACTCCGGCTATTCACAAATGGCCGGCACGAGCCCTGCCTGAGAGAAGCGCGAGATGCGGCTCGCGCGTGAGCGGTTGGACTGGGATTCAGGTAAGGTTTGCGGGCGTCCTGGGGGGTTTCACACAGCGGGGCATCCCGATTTTGGATGCCCCATGGGGAGGGATTGGATCTGCCCGGGAATCTTGGATCGGCCCGGCTGGGTGTTGGTCCACTTTAACCTATTACTAATAACCTGACATTTGTGTGATCACCACACTGTAAAAGCTGAAACCAAACCCACATTTTACAATTATTGTAGAATTCAAATGATCATTATCATCTTTTTTAGGATCTCCGTACCGGGACAGGATCAGCATTGCCATCCTCCAGCTTCTAGAAGCTGATGAAATTCACAAGATGAAAGAAAGGTGGTGGAGAGCCGGAGGTTGTCCAGAAGAAAAAAATAAGGAAGCCAGTGCCCTAGGCATCCAAAACATGGGAGGCATCTTCATTGTCTTAGCAGCAGGCCTCATCCTTTCTGTAGTTGTGGCAGTAGCTGAGTTTATATACAAATTGAGAAAGACGGCAGAGCGAGAGCAGGTATGCATTTTTACACAGATTATGAGGTTAATACATATGTAGCAAGTGCAATATTTTCAAATGGACCATATCTAGCAACTCATAGCAACAAATTAGGCTGGACTCAAAGAAGCTAGGCTGTAGAGGGATTCTTTTTGCCAGGCTATAACATCCCTCTGAACACCAACCCCAAAGTGCTTCTCAGCAAGTCAACAATTGTGAGCCACAGCTGGGACTATAGCATTGCAGAGATATATCATGGACATTATAGATAAGGCCATTCCTAATGTATTGGTAACAGAGCCTTAGTATTGTAGGGCAGATATTACACATATAGCCTTGGGACTATAACATCTAAGGGCAGTAATATGGGCTGGGGTATATACTGGTTTGGATACAATGTGGAGACTTGAGGAACAGAGAGTGGAGAGAATGGTTAAAAGCAGAAACTCACACACAGGATAGAGTCATTTCCAACAAGAAATCAGGCCCAAAGTAGTACAGTCCACTAGAAATTCTTCTGGCCCTCCCTGTGGCCAATCTATTCCTGAACAGTATATCAGTTATGCTGGATATAATGAGCTGTTGCAAATGCACATTGCATCAAGGTTAGAAACACCTGACAAATAGGCAGTACATGCTTTTTCCAAAATTACCATTTAAAATAGAAATTGTAGTGCTTCAATGCACATAATATATTTCTTAAAACTGCCAGGATTGCCTTAGCACACTTGTCCCCAACCTGTAATTTTGGAGCCAAGTATGACCACTGACCCTTGATGTGTGGCTTGCGGCATGCCCTGGGTCAATGAGTGTGCCAGCTTACCTGTCTTTGCAGCCAACACTCTTCTCCCCCATTGCAATTTAAACATCTTTGGAGATAGAGGAGCTGCATTTGAAGGGACAAGTATTTTTGGGGGGTTGGGGTTCATGAGTCAGCAATATCTTCATGTTGAATGTGGCTCAAGAACGTCGATCCATGATGAATGTGGCTCTCAAGGTAAGAAAGGTTGGGGACCCCTGCCATAGCACATACTGCCATATGTACTTTATGAGGTTTCATCAATGCTTGTACAGTATTACAACTTGTATTGCATACAGGGTCACCAGTAAGGTTATATTTTGGTAAGTCATAAAATTATCACGCTCAGCAGGATACTAGAATACTATTGCTTTAAATTATACTTAAAGCGGACAAACACCTGTGCAGACACACAACAATCGCAATGCTATATTCCCCTTGAGGATGGCAGCTATTGCAAGAATATTAAGCATTTTGGGGGCTTGTGTGCGGAGGTTCCAGCATTCTGTATGCCCCCAAGCCTGTCTTATTGCAGTGGTGCCCACATCTATGCCTGCACAGGTGTTGGTCCGCTTTGAGGCTAAAAAAAAGGCTCTAGGAACACCATTCCCTCAAATCACAAAGCTCATCTCCTTAAAGTGGACCTCCGGTCCCCAATGATCAGTGGTGTATGCTTTAAACCCCAGCAGATGTTGTGGAATATATTTTTGCAGATGCTGCTCTCCTGGACAACATGGGAGTGGCCATCTTGTTACACATCTGAATGCCCTGCTTACACATGAGTGGGAGGGATGAGGGTACGTTATCTGCTAGCACACAGATACACTGCAACTGAACTAAGAACTGAGCACATTCAGCCGGAGAGAGATTGTATCTGATTCCACACAGAATGTTAGAAGATAAAATCTTTCTCTAGCTGGCTAGATTGATCAAAAGAAAGTTCCCAGCTGGGCTGCTGTGTGCCTGTGTGATTCGGTCTCTGCTCGCTCACAAGGCAGGCTGTCAGTGGAGGCAGCAGCAAAGCTTATTTTGCTTGTTGCTAGTTTTGCAATAAGCAGGCTACATAAGACAGAGAGATCTATGACTTAGAAAGACAGGGCTTATATGCTGCACACACACACACACACACACACACACACTGAATCAACAAGATGGTGGAGAAGAGCACACCTAGTAGGTAACAATGGGGCGGCAGCTACATAGCCTTGAGGCAGTTGCTTAAAGGTTTCTATGAGCTTCCTGAGCAACAATGAGCCATTACAATCAATGGCTTCCTACTTCTGGCTAGGGATTATTGCACAGAAACTTAAGACTGCATGATTGGGTTTTTTGAGGGCTGTCAGGTGCGTAGCAAAATGGCTTCTCCCATGCAGTTTAGAAGCCCTACACCTGCATGCAGTCCACATCTCTGTGCTGCTTAAGCATGTGACTGCCAATAGGTCTGCCCTGTCATTAGGCCTGCCTGATGAAACCAACCTCAGACCGTGAAGGAGAACCCAACAGTTGCTGCACTAGAGGCTCCTAAAACTGTGCAATTTAAATGACAATTTTGGACTCCCTAAATCAGAATACCCCAGGAGGTGTAGCTTAGCCTCATCATTTTAGTAAATGTGCCCTTTTATGACAGTAATTGGAGTTTTTTTCTTTTCCAGCGTTCATTCTGCAGTACAATGGCAGATGAAATTCGATTGTCTCTCACCTGCCAGCGACGTGTCAAACACAAACCACCACCTCCTGTCATGGTCAAGAGTGATGCTGTAATTAACATGCACACTTTCAATGATAGGAGACTTCCAGGAAAAGACAACATGGCCTGCAATACTGGATTAGCACCAGTGTTCCCTTAAAGGGATTTTAGAAATCAGCCCTTTAAACAAATGTTTAGACCCTTAAGCATTTCTGACTTTTAAAATAGTCCAGGGCATCAGACCAAACCTGTGCTCTATAGCCAGAAGTCGCTTGTTTACAAATGAAACATGGAGGGAAATGCCAAGTTATTTTTTTCTTCATTGGACAATGAAAATCCACCAGTACTTGGCGGCACTTTTGAGCATTGCAATAAAATTGCTCCTCTACTTTTTTGTTTATGGAAGTAACAGTTTTTGAGTGGGAGGGAGGAACAGTTCTGTCTTGTTGTACACAGCACACTTAATACATCCATGTGTTCTGCCAAACTGCTCAGTGGGAATTCATATCTCAATGCTGTGCCTATATGGATTTTGCAACAGGCACAGACTTTACAATATGTCTGAATCAGACAGCTAATGGTTCCTTTATTGCGACTAAATCATGAAGATTACTGCTTCAGAACTGATGTTGATGTAAAAAATACATCTTAGCAAAGGAAAGAGAACTTGATAACATTAACAATGACATGCTTTCCCTTTCTTTGGGCAAGATATTTAGCACGAACCTACAACTGGAAAGGAAATCACAAAGCAATCCTATTCTCTTAAATTACCCATGTGTCTGGATTTTAGTTCAATAAGTCTTCAACAAGCTACTGTACCACCCTTTTCAAATGATGCCACAGTCAAGACGCCTCTAAAGGTAGCCAAAGATTGGGATGTACAAGTTTCACAATGATAAAGTCACCAGTAAATGAATATAACCAATGGAGGTAATATTTGCAGAGATATTGGCCCCCTGTTAATCGAAGATCATCTGTATATGAATGCATTGAATCATATTGCAGCTGTCAGAGATTTGTGTCCATGATGTAATTATCCTGTTTCACAATGACAAATACAAAATGTCATACAAAACATGCTCACGCTGGTGCAGTTTCTTTATTTTATAGTATTTAATAAACAGTTCTTCGTGTTGGACAAAGTTACGCAGGGACTGCCATCATAGATTCTGGGCTCCATAACAGTATACATTTTAGGCCCCCAACTGGATACCCTACAAATACTCATCCAAATACCTCCCTCTGTTATTTAAAGGGATTGATGGAAATTGATGGGAATTACGATAAAAAACCTATACTGATTTTTTGTCCCCCACAGCCCCTCCATGTAGCTCCTGTGTTCCCAAATAGCTTTCCCATACAGCAACGACATTTACATATTTACTAATGTCGGGGAGCCATCGATTTAGCAGACGGCCTCGCATGTCCATTGAGCCTTGTTTATGCCACAACACGGGTCTGGAACACCCTGCATCAACACGTCCTCTCCATTTCAATGAATGGAATAGACATGTTAGGGGCATAACACCATCCTCATCGGTAAGTTTAAAGACACCAGAGCTAAACGAAGGAGCTGGGAAAGGGGAAGTACAGACTTGTTTATGCATTATGGGCCTTCTACTCATTCAGTATAACAATTGCACTAAGACTCCACTGAATTCCTCCTATTGACCACACAGCATGCATTCCCCCTCTGTATTTACATCACATCTGTAACATTTAACCCCCCCCCCCGTCCATTATAATTTGAAATAGCCAATTTTCATTAGCCACAAAGATCAATCTTTAGCATTTATGACCCCTTCAGCTTTTTAGCCACTCAGATCTATTAATGCCCCTCAGTGCTCCCCAAATACCCTCTATGTCTGCTCTATAGTGTCAAGACCAGAACCTTTCCTATAATATAATAGAAAGCTATTCCCTTAGACTCAGAAGGCTTGGAAGATAGAAAACCATTGGGTTGTGGGTAGGCACAATCAGGGCTATTATCTGCCCCAGTTGTCAGGCATTTGGTTGGTCACCTGTAAAGTAAAGTGTTGTGTCCAGCACCATAAATGACTAAACTGATGCCTGTACTGCTCTAAAGGCTTCCCTGATATTGTTCATTCATACTGGCAGTTTTAGTCAGGTTTAATGTAAAACTAAAACATGTAAAAGGGTGGAAGGGCCCTAAGCATAAGGAGTATGCACTGATTTGCTGTCACCAGTGCTAATTAATGTAATTAATTAATTCATTAAAATCAAATATCACACAAAAGTTCAAATACAAATGTTACTTCCCTCCCATTTACCCAAAATTAAAGAAGCACAGTGCCCCCCCACATACATTCCACAGCATGGTCATTCAACACACACACTTCTTGCCAACAAACGCCCTTAGTGGCCTGCAATGTTGAGGGGCAATCGGTCTCCTCTACAACTACATAAACTGAGCCAAATGTTAGGGCAATTCAAATGTTAGACAATGTGACTCAGAGAGCAATTTGCCTAGAGACTCTGTGTTTAGGTAACTATTCTTTCTGAAGAAAATATGTATAGTGAAAGTAATATATATATATATATATATATATATATATATATATATATATAATCGCTAAAATGAAAACATGGAAAAAATGTGTTCAGTCACTTACGAATAATGCATCAAATAATGGACACTGCTGCCTTTTTAAAAGGGCATCTCCAAAAAATAGACCTATGCTCAACCTTTCACCTAAGCAACAGCTGGCGCTGTGTCCAAATCTTCTCGAGGATCCAGCCCAGAAATGTGTACGTGTGCTCTAGCTGCCTTATAAAGGGGCAGCACAGTTCTGAGTGCAAACTGTTGGTGGTCTTCAGAATTAAATGCGTTCCATGTACATATATATATATATATATATATATATATATATATATATATATATATTTATATATATATATATGTAAGAAATTCTAGATGGTGAGCATAAGCAGTCAATATTCAGACACCAAGATACAATAGCTGCTGTGGAGGAGAAAAGATCAGTATGAGTCTTTGTCATTAAAACATCTGTTTAAGTTGAAAATAAAAAGAGATTCTAGGGTTGAATTGACTGCAGCAACTGAAGAAGTTTATTATTAGCACAAATTACTTTATTATGTCATCAAACAAAAACAAGGAACACGTTTTTTTTTCTTTTTTTTAATGGTGCCTGAGTTACCTAGTGCACCAATGCATGCAAAAGAAGCAGGCCCAACACATATTTAGGAAATTAAGCCCTGAAAGCTTGAACAAACAAAGGAAGGTTAAGTTTTAGAACTTTGCACTGGTTCATAATATATATTAAATACATTCTTCAGAAAAAACTCTTACTGTACCTTTTATCGACTAGTGAAACATCTTCAAGCAAAGTAAAACACCAAGTCCAGTTGCCTTGATTTATTCCAAGCAATATTCCATGGCATGGATGAATAGACACTTTCAACTCGTCATATAAATTTCAGATTTTTTGAGGTAGCTTTCGTAGGGGTGGAAAATTTCTGTTTGGAGACCCTACCACACTACAATCTTTACTGTATCAAAACCTAGTCAAGTCGTTTTTTTATTGGTTTTATGCTAAATAAGAGAATTTACTTATAATTTACTAAATGCCAGACAAGGGAGAAAAACACCTTTTCCAGTAAAGTAAAGAAGCACCCAGCACATTAGTACATGCCCCACAAATGTCATTGGATTGCTATACTATATTAGCAAATAATAAAAAAGAGGACACATAATAGAAAATTGTAAGTTAAGAGACCCTCAAATCCTGCTAATTTCTAAATATTTATCTGTTGGTCAATTTTATTAAAGGGAAATCTCAAGGTCGCAGCCCACTTGCTGAGCTTGCCCATCCCCACTAAGCCTAATTTGGGAAGGGGGAGAATAAAAGTTTCCAGTTCCTGCAATCACCCTTTATTCACCCTGGGTGCATAGCAATCAATGTATGATCTGCTTCTGACAAGTGCAGAGACTCTTCAGTTACACGTTAGTCACCAAATCATTGAAACACTGGCCTGCTGATGCTACAGCAATTGGGTGACTAATGAGTCTGATGAGTATCTTAAGGTCCTACAGCCATGGCAACTGCTTCTGGTTACTGTCATGGCTTGGGCAAGAAGAGGGGTTGTAAACAGGCTGGAGGTCCACTTAAAAAACAAATATGTTGTTAGAAAGTTTAATACAGTGTTAGGCACTACCTCATTGGGATGTCATGCCACACTTTATCATGTCACTATCACTTCTTTTCCAGCAGTTAAAATACCCCAGCCCCACATAACTGTTTACAAAAGGTTAAGCTATGTAAAAGAACATCAAAGAGTATTGATTGAAACCATGAAACTACTGTAAAGCAGACCTCCAGTCAAAAAATGGAAGCTTATTAAATTGTTGCCCTAAAGTCCATCGCTGGCAATCAGTGATATAAGATTACTGAGAGGGATTAACACCATGCAGATGTTTGGAATAGCAGGCAGATTCTACACTCTCTCTTACACGTGCACAGTGGTGGCCATCTTGATATACACATGTATACATTGTATCCCCTGACTGAGTGCACAGAGAGATACATTGTAACAGCTCCCCTCATCACATTTCTGTTGATGCATTGGCTGCTTATTCAATGTTTGTGTGAACTGCTGCTGGCACCGCACCCCCATTTCTCATCCGTAAGCAGGACTATCAGGTGTGTGGCAAAATGACCGCCACCATGTAATTATAATAGTGATTAATCTTTATGCCATTCCACAACATCTGCATGGAGTTAAGGCCTCTTAAACTGCTTATGTCAGGAAGAAATTTACTAAATATTATTTTTTTGACTGGAGGTCGACTTTAAGTCTAAAGTGGCCATATGAATGTTGTTCTTCCAAGGAGGTTTGGATAGATAAAGATTATCAAACAAAAGTTATTTTATAGGCCCAATTTACATTGGATTAATTAACTAAAGTATTATTTTTAATTGTGAATATGGTATTACCTTCCCTAATAATGATTGACTTTAAAAAAGGTTAATATGAGTTACAGTATGTACAGTATGCAGAAAAATTGTAGGTAGGCAATTCCACATGTGCTTCCCCTGTCCTTGAATTTGGTTTCCTTTATATTTATTTTTACCCAGCACAGACTGAATGTATATCGACTGTCTTACTTTCAGAGCACCTAGATTGTGAGTTAATAATCAGCTTACACAATGTAATAGGAGTTAACAATTATGAGTTAAAAATCAGCTTACAAAATGTAATGAGTGCTTTTGAATACAATGTTTTTATATGTATTGTTATGCTTTTTCGGTTCAGTTGAATTTTTTCAAAGTTAAATAGAAACAAACATCTAATGAATAATTGATTAAATAGTTTATTTGCAAGTGGTATTGTATTTTTTCTGAAGTTCGTAATTCTAGTTGTCTATAATCATAATCAGAAGTTTGCTTTTATATTTCAGTGGCTTCCCAAAAAATATAATATTGTCAAACTATGGTAAGTTTGGCACGGATTATTGTGTGTATTTTGAGTAGGGGTGGAGAAGGGACAGTGAAAATTAAGTTTCACTCATA
Organism: Gastrophryne carolinensis; assembly: GCA_027917425.1. NCBI lineage: Eukaryota > Metazoa > Chordata > Amphibia > Anura > Microhylidae > Gastrophryne > Gastrophryne carolinensis. The sequence goes on from CM051236.1 coordinate 287,290,897, forward strand.
GTTTAATAATGAGCAATTATCAAAATATACCACAGTATTTGCACAGATATTTTTTTTTTTAAATGGAAGTTCTAAAATCAATTGTGTTTTTGTGGTGGGGTGAACGAGTGGCTGTGGCAGGCTTTTGAGGGTTAATGAGATGCTGTGGCATGTGTTAGTCATTTGGTTTTAAACTACTTTCACATATCATAGACACTTTTATAATAATTATAATATTATATTGTCAACAGTACAGTTTATTTTAGCAAATATCGGCAAAAACGTCAGCCGCATCTTAATTTAGCACCGGAGCTACAAAAAGATGACCGCAGTTTCTATGAGTGAGGAACACGTCTAGTGCCAGCACTGCAGCTGGCACTAGACGTGTCCTCACTCATGGGAGCCAGCAGCCATCTTTTTGTAGGCCCAGCTGGAGCCAAATTAAAATGCTGCTGCCACCACTGATGATGAGGAATGGGGCTGTGGTGAGTTCCAGCAGCTTTGGCTGCTGCATCCTTCAGGTGAAGGATGTGTTTGGCCTGGACATTAAACTGGAACATGGACATCTGGCTGAAGTCCATGTTCAGGTTTCGGAATCCGAAGTCGCAAAATTTGGTACGAACCTGAACTTTGTGGTTCGGGTTCGCCCATCACTAATTATAAATGCTGTAAAGTGGTGAAGGAAATCAAGCATCTACTAAAATGACTAGGTCATGCCATTACATACGTACACTACCTTTATTAAAATATTCTGATTTAGTTGTAAGTGGAATATAAATAGTTTTTCATTTAGTGCAGCTATAGGCTTCAAATATATTTTTCATTAAACAGATAAAAAAAGCATTGATGGGAAATAAATATGTGTTTAGGGCAATGCACATTGTTTGGTATATTAGGGATTTATCATAAGGTTTCATATCTACATATGTTCATGTTTACCCGAACCATAAAATTCCTAATAAACCAACAATAACTTGTATATGGGCTGCAAAAAATATTTACCCCATTACTCTTCTGAAGACCTATGGTGCACAACATCAAAGCTCAGAACTAAACCTTTCCACCAGAATATACACCCCCATGCTGTTTTTAATCTTGTTGCAGGAAGGCACATACACCACTGCCACTAGGCACATTGATTTTGTACCTCAACCTAATGCATTGCATTGCTACTTTTAGGCCAAGTATACAATCATATAAGCACGGATAATCTGGTGAAGGGTGTGCATTGCATTAATTTTAAACTTAGCCTTTAAATTTACTTTAAACCATTGTAATAATCTAATGAAGTTAGTGACTGACAGATCAAATAAACACAATGTGAATGATGTACAGTATACAGCCACAAAATAAGAACAAGAGGCAATTATCAGGGGAAACTTTTTATATTGTTTCTTTATTGTGAATACAGAATGTTCTGATTCTAGACTTTAGAGGAAGAGCCATAAGTAGTGTGCAAAAGAAATGAATTATAACTTCCTAAATCCTATATGTTCCTCAGACTTAATTCCATTGTCTTTGTTATCACAGAAAAAAAAAATATTATGAAAAGAGAGAGGGCTCAAAAGATACATTCAGATGATCAAGGCTAGATGTGTTATGTGTTAACATATTAAATTGATGGACCACCCATGTAAAAAAAAAGGGTACTCACATTTTGTCCACTGCATCCAAGCAGCACCTACTGTGTTTTGCTCGTACCTTCTGCTATCAGTCACAGCAGCACTACCACAACCTCTCAGTTTTCTCCAATAGATGGGGCATGTCAGGCCATGGCACACCCCATCCATTGCAATTAATTTAGAGAGCATGGCAGCACTCCTTTGACTGATGTTGGAAGTATTAGCCTGAGATGAATTCATTTCTGACTGCTGTTTAGGGCTGTTTGGGGGGTCAGACCGATCAGCTGCAGTGGGAAAAAGGTAAGTACCCCTTTGTTTTTGTTTTTTAAATGGGTGGTCAATCTCTTTATTTAACTAGTAAATAACGTTTCAGTTCAGTCTTTGTTTGTTTTTACCGGTAGTGCAGAGCAACCGCTTTAGGCATAAATAGGCGTCGGGATGTCCAACTAAATGCCTTAATGGAATTTAACTCTAATAATAATAGGATGAAAAGTAATTCATAATAGTGGAACTGTTACATCCTTATAGGGTCTCTCAGTGTTCCCAGCTAGATTCCATAATGAATTTCAATGGGCTATACCGCATTTTGTCAAGTTCACCTGCCCCCAGGACATAGGATTTTATTCAAATATGTAGTGATCTATAATTATCAAAAGGGATATTTACCTGGGAAGGCTTGCTACATGTATACAAGTGACATGGAATCCAAGTGCGAGCAATCCCCTAATTTTCAGGTAAACCTGGCCCAATGTGTATCCTTATTTGATCTACAGACCACCAAAAGTTAACTCTCATACAAACTTTATTGATTAATACGTCATATGCCCATAATAATTAAGGATAGCAGGCCGAGCGGTCTCCAACAAAATGGCGTCCGCTACATAGGGCATCTGACACTGACAAGCGGCCGGGTGCCGAGCAGCTTCCGCCGTGTGGTGGAACGCATGCGCATTAGTTTAATACCTCCGACGCCGTGCGTTCCAGCGGCCGGAAGCTTTATAGGCGTCCTGCGCACGTTCCTCGCATTCATCCTTGGCCGCATCAGTGCGACGAAGGGAGGAACGGGGGACGCCCCACAGGTGGTGCGAAGACGGTGTCCTTGCCAGCGGGCGTGAATAGCCCTCACTGCGTTTCACCGGCTAGGCAGCGCAGACACGCGACCGCACCCATCGGCACCTGGAGGTGCAGGCACCAGATCATCTATTCCTGATCAACTAACCCCAGGTATTAACTTCTAGCACTATCAACAATAGGATTGGGGCATTAATTTACCCTTTCTTCCCTCCTGACATTCTACAAAGAATATGTTGTATTTTTACAGTTCCCCTTAATGGGGTAATATCAATTAATATAGCATAATGATTTTTGGGGTCTTCACTGTAATGGGGCTATATCAAGTAATATATTATAAGGATCTTTGGGTCCTTACTGCACCTAGCCCAAGAAATGGAATCTTTTTCTGTGTAGCACACGGTGACCTGGGTGGAAGGAATCACTCACAATAATTGATACAGATATAACAATGTACCTAATTCTATTGCTCCTTAGCATTTGGGTTACTAAAGTTTGTCCACAAAGAGTTGACATCTCGACTGACAGAATTCCAATAATTTTTAATCTGACCACTAAAGCTGACTTACATAAAAGGCTTTTAAACCTGCCCCAGCGGTTGCTCAAGCACTTACAGGTATTACCTTTATCTATTTTTACGCTAATGTGCGTTTTTCAACAACATATGTACAAACAAAAAAATGTCAATATCCACAATATGAATTGTCGTTTATGTCATAATATATTTTTACAGATGCAGGAGCATTGAAATTATTTGAGTCCCTGCAAGGCACTGATGAAGCTTAAAAAATAGCGAAACTAGTTTGCCATACCGGACAAGGTTCTATCAATGCACACATTATTGAATCTGTGATTGTACCAATGATTTTTTTTTTTACACTTAAATGAGGGACATTATTTTAATGTGATGCTCACCATGTATGGAGTGTTATAATGCTTTTATGATACTATTTTTCATTAATAAAATGATTGCACTGTATCAAGGAGAAATTATATTTTTGTCTAGTATGAATTGAGCCAGGTTTTTGCCCGAATGAGACATCAGAATTTTCTTTAAACCTTATGTCGAGCTTCCTAAACTGGACCGCTTACCACACTGGCTCAAACAATTCTCTGATTACAGCTTTGTTTCTAAATGTTTTGTAACCAATTTTGTTTCCATGGTATCAGTTACGTACTTATCATACTATAAAAATGTATATAAAATATAAATATATAAATATATATATATATATATAAAGATATATACAAAAAAACTATGAATTTGATATTATTTTAATTTTTAACACTGTGATATATTTGAGTGCACAGTTTGCTGTATGGGGTAATATGGTTTTAAAGTTTTAAATAAAAGCAATGTTTCTAAAAACATGTGGTGTCTTTTATTAGGAGTTTTTATGTGAAAAAGGTTGTGTCTTTTTTATTTTCCTCTATGCCAATTATAAAAAACCTAACTTGAGTTATCATTGTGTTTTTATAGGATAGCATTAAAAGCCTCTGGAGCCAGCCATGGACTCTCGGGGAGGCCGATTTATTAATAGCGCCAGGTAGCGACAGATGAGCGACAGTAGCGTGATTTTCACAGCGCCCGCTAGTATTCGCTGTGCTTGGCCGTTGTTCGGTTGTTGACAGCGACTCAGTCGGTGTGCGGTAATGTTGAATACGGGGTTAGGAGTCGCTGTTTGACAGGTTCCGCGCTGTATGGGAGCGCATGACAACAAATGCCCATAGCGAACGGCTCCCAGCATATTCATTAACAAATCACGCTCAAAAAATTCTCGCGCTGTAAAATGCATGTTTAAACCCCTGAGCGCTGGCGGCGATGTGTTAAAAGTAGTTTTTTAACCCCCAAACAACCTTATTTTTGGAAAAAATAATAAACATGTTTTTATAAACATTTTGTAATATGAATACATTAATATCAGACCTGTAATTTTTTTTTTTTTTTTTACCTTAAAAAAAAGATATAACATTGCAGAAGTGGTCACCGAATTTTTGACATTTAAAAAAAAAAAAAACATTAATATCAATTAATTATGAATATTTAAAGATTGCTCCATTGAAATGCATTGGAGAGCGCCAGGTAGCGAGAGGTCATACCTGGCGCTGTGATGGGATTAGCAGCGGCGCTGTTCGCTGAAGTCTGCAACATGATGAATCCCGCGCTAGCTGACACTCTCGCCGGCGCTAGCCTCATTTAGCGTGATAAATGCGTGATTGTGTTCGCAGCCTGGCGTTCTGGAGTCGGTAGCCGCCGATATCTGGCGCTACCTGGCGCTAGTGAGACACTACCTGGCCCTATCCCTTGATAAATAAGGGCCAAAGTCTCCAGGGCCATTCATTTGCTTATCCCTGGGGAATCTCTATTTGAGGTAATCCATTCGGGTTGAGATAATCATGGAGGGTATTGGAGAACATACGTTGGTTAGAGGGTTTTGGTCCACTTAATGTTACACTTTTCATCAAAATAGAACCTCTGGGAACGTGGCATCTATATACAATCTTTTCATGCATAGTAAAAAAGCCCTTCCAGCTACCTCCATGCACCCATTCTCTCCTCCAATTAGACTGATTTGGGCATGACAACTTAATCAGTGATGCAATGATTGTATGAAATACAGTCAATTAACTTCTTCAGCAGGATCCCTGGCAGCGGATTCTGCAAATCCTGGTAGAAGTAGGTGCCCTTCTTCAACCAGGCAACCGATGCTGAGCGCATTATTTTTTACATCCAAATCAAGCTTAGCATGAGGGAGGGTTAAAGTTATTTTGCCTAGAATTCAACTCACTTTAAATATCAACCATGTAGAATCTACAGCACTTCCTCTTGTGACTGTTAAGTGGCAGTGCTGTAGATTCTATGTGGCTGACATTTTCACCCCGCTGGGAAAAAAAACCTGCTTACCTCTGTCCTTGATCCAGCGCTGTGGGTCTCCTCTGACCCCCCCCCCCCCCCCCCAGGGCCTTCCCTTGGGTCAAAAATGCCCCTTCCTTCCTTGCACCGTGTGCTAGCTTCTGTCATGTAGCTTGCCGCTGCAGGGAGGGGCAGGGAAGTGAGATTATGTAATGTATAGAAGGACGCTTCGTGTGAGCTATCAAAAGTGGGTGCGAGGGCAGGGACTCTTATTCCCTGCACCTTCACCCGACTTCTTCCGATCAATTCCTGCTGTTAGTGACAGCAGAACCACGGGACAGAGCGATTGGCCTTGGATCAGAGGTAAGTTAAGAATGCTCTTACCTGGTGCCTGGGCTGGTTTAGCTTGGGTAGGGGGAATCCACGCCTCAGAAAAAATCAAGGGTTTAGCACCTTAAACATTAAAAGAAAAAGCACGAAAGGGAGGACCCCACACCAGGGTTATATTTAACCCTTGATAGTGTGCATAGCAGTTGTATTGGGGCTTTCACCTGAAATATGTATTTCTTTAAATAAATGAATTTTTTGATTTAAAAAAAATTTGAAAAAATATTATAAAAGAAAAAATTATAAACAAGACTTTTCATTTTTCAGAAAAAACACATATTGATCAAATAGCGACCCATCCCCAATTCCAATTTGATTTGTTTGGCACTGCTATAAAAAAGAAACATCAGGAGCTACATCAAGGAGTACATCAAGGAGTACAGAAGGTACACCATCTGGAACAATCTCACAAAGAGAACCAGGTTAAGAAGAACCTAGAACAGTTACAAGATACACGGAAAGAACTTTTTGCCCTATTTAACAACAATGAGCAACAGTTATTTAAGAACCAAATGTACTATATGCTAAGCTCAAAAAGCAGCAGGTTGTTATCTGGATCTCACCAAGATAAACCTAAAGATGCTCAAGTGAAACAGATTGTAGACTATAAAGGTAATTCACGTAAAATCCCTGAAGACAATTTATCAATTAATTGAAGATTTTATTTAAGAGCTCTAAAATCTAAAAAAGATGAGGATCCAGGGTATACTGAAGCTAGTATGAATACTTTCCAGGCTAACTCCATACCTAGGATTCCATGTGATCACATCAAGACATTAGAGAGCCCTTTTAGCAAAGATGAATTAAGTGCAGCAATCTCTCAACTAAAGGCACATTCCGCACTGGGGCCAAATGGGTTTCCAACCATCTACTACAAATTTCTCAGGTACATTTTAATCCCACATATGATTAGGGCCTTTGAACCTTCAGCCATTTCTAAATCTTTTCTGAAGACCATCGTAATCTCTAAAACAGACAAGGACCCTAGTAGATGTGCTAGAAATTGCCCAATTGCACTATTGAATACTGATGCTAAAATCTATGCAAATGTTTTGGCATATAGACTGAAGGGATTGATTCCCCTATTAGGGTCTAGTGCGCAGGGGCCAGGGGCAACACCATAAAAACTCTTAAAATCCAATATTGGATTCAGAAGAATCATTTTGAAGCACTTATTATCTTGTAACTAAAGCATTCAATCGTGTGGGTTTGGCATGGTTTACACATGTTTTAAAATATCTAGATATCTAGTTAAACAGGGTCATGACCCTGTACTCCACATTATCAGGGGTATCTGCTTCAGGAGTTAAATCCAAGAGCCTTAACCTAACAAATGGTACCTATCAAGGGTGCCCCCTGTCCCCTCTGATTTTTATTCTTATGCTAGAGCCATTTTTGTGCCATGTTAATAATGGACCTGCATCTGGATCTGCACATGGAGTGCAGATAGGGAAAGAGGAGTTCAAATATGCTGTGTTCCATGTCTTCTTAACCTATTAATCAATAAAAAAAAAAAAATCAAACTTAGAAATTAATTATAGCATATCGCCGCTTTAAATATTTCATTAAAGCTACATTAGAAATATGTTCATCTAAGTTAAAATTTGACTGGCAACCTAATCATATTAAATATCTAGGAATCCAGATTTCAAAGGATTTTAACCAACTTTTTGCGTTTAACTATGCTCCTTTTATTTTTTCGCATTTTAAAACCAACTTGATAAAATGGAATAAACTTCAAACCTCATGCTTTGGGAGAAATTCAGTTATTAAGACATAGGATTCTCTACCTGATCCTATCCCTCCCTCTCAAAAAGCTTTCTTAGGAGCGTCAATAGGATGATCTCCAAATATATTTGGGGGCATAAACTACACTGAATGGTAATTAGAGAGCTAATAGGAATCTTGGAAAAGTGTTACTATAAGAACGGCAAAACTGTATCAAAAATTGAGCCTGGATGTTAAAGTGGACCAACACCCAGGATTTTGACTATCCTGGGTTTTGGTCCACTTCAGGGGGACGCCCCGCTGTGTAAAACCCCCCCAGAAAGCCCCCAAAACTCACCTCACCACGCTCCCACGTAGCCACGGACAAGCGGGTGACAGCGGCGGACAAGACAGCGCGTCCGCCGCCGCCTCCCGCGCGCCCCTCTGACAGTGCGCGCGCCCGCGCCGGCCATTCACAAACGGCCGGCGCGGGGGCGCGCACGCCTAGAGGGGCGCGCGATGAGGTACGTTTTTCGGGGGTTTTGGGGGGGTCCCTCACCGCGGGACACCCCGATCTCGGATGTCCCGCGGTGAGGGAGGTGATCGGCCCGGGAATCTTATAGATTCCCGGGCCGATCACCCCTGGGTGACAGTCCACTTCAAAAAAGGAGGACTCAAGGTACTTTATGTGGCCAACTTAGTACAGCATTTGCTCAAATGACACTCCTGAGAGAGGGAGAAAGATTGGATTACAAAAGAGAATGCTATTTTAGGATGCAAATTGGCTACATTGTTCTGGAATCAGGCCTCTCCTAGTAAATCTTTAGTAGAGGACCATCCAATCCTAGCGAGCTCAATTGGCCAACTAAATTGATGGTTAAAGGGGGTAAACTCTTTTGTACTCCCATTTACTGCTGAGAGGAACAACCCAGAATTTATCCCTGGGCAACCAAGTTATTTTTTATCACGATGGAATCCTAATGAAGCGACCACTTTATGGGAAAAATTTCTTGGCTGTCCTATTCAGAAATTAACATATCTGAAAACACAAAGTTGTGGGAGTACATGCAAGTTAGAGGATTTCTTCACAGTATATGTACTAGTATATGTAATAGGCTCATGATCTGACCTTACTCAGATAGAAGAAGCCTGTTTGCAACATGAATCTAAAAAACATCTATTATCTTGGTCACGTAAATGACTGCGAGATGAATGGGAATGCACGTAACCCTTGGTGGGTCTCAAACTATGGGAAAAAAAAACAGAATATAAGTATAGACAAATGGCAGCAGACCTGGCGACTGGTACATAAGTTCTCAAAAAATTTAAGTATGCGTGAACTTAATTATCAAATTCATAATGGTGCCTGATCCCAGCAAAGCTGCATCGGATCAATCCAGTAATATCAGATAGATGTTGAAGATATTAGGCTGAGACTACTGATACTAAAGAGCATACCTGTTGGGAGTGTGGCAAAATAATCCTGGTATGGCAAGAGGTAGCAGATATTAGGATAGACATTTGGACCAGGTTATTAAGTAGCAAACCCCCAGGTATGGAAATACAGAAATACAAATTTATAATGCATGTTGACAATGCAGCAAACCTCCTCATAGCAAAAACATGGCGATCAAACAAACTTCCCACAAGATTTGAGATATCACAACAGATTAAATATATGATTTGGAGGAGTTGATGGCAATTAAAGAAGTTTCTAAGGATGTATATGTTGGGGGGTTGGGTGGGAGAAGATGAGGGTAAATTATGCTTTTTAAGCTTCTCTCTACCTTTTTTTTCTTTCTTTTTTCCCTTCAGTGATTTGGGCCCACATGATAGAACTTCAATTTACAGAAAGCCCAAATTAATGGGCTCTCTAGGGGTGGGAAGTGAAGAAAATGGGTATCTTTGTGTTAGGATCAATTTAAATAGATAATCATGGTCCCTTTTTACATTTTCCTTGAGCTCTGATGTGATATTATATGCTTGACAATATATATGCTGTTTTAACTTATGACTCGCTTGCACTCACTGTATAAACATAAAAAAAGGTCTCAATAACAGAAGCAGATCCAACTGCCTTCTCAACTGCAACTGAATCGGTGCAGTTGTATTTGGTATATGTACTGCATTGCACAAGCAGGTTACCAGGCTCAATTCCACTATTCCAACAAACATTGCTGTCATGTTACGGGGAGGCCGATTCATCAATAGCGCCAGGTAGCGACAGATGAGCGACTGTAGCGTGATTTTTTCAGCGCCAGCCAGTATTCGCTGTGCTTGGCTGGCATTAGCTTGATGACAGCAACTCAGTCGGTGTGCGGTAATGTTGAATACGGGCTGGGGGGTCGCTGTTTCACAGGTCCAGCGTTGTATGTGAGCGCCTGACAACGAATGGCCAGAGCGAACGGCTAGCTTCATATTCATCAACAAATCACGCTCCGAATGTGCTGTCGCTGTCCATTCCTTGTTTAAACCCCAGAGCGCTGGCGGCGATGTGTATTAACTAGTTTTTAACCCCTAAACAACCATATTTTTTGAATGTAACATTATACATGTTTTTAGAATCATTTTGTAATATGAATACATTAATCTCAGACCTGTTAGATCAATTCTGCACATATTTTTTTTAATTTTTTTTTTTTACTTAAAAATAAATCCTAACATTGCAGAAGTGGTCTCCGATTTTTTGACATTAAAAAAAAAAAAAAAAAAAAAATACCAATTAATTATGAATAATTATAGATTGCTCCATTGAAATGCATTGGACATCGCCAGGGAGCGACAGCTCATACCTGGCGCTGTGAGGGAATTTGCAGCGGCGCTGTTCGGTCCAGGCGGCTTCATGATGAATGCCGCGCTATCCGTCGCTCTCGCCGGCGCTAGCCTCATTTTGCTTGATAAATGCGTCATTGTGACCGCCGCCGGGCGTACTTGAGTCGGTAGTCGCCGTTAGCTGCCGCTACCTGGCGCTCGTCAGACACTACCTGGCGCTATCGCTTGATGAATAAGGGCCATAGTTTCTCTGTATCATTATTGTGAGACTAGATTGGATGCTCTGTGGCAAGCTTCAGTATGACTTAAGATTTTAAAATGACAGGGTCATTTTAGATGTAAACAAAATTGCATATCATATATACAAATAAAAGTGTTATGTTCTTCTTTATTGCCATGCATATGCAGGTGTTAAATGAATTACTTTTAAATAGGCAGCAGTGGGTCTGCCTATGCTAATGAAGCCATAACAGTGCAATTAGTGGAGACAGCAAAGAAACTGATGAGGGTCTTGTGTTGTGCTAAAGTCAGCTCTTTCATATAACTTTATGTATTGTAGTGAAAATGCAAGCCGTTAGCGCTGTTTTATCTCTGACCGATCCTTCATCGCTGTGGTACGACAGTTTTGTGTTTCCTGCTGATAAATGTAATGCTTAACCCTTCACTGCTAGGCAGGATGTAGGAATCAAGATGGCTTTTTACCGTTCTTATAGTAATACTTTTTCAAGATTCCTATTAGCTCTCTTATTACCATTCACACTTTTAGATATCTCTTTTTAAATCAGAAAGGGCAGAATGAGATTAAGAAGTACATCACATATTCTTGGCCTTAAAAGTAGGAACAATTCTTTTCCCAGCATGCCCCTTAATGCACATACCAGGAATAGCAAGTGCTAAAGGATTAATGGAGGTTTGGGGAAATCCTTGCAGTTAATCTTTCAATGCAACAGATCAGTCTCTAATTGGATTACTGTAAAAAAGAAATCAATACTATCGCTCCCTATTATAAGTGTCGCCTTCTAACGTTCTCTCATACTAGTAGACTTCCTTAGCATTGTCATTAGACTGAGAACAATGCATATTTAAAGCTTTCCCCCAGAGAGGCTTAAATCATTTTTACACATCTTAGTTAATACATTTTTCACACAAAAAAGACAACAGACATTCAGTGGCTTCCAGGCTCTGTAAAATAGTACCTATGATGTAATGTATTATCCTAAAAAATAAAAAGGTCTGTTAACAGTAAAGCCCATTTTTTCATAAACAACCCAGCTACAAAGATATTCCTAACACAGTTAAATCCTATTCATTATGTTCCTCCGGTAAAGGAGCCAGCCATTTAGATTTTTCAATGCAGATAATCAGTTTATTATGGCATCCGATAGTCCCCCAACAATTAATAATCTGGTTAAAATACAGTACTACATGAATTGAACAACTGTGCTTTAAGTTGGCCAAAACTAGCAGTAGAGTCTACAAGACTCTAGGAACCTGGTTCATCAAAGCACTGTGCCAGTTTTACGAAAGTTTGAGCACATGATACACTAGTTTTGTGTGCAAAGATTTTTCATATCAGTGCAGGCCAGTGCAGGCCAGTGCAAGTGTGAAACAGGTATTTACTAATACATGAGTGCATATTGGTAAAAAAGGATACCAGGCATCAACGGGGACACCATTCAGCCTTTACTCTTGGTGATATTCTTTCATGTTGACTTTGATTGAGCATATAATCCAAAGTGGAGCCTAGGGTCAAATATTCCCATAGGGACCACAAAAAAAGGAGTACAGCCTGTAAACAATCAATGAAAATGTATTGAAATATCAAAAGACAGACGTTTAAAACCAACACTAAAGACATATTAAAACATCACCCCTCACATGGTCCTGTTAATATTAAATAAATAATGTATATAGAAAAATTGCAGTCCGTCCTCAACAATCACCCATATAGTGCAAAATTACTGTTATAGTTAGAATTACTTATGCTCACAACTGGTATCACATATATATATAACCAATCCTCCTTTGTGCCGGCACAAAGACTCCCTAAATAAACCAACTGCTTAACATATAGATATACGGTGCATTGCCACACAAAACCTCACTATGTGCTTAAAAGTCTATATCACAAATCTAAGTGAGAATGTCAAGAGCAATCAAAAATTATACATTGTGCAAAATATCATTAAAAGTGTACATGATTAAATACAAAGCAGATTCATAAACCAATCAAAATAACAAAGTCCAAAGACACACAGATCAACAAATATACAAAAAAAAGGAGAGATACTCAGCTGAACCATTAGATAGCATATAGTCAACGGGGAGGACAGACAGGACATGGGGGTGCTCCACCTGCGCTTCGCGGTGCCAAAGACCGCTTCTTGCTTGGGTGAGAAGTCTCACCCAAAAATACATTTTCATTGATTGTTTACAGGCTGTGCTCCTTTTTTTGTGGTCCCTATGGGAATATTTGACCCTAGGCTCCACTTTTTTCTCTTTTTGTATTGATCCAATTGCACTGCATAGAGCACCTTAGGAAAGCATTGGCACTTTGATGAGAATATTTTAGGGCAGCACTGACACTTTACATTTAGAATAATTAATTTATGAAATTGATTATTTATTGCCTTTTTGTGATGGATCATAGTTTTGGACACAGCACGAAACTTCCTTGGCGGTGATGTCCCTGCTGAAGAAATACGTTTTTACCCATTTGGTTTCATTACTGTGGTGGTGCAGAAGTGATATTTTTTGTGAATTAGCTATGAGTGCACATACACTTGTAATTTCATTGTGCCTGCTTTTTGTAGCCCATAGCTTGCTACTCCCATAGAATACACTGGGAAAATCATTCTGTATGTTATGGCTTAAATAAAATTAACCCATGACAATTGGAAAATAAGAGGAGTAAGTGTAATTTATGGCTCTTTTTTATTTTGTTTTTTTAACTTTTTGGAAAATTATTTATTTTACATCTTATTTTACATCTTATGTCTGTCTTATTTGTTGCATTTGTAACATGATTGCTTTTCTGCTTACATTTTTTTGTACTAATAAGCAACTCTTTTCATCAGAAGTGTGTGTTTTGTGTGCGACAGTCTGAGCCACTCTGTGCCAATAAATATGGATGGGCTATATAGGAACATACTGGCGCAACATTGGCACATCCTATAAGGAGGCTGTCTCATTGTTACTAGTTATGCACACTACGCCAGTTTTTTATGCTGAGACACTTTACACCACACAATGCACTGGAAAATGAGTGCCCTGTTTTTACTATGGTGTTATGGTGGTGAAAAGGGCTCACCGTTGAAATATTAATAAATCAAGTCCTAGGTTCAGATGCAATTCCTCCCTACGAGGCATCTTGATTTAGGGGGCCCTCATAGTGTGAAAACCCTGGCCTCTCTGTATGCTAAACTCATTCTAAAAAACAGCCATTATGATTTCTGGAAAGAAGCATGGCATCTCCTCTGCCCTGCACACTTCCACTAGTAGACCATGAACTGGATGCTGCTGCTAAGCTGATTGCCATCATGGGATCCCAGAATGATAATAATATACAGCCGGGGGGGGGGGGGTTACACACTGTGGTAAGCCTCCTAGGGCAGGATATCACCAGTGTCTCCCTAATTTTTGATAGGTCTGCTTTTGTAAATTCTTCTAAATAATGTATTTACTTTCAATGTTTTATCCTCTGTGTACACATAATGCCTGTACAATGTGTTATTTGAGCGAGATCTTAAATAAAGCTTAGTGGTTTTAACGAAAAGTCCATTTTACATTTTACACTTCATTACTTTTCAGCAGCCATGTCTATACTGATACGAAAAATTAAATCATGAGTAATGTGGCACCTGCTCTTTCTGCTTTATACCCTGCAAAGTTTTAAGATATCAACGGCTGTTGCTCTGTTATTCAACAGTACTGTGAGAATTATTGTACAATGTTTAGATGATGCCACTGTAGCCTATGGGAAAAAACATAATTAAGATGATGACCACTCAAAAAGCTTTTATCTATACAAATATGTGTGGTTCAGGTAAAAACTTTGGTGGGGCTATCTTCTAAAAGAAATCATAACCAATATCTTCTTGCCTGGCTCCCAAATTTGTGAACAATTTAGTCTCCTGAATGGCTCATCCAAATTTATGTAAACAATTATAACTAATATCTCCTGGAAACAATATGGCCAAATATGTAAACAATTATTATAATAAAAAATATCAACAAAAATATCAATGATTAATACAATAATAACTTCTGTCTAGCTAAACCAGATATATGTAAATAATTTAATAATAACTAAAATAATGTATATATATATATATATATATATATCAGCTAAAATAGACAAAAAAAAAGAAAAAAAATATATTATTATTATTATTATTATTATTATTATTATTATTAATAACAATATCTGGCCAATGGTAACACAATAGATACAGACAAAAGATTATAGGAACTTTTAGATATCTGGTAATCCAAAGAAATCACTGAGACAAATAAAGACTTTTATTAGGGTACAATGCAATAAAATGTTACAAACCAACAAGATACAACACTCTGATTGAGAGTTATATGACCAGCACACTCACATACAGTGGTTAAGGTAGACTTTAGAGCATTATCTGATCAGCAACGATACATTTATCCTCCTGACAGGGAAATCCACAAGTGATCCTTCAAGCTGGCAGCCTCGTCCTCCGCTGTCCTCCTAGGGCCCTCTTTCTAAGGATCTCTTCCTAAGGTTCTCCACCCTCTTCTAGTGCCCTCTGTCAGTTATACTCGATATTACATTGATGTCCAGACTTGCCCAGCCAGTTTTGCAAGCCTGAAACTTGTGAAAACCTGTTTTACTGGACTCTAGGTGGGTATGTATCAGCATTTCCCAGTCAATGAAACTGGCTTTGAATATTCTCAGGATCTGCCCTCTCAAACCTGATTTTAAAACCTGTTTTGTATTAGGGGGAGAAAAAGAAATGTGAACTGACGAGCCTCTGAGCTGGTGAAAGATATCTAAGGCCCTTATTCATCAAGCGATAGCGCCAGGTAGTGTCTGACGAGCGCCAGGTAGCGGCAGCTAACGGCGACTACCGACTCAAGTACGCCCGGCGGCGGTCACAATGACGCATTTATCAAGCTAAATGAGGCTAGCGCCGGCGAGAGCGACGGCTAGCGCGGCATTCATCATGAAGCCGCCTTGCCCGAACAGCGCCGCTGTAAATTCCTTCACAGCGACACGTATTACCTGGCGCTACCTGCCGCTCTCCCATATCTTTCAATGGCAGACGCTGCAATGATTGTTTTTAGTGGTTTTTTGGTTTTTTTATTGGCTCAAAAATTCCACACATGTTTAGATTGATTTGTTGAAAGAATCTGGCTGGTTTATTATTTTTTTTTTTTTTTTTTTTTTTTTTACAATGTAATAACGTGAGTGACATGGGAATTGCATCTCCTCCACCCAAACTCATTGGCATCAATTTCGCTGCTTTTACACACAAACGGGCCTTGTAAAGCTATTTTGTAGCCTGTCAGGTTGGGCGGTCACGTTCGCTCTTAGAAATTGTCAGCGCCCAAGCTATTCGGCAGCCCTGTCCTTGATGAATCTGTGTTGGTCAGTGTTTGTGCAGTCGCTGTTTTAATTCGCTATGTGGCGGCGCGAGCGTCGCTGTGCCTCGCTGCGCTGCGTTGTGCGTCGCTGTGCTGTTCATACATGTGTCCTTCTGCCATTTTCAAGGAATTCACTTCCCGCGACTCCAGTCGTTGTTAATGAATACACTGTAGTTGTGAGCGTGCCTGGCCACATATTGCAGATTTTTCAATCATTCGTACCAGCTCATAACAACCCGTTATGCATTCTCATGTGTGCCACATTTTCAGGTAGTTGTCTAGTTTCATTGTGTGTTGACTTTGGGAAGGAATAAGATTTGGAGAATTAAGCACAACGGTGTATGCTTTAGAAGGACCTATGCATTACAGTATGTAGAATCCCCTGCTAAATCAAGCTAATAATGCGTTGTGCCTTTGGCCCTAGCTTGTTATGCAGCGTCATTTTAATGGTTTTCCGCCACTTAGCGTGCACATAGCTGATATTAGCTTGTCCCTGTTGCGCGCATGTTTGTGTTAGAATTTTGTAGCTCAGTTGCTAGCGTCATATCCGGTTCCGGGATCCTCCTTTGCGTTTCAACGCCACCTTAAGTTAAAAATGTCTAGCGCTTATGGCGATAGCTTGTTTGCAAGCGTCATTTTACTTTTTCCGCCACTTAGCTTGCACATAGCTGATATTAGTTTGTCCCTGGTGTGTGGATTTTGTATTTATCATTTGTAATCCCAGTTGTTTTCGTCATATCCGGTTCCGGTCTCCTCCTTTGCGTTTCAAAGCCACCTAAAGCTAAAAATTGTCTTGCGCTTATGCCAATATCTTGTTATAAAGCGTCATTTTACATTTTCCGCCACTTAGCTTGCACATAGCTGATAATAGCTTGTTCCCGGTGCGCGGAGCGTTTTTTTTTTTTTTTTTTTTTTTTGCCATGTCGCTTTGGTCATTTCCGTTTCCTGTTTCCTCCTTTGCGTTTCCACCATGCTGCCCAGGAGAAGGGTCATGCGCCTCCCCAGCTCCTCCTCCGACTCCGACCCCACCACCCCTCCCCCACCTCCCCCACCTACCTCACCTCCCCCACCTCCCCCACCTACCTCACCTCCCCCACCTAGCACCCCTCCCACCCCTTCCCCTCCTGGGCAGCCAAAAAAGAAAAGGTTTAGAGTGGATAGCCGCGTAAATGGGCAGGTTGTAAAAGTGAGTATTATTTGTTTATCTTTTATGTTTAAAGTTTAACATCACACAGGGAGGATTGGCCCAGAACTTATTTTGTTTTCTGGCAAAATTGGATCACTCCCCGTGGGGCATCCCCAATCTGGATGTCCTGCGTGGATAAACCCCCCTGGAGGCCCATAAAAAATACCTCAGCCCAGTCCCATCTGTGCATGCGTGAGCTGCGGATGCCTCTTGCGCTTACCTCTAGCAGGGTGTACCCCTGCGCAAGACATTTGTTAATGTTCTGCGCAGGCGCACTCCCTGTTAGATTCAAACGCCACGCGTACTTTGGCGCCCAGAGCCAGCTGAGCTGGTATGCACATCCAAAGGGCCTTGTATGCAGCCCTGTGCTAGGCTGGCGCAGTCACGTGGGAGCGTGGTCAGTGGTGTCTTTGTGGCCTTCCAAGGGGGTTTCAGACAGCGGAACACCCAATATTGTTGTGCAACACCAAAGTGCACACAAACCCAGAATATTGAGAATCCTGGGTGTGGGTCCACTTTGATCTGGTCTCTGTATAACTGTTTATGCCATTGTTCGGATCTCATGTATTGATTAGTGTTTCTTTTTCATTTCTCATAGGATTTCTGCGTCATGCAATACGACTATGCCCGTGGGGGCAAGAAGCGAATCGCCATGGAGGTGAAGGCGACAGTGTCCCGGCGCTTCAACACCCAGCTCACGGTCCGAGCTATCCAACAAAAATGGTCGGACTTCAAGCGCCGGGACCCTGAAGGCGTGTACCGCCTATATGATGCCTACGCATCAGGTAAGTTAAAGCTTATGCAATGTTTATACTTGTTTGCTAATCATCTGCTAACCTGTGTCCATTTGTGCTCTTTATATTAATTATTTTCTTTCAACCCCTCCACACAGATAAGCGTCCTCCCCTGGGGAAACGTGGGAAGGGATTCCTCCCCCGAACCAGGCAGGCGGACTCGGGGGAGTCATCGGGGGAGGGTCCCTCCCGCGGGTCCTATTTAGAGGACCCAGGGGAGGAAGGGGATGACGCCCCAGAGGAGTGTGCTGCTGGGGGGCTGGCAGGATCAAGCCTCAGCTCCTCACACTCTGACTCTGAGGAGTCTCAACAGCCAAGGGGCCAACCTCAAGTGGGGAGTCCAAGTGGGGTGGAAGGAGTGGACTCTCCCACACTCCCTGAAGGAGCAGGGAGTGAGAGGGAGGAGGTTGGCCCTTTGGCTGGTGGATCTTCAGACCAGAGTGTGAGGAGCCGAGGCTCCCCGCCTCCTCCTCAGAGCCCTCCCTGGGCTTCAATTGGCGGATCATCCCCTGGTGAGTGTTATTTTTGTCATTGTTAGTCTGTGACAGGTTTCATCTGACCATTTGTGCTTAGCCCTTGCCATTCCTCTCTAATTTGCAGGGCATCATATAGGCGGCACCTCCATGGCGTATTGGCGTCAAATACTCCTCGGGCATAGTCGTGGTAAGTGTATGTTGTTAGCCATCTCATTCCCTAATTTATGACATTCATTAAAGTGGACCAACAAACATTGGTGATATTGCTTGGATTCTCGCCCCTTCCCTGCCCAATCACATCCCTCACCCAGGGCCACCCCCCAACAAAACACCACAAACTACTTACCTCTTTGGGGGTGGCAGAAGCCATCGTCCCTGCCTCCTGTGTGGCACTCTAGATGTGTGTGCGGTTGCGCTCTGTTTCATAATGGCATGCGCGTGCGCACACACTGGAGGAGTGATGTGCGGAAGGCAGGGGCGGTGGCGGACTAAAATTGTGTTGCTCGGCCAAAGTAGACGGGACTGAATATTAACAATCCTGGGTCTTGGTCCACTTTTAACAGACACGTTTCCTGGTCCATTGTCACAGCTGGTTAGCTAATGTACATTAACATCACAAACCACACTACAGTGCTAGCCAACTGGCAACCACCCCTATCTTTATGCCCACACCATGATGTTTGGTAGCAATTTTTACATTTGGTTAAGTTGTTAAGGCAAACACATGTTGCACACTAGTAACATTAGACAATCAACTGCTAATGAGTCATTTACATAGCACTGTCAAGGTTAGTTACACATTAGCTTTATGGATACATGTTGGAACCATAACGAATTTACATTAACTAATGCACCAGGAAATGTGCTAATTTATTTAAACCTGTATGTAACCATGCAAGGATTTTATTTTTCAGACTCCATAAGCAGATGGATGACAAAAAGTCAGGTGTCATTGTCCCACTAATTTTGGTTTTGTCTTTTGCTTTTTCTGGACAGATGTTGCTACGCAGACGGAGCCAGAAATGCTCCTCCCCACCCCAGCTCCAGGGACGGCCAGCAGCATGGTCCCCCGCCACAGCTGCGATGGTGAGTACATCCCACTTCATATGCCTTATCAGTAGTGAAACATGTATTATAGTCACATCTGCAGACATTTTAAATGTACCTATGTGTGACTAGCACACACATCTATGTTCAATTTGTTTGTACATTAATCCAACATGCCTGTCTGCATGCTTGATTTGTGACTTACATTATTGATTTTGACACATAGGGACTATTTGTGGCTTAGACACAACCAAATGGCCCTGATTAGGTGTTGACCTATAACATTATAGGTCAAACTAGTTGCCTCCTTAGGCCCTGATGTTTGGATGTGACTAAACACATAAATGTCCTTACTTGGACTTCCACATTCTTGGATTAGTAAGAGTTAACCTGGACCAACACCCAGGGGGATTTTTGGACAATAAATATCTACTTGAAAACCCACAAACACCTAACACCCCGCAGAACATCAGAGACTTGCATGTACCGCGGCTTTTAAGCACAAAGAAAACCCATAATGATCTGAACTGATCTGCCGCTGGCTCCCGCGCACCACTCCAGACGTGCATTTGCCCGTGGCGGCCCTCTGTGAATGTCCACCGGGGGCACACGCGCAGCCAGAGAGTGACATGCGTGAAGCAGCGGCGGAAGAGGCTTGTACGTTCCTGTTCCCTGGCTAGACGATAGTGTGGCTTGTTTAGGCTATTCCCGTTGGAGCGTGGAGAGGTGAGTTTATCTGGATTACTGTGGGGATACAGACATCAGGGAATACCAGATCTGGGAGCAACAACGGGGTGGGACCAAACCCAGGAGAGCCTATATCCTGGGTGTTGGTCCACTTTCAGAGTAAATGCATGTTGTGCACACATGTTAACAAGCCACTAGGAAACCGAGAGTTAAACATTATAAGGGCACATTGGTCCACAAGGTTAATGTGAGTGTCAGCTATTTAGAAACACTGACATTACCTTGCTACATCTGTGTATGATGAGGGCACTTTCTAATTGCTAATTTGTTTTTCTTTCTACATCTCTACAGCTTGTGTACACCAGCATCGCAGACTGTGGCGGGCGTTCAGACAGCTGAAAGCTATGCTGCTGGCCAAGAAGAGGCGTCGGCGACGTTAGGGTGGGGGGGGATCTCTGGGCTTTTAGCCTTTGTTGGGCTATGTTGGGCCTGTTGGCCTTTTTGTTATTGCCCTTTGTTGGGCTATGTTGGGCCTGTTGGCCTTTTTGTTATTGCCCTTTGTTGGGCTATGTTGACCCTGTTGGGCCAAATTTGGATTAAAAATTTAGATACCTCATTACTGTGTTGTGCCTTTACCAGCATAGGTTAACTGCCAAATAACACATGATGTGTAAATTTCATCAGCCATTTTGTGCCTTTTCATGTCTAAACCCTAGTAAGCTATGTGAACAAATGTGGCACATAAATGGTTGCATCATTGTACACATTATGGAGCAAATCATCCATGACTGTGTATTTTGCTTTGACATGTTAGGAAAAACACAATTTCGAGGTGTTTTTAAAAAATATATTTACACAAAATAAAAATATAAAGAAAACAATATTCTTGGCTGGGTGGCCGGGGAGGTTGGGAGTCCTCACTAGGGGTGGGGTGGGGGCGCGGTTGGGAGTCCTCACTAGGGGTGGTGTTGCGGGACAACAGTGCAGTCCAAAAAATAGACTGCTGGTGTATGAGCTGATGTATCGACAACAAAGTTTGTTGCTGCTGCTGAATTACCAGCAAAGTTTGGTGCTGCTGCTGGATTGATTGCTCCATTATGTTTCCTATGCGACCAAGCTGTTCTGATAGTCTGCCTTGTTCCTGTAGGTGGATTATTTGTTGCTGACACATCATCACTTGATTTGCCAACGCCGCAATGCGCTCATTAGTTCCAGCATGCGGCTGATGGCGACTGTAGTCCTGCAGCATCCGGACCCCTAGATCATAGAACTCCCGGGATGTTGGTGCCCCAACTCCTCTTGCTGTAGTTGTCCCCTAACAAAAAACATAATAAAAATATATAAGAAACCAACATCCATGCAGCTAGGCACCTCTTAAACATTTCCCATTAATAGTACCTAAAAACTTACCCTGGGTTGATCGGCCGAAGCTTGGCCGAATGGCACTTCAGTTGAGGTTCCCGGTTGTGGCTCTGGTTCGGCCAGCCCAGGTTGGCCTTCTGGATCCCCAACCTTTAAAAATATAAAAAAAATAAAGATTAACATGTTGGTTCATGGCCTACCCAGGAACATGGCAATGGGTTTCAATGTCTGCCAAATCAGCCAGGTTACCTCAGTGACATCCGGCACAGGTAGGAGAGGGGTCTCGCTGCCAGAGGGGCAAATCGACATCTGAGAGGTCCGGCAAGCTGGCATATGCTAAACAGAAAATGCAGGTTAGTAGGTCCGTGTAAAACAAACTTAAAGTGGACCAACACCCTGGATTTAGAATATCCTGGGTTTTGGGCCACTTCGGCGGGCCAACCCGATCCGGGGTTCCCCGCTGTGTGTAACCCCCCAGAAAGTCCAGCCAGGTATCATGAACTTCCAAGGGGCGGCCGGCCACCGCCACCTCCCTTGCGTCACTTTAGGAGCGCACGTGCCCGTGCCGGCATTCACTGACAGCCGGCGCGGACGCGTGCACGCCTACAGGGGCGCAAGGGAGGCGGCAGCGGCCGACAGCCGCCAAAGATATGGTAACAAATGTGGGCTGTCAGCTTGTTTCAGTGAGGGTTAAATTAGCATGGCAATTAGGCCGCTGGCCCATATTAATAATCCACTACATTGATCAGAAATTTTGCTTAAGGTCCTCCCACACCCATTTTTACCACAAAATAAAAACACATCAATTATTGCAAATTACCTTCAATGGAAGCCTGGGTTAGGCTAGAGGTTGGCTGAAGTGCTGGCTGGCTGGGCTCGGCCAAATCCACAGCGCCATGTGCAACTAGGCAGAAAGCAAAAGACAAAACAAAATAAAAAAAAAAAGGATGTTTAAAGTAATAAATCACAGGTCCTAATGTTAGTTGGGGGGAAAGACAAATAAAATCACATACATTATCATTACCATGAGTAAATATAATCAAAATAAATACCTTCAGGCCAACCTGTGGTGTCATCCCCAGGATCCACACCCTGCAGCCGAGCCATTGGAATTTTGCCCTTCAGCATCTCCTCATACGGCCTGTAGGGACTCTTTGGAGCGGGGATGGTCCCACTATCCACATCAAGATCGTGGCTCATCTTTTTCATAAGGGCCCCTCGCAAAGTGTAGAAGCGTTTCCTGCAGGATGGGCCACTACGTGGGTGTTGAGCACTGCTAGTAAGCTCCTCACCAATGGCATCCCACAGTCTGCTCCTTTCTTGCTTGCCAATAGCCTTGCTTTGGGAGCCAAATAATAACTCCCATTTAGCAAGGACTAGGCGCACAAGATGATTATTCTCCGCCAAATTAAATTCAGGCTCCCTCTTGGCACCTGGGCGCCTAGCCTGGGGTGCTGCCCCACCTTCAGGCTGGGCCCTTTTCCGCAAGGGAGGTCTGCGCACAGCCCCCACCACACTCCTACTTGGTCCAGCTGTGGCCGGCAGATTTCCTGAATTTGGCTACATCCTGTAGCTGCACACACACACCAATACGCAACCAACAAGCACGCATGCAGACTACAGAATGGAATCGCCATCTGTTTGGGTTGGCCAGGTTTTATGTGCTCTAACAGCCAATCACAAACAGGTACAATTAATAGATTGCCACATACTGGCCAGGTTGTTGGAGCCACACCTGCACTGACTGAAGCATGTGTGTTAGGCAATTAACTCATTACATACCTCATTAGCCAAACAACACACAAACCTAAACAACAATGGACTCATGCCTCTTAAACAATTGGGACATGTGGCGAGCCTAACGGCTATTCAAAAATACAGCAGCCTACCTTTCATTGGCCCACCACAGTATTTCCGGCTGTGAGCGTTAATGCACGCAAGTTAAAGCTAATGTACGCTATTAGCGCTATTAGCGTGCGCGTGCGCACTCCCTTTCACGCACACCTGGATCAGCTAATTGGCGCCCGGAAATAGCAGAGCCACGCAAAAGGCGGCAAAGCGGACCAGTCCTTTTTGAAAGAGAACTATAAATGGCTGGATTTGAAACAAATCAGGTAATGTTACACTGTGGCAAAGGCTGTGGTGTGGTGCTTTGGTCCCTTAGCTCATTAGAGTGTCTGGCTGGGTTTTGTCCTCACTCTCTGTGGCTTGTTGGGTGATTTTGGACATCAGTGCTGTTTCTTTAGGAGATTGTTTTTTTTGGCATATGCATATATTGTGGAGCATCCAGCAAGTGAGGCTTGATTTTTGTGCCTTTTGTGGGCTGTGCAGCAACTCCCCTCTTGGTTGTGCCTAATTTAGAAAGGGTTCTGACCACTATCCTTCTGGTTTAGTGGTGAGCTGCATTGTAGTGAGTGTGTGAGGAGTGTGATTGTTTGTGTGTGTGGTGTGTTTGTGTTTTTTGTATTTGTTTGATTTTTTTTGAATATCTGTTTGTGTGTGATGGATAAGAGGGTGATGTATGGGGTATGGGTGCAGGGATGTGTGAGAATGCTGGAAGAGCAGGAGGACAGGGAGGGGGGTGTTGTGAGGCTTAGGACACCCCGCTCCTTTGGAATCCGCCTTTCAGTATGGGACTTAAGTGACGAGCAGATCAGGAGCCGCTTCCGTCTGAATCGTGCTGCACTACAGTCCCTATATGATCAGATTAAGCACAAAATCGATCCATCCACCAAACGCACTCAATCCATTCCAGGCATAGTACGCCTGTGTGCCACTCTTAATATTTTGGCACGAGGGACCTTCCAGGCAACCTCAGCCCTCCTCAGCGGGATAATCCAGCCTACTATGAGCCGCATAGTAATCCAGGTAGTTCTGGCAATTTGTGATTTGATCCCAATTTACATCAAGTTTCCTGAGGATGAGGAGGAGGTTGCCAAAATAAAACATGCCTTCTATCGAATGGGAGGGATCCCGAATGTGCTAGGGTGCGTTGATGGTACACATATCCCTTTCCGCCCTCCCCGTGCACAGGAGCTGTATTACCGAAACAGAAAGCAATTCCATTCCTTGAATGTGATGGTGGTGTGTGACCATGAGATGAAGCTGCGGGCGGTGAGATCGGGGTTCCCCGGCTCATGCCACGATTCTTACGTCTTGCAGCGGACAGTCCTGTGCCGGAAGTTTGAGAACAACGAAATGCCAGCTGGCTGGCTACTGGGTAAATAAGAAAACATGTAAATAAAAATTTCCTAATAAATGTGGCCTAGAAAGGCAAACTGATGAAAAAAAAAAATTGACATGTACTAGTACTAATTGCTGTCTCTCTCCTTGTGTTTTTTCTACAGCGGATAAGGGATATGGGCAGAGAACGTGGGTGCTGACTCCGGTCAGGAGCCCACAGACCTCTGCCCATGAACGCTACAATGCAGCACACCGCAAGACCAGAAACATTGTGGAAAGAACCATCGGCCTGCTGCAAGCACGCTTTCTCTGTTTGGCACGCCCAGGAGGAGAGATGCTGTACAGTCCACAGAAGGTGTCCAAGATCATCCTCGCCTGCTGTGTGCTCCACAATATATGCATCTGCCACAGAATTCAATCCCCTGAAGAGACAGCACTAGTGCCCGAAATCCCCAACGTGGCCGCAGAAAGAAGTGAGGACACCCAGACTGGCTATGAGCTAAGGGAAAGCATGATCACTTCATTTTTTGCAGTAAGCTAAATAGGCTTAACTGTAATTTAAGTACTGCATTAGGGGGCTACTTTTTGTGAACTTCCTTCATAATTGTTTATTTACCACTCTAAGGGGGGGGGAAGCAGATGAGGGGTAGGAGGAAGATGAGGCTAAATACTCTAAGGGGGGGAGGAAGATGAGGGGGGTTGGAGGAAGATGAGGCTAAATACTCTAAGGGGGGGGAGGAAGATGACGGGGGGGGAGGAAGATGAGGGGGGGGAGGAAGATGAGGGGGGGGAGGAAGATGAGGGGGGGGGAGGAAGATGAGGGGGGTGGGAGGAAGATGAGGCTAAATACTCTAAGGGGGGGAGGAAGATGAGGGGGGGGAGGAAGATGAGGGGGGGGAGGAAGATGGGGGGGGGGGAAGATGAGGAGGGGATCAGATTAACCCAAAATATCTAAGGGGGGCTTAAGATGAACCACAAAAAATATAAGGGGCGGAAGATAAACAACATAACAATTATGCCCTTATTAGAGTATTAAAGACAGTTTGACACAAATGTTGGAGAACTTTTAATGCTATATTATTGTAAAGCTTAAAGAAAAATGGGATTATGTATTAAAACTGTAATTTTTCTCTCTTTTCAGGCACCCAGAGATGCACATTAAAATTCATTTGCAGAAGACATAAACTTTATTTAACTTTTCTTTTATTTAATTTTAAAATGTAATCAACGTTTTGACCTAAATTTCAATGTGTGTTTCATTCAGATTGTATGGGATTTGAAGGGCTAAGCAAAGCGCATGCGCTGCCTTGAATAGCGTGGTCTAACTGACAGCGACTACAAAGCTGAGTTCTACATCATACAGCAATGTAGGCGTTGTTCCCAACAACGCCAGGTAGCGACTGAGGAGGCGTGGTATAGCGAATCTCTACCGCCCGTGGTTTTCGCTAGCGCCGACCTCTACATCATATTCAGCAATGTAGGCGTTGTTCCCAACAACGCCAGGTAGCGACTGAGGAGGCGTGGTATAGCGAATCTCTACCGTCCACGGTTTTCGCTACCGGCGCTCATAGCGCCATTCTGGCGTCGCTCATCTGTCGCTACCTGGCGCTATTAATGAATCGGCCTCTTAGTCTGCCTACATGACTTGACCTATGTATGACTGGTCAAATGCAACTAATTATACATAGCAAGAGAGACCAAAATATATACATACATAAAAACATTACATAATAATTTAACATTATTAATTTTCCATAAAGGCCATTGTCTACATTGCCCCTTTGGTACATAGCGTTAACATAAATGGCCTGTCACTGTAATGACTATAAAAAGCAAGTTAGGATATAGAACCCCCTCTAACCTACTTGCCAACCTAGGACAATGTGCCATCTGATAATATGATAAGAGAAATTTTGGAGGCCCTGGAGTCTCACTCTCTGGGGCATCCTGAATTTGGATATCCCGCTTTGTGAACCGCCCCCCAGATCTCTGGTTCCGGTCACCTGTTCCTGGAGCCATCAGTGTGTCTTGATGCTGCAGCCATATCCTTGCTAGCTGTAGTGTGTACCCACGCCAGGCCTTTCTGAATGACTGACAGCTAGATTTAAACAGGAATGCAGCCCGTGGCTTGGTTGGCTCCACTCGCCTTGATTTGGCTTCTTAGTTACTAAGCCAATCACAGTGCTCAGTTTTGGCTGCTCCAAAAGGAAGGTGAGTTTTCTGCACAAACCATTGGAATACATACAGCAGGGCATCCCAAATAGGTTGTTCCATGTGTTGCTCCTTTTTAAGACTTAATCACTGCCTTCTCTATTCCCAGATCAAGACAAAGGGACTGTTTGGACAAAAAAACTAAGATATTCACCTTCTGTGCCCTGCAGCAGCGTCCATACCATTCTCCAAAAAATACTGTCATGAAGAGGAGTTGAAACATCCCCATTTATGCATGAGCGAACATAACTAGCACATACACAACCCCATGTGAGTTACTGCTGCTGATGTTGCTGTCATCACCTAGTCATAGATGTGCTGCTAGAGCTAGGACCTTACACAATCAGATTGTAAACTACACACTGCAGTAATTGAGAACCAATGGTACAGACAGGCTGTCGTCTTTCCTTCCGCCAAACAATTCTGAGGAGACTGTTTAGGCAGTTCTGACTCCTAAAGTGACCCTGGGTTCTATGGACCAGCTAGTTCTAACAGCTGGTCAAAAATCTGATTTTCAACAACAGCATGTTAAAATACATAAACATGGTATATATCTGCCATACCTGAAACCTACGTCATTTTTATTACAGTCATAGCCACTCTTGCATACATTGGACATTTGTTTTTTGTTGAATAATCATCATATAAATACATAACAATTAATTATATTGGCATGTAGCTTATGAAGGCAATCAGAAGTGATCATTTTAATTTCTCTGTAAATAATATGATGTGATATTAATCACTGAGATAGGCTAAACAGATGGAAAGCTGACCTACACTTGTCTGCAGCTGTTGTGTCTGGTTGGTGGATTTTTGATCAAGCATTTACCTACACTCACCTTGGAACAGCAGCCACATGTGAAGTACTGACATGCAAGACTGACTCTTTGAGGTACAAATTCCATTAGGTCATTTAATCTATAAAATATACAACGGCTTCAACCAAACCAACACCCTTTACAAGAAACAGTGGTCATATGTATCTCTCCACGGGGCAATTCAGATTGCTGCACATAAAAATTAAATTTACCTTTTTGTTACTCTTGCTGTGGTTGGCCACCCTCCAATGACATCCTATAGCTGGGAAGTTTTCCGAGCAAGGGAGACTGTGTAAGTTGCTGTAGGGGGACAGAATGTGCTTTTTAATTTTTTTCCTGACAAACCTGTGGTTTATTTAATGCTGTCATCGTGATTGTAAAGTTCCTATAGCAGTATTCCAAGTCTGTCAGCCCCTGAATTGCTTACTTCTATAGACAAAATCTCTAAATTCACCAAATTGTGTCCCTGGCTAAACAACCATATTTTATTGAACAAATTTTATTGAACAAATATTATTTCTGGCCTTCACCTGTTCAAATTGATATATCGTGAACCCCTTAGTCATTTTTTTTCAATGTATTCTATTTCTACCATAAGCAGAGAAAGATCATAGTATCTCCTATGACTAAAGGAGGCTCTTTTAAGTATTCACTGTAACTTGCTAATTGTTCTCAGCTCAGAGCCAATGATAGAAACTGCAATGTTTAGCATTATCTGATTAACAATGCAAAGATTAGGGAAGACTCTCTTATCTCCAAATTGAATAATACATTCAAGTCTTGATACTGACTTGATAGCAAATATCTGCAGTCCAGATGTTGTCATCTAGTTGCTACATTAACCTTAATATAATCTTAACTTCTTGAATTCTTTATGCAGTTAATGTTGACATTGTTACAAAGTCTCTTGATAACGAGAAGGAATTAACCTCACGATGAGTGTGGTGCAAAGGAGGCAACCTTTAACCCTTTAACTGCCAGCCTACCTGGAGTTTTTGTTACGCTTTGTTGCCAGACCATTTTTCACTATTTTGCACTATGCATGTTCATCTGTGATTTTTGAAGGGATTTCCCAGGAAAATTATATATTGTTTTTTTCAGCAGAGTCTGGGCTTTAACATAAAATGTCTTGTTTGTCATTTGTCAAGTGTATTCTTAATATTTTGGGGTGAAATATGTGAAAAAAAATTGAAAAAATCTATTTTTTACATTTTGTAGTGTTTTTTTGTAATAAAAAATGTAAATTTGTCAATAAGCTCTTGTCCCTCGCCGCTGTGCTGACAGATGCCGGGCATCCAGAGAAGGGGGAGGCAGGAGATCAGAGGATCTCCCGCCACCTCCTTACCCGGGCACCGATCACCGGCATCTGACAGCTGAGAGAGCTGAAGCCGGTGATCGGGGCCGGGATGATGTCATTTGTCCCATCCCCAAAGGGGACGGCAAGATGGCGGCCGCCGTCGGAGGAGCATAGGGGAGAGAGCCTCCCGTGCTCTCTCCTGAAGATCGGTAAGTACTGGGGGGGGGGGGATCGGAGGCCCCCCAGGTGAAGAGGAGGGACAGCGTGAGCCAGCGCACACGGAGGTAAGTGAATGTCATTTTTATTTATTTATTTTTTTACAGTTAGCAGCTGCTGCTGCCGAAGCGGGGGGGGGCTGGCCTATTCCGGGGGCTCTCCTGGAGCCATCCGAGCCCCCACAGGGGATCGGATGGCACCAAATTAAAGAGGAGACCGGGCGGGATCCAACAAGGGGTCAGGTGAGTATTTTTTTTTCTTTTTGCCCGCTAGCAAGGGTAAATGCCAGGCACGTGAATTTTACGTGGCTGGCACTTAACCCTTCTAGTACCAGCTACGTGACTCTCACGTAGCTGCCTCTCCAACCGTTAAGTGCCAGCTACGTGAGAGTCACGTAGCTGACTTTAGAGGCCCATAAAACAAAAAGTAAAAAACATACAGACTTACCTTACCCCTCATTTGAAAGGGCCAGCGATTCTGTACAAGAATCCGCTGTTAGATTTCTGCCCCCAGGCCTCTGATCTTCAGGAGGGGGCCCGTAATAGGCCCCCCCGCCGGCGCCGACATCTGAAAAAAAAAAAGTGAGTAAATGACATTTACTCACCTGGCAGCGCGATGGCTCTCCCCGGGTCTTCTCTTCACCAGGGGGGGCTCCGATCCCCCCCCTGGGCTTTCCACGCTGCTTGTGAGGGCCCAGAAACGGGCCATCACCATCCTCTTCGGCCGGCGCTGGCCCCGCCCCTAGCCCCGCCCCTAACTCCGCCCACTTGATGACGTCATCCCGCTACTCTGGTTACTGGCACCCAAGCTCCGATCTGTCAGTTGTCAGCAGCGATCGGAGCAGGGAGGGTGGCAGGCAGGGTGGCTCTGATCTCCCTGCCTGCCACCCTCCCTGCTCTGATCACTACCGACAACTGTCATCTGCAGCAGCGTGGGACACTGGATGGGAGGTAAGTATAAGTGAAAAAAGAATAATAAAGAACTTGTCTGGTGTCTTTTTTTTAACTTAACCCTTTGTGAACTGGTAAGGGGTCCATGAGACCCCTTATACCAGTTCACAAGGCTCTGGGTATGGCAGGTCACCTGCGGCAAGCGGGTGACTTGCCATAACCCCCAGCCCCCCATTACCTGCCTCCCCAACGGCCAGGGGGGGGCAGAAGGGCCCGGGCCACGTGGCTATGTGGGCTAGTAGCCTGCAGGGCCAGAGGCCACCAACGCTGGCCCCTGCGCCCTGTTCTACATGCCCCCATAGCTGGTCCGGGTCAGTAATGCTGGGTAAGGGGGACCCTATGTCATTTTTTGGGGGGGATTTTAAGAGTTTTTAACCCTTAGAATTCCAAAAAAGAAATGAGGTCCCCCCCCCTGGGAGGGGGAACCCTATGTCATTTTTTTTTTCTATTAACCCTTTACAACTATGCAATCATATTGCATAGTTGTATCCTATCTGGAATACCCTAAACTGCTGTTTCAGGAAAAGGGGTATACCTATACATATGTGGTACCATTGTAACCGGGAGAAATAGGGCTTTCACACGCAATAATATTTTATTAACAAACTTACATTTTTTATTACAAAAAAAACACTACAAATTGTAAAAAATTGCTTTTTTTCATTTTTTTGCACATATTTCACCCAAAAGTATTGAGAATACACTAAAAAAAGGCCAAACAAGACATTTCATGTTGAAGCTCAGACTCTGCTGAAAAAAACAATATATAATTTTCATCGAAATCCCTGGAAATCCCTTCAAAAATCAAGGTTGCACACGTGTAGCGCAAAAACGTGAAAAGTCGTCTGGCAACAGATTGTGACAAAAAATCTCGGTAGGCCGGCACTCAAAGGGTTAAATGGAGGAGAAGCAACCATGTAAATTTTACGTGGCTGGCATTTAAAGGGTTAATCCATTTCTCTGTAAAGTAGGTTGGGTGTTAACCCATGATCTCTTTAGCTCCCACCAGCTTCTGTATTTGTTTCTTTTGTGTTTGATGAATTTCACTTTCAACATTTTGGCAATGCTGAAGATTATTAATTATCTTCTTGATTAAATCATCTAAAATGGCTTTTAATTCCAGGATTGTGGAAGATCGTCTCAAGTCCTGTTGCCCACTATGAGTACTATCAGTATGAATACATTCTAATATATATATATATATATATATATATATATATATATATATTAGTAAAAAAATCTTACTTGTCTCACTTTTTGTTTCATTGATCTTAGTTTCATTGTCTTTTTTTACTTTCCCTTTCCTCCCTCCCTGTGCAATACATTACACAATCACCCTTGTACACTCCAAGTAGCAACTCTGTTCTAATGAGAATTTGAGAGATTGGACTGAACAGTGGAAGAAAGCACCTCATCTCATATGGGTTGGAAGACTTGCTGCCTTATATGGAGAGCTCTATTATCTTATTATATATATACCAACCAGCTGAGATGGTAAGCTTGTGACATGAGAAGGAGAGCCAATCAAATAAGTTAAACCACACTCTGTGGAGAGCTTGCCATTATTTTGTGAATTACGTCCTACTAGTTGGCAGTAATAATATTTGTGCTAGCAGTGTAAGAGAGTGAGTGGAGAAGTGATTTAGGGGGTATATATTCCTCCTTGTTTTACTACCTATACTTGGCAAGGGGCATGAAAACATAAAATATGTTTTGCTGCCTGGGGCTTGGAGACTGGGGTAACGTATCCATACCTAGTGCAAGCCAGGTTTTGCCAGGTGATTGGCATTTATAGAAGGGCAGCTGGGTCACATAGGAATGTCCTGGCTTCACTCAGAGAGACACTGCAGTGGGGGACATTGAACAGACAGCTGAGACAGTGCGAAATAGACTAAGGCTGATATAGAAATCTCAGGCCAGGATTGTGCCTGAAAACTTGCACAGCTTGTACAGGTACAGATTGGATATAACAGCGTTGTGAACTGTAAACCCAATGGCAATAAGTGGACAGACAGTAAGCAGATCATCCGATGCCTGTCCCTTGTGCCTTTCTGAAAGCTGCAACATCTTTGTCCACAGCAGAGCATTAGCTAGCTGTGCCTTGACAACCTCAACCTGCTCAGCCATGGCCCAGAAAGAAGCTCTGCTTGGAATACCTAAATATATCATCTTTCAAATACCTAATTTTAAGCTGTTCTCAATGGGGATACAGTGGGAGGAAGTTAGTATGTTACTGGGCATGGAGTTTAAAAATCCATGATTTAGTAGTGCTCAGACAAGTAGAATTTTGCTTGCAATTGTATTGTGTTTACACTGAAATACTGAATCTGCTCATTGCATATGCTGTGCCTGCCAGAACATTGGCAATACATGCTCAGGGTCAAATCCAAATAGACATTTGTGGTATAACAGGAACTGGCTTTGCTGGAACATGGGTGCAGTAAGAAAACGTCACCTTACATGGTGGTTGACATAGACAGGAAAAAAAGTAAACGAGATCACCTAACTGTACACGAAGCACAACATGTCCCTCTGCATGTATTTTACTTCCATCTGCAATGTAAATAGTCTCTTTGTTATTCAGATCAAGCTCAGTGAAAAAGCTTCTGTCACTTGTTATGTGACTGGTAGCATTCAATGCACTAGCCTTGAAATGTATGGTTGCCTGTCACCTTAAATGTGGAAATCCAGAGTGGAGCATGTGCGGGCGTGGCAGGACGTGAGCTGTGAAGCGCTGCATCCACCAAGTGCAATAGCGAACCATAGCAGAGATTCCTGAGTACTTCTTCCCCCCAGAGATCTAGGGAGGCCAGGAGCAGCAACCCCGTAGCAATTGGCCAGCACACAGAATCATGCAGCTGAAAAAGAAGCGAGTGTCTGGAGGCAGAAAGGAGCAGAAAAACCCTAACCAGAGCAAGAAACTCACCAGCGATGTGAGAACGTTCATGATGGGCGGAGGCTGAACTGCAACCCGGGTGGTGGCACTGCTGGAGAAAAAAGCAGCGGGTCTGGAGAAAGGAGATAGCCACATGGTCCAGATGGTGATGCCCTAGCGAGGAAGAGCTCGAGCGGAGCAGAGCCGGGCGGGGAGCGGGTTTCACCTCGCGAGGCAATGCCGCTTAAGGAGCTGAGCAGCAGTGCTCACTTCTACATGCAGGAGCAGGCATTCAGACAGATAGAGGGAGTGGGGCGCCCGGTAAGGGGACAATGCAGGAGGAGGAAGGGAGGAAACTAGGGCAAAAGGCTTGGGTAAGAGTTGGTGCCCCCCATGAGAACTGACACCTTCCCCTTAATCCCAGGGGAACAGAGAGCAGAAATGCTTTCCATACTAGAGGGGCGAGAGATCTTGAATTGAAAGTTGAGCATGAGGTCTGGGGAAAAGATACAACCCTTCCCAACCCAACACACGATGACAGACGAGGAGTTCAGCTGCGATGGTAATAGCACTGAGAATGAGATCACTTGGAGTATAAACACTGTGTCATGCTCTGGTAACTCCAGCCCTCTAGGTAAGCCCTCAACCCCCAATCTCCGCAGCCAGCTTCACCTGTAGGAGCCCCCACTTGCCGGGGCGCAAAATACGCCTGCCCGGGATCGGTTGCCCCCAGGACTTCAATGGCTCAAAGGATGAGAGCTTACTGGTTTAGAGGTCTGAAGAACCAATGGCTAAGAGCGAGTGTAGCGGAAGTTCAGAGACAGGCCAGAGGTTGACACGGGGAAGTCAGAGATCGCAGCGGTACAGAGGAAAGAGGCAGCTCGAGGTCAAGGTACAAGGCAGAGGTCGGCAACGGAGATCAGATCGAGAATAGTCGGTTCAGGCAGGGGTCGGCAACGGAGATCAGATCGAGAATAGTCGGTTCAGGCAGGGGTCGGCAATGGAGATCAATCAAAGTATTTCACAAGACAAAGCAAGGTACAAGGCGCTATCACAGGCACTGGGCAACTGACAAGGTGAAGCTTTTATAGGAACCAGACCTGGTAGAGATGGGGGGAAGTGAGTGTGTGATTGGTGCATACTTTAACTGACACAGGCATTGGTTCACAAACAACAAGGGCGTATCGCCCAAAACTTCCCCTGGGCTCATTGGCCCCCGACCCAGTACTGGGGGCGTTTCCACCCCCACACCTTGGCCACATTGGCCCTTTCACAGCCTCCGGCGGGCGTGCGAGCACGAGCAGCAGTGACGCCGCCGCCGCTCGGCGCAGCCGCCGCACAGTGACAGCTGCGTGCTCGGCGCCTGGAGACGATGCTGGAACGGGGTCCAGGTAAGCGGTTACTGACACTACCCCCCCTTCACGAGGGGCCTCCGAACCCTTACCCGGTTTCCCTGGATTGTCACGATGGAATTTCTTAACAAGAGCTCTAGCGTGCACATCTTTGGCTGCAACCCAACATCTCTCCTCTGGACCATAACCAACCCAGTCAATCAAATACTGTAAAGCATTACGCACTTTACGTGAATCCAAGATCTTATTCACCTCATATTCTGACTCATTATCAACGAGAATTGGCCAAGGACCAGCAATAGGAGAATTCTTAGCCGGTTTTAATAGAGAAATATGGAAGGAATTGGATATTTTCATAGTCAGCGGGAGTTGCACCTTAAAAGACACATTATTCAACTTCCTGATAATAGGATAAGGTCCAATGAACTTGGGACCTAATTTACTAGAAGGTTGACGGAGCGCAATATTTTTGGTGGAGACCCAAACTAGATCACCCACTTGCAGAACTGGTTCCTGCGACCTGCGACGATCAGCAAATCTCTTATATCTCAAGCCCCTTGATTTTGAGAATCTCCTGAACGCAGGTCTAGATATTCTTCCGTTCTTGAAGCCACTCTTCCAATGCCGGCAAATTGGAAGGTGACCCTGAAAGGGAAGAAGCTCTAGGATTTTTCCCCAAATTACAAAAGAAAGGAGACACCTTAGTACTCTCACTAGGTGCGTTATTGTAAGCGAACTCAGCAAAATCGATAAATTCTGCCCATTGCTCTTGGGCATCAGAGACATAACATCTTAAGTATTGTTCCAAAGTTTGATTAGTTCTTTCCGTCTGCCCGTTTGACTGGGGATGGTAAGCAGAGGAAAGGGAGATCTGTATTCCTAGTCGTGAACAGAAATGTCTCCAAAAACGGGAAGTAAATTGGACACCCCGATCAGAGACTATATTCGACGGAATACCATGAAGACGAAAAATATGCGAAGTAAATAGCCGCGAAAGCTCAGGAGCTGACGGAAGCTTGGTCAACGGAATGAAATGTGCCATCTTACTGAAACGATCTACGACCACCCAAATTACAGTATTTCCATGTGAGAGAGACAAATCTCCAATAAAATCCATAGAAATATGAGTCCATGGTTCGGCAGGAATTTCAAGAGGAACCAAACCGCCACTAGGGGCCTTGTGAACCCCTTTACTTCGGGCACAAATAGCACAAGCGTTGATAAAGGCAGTAATATCGCGTCTCATGGTAGGCCACCATACATGTCGATGGGCAAGCATAAACGTCTTACGATTACCCAAATGACCTGCAGTTTTAGCATCGTGAAATTCGCGAATTACATCTGAACGCAAGTGCGGCGGCACAAACTGGCAACCTAAGGGTACATCACTAGGAGATTCATCTTGAAACGGCACCAAAGTATTAGAGAGATCAGGAAGTAACGCCCCGACCACACAACCCGTGGGTAGGATCGGTTCACCAGTATCACCCCGATCCTTACATTCACCGAACATGCGAGATAGAGCATCAGCTTTAGTATTTTTTACACCCGGCTTGAAAGTAATAATATAATTAAAGCGCGAGAAGAACAATGCCCAACATGCCTGACGAGAGTTCAGCCTCTTGGCAGAACCAATGTATTCAAGATTTTTGTGATCGGTATACACAGTTATAGGATGTAATGAACCCTCCAACCAGTGTCGCCATTCATCAAATGCCAGTTTAATAGCTAATAGTTCCCTATTACCGACATCATAATTTTGTTCCGCGCTACTGAATTTCAGTGAAAAATAAGCGCATGGATGAAGACGCTCAGGGTTACCAGAATATTGTGACAAAACTGCACCCACTCCCAGCTCAGAAGCATCCACTTCAATAACGAAGGCTTTATGAATATCTGGATGAACTAACACAAGTGCCGAAGTAAAGGCCCATTTCAAGGTCAGGAAGGCCTCACAGACAGAGGGAGACCAGTTAGCAGTAAAAGCCCCCTTGCGGGTAAGGTTGGTAAGAGGTGCTACAACATGAGAAAAGCCTTTGATGAAACGCCGATAAAAATTAGCAAAACCTAGAAAACGTTGCAATTCTTTTAGGGTCTCGGGTTGAACCCAAACCTTGAACCGCCGACACTTTCCCCGCGTCCATCTCCAAACCCTGGTTGGTAATAACATACCCTAGGAAGGGAACTGTGGTGACTTCAAACACACATTTAGAAAGTTTAGCAAATAAGTTGTTCTCTCTTAATTTGTGTAGTACCAACTTAACATGGCGTCTGTGCTCCAATAAAGAATTAGAAAAAATGAGAATATCATCCAAGTAGATGACCACAAATCTACCGAGATACTCTCTGAATATATCATTAACAAAATCTTGAAAGACGGCTGGCGCATTTCAAAGACCAAAAGGCATGACCAGGTACTCGTAATGGCCGTCTTTCACATTAAATGCAGTTTTCCACTCATCCCCCTGCCGGATGCGAATCAGATTGTATGCCCCTCTAAAATCCAACTTGGAAAAAATTCGGGACCCTGTGACTTGATTGAACAGATCCCCAATAAAGGGCAAGGGGTATCGGTTCTTAACAGTGATCTTATTCAAGGCTCGATAATCAATGCATGGTCTCAGGCCGCCATCTTTTTTCTCTACAAAAAAGAATCCGGCCCCAGCAGGTGAAGTAGAGGGACGGATAAACCCTTTCCTTAAATTTTCGGTAATGTACTCCCTCATTGATTGCTCCTCTGGTAGAGTAAGATTATAGATTTTTCCCCTCGGGGGAATCGTGCCAGGTAGCAAGTCAATAGGGCAGTCATAAGACCGATGTGGAGGAAGAGTATCAGCAGAACGTTCAGAGAAGACATCAACCCAGTCTGCATATGGCTGAGGTAATCCCTGAGGTAAAACTTGCACTCTTCTGAAGCCTGTAGTAAAGCAGTGATTTTTGCAATGATCACTCCACTTGATCAACTCCCCAACCCGCCAATCTAACACCGGGTTGTGGAGTTGTAACCAGGGGTATCCCAAAACCACCGGAGTTTCTGGACAGTCGAAGATAAAGAATTCTAAGAACTCAGAGTGGGAAGAGCCAACAATTAACCGAAGATATTGGTATTGGTATTTATTGGTCCCCCCTGGATAGCCTTCCCATTGATAGCCAAAACTTGTAGGGATCTTTCAAGAGGAACTAAAGGGATACCTAAAATGGAGATCATACTCCTGTCCAAAAAGTTTCCCGCCGCACCACTGTCGATAAAGGCGGAAACTGTTTGCTTTGAAGAACCCCAAAACAGGTCAATAGGCACTAGAATTTTATTTTGGCGAGAGTTGCAAACTGACTCACCTAGACCAGCACTCTCTCTCTGATCTAGGTGTGGGATTTTTCCGCCGGCTTCCCCTTGTTTGGACAGGACCCAGCGAAATGTCCCGAGTTCCCACAATATAGGCATAACCCCTTGGATCGCCTACGCTGCTTTTCCTCTTGGGATAACCGGGTTCTCCCTAATTGCATGGGTTCTTCCTGGGAAGGAGATGAGGTATTTTCCCCACGGGTAGCCGAGGAACTAAGACTCTGAAGGACGTGGGAGCCCTGGCTCTCTCCCTAGCCCTCTCTCTAAGACGCCTGTCTATTTTAATGGAGACCTGCATTAATTGGTTTAGGTCTGCGGGTGGAGGAAAATTGACCAAAGCATCCTTGATGCTTTCCGACAGCCCCACCCTGAACTGACTACACCGAGCGGGATCATTCCACCTAGATTCGATAGCCCAGCGGCGGAATTCAGCACTATAATCTTCAGCCGCATTCCGTCCTTGTCTCTGCCGTAGATTGTTGATCAGGA
Organism: Gastrophryne carolinensis; assembly: GCA_027917425.1. Lineage (NCBI taxonomy): Eukaryota > Metazoa > Chordata > Amphibia > Anura > Microhylidae > Gastrophryne > Gastrophryne carolinensis. Next base: position 287,329,197 of record CM051236.1, read on the forward strand.
TCAGCATATAAAACGCCCATAGCACTAAAGAATGCTGTAACGAATTGTAGGGCAGAATCATGAGATGGTAAACTAAAGGCCCAGGACTGCGGGTCTCCTTGAAGCAGAGAAATGACTAGGCCTACTCATTGGGACTCAGTGCCTGAGGAGATAGGTCTCAGCTTGAAATACAGTTCGCAGGCATTCTTAAAATTGGAAAATTTTGCTCGTTCTCCAAAAAATTTTTCAGGCAGTGGAATCTTTGGTTCAGAGATATGAGGTGGTACAGAGGATGGCGGTAACTGACGAGACTCCTGAGTGGCCACTCTTTGAGCGAGCTGGTTTATCGCCATGGCCATAGCTTGCACCTGCTGTACCAGGTCATCCATCTTGTGGCCTGTGATAATGTCACGCTCTGGTAACTCCAGCCCTCTAGGTAAGCCCTCAACCCCCAATCTCCGCAGCCAGCTTCACCTGTAGGAGCCCCCACTTGCCGGGACGCAAAATACGCCTGCCCGGGATCAGTTGCCCCCAGGACTTCAATGGCTCAAAGGATGAGAGCTTACTGGTTTAGAGGTCTGTAGAACCAATGGCTAAGAGCGAGTGTAGCGGAAGTCCAGAGACGGTACAGAGGAAAGAGGCAGCTCGAGGTCAAGGTACAAGGCAGAGGTCGGCAACGGAGATCAGATCGAGAATAGTCGGTTCAGGCAGGGGTCGGCAACGGAGATCAGATCGAGAATAGTCGGTTCAGGCAGGGGTCGGCAACGGAGATCAATCAAAGTATTTCACAAGACAAAGCAAGGTACAAGGCGCTATCACAGGCACTGGGCAATTGACAAGGTGAAGCTTTTATAGGAACCAGACCTGGTAGAGATGGGGGGAAGTGAGTGTGTGATTGGTGCATACTTTAACTGACACAGGCATTGGTTCACAAACAACAAGGGCGTATCGCCCAAAACTTCCCCTGGGCTCATTGGCCCCCGACCCAGTACTGGGGGCGTTTCCACCCCCACACCTTGGCCACATTGGCCCTCTCACAGCGTCCGCCGGAGGACAAAACAATCACGTGCTCGCGCGCGGGCACAAGCAGCAGTGACGCGAGGGAGGAGAGCGCCCGTGCTCGGCGCCACCTGAGCCGCCGCCGCCGCTCGGCGCGGCCGCCGCACAGTGACAGCTGCGGCCGGCCGCCCGGAGATGACGCTGCAACGGGGTCCAGGTAAGCGGTTACTGACACACTGCTAAGAATAATACTAGGTCCCACAGCTGGATGCATTGGAAAGCAAACTGAAACTGACCACTGAGAAAATAGCAACCAACAATCATTTAGAACTTAGATAAAAGTACATCAACCCCTCAGAGCCCCCCTTGAAGATGGTCTCCCCAATGGGGTTATTGCGAGATTTTTATCACATCAAAGACTTGGTTATGCAGGCATCATGGGAAATGGGGTTGCTGGGAGAACAAGGAATTCAAATTCAAATCTATGTAGACATTGAGATATAATTGCAGCAGCAAGGCATAAAATACAAGTGGGCATATCCCTTTAAATGTATGTTATCCCCCTAGTCAGTAGGATCACTCAGGGAAGGGGTAGAGCTGTTCAAGAAACTAAGCATAAATATTGAAAATTGTGATTAAAAGAGAAAAAGCCCCTATACCCCCCCAACTCTGTTGGGGTACTTTATCACACATTTTTTATAAGCAAAATGTAAATGATATAACACCAAGAGATTCAAATTATATTGCTACACAAGATCATGCATTTCCCCTTTTTCATTCCATACTTTTATATAGGCGTATAAAACCAAGATAGACATGTTGAGTGTGTAGGTTTTTATGAAGGGAATGGATTGCATCATAGTAAACATAATAGTGATATCAAAATCAGGTAAAGATTCAACAGAATGCTTATCATACCATACAATTTCATTAATAAATAATGATTTCTAATCTCTAATAATCTTTGCCAGAATACTCAAAACATAGGCTTAACTCCATTCTAGCTGGGTTAGTCCGGACCAGGTGGGTTTTGTGCCTGGGAGACAGGGGGCAAGTAAGACAGGCCTTAGATGTTATTTCACTTTTGCAGAACTGGTGGGACGGAGGTAGGCCTCAGAGTGGAATGGTGCTGTTAGTTGACATTCAGAAGGCCCTTTTTTGGTCCTAAAAAAGATGGGTATTGGAGATGGGTTTTCATCCAGCATTAGGGGCTTATACTCAACCCTTAGAGCGACTGTATTAATAAATGGATTTGGAACAGACCTTCTGGATGTCACCGGGACTATTCATACTGGCTATGGAGCACTTGTCAGAGAGGTTGCACTCCCAGAAAAACTAAAGTGTGTAAGGCTGTTTTTTTTTTGGGGGGGGGGGGGGTGATGGTAAACACTTCACTCAAGACAGGCTATGGCACTAACCTGTTGGTAACAAAAAGAAGCTGAGCCTTCGCTAAGTGGAAGAGTGGGTTAAGTGGAAGAGTGGGTTAAATGTTTTGTGTGCTAGTGCCTCCACCCAGAATAGGGCCCTTGCAACTAATAGCGAAACCCTTTCTGGGAAATAGATAGATAGAAGTAGTCTTAGCAAAACAATACATTTGGAGCAGAGGGACTACTGCTCTCAGCAACCATTTACCTAAGTCACTCACTGACACAGTCAAATATAACAATACTATGAACTTTTTGTAGTAAAGGTTAACCTGGCAATATAAATGAATCATACACAGTATAACACAATGAAAGGCCCGGCTGGGGCTTTAGTTGGTCTGTGCACATATACCCGGTATATATAGTCTATAGCTAAATACCCCCAAGAGAAAGTCAGCACAGGATGAACGCTGCAGGGGCCCCGATCTTGACTCAAAGAGATGATTCGCTCTTGACACGCAGGAGTCGATGATCAGACACGCAGTGCAGCTCTCCACAGGGCACACAGCAGCCAGGCATGCAGGTCAGCAGGCAGAAGGCACTTAAGAAGCTACAGAAGATCCCCCACATGGCACCATGAGCTGGACATGCAGGTGAACAGTGTAGTAGTCTGGGAAGTGATCCAGGCTCCACTGTGAGGCTGTGTGTACAGGTGGCAGCAGCACAGCTCCTGGCAGCAAACCGTGTGCTCAGTTATCCTATCATACAGGAAGTCTGTCCTGTATTTATAGACTTTGATACATCCAGAAAGGGGCTACAAACCCCACCTAGAAGGAGCAGGAAATGTACCATCAGTAGCTAGAGAGAGAATGAGCTATGATCTTCAGCAGGCCTGTAATGTTCCAGTTGCAACTGTGGTAACTGAGCACTTCTCTACTCGTGGAACACAACTGTGGATGACCTGCTCCTGCTTATCACCAGACCCGAGGTCTCATTGCCAAATATTATTATTATGTGCTGGATAGTTTTGCGGGGGTCTCAGGTTTGGTGGTGAATGGGAGTCAGTCAATGGCCTTGGATATTGATATGGATCCTCTGGTTAGAGAACAAACTCAAAGAGATTTAGGTATTAAGCAGAGCTCTAGGTTTGAGGATGCGTACAATTTAAAGCATCCACCTTTGTTAAGAAAACTGATGGAAGATTTGAGAAATTAGGTGACAAAACCGTTGTCATGGGCAGGTAGAATGGCAGCGGTCAAGATAGAGCTGCTGCCAAACCTACTGTAAAACTTTAAAACTCTTCTTATTCCAGTGAACTTGGAAGATCTAAAGAATATGCAGAAGAATCTCGTGAGATTTATCTGGAGGGATAAACTTAAAAGAATAGGTGTCAGACTACACTATATAACCTTAAATCACTGGGAGGTTTGGGGTGCTCGACTTAATGAACGAAATACTACTACGCTGCAAGGATTGTACAAATTACAGTCATCTACAGAGGGAAATCTCGGCTTTGGTATATATGGAATCAAGGACCTGTAAATTGGTCAAGATTGATGCATTGTGTTGGATCCCCAGAAAGTTTAGACCCCAAATCGAGAGTCCTACGCTTTCAGAAGTGATGAACACGTGGGGTAGGGGATGTAGAATTGAATTCCTAAGATCAGAAAGGGCACTTCTGACCCCCGTGCTGAGTAGTCCCATTTTTAGACCAGGGTTGGGGGGTGGCTTTGGTTAGTAATGCAAGAGGAGGGGAAAATCAGATAAAGTTACTGAGTCAACTAATTGAAAAATATCAGCTCCCCAAGACAGATATTATAATGTGACCCAGACACTTCGCTATCTCCACTCAGTGATGGGTGGAGGGAGGAGTCTAAACCCACGATATATGAAAAATATTGCCTGGAAACATCAGGGAGAGCAGGAGGCATTTCAGTAGTGTACATAAGCTTGTTCAAAGCCCAGGGAAAGCTGCCATACATGATAGCATTGGAGAAAGACCTGGGATAAACGCTACCAATAACATGGTGGTATAATAGAATAAAAAATAGGATGTGGGTCTCTATTATTAGCTCCTTGATGGAGACTAGCATTAAAGTCTTTACAAGATGCTATCTAGTCCCATCATGGGTCACTAAAATAGCCCCTAATGTTTCAACAAGTTGTTTTAGGGGGTGTAACATACCAGGCGACATGTGGCACACTTGGTGGCTATTTTCAGAGGTTAGGAACTTGTGGAACAAGGTTTATAAGCTGATACAGTAAGTAATCAAAAAAGATGTTCAATGTGACCTAAAGGAGGCACTGCTAGGTCTCAGACGGGGGAGGGGGGGTGGGATGGTGAACATGGGGATCATTGATTTGGCTCGGAAAAAACAGACATACCCCATTGGCTACATGAAGCAAAATGAACTGGATAATTACTAATTACTAATGAAAAGCTGTTGAGCATATTATTAAATAGGCAGGAGCTCCTTGAACAAACTTGGGAGCCATGGATCGAGTACTGGCTGGCTTTCTGATTCATCTTAGTACGCGCAGGGAGGTCAGGTCGTATAGAATTGTTTTTTCTCTTTTCTTCTTCTTTTCGTTTTTGGCATTTTTCTTTCTTTTATCTCTTGGAAGCATCAACTAGTAATATGCTCAGGAGTAACAATACGGCTGAGTATGGGTTGAGATGGGAGGGCAGATGAAGGGAGTTGAGTTAAAGCATTATTGTTTCAATTGTTGTGTATTTATATAGAACTAAGGCTTATCTATGTGACATGCAATCCTATCTTTCCTCTCTTATACCTAAAAAGAGGCAGGTACTAAAGGAGGCACTGCTAGGTCTCAGACCGGGGGGAGAGGGGGGAATGTTGAAAATAGGGATCATTGCTTCGGCTTGGAAAGAAACAGACATACCCCATTGGCTACATAAAGCAAAAATGGACTGGATAATTACTAATGAAAAGCTGTCAAGCATATTATTTAATAAGCAGGAGCTCCTTAAACATTCTTGGGAGCCATGGATCGAGTACTGGCCAGGCAGATCTTGGATTTGAAGGTGGGGGGGCTGGGTTTCAGATTCATCTTAGTACTCACAGGGAGGTCAGGTTGTATAGAATAGTTTTTTATAGCATTATTGTTTCAATTGTTGTGTATTTATATAGAACTAAGGCTTATCTATGTGACATGCCATCCTATCTTTTCCCCTCTTATACCTGTAAAGAGGCATATAAAAATGTTGATGTAAGATTTAAGATTGTAATAAAAAAGAGATGTGGTATTCCAGTTCCCTTCACATGGATCAGAAATTGTGGCTTTGACAATCTGTTTAGTATAAGAGGGACGCTGTCTCATTTGCTCTACTTTTCATATAGAATAGTCTGTCGTTCTGTTTGTCTGTGTCTGTGTCCCTGTTTGTGGCATCTAAAGCACACACTGGTTTCCTTCCTGTGAGACCTTGTGTTTGTAGCTTTAACCCTTCTAGTGCCAGCTACGTGAGTCTCCCGTAGCTGCCTCTCCAACCGTTAAGTGCCAGCTACGTGAGACTCACGTAGCGGACTTTAGAGTCCCATAAAAAAAAAGTAAAAAGGATACAGACTTACCTGTACCTCCCCAACGGCCAGGGGGGGGCAGAAGGGCCCGGGCCACTTAGTGGCTATGTGGGCTAGTAGCCTGCAGGGCCAGGGGCCACCAACGCTGGCCCCTGCGCCCTGTTCTACAGGCCCCATAGCTGGTCTGGGTCGGTAATGCTGGGTAAGGGGGACCCTATGTCATTTTTGGGGGGGATTTTAAGGGTTTTTAACCCTTAAAATTCCAGAAAAAAATGAGGCCCCCCCCCCCCCCCCCGGGAGGGGGGACCCTATGTCATTTTTTTTTTAAGTTAACCCCTTACAACTATGCAATCATATTGCATAGTTGTATTCTATCTGAAATCTCCTAAACTGCTGTTTTAGTTTGGGGGAGTTTCCTGGGCAGGAAAGGGTGTATACCAATACATATGTGGTACCGTTGTAACCGGGAGAAATAGGGCTTTCACACACAATAATATTTTATTAACATACTTACATTTTTTATCAGAATACTACACTACAAATTGTAAAAAAATAGATTTTTTTTATTTTTTTGCACATATTTCACCCCAAATAATTAAGAATACAGTAAAAAAAAAGGCCAAACAAGACATTTCATGTTGAAGCCCAGACTCTGCTGAAAAAAACAATATATAATTTTCCTGGAAAATCCCTGGAAATTCCTTCAAAAATCAAGGTTGAACATGTGTAGCGCAAAAACGTGAAAAGTAGTCTGGCAACAGAGTGTGACAAAAAATCTAGGTAGGCTGGCACTTAAGAGCAGTTTTGGTTTCAGTTTCTATGGATGCATGGGCAAGCTTCTTGCTTTGTTGAGCATGATCATTACAAATGCCAGTGTCATATCTGTCTCAGGCCTTGTTTCCAGCGCATTTATCAGTACATTGTATGCATCAGGTAAGCTGTACAACATGTCCGTGGCGTGACTGTCTGTTATATTCTCACCAACTGATATGAGCTGTGCGATCACTGTACAGGAAACACAACATGCAGCAGAGAATGTACAAAAGAGACTACACATTGATATATTTAACAATGCCATCTACTGTCATAAATATAAGCTAAGGCTGCTGTATCTCCAACATGCTTCACTGTATATCATCCATGCATGCTACATCTCTATAGTTCTATAGTTCATTCATTATGCTCACTCTGTGAATGCTGCACTTCCTATACAAGATTCATGCTGCATCAGTGTCATGATCCAAGACACAAACCCCCCCTCCTCCAGTATTTTGTATGTCACAAATTACTGTGTGCAGCTTAAAATGCAATGAGCAGTGTCTAGGAACTAGCTAGGATCTGCCTTGAACTAGCAAAGTTGACACATTCAGTAAATGTAAAATGGATTTACTCATGGCACTTCATGAAAAATAAAACACAATACCTACATCAAAGGCCAATGAAAGGATATTAGACCTATCTAACAACCTAATCCCTAGTGTCTCTCCTAAACTAAACATAACCAGGCTATCTTTATTGCATCAAAGAGAACTGGTAGGCTGATTAAACATCAATAATGATATTGTCACATAAACATTAAACCGGACCAACCCGCTTTTTCTTTAATGGCTGTTGGTCCCACAGTCAGCTAATTAAAACAAGCTGGGGGGAGGCATCCAGCATGCCCCACACATAACCCTCCAGAACATCCGTAATCCTCACCTTCACTACCAGTCAGCATTTTGAAAGGAGTCCTGCGATTGGCCGCCGGACAATCATGAGATCACAGGTCCTCGGCACTGTCCACCAGAACAACCTGCCCCATGACTGCCCACCGTCCAATCCCGCTACTCCTTTCCCATCACTGGTTCGTTGTGAAGGTGAGGATTACGGGCATTCTGAGGGGTTATGTGCTTGTTTTAATTAGCTGACTGCAGGACCAACATCCGTTAAAGAAAAATCGGGTGTTGGTCCAATTTCTTTTATTTCAGCAAAGCCAGGGACATTTCTAGGGGCAATCATCCTGGGTGCCAAAGCCATTGAGTATGGAGAAGGTACCTTTACACCAGCCATTATTATTTCCACAGATAGGTCAGGGTCACCTTTATCCCAGCAATTATTATTTCCACAGCTAGGTCAGGGTCACTGTTAGTGGCTCTGGCCATATGCCCCCCCCCCCCCCCATATTGGGCTCAAGTATGGGGAAGGTCACCACCTGTGGCTTAGCAGGAGGAACATCATGTGCCAGTATGATACAGCAACATCACCATAGGATAAGTGAGGAGGGAGCAGAATATTCTTCCTTCCTGCATTCCTGCACTGGGAGATACTAGATACTATGCAGCCCATTTTTTAGTAGTCTCGTGATACTTTTTACCCATTATAGTAGGGGTGATTTATCTGCAGTGTACATTATGCAGGAAATACCCAGCAAATTGCCATATAAAATAATTTTTTACAGGTTGAGGACCCTGTGGTAGGAGTATTCACCACTAATCAAATAATTAAAACCATTATTACAGCAAAAATAACTGATTTTATGTTATGCTGTTCTGTTTCAGTAAGGATTACAGTTGCAATCATATGCTAGATCAGCATGCTATTAATATATAGATGGTAATTAGATAAAAAAAAATCTGCAGTGTTGTTCTAGCACAATATTTGCCGCATATCATGGCTTTCTGACTGCTAGGTCAGATCAGATCAGTGCTTTGCTTATCCCTAGACTCTGGCCCACAACTCACACAGTGTAAAATATTCATGATCTCTATCCTGACCTCTTTCACAGAACTACATAAATATTTAAGAGGAAACCTGCAAAAAACAACATTTTGAAAGTGAAAGATAGAGGGAACTTGGCTAGGGAAAAAAGCCTTTGAGCTATTTTGGTCCTGCCAAAAGCTATCAAAGAGCATAATTGGGTGGAAGCCAAGGCCCCCATGGAGGAGCAATGGGATCTGTATATGTTCAGAGCACTTTAGTAAATGCTAATGGAGCAAATTATTAAATGAGAAATAGTTTAGTAATACACAGATATAGAAACACCCTAAATGAACAAACATGGATAATTATGGCCCTTATTTATCAAGGGATAGCGCCAGGTAGTGTCTCACTAGCGCCAGGTAGCGTCAGCTATCGGCGGTTACCGACTCCAGAACTCCAGGCTGCGAACACAATCACGCATTTATCACGCTAAATGAGGCTAGCGCCGGCGAGAGCGTCAGCTAGCGCGGGATTCATCATGTTGCAGACTTCAGCGAACAGCGCCGCTGCTAATCCCATCACAGCGCCAGGTATGACCTCTCGCTACCTGGTGCTCTCCAATGCATTTCAATGGAGAAATCTTTAAATATTCATAATTAATTGATATTATTATTTTTTTTTTTTTTTTAAATGTCAAAAATTCTGTGACCACTTCTGTAATGTTAGATATTTTTTTTAAGGTAATAAAAAAAAAAAATGTGCAGAATTGATATTACAGGTCTGATATTAATGTATTCATATTACCAAATGTTTATAAAAACATGTTTATTTTTTTTTAACAAAAATATGGTTGTTTGGGGGTTAAAAAACTACTTTTAACCCATCGCCGCCAGCGCTCTGGGGTTTAAACATGCATTTCACAGCGCGAGAATTTTTTAAACGTGATTTGTTAATGAATATGCTGGGAGCCGTTCGCTATGGCCATTCGCTGTCATGCGTTCCCATACAGCGCGGAACCAGTCAAACAACGACTCCTAACCCCGTATTCAACATTACCGCACACCGACTGAGTCGCTGTCAACAGCCGAACAACGGCCAAGTACTAGCGGGCGCTGTGAAAATCACGCTACTGTCGCTCATCTGTCGCTACCTGGCGCTATTAATAAATCGGCCTCTATGTTTTTTTGCCCAAACATCCCCCAAAATCTCAATCAAGTTACGATGCATACAACATTTGGAGAGAGTAAAAGCATATCAAAATTAGTGATGACGCACAATTTCTGATATTTGTTTAGGTTGTAAGATTCATCAGACTCATCAAGCTTTGTCAAAAAAAACAGCAGCATATTTGGCTATGGGTTAACAGGGAGTATCAGGTTGTAACATAACATATTTAAACACATTAGAAGAATTGTATATGCTTTTTAGAAAGTCCATTTTAAAAGGCAGACAGGTGTGGACTGGCCATAGGAAGCACATGTAAAATTTCCAGTAACCCACACTGCTTTGTTCTACAATACTAAAGCTACAGTATCATTGCTTTAATAGAGGCCATATCCACGGTACATTTATACCTGCAATGCTATAGCCTCAGCTGATAAATTCACTTGTTTATTGTCTGGGAAGCACATTGGGGAGGGGCTCTGCAGCTCATGGACTGGTCAGGGGCTGTACAATTCGGGGCTTCAGCTCCTCCCCTTGGAGCAGATGCCAGCCAGTGTTTATACACACATGGCGGTGGGATTAGAAGAATCAACAGTTTTGCAACAGAAATGTAGATTAATGTACACCACTTAAAGTCCCTGTCCAGGTAAACAATAATTTACTCCCACCTCATCACCCTTTGAAACAGTAAATAAAGAGCCATCTCAAAGCACGTGAAAATCTCTGATTGCATGTAAATACCTTCCATATTCTAGGCAAAACTGATTTATTTGCATCATTTTTGTGGGTCGAGGCTGAGCTGGGGAGGGGGTGTCATGGTGCAGCATGGTGCAGAAACCACAATGAAAGCACCAAAGGACAGCGTAGCTGCAGGACCACTTACTTGTGTGGTCCTGGAGGATTAAAATTGCATACTTTGGAAGCCTGCTTCTGCTTCTACTCGATGCTGCAGGAAATGGAGGAGCACTGGACAGAGAGACCCACCTCCTAGCAAACGTTTATCAGGAAATGACCACACATATGTTCCTTCCTCAATACACAACCTTCACTGTGCTTTGCAGTTATTTCCTGCCCTCTTTCATACAGACCTCACACCTGATTTTGGCTTCCCAGGGTTTTGGTCCTTGCCCCGGGAACATCCTGATTTGGGATTTTCCTCTGTGAGGAACCTTCCCCACCCCATCTGCAGGTTCCTGACCAATCAGGGTCATATGCTGTGCACATTAATGATCGGCATATGGCCCTGATTACACACAGATCCTGGCACAGGGGAGAGGGTTTGACCATATTCTTGGCACCCCTGTCACTAAGTTGTGCTCCTGCACTCCAAGCCTATCTAAACAGCTGCACACAGGAGTGCGCCTCAGCCAGAAAAGTAACTAGACTTTCTGGCACCCAGAGCAAACATTCAAAATTGAGACCCTCACCTATGCTCAAGTCCCCTTTTGGTGCCCCCCTGACCTGCTGCACCCGGGGGACTTGCTTCCCCCTCGGCTTCTCCCTAGCTACGCCCCTGGCCTAAGCTACTAGGATGCCAGGAATGTGGCAATGGTTGGCAAGTGTGGCTTGGGAGCACGTGAATGCAGGTGAATTGGGGGGGGGGGCTCACACAGCAGGGCATAGCTTTGGTAACAGGGAGAATCCCCATTCGAATGCCTAGCCTCTTATTACCACACCACATTAATGGCAGCCAATCAGCCTGTGCCGATGCTGCAGCGGTGAGAAAAGCTCCAGTAAATTTTGTCTGAAGGTCCTCTTTAAAGCAGAACAGCTCTCACTGGACGAGAGCCTGTGCATGTGTAGCTGAAAAAAGGTAAGGTGTGCGAATTGCAGCGACCCTGGGGTTTTCACACAGTGGGGTATCCCAATTTGGTGTGCACCAGTGGACCGGAACAAAACCTGGAAAGTTCTGCTTTAAACTGGATCCAAGGCCGGAATTATCTCTATCCCAGGTTTTGGTCCATACCCTGGGGCATCACGATTTGGGATGCCCTGTTATATGAAACCTCGGCCCCAGCTCGGTATACATACCTCTCCAGCGATTCCATGGCACAGGCGCAGTTCTCCAATTATCTTTTTTAGTTGTGCAGATACATGAATGTCTAAAAAAGCTGAATAGAACTTAGTTGAATCACAACTGCATCCCCTGCATCAGTCTATTGGCTGTACTCATCCGCATTCCCTGCATCACTCTATCAAGCGACTTGATTTCACAAAATGGTGCACTTAAATAGGGATGCACCATGGGTGGGTTAATAACCAGACTTAAGGGTCGATTCAAAGAAACATGTAACAGCTTTGATTTGGGTGCCGATCATCCTATTTTTCACGTCCGCTCGTGCGTTCGTATGAACTTGCGAGTGATTCTATAAGCAAATACGTTTCTATCCTAAAATATACGTCCGTTCGTATGGCAGTTCGGGAATCAGACCTATGTCAGTTTCCATCCTGAATTTTCCGTTTCATTTCTCAGGTTGCAACATTGGTTTTGCCCTTTTTCCTTTTTTGTCTGGACGTAAATCCTTCTGATCTTGCGGCTGCGCACTACAAACTTACCTCATTAAAGTGCATTCTAAATATTTGGTCTTTTATTTTTCTTTATTTCATTCATTTTGTAGTAACCAACCATTAATGAATGCATTTGCATAAGTAAATCTTACTTTGTTTAATTTTTAGTTAACTTTCATTTTTTACTTGTGGATTTAATTTTAATATTTAGGCTTCAAATGGTACAACTTAAAATTTTGTGTGTGGTTACCCACACCCTCTACATACAGATTGCTCTCAAATATAAAAAAACACCCAGCAACTTCTGCATGTTATGAGCCTAGAAACAGCCAAGATGGCGGGTCAGGTATTATCGGGCAGCCTGCAAACAGAAAGGGCCTTGTGACTGTGTTGCTCTGCATTCTTTGATTTCTGACCTTTCCGTGCCCCCAGCTCTGCTGTGTCTGTGCAAAATACAGCAGTAACCCACATCCTGCACTTTATCCCGCTCTCCTCTCCTCAGTAAGTGTGATGCATCTGACCAAAGATGTGCTTAAATAATTAAACAAAGCAAAGGTAAACAACTACACCAATAAATGCAATCTAAAAATATTATTCTAGTACATCAATTTAAAAATAAATACCAAAGGACATAAGTTTCTTTAATTAAGGCAAATAGATTGCAAAATACAGGTTTACATGCAAAGGACTAATTAAGGTCCACATTAAAATGCTTTTATAAGGCATACATGAATCAGGTATGCATTGCCATACAATTTATGGCCTCGGCCATGCTGATACATGCAGTTCATTGGAGCTCAAGACGCGCAGACTCCTCCACATAGCCAAAAAAACGGTTCAAGAACAGCAATACGACTGCTAAAAGGTGTCGGCAGTGGCTTTCTTTTAAAACGTCTTTAGAGGTTTGAAAACTGTTCTCTGAATCACACCTAAACCCATTCGATTATCCTAAGTTTTACGTTTTGATCCTAAGTTTTAGGATTTGATCCTAAGTTTTACGTTTTGATCCTAAAATTTAGGAACGAACTTGCGATGATCGTAAGAGCATATACGCATTCGAACGTAGGCTCGTGCGAGTCGTAAATGGCCAAAAAAAAAGGAAAAAATGACTAACACCCACCCAAACTTACGATTCTCGATCCGAAATCAATTAACTTTTGCTCTTTGAATCGAGGGGTTAGAGTCTAACAATGATTTTGTTTTGTGTCTGCCCCTGATGCCAATGATTAAAGGGGCCTGCTCCCTTGCCACTGAAAGCAGAGGTGAACACCACAGTCAGCCCAGGAGCACAGCAAGGCAGCATGCCTTGGGCTCAGGTTGCAGCAGACTCCAGGGTGAGGGGCAATAAATAAAATACTGTAGACTGAGATAAGGAGAGGAGAGACAGCAACATCCTGTCAGTGATCCTGGCTGAACATAATTTCCCACTCCCTCTCTGCATTATCTCTGCATTTAACCACTTGTGATCTTCCCCTCTGCACTAGCTGCATTTAAAGAAAAACCACCACCAATAGGATTGTACCCGGAGTCCAAAGTTTCCAGGACCCGGTCTTTCAAGTACCTCTCTAAGGCATCCCAATTTCAATCCCAGCACTGATTGGATGAGAGCCCATGCATGTGCTGTGGGATGAGCGGAAAGGTTCCCACAGTGGGACATCCCAAATTGGCTGTAATGATTGTTGCCACTCACTGGATGTAATGAAGGATTCCGGTCACTGGCTGTAATTAGGGATGCCGCTTACTGCCTTGAGTAAGGCATTGCTGCTCACTGGCTGTAACGGGGGGGGATGCTGCTCACTGGCTGTAATGAGGGATGCCACTCACTGGCTGTAAAGAGAGATGCCACTCACTGGCTGTAATGAGGGATGCCACTCACTAGCTGGTATTAGGGATGCTGCTTACTGGCTTCAATAAGGCAGTGCCGCTCACTGGCTGTAATGGGGGAGATGCTGCTCACTGCCTGTATTGAGGGATGCCACTCACTGGCTGTAATGAGGGATGCCGCTCAATGGCTGTAAAGAAGGATGCCACTCACTGGCTGTAAAGAGGGATACCACTCACTGGCTGTAGTGGGGAGATGCTGAACACTGGCTGCAATGAGGGATGCTGCTTACTGGCTGTAATGAGGGATGTCACACACAGCCTGAAATGGGGGATGCCACTCACTGCCTGTAATGGGTGATTGGGAGGGGCATGCCATTTTTTTCGTACAATTTTTTCTTATTATTTTCCTCCTCTAAACCCTGGGTGCGTCTTATAGTCAGGTGCATCTTATGAAATGAGGGATATATATATATATATATATATATATATATATATATATATATATATAGTGGTGATCAACTCTGGTAGACAGCAAGATGTTTGCAATATAGAGGCTCAGAGGCGAACGTTCACACAAAATCCATAAAACAGAACGTCCTTTTGGGTTACATCACCTTTTCAGGAGAATACAGCAAAAATTAGCCCGACAGGCAACTTGCAAAGTTGCAGCCGAATCTGCCTCTGGTCCACATGAAACAGCCTGCACAGGAGTTTCCAGCCAGGCCCACAGAGTCTCACTTCACAAGTGAGCTCCAGACACAGACCCTGCACAGCTGACTCCCCAGGCTATTTATGCGGCCTGTAAAACCCGGACCTGGGTAGGGGATGGAGCCCCACCCTGCTCTACTCCATCCCAGTAAAACCGCCCAGGTTAGACTTTCGTCTATACTAAAACTTCAGCACCAGACTGCCATTAGCAGCTGATGCTGGGAAACAAACTACACGGCTTCACTGCACCAAGGCCAGGTACCTTGGTGCCACATAATTTCCGTCAATGACGGCACCTTGCACTTTACCACATAACCCCCCCCTTTGTTCAACCCTGAGGGGGTGGACACATGACAAACAATGTGCCCGGGATAGGGCATCCGCATTACCCAACATCCATCCCGCTCTGTGCTCTACCGAGAATTTGAAATTTTGCAAGGACAGGAACCACTGGGTGACCCTGGCATTCTTGTCCTTAGCCTGGCACATCCACTTGAGGGGAGAATGGTCCGTAATCAAACGAAATCTTCTCCCCAACAAGTAGTAGGGAAGAGACTCAAGGGCCCACTTAACGGCCTGGCACTCTCTCTCCACTATACTATACCGGGTCTCTGCGGGTGTCAGCTTGCGACTCACGTAGGCAATGGGGTGCTCCTCCACGTTGACTTCCTGAGACAGTACTGCACCGAGACCTACCTCGGAGGCATCGGTCTGCACTATAAACTCCCTCTTAAAGTCGGGTGTCACCAACACCGGAGACCCACACAGGGTAGACTTTAAAGTGGAGAACGCTTTTTCGGCCTGTTCATTCCATCTCACCATGACAGACTTGCGTCCCTTTAACAGGTCTGTCAAAGGTGCCGCTACGGTGGCAAAATTGGGAATGAACCTCATGTAATACCCCACCAACCCCAAAAATTACTTCA
The DNA here is from genome assembly GCA_027917425.1 of Gastrophryne carolinensis. Classification (NCBI taxonomy): domain Eukaryota; kingdom Metazoa; phylum Chordata; class Amphibia; order Anura; family Microhylidae; genus Gastrophryne; species Gastrophryne carolinensis. The sequence goes on from CM051236.1 coordinate 287,344,890, forward strand.
ATTGTCGGGTAGTGTTAGGACATGGCCAGCTATTGATGGCTTCTATTTTGTTAACCTGGGGCTTGACCACTCCTCGCCCAACCACATAGCCCAGGTATTTAGTCTCTTCCAAGCCTAAGGCACACCATCCTTCCTGAGGGAATCCACTACGGCTTGGATTTTGGGCAGGTGACTTTCCCAATCCGTACTATAGCCTCGATTCAGAGACACATTCGTCCGGACTTCCGTAGCTGTCTGTGAAAGTTTTGGTGGGTGTTTGTCATTTTCTTGCTTTTTTTCGTTCATTTTTCATTCGTACGAACGTTCAGGAATGCGCTTTCGATGAACGGAAGCAAATCGGAACATTTCCGTTAGTTCAGATAACTTCCGTTGTTGGGATGGGTTTCCGTCTGATTCAGAGAGCTGATTTCCGACGGATCACCACCCTATGAATCCGTTTAATTTCCGATCCACTTATGGGACCTTTGAGGGCTCGGATTGTTACTGTTGAACATGTTTTGCGGCTATGTGGAGGAGTCTGCGCGCCTTTAGCACCAAGGCATTGCATTTATCAGCATGGCCGAGGCCATAAATTGTATAGCAATGCATACCTGAATCAATACATTTCATGTATGCCTTCTAGATGCATTTTAATGCTGACCTAAGTTAGTCCTTAGCATGTAAACATTTATTTTTCCACACATCCATATAATTGCTATATTTATTTAGACTTATGTCCTTTGTGAATTATATTTGGATTGTTGAACTTGAATCTTAATTTTTTGTAGGAGTTGTTGTTTTAGTTGGTTACCTTTGCTTTGTGTAATTATTTTATATTTGGTTGCAGGAACTGCAAGATGTGCCACTCACCCTTGCTCCTGATGCCCGCTCTTTGCCTGCAGAATGCGGGCCAGGGGTTCTCTAATCGGGCACTATGCAAAACCAGCCCGTGGCGAGGGCCCTCTGGCTTTTGAAGTCCAGATTTAGGTGTTTGGACCATACGGGGGGGGGCACTGCAGTATGACCCCAACAAGGTTATACTAATATTTTAATTCACGTTTTTTAACAGGGACCACAAGTGCCAGAGTGGCACAACTGAGTGTCAGGGTCCTTCAGTTGGTGGGCAAGATGCAGGAGCTGCACAACTCGTTGAGGACCACAGATGAAGAATAATGTTCTGTGGCCTGCCTTTGCTTTGTATTTTGTTTTTTATAGTTGTTAAAATTTGAAATGTAAAAAAAAAATTAAAATTTTATATTTTATGATGGAATAAAAAAAAATGTTACATTGTCATTTCATTTACAAAATAAAGGGAAGATGGAGGACAGTGCTAAGTGATTTAGCTAAACATTGTAGTAGAAGTGAGGGTGGCAAATATGTAGGTGATCACTTTAATGAGTTAAGTTTGTAGTGAGCAGGCGCAAGATCGTAAGGATTTCCGTCTGTACGATTATTTATTGAAAAAGGGAAACAGAAACTAACGGGAAACGTAAAGGATTCGTTGGAGTATACGATGGGAAAAGGGCAAAAACGAAAGCCTACGTTGTAACATGTGAAAATGAAACGGAAAAGTCTGGATGGAAAATGACATCCTCGTATTTGTAATCTGCCGTACGAACGGACGGAAACTTTACAGAAGGTTTTCAATGCATGCATAGAATCACTCGTACGCTCATACGAGAAAGGAAACATTTCACAAACAAAACAGATCGGCACTAAAACAGAAGTTTTTTGTTGTCTCTCTGAATCGAGCCTTATGGATGACGATATCGTCCAGATATGCCGAAGCATATCGACGATGTGGCCGGAGGACAATATCCATTAACCTTTGGAACGTAGCGGGAGCGCCATGTAAACCAAAGGGTAATACCTTGTACTGGAACAGTCCCTCTGGTGTGATAAAGGCTGTTTTCTCCTCGGCAACCTCAGTCAAGGGTGCCTGCCAGTACCCTTTTGTGAGGTCCAAAACAGAAAAATACCGGGCTTGGCCTAGCTTCTCAATAAGCTCCTTTACTTGGGGCATAGGGTAGGCATCAAACTTAGAAACTTCGTTAAGTTTGCGGAAATCGTTACAGAACCGCAACGTACCATCGGGCTTGGGAATCAAGACTATTGGGCTGGCCCACTCACTCTTTGACTCTTCAATAACATCTAACCTGAGCATTTGCTGCACTTCTTCCGCAATAGCTTGTCGCCGGGACTCAGGTACTCGGTAAGGCTTCAACCGGATCTTGACCTGAGGTTCCGTGACAACGTCATGTTGGATGACAGAAGTGCGCCCAGGGAGATCTGAAAACACATCCGTGTTTCTGCTGGCAATCTCCCTGGCTTCCTGGGCCTGTTTGGACGAGTCGCCAGCTTTCACCTCAACTACCGCTTCTCTAACAGCAGACTGAGGGACGGGAAGCTCCACCCCTAACATACCTGGTCGGGGACTGTCACCCATGGGGGTCTCTCTGTCTTTCCACAGCTTCAGCAGGTTTACATGGTACACCTGCTCTGGCTTTCTCCGCCCGGGCTGATGTACCTTGTAAGTCACTTCCCCAACTTTTCCAACCACCTCATAGGAACCCTTCCACCTAGCCAGAAACTTACTTTCCACTGTGGGCACCAGAACCAAAACCCTGTCACCTGGGTTAAAGTTCCATACCTTAGCCTGCCAGTTATAAACCCTACTTTGGGCCCGCTGTGCTGCCTCCATATGTTCCCTCACCAGCGGCAACATGGTCTCTATCCGTTCCTGTAACTGAGTAACATATTCTACCACACTTTTGTGGGGTGTGGGTTGCTGTTCCCAAGCTCCTTGGTTATATCCAACAGGCCCCGAGGATGCCGATCATATAAGAGCTCGAAGGGCGAGAACCCAGTAGAGGCCTGGGGCACCTCTCGCACTGCGAACATCAGATAGGGCAAAAGCAAGTCCCAATTCTTCCCATCCTTGGCGACCACCCGTTTTAACATGGTTTTTAAAGTTTGGTTAAACCTTTCTACGAAGCCGTCTGTTTGTGGGTGGTAAACAGAAGTTCGCAATTGTCTCACCTGCAACAACTTACAGAGCTCCTTCATTACCTTGGACATAAAAGGGGTGCGTTAATCGGTTGGGACCTCTTTAGGCAGGCCTACTCGGGAAAACATTTCCATAAGCTCCTTAGCAATGAGTTTGGCTGAGGTGTGTCGCAGGGGCACTGCCTCGGGATACCGCGTGGCATAGTCCAAGACTACCAGAATATGTTGGTGCCCTCTAGCGGATTTTGGCACTGGACCCACCAGATCCATGGCAATCCGCTCAAAGGGCACCTCAATAACTGGGAGAGGAACTAGGGGACTACAGTAATGAGGCTGGGGGCTGGTTATCTGACATGTTGGGCAGGACTCACAATATCTCTCCACCTCCTTGTACACACTGGGCCAGTAGAATTGTTGTAGAATTCGGTCCTGGGTTTTCTGCTGGCCTAGGTGTCCCCCTAGAATGTGTTGGTGGGCCAAATCCAACACAAGCTTGCGATAAGGATTAGGTACCACCAATTGTTCCACAACCTCTTCACGTACCTTGTTTACCTGGTACAGCATACCCTGGCGAACCACAAAGCGAGGAAACCTTAACTCAGTTCCTGGCTGTTGTGGTTCACCTTCCACCTCAAGATCATTCTCCCAGGCCCGAGATAGAGTCGGGTCCTGGTGTTGTGCTGTACCAAAACTATCCGTGGAGACATGGAAAACTGCCAACTCTGGACCTGTTGACAAATCTTCCACATCTGCTACCATAACACTCAGTGGGGTTGACTCCCCCCCTTCCACCGTAGTGGCGGTCACCCCTACCAGTGTCCCTTCTGACTCCGGTTCCCAAGGTTCCGGCTCACCCCTGAGTAGGGCCAGTCTATTGGGGACACACCTGCCTCGCAGGTTTCCGGAACTCCCAGCTTGGTCCAAAGTGACATAAACCCCGGAAAGTCTCTCCCAATAAGTTTGTACGGGAGTTTAGCGGCGACAGCGACTTCGTGGTTCCAGCTGCCGGACACAGTGGTTAGGGTCACTTGTGCTATGGCATAGTCTCTCAAGTCCCCGTGTATGCACAAGACCCCGATTTTCCGCCCTGTGTATTCATCAGGCAGTACCATGGCAGGTCTCACCAGGGTAACCATACCCCCCGAGTCCAAAAGGGCCACAGCCAGGGTATTCCCCACCTTCACCTGACAGAGGTGATTTTGCCCCACAACCTCAGGGACACCGGCGGCACACAGCCTCCTGGCATACATTGAGGGGCGGTTACCAAAGTTCATGTCCATGGGCTCCCCCTGGTGGGGACAATTGGCTCTGATATGTCCCGGCTCCTTTCACCCACAACACCAGGGCAGGGACTTTGGGGGGTAGGTCCTGGGGGGTTTAGGGGACACCACATGCCTGGGCTGGGGCGGGGACCTCTGCGGTTTCCCTGAATCCGTCCCCGTAGAACCCCCTTGCAAGTTCCTGGTGGCCTCATATCGGTTCACTGGGTCCACCATCTCTAGAGCATTGACGGGGGATACCTGGCCAACCCAGTACTGGAGAGGGTGTGGAAACGCCCTCCAGAACATGTCCGCCAGCAAGCGGTCCAACATGGCAGTGGGGCTTAATATTTATGGTTGCAGCCATTTTTGCAGCAGGTGCAGCAGTTTATAGTATTGGGGTCTGGTGGGCTCTGCCGAATGATAGCTCCACTGATGCACCCGCTGAGCCTGAACCCACACATTCCCCCCTAGTCTGGCCAGTATCTCACCCTTCAGAGTCGGGTAGTCAGCGGCTTGGTCGTCTGGAAGATCAAACAACATCTGCTGGGGTCCAGATGCCAGAAATGGAGTGATGACGTCAGCCCACTGGTCACGAGGCAACTTCTCCCTTGCAGCCACCTTTTCAAACACCGCCAGGTAGGTTTCGACATCATCCGACGGGGACATCTTTGTAATCGCTATGCGAACAGCTTTCCGGGCATCGGGGACACTTTTGGGTGCTCCTGCATCTTGCAACGCCATCACATGTTGTAACAGAAGCTGGTTGGTCTCCTGCTGCTGCTTGTTGGCCTTGCGCTGCTGCAGATTCACCTCCATGAGCGCTTTTACGACCTTTGAGCCTCCATTTTGTCTGCGGTCACAGGTAACAGCTTGGCAGGCTTAATGTAGGACATGCAAAAAAAAACTTTTCCGTCGGTTGCTCCTAGCAATGGTCTCACTGCTTTGCCTGCATCCTCCACCAAATGTGGTGATCAGCTCTGGTAGACAGCAGGATGTTTGCAGTATAGAGGCTCAGAGGCCTCAACTTAAAGACGTTCAACCTAAAGTCTGTGTTTATTTACGCTAAAATCCATAAAACAGAACGACCTTTTGGGTTGCATCACCTTTTCAGGAAAATACAGCAGAAATGAACCCGACAGGCAACGGCCTTTTTAGTCCTCGTGCAAACTTGCAAAGTTGCTGCCAAATCTGCCTCTGGTCCACATGAAACAGCCTGCACAGGAGTTTCCAGCCAGGCCCACAGAGTCTCACTTCACAAGTGATCTCCAGACACAGACTCCCCAGGCTATTTATGCGGCCTGTAAAACCCGGACCTGGGTAGGGGATGGAGCCCCACCCTGCTCTACTCCATCCCAGTAAAACCGTCCCGGGTTAGACTTTCGGCTATACTAAAACTTCAGCACCAGACTGCCATTAGCAGCTGATGCTGGGAAACAAACTACACGGCTTTACTGCACCAAGGCCAGGTACCTTGGTGCCACTTACCTTCCGTCAATGACGGCACCTTGCACTTTACCACAATATATATAGTCTCACTCTATAAAAGCTAATCTATTTACCGACAAATTACTAATGTTACAGCTTGTTTTACAAAGAAACCGAGGTTGCTTCATTTGACTCAATTTTTCAATTCTGTTCTATTGCATTTTAGCCAATTTTTTTAATACAGTAGCTTTTATAACATATTCAACACACTAAAGTCAGGTCATTTGGATTGTATAAAAGAACAATAAACCTAAACCCATTGTACCTTGCTCAATGCATTTTGGGATGTGTTTGTACTTTAAATGTCCTATCTAGCAAACAGGAAAGTCTCAACCCTGATTGCACTCATGCTGGTACTCAATTTGTATAGCCTGCGCAATGTTTCTGTGCTTTCCGTTGTAATTTATTTATTGTTCGATCATCACTGCCCCTGAATTAACCCTTTCCTGCATTCCTCTCTCTTTTGGTCTAAGACTTAAAGCTGTGCATGTAAAGAAATGCCTCATTAGTAGGACAGACCAGGTTAAACAGGACAGAAGATCAAGATCAAAAGCTCATATGGCCAGAGAGCCATTAGTAACAATGTCAACATAAATCATTAGTGTGCTTGAACAGGGAAAAGAGCTGGAAGCTGATTAACCTTGTCATTTAAACTGCAGCCACAGGTCCCTGATGCAAGAGCAGTGCCTCCAATCCTGTCACTCAACAGACTTATGAATTATAAACCCACTACAATAGATTTTGGCTGCAATGAAGGAGAATTTTATTAACCGCAAGCCCAAAGGAGAAAGGGATAGGAAGCAAGAAAGGGATTAGCATGAGCAATGAGTTCACTGTTTCCCCAACTTTTCCTGCTTCAAGTCTAGAGCAAAATCTGATTCTGCCAATGTGAAGGGCTTATTTTTCTAAAATATACTAGGCATTAAAAAGTAAAGAAAGCATGTCACAGAATATATTGTGAATTCATTTTAAATACTGTCTTTGAGGGCCTTGTATTAAACCAGACCTTCAGCATCATTTGATGAAAAGCCCAAACCCAGAAGTATTACATACTGGGGAGGGGGGAGAAAGTGCAGAGGGTGAGTTATAGCTGTGCTTTGCACAGAGCAGAGCCGGGTCAGGAAAAGGACAGCAATCCCAGAATGCAGAGTGGCACAGTGAGAAGACGCTTACTGCAGGCTGCCTGAGCTGCCATCTTGGATGCTTAAAGGCTCAGAAAATATACTAGGTCCAGGTAGGATGATTTTTAATCATGATCATTCATTACATTTACAGGGTGGGTCTAGCTTAAATGGTCGTTGACATTACAAAAATTGTTACAGAAACTATTCAAATGGTCTATTAAGTGAATTAAAGTGAATTAATAGTGGGCATTGGAAGCAGGCAGAGACTAGGTCACTGGCAGTTACATATGGATTCTGTGATTTGATGTAAAAGAGTGACACTCTGTAAGCTTGTTTTGTGACTAGTGACAAAGAGCATAAGGAATCGAAAGCGAATCTCCACAGGATAAATTCTTAAAGCGCGGCAGGCTGATCCTTAAAAGGAAAAAGCCCTTATCTTTTGGTAAGCACAACAATTATGGAATTGATGACGGGACGGAATTGTGTCCTGCCAATCACTGGGTGAGGCATTGGGTAAGAAACAGGAGGTTCATGTACATGAACAGGTAATCTGTGAGTGTCACCAAATTTAAAATCGTCTGGCCCAATAAACATTACATAGCAGCTGGCATGCTGTTCATCTGTCTTTAAAGTCAGTCATTAGGGAAATAAAAAAGGTACTCACCTTTCAACAAATTATAGGTAGCCAGTAAACCCAATATATGCTGAATTTTCTGATTATATCCTAGGGGTGAGATTTGTGTTTTTAACAACAGTTTCCCTATAACTCCAGTTGTCAAGTGGTACTGCACATTAAATGCTTTCATGCAAAGTCAATTTAATGTTATTAAATGTGAAGAAGCAATAATAATGTATTGTACTACTTATTTTACTTATTTGTGCCAGTTTTCCCGAATGAAAAACTGACGGATGACAATCACACACAGCAGTATGTGAGAACATGGGCGGGGTAGCTTCAGTTTAAGAAATCTCAGGAATTTAAGGACATGCTTTGTCTGGCTGTTTCTGTCTGGCTGTTTCTGGGCCGGGCTGAGATAGGGCAGTTTGGGTCATGGCGCTCCTTTTCCCCTCCTCCCTCTCCCTTCCCATGCCCTTTCCAGACCCCTTCCGTCCCCTTCCTTCCTCTCTCCTTTAGCTTTCTTTCTTAGATTCTACTGCTCTTCAACCTTAGGTTCTCTATTCTTAGGATTTCTCTCTTGCAGCACCCCGTTTCTCGTCTTGCCGCACCTCTTAGAGGTTTCAGGTAAGCTCCAGTGGGTGGTAAGCTGCAGGGTCGGTAATGGCATTGAAGCACATGGTTTATGTGGAGACTCTGATGCATCTGCGATGTAGGGGAAGCGTCGGTTCCCAGCTGGTGGACACAGTGTTTCTGTCGGGTTTACTGCTTGGGCAGTGGAGCTGGAGGCCTGAATTAGGGGGTGGGCTTATTGCCCTTTGTAATGCAACTTTGAAAGTTGGCTGCAACCCATCTGTTGTCTGTCTTTACCTATGTCTTACTTGTTTGTACAACACTTTTTCTTGGTGAAAATGGATAAAACGTTATTATGCAAAAATACCCGTGAACACTTTCAGTAGATCCTTTATTACTAGGCATGTAGGTTAACTTAAGCACTGTGCTCACTATTCAGCAGCCAGCAAAAAGCAGATCTGATTTTTCCTGTATAAGGCTCAAAGATTTTGGAGAAAGATCTACTGTAAATGCTGTACGATGTGTCAGAAACTCCCAATGCTGTACGATGTGTCTAGCAGTCAATCCTAAAAATCTCTTAAGCACCTTGCAAAAGCCAATAAGCATAGTACTAAAGAGGATTATTTTTTAATTTAATAAGCTTCTTCCTACTCTCCTTGTAATGGTTTTCTCTAATTTATCTATTTAACTACTTCTAATTTTAAGCCAACCCCCCATCTCCCAATGAACAATGCAAATAAAACAATCTAATCTTATTAAGATAATAGTATAATAAATAGATCACAAGCAAATTTAGGTTTTACTTAGCCCACTTGAAACCATGCTAGGAGATGAGGGATTATAGAAGCCTACATCCTTCTTAGTGTGAATGTGAACAAGTTACCCTGTGAAAAAGTGACTAGATAGCAGGGGGAAATTCCAAGGCTGGACCAAGCAAAAAAATCCAAATGCCAGTTTATCCTCAGCTCCTGCATGAAAGTGCTCTGTTTTGCAGTCATGTAACCCAAACAAGCTAGATGCCAGAGGGATATTACCTTAAAATTCCAATGTTCCAATGTGCTTTACATTTACACAAAGGTTCAAAGTCTCAATCCATGTAAAATAGAAAGCATCAACCTTTTCAGCGCCCAAGCCCTGTATCATGATCTCGTTGGGATACTTGCCATAATTATAGTTTACTTCCATTCAGGACCCTCAGAGCTGTTTCCGTTTTAAAAAGTAACCAGCTGCAACGAATTTAAGGGGTGGTAACAATAATTAGAGTGAGTATATTAATCCACTGTGTTACTGTGAGATTAGTTTGGGATCTAAATTGGTTTAGACAAATTGGACAAAACTTAACTTAAACCTATTTTACCCCTGGCTCCCTATAATAGACCCCAAAACACTCATTTTGCAGTGGGTAAGGTGGCATAGTGAAACAAGGCGGCGCATTTTTACATGAACAAGAATATAGTTTCCACCTTTAATGTAGTAAACCATAAATGCATTATTTTGAATACCAGTAATATTTCTTAAATTTGTGTAAATATTACAAAAAATAAAAATTCAAAACAGTGTATGATTTAATAAACTTTATGTAAAAAGCAAGAATAAGGCAGGGACCTGATTTATTAAAATTCCAAAAGTGTATACTCCTTTCAGATTCACTCCAAAAAAAGTGGCCCAAAGCTGTCTCTGACCACAGAAGAGCATGTTCATGACCCATAAAGCTGCACCATTTCACATCCCTCTTAGCTCAGCCATTGCCCAGAAATTTAACTGTAGAAAGCAGCTTATCTTAGAATACATAAGGCATTTACATATAATTAGAGATTTTGAGACACCTTGAAGTGGAGATATGAGGTACACGTTTCTATAGCTCCCAAGCACAATCCCTTATCAGTGTCTGAACCTGATACTTTTTTGTGGGGGGGGAAATAGCATCACTATCCCTCATATGGCAATAGGAGGGAAATACAGGAAGGGTGAGAGGAAATTTAACTTACCATGAAGGACTTCTCTGCCTGCACAACGGGCAAATCAGAGGAAACATCAAGCAGCTCCAACTCCACTTCCCAGCCGGGTGATATTCACCCTGCCACCCACCCAGACGGAGCTCCCCCTCCTTCCACAACACTCAATTTCAGCAGTGGGTTTGTGCAGCCAGCTGCTATCCTCTCCTCTTCATCAGCAAAGCAGGTGGTGGGACAGGGCGCTTTGGATGACTCCCAGCTCCCTTCGGCTTTGAGTGGAAGCTCATCTAGCACCGCCCTGTCTGGAGATGAATGTCCCACCTGCGACATCGCAGGCTCCTCCTCCCCACCAGCAAGCAGAGCCCAGATACACGGCCCGACAACGCAGCCTGTCCTCCATGACAGCCCCCAGCTACTGCAGAAACAACTCTTGAGCAGAGGGAAGGAGAGGGCTCGCCACCATGACCCTGCAAGCGAAAGGTATGACTGTGCTCTCCTACCCTCACTGCTCAACATGGCCACTCTCCCTGTAATCCACACTATCCCTTCCATCCTTGATGAGAGAGCTAGTTCTAGCCCCCAAGGTGTAACACCACCATACGGGCATACTCAGCTGCGATGGAGGGGGAAACAGCAAACCCGGCCAGATCCCACAACTCACATTGTACTTGATAGCTCACAGTGCACTCTGGAGTCCGAGGAATCCAGACGCCACAAGGCCCAGAGACATCATCTGCAGGGTCCATTATTATTCTGTCAAAGAATTTGCCCACAAAACTTGGTTAAAGGGCCAGTTTGATTGGGATAGCGCCCAGATGCAGGTCCACTGGGATCTATCCAGATAGACTATCTTCATGTAACGCAAACTGAGACCTTTGTTAGACCTGGCGAGATCCAAGGTGCTACATATAGATAGGGATAACCATTTCATCTCTTCTTCAGGAACAACAACAACGATTTCACCCTCAAGTCCCATGAGGATATTGCAAGACTCTTTGCCTTCTTGGAAACTGCAGAAGAAAAAATAGTCAGCTCTACCTTAAAATGTTATAAGCCTTGAAAAGCTGTAATGATATCACCTTGTCTTGGCTGTGACTGCTCCGCTCCAGATCCAATAGTATACAAACAGTTTGCCAGTCAGGAGAAAATCCATAAAATCTTCAAACTTTATTATGCCAATCTTTAAAATTCATCAGCTAAAATCTAATATAGAAAATTCATGATTTGTCTATGTGATTGAGACCAGCTGGTCCTTATTTATAACTACATTCAAAGTATAGCAAATACATTAAATATATGCAAAGTTAGCAATCCCACCTGTCTACACAATTGGGTAGCAGACACCTGCCCTATAATTAATTGAAAACCAAGTAGGTAAAACATTCAGAACATGGAGACTCACCTTGTCGGTTAATCAGCTTGGCAGAGTAGGAGACCCCCCTTGGAATCACTATGAAGGCCAGAAGCGGTGCGCATGCTCGAGCCCTGAAGGGGAGAAATTAGCAAACTGCATCACAGCACCCCCCTGACGATACTGGTTGAGTCACGAACCGCACCTGGAAATGAGTGGTAAGAATAGCGTAATGACCTCTACAGCGCTACCCCTGGCATGACGGAGAGCGTCAGGACGACACACACACAAAGGAGACGCCGGCCAAAACGCTCCCCGACCGACAGGAGTCATACACTAAAGAAGGAAAGATGGAGACAATCCAGCCACATCCCAAATCTGAGCCCAACAAAGCCACAAATTATATATAGAATTATATATAGAATTATTATATTATTATATCATATTCCAATGCCTACCGGGGGAATCCACCACACAACAGCCACATACATGACACACTTATCAATTATACATAAAAAGCCATAATTAAGACCCCTTAGGACCCCAATGTACTTTTTCAATGGCCATACACCTGAAATGGGATAAATCACCTTCATGGACGTCTTTAAAGTACTGTGCCACATTAGAGATAGGACCAACCCTATTACTCCTTGTATCAGTTAGATGTTAGATGTACAGAGGTAAAATGATGCTCTGGTCATGAGCACCTTTGCCCCTCTTGATGCACTCCATGATCCTGTTTGCTTTGGCAGCTGCTGCCTGGCATTGACTACTACAATTAAACTTATTGTTAACTAAATCCCCTAGGTACTTTTCCATTACTAAGTGTTTCTTTATTTAATGTGTAATCATGACACGGATTTCTCCTTCCCATGTGCATAACCTTACATTTATCTGTGTTAAACTTCATTTGCCATTTAACTGCCCATGCTTCCAATTTATATAATCTGTAGCTGCCTATTGTCCTCTTTTGTTTTAATTACTTTACACAGCTTAGTATCATCTGCAAAGATTGAGACTTTACTGTTTAATCCATACTCAATGTCATATATATATATATTGAAGAGAATAGGTCCCAGAACTGACCCTTGCGGTACTTTGCTAGTAATGGTGACCCAATCTAAGTGTGTACTATTGCCTATACTTTTGTACTATAAAGCCAATTTCTGCATACCTTTTCCCCCAGTCCAAGCATTCTCATCTTTTGTACCAGTCTTTTATGTGGCACAGTATCAAATGCTTTGGAAAAGTCAAGATAAATGATATCCAATGACTTCATCTGATCCAATCTTGAACTTACCTCTTCATAAAAGCTGATTAGGTTTGTCTGACAGGTGCAGTTCCTCATAAATCCATGCTGATATGGAGTAATAAGGTCATTTTCCCCAAGATTGTGAATATAGAAGCAAAGAAGTTATTTAGTTAATTTGCTTTCTCCTCATTACCCTCAATAGGTGTCCCTCCTTGCTTTTCAGGGTGCCCACACCCTCAGGTTTGTGTCTTTTACTGTTTGTGTAGCTAAATAATAATTTGGCGTTAGTTTTACTCTCTTTGGTGATCAGTCTTTCTGTCTCAAGCTTTGCTGCCCTTATCTGTTGTCTACATAGTTTATTTTCTTCTTTATATTTTTTTTAACACTTCCACTGTCTCTTCCTGCTTTAAACATTTAAATCAGCGGTTCTCAACCTGTGAGTCGGGACCCCGGCGGGGGTCGAACGACCAAAACACAGGGGTCGCCTAAAGCCATCGGAAAATACATATTTCCAATGGCTTTAGCCGCTGAGAAGTCACGCTACCGTCTGCAGCAGCGCTATTCAGCTGAAACGCATGCCGTTATGGATGCGCATTCCAAACTGAATGCCTGCGTGCAGACGTGATTGCATCATCCGTCTGGGGCCTAAGGGGTGGGAGGAAGCGGGGGGGGGGAACGCTCCACAGTCCATAGCAGCGCATTACATGTGTCCGGCGCTTGCTGATGTCATCAGTTGGCGGACGCAGCAAGCGCCGGAGGATGGAAGCCTAGGAGGCGGAGAGGCAAGAGAGCCTGCGAGACAGCCTGCTGGTGTAAATAGATTAATGTAAAAACAGTACACACACCATGCACAATACTGTGTAAGTGTAAGGTGCTTTGTGTGTAATCATTACACAGTACACAAAGCAGCTTACACTTACACAAAGTACCATACATTTACACAGTGTCTTATACTATAAGAGACCACTATAAGATGTAGTTCACAGTGTTCCCCAATGTATACTTATGTCCCATATCTCCCACTATTTTCCTGAATGAGGAAACTGCTGAAATCAGCAGTTTCCGACATTGAATCCGCCTCCTATTGATTTCATTGTGAGTGCAGCAGATTTTGATGAAGAGAGCTCCCTAGAATCTCGAGTTACCACACAATCCTTCGCAGCCTCCTATTAATTTCAGGCGGAGAAATGACAGTTTCCGACACATGCTATGCCATGGTGAAATGTTATTTATTGGAATTAGTAATAAATATTTCTCAACATATAATTAAATATTGTTTTTGTAATTAATCACTATGTTTAAATTATGTAATGCATATCAGGTATTTACATTCCGAACCATAACTGTAGCAAAATTACAGTTTTGAAGTAGGCACCAAAATTATTTTTTGGTCTGGGATCACCGCAATATGAGGAACTTTATTGGTGGGTCACGGCATTAGAAAGGTTAAGAACCACTGGTTTAAATGCCTTTTTTGTTATTGTTTATTGTCCCCCTAACCTTTTTATTTAGCCACATAGTTTTACACGTGTTTCTAAAAGTTTTATTTTTGTAAGGTATATATCTATCACAATGAAAATTAAGGATTTCTTTGAACATATCCCATTTACTGTCCATGCTTTTGTTTTTTTTTTGACATTTTCCTAGTTAATGCAGTTTAGAAAATCTCTAAGCTGGTCAAACTTTGCCTTTTTGAAGTTCTGCCTTTTTATGGCTCCTTGATAAGTCACCCTAGTGACTGCTAAGTGGAAATTAATAATATTATGATCACTGTTTTCAAGTGTATATCTGGATAATTAAAGTCTCCCATAATAACTACCTCATTTAATTTAGCGGCTATATCTATTTGCCTTAGCATCAAATTTTCTGTGGATTCGGATATATCTGGAGGCTTGTAGCAAACCCCCATCAGTATTTTATTTTTGTTTCTCCCTCCATGTATTTCTGTCCATACAGACTGCACATGGTCATTTCCCTCACATATATTCTCCCGCAGAGAGATAGATTTACTGCCCAGTCATAGCTTTCATCCAACCAGGTCTCTGTTACCCCCACTATGTCCTATTGTTCTTCTGTAATTATCAGTTCTAGTTCATCCATTTTGTTGGTCAAGCTTCTAGCATTTGTAAGCATACATTTCAAAACGGATGGGGACTGCGATCTGGGCCACTATCAGGGGGATAAGCCACCTAACCAAACACCTTAGGTGGGCCCAGTAGAGCATGTTTGGTGGTTGGCCCTCGGAGCCTTATCTCCCCCCTCGGATCTTTCCAACAGTAGTGTCCTGAGCAGAGACTTTTACTATTTTGACTGACCCATGCTGGCTCTTGTGCGCCCCTCTGTCCCCTCTCCACACACAATTGTGCCTGGGGCTGTCTGGTCTGGTCTGGTTGCCATTTCGAGGGGGTCTTCCCCTGAGATTTTGCTTCCGCCTGCCCTACATTTTGTGGGATGAGTGTGGACCAAGGTGCAAAGTACACACTATATCTGTTTGCCTTTTTTATTATGCTGTAAATACTAGATTCTAACATCATGTTGTTCCCAGAGAGTCCTGACTGGGTTGTGCTGACCATGCTGATTCCTAGGGCCCTGTGTCCTGTAAAATATGTATGAAACCATTAGCTTGGGTGCCATGTTGATACATGGCCCGCAGAGTGACTGGCACAATACACATAAAAGTCCCACATGGTTGCACTCCAGTTGTATCAGTTCATCCCTCCTCCTTCCCCATGCCCTACGAGGGAGGTGACGGAACAAATTCATCCCTGTTGGTGGCTTACGCCATGTTACCCCACCCCCCTTCAGTTTCTGGATCCCCGCCTCTCCCACACACTTTCTTCATGTTTTACATGGTTAATGTGTATACTTGTTCTGGCATTATATATTTGTTTCTCTCTCAGGTAGCTATTTGGTTTCCACCTTGCTGGGTTAGCCTCGGGAGAATTCTTCCTCCCATGGTTTCAGCTTTGTCCCTCCATTTAGGGCCTATCTTGTTTGGGAATACTTACCTCACTGTCTTACCAAAAGGTAGATTGAAATAACTTTCTTTTTTTTATTTCTCATTATTTTTCCCTCTTCTTTCCATACTCCGTCTAGGCAGTTTCTTCCTAAACTCACCACCTCTCTTCTACCACTTAATACTCACCTTACTCTTGCCTCCTCTCACCCCCCCCACCACCCCTCTTTGGCCTCACCCACACTCCATTCAAGTAAAATGTCATCTCTCAAAATATTCAACACCCCTGAAACGTGTTCTATGATTATGGGCAATGTTAGGAGAAGCATGCCGCAGGTAGTCTTCTTTCAGGAGACCCATTTTTCCTACCCAAAACCTCAAAAATTGGACTCCATCCCTTGGTCCCATTCAGATACACTCATGGATAATGAGGGCATATTTCTGTTTGTTAAGGGCAAGATTTGAGACAAAACTGCCACTCTAGCCATTGTCTATCTTCCTATCTCAGTTGGGCAAGTCCCTACCCTTGAACTAATCTTAGACACTTGACAAAAGTTCGCAGAAGGCACCCTCATCCCATGTGGAGACTTTAACTTAGCCTTAGACCCCATAATAGACACCTCAAAGGGCGCCACAGCACTTTCCTTTGCTGCCTTAAAACACATCAAAATATTCCCACATCAACATTGAAGGGTTAATTCTCTTTCTCTCTCTTTATTTGACGTCATTTCAGTCAACTTTGCTACCTCAATTTATTTAGACATAGAGTTTTACCTTAAGCTTTGTGGTGTACACAGATTGTAAGGCTTGGTACAGCCGAAGCATTCCATACACCCAAGGTTAAGATAAGTAACTCCCTAACTAATTAGGCCAGCTGCAAAGATAACATGATGGGAAAGTTATTCTATTGGGAAGAGAGAGGGAGCTGAGTTTTTTCTCTGTGTCTGTATAAAGAATGGAAGTTTCTTGAATAAACCAGATTCGTGTGGTGAACTTCCAAGGCTGTATGTCTTTCTGTTCACCGCACAGGTCTCTGACCAGTTGTTAAAGGGCTAATGATATGGAGGTTGAGCCAGAGAGGTCAGACAAGACTTATCGGGGGTCCGTGCTACCCCCTAACAAACATCAGCTAGTCAACACCTGGCGGGACCTCCACCCTAGAGACTATACCTTTTACTCATAAGTCGTACTGACCAGACAGAATAAACCATCCCCCAACTGAAGACTCAATAGAGTTGATTCAGAGAGACATAAAATGAATTTCGTTTTTGTGTCGATCTGTTTTTTTAAGTTTTGTTCCCTCTTGCGTATGAGTGTACGAGTGATTCTAAGCATGCATTGCAAGCCTTCAGTAAAGTGTCCATCCCTTCGTACGCCAATGAGAATGTAATTTTTCAGCTTTCGTTTAGGTTACTTAGGAAACAACGTAGGCTTCCGTTTTTTGCCTTTTTCCAACGTCCTCGAACTAATGATTTACGTTTCCTGTTAGATTCTGAATTCCTTTTTATATAAATAAAGGTCCAGACAAAAATATTTCTGACCTTACTCCTGCGCACAACAAAATTAACTCATTCATGTGCTCGTCTCAATATTTTGATCACTCACTTCTGCTACAATGCTTACCTCAATTCCTTCGGGGTTTCTAGATTCTTCATGTTGCACCCTTAATGCTTACCTCAATTCCATCTCGGTCTCATTCTTCTTCATGTTGCGCCCTTAATGCTTACCTCAATTTCATCGCGGTCTCATTCTTCTTTATGTTGCGCCCTTAATGCTTACCTCAATGCCATCACGGTCTCATTCTTCTTCATGTTGCGCCCTTAATGCTTACCTTTATTCCATTGTGGTTTCTAGATTCTTCATGTTGCGCCCATAATGCTTACCTTAATTCCATCGCAGTTTCTAGATTCTTCATTTTGCGCCCATAATGCTTACCTCAATTTCATCGCCGTTTCTAGATTCTACATTTTGTGGTCTTTTTTTTTTAGTTATTCCTACGTTTTGCTGTAACCAACCCTTAATGATTTTTCTAACATAAAATGACGCAGAAACCAGTTTTGTTTTGTTTTTTTAATAATAACTGGCACATTTTTTTGCCTTTTTTTTGGTTTGTCTATAAACTATGTTCATTAGCAACATTATTTATAAAATAAAACTTTGTTAAAAAGTTTAAAATCTAAAACTATATACAAAAGCATAGCAGGCCCCAGATAATTATTCTTCATCTGTGGTCCCCAATGAATCTCGCAGCTCCTGCATATCGCCCACCAGCCGAAACACAGTCGCAGTGAGTTGTGCTAATCTCGCATGTGCGATGTCTGTAAAAAAAAAAAAGATTCCAAAAAAGAGAGCAGCAAGCACAGCCTAAATCAAAATCATGTGCGTGCTCCTAGGTCTGTGCCACACCAGTAACTATAAACTACCCCATAGGCACAAGAAAACCTTTCACAAATGGGCACAGCACAAAATATATAGTAAAAATATAAATCTTTATTTTAGTGACTCTACTACATAAAAAACAAATATAGACAATATTAAAAACAATTGCACCAATAGGTAGCCCTATTGCTCTGATAAAAATAAATCAGAGACTTCCGGCCTTATTTATCAAGGGCTAGCGCCAGGTAGTGTCTGACGAGCGCCAGGTACCGCCAGCTAACGGCGGCTACCGAATCAAGTACGCCCGGCGGCGGTCACAATGACGCATTTATCACGCTAAATGAGGATAGCGCCGGCGAGAGCGTCAGCTAGCGCGGGATTCATCATGTAGCCGACTGCAACGAACAGCGCCGCTGCTAATCCCATCACAGCGACAGGTATGACCTGGCGCTCCCTGGCGTGGTCCAATGCATTTCAATGGAGCAATCTTTAAATAATCATAATTAATTGCTATTAATGTTTTTTTTTTTTTTTTTTTTTTTTTTTTTAATGTCAAAAATTCTGTGACCACTTCTGCAATGTTAGGATTTTTTTTTAAGTAAAAAAAAAAAAAAAAAATTTGTGCAGAATTGATATTACAGGTCTGATATTCATGTATTCATATTACAAAATGTTTAGAAAAACTTGTATAATTTTTACATATAAAAAAAAAGGTTGTTTGGGGGTTAAAAACTACTTTACACACATCGCCGCCAGCGCTCTGGGGTTTAAACAAGGAATTCACAGCGCGAGAAATTTTTGAGCGTGATTTGTTAATGAATCTGCAGCAAGCCATTCGCTCTGGCCATTCGCTGTCAGGCGCACCCATACAACGCGGAACCTGTGAAACAGCGACCCCTAACCCCGTATTCAACATTACCGCACACCCACTGAGTCGCTGTCAACAAGCAAACCCCGGCCAAGCACAGCGAATACTAGCTGGCGCTGTGAAAATCACGCTACTGGCGCTCATCTGTCGCTACCTGGCGCTATTAATGAATCGGCCTCTTCATCACCTCCATACTGGGAATATCACATCAAAAACAAAACTAAATTCATAATGTTACACATATCCTAGATACTACTACTATCCAATACAGAAAAGATACAATAAATATAAATGTGACAATATATATATATATATATATATCCAACCATGTGCAATAAGCTACATTGAAACAAATGAATGATAGCAGCTGAACTCTCCTAATATAAAGTGCAAATGCTAAAAAGGCAGTGCAATACCAAAAGCTAAATATAAATCCACTTTGTGATCCTACAAAACTATGATTGAATAAAATACTATTCACCTATACCTAATATTTCTCACATCTCACATCTCACAATCAAAACAGCAATCAAAAAACAGGGACAAATTCATTAAATTGTACAGACATTTTGTAGAGATCAAAATTATCTATAATCAGATGATAAGCATACATGGGATGAGCCTGGATACCCTGCATGTACACTAAGGAATCGCATGTCCGTGCCAACCACTGCTTGGATATTCAGCGAGTGTCCCATCTTGCGGTTCCTGAAACCAAAAAAAATAAAAAATTACAGCAAGCCAAGATAACCAACTAAAACAATAACTCCTAACACCCAAAAAAAGCATGTTCTACAATCCCCAAAAAATTAACAAAGTTCATAAGTAGTTTTAAAAACAAATATTATATGGATGTGTTAGAAAAGAAAGTTTAACATGCTAATTAAAGGAGCACTATCGCGAAACTGAGTAATGTTAAAAATCCATATAAACACGTCTGCTATTGAGAAGAGAGGTCAGTTATAAACCCGAACAGAATAAAACTCTCGCCAAGCTTGTGGTTTATTCTCACATAGTAGGAACAATATCCAGGGGTTTCAGGCTTAGTCTATGAGGGGTGACAGAGCCTGTCACCCCGGATGCCCTTTTTCATCCATTAAAATAAAAGAAACAAGCCTGGCTGGATATTTCTTGATGTTGACAGTATATGTGACCCCTCCTCCTGCCATCCAGCATATTTATATGGATTTTTTTCATTGGGCCATTTTTTCGCGATAGTGCTCCTTTAAGGTCAGCATTAAAATGGTTTTATAAGGCCTACATGAAAATAATTGATGAAGGTATGCATTTTAAACTGTTTCAAAGGGACACCTGAGAAGGAGGGATTAAGGTATGCATTTTAAACTGTTTCAAAGGGACACTTGAGAAGGAGGGATTAAGGTATGCATTCGAAACTGTTTCAAAGGGACACTTGAGAAGGAGGGATTAAGGAATGCATTTTAAACCGTTTCAAAGGGACACTTGAGAAGGAGGGATTAATAGATAATTTCAATTAAGTTTGGCTCAACAATATAAAAAAATGACATCATTAACTTACCTATAGATGTACACATCGGCTGCGGGATGATGACGTTGGGCATGTCGGCGATATTATAAAAACCCAACTTAAGCGCGTTCCAGGCTACTATGTCGTCCGGAAAGGAAATATATTTGGGACTAAGGGTAGCCATGCCATCCAGAAACTTGGATAGCGCGCGGCTCAGCGTAGGCTGGGAGATCCCCACGGAGAGGGCACCCAGCCTCTGGAACGAGCCGTTCGCCAAAAATTGCAGGCAGCCAAGCATCTTGGTCATACCTGAAATTGCTTGAGAGCGGAAAGGAAAACGGTTTATAGGGCGGTGGTCCATCGGCAATCAGGTCTCAGAATCAGACGCAAGCCCATCCTAATAACGTAGCTTATCTGAAGTAATGAAAATTTTCAGATTTAGTTCCGTAAGTTACCCGAACTAACGCAAATTATTAGATTTCGTTCCGTCCATCGAAAGCACATGGAAAAACGTAAAAACCGAAAAACAAGGCAAACATTCAAAATTAATACACAGACACATGCGAAAGCGCATGCGAATGTGTCTCTAAATCAACCCTAATGAGTTACTGTTACTTGATGACGGGGGGAATGCCGATATATAACGCAAGTTGGACAACTATTTTAGTCACAAGACAGCAGCCCTGCCCTACTCTGGGAAGCTCATAAATGTGTCATTAGGGGGTTTCATCAAACATACCCAAATCCTTTTCTTCCTTTCTCAAATTCATCACCTAGAAGCCGCACACAAGAGCACACAATATGAACTTCCCCCCCGGCATGAAAAACCAAACCTTAGGGGTCATTCAGAATCCCAAAGAGCTGAGGGCTCTACACTCATGGAAGAACCTCCGGGAATTAAAAGATTTGGCTTCCACCCAATCCCCTTCTGAAGACTGTTACAGCATTTCTCTCATCCTTTAAATAGGTGAATCATCTCTTCCGAGAACTCACATCATTCGAACAACTATGCCAGGGGGAGGGTCAGGTCCATCATGTTCTATCTCTAAATTATACTTAATTCAACCTCCCCTCTGAAGTTAGCTTTCCTCCATAATTATCCAAATGGGAGTCAGACCTAAACATTTGTCTCACCAATGATCAAAAAACAAGGGTCCTTCTTGCACACTGCATCAAGGTCCTGCAGCTATCAGGAAATGAATTACAAATTGATGGGGCGCATGCGTGCGGCGTGCTGATGGCGGTGTTTTAACAGCGCTCCGTGCCCGCCGGACATTTCGAGGCTGTAGCTGTGATTGGCGGCTCACTAACAGTGGAGACGAGTTTGTGGATCGGGTGAGCAACACTCTGAGAGATCGAGGCAGAGGCGGTGAGGAGGAGCGGGCAGCGGGGAAGCGGTGACAGACGGCGGGAGTACGCGGCCCGGGAAACAAGATGGCGGAGGCCTTGTAAACGGCTTTATTGAGGAGGCGACTGCATTGTGTGCTGTACCCGCTAGCTGGTCGGAGATTATTGCAGCGGTGGCTGGACTATCTTTGGCGGCTGCGAGAGCAGAGGAGAGGGGTGAGCCAGCAGGATATCAGACATTGGAGCTGTGGGGAAATCGCAACTCCGGGATCAAGATGGCGGCAGCTCTGTCAGCCGCAGAGATGGATGAGGTTGAATCGAGTGAGGCGTCATTCCTGGTGAGTGAACAGGAGGATTTTGTCCATGCTGGCCCCTCCACACAGCCAGGGAATAGAGGTGATTTCCTACCCCAGATAGAACATATGCTGCAAACTGCGTTAGCTACCAATAATAAGATTTTAATGCAACATCTATCTGCTGAAGTGGAGAAAGTTTCCTGTGGTTTAATTAACCTAGACAAAAAGCTGGGTGAAGTGTCCTCAGCCCAGGAAATATTGGAGTCTGAGTTATTACAGCTAAAACGCGATAATGTGGCCCTAAATTTTAAGCTGGAAGACATGGAAAACCGGGAACGCAGACAAAATCTAAGGTTCCGAGGGCTTCCGGAACACTTGGAAGACACTAATGCTGTCATCACTGCCCTATGTCAGGACTTGCTACCAGGGTTCCCAGCAGATAGGCTGGAAATGGACAGGGCCCACAGGGCTCTTGGCCCCCGTAGACCACCCGAAGACCCCCCCAGGGACATTATAGTGAAGTTTCACTATTATGCCACCAAGGAGCGCATTCAAAAGGCGGCCAGGGATGCAGTAAACCTGGAATTTCAGGGCATAAAATATCAAGTTTATTCAGATCTTTCTGGAGCCACAATGATGAGGAGGAAGGAGTTGAAACCATTGCTTGCCATCTTGCGGGACCATAATATTAAATATAAATGGGGTTTCCCGTTTAGGGTCTCCTTCTCTCATGAAAATGTTTCTTACTCTGCAGTGTCCATGGAAGAGCTTCAACAGCACTTGGCACATTTGAATATATCCAGAGTCACATCATCTAAATCACCCAGATATGAAGATAATTCACCCAAACTACAGCGTGTGGGCAAGAGACAGAAACGTGGGAACCCTCCAAGCAGCCGAGGCTTACGTTTGCCTTTTGGAGCAGCTCGGGACGATGTTTGCTCTTACCCTTCTTTTATTACTGTTCTTAGGATCTTTGATGCCACTCACGAGGAGTGGATGGTGAAGAAAAAAGGTTCTCTTCTCTCACTTCAGTATAATTTTTATATGTTTATCAGCACTTTATTAGGTAGTTAATGTATTATGTGAGCTCCTGAATAATAGTAGCGCAAGGTTGATAAAACATAGAACAGGAATAATTTGCTCACCAATGAGGTTTAAGCTAATTTGATAGTTTCTCCTTTTCACTGTTATAAAACTCATGCATATGTTTAAAGTTTATAGAGTGATTTTTAAATTGGTTTCATACCCTCGCTTGTCCGGCGGCATTGTCATGTTGCCTTCTAGTAGAACCATAAGGGATATCTCTTTTGGTCCTATTTTTTTGCACTCTTTTGTGGTGCAAAATTGTTTGAGGTGCTCTGGATTAGCGAAAGTTGGATTTATATAACTTGTTTCTGCCTCCTTAAATTAAAGGGGGTTGAAACAAGTCTGTAGATTAAGCTTTGAGAACAGTAGTTGGATCTGCAGTACTTTGGAATTTTAGAGATACTGGGATAGTCTGGGGGCTGGTTCCTCCTAGATCTGTGGATCACGCTACTGGATCTATGTAGTGGTAATTATATAAGTTTGCTCTTGAATTATATTGACATTTGTATTTTTGAACTTCCCTCGGAGCTTTTCAGCTCTTTTCCCTCCCTCCTTTTCTCCTTGTTTTTTTTTTTTTTTATATATATTTTTTCTCTCCTTCCTCTTCTTCTTTCTCATCCCTTTTCATTATCTTTCTTTTTTCTCTCTTTGACACACTGATAGCCTTTTAAGTATCTAAACATGACTACAATTTTTTCCTTAAACGTTCAGGGATTTAACTCCCCAAATAAGAGGAGCATGGCTTTTCGCAAGATTAATGCACTCCATCCCGATGTTTTATGCCTACAGGAAACACATTTCTCGGTCACTTCCAAACCAAAATATTTTGACTCTAAATATCCACAGGTCCATTTGGCGTGTGCGGAATCAAAACAGAAGGGGGTAATGATAGCTTTTAGGAGAGGGACTCAGTTTCAATGTAAGTATGAAGAGAGCGACCCTGAGGGCAGGTATTTAATTTTAGTAGGGGAGTTACAAGACATGGAGGTGACAGTGGCTACATATTATACTCCGAACGTGAATCAGGTCACATTCTTGACTAAATTTTTTAAAAAAGTAATGACTGTAGCCAAGGGTAAAACGATTATCTGTGGCGACTCAAATTTGGTTTTGAACCCGTTTCTAGATAGGCTATCTACAATAACTACAATGATAGGAGCCAAGACAATAGCGAATTCTAGGCTGTTTAGACGCTTGCTTGATGTTCACTCGTTGGCGGATTGCTGGAGGGAGGCCCACCCGGGAACCCAAGATTTCACACACTACTCACATCCATGCGGAGTTTATACCAGGATAGATCATATCTTCCTGCCAATAGACACTCTGGCACAGGTTCAAAGTGTAAAAATAATCCCGGTTTCTTGGTCAGATCACGAGGGAATAATGCTTAGGCTTGATTCTCTTTTAAGTAGGCCAATAGGATCTTTATGGTCTTTAAATGTTTCTCTACTGTCCGATCAGGGGGTTACACAATCTATTGCCGAGGCATTAGAGGAATATTTTGATTTAAATGAAACTCCTGAGACATCACCAGTGCTTTGTTGGGAAGCTCATAAACCAACAATTAGGGGGAAGATAATACAATTAGCGTCCAGAAGAAAAAGGGAAAGGGCAGCATATGTGGCAAAATTGGAGAAAGAATACCTGGATCTAAGGGAGAAAGCCAAGGTTTTTTTGTCACCGGCTATCCGAAATAAGTTGAACCAAGTGACTAGAGAACTTAATCTAGTATTAGCAGGCAAGGCCGAAAACGCCTTGAGATGGCTAAAACATAGATTCTTTTGTAAGGCAAATAAGCCTGACTCTCTATTGGCTAGAAGGCTGAAAACCCCTGACCAACAGTATCACCCGATTAGGCTACGTAACGACAGGGGCACTTTAACGAGCAACCCCGTTAAAATAGTGGAGCTTTTTCGCTCTCAGCTATCTAAATTATATTCAAACCCTCACCCCCAAGACCCGGATAAAATATCGAAATTCTTAGAAGGAGTTACAATTCCAATCATACCTGATCAGTTACAGGAACTTATGGAGAAGGATTTTAGTGTGGATGAGGTATTGAAGGTGATAAGGGGCCTTAAGATCAATAAACGCCCAGGACCCGATGGTTTCTCTGCAGCATACTACCGGACGTTTAGTGCAATTCTTGCACCTAAGTTAACAGCAGCTCTTAATTCTATTCGGAAAGGAGGAGCTTTCTCTAGAGAATCTTTAATGGCGTCCGTTAGTATGCTGCCGAAACCTGAGGCTGATGTTACTGTATGGACTAATTTTAGGCCGATCTCGTTATTGAATTTAGATATAAAAATTCTAACCAAGATTTTGGCGGATAGATTGTCACTTTACCTGCCCCAATTGGTGCACAACGATCAAACAGGCTTTATTCCAGGGAGACAAGCAGGAGACAATCTTAGGAGGGCAATACAGATTTCTCATATTGCCAGAGAAAGAAAAGTGCCTCTCCTGCTTCTCTCCCTGGACATTAGGAAGGCCTTTGACTCTGTGTCATGGGAGTATTTCTTTGGATTATTGGGAAAATGGGGATTTGGTCCTAAATTTTTAGGGATTCTAAGAACGATATATTTTGCTTCCTCAGCTTTTGTTAAATATGGAGGGTACAAATCAGATTGCTTTAATCTTGCGAGAGGGACGAGACAAGGATGCCCGTTATCCCCATTATTATTTGCCTTGGCAATGGAGCCATTGGCTCAAAAGATTAGAGAATCCTTGGACATTTCTGGGATTGAGATTGGCGGTGTTCACCACAAGCTCTGTCTTTTTGCAGACGATGTGTTAATGTTTATTACGAATCCTTGTGTTACCCTGCCAAACCTGTTACAAGTATTAGAGCAATTTGCTGAGGTATCTGGCCTATTGGTTAATACATCCAAGTCGAAAGCTTTAAACATCAATATTCCCTTGGTGATCTGGCAACAGCTGCAAGCTAATTATGATTTTAGCTGGGAAAACAGGGCGATTAAATACTTAGGGATAAACCTGACTAATGAGTATAACGCATTGTTTACTGCAAATTACATACCTTTATGCAACAAACTTAAAGCATTATTGACTAAATGGAAGGAATATAACTTGTCTTGGTTGGGTAAGATTGCTGCTATCAGGATGAATATACTTCCTAAATTTCTCTACCTGGCCAGAACCCTACCAGTTCATGTTCCGTCTAAGACTCTAAAAGACCTTCAGAAAAGCGTGTGGGTCTTCCTATGGAATGGGAAGAAACATAGAATAGCGAGCCAGGTCTTGATCAAATCTAAAAGTTTGGGGGGGATGGGTTTTCCTTGCTTTAGAAGATATTTTCAGGCAGCGCAGATAGCGCAGCTATTGTCCTATCATATGACAGAAGACATTCCCTGCTGGGTCCAGATAGAAGGCTCATTAATTCACCCAATAGCAATTGAAAACTTATTATGGCTTGTCCCTAAAAACAGATATTCAGGCGATAATCCTATACTAGCTCATTCTCTAAGACTATGGGATGAGGTTAAATATTCGGGGGGTTTGGCCTCTCAGTATTTACCACTGATGCCCTTATGGGGCAACCCTATGTTTCCACCGGGGGTTATGGACCCGTTAAGATTCAGCAGGTGGAGAGAGGGGGGTTCGGCCGTATAGTGGACTGCCTACAGGGCTCGGGGGTGGCCTCCTTCCAGCAATTCCGAGATCAAGTTGGTCTTCAGGCACGTGACTTCTTTAGCTACTTGCAAGTCGCCCATTTTGTGAAACAAATGACAAGGAACTGTTCAGAGTTAAACAACATGACATTTTTTGAGACTAAATGTAGGAAAGATCCAAACAGTAAAGGAGCTATATCAGCCATTTATCATTCATTAAACTTAGGGAACAGCTGTGATGCTCTTCCTTATAGGAATAAGTGGGAAATGGAATTAGGAGAAACAAGGAGTCAGGAACAGTGGCAAAAAATGTGGTTGGCCTCATTTGGTAAAGGAGCATCGGCCTCAGTAATAGAAGTCAATTTGAAAGTTATTATGCGATGGTACTTGGTACCGGAACAATTGTCACATATGCGGGGCACAGATCAGGGAAAGTGCTTTCGCGGTTGCGATGAGCTAGGTACCTATGGTCATACTTGGTGGAAATGCAAGGTTGTGAGATCTTTCTGGATTGAGGTGTTTGGAATTATCTGCAAAATTATGGGAAGAGTAGTCGACCTAAACCCGTGGATAGCCTTACTAAATGAACCTCTTATCAATAGTACCACTAAACAGAGAAGGCTGATATATAATATTTGCTCATCTGCGAAACTGTCTATAGCTAGAGCATGGAAAACTACTACATTAAGCTTTAAGGAATGTAAATGTAGAGTGGACAATATAATGGCTATGGATAAGATATCTGCTATTCATAACAATAGGATGGAGGAGTTTCGAGAAATGTGGGAACCTTGGGTGGCGAGTTTCTTCCCTAACTCGTTCGATCGATATATATTGACTATTTAAATGTGAGGAGATGCAAGTAACTAGCAAACATGCTTCAGCTGTAAACTAATGCTTTCTTCAAAAACTCTCGCTCTTTTCTTCCACACTTTTCTTTCCCGCCCCTTAGGCTACTTCTCTCTTCCCCCCCCTCCCTTTTTTTTTTTTTTTTTTTTTTTTTTTTCCGGGGAAGTTTATACAGGTTAATACATTTATTCTAGTAATAGGGTCATATATAAGAATTTATTACTATAAATGGTGTTGGGTACGTACAGAGTACCAGTTTAATACTACTTTAGTTGGCAAACAACTTTAAAGACTTTGCAAAGTCTTAAGGTAGACGTTATAAGGTTTATTTCATATTGTTTCTATATAGATAGAAAATGACGGTTATTGTATAATAACAACGCAAAACTATTTATGATATTTTCAAAGATAATATTTTTATGTTTTGAGAAGGTTTATTCTTTTTCTAGACGGCACTACATTCGATTTATATAGGATTGCCGATCTGTTAAATATACTTGTGCGATGTAATATGACTTTATAATATTATATTTGATGTATAACTTTTGCGTACCAATTATGCTGGATTCAATAAAAATTATTGAAATAGAATTACAAATTGATCTCAAGGTGGTATCGGCCCTTCTGCATAAATTTCGTCCTGACATCAGCCCACTGTGCTGGCGCTGTGAGCAAGAGGGGGGGATCACTCTTACATATCTTTTGGTCATGCCCTCATCTACAGAATGTCTGGTGGCAAGTCATAATGGTCATCACTAAGATAACAGGATCTTACAGCTTACTTGCACACCACCACTGATAAATGTTTACTTGCCTGGTATGGCTGGATCGAATTCCAAAACTGGCCCTTAAAGAGTAATTTATAAAAAAGATGGGCTCCACCACCCCTTCTGCTCCCCATCCCCACCCCTCACTCCCTCACCCCCCACCACATCTCTCTAGTTACTCACTCTCTTCCTAATGCTAATCTTTCTCTTCTCTTCCTCTATATTTCCAACTATTGTTAAAAGTTATAACTAAAAAACCAAGGTCATCTGGTTCAGATACCAAGCCAATCTTATAGAAAAACATTTGGCTAATAAGGATCAGCTACATGTACTACTTGCACTTCTTTTGTGTCATCCGATTATGCTCAGATCCTGTTCATGCATTTTTATTTGACCCATGCATGTACACCGTTGACATATATAATGAATTAAAAAAAAGAAAGCAAAGAAAAGTTTTTTTGTAATTTAAATATATTCTACATTGGATTCTTTTCTCTATAAACAAGCGTTATCATGTTCTATTTGGTTTTCTAAAATTGAAGTAAATCAAATTCAGCATGTCCTGAATGTCGTAAAACTTTCCATTTTTTTCTTATTAAAGCTGTTTAAAATCCATGTTTCAATGCTTTCATTAACTAACATTACAAATCACTGTGTGTGCAGTGGTCTGTGTGTGCAGTGTTCTTTTGTATTTAAATAATGTTGTATTAATGAATAATTATATGAGTAGGGGTTTGGGACCCGAAGCTTTGGAACATGCATTTTGAATGAATTTAATAAAAACTGGAAGCTTTACTACATCGAGGATGTGGTGAACATACAATTCACTGAAATTTCTCAGTTGGATGCCATTGCCGTGCATGTATCAGTATTGGAGTGAGTGAGTGAGGTGTGGGTTCTTGCCTTAATTTCTCAAAATATCATGTTATAGGTAATACACATGCAGTACATCATTAAAGGTTTAATACTTACAAGCAACAGGTTCAAACCTCTGGTAGTGTTAATAAATAAAACATATTTTAGAAAATATGTTAAATCGGGAGGGGGGTAATTTAAGTGGGCTTTTTTGAATTGAAGAATGGACAAAT
The DNA here is from genome assembly GCA_027917425.1 of Gastrophryne carolinensis. NCBI lineage: Eukaryota > Metazoa > Chordata > Amphibia > Anura > Microhylidae > Gastrophryne > Gastrophryne carolinensis. The sequence continues at coordinate 287,374,250 of CM051236.1, forward strand.
GTGAATAGCCATGCATAATTTAAAATAAGAGGCCGATTCAGTAATAGCGCCAGGTAGCGACAGATGAGCGACTGAAGTATGGCGCTATGAGCGCCGCTAGCGTACGCCGCGGGCGGCAGCGATTCGCTATAGCAGGCCTCCTCAGTCGCTACCTGGCGTTGTTGGGAACAATGCCTACATTGGTGAATGTGATGTTTCAGATCAGCTTTGTAGGCGCTGTCATTTGGACACAGCGCCTGCGCGTTGCTTTGCTGTTGGCTTGAAATCAATGTTAGTACCTTCAGAAGTAAACACATTGCAACATGTTTCTTTGTTTAATTTATATTTATTTTTTTAATTTTTTGGTTGAAAGTGAAAAATTATAAATCCACAGGATTGTTATCTTGGTGCCTAAAAAAGAATAAAAAGTGGAGTTAGTATTTATATTTAATTTTGCTTTTTCGCAGTTATTGACATTTTTTGTTTTTTGTTTGGGACAGTTTTTGCCAACTTGCACAACAACCCTAATTGTTATGTTGGTCAACTCCCCCCCCCCCCCGTATAGTGGTTTTGGTCATCTTACACCCCCCTTATAGTGGTTTGGGTCATCTTACACCCCCCTTATAGTGGTTTGGGTCATCTTACCCCCCCCTTATAGTGGTTTGGGTCAACTTCCCCCCCCTTTTCTTGGTTTTGGTCATCTTACACCCCCCTTATAGTGGTTTGGGTCAACTTCCCCCCCCCCCTTTTATTGGTTTTGGTCATCTTACACCCCCCTTATAGTGGTTTTGGTCATCTTACACCCCCCTTATAGTGGTTTGGGTCAACTCCCCCCCCTTTTATTGGTTTTGGTCATCTTACACCCCCCTTATAGTGGTTTGGGTCATCTTACACACCCCTTATAGTAGTTTGTGACAAATTATGATTGTAGCCAACAAATAGTTCCCCTGTAGTGCAGTACTTGGATTAGAGTGAAAGGTAGTTAGCTTACCGCAAAAAACGAAGTGATCATGTTTTCCCTTAGCTCAAAGCCAGTCTGGGTGTCCTCACTCGTTTCTGCGGCCAAGATGGGGATTTCGGGCACCAGTGCTGTTTCTTCAGGGGGTTGGATTCTGTGGCATATGCAGAGATTGTGGAGCACACAGCATGCGAGGATAATCTTGGAGACCTTTTGTGGACTGTACAACATCTCTCCTCCTGGGCGTGCCAAACACAGAAAGCGCGCTTTCAGCAGTCCAATTGTTCGTTCCACAATGCTTCTGGTTTTGCGATGTGCTGCATTGTAGCGTTCTTGGGCGGAGGTCTGTGGGTTTCTGACCGAAGTCATCACCCACGTTCTCTGCCCGTATCCCTTGTCTGCTGTGGAAAAAACACAAGGAGAGAGACAGAAATTAGTACTAGTACATGTTTTTGGTTTCATTTGTAAAAATATAGCTTACTAGGCCACATATTTGATGCAAAATACTTTGACATGGTTAATTATTTACCCAGTAGCCAGCCAGCTGGCATTTCGTTGTTCTCAAACTTCCTGCACAGGACTGACCGCTGCAGGACGTAAGAGTCATGGCATGAGCCAGGGAAGCCAGATCTCACGGCCCGCAGCTTCATGTCATGGTCACACGCAACCATGACATTCATGGAGTGGAACTGCTTTCTGTTCCTATAATGCAGCTCCTGTGCACGGGGAGGGCGGAAACTGATATGTGTACCATCAACGCACCCTAGCACATTCGGGATCCCTCCCATGCGATAGAAAGCATGTTTTATTTGGGCAACCTCATCCTCAGGAAACTGGATGTAAATAGGGATCAGGTCACAAATAGCCAGTACTACCTGGAAAAATATGCGGCTCATTGTAGCCTGGCTGATCCCGCTGAGGAGGGCAGAGGTTGCCTGGAAGGTCCCTCGTGCCAAAATATTTAGACTGGCACATAGGCGTACTATGCCTGGAATGGATCTGGTGCGTTTGGTGGATGGCTCGATTTTGTGCTTAATCTGATCATATAGGGACTGTAGTGCAGCACGATTCAGACAGAAGCGGCTCCTGATCTGCTCGTCACTTAAATCCCACACTGAAAGGCAGATGCCAAAGGATCGGGGTGCCCTAAGCCTCACAGCACCCTCCTCCCTGGCCTCCTGCTCTTCCAGCATTCTCACACATCCCTGCACCCATAACCCATACATCACCCTCTTATCCATCTCACACTCAACAGATATACAAAAGAAGCAAAACAAAAACAAAAACCACAAACACACCACACACACAAGCAAGCACACTACTCACACACTCACTACAATGCAGCTCACCACCAAACCAGAAGTATAGTGGTCTGAACCACCAGACTGCTGAAAGTCAGCTTTCTAAGTTAGGCACAACCAAGAGGGGAGTTGCTGCACAGCCCACAAAAGGCCCCAAAATCAAGCCTCACTTGCTGTATGCTCCACAATATTTGCATATGCCAACAAAATCAATCTCCACAGCACTGATGTCAAAAATCACCCAACAAGCCACAGAGAGTGAGGACCAAACCCAGCCAGACACTAAAATGAGCTAAGGGACCAAAGCACCACACCACCACACCACAGCCTTTGCCACAGTGTAACAATACCAGAAGGTTTGCAAATCCAGCCATTTATACTTCACTTTGAAAAAGGACAGGTCCGCTTTGCCGCCTTTTGCGTTGTTCTGCTATTTCCTGTCTGCAATTAGCTGACCTAGGTGTGCGTGAAACGGAGTGCGCACGCGCACGCTAGTAGCGCTACTAGCGTACGTGAGCCTAAACTTGCGTGCATTAACGGACATGGCTGAAAATTCTGTGGTGGACCAATGAAAGGTAAGCTGCTCTTTATTTAAATAGCCGTTTGTAGAGCCACATGTCACAAGTGTTTAATATACATGAGTACATTGTTGTCTTTGGTTGTGTGTTGTTTGGTTAATGAGCTCTGTAATTAGTTGACTACCACACATGGTTCAATCAGTGCAGTGGAGCTGTGGCTACAAGCACCTGGCCAGTATGTGTGAATCAGTTAAGTGGACCTGTTTGTGATTGGCTGTTAGAGCACATAAAACCTGCCCAAACCAAAAAGACGGTGATGCCATTCTGTAGTCTGCATGTGTGCTTGTCGGTTGTGTATTGGTGTGTGTGCAGCTACAGGATGGAGCCAAATTCTGGGCATCTGCCGGCCACAGCTGGCTCAAGTAGGAGTGTGGTGGGTGCTGTGCACAGACCTCCCTTAAGGAAAAGGGCCCAGCCTGAAGGTGATGCAGCACCCCAGGCTAAGCGCCCAATTGCCAAGAGGGAGCCAGAATTTAATTTGGCGGAGAATAATACTCTTGTGCGTCTTACACTTGCAAAATGGGAGCTAATATTTGGCTCCCAAAGCAAGTCTTTAGGCAAACAAGAAAGGAGCAAATTGTGGGATGCCATTGGTGTTGAGCTTACTAGCAGTGCTCAACACCCACGTAGTGGCCCATCCTGCAGGAAACGCTTCTACACTTTGAGAAGGGCCCTTATGCAAAAGATGAATCATGATCTTGAGGTCGAGAGTGGGACCAGCCAGGGTCCAAAGAGTACCTACAGGCCATATGAGGAAATGCTGAAGGCCAAAATTCCACTCGTTCGGCTGCAGGGTGTGGATGCTGGGGATGACACCACAGGTTGGACTGAAGGTACATATTTTCTGCATATTTTTTGCTGGTAATGTTAATGTATGTGATTTGCTTTGTCTCTTTCTGGCCAACTAACAGTAGGACATGTGAAGTAGTACATTATACCTCATAAATGTTTTACTTTCCTGTCTGTTGCTTTCTGCATAGGTGCACATGGTGATGTCCATGAGTCGGGGGAGGAGGACACCCCAACTCCTGCCCTTCAACCAACCTCAAGCCTAACCCAGTCTGCCATTGAAGGTATTTATCACTAATTTAGGGGCTGGTTGTTTTTGGACAAAATGGGTGTGGGAGCACCTCAAACAATAGATTTGACCACTGTTGAGGGTTAATAATATGGGCCTGTGGACTATTTACACGTCCACTTTAACCCTCTCTGCAACTAACTAACAAGGCCCTAACATGTGTAGCTATGTTGGAAGCCAGAGATGTGTGGCCATATATCTGCATATACATGTGGAAGCCACACTGGCCTTGATTAGGGAATATTAGTGATTGAGCTGCTCACACACACCTTAATGCATGGTTTATTTTGTGCCGCACATTACCAATGGCTAAATGTTTTCTTTGCTTTTGCCTAGCTGCACCGCCATTGGAACCAGCATCTCCTCAGGAGCCAAGGTACTCTTTGGATGCCGGTAAGTGCATGTGTCAACCTTGCTTTAGCCTCTTTAACACAAGTGCATGTCTTTCATTCCTCTTTTTTCTTTGTAGGCCAAGTGACTGGTTCATCTTTGGACACCACATCCGATGTTGCAGGTCAACAGGACCCTGTTGGTGTGTATTGCCAAAAAAAATGTATCCTTTATGCTGTTTATGTTACACTGGTTCGATTTGGTTAGTCTAATAATCTACATGTTTGCTAGGTCAACTTGAAGATGCCTATTTGTAGTGGATTTGCCATCCCCAGCCTCATTATTATAGTTTTTAGAGTGATTACAATGCATTTTTTGGGTCTATTTAAAGACAAACATTCACCCGAGTAGTGTTAGGAATATTTATAGACATTAATTGTGTATTTTAGTTGGCCGGAATACCGGAAGTGGCTGTCCGGAAAGGACCCTTCACGTTGAGGCTGCCAGAGATGAGGGTAAGTTGGTTTTGCTTGATTATCTAGTACGGATTTTTGCAAACCTTTTTTTGTAATTTAGTAGGCCAACTTGTGTTTAAACATGTATTTTCAAGGGCAAAGCTCGAGTGAGGGCCCAACTCCAGACATCTGGGAGATTGCGGGTATGTGTAATTTGAGCAATGTGTCTGTTATTTTTTGGCCCAATTATTGGCTCATCTTCCTCTTACATACATGTTAGCAATCTGAGTTTACAAGATCCCTTTTGGCTAGTGTGTAATCTGGCACTTTGTGGAGGTATGGCCTTGATAGTCTATCCATCTTACATTTGAGTTTGGTCCACTGACCTACTAACATGACTTTCCTGTTTAGCATATGCCAACTTGCCCCATCTCTCAGATGTGGATTTGCCCCTCTCTGGCAGCCAGACCCCGGACCTACTTCGGGCGGACGACACGGAGGTAACATGGCTGATTTAGAGGAACAATAACCACATTGACATGTTTGTGGGCAGGAGGCCAGACCTGAACCCCAAGCTGGGACCTCTTCCCAAGTGCCATGTGGCCAAGCTACAGAGGCTCAATCAAGGGTAAGTTTGATTGTTACACTTTGGGGAAATGATTTGGAGGGGCATAGCTGCATTGTTTCAGCTTCACTACAATCTTTTCTTTTGGTTTTTAAGCCTGAACACAGAACAAGAGGAGGTGTGGCACCGACCAGTGCGGATTTTTATGAAGTAGGGGTCCAGATGCTGGAGGACTACAGTCGCCAACAGCCGCGTGATGGAAATAATGAGCGCATTGCGGCGTTGGAAAATCAGGTGCTGATGTGTCGGCAACAAATTGAGGACCTGCAGCGCCAGCTCCAGGATGTGAGACAAGGCCACCAACAGCAAACAAACCAGGAACTGGATCGGCTGTCACATCTGATGGAGCAATCTTTACAGCGCCAGGAACAAAGTTTGTTGTTGACGCAACAGCTCATACAACAGCAGTCTATTTTTTTTACTGCACTGTTGGCCCCCAACACCACCCCTAGCAATGACTCACAACCTCCCAGGCCCCCAAGCCAAGAATATTGATTTGATTTTTGTTGTGTTGAATTTGTTTATAATACATTTGAGTACCCCACCTCTAAATTGTGTTTTTCCTAAGACATAGCTAAGAACACAGTCAGGGATGAGTCTCTAGATCTAGATATGTACATGTAGCCAAAAATGTATGCCACACATTGGTGACCATACCTTACTATGGTTTACACATTAAATGGCTACAAAGGTACACCAACATTTTACAAATAATGGGTTTGTAGACACTTAAACTATGCTTGACAAGGCACAACACACTGTAATTACAAAAATACAAAATATTTATTTGCCAAGGCGGGCAACAGGCCCAACATTTGACCGCACAGCGGCTCCAAACATCCCCCCACCCTAACGACGCCTCTTCAAGGCCAGCAGCATAAGGTGAAGACGCTAGATCGACCGCCACAGTCTGCGATGCTGGTTTGCACATGCTGTAGAGAGTAGAAAAAAAAACATATTCAAAAGATAGAATGTGACCTCAACAGACACAGATGTAGCAATGTAATGTAAGTGGCTAAAATTAGCTGACGCTCACATTCACATTGTTGGCCACTGTGCCCTTAGGTGTTACCATTATATGAGTACTAGTGGCTGCCTTAAATGTGGCCACAACATCCCAAGCATACATTTACTCTTAACTCTTGGGAATAAAATAAGGTATAAGTCCCAGTGTGGACATTTATTTGTTTAGTTACAGCCAAACATCAGGGCATAAGTCCTAACGAGTAAACTTGTTTGGCCAAGAATCTTAGAGGTCACCACCTTAGCAGGCCAATTTTGTTGGCTAGAAACCACAATTTGCCACTATGTGGCGAAAACAAGAATGTGAGCCAACAATCAAGCATGCAGACATGCATTTAGGATTGTTGGACAAACACATATAACCTAGATGTGTGTTTATTAAACACATAGGTACATTGTAAATGTCTCCAGAATTTACTATAAGACATAGGGGTCACAAGTCTTTAGGCATATGAAGTGGGATGTACTCACCATCGCAGCTGTGGCTGGGGCCCATGCTGCTGGCCGTCCCGGGAGCTGTGGTGGGGAGGATGGTCACCGGCTCCGTCTGCGTGGCAACATCTGTCAGGAGAAAGCAAAAGAGAAAAGCAAAATTAGTGGGCCAATGACACATGACTATTTGACAGCCATCTGGTTATGGAGTCTGCCCAAAAAAATGCTTGCATGGTTACACACATGTTGTCCGACATTAGCATATTTCCTGGTCCATGAGTTCATGTAAATTATTTATGGTTGCAACATGGACACATAAAGATAATGTGCCAATAACCTTGACAGTGCAATGGTAAGGACTAATTTGCAGTTGATTGTAGAATCTTACTAGTGTGCAACATGTGTTAGCCGGAACAACTTACAAAAATAACACATTTGCTAGCCCACATCATGGTGTGGGCTGAAACATAGGGGTGGTTGCCAGTTGGATTGCACTGTAGTGGGGTTTGTGATGTTAATGTACATTAGAAAACCAGCTTGGCCTATGGACCAGGAAACATGTGTATGTTAAAAGTGGCCCAAGACCCAGGATTTATACTATCCTGTGTTTTGGTCCACTTTGGCAGGGCACAACAATTGGAGAGAGAGCCCGTCCGCCGCCGCTGCCTTCCGCACGTCACTCCTCCAGTGCGTGCGCACGTGCAGGCCATTCTGAAACGGAGAGCGCAGGCGCACACACATCTAGAGGGGCACGCAGGAGGCTGCGGCGGTGGCTTCTGCCACCCCCAATGAGGTAAGGAATTTGTGGGCTTTTGGGGGGGGGCCCTGAGTGAGGGAGGTGATTGGGCAGGGAAGCTTATAGATTCCAAGCCCAATCAACAATGGGTGTTGGTCCACTTTAAGGAATGTCATAACATAGGGAATGTGAGGGATAACAACAAACACTTACCATGACTATGCCCGTGGAGAAGGCGTTGCCAAAAGCTCCTGGAGGTGCCGCCTATATGATGCGCTGCAAATTAGAGAGGAATGGCAAGGGCTAAGTACAAATGGCCATATGTAACCTGTCACAGACTAACACTAACTAAATCTGCACTCACCAGGGGATGAGCTGCCACTTGAAGCCCAGGGAGGGCTCTGAGGAGGAGGCGTGGAGCCTCGGCTCCTCACACTCTGATCCAAAGATCCCCCAGCCAAAGGGCCACCCTCCTCCCTCTCACTCCCTGCTCCTTCAGGGAGTGTGGGAGAGTCCACTACTTCCACCCCACTTGGACTCCCCACTTGAGAGTGGCCCCTTGTCTGGTGAGACTCCTCAGAGTCAGAGTGTGAGGAGCTGAGGCTAGATCCTGCCAGCCCCCCAGCAGCACACTCCTCTGGGGCATCATCCCCTTCCTCCCCTGGGTCCTCTAAATAGGACCCTCGAGAGGGACCCTCCCCCGATGACTCCCCCCCCCACGCTTCCCCAGGGGAGGACGCTTATCTGTGTTGAGGGGGTGAATTAAAAAAATTACAATTACTACCCAAAATGGACACAGCTTAGAATATTATTTCCCAAAAATTATAAACATAGCATAAACTTCCACTTACCTGAAGCGTACGCATCATATAGGCGGTACATGCCTTCAGGGTCCCGGCGCTTAAAGTTGGACCATTTCTGCATGATTGAGCGCACACTGAGGCTGGTGTTGAAGCGCCGGGACACTGTGGCCTTCACCTCCAGGGCAATGCGCTTCTTGCCCCCACGGGCATAGTCATATTGGTGGATGCAGAAATCCTATGAGAAATGATAAAAAAAAGGTTATCAATACATGACATCAGAACAATGGCCTAAACATTTATACTGAGAACAGATTAAACATATAATCCAAGGAAAATATACTCACTTTCACCACCTGGCCGTTTACGCGGCTATCCACCCTCTTCCTCTTTTGCTTTGGTGGCCCAGGGGGGGGGAGGGGGTGGAGGGGGTTAGGTGGGGAAGGTGAGGTAGGTGGGGGAGGTGGGGGAGGGGTGGGGGGCCAGAGTCAGAGGAGGAGCTGGGGAGGCGCAGCACACGTCGCCTAGGCATCATGGTGGAAACGCAAAGGAGGAAACCGGAAGTGGATATGACGAAAGCGACACCAAAAAAAAAAAAACCGCTCCGTGCACTAGGAAAAAGCTAATATCCGCTATGTCCGCTACAACAAGCTATTGGCCAAGACGCCATTAATTATTAGCTTTATTTAGCTGGGAAACACAAAGGAGCAAACCGGAAGTGGATATGACGAAAGCGAAAAAAAAAAACACGCTCTGCGCACTAGGAACCAGCTAATGTCCGCTACGTGCAAGCTAAGTGGCGGGAATAGGATATTTACGCATTACAACAAGCTATTGGCCAAGACGCCATTAATTATTAGCTTGATTTAGCTGGGTGTTCAATATCCTGTAATGCATAGGTCAGAGCAAAAACAGAGCTGGTTGCTTACAAATAACAATCTGATTCCTTAATAAAATAATAACACAATAAAACTATCCAACTACATGATAATGTGGCACACAGGAGAATGCATAACGGGTTGTTATGAGCTTGTACGCCTGAACAAATCCAGCAGAATGTGGACATGCATGCTCAGAACTACAGTGTATTCATTAAGAACGACTGGGGTCGCTGCAAGTGAATTCAGGGAAAAATGCAGAAAGGCACATGTATGAACAGCACAGCGCAGCACAGCGCAGCACAGCGACGCTAGCGCCGCCACATAGCGAATTACAACAGCGACTGCACAAACACTGACCACCACAGATTCAACAAGGACAGGGCTGCCGAATAGCTTGGGCACTGACAATTTCAATGAGCGAACGTGAGCGCCAAACATGACTGACTAAAAAGTAGCTTTACAAGCCATGTGTGTTGTGAAAGCAAGCTAATTTGAGGCTAATGTGTTTTGTGGGAGGAGATGCATTTTAGATTTCACTCACAACATTCCAGTGTAAAAATTACATCTTTCATCAAAAAATCAATAAAAACAAGACAGATTAATCAAACATATTCTAAACAACATGTGTTTAATTTTTGGCAAAAGACAAGAACACAAAAACCACTTAAAAAAACATTGCAGTGTCTGCCATTGAAATGTATGGGAGAGCGCAAGGTAGCGAGAGGTCATACCTGTCGCTGTGATGGGATTAGCAGCGGCGCTGTTTGTTGCAGTCGGCTACATGATGAATCCCGCGCTAGCTGGCGCTTTCGCCGGTGCTAGCCTCATTTAGCGTGATAAATGCGTGATTGTGTTCGCAGCCTGGCGTTCTGTAGTCGGTAGCCGCCGTTAGCTGGCGATACCTGGCACTAGTGAGACACTACCTGGCGCTATCCCTTGATAAATAAGGCCCTAAGTTTTTTTTTAATTGGACTTTGAAAAATGAAGAGTACTTTCCTAAACCAGAAGGTATTTACATGTCACACCCACTGAACGTGATATGCTTGATTAGATCTTCTAATATTTAGGTGTTTAGGCTTGTGACTCTCGTTTGCACCAGCCTGGTAGCCCTGGTATTCACAGAGTGAACTTTTGCAGTGCTGTATGTGTGCACTCCTGGCCAACTCCACTGATTGTCAGTGGTCTTCTAGCTGCTAAATTGCATTACGGACTCATCCTAATCACAATGCAAGTGTTCTTTGCTAAAATGTATTGTACTGTATCAGAAGAAGGAGTTTAATTTTAATAGTCACAGTGGACAAACACCCTTTTTTGACAAGAGTGGTGTTGGCATGGCCAATGCATATAGCAAAAAAGTAGGTTCCTAGATATCCCGGGCTCAGCGTACAGCGCTGACGTCCAGCCTTGCAGAGCACCACGTCTTACCTGTCGCTACCTGGCACTCTCCCATACATTTCAATGGACGTTCCTTATAATCCCTTTCCTGATCCCATTTTAAAAAAAAAAAACACAAATCTTTCTGACAAGTATCCTGGCCTAGAAAATGACATTTTGAAAACTTTTTGGATTTATAATATTTTTATGCAGAAATGTCCTTACATGTCTGGTATTAAAGTCTTCATGTTACATTGTAATAACAATGTAATTCCATATGTTTTCGCTTTGTTACTAGTGGGTATATGTTCAAAAACAGACTTTAATTCACACAGCTTCTGGCGTTGTGGGCTACAACGACCCGATTTTGTCGCTCTCAATGCCTCGCTACAGATGCTCATCTGTCAGTACCTGGCGCTAGTAATGAATCAGCCTGCCCGAATATAAAGATAAAGCTTACCTATGGAATGTGGAGAGCCACCAACCAGGGATCATAAAAGGAGATCAGAATAGAATAGGGTTAACAGTAGACACAGGTAAAGATGTATTGACAGTTGGATTGAATAAAAACAGAGGCAAGCATGGTAGAGTAGGGGGTATATTATGGACAATACTATACTATTCTATTATATGAGTGCTTGGGGAGAATAAGGAGATGTAGTATCAGTGGGGTCCCGTGGTTCTGTATGGAGACTAGGGGATCTGTAGTTTGGTTGTCATTGGAGGCAGTGGTGACGGCCACACTGAATGCCTAGTATGCTGCCATTTGCAGCAAATCTCTTGCTTCCCTGATGTTGTTGATCTGATGCCATGCTACAGATCCACACAGTAAACGCTTGAGGAATCTCATGGCAAAACAGAATTGTCCTTCCTAGTGGCAAGCTCAATTCAGGAACAGTTATGGAATTGTTTCCCTGAAAAACAATCCATGAACTGAAGGGGTTTGGGAATTGGCAGAAGGCGATGATGCAGCATAAAAGGTTATAAAAAGGAGGGGAGACAGTAGCCCTGATTCAAAGCCTCTCTAGTATACATTCCCGGATGACGTCAAAGTCCTGTATTTGCCCATTTTTCTGTGTCGTGTGGTTCTGGACCTTTACTTTTCATGTACACCAAACCTAGTATTTGCCATATTAATACAGGTTAAGCCGAGTCTTGGCTTTTTTGCGTACCTAATTTTAATAGTTGGCTGTCTTAAATTTTTGGCAAAATGACAGCATGGTAGCCTGAAATGTGGTGAGATTGTGGAACCAAATCTAGGGTTTTTCAGCGTTTTGGCCAAGTATCTTCGCTCATCCCATGACACATTCATCTTGAGAGTGGCGGATTGAGTAAGTGTGTCTATTCTTATATTTGTTCTACATTTCTATTGTTGTATTTCAATTTGCCCTGTTTTTGGCATTTTAAATCTATGGGCCCTTTTTAGTTTTTGTGCTAGGTTCTTGTGGTTGCCTATTTGTCCTAGCATTGCACCGTATCTTTAGCTTTATTTCTCAACAGTCTTTCTAATTTCCCAGTAAATTGGTGCCCTTCTTACAACTGTCTGCCCCTATCTTCTCCTTCCACTTACTAGTTGCCCTATGCTGTTTGGCTTTGGTTTGTCCTTTTTGGAGATTATTTTTTATTTTTTTTTACTTTTAGATGATGCAGGTTACCTCCTGCTCTCCTGGCTACTGATGCCCTTTTTAAGGCCCCAGACAGCTGGTCAAGAGGCCTATAATCGGGCCCACTGCTGCACCTGGGCAGTTGTGGAGCATGCCTTTGGCCTCTTAAAATTCTGATTCATGTGTCTGGACCACATAGGAAGGACACTTCAGTATTAGCCGGAGTAAGTGGTGAACGGAGTAGTATACCTCCAATTTGCAGCAAACTCTTACCATTGGCGGCCCCTTCCTCCGGCCTTTCACCATTTACTTCTCAGCGTGCCTGGCACTGATTTTCTTCTGGACCACAATTTTAAGATCTTCCCACTTTTTTTTACCTGCTTCCAATCCAAACAGGAAATCTGTGCCCAGATGTCCTCCCGCACAGCTTTGGGTCCGAAATAGGACTGGGACCCAGATGTGCCCAGATGTCCTCCCGCACAGCTTTGGGTCCGAAATAGGACTGGGACCCAGTCAGCCGGTCGAAATTCTCACACACACCCTCCAGCAGGACCTCCAGTTGGGCATCATTATACCGCCCACTAAGCTTCCCCCTGGTGTGCTTGCTCAAAGTCTGGGGGCTGATGCTGGCTGGCATATGTGCAGGAGCCTGAGACACTCGGCCCACTACCAGGCCCAGAGGCCAAAGGAGGCAAAGACAAACAGGGTTTTGGTCAAACAGTGAATGGCCAGATGTGAACCAGGCCAACAACATTAATGTTCCACCCCGCGTGCGCGAAAATGAGCATGCCGTCAGGCATACACTGCAGCCACTGTCACATGTCCCACTCTTACCTGTTTGTAGGGGGTGCTGGGGGGCTGAAGTTGTGTGTAGATAGAGGTAATTGTGAAACTGTTGCAGGGTCATACAGGATAGAGACCCTAGAATTGACAATCCACCAGTAAAAGCGGAGGGGAGAGTTTGGAGCGCCACTTGGCCTAAGTGGGTCTGCAACTCCTATCCACCGGTTCTGTGAGTTTGGGAGTTGGGTCTGCCATGTTGCAGAGCGATGTCAGTGAGCACTATCCAACAGTACTAGTAGAGGGCAGAGCAGGTGCACCACTTGGCCTAAGTGCGTCTGCTACTTCCACAAATATTGATAGCTGCTTAGGAGTCTCAGTGGTGCATTTGCACCCACTTGCATCGACATGCATTTGGTGGTTGCACTGTAAGAGACATGATTTTAAAGCGGAAGGTACATACATGTGGACCTAAACTAGGCCAAGTCACAGAAGGCAGAAAACTAACATTGGAATTGACTTTTGTCTTTGCAGACTTTCATAACTTTTATATGCAGACTGGTACTACTTCAAGCCGAGCACCCATGAAAAGAGGACTTTGACAGAGGACGCGGCAGCCCATCTGAGTGGGCAGGGGGCGTCAGCCTACACCCACATGCAAATATCACAGCACTGGTTGAACCTCAAACAACGAAAGTGGGCCTGGGTGCGCCGGTTTTAAAGCCAGAACTTCCCAGGTAAGTGGATAGGATGTAGCTGGGGAGATCTGGCTGTGCATTAAGGCCACCCAGATGTTAGGGGTCTGACCAGTGGGGCCAAGAAGACGGGGTGTGGATGTAAGATGGTGGTCCCGACCACAGGCAATGTCATCCACAGTGCTGCAGCAGTCAGATAGAACAATAGAGAACAAACATACAGGTTGTGGGAAGGGATTAAAAAATGACAGGTATGACAAGTTCTTTTGCTTCTATTTCCCTACAGAATTGTCCGAGAGTTAATATGCCGCGATGGGGTCATCCGAGACTGGTATGGCGCCTGACTCAGGTGGGTGCAAACCTAGTGCAGCAGACCCCTATTCAAGAAGAAAACACAAATAACACATGTGCAGACTTGTAGCATCTGTTTGCCTTTAATTTCAGAAGAAGAAGAAGGGATAGTGCCGTGGTGGAGGGTGGCCCCCTAAAAGGTTGTGGCAAGTAGTGAGCATTTGGGGGACATCAACAGACACACATGTGTACAAAAGAAAATTTTAAATATATATTTTTAAAGAATTCTAAAAGTTTTTTTTTACATAAAAATGTTATTGTTTTTATTTAAAAAACCTGCCCAAAATAAAACCAAATGTTTAAACAAGTTATATGCTGTGTAGTGTCCTTCTGTAAAGCTATGTCCTTCAAGCAGGGTGTAGCAGCTCAAGCAGGGGTGTGTAATGTTGTGGGAAAAGACGAGGTGGACTCCCCTCTAAAAAGGTGAGTAACAGTTGGTTGAAGCAGACAACATGGGAGGCCATGGAATGAAAGAACTTTCAGAAAATAAGTCACACTACATACATGCCATGCACACTACATGGGATGCGCCTAATCGAACCAAGGGGGAACGGTAAGTCACACTACATACATGCAGACTACATGGGATGCCCCACAGGGCCAGCAAAGTTTACCCTAAAAATAAAACACTCTTGGTGTATGCCGGAAGGCCAGCGGCAGACACAGAACACCGAAATGGAACGCTCCTGTCAGGGAACCGCGGGTCACGTGATCCAACTATAAACCAGGGACCTCCGTACACACAGACCGCGTTCCCAAGAAAACCTTGTCCGAGTTCTCCTATCAGGAATACCAGGCCCAAAACCTGCGGACACACAGATTCTTGGTTTAAGGCAAACAGATCGCTCAAGTTAAAATTTACGTTTTAATGCTATAAGCACACTAGGCAGTGATAACAAACATTTGGCTATGATGGAATATGAAATGATACAGATGATACAAATGCTGCTCTAAGACAGTTACAGGATAGAGTGGGTTACACAGATAAACAATAGTCAGTTACCTTAATATGCAGTTGCAGAGTAGTGGTGATGATGGGCTCTCACAAGAGGTAAGTGAAGAGCTTGTGGGTGGACACCTCCAGCACGTGTGAATCGTGACCTCTCCAGAAGCGAACCCGATCTCGTCCCCCTGGCTCACTTTTAAGCAGGTGTCAAACCTCCACCCCTCCCATCTGTGGGACGGGTTGTCACCTCCCACTGTTCTGGAGCATGCTTTCACCCCTAAAATCCTTTAGGGGTTATACATTTGGGCAGGGGGGTCGTATGGCTTTGGAAATGGCACCAAACGATTGGGCTGGACGCCGGGCATCCGATGAGTCCAGAAATGGGGTCCCTAAGTTGGTCAGAACCTTAGATCTTCATTTTCCTAGGTTTCACTGGGCTTGACGACAAAGGAAAACTATCTCCACGTGCGGTTTTGTGAGCCGGTTCTGTACCTGGTTTGGTGCTGGGACACATGGGGGCGCAGCTATGGTCCGATTGGTGTTGGTGCCAGATGTCTGTGGCTGCCAACGTTCATGTGACAAATTCACAGCCAGGGTCCAGCCAGCTGCAGACCCAGCGGAGTCTTCTCAGACTTGAAGTGTGAGGATTGCCAGCGGGGAGTCTGTGATCTGCCCTGCTTAACCTGTAAATGCTAATTCCTTTTCCTGAGTGCATATGCATGACTAGGAGGGAAATAAAGGGGAAATCCAGACTTGTTCATGTGACTTTTCTGCACTTAAGCTGGATCGTTCCTTCACAGCTCCACAAATGCCCTGCCAGCAGCACTAGCAATCTCCCTCCACGTGAGTGGAGAATACTAGCACTGAACTCCCTCCACGTGCTGGCACCACTGATTGCGGGGCTCGATTGTTTCAATTGTTCTGCTATCGTCCTGGTATGAACTGGCTGATAGAAGACTCCATTCCTCTGATTTTGTACACTCTCTATGTTTTTATTATATAACTCCAGCAACATTAACAATTAGCCACTCTAAATGGGTTTGTATTCCCATAAATGTATTTAAATTAATTTTTACATTTAGTTTCTCCAACCAACAAGGTGTGTCATATTACAGATGTGACTTCTATGGGCAGAAGGGGACAAGAGTTAAAAAATAGTCCAGGACTTTTTTGGTCACACCAGCTCTCATGTACTGGGCTCAGCCCTGTATAATATGTTTCATCACATACAGACAATGCCCCTTCTAGCCAGCCCAATCACCGCATTCCGGCTGTCAACAAAAGCTTGGTGTGGCATTATGGCGCCAACCACGACTGGTGCCAGCTAGGGTGTCTCTGAGAGTGCATGCTGTTTTTTGTTAAAGTGGACCAAAAGCACCTTTTTTACTCATCTCAGCTTTGGTCTACTTTAATAGTGTGTCCTGTATAGGTTTAGCTGGTATACTTAACTCTCTTGCAATAGATTCTTGGGTAATGTGCATGACGGTCATTCACAAATTGCTGGCATGGATAAACACATGCCATGTGGGATCAACGGACCAGTAAGTGGTCAATCAGGGGCAGTGGCGGACTGGGACCAAAAATCAGCCCTGGATTTTACCAGCCCCTGGCAAGCCCGAGACGTCCCTGCTGAGCCCCCCCCCCCCCACTAACCATGATGTAGCATTGGGGGCTGGGGTTCCTTGGCTTGTGGGTACAGGGGCCTGGGTACAGGGGGCTGAGAGGGAGACTAAGGGGGCAGGGATTGAATGTGGGTGTTAAAGCAGCAGCACAACTGGCCGCAAATCAGTGCGGCTCACAGGCATTGTCCCAGGTCTCCCTATAGCCAGTCCACCCCTGATCAGGGGGTTTCACAGCAGAGAAACAGGGAAATTCACAGTCATGAATTCTTTTAGAGTTTAGAATTTGCTGCTGGCCACATCCTTGCTCACCTCTATCTGTACGCTTTCAGCTAAAGGTATAGTGGAATGTGTCCATGCCCCATGTATGTGTCGTTGGATTGCTGTTTTCACCAGTCACTGGAGGTTCACACAGTGAGGCATCCCAAATTGGGATGCCCCAGGGACAGGGAATCAGCCATCTCTGCAGTCTTTTAGATTTCAGGAAGCTACATGCCACCCCCCTTACTCCAGGGACATGTTTTATCTCATGATTCTTACTTATGACCTCACCATGCCATCAACCTGTGAGAGCTCAGAGATTTCAGTGCCACAATTAAGTAAACAAAAATAAGATCCACGGCCAGAGGGGAGGCCCCGTATATCTACATTTTGTTATGAAGATTTAATTAGTTTGCTATGTATATACAAGCTATGATAAAATAAATAAATGTTCAGGTTCAGGTATCATTTTATTTTATTGCAGCAAGGTTTCCATAGATCTATGGATCCTATGGATTTCCTCACCTACCTCAGTCCTGGCCTAAGATACCTACTCTAGGTAAAGCGTAGACAAGTCTGAAGTCTTTGATCAACTCTGGAGGTTGTCCAAATGATTTTGGATATTTCTATAGAGGCTGAGTTTGGAGAGGCAGTTGAAGCTTTTAGAACACAATAAAGTTACAGTAAATAAACTGTTTTCTTCGATTCAAAAATCCCATTCACATTATATGGGACAGTTCTACATGTGAAAAGTAAATTATCTTGAATACAGTAGATATGTTGCCTAGTGAGAATTGCATTTTTCCAGAAGCTCTGTAGCTCAACTATTTGTTGATTTTTTTTCTTAGTCTAGTTCTAAATGTTATGAATAAAACTCAATATGATTGTATCGATTTGAAAAAGACTACAATAAAATTCCAATAAATGTCTAAAACACATACTTCAATACAGTCCCTGGAATAATTTAGTTTATAATTTCCTTCATATAGTTGGCTTCCACAGTGCACTAGTTCTAACAAATGCTTGAATTATTTGTGAAATTAGTATCCCAGTTTTCTTTATTAAACAGTACAAAGCTGAATGAGCCTGAATATTGGAAACAAACAACTGTCAACTGAATATTTTACGTTATTGCCAGCAATTAATGAACCCACTTCTTCTGTAAAATTAGTTCTAGAACCTTCCTAAGGGAGCTATTAGGCTTTTAACACATCAATCTAATCCATCCCTTCCCCAGATTTCAAATTAATCACACTGATTATAGTTTTATTTACACACTCAAGAATGTCTAAGAATGCCTTTTGTTAACGTTAAAAAAAAAATATTCTATTTAATTGAGCAGTCTTTTGTAAACTGTGTGCAATCTTGCTAATTACTTTTCTTAATGAGCCCGGAGTCTCTAATTACTAATACCTCTTCTAAAAAAAAGTCATTTGAGAAACATCCCTAACACTTTTCTTTAAATGTGGTGGCTGTGTTGAGTTTGAATGACATAACAAATCTTGTGAGTTAAGTAGATGACTTTCTGTAATGTCCCAGCAGTATTAGGTTATTGGTGTGATGCTCAATATTCATTTGTCATCGGAATATGTTACATAATGTAAGTGACTACATAAACCCTTCACTTTCTGACCCAGATAACATTAAAACATATTCACAGTACCACAATAAAGGAAGCACATATGTAAACACAGAAAATGACTCTCACATGACCTGAACTAGAGGACACTCCACTAATATTTGTTATTACACACAAATGACCCCCAAGTAACCTGAACAAGTTGACATTCCACCAATATTTGTTATAACACACAAATGCCCCTCCCCCCAAGTGGTCTGAACAGGTGGACACTACACCAATATTTGCTTTTACACTCAAATGGATCCCAAGTAACCTGAACAAGTGGACATCCGCTAATATTTGTTATTACACACAAATGATCCTTAAGTGGCCTAAACAAGTGGACCACTCCACCGATATTTATTACATACAAAAAACCCAAGTGGCCTGAACAAGTGGACACTCCAATAATATTTATTATTACATATAAATGACCCCCAGGTGGCCTGAACAAGTGGACACTTGACTAATATTTGTTATTACACACAAATGAAGCCTAAGTGGATACTACACATTTTTTTTTTAAATGACCCTTAAGTGGCCTGACAAAATGGACACTACATACATTTTTTATTTAGTTTTTTTACAAAGGACCCCAAGGTGGCCTTATCTAGTGGACACTGGACATTTTTTTTAGACAAATTACCCTCAAGTGGCCTCAACTACAATGACCTTCACTGTCCCTCACTTCAGCCACTTTCCCATACTAACTGCCCCAAAAAGAACAAATTATTTTTTAAACAACTCCCTCACTGTCCCTCACTTCAGACACTGTCCTTTACTAACTGCCCTGAAAAGGACATTTTTTTTTTTAAAACAACGTCCTATCTGTTCTTTACTCCAGCCAGTGCCCCTGACTAACTGCCCTGAAAGGGACCATTTTTTTGATCCAAATGCCCTGTAACTCACTCCACGGACAACCTCTCCCTATCTAATGCAGAGAGCTCTCACAGTGCCAGGATGCGCGACCCTGCCTTTTTTCCACTGGAGGCACCGGCCAATCACATAAGAATGGGCATGGCTGTGGTTGCTAGGGCTGCAAGATGGTTGGCTGAAGTGCAGCCAATCAACCTTTTTGATGGGTTCGGCCAAATGGCAAACTCAGACACAGACTTCTGTTTAAAGTCCATGTTTGTGACCGGAACTTCCAAAGTTTAGCACAGTCCCAAACTTGCTTCGGGTTCGCCAAACCGTACCCGTGAATGTAAGGCGGATGTGGACAAAGCAGTTAGTAAATCGGACCAATTACACAAGACTGGTGGTTAGTTAAAAATATTTAAAAATGTGTAGCCATGCAGTGGGTAAATTCTTGGAATGATTGAATATCCCACCCAAGGTGCCAAGCTGGGTGATATAAAAAATCCAGACAAACTGTTTGATTCGGTGGTTTTAGATTACTGAAGCTGTTTATTAAAGTGTTTTATTGGACCTAGATTTGTATGAAATTGCAGGTAGGTGGGTGGTGGTACTTGCCATTCCCCTTCTTCCACTAAAGTTTTTACCTGTGTTTCTCAGCCCACAAAGGTGGCTGAGATGCATGTTTTAAGCCTTCTGATTTTAGTTAAAGTGGTTAAGGAACCTGTGTATTTTTCATTAATCTCAGAGGGATGGACTTCATGTTCTTTTCCAGTCATGATTTATTCACTTATAACATTGAAATCAATGATCTGCAGCAGAAATTCTAGTGACATGAGAAAATCATTAAAATGGGAGGGGGCACAGAAGTGTCTTCCTCTTAGCCAATATATTTAACAAGCTGGAAACCAATGACAAATCTGTGATAGTTTGGGTGTAAGTATTTTGAAGAATGGGAAACTTATTTGCTGAGTTTCAATCACAATCTCATTGTTTTGGGAAAAATGCCAGAAGCTGGTTCTAAAACTGAATTAAACCTTTCGAAGTGGTTAGTTCTGGGTGAAATAAGTTCAAGAGTAAAGTAAAACACCTGGTTGAACAGACTTAAATTGATGGTTTTCCAAACTCCATGATTTCCTTTCTGATCAGTGGGCTGTGATGGATCATGCCTTAGACAATGTTCAGATCTCCAGGTGTCAAAAATGGTGTGGATTTTTTCACAAAAATAATATTTCCAGTCCCCATCTTCAAATCAAATCACTTGATTTGCTCACCAAAGTACACAATTCATAAATGGGATGATTACTATACATGACACACTAATTTAAAAAATCCTTTACTTGCTTCTATTAGGCTGCATTTGACTGACGTGTCAGTTTCAAAGGACTGTAGTCCTGAAGGAATCACGTTACCGTTACTGCACTATAAGTTACAAAACATTTTAAAAAAAGTTTTGATTGCTGGTATTTGATTGTACAGTTTCCCATAGCCCTGCCACATCACTGCCCCAAATCCCTGAAATGTCAGTTTTCCAGGATGTTTTTTTACTGAGACTTTTACTGCAATCCCAGTACTGCAGTACTGCATCCCTTTGCCTTAATTTGACTTAAAAAAGTCTTTAACTGCTGGTATTCGGCCACATTTTTCTACCATTGATAGCTATTTTTTAATGCGTTATTTACATTGCATAGATTAACCATTAAAATTATTATTCATTACAATGTCAGGCTTTCAGATCCTCAAATGCTGGCTAAGCACCTGTTCTGTGCTGTGGCTGTCTGTTTCCTTGTGCTTCCCCAACTTACCTCTATATTAAATGTCTCCTTGAAATGCATTCTGGCTGTGCCTGGCTAGTCATTGCAGGCCAGCATTTCCACAGGGGTAAATTAGTGGGCTGACTTTGGCTGGAACCAGGCCTTTCCCTGCTTAAATTGCCAGTGATAGTGTTTCCTGCTTTGATTCCACGCTGTGTCTTGCTATAGCTCGTCCATTTACCAACCTCTGCTATGTCTGACCACTTCTGCCTGCCTGACCTTGAGCTTGTCAACCCCTCTGTATACCACATACCATCTTCTACCCTTTGGCTTAGCCCTTGGCCATCCATCTGCTCAGCCCCTTGCCTAGACTTTATAAGGACTGATTCCCTGTGTATGACCTCAGCTAGTATGACTCTCCCTTTCAATGTGCCCTCAGTTCATCTGCCTTTGCTTTGTCAGTCTGCATCCTTTGCACTACAGTAAGCCCTGGGGGCAACCGAGTCCGGTGAGGCATGCTTGCATCCTGGCAAACAGGGTCTTGGGTGGAAGTAGCAGCAGAGATTGGAGGTAGCTGACTGACCTGAGGGGTGGGTGTCCCACTGGGCCTTACATACAGTAATTACAGTGGGTCCAGCTTCGCTGGGGTCATTGGGCATGTCCCGTCAAACCGCATATCATGTTAGAAAGTAAAAAGGTTGCTACAGTGATTACAGTTGTTGATGGCATGTGGTAAAGTGAAGTAAAGTGAAGGTAATGTAGTGCTTTCAGGACTAGGCTGACAAAGGCCAATGGAACTGACATGGCATGTTCTGGTAAGGCCAGCGGTGCAGACAGCGATGCAGACAAGTGAATGACAGTTTTCTCTTATCAAGTTGTGACTTTTCTCACCTGGAGCTGAATGAACCCCAATTATGTTAGAAAGTTAAAATGTTATCACAATGATTACACTGGGGAAGCACATGGTTGATAGCATATGGTAAAGTGAAGACAATAAATTGCATTCAGGAATACAGTAGATCGGACACAGGTCAATCCACCTGATAGGGTTGAGCGGGGTGGGGGGTTGAATAGCATTGCACTTGGCTGCTACTGCATTCCTGATCGTTTTGGAGGGTGAGGGGTTAGGGGTGGGAGTTGAATGCGATACATAGCACCGGATGAATCTTCCGATACAGTCCCTAGAAGCTGTAATGCGGCCACATTTTCTTTCAATAATTATTTTTTTAAATAATTAATATGATAAGATACATCTCAATATCAAATGCGACATAATAAACGAGCGTGACATTGCTCAAACATTTTTTTCTGTCAGACCATGCAGCACTATTAGATAGCATAGTTGCTATTATCTGCCAATAGCTAATCACATTTACTGATTCCAGATCACGATCATCAGCGATTGTTGGACTGCAATGGATGTCCTGCATACAGCATAATGTGGGTTTATTCACCCCCTAAAATTTATCCAAGAATCTCACACAGAAAGTCACAAGAAAGATTTTAGAGAGCATAAAAGAGAAGAGAAATAGAAAGTACTGTAGGTTCAAGCAGAAGGAGAGAAAGAGAAATAGGAAAGAAAAGAAAAAAAGGGTGAAGAAGCAAAGAATCCAAACTCCCAGAAACAAAACCAGCCCCTGCAGCAATATCAAGATATGTCCAGAGCAGTTAAAGGGAGAGTCAAACCCTGATATGGGTTCTATCAAAACTTTGCTGGCAGCTCCTTGTCCGCCCATGGCGACAATATTATTTTACATTGCTCCATCCTATCAACATTTATTGTAGACATCTTTTCCATGGTAACTGAATAATTTACCCTGTTTTTACTCCTGAAATTAAGGATGGATGATTTCCATGCCTTGGCTATCACTTCGCTTAGCTGCATTAAAAATATAATGAAAAAGCTTTCTGTGCCTAGATGTAGTGTCCTCTAAAATCCTATTTAGTAGCACCACCCAAGGGTCTAGGCTTACTGGAAAACCCAAAATATCAAAGATTACTTTAAATATTTTAGCCCAATAGAATTGCACTTTTCCACAGTCCCACCAAATATGTTTAAATAAGCCTGGAGAGTGGCACCTCGAGAACAGGTATCCGAGCACAGTACAAGTAATTCTATTGGGGACTAGATACCAACAAGTTAATCATTTATTGTTTGTTTCCTAGAAGAGAAATTTGTCATATATCAAACCACTCTTTCAGTTCCAAGATTTCCCCTCATTCTGCCACCTGTTTACATAAAGTGGCAGGCAGTTAGTTGGAGCTAATGTCAAAGCACACACATCAGATAAGATTGCCTTCTCCTTCGACCATTTTCTGCACCTCTTCTCAAATGTCGTAAAACTACCCAGATTAGTTTTGTCCCGGATGATCGTCTTGACAAAATTACTCAATTGTAGGTATGCAAACAAGTCTTTTGTCTGTAGGTTAAACTTCTTCTTGAATTGTGTTAAGGACATTTTATGTGATGTGATATGTCATACAGACAACCTGCTATGCTTTTTATACCCCTGGCTTCCCCCAGGTCTGCGGGGTTAAAAATGCTGGCTGACATAGGATTATTCCAAAATGATAATAAAGGAAGGGAGGGGGAAGCCAAGTTACTTAAGCAAATCCCAGAGTTTCAAGGAATGCTGTATAATCGGGTTAAAGTTTGCTTTTCTTGCTTGTGGGGTCACCCATAGCAAGCTGTCAACTCGCAGCAGAGATATGTACATAGCTCATAGCAAGTTGTCAACTCGCAGCAGAGATATGTCCATTGCCTCAATACCCACCCAGTATGGGACCTCAGACGCGGCATGAAAAGTAACTAGTTGTGCTACCTGTGCTGCCTGATTGGTAAAATTTAGGACTCCTAGACCCCAAAGGGCTTTTAACCTAAAAAGTGTCTGTTTGGCGACTCTTGGTCTCTTCATGTTCCAAATAAAATTAAACACTTTTTGTTGTAAGGTTCTAAGTTAGTAGATAGTGATTGTAACTGGCAGAACGCTTGCATAATGCAGGTACTTAGAGGGCATTCATTCTGACCAACCTCGAATGCCTGTGATCCTTCCACATCCCCAGTAATTCATATAGTTTCTTACATAAGGGAGGATAGTTCATACTAAACAGAGAGTCATAGCTAGCTGACAGGTATACTCACAGATATTTTAGCCTTAAGTAGAATGAGGGCTGCAAAGTGTTCCAGGTTCCTAACGGAACTAGATATTAAGAGCTCCAGATTTTGCCGTATTGACCCGAGAGAGAAGGGATCCTACCCAGTATGCCTAATTGATTGGGGATAGTGACTAGAGATGAGCGAACTTCTTGAAAGTTCGATTCGGGCGATTCGACGAATTTCCCCACATTTCACAAATCGCTCATCTGAAAAAAAAAATGCT
Organism: Gastrophryne carolinensis; assembly: GCA_027917425.1. Classification (NCBI taxonomy): domain Eukaryota; kingdom Metazoa; phylum Chordata; class Amphibia; order Anura; family Microhylidae; genus Gastrophryne; species Gastrophryne carolinensis. The sequence goes on from CM051236.1 coordinate 287,398,666, forward strand.
GGCATGGTGGGAGCGGGCAGGCCGGCTACGCTGTCAGTGGGCGGCGGAAGCCGGCGCCGCTCTCAGCTGTCATCAGAGGACGTGTCATCAGAGGACGCGTCATCAGAGGGCGCCTGAGAGCGGCGTCCACGCTCTGACCATGCAGGTAAGTGTTTGCTTTTTAAAAAAATGCCGGCATGGTGGGAGCGGGCAGGCAGTGCAAAAGAGTAATCATTTAATTATCAAATAGGTATTGGAAAAGTAGGAATAGAGGTGATAGGATGTCACCATTGTCAAAAAGGATTTAAATCTTTTGTAGTAAATGTTCAAAATTGGAAGGACAATAGAGAGCAACCCGGCATTCCAATTCTTCTGAAATTTTTGAGATGTATCATTTAAATGTGGCAATGACAGAAAAAAAACATTGAGGCTGATTCACTACTAAAGCCAGGTATCGGCAGATGAGCATATGTATAGCGGTGATTAGAGCCACCACTAGTAGATGCTCTAAGCGGGTATCTAACACCTTAACAGAGCGCCTCAGTCGTTGTAGTAACCTGGCCTGCATTAATGAATGTGATGTGTGTTGGGCGCTCTAACACCAGTACAGCGCTGCAGTGAGCGACTCTCGCCGCTTCACACCATATTATTATCACTTATTAAAAAAGGACACAGACACAATGTCGGGGCACTCTAAATCTGGTCGCTATTGCATAGAGCGTTAGGCGCTGCCTGATTAAAGTCTGTTTTTGAACACATATACACCTGTAACAAACACATGGAATTACATTGTTTTACCACTGTGACATTAACACTTTAGTGCCCGACCTGTAATGACAATTCTTAAAAATATAAAAAGTCTGAAAAGTTTCTAAAAATGTTTGTTTGCTGCCAGGAGAGGTCACACAATGATTTGAGCAAAAAAAAAAAAAAAAGTCAAACACGCTGTTTAAGCAAATGAACGGCCATTGAAATGTATGGGAGAGCGACACTGAGTGAAAGGTAATACCTGCCGCTCTGGAAGCTAGAGTGCCGATGCTATATGCTGAGCCGCCTGTAATAATACATCAGATGCTACATGATGCTGTTAGAGTCGCTCACCAGATTCGCTTTCTTAAATGTGGTTTTGAGTACAGCGCCCACCTGCCGCTACGTGCCACTACCTGACGCTATCCTTTCTTAAATAACCCCCATTTTCTCATTCACCTGAGGTATCAGTTGTTGTTTTTTGCTGTTGCTTTCAAGCCCTGGCTATAATATCCTTAGCACTGGTCTTAATATGCTTAAACAGTAAGTCCCCTTTCGTGGCAAAATAATGTCTTAAAGGTGCTGAGCTGATTGAGCTTTTTAAACATTTTTCTAATGTTAACAAATGTGTGTTTTATGGAAGCAGTTTTCACTCTCTGCAAATTATTGTTATTGTTATTGGCTATGTACACCAAGTGCAGAATTTGGTGTATGTTGCCAGTAGCAACAGATTACAAATAGTTGCACAGAAGACTGCTGCTGAGCTCCCTCACCTCAGCAGTGGCCATAGCAGCAGTGTTCTGAGTGTACAAGACTCTCTTCTCTCTTCTACGTGTACAGACTTGGTGTACGTTGCAACCAATTGCAGGTAGTGAAAACTCTTCACTTGATTGTGTCTCGCCTCCTTCTCCTGATGCTGAACGTAGTAGCCCTCAGGGTAAGTAAGGTTGGGAACCACTGTTCTCGTCATCTGGTAGCTGTTTTCCAATGGAAATTGGATTGAAAAAAATGAGTGGCTGCATGTTCTTACACAGCAGTGCTCAGCTCATGCTCAGCCCACTCCTCCATCTAAAGTCACCCCTCTCTACACACCCTTCTGAGTTTCAGGTAGTGAATAATGGAGACATAGAAGATGGATATTCTTTTCAGCAACTGGTGTAATGCTGAGTCTCTAAACAGTACAGTCAACATTAACATCCATGGACTGTAGTTGAAGCTCTAGTACTGCTGGTTCCTCGCTGTGCAGGGTGCCATGGTGACAGCCAAATTTCAGGTGGCTCTATTGTGACAGCTCTTATGAATGGGACAAAAGCAGTTCAAGATGTAATCAGGAAGGCAACTGGCAGGGGTAGAGCCGACATGGAAAATGGTCTGTAGCAGACATGGCTAGGAGTCAGATACAGGGAAAAGCATTCTAGACTGGTAAGTAGTAGCTTGGGGTCACCAAATGGACCAGACATTTGGACATAGTCAGATGTGGTTTGAGGTTGGAAACAAGGCAATGCAGTCTGCATAAAGCAGCAAACTGAGTGCAGTGACTGAACTGGAACAGCATTGCAGCCTGTGCTGTTTCTGGGCACAGATTTTGAATTAGCCATCCCCCTCCAATCAGCTGAGTCTGATGTGTATCATTGCAAGGCAATGGGGATGCCCAGGAAATTGCAGTGTGTTAGGTGGCATGTTTGGCAGCAGACACAGGAAGGAGTACATACCAAGTCTGACATTTCTAGATGTTGCTAGGTAACCGCGTACCTCACGGCTGCACCCGTTGAGTGGGAAGAGTACTGGACTGTGACATTTGGAACCCCCAAAAACTGAGTGGCTACAAGAGTAAGTAATACACATAAGTTGTTCAAAGTGGAATGTACTGAACCCTGTTGTTTTAGGAGTTTGCAATAACTTCTGATTGCTTAAAAATCATTGTAACAAATTTGTAGCTTCCTTTAAATGAACTGCATATAATAAAAAAAAAGGATTATCTAGTGTAAGCCGACACAGTAGACTGAAATCTCATGTCTAATATGCCTCATCTACAGCAGCTGATTTATAGCTGTTGTTTTATGTTAGCTTTATTATGTGCAGTTTAGCTGGGCAATATTCTGTTTATTTTAAGGAAAAAAAAGTTAATTTATTGTTTCTCTAATTGTTCTCTAACTGCAACTGCTCAGCAGGCTAGAGTGTAAAATCTAGATTGGTAATGGCTATTTTCAAAGCCTTATGTTCAAAGCGGTAAGAGCAAATTAGTTGAAATGTAGAAAACGATTAAGTTTTAATTGGACTAACTTGCTTTTTTATGTTCTAGATTTGCTTGAATGTCTATCATCTCTGAAAAGACCATTTAACTTGAATGTTGTTAACTGATTTTTAGAGCATACCTTCTAACTAAAAATCCAGTACTTTACTAACAAACACACAGTAGTAATGGAATAGTTAATTTTGCTGTACAAATTATATTCTTTTCCATGGATCCCTGCATCTGTCTACTTTGGTTATATATCTCTAATGAACATCTATAAACTTTCTAGGCACATAAAGCCCAGTCTCATTTGTGAATCCCCTTGCGGTTTCAGCACCATGAAAATGTGGTAATATAAGCTTCATTAATATAAATCAAACATAATTGGTGAATCAAAGTCAAAAGTATCAACAAAGATTTTAAACAATCAATGCATATCTGTTTGTAAAATAAAAGCCTAATCTGTTCAGATTTTAAAAAAAAACGGCCATCTTTGGCCACCCTTTTAATATGGCAATACGATTGCAGAATACATATGTCCATCAAGTTCAACCAAGGACCAGGGTTGAGGAAAGTTATTTATTACTATTTACAGACAGCAGCTAAAATTAGCTGTTAATGTTATTTTCTTCTAAAAAATTGACCATAGTTTTCACTTCATAAGACTTTTTTCCCCTTGCGTCTTATAGAGAGAATGCTCTTTTTTTTACTTCTGTGGGCCAAGGAGGGTACCAGTAAACAAATGCAGAGTGAGAGCAAGCAGGAGTGCAATCATACCTGATTTTTCATGGTTTTTGCTGAGAGATTTACCGGGTCTGGGGGCTGCAGGAAAGATAAGCAGCATGGCGGTGGGGCCTTAGATCAAAATAGCACAGCACAGGGAGACGCGAGGCTGTGATGCAGCCACGGGGACCTATGGTATGTGTGACGTGTTCACACGTAGCCAGTCAGTCACTAGCAGACAGGGAGGGAAGGGAGGGAGGGGTGATGGGGCCCAGTCACCAGAGTTTGTGAAACATGCTGAGGAATGTGGAGCAGCTGAATGAACAGGCTGCAGCTCTCATCTTCCTTATCTGCAGCGCTTATCATCAATAGTAGAAAAACAGATTCTATTTTATGTTGTGACTTATAAATCATCCAAAATTCACTGGACTTCCAGGAGCAGGGAGGCATCGCCATTTAAATAGGATCAACCACCTGAATGGCCAGCCATAGAGTCTAAAAGGCACAGTTACAAGGCAACGCAGTTACAATGGAAGGAAACATTATACATCTATGTTCTAGATGGTATAGTTCACATATCTGCACTTTGTTGCACAACGCATTCAAAATGCGTTTGCATTGCATTTGTATTTGCCATAGACTTTACCATTTACTTGGTGTGTTACTTATTTCTTTTTTTTTTTTTAAATGTGACGCAAATGCAACACAAATATATATCTAATGCATCAAAAGCGCAGTGTTTGTTTTGATACAATGCCCTTCTGGCATATTTACAAAACGCTTGCTCTTAATGCAAAGGAGAGGTGTGAACAGATCCTCGGTGTATTGTACAACGATTTACACAGCAAAACAATTTGTTATGTAAATAACTGAAACTCTTTTGAAGCATTATCAGTGGAGTGCATTCTTTACTATTATTTTTGTATGGATGCATACAAGGGGCATATGAAGTGATCCAATTTAAAGCTGAACAAAACCAACCCTGGCCAGCCCTGGAAGAGGTGCAACAGCATATGCGCAAGCTCTTGTCCGCTGAGAGCCATTTTCCTTGACTGCATATAGTCACAGCAAAAGGTTCTAATTGGATGAGAGCCTACATATGCGCTGTTGGACCAAGGAAAGGTGAGTGAAAACTGCGTCCTTGGGGGGAAGGGGGTTCATACAGCAGGGCACCCCGATTCAGGATGAAAACAAAGCCCGGGTCAAAGTCAGATTAACTGGTTTTGTTCCACTTTAGGAATAACACCTAATTGTATCATTTATTTTGTCCTTTTTGGTTGTGTGCACACATAGACATCTGCTTAACTAACCCTACCACTACTACATCCCAATTTGGCATGCTGAGTGAAACCCCCCTGGATTTCCCATAAATACTTACCTTTCCTGGGTACCACACCACACCCGCATGGCTGAGGTGACCTCCTGAGTCCAGTCATTCAGATAGGCTGGGCGCAGCGACTGCTCCCCGCTCCAAAAGCTAGAGCTCCCACGCTCTCCTAGCCAAATTGGTACCTGCAATTGGTCTGGTGGCCGGCACCCAGTTTTGCAGGGGGGCAATGTGCATGTAAGCATAGTAGGTTGGTAACAACACCCATTCTCCTAAAAAGCATAATGCTGGGACACCCCATGCCAGGGAGCCACACGCATGGTTTTATAAAAAAAATCTTAGATGAAAATGGGCCAGGCACTAGAGACTGCGCTTCCCAAGCACACCGATGTGTATCAACGTCCCGCTGCGCCCTGCAGACATTGCACTGCACTGCATCATTTAGGCCTCTCCTCATATGTTAACGACAGTGTTGATGGTTCTTCATACTGCTGGTGAAGTTTACATTGTTGAAATAGTATCGTAGTATATTGTATTAAATATTTTAGCACACCATTTGTTTTTTTTCTCCTCTAAACCCTAGGTGCATCTTATGGCCAGGTGTGTCTGATGTCAGCTTTTGATGCTGTAACACTCTTCTGTTGGAGGCTAATCTACATATCTATAGTTCTTGCAGAGTGTGAGTGCTGCGTGCAGCGGAGTCATTATCCAGACAAACATTTGTGGTGTAACAGGAACTGTCTACTGGAACATGAATGCAGTAAGAGACTGTCATCTTACACGGTGGCTAACACCGACAGAAAAAAGAAGGAAGTACCACAGAGCAACTGGAAGCACAGGTAATAAAAACACAACAGTAAAATGCATAGACTTTACTGTTTAGCATTGGTCACAGTGCCATCTAGTGTCTTAACTTGTCATAGCTGTAAACTGCAGTAAATCTACAAAAAGTCACTCCAGCATAGACTAAGCTGGAGGTCTGTTGTATAGTTTCTCCAACACCCCTTCTCAACAGCTGAGGCTTAGTCTATGAAACCTATCTTCTTTGTAAGCCTTGAGTGTCTTTCATCGGTCCGGAGCTTAGTAAGGATATTTGCTGTCATATCCTTAGTAGGGCAATAAAGTAACTCAAGAAGGCCCTGTTCAGAAAGTTCCTTAGTTTCAAAGAGTGTCTTAGGGTTTGCAGTATCTCTGCTTCATCCCCTTCTTGCTTAAAACAAATCAGGATAACATCCACGTAAATGAGCACATAGATCTATCTGTTTGCCAATTTCTTTGTGTATAAGCAGAGGTGTGTTTTACTCTTCTGAAAGTCCTCATGTGTAAGCACTTTTATTTTCATATTTCATTCTCTGGTGATATACTCCCCTGAAATTTTCATACTAAGGCTGGCCTTTGTTCATCTTTTAACCCTGGTGCTTGTTCCATGTAGATGTCTTCTGATAATTTGCCATGTAGAAACACTGTTTTCACATCACTTGCAAACTGCTTATTGTAGCATGTCTAACTACTGGAGCAAAAGTCTCATCATTGTCCTCTCCATATTTTTGAGAATATCCCCTGGGCAACGAGTTTTGCTTTGTATCGCTCCACTGTGCCATATGAATTGTGCTTCACTTTAAAAGTCCATTTACAACCTATGGCTTTCTTTCCAGGTGGTAGTTCTGTAAGTGTCCATGTTTTAGTGTCATGTGTGGGTTTTATCTCTTCCATTGCAGCCTTTATCCATTTACTGGCTTCCCTTCTGAAAGCGGTGATATGTCTTCTCAAGTTGCAGGTTCATTGGTTCTTGCAGTGCTTGCCTTGTATAAAAGATGTACAGGTGGGTTACCCATGTTTTTTCTCATTCCGCGTCTTGGTTCTGTTTCTGATCTTGCTTCTGTCTGCTCTTCAGTACTAGTTGGTTCTGTGCTCACTTAAACTGTTTGTTCAGAAGTTACAGCTTATGGCTCATCAGCGTCAGTTTCCTATTCTGTTCTTACTTCCTCTGTTGTCATCACATTGTCGCTCAGATCTTCAACAACATTTATGCTGTTACTAATGATAACCTTTTCTGTTTTGGGATTTAAGATTCTGTAACCCCTAACATTGTCACTGTATCCAACAAAGATTCCCTGAAATGCTCTGTTTTGTGTCTGGTGCATTATTCCTCTGAAATGTAGATGAATGCTGTGTATCCAAAAACTCTTGTGCCACAGTTCAAATGGAGTTTTCTCCACTGTTCTAGAAAAGAGTCTGTTTTGCAAAAAAAGTGACTGTTATTGCTGCCTCAACCCAGTATTTTTCTGGTAGTCCTGAGTCTGTTCTTTCTTTCAGCTACCCCATTTTGCTCTGGTGTATAAGGCACTATCTTTTGATGCTCTATTCCATTCACCTTTAAGTACTCTTGTACTTTGTGTCCTGTGAATTCACCTCCATTGTCATTTTGAAGTATGAGAGGTTACCTATAAAACTTGTTGCTTACCTTTACTATGTAGACCTGAAATTTGTCAAGAACTTCACTAAGTAGGTGACTGCATATCTTGAATAATCTGCATTGCGGACAAGGTAAGGGTTTTTTTGTTACATCTTCTCCATCCTGCCTTTTTGCCTAGGAAGCGTGGCAGTATAGATTGGGGGGGGGGGGTAATACATAATACAACAGGAATGCTGCTTTAATGACTGTTCCACAGAACTGGAGAGAAGCTGAATTCCACCCCTGCCCCCATAATATATTTTACTTAAAACAGTAGGTGGGGAAGAGAAGAACCAATGAAGGATACAAGAGAATGTGAAAGAAGCAAAAACACAGAAGAGAAAAGCATAGTGTCAGGAAAACAAATGCCTAGTGTTACACCTTGGAATTTTTTGCTTGGATGCAATAGGGGTTAGCATACTGCTTTATTATTGTTCACTGTGCAATCTAGTTCTAAGTTACAGAGATTTTACATGTTAGTTCTATTCATGATAATGTCTTATCGTGGATCTTACCATTTCTACATCAGATATGCGATACGTTGTCATCTGTCGTTTTGCAGGAGCTCCTTACAAAGAGTTATAGGGCGTGCATCAGACTGATAACACCATCTTCTCTTTCCTTAACAGAGATAACCGCCTCCTTTCCATTACGCTGGTGCCCTGACGGACACTAATGGATTCCGTGCTTTTCTCGGTTTGATCTACAGCTTATATTAGTGTGAGGGTAATTTAGTGACAACAGTTTATCAACGTGTTGATGGAAGATAATATTAATCACAGCAAAAGAGCAGACTCTATTTGTGTACACTGTATATTTCCCTCCTTTATTTTTGCTTGTCAGAATGCTGGCTCAGTAGTATATTCTCTCTGCTCAGTATTAGTATAGTTTAGCTGACAGATTGTCCATTCGTGAGCAGAAGAGTCAATTTTACAAGTTTTGGTATAGCCTAAAAATGAACTGCTTTGGAAGACAATAATTTTTAATTTTTTTCTCCAAATGATGAGACCCAAGGCTAAGGTTCCAGTTTGCCAGTAGGGCCCTCAACACCAGAGAACAGAGGATCCCTCTGCTTACTAACTAGTCAAGGGCTTCAAATATGGGCCAAAGCTAGATTTAACCCGGATGTTACCAATTGGTCAAGTTAGTCCCATACCAGATAAAGGTAAAATGTTTGTTATATCATCCAGCAAGCCAGTCACGAGTGTCGGCAGGTGGTGAACTGGAATAGGGGTTCTTATACCCTTCACCAATTCACAAACAAATGTACTCACTGTCTCAGCATCTACTTTCCTTGGTCCACCTGCCCCCCCCCCCCTTACCAGGCAGCGTCCTCTCTGCAGGTCCGGATGGTCAGGGGCTTCTTCCTGGTCAGGCTGGTTGTGGTCTTCTGATGCCAGAGCATGGCTTTAACATCCCCCCAGGAGTCTCTGAAGTGTAGTGTAGGTGGACTTAGGTCTCCCCTCCCATGCCACCATGGGTGATAGCCACTGGGAAAGGGAAGATTTATACCACAGAGGTGAAGGGACTGAAGAAGACGGACATAGAGATGGATATCTCTTGGTATCTGAAGCTTGTCACTATTGGTGTCATACATCTGCCAAAATTACTGAAACTTATCATTATTGGTTACTTGCACATACCTCTATCCAACAACTGAAGCCGTCACTAGTGCTGGTTTGTCCATAGTACTGCCCCAATACCCTTACTCACCAGGGGGGTGTGGAAGAGCAGGGAAAAAAGGTGCAGAGAAAAATAAGAACCTACACCAAAAATGGCACCAGGCTCCCACTGTCAGAATTGGCAAGCCCCGGGCCCAACTAACCAGAATCCAAGACTCTCCCCATGGCCCAGAATCTAAGGGCCTTTGTGGTTTTCTCAGGAGCCCCCCTTGATGAGGGATAGCTTTTACATCGTGGGGGAATCTAGGTCATCCTCAGGGAGAAGGCTATGAGCTGGAGGTAGTGGTCACTTGATCCTGATGGAGACAAGCTGTAGTCAGGAAAAGGCGAGGTTAGGGGATCAAGCAGATGTACAGAGATGGGTAAACAAGCTAAAGTCGACGGTCAAAAGTATAGATGCAATGTCCAGGTAAAAAGTCGTAAGGAGGAAAGAAAGCTGAGGCTTAATTCAAAAAGCAAAATCACAGAAGGTCTGGATCACAAATACATTTTAAGGTTTCCAGTAAGCAGTTTTAGGAACAAGAGGTGCAGAGAGATGACCATAGGAAACTTCTGGTACCATATTTCTGCCAGAGACTTCACCTTCACACGAAATCCAGCAGCGAAGTTGGCGGTGCAGCAGATGCCGCACCTATTGCCCGCTGCCATTTTCTTGAAGTCTCAGCTGGCAACTAGGTGCTGACGCTCTCCACATCACATGTGCTCATGTCCGGTCACGTGAATTGGTGGGCGGGAGAGCACATGGCACGAAGAGCACCTCGCGATCGCTGCAAATTCACCATCTTCGCAGCTGGATTCCAGGTGAAGGTGAGTGTCTTTTTTATTTCCTCTTTTACATGTGCTTTAGCGCTAGAAGGGGACAGAGCAGGGGGTATGTTAATATTTTACACAGGGGCTGGAGTTGGAACAGCTGCATCCAAAGTCTCCCTGCAGTCCATGGTGTGTCCCCCTCTATATGAATGGCTGGGCACAGGAACACACCTAGCTGCAGGGCTGCCGGGGTTGCTACTGCAACCCGAGAATGCAGCATGGAAGGCCTGGAATGGTAGGTGATTGTGGACCTGCACAGGGGGTTTACAAAGTGGGTCACCCAAATCAGAACATAGTCTGCCGACCCAGGGCCAGCGCTTGTAGTGATGGGCTGGAGGTGATAGGTCCACTTAAACATGGGGGTATTTCACAGAGGATCCTCCTAGCTAGTATAAAAGCCTCCCTTCCTGGTGGCCCAGCATTAGATTGGCAGGATGCCAAGGAAGGTACAGGGGGCGTCTGTGTCCCACCTCACTACAGATGTTTGTATCAGACTAGTAGAAGGCTGAAGCTGCTAGTTAGTACCAGTGTTCTATGTCCTAATTGGTGCCTATAATCATTAATATAAAGTCTGTGTCTCCAAGTAAATGAGAGATAAAATCTCTATATTAATTTAAATAGGAACAACACACCCATTTTTCCCCTTTCGGGCTGTTGTTCCTCTCAGTGGGGGCATCTCATATTGGGATACCCTGCTTTGTGTATGCCCCTAGGTAACTAACCTACCTGTCAGTGCCGCGACTTGGGCGAGAATGTGCCTGCTGACTGGCTGAGCGGCCCGTTAAACCAATCAGCGTGCTCGCTTTTACTCAGCTCCCTTCGGTCCCTCTGACGGCTAAGCCACCTGGACAGCTAAGCACCGAGCGCCTCCTTGCTCACCTCCTAGCCGTCAAGTGTCCATGCCGCCCAGTTTTGACACCTACAGATGTACAGTAGACATGACTGAATAAGATTTATGGGCCATATTTAAGAAGCGCTGAGGCCACGTAGTACCACGTAGCGTCAGGTGAACGCCGGGCATGGTATGTAAAAACAGTGCCATGTAGCATTGCATGTATTACTAGCGGCAGCTCAGTGTAGGCATTTCGCTTGCAGCCTTCTTAGAATTCATTCACACCCAATCTCCTCTCTCTGCATCCTATGTCTCCCTTGCAGCCTCCCTCCCCAGACCCACTGTACCGCCAGCCCATGTTTTGCCCATGCAATAGCCTCATCATCATGTCTGAGGGAACATGCCCACCTCTATCACATTATTTGCCCCCAAAAATGTTAAAACTTTAGTAACCATGCTTTATGACTATATATATATGGCTATAATTAACCTAGCCACGGTTGTGGAGCACACTTCCAGCCTGGAAGCACATTGGGATTGGAGCTCAGTGGGTACTTAATGGGCTTGCGGATGCTAGCGGAACCCTGGGTTGAGCTTTGGCCCAAATTTGTCTTTGGGTGCAGCTGTCACTGTAGCACCATTGGTCATATGACAATAAACATGTTTGAAGACAGAAAAAACTAATTTGTGGTATAATGTTAGGTAGCTGTGTTATTTAAAAATGACTGAAATATTTATTTGATCAAGTGAAATCAAGTGTAAAGGTAGACTGCTGACAAAAATACAGGTTTTACATAAAAGTATGATGTTTTAGATCTACTAGCTATGATTCATAGACTAATTAGATAAAATTGCCTTTGTATTTTAATAGGCATTGTTTAAGTAAGGGATTAATTAAGAAAACAACATAAGCATATTTATGATGGAGGTATTGAACACAAAGCTTAGAAGCAGTCATTTAGGATCAAATTGAAAAAGGATTTGTTGGATTTTGGCTATGAAAAAGCTGTGTCATGTCTTTCAAGTGTCCCCTTTGCTTTTTTTTTAAACTCTGACCCTAAAAAACAAAAAATGGGGATGACAAAAGGTGCTGTCGCCCCGTAATTCTCTTTACATAGCGTCGGTGTGATACATTTTCTGGGTTTCCAGTGCTCCCAGCCAGTGCTAGCGGTCGCAGTTGCATCGGATTTGATTAGCTGGCTGGCTGGGAGTGAGCTCAGGCATATCGCTGCCTCACTCCTCGTGGCTCTCAAGTGCGGGCGGAGATAGTGACTCCTGTAAGCTGCTCATCTGGCACCTACAAAAAAAAATAGTAAATAAGACTGCTGATAACATGCTATTGTAAAAAAACACTCTCTACATCCATTGTATATAATATAGCACATGTTGAATGAGGAAAATGCTAAATTGCTTTACCGAGGTCACCAAAAAAAATACTGTATGCATACACATTTCTGCTTTTTTCCCGAAGACATCATGGCTTCTAAATTCAGCTGGTCCACTAGCCATTATCTCTTCTGACATCCACGATTTTCCAAGAAGGTGCTACTCCAACAGAATAGGATCAGTGGTACCTTCTAGCAAAGTGTCTTACAAAGAAACATTAGCATACTGTCCTCATGTTCTATGTGTCCCTGTACATACAATATTCATACGTAGCCAGACAATAAATAAGTGACAGGATTGCTACATGGGCAGTAACATTTTACTTTGAGAATAGATTAGGATTCAGGGCCTGTTATGGGGGGATTAGGGGGTGGGAAGTCTGCACACTGCATGTTATTGGGTAATGGGCGGGTGGATTCTGTAAACTGTCTGCTATGGGCTGATTGAAGGGATTCTGCACACTGCCTGTTATTGGGTGTTTGGGGAGGATTTCTATACACTTTCTGTTACAGGGTGATTGGCGGGATTCTGCACACTATATTGCCTGCTATGGGGCGATTCTGTGCACTGCCTTTTATGGCGTGATTGGGGGGGCTCTGTACACTGCCTGTTATCAGGTGATTGTAGGGATACTGCTTGCTACCTGTATTGGGGTGTTTGGAGGAGAGAGGGGTGCTTCACACTGCCTGTTATGGACTGATTTGGGGGGGGGGGGATTCTGCAGACTGTCTATTATGTGATGATTGGGGGAATTCTGCACACTGCCTGTTATGTGGTGTTTTTTGTAAAGAGGGATTCTGCACACTGCCTGGTCTGTCAGCTTAGTGCCTGTTTAACAACACAGTGAATGGGTGGATTCTGGTATGCAGTGATGGGGGATTGTCTGCAGATTGTCTGTTACAGGGAGGTGCTGCACACTGCCTATTATAGGTGGTTTGGGGGTATTGGGGGGTATTCTACACACTGCCTAGGATAGGGAGATTGGGAGAATCTGCCTCCTGCCTGTCACGTGGTGATTGGGCGTGGGGGGGGGGGGATTTTGCACATTGCCTGTTAAGATTGTAGGGATCTTCCCGGGGGATGGTGTGTTTGGACACAGTTCACGACAGACTTAGGTGTTATAAAAGCAGGTCTTGACGTTTATTCATGGCATAAACAGTCCAGTAAACAAAACATACAGCAGCAGCGTGCTTCTTTAGTGTACAAAACAAAATAAAGACCTAGCCCGTCTGGGCGCTTACTAGCAGGTTCTTCTCACCTAGCTGACACTTTCAAAATACAGCGTTCGCCTGGACATCGCAGGGTGAGTTTTTAGCTCCAGCAGTGGCTGCGTTCGCAGCTTCCTTCACACACACACACAGGCTGTTCATTTCAGGCTGAGAGCAATAGCCTGCAGTCTCTGCAGAGCTTTTACCTCCCAGGCTGATTAGGATCAGAGCTCACCTGATTCAAAACCCAAACAGGATCGGAGGGGTGTGGAATGACAGGTCCCTCTACCAAACCTACCTGCCATTCCATATAAATCCAGGCCCGGCAAAATTGAACAACACCTCAGCAGCATACCACTGCTGGGAAACAAATCAATCCTGGACTTACCATCTCACCCAGCGTAGTAACCTAGGTGAAATGTACACCCCCTCGACCACTTCTCCAGTGACATGTCTACATATCCCCCCCCTCTTTTTCAGACCGGAGGGCTGAGCATTTTGTCCCCACAGACAATGTACCCTCGACAATGCGTCAGCATTTGCTTGTAATTTCCCTGGCCTGTGTTCCACAGTGAAATTAAAGTTTTGTAGGGACAGAAACCATCTAGTCACTCTTGCGTTTCTCTCCTTGTTTAACTTCATCCATGTTAGGGGGGCATGGTCTGTCACTAACTTGAATTTCCTGCCTAGTAAGTAATATTTTAGGGATTCGAGGGCCCACTTCACTGCCAAACACTCTCGCTCCACAATGGCATAATTTTTTTCGGCCGGGGTTAGCTTTCTACTCAAGTACATCACCGGATGCTCCTCACCATTTACTACTTGTGAGAGTACTGCACCTAAGCCTGTGTTAGAAGCATCTGTCTGGACCAGAAATTCTCGCCTGAAATCGGGGGTAACTAACACAGGTTGTTGGCACAAGGCAGACTTAAGGCTTTGGAAAGCCTTCTCGGCCTCTGGAGTCCACGTGATCATGGCTCTCTTTCCGCCCTTGGTCAAGTCAGTTAGGGGAGCAGCAACTGAGGCGAAGTTCGGCACAAACCTACGGTAATAGCCCGTAATACCAAGGAAAGCTCTGACCTGTTTCTTTGTCAGGGGTCTAGGCCAATTCTGTATTGCCTCCACTTTATTAAGCTGTGGCTTAATCAACCCTCTTCCAATAATGTAGCCCAGATACTTGGCCTCTTCTAGGGCTATTGCACACTTCTCGGCATTTATGGTCAACCCCGCATCACTTATGGTATCCAATACAGCCTGTACCTTACAGAGGTGACTTTCCCAATCAGGGCTAAAAATGACCACATCATCGAGGTAGGCAGCTGAGTAATCACGATGTGGTCGCAAAATCAAGTCCATCAACCTCTGGAAAGTCGCAGGTGCTCCATGTAACCCGAACGGCATCACTACATACTGGAATAGCCCCTCAGGGGTGGAGAATGCAGTTTTCTCTTTAGCCTCATTAGTAAGTGGAATCTGCCAATAGCCCTTTGTGAGATCGAGGGTGGTTATGTATCTGGCATTACCCAACTTCTCAATCAACTCATCTACCCTGGGCATAGGATAGGCATCGAATTTTGAGATCTCATTCAACTTTCTGAAATCGTTACAGAACCTCCAAGTTCCATTAGGCTTTGGGATTAATACAATCGGGCTGGACCATTCACTCTGTGACACCTCAATTACTCCCAGATCAAGCATACGCTTTACCTCGGCAGATACGGCTTCCCTACGGGCTTCCGGGATCCTATAGGGCTTGAGGTTTACTCTGCTTCTAGGCTCAGTTTCAATGTGATGATAGATGAGGTGTGTACGCCCTGGGAGGTCAGAAAACTTGTCTTTGTTTTTCTGTAAAAATTCCTGAGCCTCCTGTTTCTGTGACACTGATAGGGTATCACCAACCTTGACTGGAGGGATTGGTTGTGACAAATTACTAACAGTATTTGTCGCCCCCAAGGATTCCCTGTCTTTCCAGGGCTTAATCAAGTTTACGTGGTAAACTTGGAAAGGCTTCCTTCTACCTGGTTGGTGCACCTTGTAGTTCACCTCACTGACCTTTTCCACAATTTCATAGGGACCTTGCCACTTCGCCAGGAATTTACTCTCAACAGTGGGAACTAGTATAAGGACCCTATCGCCTGGGTTAAATGTCCTGATTCTTGCAGACCGGTTGTAAATTCTACTTTGGGCCTCTTGCGCCCTCTGGAGGTGTTCCCTTACTAGGGGCATTACAGCGGCTATACGGTCCTGCATTTGTGCTACATGCTCAATAACGCTCTTGTATGGGGTGGACTCGCTCTCCCATGTCTCTTTTGCAATGTCCAGTAGACCCCTAGGGTGACGACCATAGACCAACTCGAATGGTGAGAACCCTGTGGACGCTTGGGGCACTTCCCTAATAGCAAACATGAGGTAGGGTAACAAATGATCCCAGTCACGGCCATCTTTTTCCACCACTTTTTTCAGCATATGTTTCAAAGTTTTGTTAAATCTCTCCACCAATCCGTCCGTCTGGGGGTGGTATACAGAGGTACGGATGGGTGAGATTTTAAATAGTTTGCATAACTCCTTCATCACCTTTGACATAAAGGGTGTACCTTGGTCAGTTAGGATTTCTTTGGGGATTCCAGTCCTAGAGAACATATAAAACAACTCGCGTGCAATTGTTTTAGATGCGGTGTTTCTTAAGGGCACAGCTTCAGGATAGCGGGTCGCATAATCCATGACCACCAGAATATATTGGTGTCCTCTAGCGGATTTTACAATGGGACCCACTAAATCCATGGCTATACGCTCAAAAGGCACCTCTATAATAGGGAGCGAAACCAAAGGACTGCGAAAATGTGACACTGGGGCACTAAGCTGACATGTGGGGCACGACTCGCAGTACTTTTTAATATCACCATATATCGCCGGCCAGTAGAACCTCTGGAGAACCCTCTCCTGCGTTTTGTCAGTCCCCAAGTGTCCCCCAAGAACATGGTTATGTGCCATGTCCAGCACCTGACGCCGGTACGGCTTAGGCACCAGAAGCTGTTCCACAATCTCATCCTTAACCTTAGTGACTCTATAGAAAAGATCATTAGTCACAGAAAAGTGTGGAAATCTTTTCTCAGCATCTGGTTCCTGAGGTACCCCATTCATGACAGCAACCTGCTCTCTCGCATTTTTGAGAGTGGGGTCCTGTAACTGTGCAGTCCCAAAATTATCCCTAGACACCTCTAAGTCTGGTATATTTTGCTCAGTGGGAGGAGCCTCCTCCTCTCCAGCCAGGACCTGCAAAGGAAAACAATTATTTTCATCCTGCACACTTTTATCATTTACAGGGGGTAACGCAACAACCTTAGGAGTATCCTCACTCCTTTCGGGGGATTTTCTTTTTCCCCAGAGAGCCCAGAATAGTGGAAAATCGCGCCCCAGTATTACGTTGTGCATGAGATTTTTAACCACACCCACTTCATATTGTACGGTGCCTTGTTTAGTCCCGACTTCAGCCAGCACTATAGGGTACACTTTTGTATCCCCATGTATACAAACAACACTCATATGCTTTTTACACTCAAAGTCCCCAGCCACCAGGCTGGCATGCACCAAGGTTACGAGGCTTCCTGAGTCCAGCAACGCCTTAACAGGAAAGTCATTAATTGTAATGTCGCAGATTTGCGGTTCAGTCTCTAGTCCAGGAACTGCAACACAAGATGGTTCCGCAAATAGCGACTGACGCCGACTAACCTCACAGTCCATGGGCTCAGTGGTAAGAGGGCAATGGGCAGACACGTGTCCCGTCTCATGGCATCTCCAGCACTGGATAGAGCCTGTTCTCCTTGGCAAGGAGTCCTTTTTAGGGCTACTTAGCCACCCGGGACCATCTCCAGTCTTTTGCCCCTGAGACACCACTTGAGCCCTTCTTCCTCCCTCAGCACCCCTCCACACTCCCCCAATAGATGGAAGTCTCTTACCAGCTGAAGGCACAGATCTGGCACTCCGGGGAGGTGAGGATGCTGCAGAAACATCACGGAGGTAGTCCTCAGTCGCCTGGAATCTCTCCACAAGGTTGACAAGTTCGTTTGCATTCTTAGGGTCACCTTGTCCCACCCAGCGTTGCAGGTCAGCAGGAAGTGCTCGGAGGTAGCGATCCATCACAACCCTCTCTAGGATCTGTGCAGGAGTAGAAGTGTCTGGCTCCAACCACTTTCTCGCCAAATGGATCAGGTCATACATCTGGGACCTCGCTGATTTGTCCAAACTGTAGCTCCAGTTGCGTACCCTCCTGGCACGGACCGCAGTAGTAACGCCTAGTCGGGCAAGTATCTCCGCTTTTAGCCGAGTATAGTCCTTAACCTCTTGCTCACTGAGGTCATAGTAGGCCTTTTGAGGTTCCCCTGTTAAATAGGGCGCAATTACCTCTGCCCACTCAGCGACTGGTAACTTCTCTCGCTCAGCCACACGCTCAAACACAGTTAGGTAGGCCTCAACATCGTCCTCAGCAGTCATCTTTTGCAGCGCTCGCTGCACAGCTCTTTTCACATCAAAAGTCTCTGGAGCGGCTCGCACCACTGTGTGGGGATTAGCAACCACAGGCGCCTCCTGTTTTGCTATCAGGTGTTCAATAAGTTGTTGTTGGGCAGCCATGGTCTGTTCATGTCGTCTATTGGCCTCTATCTGAGCCTGTTGTTGTTGCAAACTCACTTGCATAAACTGCTTCAGCATCTCCTCCATGTTGCCCGACTGTTCTTGGAGTGTAGTTGCAGCTTTCACCCAAGACATAAGCAGCTGTAGCCAAGTCTGTCCACACCGTTGCCCCTAGCAACCGTTTTGCCCGCTCCGCAGCACCAATTGTAGGGATCTTCCCGGGGGATGGTGTGTTTGGACACAGTTCACGACAGACTTAGGTGTTATAAAAGCAGGTCTTGACGTTTATTCATGGCATAAACAGTCCAGTAAACAAAACATACAGCAGCAGCGTGCTTCTTTAGTGTACAAAACAAAATAAAGACCTAGCCCGTCTGGGCGCTTACTAGCAGGTTCTTCTCACCTAGCTGACACTTTCAAAATACAGCGTTCGCCTGGACATCGCAGGGTGAGTTTTTAGCTCCAGCAGTGGCTGCGTTCGCAGCTTCCTTCACACACACACACAGGCTGTTCATTTCAGGCTGAGAGCAATAGCCTGCAGTCTCTGCAGAGCTTTTACCTCCCAGGCTGATTAGGATCAGAGCTCACCTGATTCAAAACCCAAACAGGATCGGAGGGGTGTGGAATGACAGGTCCCTCTACCAAACCTACCTGCCATTCCATATAAATCCAGGCCCGGCAAAATTGAACAACACCTCAGCAGCATACCACTGCTGGGAAACAAATCAATCCTGGACTTACCATCTCACCCAGCGTAGTAACCTAGGTGAAATGTACACCCCCTCGACCACTTCTCCAGTGACATGTCTACAAGATGCACCTGGGCAGATGGTTTTGCACACTGCCTGTTTTAGGGGTGGTGGAAGTTCTGCACACTTCCTATTATGAGTACTTGGAAGTTTCTGCCTCACTGCTTGCTGTTGGATTCTGGGAGGCGGTTATATTAGCACACTATTATGTGCACAATATTTTTTTCTTATTTTCCACCTTTCGTTGTTATTATTAGCAGCAGTAGAATCCCAGGGCTGGACGTTTATGGCTTAAACCAATCTATTCATGATATACTGTTTAATATCATACACTGACTGTCTATATGTACAGGAGCGCCATCTAGCGGTCACTTTAAGAGGCTGTGACCCCTCATTACAATATGCCTATATACTGCTTTGATATACTGTCTTGCATGCTTGTACAGCACCTGTGATCCCTCTTTCCTCAATTAAAATCCCTTCACTTTTTTACAATTCAAACTTTGTTAGTTCGTCTTCTTTAATCCGTTTATTGATCCAAAAAAGTTTTCCAATTACATCTGTTTGGAGGTAAGTCACATAATTCTTTATTTCTCTCTCCCTATCCTGGAGACTGAGGCCCTGTCTTCTAACAAACCACAAGTACCTCCCGGCATGGCCTGGGTGAGTTGCAATGTGCACTGCTGTCTTGCTTACACCAGTGCACACTGCCTCCCCACCAAACCTCAAGTAACTCCCAACATTCCCTGGCTGAGTTTCAATGTAAACCAGTGTACAGGTATTTAGTGATTTGCAAGTAAAGCTCTTCTTTTTTGCTATTCCTCACAAGACATTTAAGACATTTAAAAACAATACCAAGAATTTCAGGAAGAAGGAACAGTACTTCATATTTGCTGATGTCCAATCATATTGGGATTTTGGTCCAGGGTGCTAGGCATGGTCCAGTTCCAAATAGGACCTATCATACACAGAGACCAATTGGTGGCCTTACTTATCGCAAAGATAAAACATCAATTAATGATCTTCATCTTTTTGGCAGAAGAACAAACGATATGCTGTAAGCAAAGTCATGGAAAAAGATGGGGTCATTTTTAACAAGGTGCATGGCAAGATGAATGGATTTCTAGTGAATGAAAAAACAACCAGTATAATAAGAGACTCCAACAAAATAAAATCTAAAAGTCTGGGAGCCATGGATAAAATAGTCCACAATTAATTTGGCCAAGGCCTTCTTAACTAGCTTTATTCACCAGGTTTGTCATAGACATAAGGGTATCATTTTGGCACTGTTATAGTACAGATACAAGATATAGAAGGTATATGAGAACACCAAATACAACATTGGACACCAGAGCATCAGCTAAGAGTTCATTTGCATGGCCGAGAGGAAAAATCAATTTTTCACTAAATGGGTTATGTTCTTAGGGGGCATGCTGATTGCCATGCCCCCCCCCCCCCCCCTTTGAACTATGTGACTGCCGCAGCCAAAAACAGTGCTTGATTTTGCTGAGGCACTGAGTAATATTTCTCTGGTTTAACGGGGTTAATGTGCAGGGGGGCACTGACAATCAGGATTCACCCCTACACTAGTCACAAAACAATTTGTGAAAAATGAGTTTTGTTCTGGTTTAAGAATAATAATTAGAGATGATTGAACTTCCTAAAAATTTGATTCAGGTGATTTGGCGAATTTCTCTAAGAAGTTCTGCTTCATCTGAATCAAACTACATCAAATCACTCATCTCTACGTTCGGGAAGAAAAAAAACTCACCCGCTCTGGATGACTTCTCTGTAGCTGGTGGGCAGGCAGGCAGGCTACCACCTGGCCAGCTTCTTCGCATGTGGGTGGGTGTTGTTACCTCCAGTCAACTTCTGTGCAGATGGATGCGGAGCCTCTGACAGGCTAGTCGGCGGTGCACTGGCAGGCTTCCGTGGTAGTAGGTGCAGAGTCTCCGGTCAGCTTCCAGTGGGGAGAGTGCAGGGGCCTCCAGCCAGCTTCTGGCGTGGCAGGTGCGGAGCCTCCAAACGGCTCCTGAGACGGCAGGTGGGGGCCTCCGTCCAGCTTCCGAGGCAGCGGGAGGGGGTGTGGGCTTCCTTTGCCAGCTTCTCAGTTGGTGGATATATGGGGTTGTCCAGCCGGCTTCTCAGTGGGCAGGCACACTTTGTTGTGTGTCCTGGAGACGCTGCAGCATTTTTTTCTTACATATTTCAGTGAAAAATTCAGTTGACACAAATCAAAGGTAAATCAGATTGTTAGGGAACCACGGGTCACGAGATCCAAACTATCAATCAGGGATCTCCGGACACACCGCTTTCCCCAAACCCCCATCCGTTTGGCTAATAGGCTCAAAGCCTGCGGACACAGATTCTTGGCAAAAAGATCACTCAAGTTAAATAAAGGTTTTAATGGATTTAATATGAATGAATACAAATGCTAAGTAGTGGGTTACATGTTACATTGAGTTACACAGACATATATAATAGTCAGTTACCTTAAGGAGCAGTTGTAGAGTGGTGATGAAGAGCTCCCACAAGGGGTATGTCAAGAGCTTACAGATGGTTTGGACACCTCCAGCACGCAGCCGCGCGCACGTGACACTGTTCTCAGCTCCTTGGCCTACCTTTAAGCACTGTCTCTGCCCCTCCACCTCCTCCTCCCAGACACAGATCCTGAAACCTTCTTTTGAAGCCCCATGCTATCACACCTCCCCAGCGAAGAAGCATGCTGGATCCTCTCGGACCGAGAAGGTGTTAGGAGAGCAGCAGGGGGGGCCTTGATCCTCAAACTGCCTTTTCTGAGTGTCATATATGGACTTCCATTTCCTGCTAGCCTTGAGGGGTGACATGTGCTACGTACAGAGAATCTCAAAGGGCGATGCCGGGCATCAGAGATAAAATGAAATGTAATATTTGCCTTATTCCTCACACAGATTTTTACTGAACCAATTTTTCCCTGAAATTGGGACCGAATTCTAGTTAGTTCAGTTCGAGGTACCAGCAATCAGGATGTCCTCCTGCACTAGTCACAAGTCACAGTGAAAATTGAGTGTTACAGTATAAATATAATAATTAGAAAAGAGCAAACTTCCTAAAATAGGGAAAAATTTCCCTTGAAAATTCGGATTTGCACCGAAATTGATTTCTCCCCTAAAATAATTATGATCTCTCATCTCTAATAATATTATAATTGTGGCCATATTTAATTCTTGAGATTTATACCTGCATGTTTTTAAGCATTTCATGTATTTGTTAATAAAGAATAGGAGGCCGATTCAGTAATAGCACCAGGTAGCGACAGATGAGCGCCTGAAGTATGGCGCTATGAGCGCCGCTAGCGTACGCCGCGGGCGGCTGCGATTCGCTATAGCAGGCCTCCTCAGTCGCTACCTGGCGTTGTTGTGAACAATGGCTACATTGGTGAATATGATGTTTCAGATCAGCTTTGTAGGCGCTGTCATTTTGACACACGCTATTCAACACAGCGTCTGCGCCTTGGTTTGCTGTTGGCTTGAAATCAATGTTAGTACCTTCAGTAGTAAACACATTGCAACATGTTTCTTTTTTGTTTTATTTTTTTATTTTTTTTTTGGGTGAAAGTGACAAATAAAAATCCAGTGGTTTTTTATCTTGGTGCCTAAAAAGAAGAAAAATTGGAATGAGTATTTATAATTAATTTTTCTTTTTCACATTTATTGACATTTTTTGTTTTTTGTTTGGGACAGTTTTTGCCAACTTGCACAACACCCCTGATTGTTATGTTGGTCAACTCCCCCCCCCCCTATAGTGGTTTGGGTCATCTTACACAGCCCTTATAGTGGTTTTGGTCATCTTACACAGCCCTTATAGTGGTTTGGGTCATCTTACACAGCCCTTATAGTGGTTTGGGTCATCTTACACAGCCCTTATAGTGGTTTGGGTCAGCTTACACAGCCCTTATAGTGGTTTTGGTCATCTTACACAGCCCTTATAGTGGTTTGGGTCATCTTACACAGCCCTTATAGTGGTTTGGGTCAGCTTACACAGCCCTTATAGTGGTTTGGGTCAACTTCCCCCACCCCCCTATAGTGGTTTGGGTCATCTTACACAGCCCTTATAGTGGTTTGGGTCATCTTACACAGCCCTTATAGTGGTTTGGGTCAGCTTACACAGCCCTTATAGTGGTTTTGGTCATCTTACACAGCCCTTATAGTGGTTTGGGTCATCTTACACAGCCCTTATAGTGGTTTTGGTCATCTTACACAGCCCTTATAGTGGTTTGGGTCATCTTACACAGCCCTTATAGTGGTTTGGGTCAGCTTACACAGCCCTTATAGTGGTTTTGGTCATCTTACACAGCCCTTATAGTGGTTTTGGTCATCTTACACAGCCCTTATAGTGGTTTGGGTCATCTTACACAGCCCATATAGTGGTTTGGGTCAACTTCCCCCACCCCCCTATAGTGGTTTGGGTCAGCTTACACAGCCCTTATAGTGGTTTTGGTCATCTTACACAGCCCTTATAGTGGTTTGGGTCATCTTACACAGCCCTTATAGTGGTTTGGGTCATCTTACACAGCCCTTATAGTGGTTTGGGTCAGCTTACACAGCCCTTATAGTGGTTTGGGTCAACTTCCCCCATCCCCCTATAGTGGTTTGGGTCATCTTACACAGCCCTTATAGTGGTTTTGGTTAGGGATGAGCGAATCGATCCGGACGAACCCGGATTCGATCCGAATTTCAGGAAAAATTCGATTCGGATCGAATCCGAATTTCCCCGCGATTCGATCGCTCGAAGTTTTCCTTTAACATCCATTCATTTACATTACAGGCATTCTAAGATGGCGGACGGGACATGTCCAGACATCAACCCCGCGCCAGTGCAAGCTGGGACAGTCACATGCAGCCTATCAGCAGCCAGCAAGCCCGGTGACGTCACAGCGCTATTTAAGGCCGGCCATCTTGCTTTTCCTCATTTCTCTATTGCATTCGTGAGAGACAGGACGCTGCTGTAGGCAGGGAGAGAGACAGTTAGACAGGCAGGGACAGACAGGGACAGGCTGGAAACAGGCAGGAGACAGACAGGAGACAGACAGAAAGTCAGCGAAAAACAGGGAAAGGTAGAAAAATCAGAGGCTGTCAGCCTGTCACAGGGCGTTTTTTTTTTTCTTTTTTCATCCAGCCTGACAGGCTTTGTTAGCGTTTTCAGGCTGCTTATACTAACTAACTGTGCATATATACTGAACTGATCTTAAGTCTGCTGTGAGGCATCCCATTCTGTGACTACAGCAGCCTCTGTTTAAGACCATATAACCATTTGCACTTATTCTCATAGAAATTAGGCCTGATAAAGACACTTTTGCTGTGCATACTCTCTGGTTTTTGTGGCATCCCATTCTGTGACTACACCAGCCTCTATTTAATACCATAATAACCATTTGCACTTATTCTCATAGAAATTAGGCCTGACAAAGACACTTTTGCTGTGCATGCTCTCTGGTTTTTGTGGCATCCCATTCTGTGACTACACCAGCCTCTATTTAATACCATAATAACCATTTGCCCTTATTCTCATAGAAATTAGGCCTGATAAAGACACTTTTGTTGTGCATGCTCTCTGGTTTTTGTGGCATCCCATTCTGTGACTACACCAGCCTCTATTTAATACCATAATAACCATTTGCACTTATTCTCAGAAATTAGGCCTGATAAAGACACTTTTGCTGTGCATGCTCTCTGGTTTTTGTGGCATCCCATTCTGTGACTACACCAGCCTCTATTTAATACCATAATAACCATTTGCACTTATTCTCATAGAAATTAGGCCTGATAAAGACACTTTTGCTGTGCATGCTCTCTGGTTTTTGTGGCATCCCATTCTGTGACTACACCAGCCTCTATTTAATACCATAATAACCATTTGCACTTATTCTCATAGAAATTAGGCCTGATAAAGACACTTTTGCTGTGCATGCTCTCTGGTTTTTGTGGCATCCCATTCTGTGACTACACCAGCCTCTATTTAATACCATAATAACCATTTGCCCTTATTCTCATAGAAATTAGGCCTGATAAAGACACTTTTGCTGTGCATGCTCTCTGGTTTTTGTGGCATCCCATTCTGTGACTACACCAGCCTCTATTTAATACCATAATAACCATTTGCACTTATTCTCATAGAAATTAGGCCTGATAAAGACACTTTTGCTGTGCATGCTCTCTGGTTTTTGTGGCACCCCATTCTGTGACTACACCAGCCTCTATTTAATACCATAATAACCATTTGCACTTATTCTCATAGAAATCAGGCCTGATAAAGACACTTTTGCTGTGCATGCTCTCTGTTTTTTGTGGCATCCCATTCTGTGACTACACCAGCCTCTATTTAATACCATAATAACCATTTGCACTTATTCTCATAGAAATTAGGCCTGATAAAGACACTTTTGCTGTGCATGCTCTCTGGTTTTTGTGGCATCCCATTCTGTGACTACACCAGCCTCTATTTAATACCATAATAACCATTTGCACTTATTCTCATAGAAATTAGGCCTGATAAAGACACTTTTGCTGTGCATGCTCTCTGGTTTTTGTGGCATCCCATTCTGTGACTACACCAGCCTCTATTTAATACCATAATAACTATTTGCACTTATTCTCGTAGAAATTAGGCCTGATAAAGACACTTTTGCTGTGCATGCTCTCTGGTTTTTGTGGCATCCCATTCTGTGACTACACCAGCCTCTATTTAATACCATAATAACCATTTGCACTTATTCTCGTAGAAATTAGGCCTGATAAAGACACTTTTGCTGTGCATGCTCTCTGGTTTTTGTGGCATCCCATTCTGTGACTACACCAGCCTCTATTTAATACCATAATAACCATTTGCACTTATTCTCATAGAAATTTGGCCTGATAAAGACACTTTTGCTGTGCATGCTCTCTGGTTTTTGTGGCATCCCATTCTGTGACTACACCAGCCTCTATTTAATACCATAATAACCATTTGCACTTATTCTTGTAGAAATTAGGCCTGATAAAGACACTTTTGCTGTGCATGCTCTCTGGTTTTTGTGGCATCCCATTCTGTGACTACACCAGCCTCTATTTAATACCATAATAACCATTTGCACTTATTCTCATAGAAATTAGGCCTGATAAAGACACTTTTGCTGTGCATGCTCTCTGGTTTTTGTGGCATCCCATTCTGTGACTACACCAGCCTCTATTTAATACCATAATAACCATTTGCACTTATTCTTGTAGAAATTAGGCCTGATAAAGACACTTTTGCTGTGCATGCTCTCTGGTTTTTGTGGCATCCCATTCTGTGACTACACCAGCCTCTATTTAATACCATAATAACCATTTGCACTTATTCTCATAGAAATTAGGCCTGATAAAGACACTTTTGCTGTGCATGCTCTCTGGTTTTTGTGGCATCCCATTCTGTGACTACACCAGCCTCTATTTAATACCATAATAACCATTTGCACTTATTCTCATAGAAATTAGGCCTGATAAAGACACTTTTTCTGTGCATGCTCTCTGGTTTTTGTGGCATCCCATTCTGTGACTACACCAGCCTCTATTTAATACCATAATAACCATTTGCACTTATTCTCATAGAAATTAGGCCTGATAAAGACACTTTTGCTGTGCATGCTCTCTGGTTTTTGTGGCATCCCATTCTGTGACTACACCAGCCTCTATTTAATACCATAATAACCATTTGCACTTATTCTCATAGAAATTAGGCCTGATAAAGACACTTTTGCTGTGCATGCTCTCTGGTTTTTGTGGCATCCCATTCTGTGACTACACCAGCCTCTATTTAATACCATAATAACCATTTGCACGTATTCTCATAGAAATTAGGCCTGATAAAGACACTTTTGCTGTGCATGCTCTCTGGTTTTTGTGGCATCCCATTCTGTGACTACACCAGCCTCTATTTAATACCATAATAACCATTTGCACTTATTCTCATAGAAATTAGGCCTGATAAAGACACTTTTGCTGTGCATGCTCTCTGGTTTTTGTGGCATCCCATTCTGTGACTACACCAGCCTCTATTTAATACCATAATAACCATTTGCACTTATTCTCATAGAAATTAGGCCTGATAAAGACACTTTTGCTGTGCATGCTCTCTGGTTTTTGTGGCATCCCATTCTGTGACTACACCAGCTTCTATTTAATACCATAATAACCATTTGCACTTATTCTCATAGAAATTAGGCCTGATAAAGACACTTTTGCTGTGCATGCTCTCTGGTTTTTGTGGCATCCCATTCTGTGACTACACCAGCCTCTATTTAATACCATAATAACCATTTGCACTTATTCTCATAGAAATTAGGCCTGATAAAGACACTTTTGCTGTGCATAGTCTTACTGCTGCCAGGTGCACTGCTGGCTGTTGGGGCATCCCATTCTGTAACATAGCATACCCCTCTTTTTTTACACTAAGAAGCTCTCTTATTTACACTAGGCAGGCCTGTTGGAGGCTGAGTGTTACTGCTCACTTTTGGTGTGCATTATATTCTGTTTCATATAGACCCACCGCTGCCTGGGGGTTCTTAAAATATCACCTACTACCACGCCAGTTAGACTATGTCGGGCAGACAAGTGCCTGGAAGTGAAAAGAGGAGTGGCAGAGGCCAAGATTCCGCAGGCAGAGCTCGCATCAGACTGGGGGCCAGTAGCAGCAGGAGTCACGCTGAGAGACCTAATCTGCCAGTATCTGCTAGCGGTCGGATCTCCACCAGTAACGCATCTGCCGTGGTAGATTGGTTGACGCGCTCATCAACAACATCATCACAACTTACGTCTGAGACCCCCAGTCTAGGGTCGGTAGGTTCCTCTGACACAACCCTGAGTTGGCATGCCCCGAGAGCAGTCCCTGTCCTCCCATTGCCTCTGTCCTACGCCGTTCCCTCCCCCAGTGACGTATCCTATGCTTTGGGTTCAGCTCCACTCTTTAGTGAGGAGGACGATCAGATACAGGAGGACAGTCAGCAGCTACTGCCCAGCCAAGAAATGGAGGTGGCTTCTTTAGCTAGGCAGACAAATAGTGATGTGGACAGTGTCGTGGGTGCTGCGAGCGTTCCAGCTCCTGCGCCAGACACTGTTGACGAATCCACGAACATCAGTGACGTACAGCCACAACTCGGTGATGATGATGATGACGATGAAGCCGATCGCACTTGGGAGCCGGGTGAGGAAGGGGCTTCATCGTCATCATCAGGAGAAGAGGGGCGCAGGTTGCCCCGGAGTCAGCAGCTGAGGCAGCAAGGTGGTAGCAGTCAGCATGTGGGCACAATTCCAAAGGCTGGAGCCGGCCGGGGCCGGGGTAGAGCACCTGCTGTGTGGCAGTCTACCTTATCGGGAGGTAGTGGAGCAGGGGTTCCTGGAGTTGGCAACAGCAGCAGTGAATCAGTGAGGCCAGGGGGTGGGAAAAGTAGCTACTCGGCAGTGTGGCAGTTTTTCCTGAGGCATCCGCAGGAGGGTAACATGGCCACATGCAAGATATGTAGGCAAAAGGTGAAGCGTGGCCAGGGTCCAAATGTTGGCACCACGGCCCTGCGTCAACATATGATGCGTCACCATAAAGCGACCTGGGAGAACCGAGGCTCCCAAGGGGTGGTCCAGTCTGCTTCCTCACCAAGTGAGCTCCCAATTTCTGCCAGCCAAGGCTCCAGCACCTCAGCCGAAGGCAGCTGTGCGTCATACCCATCCTCTGTCGCTATTGCTCCTCCTCCTCCAAGTCATGCATCCCGCCAGCAATCCATCAGCGAAGCCATGTCCAAGAGACAGCAGTATGCGCCCACTCATCCTACGGCGCAGAAGCTGAATGTGCTCCTGTCCAAGTTGCTGGTGCTGCAGTCGCTCCCTTTTCAGGTGGTGGAATCTGCACCTTTCAGAGAACTGATGGCTTGTGCCGAGCCGAGGTGGAGAGTCCCAAGCCGTCATTTCTTTGCCAAGAAGGCAGTACCAGCGCTGCACACTTTTGTTGAACAGAAGGTGGGCCAGTCCTTGAGCCTGTCGGTGTGTAGCAAAATACATGGCAGCGCCGACATCTGGAGCTGTAACTACGGTCAGGGGCAGTACATGTCGTTTACGGCCCACTGGGTGAATGTGGTCCCTTTGCAGCAGCAGCAGCAACTTGGACAGGTCACGCCGCTTCTGCCTCCGCGCTCTCTGCCCATTGGGCCTGTGACACCGTGCGACTCGGCCTCCTCATTCTCCGCCATCTCCTCACCCTCCACTGTAGGCTCAAGTCTCAGTGCCCCTCCAGTCTACCATGTGTGCAGGGCACGGAGGTGTCACGCAGTGCTTCACATGGTTTGTCTTGGCGAACGGAGTCACACAGGGGAGGAACTGCTTAAATGTATTCATCAGGAAATCCAAACATGGCTTACTCCGAGAAAACTTAAAATGGGAATCATGGTTACCGACAATGGGAAGAACATTTTGTCTGCGCTGCGCCAAGGAAGCCTGACCCATGCCCCCTGCATGGCTCACGTCTTCAATCTGGTTGTCAAGCGGTTTCTGAAGTGTTCCCCCCATCTTCAAGACATCCTAACAACTTCAAGGAAACTTTGCATGCACTTCAGCCACTCCTACACCGCCAAACACACCCTTCTTGAGCTACAGCGTCAGAATGGTATCCCCCAACATAGTCTGATTTGCGATGTTTCCACCCGTTGGAATTCCACCCTTCACATGTTGGACCGATTATATGAACAGAGAAAAGCCATCACGGATTTCCTGATGATCCAAGCAGATAGGGGGACTCCCCTGTGTAACTTCAATGTCAACCAGTGCCAGCTCATACGTGACACCTGCCGTTTGCTCAGGCCCTTTGAGGATGCCACTTTATTTGTCAGTCGGCAGGATTACGGGATGAACGACGTGATTCCACTGCTTCATGTACTACAGCACATGTTGGAAACCATGGCTGGGCAGGGCACTGGAGACATGGCGTTTGCATCTTACGGCCACATGAACCCTGCTGGAGCTGAACTGGAGGAGGAGGAGGAAGAGGAGGAGGAGGAGTTGCCCAGTGAAACGCAGTTTAGGCTTGGCGAAATGGCTGGTTTATCTAGTCAGCGGACAGGAGAGGAGGAGCAGGAGCAGCCAGAGGAGCTAGAGGTTTTTGAGGAAGGCGAGACAGAGGACCCGGGCACACCGTGGCAGTATGCAGTGGAGATGGAGACAGGTAGTCCATCCGAGTCACTTGCGCAAATGGCACGAAGCATGCTCACGTGCTTGCGTAGTGACCCCAGAATTGTTTCCATCTGTCGGCGGGATGACTTCTGGCTGTCCACCTTATTGGACCCTCGCTTCCGGCACAAAATGGGGGCATTTTTTAAACCCACCGAGAGGGAGGACAAACTCAACTACTACAAAGACATTCTACGTAGGCAGTTGGCCGATGCCTATCTGCGCCATGGTCCATACTCTCGCAGGTCTGACTCGAGGGGACCTCTGCGCTCACCTTCCACTGCCATGGCCGCTGGGGGGGTTGGCAGCAGCAGCAGCAGAAGCTCCATCAGCAGCAGCAGCCTCAGTCTTCAGTCGCTAATGAGTAGCTTTCTACACCCGCATAGTGAGGCTACTCATGAGCAGCAGGAAGACCTGGAGCAGGACCTCAACCAGCAGGTCATGTCATACTTTGACATGACCATGCCAACACACCTTGAGGATCCGCTGGACTTCTGGGCAGCCAAACTTGATTTGTGGCCGCAACTAGCAGAGTTTGCCCTGGAAAAGCTGTCCTGCCCGGCAAGTAGCGTGCCATCTGAGCGGGTGTTTAGTGCGGCGGGGGCCATAGTTACGTCGAGGAGAACTCGTCTGTCAACTAAAAATGTGGAGAGACTCACCTTTGTCAAAATGAATCAGGGATGGATCAGCCAGGATTTCCACCCACCAATGCCTGATGCATGCGACTAGATTCAGCATGGTGCCACGTTTTACACTTTCCAAATGGTGCAAAACATATTTATGTCTTTAGGCCATTTTTTGGGCTCCTGCTGCTGCTCCTGCCAACTCCAGGGTGTGATTCATCCAATGTTTGGGCTCCTGAAGCCAACCCCAGGGTCTCTTTAAAGTAATATTTGGGCTCCTGCTGCTGCTACTGCCAACTTCTGCCAACTCCAGGGTGTGATTCATCCAATTTTTGGGCTCCTGAAGCCAACCCCAGGGTCTCTTTAAAGTAATATTTGGGCTCCTGCTGCTGCCAACTCCAGGGTGTGATTCATCCAATTTTTGGGCTCCTGAGGCCAACCCCAGGGTCTCTTTAAAGTAATATTTGGGCTCCTGCTGCTGCTGCTGCTGCCAACTTCTGCCAACTCCAGGGTGTGATTCATCCAATTTTTGGGCTCCTGAAGCCAACCCCAGTGTCTCTTTAAAGTAATGTTTGGGCTCCTGCTGCTGCTGCTGCTGCCAACTCCAGGGTGTGATTCATCCAATTTTTGGGCTCCTGAGGCCAACCCCAGGGTCTCTTTAAAGTAATATTTGGGCTCCTGCTGCTGCCAACTCCAGGGTGTGATTCATCCAATTTTTGGGCTCCTGAGGCCAACCCCAGGGTCTCTTTAAAGTAATATTTGGGCTCCTGCTGCTGCTGCTGCCAACTTCTGCCAACTCCAGGGTGTGATTCATCCAATTTTTGGGCTCCTGAAGCCAACCCCAGTGTCTCTTTAAAGTAATATTTGGGCTCCTGCTGCTGCTGCTGCCAACTCCTGCCAACTCCAGGGTGTGATTCATCCAATTTTTGGGCTCCTGAAGCCAACCCCAGGGTCTCTTTAAAGTAATATTTTGGCTCCTGCTGCTGCTGCTGCCAACTCCAGGGTGTGATTCATCCAATTTTTGGGCTCCTGAAGCCAACCCCAGGGTCTCTTTAAAGTAATATTTGGGCTCCTGCTGCTGCTGCTGCCAACTCCAGGGTGTGAATCATCCAATTTTTGGGCTCCTGAAGCCAACCCCAGGGTCTCTTTAAAGTAATGTTTGGGCTCCTGTTGCTGCTGCTGCCAACTCCTGCCAACTCCAGGGTGTGATTCATCCAATTTTTGGGCTCCTGAAGCCAACCCCAGGGTCTCTTTAAAGTAATATTTGGGCTCCTGCTGCTGCTGCTGTCAAATCCTGCCAACTCCAGGGTGTGATTCATCCAATTTTTGGGCTCCTGAAGCCAACCCCAGTGTCTCTTTTAAGTAATGTTTGGGCTCCTGCTGCTGCTGCCAACTTCTGCCAACTCCAGGGTGTGATTCATCCAATTTTTGGGCTCCTGAAGCCAACCCCAGGGTCTCTTTAAAGTAATGTTTGGGCTCCTGCTGCTGCTGCTGTCAACTCCTGCCAACTCCAGGGTGTGATTCATCCAATTTTTGGGCTCCTGAAGCCAACCCCAGGGTCTCTTTGAAGTAATGTTTGGGCTCCTGCTGCTGCTGCTGCCACCTCCGGGGTGTGATTCATCCAATTTTTGGGCTCCTGAGGCCAACCCCAGGGTCTGTTTAAAGTAATGTTTGGGCTCTTGCTGCTGCTTGCAACTCCAGGGTGTGATTCATCCAATTTTTGGGCTCCTGAGGCCAACCCCAGGGTCTCTTTAAAGTAATATTTGGGCTCCTGCTGCTGCTGCCAACTTCTGCCAACTCCAGGGTGTGATTCATCCAATTTTTGGGCTCCTGAAGCCAACCCCAGTGTCTCTTTAAAGTAATATTTGGGCTCCTGCTGCTGCTGCTGCCAACTCCAGGGTGTGATTCATCCAATTTTTGGGCTCCTGAAGCCAACCCCAGTGTCTCTTTAAAGTAATATTTGGGCTCCTGCTGCTGCTGCCAACTCCAGGGTGTGATTCATCCAATTTTTGGGCTCCTGAAGCCAACCCCAGGGTCTCTTTAAAGTAATATTTGGGCTCCTGCTGCTGCTGCTGCCAACACCAGGGTGTGATTCATCCAATTTTTGGGCTCCTGAAGCCAACCCCAGGGTCTCTTTAAAGTAATATTTGGGCTCCTGCTGCTGCTGCTGCCAACTCCAGGGTGTGATTCATCCAATTTTTGGGCTCCTGAAGCCAACCCCAGGGTCTCTTTAAAGTAATATTTGGGCTCCTGCTGCTGTCAACTCCTGCCAACTCCAGGGTGTGATTCATCCAATTTTTGGGCTCCTGAAGCCAACCCCAGGGTCTCTTTAAAGTAATATTTGGGCTCCTGCTGCTGCTGCTGCCAACTCCAGGGTGTGATTCATCCAATTTTTGGGCTCCTGAAGCCAACCCCAGGGTCTCTTTAAAGTAATATTTGGGCTCCTGCTGCTGCTGCTGTCAACTCCTGCCAACTCCAGGGTGTGATTCATCCAATTTTTGGGCTCCTGAAGCCAACCCCAGGGTCTCTTTAAAGTAATGTTTGGGCTCCTGTTGCTGCTGCTGCCAACTCCTGCCAACTCCAGGGTGTGATTCATCCAATTTTTGGGCTCCTGAAGCCAACCCCAGGGTCTCTTTAAAGTAATATTTGGGCTCCTGCTGCTGCTGCTGCCAACTCCAGGGTGTGATTCATCCAATTTTTGGGCTCCTGAAGCCAACCCCAGTGTCTCTTTTAAGTAATGTTTGGGCTCCTGCTGCTGCTGCCAACTTCTGCCAACTCCAGGGTGTGATTCATCCAATTTTTGGGCTCCTGAAGCCAACCCCAGGGTCTCTTTAAAGTAATATTTGGGCTCCTGCTGCTGCTGCTGCCAACTCCAGGGTGTGAATCATCCAATTTTTGGGCTCCTGAAGCCAACCCCAGGGTCTCTTTAAAGTAATGTTTGGGCTCCTGTTGCTGCTGCTGCCAACTCCTGCCAACTCCAGGGTGTGATTCATCCAATTTTTGGGCTCCTGAAGCCAACCCCAGGGTCTCTTTAAAGTAATATTTGGGCTCCTGCTGCTGCTGCTGTCAACTCCTGCCAACTCCAGGGTGTGATTCATCCAATTTTTGGGCTCCTGAAGCCAACCCCAGGGTCTCTTTAAAGTAATGTTTGGGCTCCTGCTGCTGCTGCTGTCAACTCCTGCCAACTCCAGGGTGTGATTCATCCAATTTTTGGGCTCCTGAAGCCAACCCCAGGGTCTCTTTGAAGTAATGTTTGGGCTCCTGCTGCTGCTGCTGCTGCTGCCAACTCCAGGGTGTGATTCATCCAATATTTGGGCTCCTGAGGCCAACCCCAGGGTCTGTTTAAAGTAATGTTTGGGCTCCTGCTGCTGCTTGCAACTCCAGGGTGTGATTCATCCAATTTTTGGGCTCCTGAGGCCAACCCCAGGGTCTCTTTAAAATAATATTTGGGCTCCTGCTGCTGCTGCTGCTGCTGCCAACTTCTGCCAACTCCAGGGTGTGATTCATCCAATTTTTGGGCTCCTGAAGCCAACCCCAGTGTCTCTTTAAAGTAATATTTGGGCTCCTGCTGCTGCTGCTGCCAACTCCAGGGTGTGATTCATCCAATTTTTGGGCTCCTGAAGCCAACCCCAGGGTCTCTTTAAAGTAATATTTGGGCTCCTGCTGCTGCTGCTGCCAACTCCAGGGTGTGATTCATCCAATTTTTGGGCTCCTGAAGCCAACCCCAGGGTCTCTTTAAAGTAATATTTGGGCTCCTGCTGCTGCCAACTCCAGGGTGTGAATCATCCAATTTTTGGGCTCCTGAAGCCAACCCCAGGGTCTCTTTAAAGTAATGTTTGGGCTCCTGTTGCTGCTGCTGCCAACTCCTGCCAACTCCAGGGTGTGATTCATCCAATTTTTGGGCTCCTGAAGCCAACCCCAGGGTCTCTTTAAAGTAATATTTGGGCTCCTGCTGCTGCTGCTGCTGTCAACTCCTGCCAACTCCAGGGTGTGATTCATCCAATTTTTGGGCTCCTGAAGCCAACCCCAGTGTCTCTTTTAAGTAATGTTTGGGCTCCTGCTGCTGCTGACAACTTCTGCCAACTCCAGGGTGTGATTCATCCAATTTTTGGGCTCCTGAAGCCAACCCCAGGGTCTCTTTAAAGTAATGTTTGGGCTCCTGCTGCTGCTGCTGTCAACTCCTGCCAACTCCAGGGTGTGATTCATCCAATTTTTGGGCTCCTGAAGCCAACCCCAGGGTCTCTTTGAAGTAATGTTTGGGCTCCTGCTGCTGCTGCTGCTGCCAACTCCAGGGTGTGATTCATCCAATTTTTGGGCTCCTGAGGCCAACCCCAGGGTCTGTTTAAAGTAATGTTTGGGCTCCTGCTGCTGCTTGCAACTCCAGGGTGTGATTCATCCAATTTTTGGGCTCCTGAG
Organism: Gastrophryne carolinensis; assembly: GCA_027917425.1. Taxonomy (NCBI): domain Eukaryota; kingdom Metazoa; phylum Chordata; class Amphibia; order Anura; family Microhylidae; genus Gastrophryne; species Gastrophryne carolinensis. The sequence continues at coordinate 287,433,675 of CM051236.1, forward strand.
GCCAACCCCAGGGTCTCTTTAAAGTAATATTTGGGCTCCTGCTGCTGCTGCTGCTGCTGCTGCTGCCAACTTCTGCCAACTCCAGGGTGTGAATCATCCAATTTTTGGGCTCCTGAAGCCAACCCCAGTGTCTCTTTAAAGTAATATTTGGGCTCCTGCTGCTGCTGCTGCCAACTCCAGGGTGTGATTCATCCAATTTTTGGGCTCCTGAAGCCAACCCCAGGGTCTCTTTAAAGTAATATTTGGGCTCCTGCTGCTGCTGCTGCCAACTCCAGGGTGTGATTCATCCAATTTTTGGGCTCCTGAAGCCAACCCCAGGGTCTCTTTAAAGTAATATTTGGGCTCCTGCTGCTGCTGCTGCCAACTCCAGGGTGTGAATCATCCAATTTTTGGGCTCCTGAAGCCAACCCCAGGGTCTCTTTAAAGTAATGTTTGGGCTTCTGTTGCTGCTGCTGCCAACTCCTGCCAACTCCAGGGTGTGATTCATCCAATTTTTGGGCTCCTGAAGCCAACCCCAGGGTCTCTTTAAAGTAATATTTGGGCTCCTGCTGCTGCTGCTGTCAACTCCTGCCAACTCCAGGGTGTGATTCATCCAATTTTTGGGCTCCTGAAGCCAACCCCAGTGTCTCTTTTAAGTAATGTTTGGGCTCCTGCTGCTGCTGACAACTTCTGCCAACTCCAGGGTGTGATTCATCCAATTTTTGGGCTCCTGAAGCCAACCCCAGGGTCTCTTTAAAGTAATGTTTGGGCTCCTGCTGCTGCTGCTGTCAACTCCTGCCAACTCCAGGGTGTGATTCATCCAATTTTTGGGCTCCTGAAGCCAACCCCAGGGTCTCTTTGAAGTAATGTTTGGGCTCCTGCTGCTGCTGCTGCCAACTCCAGGGTGTGATTCATCCAATTTTTGGGCTCCTGAAGCCAACCCCAGGGTCTCTTTAAAGTAATATTTGGGCTCCTGCTGCTGCTGCCAACTCCAGGGTGTGATTCATCCAATTTTTGGGCTCCTGAAGCCAACCCCAGTGTCTCTTTAAAGTAATGTTTGGGCTCCTGCTGCTGCTGCCAACTCCAGGGTGTGATTCATCCAATTTTTGGGCTCCTGCTGCTGCCAACTCCAGTGTCTCTTTAAAGCAATGTTTGGGCTCCTGCCCCTCATAGTGATGCCACTTCAACTCTCTTGAATTCAATTGTGCCGCTCTGCGATTCTATTAGCGATGCCTCTGATCTGCATGTGATATTTCTTCAAATTATTATTTAACTAACCCAGCACGCATCCTGTGCGTGTTACAGCAAGGCAGAATGGTTTACAACCCTATTGAGGCTCTAGGAGGCTCAGAAATAGCCGTTTTTAATAGCGATTCGTCGCGAATTTATTCGGGCCGAAACGATTTTTGTCGGAAAATTCGGCGAATCAGTCGAATCGAATTTTTCAAAAGTTCGCTCATCTCTAGTTTTGGTCATCTTACACAGCCCTTATAGTGGTTTGGGTCAGCTTACACAGCCCTTACAGTGGTTTGGGTCAGCTTACACACCCCTTATAGTAGTTTGTGACAAATTATGATTGTAGGCAACAAATTTTTCCCCTGTAGTGCAGTACTTGGATTAGAGTGAAGGGTAGTTAGCTTACCGCAAAAAACGAAGTGATCATGCTTTCCCTTAGCTCAAAGCCAGTCTGGGTGTCCTCACTCGTTTCTGCGGCCAAGTTGGGGATTTCGGGCACCAGTGCTGTTTCTTCAGGGGGTTGGATTCTGTGGCATATACAAAGATTGGGGAGCACACAGCATGCGAGGATAATCTTGGAGACCTTTTGTGGACTGTACAACATCTCTCCTCCTGGGCGTGCCAAACACAGAAAGCGCGCTTTCAGCAGTCCAATGGTTCGTTCCACAATGCTTCTGGTTTTGCGATGTGCTGCATTGTAGCGTACTTGGGCAGAGGTCTGTGGGTTTCTGACCAGAGTCATCACCCACGTTCTCTGCCCATATCCCTTGTCTGCTGTGGAAAAAACACAAGGAGAGAGACAGCAATTAGTACTAGTACATGTTTTTTTTGGCATTTTTAAAAATATAGCTTACTAGGCCACATATTTTAGGCAAATTACTTTGACATGGTTACTTATTTACCCAGTAGCCAGCCAGCTGGCATTTCGTTGTTCTCAAACTTCCGGCACAGGACTGACCGCTGCAGCACGTAAGAGTCGTGGCATGAGCCGGGGAAACCAGATCTCATGGCCCGCAGCTTCATGTCATGGTCACACACAACCATGACATTGATGGAGTGGAACTGCTTTCGGTTCCGATAATGCAGCTCCTGTGCACGGGGAGGGCGGAAATGGATATGTGTACCATTCACGCACCCTAGCACATTCGGGATCCCTCCCATGCGATAGAAAGCATGTTTTATTTTGGCAACCTCATCCTCAGGAAATTTGATGTAAATAGGGATCAGTTCACAAATAGCCAGTACTACCTGGAAAAATATGCGGCTCATTGTAGCCTGGCTGATCCCGCTGAGGAGGGCAGAGGTTGCCTGGAAGGTCCCTCGTGCCAAAATATTAAGACTGGCACATAGGCGTACTATTCCTGGAATGGATCTGGTGCGTTTGGTGGATGGATCGATTTTGGTCTTAATCTGATCATATAGGGACTGTAGTGCTGCACGATTCAGACGGAAGCGGCTCCTGATTTGCTCGTCACTTAAATCCCACACTGAAAGGCGGATTTCAAAGGATCGGGGTGCCCTAAGCCTCACAGCACCCTCCTCCCTGGCCTCCTGCTCTTTCAGCATTCTCACACATCCCTGCACCCATAACCCATACATCACCCTCTTATCCATCTCACACTCAACAGATATACCAAAGAAGCAAAAACAAAACAAAAACCACAAACACACCACACACACAAGCAAGCACAATCCTCACACACTCACTACAATGCAGCTCACCACAAAACCAGAAGTATAGTGGTCTGAACCAACAGACTGCTGAAATTGTGCTTTCTAAGTTAGGCACAACCAAGAGGGGAGTTGCTGCACAGCCCACAAAAGGCCCCAAAATCAAGCCTCACTTGCTGTATGCTCCACAATATTTGCATATGCCAACAAAATCAATCTCCTAAAGAAACAGCACTGATGTCAGAAATCACCCAACAAGCCACAGAGAGTGAGGACCAAACCCAGCCAGACACTAAAATGAGCTAAGGGACCAAAACACCACACCACCACACCACAGCCTTTGCCACAGTGTAACAATACCAGAAGGTTGGCAAATCCAGCCATTTATACTTCACTTTGAAAAAGGACAGGTCCGCTTTGCCGCCTTTTGCGTTGCTCTGCTATTTCCTGTCTGCAATTAGCTGACCCAGGTGTGCGTGAAACGGATTGCGCCTGCGCACGCTAGTAGCGCTACTAGCGTACGTGAGCCGAAACTTGCGTGCATTAACGGACATGGCTGAAAATTCTGTGGTGGACCAATGGAAGGTAAGCTGCTCTTTATTTAAATAGCCGTTTGTAGAGCCACATGTCACAAGTGTTTAATATACATGAGTACATTGTTGTCTTTGGTTGTGTGTTGTTTGGTTAATGAGCTCTGTAATTAGTTAATTGCCTACCAAACATGGTTCAATCAGTGCAGTGGAGCTGTGGCTACAAGCACCTGGCCAGTATGTGTGAAGCAATTAAGTGGACCTGTTTGTGATTGGTTGGTAGAGCACATAAAACCTGCCCAACCCAAAAACAGGGTGATGCCATTCTGTAGTCTGTATGCGTGCTTGTGTGTTGTCTAGTGGTGTGTGTGTGCAGCTACAGGATGGAGCCAAATTCTGGACATCTGCCGGCCACAGCTGGCCCAAGTAGGAGTGTGTTGGGTGCTGTGCGCAGACCTCCCTTAAGGAAAAGGGCCCAGGCCCAAGGTGAGCCTGCACCCAAGGCCAGCCGCCCATTTGCCAAGAGGGAGCCAGAATTTAATTTGGCGGAGAACAATACTCTTGTGCGCCTTACCCTGGCCAAATGGGAGCTAATCTTTGGCTCCCGAAGCCAGTCTATAGGCAAGCAAGAAGGAGCAAATTGTGGGATGCCATTGGGGAGGAGCTTACTAGCAGTGCTCAATACCCACGTAGTGGCCCATCCTGCAAGAAACGCTTCTACACTTTGAGAAGGGCCCTTATGCAAAAGATGAAGCATGATCTTGATGTCAAGAGTGGGACCATCCAGGGTCAAAAGAGTACCTACAGGCCATATGAGGAGATGCTGAAGCCCAAAATTCCGCTGATTCGGCTGCAGGGTGTTGATGCTGGGGATGACACCACAGGTTGGACTGAAGGTACATATTTTCTGCATATTTTTTGCTAGTAATGTTAATGTATGTGATTTGCTTTGTCTCTTTCTGGCCAACTAACAGTAGGACCTGTGAAGTAGTACATTATACCTCATAAATGATTTCCTTTCTTGTCTGTTGCTTTCTGCATAGGTGCACATGGTGATGTCCAGGATTTGGCTCAAGACACCACAACTCCTGCCCTTCAACCAACCTCAAGCCTAACCCAGTCTGCCATTGAAGGTATTTATCACTAATTTATGGGCTGGGTTGTTTTTGTACAAAATGGGTGTGGGAGCACCTCAAACAATAGCTTGTACCACTGTTGAGGATTACTAATATGGGCCTGCGGACTAATTTCACGCCCACTTTAACCCTCTCAGCAACTAACTAACAAGGCCCTAACATGTATAGCTATGTTGGAAGCCAGAGATGTGTGGCCATATATCTGCATATACATGTGGAAGCCACACTGGCCTTGATTAGGGAATATTATTGATTGAGCTGCTCACACACACCTTTTTTTTTTTTTTTGGGTCCCGCACATTACCAATGGCTAAATTTTTTCTTTGATTTTGCCTAGCTGCACCGCCATTGGCACCAGCATCTCCTCAGGAGCCAAGCTACTCTTTGGATGCCGGTAAGTGCATGTGTCAACTTTGCTTTAGCCGCTTTAACACAAGTGCATGTCTTTCATTCCTCTTTTTTCTTGGTAGGCCAAGTGACTGCTTCATCTTTGGACACCACTTCCGATGTTGCAGGTCAACAGGACCCTGTTGGTGTGTATTGCCCAAAACAATGTATCCTTTATGCTGTTTATGTTACACTGGTTCTATTTGGTTAGTCTAATAATCTACATGTTTGCTAGGTCAACTTGAAGATGGCTTTTTTTAGTGGATTTGCCATCCCCAGGCTCATTAGTAAACTGTTTAGAGTGATTGCAATGCATTTTTTGTGTATATTAAAGGACAAACATTCACCCGAGTAGTATTAGGTGTCACGGACCGGGTGGAGCGGACTCGGGTGTGGATCCGCTTTAACTGTGGAACCGATGGCGGGTACCGTGTCAGGGGAGCGGAGTCTAAGAGGCCACCGGTATTCACCAGAGCCCACCGCAAGGCAGGTTGGTCTTGTGCGGCGAGTGACCCCCAGGTCGCTACCCCCTAACAGCGGCCCAGTCCCACAGTCAGCCGAGGTTCAGTGAGGTACACAAGTGGCAGGCAAAAAGGCGTAGTAAGTACAGGCAGAGATCGGGGCTGGCAGCACAGGTTCGCGGTAAAGGTGAGTAGCCGAGGTCGGGGCAGGCAGCAAAGGTTCAGAGTCGGGGACAGGCAGAGGTCGGTACACGGGTGAGCAATCCAAGAATGTCTGACTTTCAACAAACATGGAGAGACCAAGATCCGGCACTGAAGGAAGGAAGTGCCTGTTTAAATAGGGGAAGATGATGCAGGATTGGATGACATAAACACCAATCAGTGCTGTAAAGGCCCTTTAAATCTCAGGGATCCTGTGCGCTCGCCCTCTAGTGGACGGAGACTTGTGCGCATGCAAGGAGGAAGCACTGGGGGAAGGGCGGCAGCTGGAAGCAGCCCCGAGGGAAGATGGATGACGGCTGCATGCAGCCATGGAGGTAGGTGAAATGCTGTGAGACGGGCGTGCAGCACTCGCCCTAACATTAGGAATATTTAGAGACATTAATTGTGTATTTTAGTTGGCCGGAATATCGGAAGTGGCTGTCCGGAAAGGGCCCTTCACGTTGAGGCTGCTAGAGATGAGGGTAAGTTGGTTTTGCTTGATTATCTAGTAAGGATTTTTGCAAACCTTTTTTGGTAATTTAGTAGGCCAACTTGTGTTTAAACGTGTTTTTTCAAGGGCAAAGCTCGAGTGAGGGCCAAACTCCGGACATGTGGGAGATGGCGGGTATGTGTAATTTGAGTAATGTGTCTGTTATTGTTTGGCCCAATTATTGGCTCATCTTCCTCTTACATACATGTTAGCAATCTGAGTTTACAAGATCCCTTTTGGCTAGTGTGTAATCTGCCACTTTGTCGAGATATGGCCTCGATAGTCTATCCATATTACATTTGAGTTTGGTCCACTGACCTACTAACATGACTTTCCTGTTTAGCATATGCCAGCTTTCCCCATCTCTCAGATGTGGATTTGCCCCTTTCTGGCAGCCAGACCCCGGAACTACTTCGGGCGGACGGCACTGAGGTAACATGGCTGATTTTGGGGAACAATAACCACATTGACATGTTTGTGGGTAGTCCAGGAACCAACATGTAACATGTTATTTCTTTGGTGTTTGGGCAGGAGGCCAGACCTGAACCCCAAGCTGGGACCTCTTCCCAAGTGCCATGTGGCCAAGCTACAGAGGCTCAATCAAGGGTAAGTTTGATTGTTACACTTTGGGTAAATGATTGGTAGGGGCATACCTGCATTGTTTCAGCTTCACTACAATCTTTTCTTTTGGTTTTTTAGCCGGAACACACAACAAGAGGAGGTGTGGCACCGACCAGTGCTGATTTTTATGAGGTAGGGGTCCGGATGCTGGAGAACTACAGTCGCCAACAGCCGCGTGATAGAACTAATGAGCGCATTGCGGCGTTGGAAAATCAGGTGCTGGTGTATCGGCAACAAATTGAGGATCTGCAGCGCCAGCTCCAGGATGTCAGAGAAGGACAACAAATTCAAACCAACAGGGTACTGGATCGCATTGCACATGCGATAGAGCAATCTTTCCAGCGCCAGGAACAAAGTTTGTTGTTGATGCATCAGCTGATACAACAGCAGTCTATTTTTTTTACTGCACTGTTGTCCCCCAACACCACCCCTAGCAATGACTCTCAACCTCCCAGGCCCCCAAGCCAAGAATATTGAAGTTCTTTTTGTTGTGTTTCATTTTGTGCAAATACAATTGAGTACCCCACCTCTAAATTGTGTTTTTTCAAAGACATAGCTAAGAACACAGTCAGGGATGAGTCTCTAGATCTAGATATGTACATGTAGCCAGAAATGTATGACACACATTGGTGACCATATCTTACTATGGTTTACACATTAAATGGTTACAAAGGTACACCAACATTTTTAAAATAATGGGTTGGTAGACACTTAAACTATGCTTGACAAGGCACAACACACTGTAATTAAAAAAATACAAAATATTTATTATGCCGCAAGGCGGGCAACAGGCCCAACATTCCGCCGCACAGCGGCTCAAACCATACCCCCCACCCTAACGACGCCTCTTCAAGGCCAGCAGCATAAGGCGAAGACGCCGGATCGACTGCCACAGTCTGCGATGCTGGATTTCACAAGCTGTAGAGAGTAGAAACAAACCATATTCAAAAGATAGAATGTGAGCTCAACATACACAGATGTAGCAATGTAATGTTATTGGCTCAAATTAGCTGACCCACACATTCACATTGTTGGCCACTGTGCCCTTAGGTGTTACCATTATATGAGTACTAGTGGCTGCCTTAAATGTGGCTACAACATCCCAAGCATACATTTACTCTGAACTCTTGGGAATAAATTAAGGTCTAAGTCCCAGTGTGGACATTTATTTGGTTAGTTACAGCCAAACATCAGGGCCTAAGTCCTAACGATTAAACTGGTTGGGCCAAGCATATTAGAGGTCACCACCTTAGCAGGCCAATTTGGTTTTGAAGAAACCACAATTTTACACTATGTGGCAAAAACAAGAATGGGAGCCAACAATCAAGCATGCAGACATGCATTTAGGATTGTTGAACAAACACATGTAACCTAGATGTGTGTTTAGAAAACACATAGGTACATGTCTCCAGAATTTACTATAAGACATAGGGGTCACAAGTCTTTAGGCATATGAAGTGGGATGTACTCACCATCGCAGCTGTGGCTGGGGCCCATGCTGCTGGCCGTCCCGGGAGCTGGGGTGGGGAGGATGGTCACCGGCTCTGTCTGCGTGGCCACATCTGTCAGGAGAAAGCAAAAGAGAAACCAAAAATTAGTTGGACAATGACACATGACTATTTGACAGCCATCTGGTTATGGAGTCTGCCAAAACAAATGCTTGCATGGTTACACACATGTCCAACATTAGCATATTTCCTGGTCCATGAGTTAATGTAAATTATTTATGGGTGCAACATGGACACATAAAGATAATGTGCCAATAACCTTGACAGTGCAATGGTAAGGCCTAATTTGCAGTTGAGTGTAGAATCTTACTTGTAGAGTGTGCAACATGTGTTAGCCGGGAAAAATTACGAAAATCACACATTTGCTAGCCGCCATCATGGTGTGGGCTGAAACATAGGGGTGGTTGCCAGTTGAATTGCACTGTAGTGGGGTTTGTGATGTTAATGTAAATTATAAAACCAGCTTGTACTATGGACCATGAAACATGTGTATGTTAAAAGTGGACCAAGACCCAGGATTTATAGTATCCTGGGTTTTGGTCCACTTTGGCAGGGCACACCAATCGGAGAGAGAGCCCGTCCGCCGCCGCCTCCCGCGCGTCACTCCTCCAGGGCGCGCGCCCGCGCAGGCCATTCACAGCGCGGGCGCACGCACATCTAGAGGGGCGCGCAGGAGGCGGTGGCGGTGGCTTCCGCCGCCCCCAATGAGGTAAGGAGTTTGTGGGCTTTTGGGGGGGGCCCGCGGTGAGGGAGGTGATTGGGCCGGGAAGCTTATAGATTCCCGGCCCAATCAACAATGGGTGTTGGTCCACTTTAAGGAATGTCATAACATATGGAATGTGAGGGATAACAACAAACACTTACCATGACTATGCCCGTGGAGAAGGCGTTGCCCAAAGCTCCTGGAGGTGCCACCTATATGATGCGCTGCAAATTAGAGAGGAATGGCAAGGGCTAAGTACAAATGGCCATATGTAACCTGTCACAGACTAACACTGACTAAATCTGCACTCACCAGGGGATGAGCTGCCACTTGAAGCCCAGGGAGGGCTCTGAGGAGGAGGCGTGGAGCCTCGGCTCCTCACACTCTGATCCGAAGATCCCCCACCCAAAGGGCCACCCTCCTCCCTCTCACTCCCTGCTCCTTCAGGGAGTGTGGGAGAGTCCACAACTTCCACCCCACTTGGACTCCCCACTTGAGAGTGGCCCCTTGGCTGGTGAGACTCCTCAGATTCAGAGTGTGAGGAGCTGAGGCTCGATCCTGACAGCCCCCCAGCAGCACACTCCTCTGGGGCGTCATCTCCTTCCTCTCCTGGGTCCTCTAAATAGGACACTCGAGAGGGACCCTCCCCCGATGACTCCCCCGAGTCCGCCTGTCTCGTTCGGGGGAGGAATCCCTTCCCACGTTTCCCCAGGGGAGGACGCTTATCTGTGTTGAGGGGGTGAATAAAAAAAATTACAATTACTACCCAAAATGGACACAGCTTAGAATATTATTTCCCAAAAAGTATAAACATAGCATCAACTTCCACTTACCTGAAGCGTACGCATCCTATAGGTGGTACACGCCTTCAGGGTCCCGGCGCTTAAAGTCGGACCACTTCTGCATTATTGCTCTGACACTGAGCCTGGTGTGGAAGCGCCAGGACACTGTGGCCTTCACCTCCAGGGCAATGCGCTTCTTGCCCCCACGGGCCTAGTCATATTGGTGGATGCAGAAATCCTATGAGAAATGAAAAAAAAAAAGTTATCAATACATGACATCAGACCAATGGACTAAACATTTATACTGAGAACAGATTAAACATATAATCCAAGGAAAACTCACTTTCACCACCTGGCCGTTTACGCGGCTATCCACCCTCTTCCTTTTCTTTTTTGGTGGCCCGGGGGGGGAGGGGGTGGAGGGGGGTTAGGTGGGGGAGGTGAGGTAGGTGGGGGAGGTGGGGGAGGGGTGGGGGGGCCAGAGTCAGAGGAGGAGCTGGGGAGGCGCATTACACGTCTCCTGGGCAGCATGGTGGAAACGCAAAGGCGGAAACCGGAAGTGGATATGACGAAAGCGAACCCAAGAAAAAAAAAAATTCGCTCCGCTCACTAGGAAGAAGCTAACATCCACTAAAAAGTGGCGGTAACAGTAGATTTACGCATTACAACAAGCTATTGGCCAAGACGCAATTAATTATTAGCTTGATTTAGGTGGGAAACGCAAAGGAGCAAACCGGAAGTGGATATGACGAAAGCGAACAAAAAACACGCTCCGCGCACTAGGAACCAGCTAATATCCTCTACGTGCAAGCAAAGTGGCGGTAATAAGAGATTTACGCATTACAACAAGCTATTGGCCAAGACGCAATTAATTATTTGCTTGATTTAGCTGGGTGTTCAATATCCTGTAATGCATAGGTCACAGCAAAAACAGATCTGGTTGCTTACAAATAAAAATCTAATCCCTAATAAAATAAGAACACAATATAACTATCCAACAACATGATAATGTGGGACACAGGAGAATGCATAACGGGTTGTTATGAGCTTGTACGCCTGAAAAAATCCTGCAGAATGTGGACATATGCACGCTCTGAACTACAGTGTATTCATTAAGAACGACAGGGGTCGCTGCAAGTGAATTCAGGGAAAAATGCAGAAAGGCACATGTATGAACAGCACAGCGCAGCACAGCAACGCTAGCGCCGGCACATAGCGAATCCCAACAGCGACTGCACAAACACTGACCACCACAGATTCAACAAGGACAGGGCTGCAGAATAGCTTGGGCGCTGACAATTTCAATGAGCGAACGTGAGTGCCAACCATGACTGACTAAAAAGTAGCTTTACAAGCCATGGGTGTTCAGAAAGCAAGCTAATTTGAGGCTAATGTGTTTTGTGGGAGGAGATGCATTTTAGATTTCACTCACAACATTCCAGTCTGAAAATTACATCTTTCACCAAAAAATCAATAAAAACAAGACAGATTAATCAAACATATCCTAAACAACATGTGTTTAATTTTTGGCAAAAGACAAGAACACAAAAACCACTTAAAAAAAACATTGCAGTGTCTGCCATTGAAATGTATGGGAGAGCGCCAGGTAGCGAAAGGTCTGACCTGGCGCTGGGATGGGATTAGCAGCGGGGCTGTTCGTTGCAGTCCGCTACATGATGAATCCAGCGCTAGCTGACACTTTCGCCGGCGCTAGCCTCATTTAGCGTGATAAATGCGTGATTGTGTTCGCAGCCTGGCGTTCGGGAGTCGGTTGCCACCGATAGCTGGCTTTACCTGGCGCTATTGACACACTAGCTGACGCTATCACTTGATGATTAAGGCCCTATGTATATTTACGTATAATTTATAGCTTTTCAAACCTTTATAGGGTAACATTTTGGGGGTTATTTTTCCTGTACTACTTATATTATCATCTTGGATTATAGATACATTTATTTAGGTTGTGTGTTGGGGTAATTTTTTTAAAAGTTTGTCGTTGTGGTTGCACTTGTGAACCAGCAAGAGAAGGAGAAACATAACATGGACCTAATTACTGTGTTGTTTCGGGCATATTTTGCCTATACATTATTTTACATTTATCCTGAAAGCTGAATGGGCACAGCACAGCATTTTGGGCCAACCTGGAGTTATTTTTGACTCAGCTGTTTCCTTATAAATGGAGCCTTTAGGATTTCAGTGCACACCATCTGCTCTTGCAACATTGGGATTTGCAAACACACTGTTTAACTTATTTATTTTCATTAGCATAAATAATGTGTCTTCGTTCTGCAACATTCCACCCAGAACAAAGAAGTCCAGCTGCCTCGCAAAAGAACATGTTCGATAGTCCTCTAATTCAATTAGACTTTTTTATGTATGCTATCAAAAGTGCACAAAGCTTTTTGAAGGCATGTAAATAGAGAAAATTATAAACATTTACCTGAAATTGTTTATTTCCTTTTTTTTTCCCGCCTCCATTTATGACTTTATGACAGTTTTCTTTTTTTTTTTATTGAACGAAAGTATGTTCAGCACGGCAATTATTTATACATTTAATTAAAATGTTATCATTAAAAATTAATCCTTTTATATTGTACTATGATTTAGAAATTGCAAAAAAGCCTCAGTCCCTGTAAGATATTTAAAAAGAATATTACTTCTTTTTAATATTTTTTGTCTTTGTTCCAGTTTATGTGAACCATTCCACATGGTTAAGTTAATTAAATAGATTTTTTTGCCAGAAATTGCAATCATTTCTAGCTAAGCTGCAATGTGTTAGCAATTGATAAAAATGAAGCAATGGAATTAAAGTGATACCATTTATTTTTTACCTGTACACATTGTCCATACAGGCTGTTATAGCCTCCTAACAAAGGGGGTTGTGATCTGTATACAAAGGGGTTAAAGTGGACCAACACCCAGGATTTTGACTATCCTGGGTATTGGTCCACTTCCCCGGAGCACCCCGATTTGGGGTGCCCCGCTGCCTGAAACCCCCCCAAACACCCCGAAAACTCACCTCTCCGCGCTCCCACCTGAGTGCGCTGTCCAATGCCCGCCGACGGACAAGTGACGTCCGTCGACGGACAAGGGATCGCGCCCGCCGCCGCCTCCCGCGCGTCACTCTTGACGTGTGCGCGCCCGCGCCGGCCATTCAGAGACGGCCGGCGCGGGCGCGCGCACGTCTAGAGGAGCGCGAGAGAGGCGGCGGCGGCAGAAGCAGCGGCTGGAGAGGTAAGGATTTTTCGGGGTTTTGGGGGGGTTACACCCCGCGGGACATCCCAATCTCGGATGTCCCGCGGTGTGTGAGGTGATCGGCCCTGGGTGTTGGCCCACTTTAAGAACCTTGTACCTGAACATTCAATTCCTGCATGTGTTTGGAAGGAGAATGATTTAAACAAAAGTAACAACCATTTTTAACAAAATTGTTGTTTCTGCACTGAAGTGGGGGGGGCTTAAACCCCAGGGAATTCTTGAGCCCGCCTGGGATTGTTGTCCCTGAACATTCCCCGATTATTGCTTAAACCAGTGAGACCACTGAAAACCTCAACCATCAATTTATCTCCAACATCCCTAAGGTGGAGCGGAACTCCCTTAGCCATCAAGGTCCTGCATTTTTCCCTGCCTAATTTACTAAGAGCTAGTATTCACCTCAAAGTGGGGTGGACTAAACCCTAAGATACTGTGATTAACTGTGAACTGTCCCAGAAAGGTTGACATTGTGATATTTTTTGGAAGTTTCTGCTTGAACTGTGAACTGTGCTCTGTGGAGTGAAGTACTCCGATATAGTGCTGTGATACGCTGCTATTGGAGATTAGCTTGTGGTGAACTACAGAGTGGAATTGTGATATATGCTGAACTGTGCTGAAAGTTTAATAATGAGGAGCTACACTGGTTATGACAGAGTGGATGTGTACATCTGTTTCGCGCCTGACCATCACATTGACCTGTTGGATTGGTTCAGCCATAACATAAATCTGTGAAATTACTATAACTGTGCCCTTCCTCTTTGGATTACATCTAGGAGTGTCCTATACCATCTGCCCAGTACTCCCCCTAAAGACACTAAGAGGCCGATTCTTTAATAGCGGCAGGTAGCGACAGTTGAGCGACTGTAGCGGCATTTTCAGAGCGCCTGCTAGTAGTCGCTGTGCTTGGCCGTTGTTCGGTAGTTGATAGCGATTCAGTCGGTTTTCCGTAATGTTGAATATTGGGTGAGGAGTCGCTATTTGACAGGTTGGGAACGCATGATAGCGACTGGCCCTAGCGACCGGCTCCCACCATATTCATTAAAAAATCACGCTCAAAAAATTCTTGCGCTGTAAAATGCATGTTTAAACCCCAGAATGCTGGCCGCAATGGGTTAAAAGTAGTTTTTTAACCCCCAAACAACCATATTTTTGGAAACCAAAAAAAACAAGCTTTTTAAATAATTTTGTAATATGAATACATTAATATCAGACCTGTAATATGAATTCTGTACAATTTTTTTTTTTTCCCCTTAAAAAAATGATCTAAAATGGCAGAAGTGGTCACAGAATTTTTCACATTAAAAAAAAAAAAAATTAATTATTAATATTTAAAGATTGTTCCATTGAAATGCATTGATGCATTGGAGCGCGCCAGATAGCGAGAGGTCATACCTGTCGCTGTTCAAGGTCGGACGCTGGTGCTGGGGGCTGAGGCTGGAATAATGATGAATGAGTCGCTATATGGCGCTATCGCTACGCAGGATTGCCTTGATAAATGTGTGATTGTGGTGGGGAGCCGGCGTTCTCGTGGCGGGGCCCGTCATTACCGGCCGCTCACCAGTCGCTACCTGTCGCTATTCCTTCATAAATAAGGGCCTTAGAAGCTGATTTACTACTAGCTTCACGTATTGCCAGATGAACGTCTGTATAGCGGCGCTTAAAGCGACCGCTAGTAGACGCTGTAAGCGGGTGTCCGGCACTCTAACCTAGCGTTGCGGACGCTGTAGTAACCTGGCCGGCATTGATGAATGTGATGTGTGTTGGGAGCTCTAACAACAGCATAACACTGCAGCGAGCGAGAGGTAGCACCAGCTCAGTGCGTCCGGCACATGGCGCTCCACACCGTATTTAAAAAAAACTACACACAGCGTTGGCGCTGTAGCATAGAGCGCCAGACGCTGTGGGAAGTCTGTTTTTGAACACATATACACCAGTAATAAAGCGCATGGAATGACATTGTTTTAACACTGGGACAGTAACACTTTAGTGCCAGACCTGTAAATAGAATAGGCAAAAAAAGCAAAAAAAAATTATTTAAATTGCCAAACACGCTCTTTAAATACAAACAAATGAAATTGTATTGGAAAGCAACACTGAGCGAAAGGTAATACGTTCTTGAACCTAGAGCACCAGCGCTATACGCTGAGCCACCTCTGGTAATACTTGTGATGCTACATGGCGCTGTTAGAAGCGCTCACCAGATTCGCTTTCTTAAATGTGGTTTTGCGTAAAGCGCCCAGCGTTCACCCAACGCTACCTGCCGCTACAAAGCACTACCTGGCACTAGCCTTTCTTAAATAACCCCCTTAGTTGTACCCTGACAATGGCTCTGTAGCACACACCAGTAAGTGATCCACATGAGAAGAGTGTCTGCTGCTGCTGCTGCTCTGTGTAACAATCACTGACCTCATATGTACAGTCAGTAAATCAGGGTTCATTCACACAAATCACTCTGTAGCCTGACTTCTTAGATCCATTGCCTGATGCTGGCCACACACTACTGATTGTACAACATCTGTACAATCATGCAAAAGCCCTACAGTACAGAAGACGCAATAGAGCCATCATTATAAGCAAACCGAAACCCAGGAATTACCCGCTCACTAAGCTGGGTTTCGCATTATAGGGGCATCTTCATTTGGGATGATCAGCTATGTTCTCACCTTGATCCATGCTCCCATGGCACATGCGTAGGCTCTTATCCAACCAAAACTCATTATGCAATGGATCTCTACTGGCCACTCCCCTTGTTTCAGTGCATCTGCCAACAGCTATTTAGATATTCTGGCAGCATATGCTGGCATCAGTTAGAGGAGTGCCAGTAATGCTGCTGAAGATTGTGGGGTAGTTGTGGACCCAGGATAGTCAAAATCCTGGGTTTGGTCCACTTTAAATTTGACCCTGTGCAAAACCTCAGTATGGTGCCCCCTTGATTGTTCTGTAAGCTCACCTCAGCAGTGAGGCTCATGTGCAGACTCTCCTCCAATCAGCAGCTTGCACTCCATTCAGCTTTGCTAAGCTGCTCCAATGCCACTGGGCTCTCCACTGTGTCCCCACGGCAGGCATTTCTGTATTTTCGAGTGTCTGTGTGTCAGCCAAAAGGAAACCTAGGATGGCATGTTATCACAGTTGAGGTGAGTATACTAATCAATCTGGGGGGGTTCACACAGTGGGACATGCCAAACCCAATTTGAGATACCACAGGAATGGGGAATCATCCTTTTTGGAGTCTAATGCCGTGTATCAGGAAACCACTATAAAGAGATGAGGGAAAATTAAAAAAAGGGAGATAGAAGGGAAGCAAGAAAGAGAGAAGAGAGAGCGTGGAAAAGAGACAGACATAT
The DNA here is from genome assembly GCA_027917425.1 of Gastrophryne carolinensis. Taxonomy (NCBI): domain Eukaryota; kingdom Metazoa; phylum Chordata; class Amphibia; order Anura; family Microhylidae; genus Gastrophryne; species Gastrophryne carolinensis. The sequence continues at coordinate 287,449,976 of CM051236.1, forward strand.
GGGGCTAGCAGGGAAAAGAGATAGAAAAGCAGAGAGAAACATAAGGCGGAAAAGAAAGATTTATGTTTTATAACTTCACCCTTCTATTTTCTTTAGCCTTTTTTAATTATAGACCTATTTTTAAATCCCGCTCCATGCATTTAGAAACAAGTCTACTTACAGGCTGCACTGGTCTTCCAGTGCCTACCATTCACTCCCTGTCTGACTATAAATGTGCATCCGTGTTGCTTGTCACACAGGTGCTTACTAGAGATGAGCGAGTAGTATTCGACCGAGTCGGTATTCGATCGAATACTACGCTATTCGTCATACTCGATTTCGATCGAGTATAGCGGCGATGGCGCACTCACAATTCGTTTCCCCTCACACCTTCCCTGGCGCGTTTTTTACACCAATCACCATGCAGGGGGGGTGGGACAGGTCCTGGGAGGACGCTGGCATCGCGAGAACGGCGTCTACACGCATTGGCTGAAAAACCATGTGACCTGGAATCTACAAAACTCAGCACTTCCTCTTCGTCAGCATTAGCAGCTTGAACTTAGTGAGGGATAGACGCTCACAGCAGGGAAAGACAGGCTGTAGCTGGCAGGGCCCCAGAAGCTCGGAATATCGCATTTACCACCATATATACCAGCTACCAGAAGACAAGAGAGTCATTAAGAGCCCTTATTAGGGCTACTATGCTGAACGGTATATAGCTCATATGTAGGCAGGCAGGGCCCCAGAAGCTCAGAATATCGCTTTTACCACCATATATACCAGCTACCAGAAGACAAGAGAGTCATTAAGAGCCCTTATTAGGGCTACTATGCTGAACGGTATATAGCTCATATGTAGGCAGGCAGGGCCCCAGAAGCTCAGAATATCGCTTTTACCACCATATATACCAGCTACCAGAAGACAAGAGAGTCATTAAGAGCCCTTATTAGGGCTACTATGCTGAACGGTATATAGCTCATATGTAGGCAGGCAGGGCCCCAGAAGCTCAGAATATCGCATTTACCACCATATATACCAGCTACCAGAAGACAAGAGAGTCATTGAGAGCCCTTATTAGGGCTACTATGCTGAACAGTATATATCCCATATGTAGGCAGGCAGGGCCCCAGAAGCTCAGAATATCGCATTTACCACCATATATACCAGCTACCAGAAGACAAGAGAGTCATTGAGAGCCCTTATTAGGGCTACTATGCTGAACAGTATATATCCCATATGTAGGCAGGCAGGGCCCCAGAAGCTCATAATATCACATTTACCACCATATATACCAGCTACCAGAAGACAAGAGAGTCATTGAGAGTCCTTATTATTAGGGCTACTATGCTGAACAGTATATATCCCATATGTAGGCAGGCAGGGCCCCAGAAGCTCAGAATATCGCTTTTACCACCATATATACCAGCTACCAGAAGACAAGAGAGTAATTGAGAGCCCTTATTAGGGCTACTATGCTGAACAGTATATATCCCATATGTAGGCAGGCAGGGCACCAGAAGCTCAGAATATCGCATTTACCACCATATATACCAGCTACCAGTAGACAAGAGAGTCATTGAGAGTCCTTATTATTAGGGCTACTATGCTGAACAGTATATAGCTCATATGTAGGCAGGCAGGGCCCCAGAAGCTCAGAATATCGCATTTACCACCATATATACCAGCTACCAGAAGACAAGAGAGTCATTGAGAGTCCTTATTATTAGGGCTACTATGCTGAACAGTATATAGCTCATATGTAGGCAGGCAGGGCCCCAGAAGCTCAGAATATCGCATTTACCACCATATATACCAGCTACCAGAAGACAAGAGAGTCATTGAGAGCCCTTATTAGGGCTACTATGTTGAACAGTATATAGCTCATATGTAGGCAGGCAGGGCCCCAGAAGCTCAGAATATCGCATTTACCACCATATATACCAGCTACCAGAAGACAAGAGAGTCATTGAGAGCCCTTATTAGGGCTACTATGCTGAACAGTATATATCCCATATGTAGGCAGGCAGGGCCCCAGAAGCTCAGAATATCGCATTTACCACCATATATACCAGCTACCAGAAGACAAGAGAGTCATTAAGAGCCCTTATTAGGGCTACTATGCTGAACGGTATATAGCTCATATGTAGGCAGGCAGGGCCCCAGAAGCTCAGAATATCGCTTTTACCACCATATATACCAGCTACCAGAAGACAAGAGAGTCATTAAGAGCCCTTATTAGGGCTACTATGCTGAACGGTATATAGCTCATATGTAGGCAGGCAGGGCCCCAGAAGCTCAGAATATCGCATTTACCACCATATATACCAGCTACCAGAAGACAAGAGAGTCATTGAGAGTCCATATTATTAGGGCTACTATGCTGAACAGTATATAGCTCATATGTAGGCAGGCAGGGCCCCAGAAGCTCAGAATATCGCATTTACCACCATATATACCAGCTACCAGAAGACAAGAGAGTCATTGAGAGCCCTTATTAGGGCTACTATGCTGAACAGTATATATCCCATATGTAGGCAGGCAGGGCCCCAGAAGCTCAGAATATCGCATTTACCACCATATATACCAGCTACGAGAAGACAAGAGAATCATTGAGAGCCCTTATTAGGGCTACTATGCTGAACAGTATATATCCCATATGTAGGCAGGCAGGGCCCCAGAAGCTCAGAATATCGCTTTTACCACCATATATACCAGCTACCAGAAGACAAGAGAGTCATTGAGAGCCCTTATTAGGGCTACTATGCTGAACAGTATATATCCCATATGTAGGCAGGCAGGGCCCCAGAAGCTCAGAATATCGCATTTACCACCATATATACCAGCTACCAGAAGACAAGAGAGTCATTGAGAGCCCTTATTAGGGCTACTATGCTGAACAGTATATATCCCATATGTAGGCAGGCAGGGCCCCAGAAGCTCAGAATATCGCTTTTACCACCATATATACCAGCTACCAGAAGACAAGAGAGTCATTGAGAGCCCTTATTAGGGCTACTATGCTGAACAGTATATATCCCATATGTAGGCAGGCAGGGCCCCAGAAGCTCAGAATATCGCTTTTACCACCATATATACCAGCTACCAGAAGACAAGAGAGTCATTGAGAGCCCTTATTAGGGCTGCTATGCTGAACAGTATATATCCCATATGTAGGCAGGCAGGGCCCCAGAAGCTCAGAATATCGCATTTACCACCATATATACCAGCTACCAGAAGGCAAGAGAGTCATTGAGAGCCCTTATTAGGGCTACTATGCTGAACAGTATATAGCTCATATGTAGGCAGGCAGGGCCCCAGAAGCTCAGAATATCGCATTTACCACCATATATACCAGCTACCAGAAGGCAAGAGAGTCATTGAGAGCCCTTATTAGGGCTACTATGTTGAACAGTATATAGCTCATATGTAGGCAGGCAGGGCCCCAGAAGCTCAGAATATCGCATTTACCACCATATATACCAGCTACCAGAAGACAAGAGAGTCATTGAGAGCCCTTATTAGGGCTACTATGTTGAACAGTATATAGCTCATATGTAGGCAGGCAGGGCCCCAGAAGCTCAGAATATCGCTTTTACCACCATATATACCAGCTACCAGAAGACAAGAGAGTCATTGAGAGCCCTTATTAGGGCTACTATGCTGAACAGTATATATCCCATATGTAGGCAGGCAGGGTCCCAGAAGCTCAGAATATCGCATTTACCACCATATATACCAGCTACCAGAAGACAAGAGAGTCATTGAGAGCCCTTATTAGGGCTACTATGCTGAACAGTATATATCCCATATGTAGGCAGGCAGGGCCCCAGAAGCTCAGAATATCGCTTTTACCACCATATATACCAGCTACCAGAAGACAAGAGAGTCATTGAGAGCCCTTATTAGGGCTACTATGCTGAACAGTATATATCCCATATGTAGGCAGGCAGGGCCCCAGAAGCTCAGAATATCGCTTTTACCACCATATATACCAGCTACCAGAAGACAAGAGAGTCATTGAGAGCCCTTATTAGGGCTACTATGCTGAACAGTATATATCCCATATGTAGGCAGGCAGGGCCCCAGAAGCTCAGAATATCGCATTTACCACCATATATACCAGCTACCAGAAGACAAGAGAGTCATTGAGAGTCCTTATTATTAGGGCTACTATGCTGAACAGTATATAGCTCATATGTAGGCAGGCAGGGCCCCAGAAGCTCAGAATATCGCATTTACCACCATATATACCAGCTACCAGAAGACAAGAGAGTAATTGAGAGCCCTTATTAGGGCTACTATGTTGAACAGTATATAGCTCATATGTAGGCAGGCAGGGCCCCAGAAGCTCAGAATATCGCATTTACCACCATATATACCAGCTACCAGAAGACAAGAGAGTCATTGAGAGTCCTTATTATTAGGGCTACTATGCTGAACAGTATATAGCTCATATGTAGGCAGGCAGGGCCCCAGAAGCTCAGAATATCGCATTTACCACAATATATACCAGCTACCAGAAGACAAGAGAGTCATTGAGAGTCCTTATTATTAGGGCTACTATGCTGAACAGTATATAGCTCATATGTAGGCAGGCAGGGCCCCAGAAGCTCAGAATATCGCATTTACCACCATATATACCAGCTACCAGAAGACAAGAGAGTCATTGAGAGCCCTTATTAGGGCTACTATGCTGAACAGTATATATCCCATATGTAGGCAGGCAGGGCCCCAGAAGCTCAGAATATCGCATTTACCACCATATATACCAGCTACCAGAAGACAAGAGAGTCATTGAGAGTCCTTATTATTAGGGCTACTATGCTGAACAGTATATAGCTCATATGTAGGCAGGCAGGGCCCCAGAAGCTCAGAATATCGCATTTACCACCATATATACCAGCTACCAGAAGACAAGAGAGTCATTGAGAGCCCTTATTAGGGCTACTATGTTGAACAGTTTATAGCTCATATGTAGGCAGGCAGGGCCCCAGAAGCTCAGAATATAGCATTTACCACCATATATACCAGCTACCAGAAGACAAGAGTCATTGAGAGCCCTTATTAGGGCTACTATGTTGAACAGTATATAGCTCATATGTAGGCAGGCAGGGCCCCAGAAGCTCAGAATATCGCATTTACCACCATATATACCAGCTACCAGAAGACAAGAGAGTCATTGAGAGTCCTTATTATTAGGGCTACTATGCTGAACAGTATATAGCTCATTCTAGCTATATACACACTGCACACAACGGCTGCTTTAGTGAGGGGTAGCTGCTGCTGGAATAGGGACAGAAAGACTTCAGTGGTGTATTACCACCTATATACAAAACTATATACACTCTGCTCAAAACGGCTGCTTTAGTGACTGGTAGCTGCTGCTGGAATAGGGACAGAAAGACTTCAGTGGTGTATTAGCACCTATATACAAAACTATATTTTGCACTACTGTTTTGTGTCCTCTGTGCCAACAAAACACTGTTTTATACCCGGTGCGTATAGGCACCATTTCACCTTCTGGCAGTATACGGCTGTATAGCCAGGTGTTCTCCTTAAAAATATATTTATATTTGGCACTACTGTTTTGTGTCCTCTTTACCAACAAAACCCTGTTATATACCCAGTGCGTATTAGGCACCATTTCACCTTCTGGCAGTATACGGCTGTATAGCCAGGTGTTCTCCTTAAAAATATATTTATATTTGGCTCTACTGTTTTGTGTCCTCTGTGCCAACAAAACACTGTTATATACCCAGTGCGTATAGGCACCATTTCACCTTCTGGCAGTATACGGCTGTATAGCCAGGTGTTCTCCTTAAAAATATATTTATATTTGGCTCTACTGTTTTGTGTCCTCTGTGCCAACAAAACACTGTTATATACCCAGTGCGTATTAGGCACCATTTCACCTTCTGGCAGTATACGGCTGTATAGCCAGGTGTTCTCCTTAAAAATATATTTTTATTTGGCTCTACTGTTTTGTGTCCTCTGTGCCAACAAAACACTGTTATATACCCAGTGCGTATTAGGCACCATTTCACCTTCTGGCAGTATACGGCTGTATAGCCAGGTGTTCTCCCAAACAATATATTTATATTTGGCTCTACTGTTTTGTGTCCTCTGTGCCAACAAAACACTGTTATATACCCAGTGCGTATTAGGCACCATTTCACCTTCTGGCAGTATACGGCTGTATAGCCAGGTGTTCTCCTTAAAAATATATTTATATTTGGCTCTACTGTTTTGTGTCCTCTGTGCCAACAAAAGACTGTTATATACCCGGTGCGTATAGGCACCATTTCACCTTCTGGCAGTATACGGCTGTATAGCCAGGTGTTCTCCTAAAAAATATATTTATATTTGGCATAACGCGTGGCCAAAAAAGTAAAACGTCTGAAATGCGGAGGGCTAGCGCAAAGGGACGTGGACGAGGACGGAGGCGCGGAAATGCTGGTGGGGGCACAAACCGCGTTGAAGCCAGTGGGGATACAATGCGTGCTGGTGAGGGGCAGCCAGCATTACGCTCACCCATTTCCCTGCCTTTATGGGACAGTTATGCGGGGGGCGGGGTACACCTCTGTAGAGGCCTGAGCAGCGTGAACAGGTGGTGCAATGGATGGCCGATAACGCTTCCAGTCACTTGTCCACCACCCAGTCATCCACACAGTCTCACTCTGACCCTCCTTCCTCCCAACCTGGCCAACAGAGTCAGCCCACCCTTGACCCCTCCCAGGACCTCTTTTCGGGTCCTTTTCCAGATGTGCCGCAAGAATCCCAGGAGCTAGCAGAGGAATTTGTTTGTAGTGATGCCCAAACACTTGAGTATCCGCCTCTCCTAGTGATGTGGACCCGGAACCAGCATCTGCTATCATGAGCGATGATGATGAGACGCAGTTGCCATCAAGGGAGGCTGTTGGAATGTCCAGTGGGCAGGAGGAGGAGCAGAGAGAGGAAGTGGAAGAGGAGGTGGTGGACGACGAAATGACCGACCCCACTTGGACAGGGGTGATGTCCAGCGGGGAAAGCAGTGGAGATGCGGTCTGCGCATCACCGAATAAGGCAGCAAGAGGCAGAGGACAGTCCAGAGGCAGAGGACAGTCCAGACAGAGAAGGCAGGCCACAGCCAGCAGGGCCGAAGCTCTTCCCGGCAGCAGGCAGTCGCGCGAAGCTCCCCCATCGAGGCCTCGTACTTCTGTGGTGTGGAGATTTTTTAATGTTTGCGCGGACGACAAACTGAGCGCGGTTTGCGCAATCTGCCACTCAAAACTGAGTAGGGGCTCTGAGAAGAGCAATCTGACCACCTCAGGCATGCGCCGTCACTTGGAAGTCAAGCACTGGGCTGAGTGGGAGAGAGCAAACGCAATACAACCTGCGCCTGGTCTTGCTGCCACTGCCTTCCAGCCACGTGTCCAACTTGGAGACCCAGTAAGTGTAGGGATCGGGGAGGACAGGGGTGTGGTCTGCCAGGTAGTCCCGCAACATCCGCTGATACTTGTCCCTCCTGCTGATAGCGGGCCCCGCAGTGATGGAAGTTGCACGAGGGGGTGACATGAACGTGTCCCACACCTTGGAGAGTGTTCCCCTGGTGGCTGTGGGCCTGATCGATGTTGTCAGACTCTGGGAGACACTCTCCTCTCTGCCGCCAGCGATGCTGGGTGGGAAAATCTGCATCATGTTCTGCAAGAGTTCCCTCTGGCATTCCAGTAATCGATTCGTCCTCTCCTCTACCGGAATAAAAGAGGAGAAGTTATCTTTATACCGGGGGTCCAGGAGTGCGAACACCCAGTATAGTTTGTTCTCCAATATCCGGACAACACGTATGTCCTTGGAAAAGCAGCCCAGCATGAAGTCAGCCATGTGTGCCAGACTCTGAGTAGGCATGACGTCACTGCCCCCACCAGAAAGATCATTTTCCATTTCCTCCTCTTCCTCCTCCTCTCCGCCCCATCCGCGCTGAACCAATGGGACGCACACAGCCTGACTGCTACCCTCGCCGCCAGCATCCTCTTCCACAGCCACCTCCACGTTGTCCTCCTCATCCTCCTCCTCCTGCAACTGCCACCGAGCAGCAGACAAAAGTGTGGTCTGACTGTCTACCTGCGTTGCGTCTCCTCCTACCCCCGTCTCCTCTGTGTGCAATGCGTTCTCCCTTATTGCGATGAGCGATTCTTTAAGGACGCATAGGAGCGGGATGGTTACGCTCACTATAGCGTCCTCGCTGCTGACCTTCTTAGTGGACTCCTCAAAGATACGCAATACATCGCATATGTCTGCCATCCATGGCCACTCGTGGTTGGCAAACTGAGGGAGCTGAGTTGGATGCACGCGTGGATGCATCATCTGGTACTCCATCAATGCTCTCTGCTGCTCACACACCCTGGCCAACATGCAATAGGTGGAATTCCAGCGAGTGGGCAGGTCGCACAACAGCCGATGTTGAGGCAAATGGAGGCGTTGCTGGATTTTTTTTAAGCTAGCAGCAGCTACAGTTGACTTCCGAAAGTGAGCGCAAAAGCGCCGCACTTTGACCAGTAGCTCTGCCAGGTTGGGGTAAGTCTTTCGAAACTTTTGTACTACCAAATTAAAAACGTGGGCCAGGCATGGTACGTGATTGAGTTCTGCAAGCTCCAGAGCCGCCACCAGGTTACGGCCGTTATCGCACACGACCATGCCTGGTCCTAGCTGCAGCGGCGACAGCCACATCTCTGTCTGCTGCAATATGGCGTGCCTCACCTCTGCGGCGCTGTGCTTCCTGTCGCCCAAGCTGATGAGCTTAAGCACCGCCTGCTGACGTCTCCCCGCGCCAGTGCTGCAACGCTTCCAGCTAGGGGCTGAGGGCGATGTTAAGGCAGAGGAGGAGGAGGAGGAGGAGGAAGAGGAGGGGGGTCTATCAGAACCCGTGCTGGCAATCTTGGGCGGGGGTGGTATGTAGGCCGTCCCTTTTTGCGACCCCGTCCCCGCTTCCACAACATTCACCCAGTGTGCCGTCAAAGAGATGTAGCGTCCTTGGCCGCAAGCGCTTGTCCACGAGTCGGTGGTCAAGTGGACCTTTGCGCTGACTGCGTACCTCAGGGCCCGCCTGATGTTACGCGACACGTGCTGGTGCAGGGCGGGGACGCCACACCGGGAAAAATAGTGGCGGCTAGGGACGGAATAGCGAGGTGCGGCAGCCGCCATCAGGTCGCGGAAGACCTGCGTCTCCACAAGCCTAAACGGCAACATCTCCAGGGCCAGCAGTTTGGAGATGAGGCAGGTTAAGGCTTGGGCTTGGGGGTGACTGGAGGCGTACTTCCGCCTGCGGTTGAACGGCTGCGAGATGGACAGTTGATGGGACGAGGAGATGGAAGGTGCAGACGAAGATGCGGGGGAAGGGGGGGCTGAAGGAGAAGGCCCCAAAGTAGCCGAGGCAGAGGCAGATGTGGAGGTGTCCTGGCTGGAGGTCTGGACCGCAGTGGCAGCACACAACAAAGGGGAAGACTGTCCCTGTACACCTTGGAGGTGCTTGCCTGCCCTGCCGCCAGCGTGCTATCAGAGAGGGTGTTCAGCGCAGCCGGGGGCATTATAACCGATAAGCGCAGCCGCCTGTCAACCGACAGTGCCGACAGGCTGACGCTAATCAAAATGAACAGCAAGTGGATTGACCCGGACTTTGCTTGTACAACAGTGGAAAGCAGCCAAGAGTGAAGTGCCATCTGTATGAAGTGCCATTTCCTCCTCCTCCTCCTCCTCCTCCTCCTCCTCCTTAACCGCCGTAGAATTGCTGTATTAATAAAAAAAATTATGGCTCACCTCTTGGGCTTAATACAATCAATTTTTAAGAGGTCTCAGCTCTTGGGCCTCCACACAATTTTTAAGAGGTCTCAGCTCTTGGGCCTCCACACAATTTTTAAGAGGTCTCAGCTCTTGGGACTCCACACAATGTTTGAGAGGTCTCAGCTCTTGGGACTCCACACAATGTTTGAGAGGTCTCAGCTCTTGGGACTCCACACAATTTTTAAAAGGTCTCAGCTCTTGGGACTCCACACAATTTTTAAGAGGTCTCAGCTCTTGGGACTCCACACAATGTTTGAGAGGTCTCAGCTCTTGGGACTCCACACAATGTTTGAGAGGTCTCAGCTCTTGGGACTCCACACAATTTTTAAAAGGTCTCAGCTCTTGGGACTCCACACAATTTTTAAGAGGTCTCAGCTCTTGGGCCTCCACACAATTTTTAAGAGGTCTCAGCTCTTGGGCCTCCACACAATTTTTAAGAGGTCTCAGCTCTTGGGACTCCACACAATGTTTGAGAGGTCTCAGCTCTTGGGACTCCACACAATGTTTGAGAGGTCTCAGCTCTTGGGACTCCACACAATTTTTAAAAGGTCTCAGCTCTTGGGACTCCACACAATGTTTGAGAGGTCTCAGCTCTTGGGACTCCACACAATGTTTGAGAGGTCTCAGCTCTTGGGACTCCACACAATTTTTAAAAGGTCTCAGCTCTTGGGACTCCACACAATTTTTAAGAGGTCTCAGCTCTTGGGCCTCCACACAATTTTTAAGAGGTCTCAGCTCTTGGGCCTCCACACAATTTTTAAGAGGTCTCAGCTCTTGGGACTCCACACAATGTTTGAGAGGTCTCAGCTCTTGGGACTCCACACAATGTTTGAGAGGTCTCAGCTCTTGGGACTCCACACAATTTTTAAAAGGTCTCAGCTCTTGGGACAACACAATTTTTAAGAGGTCTCAGCTCTTGGGCCTCCACACAATTTCTAAGAGGTCTCAGCTCTTGGGCCTTAATACAATTTTCAAGAGGTCTCAGCTCTTGGGCCTCCACACAATTTTTAAGAGGTCTCAGATCTTGGGCCTCCACACAATTTTTAAGAGGTCTCAGCTCTTGGGACTCCACACAATTTTTAAGAGGTCTCAGCTCTAAGCTTCCCTTACTGCTGGGGTGACACACTGTAACAAACCTCCTCCTGTAAGCTTCCCTGACTGCTGGGGTGACACAATGTAACAAACCTCCTCCTTTAAGCTTCCCTTACTGCTGGGGTAACACACTGTAACAAACCTCCTCCTGTAAGCTTCCCTTACTGCTGGGGTGACACACTGTAACAAACCTCCTCCTGTAAGCTTCCCTGACTGCTGGGGTGACACACTGTAACAAACCTCCTCCTGTAAGCTTCCCTTACTGCTGGGGTGACACAATGTAACAAACCTCCTCCTGTAAGCTTTCCTGACTGCAGGGGTGACACAATGTAACAAACCTCCTCCTTTAAGCTTCCCTGACTGCTGGGGTAACACACTGTAACAAACCTCCTCCTGTAAGCTTCCCTTACTGCAGGGGTGACACAATGTAACAAACCTCCTCCTGTAAGCTTCCCTGACTGCTGGGGTGACACAGTGTAACAAACCTCCTCCTGTAAGCTTCCCTGACTGCAGGGGTGACACAATGTAACAAACCTCCTCCTTTAAGCTTCCCTGACTGCTGGGGTAACACACTGTAACAAACCTCCTCCTGTAAGCTTCCCTTACTGCTGGGGTGACACACTGTAACAAACCTCCTCCTGTAAGCTTCCATGACTGCTGGGGTGACACAATGTAACAAACCTCCTCCTTTAAGCTTCCCTTACTGCTGGGGTAACACACTGTAACAAACCTCCTCCTGTAAGCTTCCCTTACTGCTGGGGTGACACACTGTAACAAACCTCCTCCTGTAAGCTTCCCTTACTGCTGGGGTGACACACTGTAACAAACCTCCTCCTGTAAGCTTCCCTGACTGCTGGGGTGACACACTGTAACAAACCTCCTCCTGTAAGCCTCCCTTACTGCTGGGGTGACACACTGTAACAAACCTCCTCCTGTAAGCTTCCCTTACTGCTGGGGTGACACACTGTAACAAACCTCCTCCTGTAAGCTTCCCTGACTGCTGGGGTGACACACTGTAACAAACCTCCTCCTGTAAGCTTCCCTGACTGCTGGGGTGACACACTGTAACAAACCTCCTCCTGTAAGCTTCCCTTACTGCTGGGGTAACACACTGTAACATACCTCCTCCTTTAAGCTTCCCTTACTGCTGGGGTGACACAATGACACAAGAGGACATGTCTGACCACATCACACACACACACACACACACACACACACACACACACACACACACACACAATGACAATTAGGGGTGGGGTCTATTTATTTTCCCCCTTGCCTATGCCATCTGTGGTTGTCATTAGGCAACGTGATTTTAAGGGGTGCAGAATTTTGTTCTTCTTTTTTGTACAGTTTGGCTTGGGGTCCATGGCAATGTAGAGGAAAGAAGGTTTCCTTGTCTTGTCTCACTTTACGTAGAAGTTATATTGTGTTTGGAGTGTATTGTTGAGTGGCAGTGATAGTGGCGTAATAGTGCGACTTGGGCGTTTTATATGCACCCAGACATGCTTCCCCTGCTGTCCCAGTTGCATTCCAGCAGTGTTGGCATCATTTTCTGATGTTTCAGGGTGGACTTGGTGACCTCCAAGTGGTCGAATTGAGATTTCCAAGTGGCGAGCATTTTTTTCCCATAGACTATAATGGGATTCGATAATCGGTCGAGTAGTCGAGTAACGCGGTCTATTTGAATCGAAATTCGAAATTTCGAATATTTCACTACTCGCTCATCTCTAGTGCTTACTTTGATTAACTACAGGGGACACATAACATGAGTGTCCAATACTGATAAGCTATAAGCGGTGAGTGCCTCTGCAGTATGTGGCCCAATATGTGGGTGCACTCTTAGATTCAAAGCAAATATCACCGTGACAAGACCACTGCAGCCCCTGGGACAATGAGGCCTCAAGCTGAGTGTAGTTTTGACTGTCTCTTTAAGGTTATAATATGTAAACCAAAGGGCCATGGATGGTATTTGGATGGTATGTGGGATCCTTTAATGGCATGTGGCCAGTAGGGTGGTATGGGAAATTATTAAGAATTGCATATGCCTTCCATAGTAAGATAGCAAACACTTTGTTCTCTTTATGTCTATAAAATGGGGTATGTTGGGGGAGGGGCTGTATAGGGGCCAGAAATTTCTGATGGCAGCCATGCAGGTGATCATTTCATTTATGAATATTTAACAAGGCATGACTGATTTTTTGAAATGATTTGCATTTTTCAACATTCAGCCGGGTGATTTTCCCTCTGTTTTTTTACTAAAACTAAACATTTCATGCAAGGCACCCCTGGAAGAGCCCCAAGCCCATACAAAAGGGCATAAGGGCTTGGAACTTGTAGAGACAGGGGCTGTCAATAGTGCAGCCCCTGAGCCCTGGGCTACAAGCCCTTATACTTAGTGCCCTGACTGGTAGTCTATGGGAGGGGCTGTTTTTTTGGGGTACTCTCCCTACCCCATTTTGTGCAGGGCAATCTTCCTGATGTTACCCCCTGATTTGCCCTCTGACACTCTTAAAAAATATTTAGTTTTAGATGCTGTAGCCAGCCTTCCTTTCATGACTGCTCACAGATGTGGTCACATGGCCAATGATGGGTGTGCTGAGTGAGCCTGGCAGGCCACTATGGTCATGCTTGCTGGGTTCGCTCAAACAGGAAGGGAGACATATGGCTTTAATGTAAACTTAAACATAGTATGGGTACCAGATGTCCCCCTTTTGGTGAGACAGTCCCATTTGAGACATTTTGTCACAATGTCCCCCTAAGAACTTTGGGGAAACTTAAAGTGCTACTGCAGACAACGGTAATTGTTACACCATTGTGCAAGGCTACATTTAGGCACTGTCCTAAACTGTTTTCTGTTTTTAAATTAAAGAAGATATGGCTGAGATATCAAGGTTTACATGTTCACCTCATGCATTCTGTAAGTATGTCACACACCCCGCTTCAAGAAATTCATAACGTGTGGGTAATACTGACCTGTAGAGGGCGAGATGCCAGGAAAAAAGAGAGCCCCTCCCGGTCCATAAATACCTGGGACCTCCCACTCATTACCCAGTCTTCATCTCTGCAGTCGGCGAGCAAGTCAGAAGATGTGGTCTCCTCCTTGCACAGGGGGATTTCAGGTAGCCGGGATGACTCCCGGCCCTTTAGTTATCTATTTCCGCCTGGATCTTTTTTTTCTGTTACCTCATGCCTCCCAGCCTAGGCTGACGGTCCGGGTGAGGGTAGAAAAGCACCCTTGGTGCTTAAGAGCAAATGCTGTCCCGTGAGACCCTATATAAGAGGGTAGGCGGTCATCCGGGACGGTGACCCCTGTTTGGGATGCCCCGTCCCTTGGCCTTACACTTTGGGTAATGCCCCTCTCTCTAGCGGGATAGCGGAGGGTAGGAGCAGGGCCCCTTATTCGGTGTTAGATCCAAATTTTGTAATCATTAATTCTTAATAATGTTTTAATGTATTAATTTATTAAATTATCCTCCCAATAGTTATTAACTTATTTATTACTTCATAACAGCATGTATTTCTCTGTCAAAACGGCGCTGTGGCCGCCATTTTTATGCAGGCTTTCTCCCTGAGGTAAAAGGGGCGGGGCCGGGCGTCAGAGTCAAAGCCACGGCCTGCTCCCCTCCTTCTGTCTCTTCTGAGACCGGCGCCGCGGCCGCACATGGCTGCGGTGCCGGCCTTTTTGCATTGTCATGGCGGAGGGGAGCTTCTCCCCTCACGCTTTCACTCTTGGGGGCGGGGCCGGGCTTTCCAGCGCTGAGGTGCTTTTCTCTGTGCCTGTTTCCTCAGAAGGAGCTGCTGGCCATGCCCCCCTTCTCTCCTCAGAGCTGCTCTTTACCTCACAGAGAGAGGAAGCTGTCTTCAGGACCACAGTGAGTGGCCCGGTGGGTGTCCCATCACCTATAATTATATATTTTTATGTCATATATATATATATATATATATTTTATACTCCGCTTTTCTTATTAGCCTTTTTTATTATGTCTTTCAGATATAACCTACAGTGGTGTTAGGGGGTTTCTCCCGGTCCTAGGGTCCCTGGGTTCTTAATTGGCTTATTGCAAATCCTCCCACTTGGGACATTAAAGGGGCATCCCGGGTTGCTTATATGCGTAATTCCCTCGGTCATTGCAACCAACTATAAGTTCACCTTATGGAGGCATCCCCAGATACCGGTCTCGGGCTCCCCTCGGGGCAATCCCGGAAGTGTATGGGGTGTGGGGCATCCCTTACTGGCGATGATGTATATCTGTGTATACCATGCACACAGCAGACTATTACGCGGCAGTCCGGACCCCAGGCGTCTGGTTCAGCGCCGCCGGTCTCTCCTCCCCCCCTCCCAGTTTGATCCGTGCCCAGTCTGACGTTGTCATGGGCGGGCAGTTGCAATTGGAGATGTGTGCCCGATTGGCCAATCTTGAAAAATTATTCTCCAGCACGGTCACCAGAAAGGCTCCGTCTAAGAGAAAGCACTTGTCGCCGTCTTCACCGGCGGCCGACTTGGATGATCTTGATAATCTGGACTGGTCTGATTACTCCCAACTTGAGGAAGGGGAGGTATATGAAGAATCAGATAATTCAGACGATCAGCAGTTTGTGGGTGCTGATACCGAGCGGGGCTTGTGGAGGTCTTCGGATACTCCTAATGTTCTGGCTCAGATGTTTGAGGTTTTGGCTATTTTTCCTCCTGAGGCGGTTCCACAGCAAAAGGGGGAATTTTTCGAAGAATCCAGGCCGCGCTTGGAATTTCCTAACCAAAAGCATTTTGATGGGATTATTGCTAAGGAATGGGAGAGGCCTGCCCGGCTCCCAGGTGTGCCTCAGGGTTGGGACAAAAAATATCCCTTTCCCTTGGATATGGTTAAGCGTTGGGCGTCCCCTCCCGAGGTGGATGCACAGATTCTGGGTTTATCCAACACTACTGTTTTAAATTTTCCTGATTGCTCCACGCTTAAAGATGGTGAGGATAAACGCATTGACCAAATGGCTTGTCATGGTTTTGCCAGTGTTGGGTCAGCCATGAGGCCGGTTTGTGCTTCAGCGCTTCTGCTGGTGGCTATCAGGTCGGTGGTCAGGGACCTGTTGACTTCTTCTGGGTTAGATCCGGATAGTGACGAGTTCCTTGGCCTTAAAAGGTGTGAATTGTTTTTGTCATTTGTACTAGCCGCCTTGGATGACACACTGATGATGTGTGGCGGAACGTCGGCTCTATTGGTGACTATTCGGCGTTCGGTTTGGTTGCGCCAGTGGGCGGCTGATTTTGTGTCTAAAAAGTCGCTGACCGCTCTTCCCTTTGTGGGATTACGGCTCTTTGGTGAGAAGTTGGATTCAGTTGCCAAGGGTGGTAAGTTACCTCAACGCAAAAAACAGCGTCATCCCTTTCGGGGGCGGGTTCCTTTGCTCCTTCCTTTCGTGGGGCTAGAGCTGGCAGAGGAATTGTTTTCCCCGCAGCCAGAGGAGATTCCTGGAACAGGGGCAGAGGACGTGCCCGCCCAGGATACAGCTGGAGCTCTAAGCCCAAACCCGCTGCCAAGCCAGCTCAGCAATGAGGGGGCACCCTCACCCATGTGGGTGGGGGGACGGCTGCAACACTTCTCCCAGGTCTGGTGACTTCCGGCTACAAGCTGGAGTTCGAGCTCCGGCCCCCTCCCAGATTCCTCAGGTCTCGGGTGCCTTCGGACCTTCTGGCCGCGCAGGAGCTCCAGGCGGCAGTAAAGAGTCTGTTGGATATGGCAGTTATTTGCCCAGTGCCCCCCTCAGACAGGGGTCGGGGCTTTTATTCCAATCTGTTCACGGTGCCCAAGAAGGACGGCTCGGTTCGACCCATTCTGGATCTAAAGATCCTCAACAGGTTCGTCCGTTTTCGCATGGAAACGCTGCGTTCAGCTATCCATTCTCTTCGGCAGGGGGACTTTCTGACGTCCGTAGACATCAAGGACGCCTATCTGCATGTGCCGATTTTTCCAGCGCACCAGAGATTTCTCAGGTTCGTGGTGGAGGGTCCGCATTTTCAGTTTGTGGCACTTCCTTTCGGTCTTACCTCGGCTCCAAGGGTTTTCACCAAGGTGCTGGCTGGGGTGATGGCTCTCCTCAGAGCCCAGGGTATTCACATTGTCCCTTATCTGGACGACCTTCTCATTATGGCATCTTCCTTCAGCCAAGCGGTATTGGACACCAGAACTGTGGTGTCCACTCTGGAGAGATTCGGGTGGGTGATCAACTACCCCAAGTCCTCCCTTTCTCCATCCAGGTTAGTGTCTTTTCTGGGAATGTCCCTGGATACTTCCCAGGCCAGGGTGTTTCTTCCTCAGTCCAAGGTTCTCTTGATTCAGGAGTTGGTTCGACTCCTCCTGTCTATCCCTCGTCCGGCCATCAGACTGGGGATGAGGCTGGTGGGATTGATGGTAGCCTCCTTCGAAGCGGTTCCCTTTGCTCAGTTCCACACAAGGACACTCCAGCTCCATCTGTTGGCGGCCTGGGATGGGTCGCCACTGTCCTTGGATCAGTCCTTCCTGATGACCCCCCGAGTTCGGTGCTCCCTTCAGTGGTGGCTGGATCCAATCAATCTGTCGAGGGGTAGATCCTTTCTGGCACCTTTTTGGGAGAAGGTCACCACGGATGCCAGTCTATCAGGATGGGGGGGTTCTGGAAGGATCGTCAGTTTCAGGGACTGTGGGGGCCTCAGGAGGCTCACGAGTCCATCAATGTTCTGGAATTGAGGGCCATCAGGATGGTTCTGTTTCGCTTGACTCATCAGGTGCAAAGATTGCCGGTTCAAGTCCGGTCGGACAATCAGACGGCGGTCGCCTACATCAATCACCAGGGGGGGACTCGCAGCAGGAGTGCCCTCAAGGAAGTGTCTTTGATTCTGGCCTGGGCGGAGACCCACGTCCCGTGCATTTCAGCAGTTTACATTCCGGGAGCGGAGAACACGGAGGCGGACTCTCTGAGCAGGTTCTCAGCTCGCCGGGGGGAATGGTCTCTCAGCCCCAAAGTGTTTCGCTTGATTTGTCTCAGATGGGGGTCCCCGGTGGTGGACCTCTTTGCCTCTCGTCACAATCACAAACTTCCGACATTTGTGTCTCTCTCACGGGATCCACTGGCTCTGGCAGTGGATGCCATGTCTCTGAACTGGAGGGATCTGGGGTTTCTGTATCTGTTCCCTCCGTTTCCCTTGGTGGCCAGAGTGGTGTGCAAGCTGGCCCTGGAGGGTGCGTCAGCAATTCTGGTGGCTCCAAGGTGGCCAAGACAGGTTTGGTTCGCAGATGTGGTAAGGTTAGCAGAGGATCAGTTCATTCTGCCCCTGCTGCCGGATCTGCTCACCCAGGGTCAACTACGTTATCCCAATTTACCAACGCTGGCTTTGACGGCGTGGCTGCTGAAACCTCCATCTTGAAGGAGGAAGGTCTTTCCAATGCTGTGATTCGAACTCTCATTGGTGCTAGGAAGCGGTCTTCCTCTAATATCTACTATAGGACTTGGAGGTCTTATATTGATTGGTGTGAGATCAGGGCGTTGCCTTGTAGGGAATTTTCCATCTCCAGAATCCTGGAGTTTCTTCAACATGGTCTGGACATGGGGCTCCAGCTTAGTACTCTGAAGGGGCAGGTTTCTGCCCTGGCGGTGTTCTTTCAAAGGTCATTTGCCCTACATCCTTTGGTTAAGACTTTTTTCCAGGGAGTCACGCACGTGCGGCCTCCTAGAAAACCTTTGCTCCCTGTTTGGGATTTGAATTTGGTTCTTTCTGCTCTTCAGGATTCTCCTTTTGAGCCCTTGAATGATATTGCCTTGTCTTCACTTACGCAGAAGGTGGCCTTTTTGGTAGCCATCACTTCGGTTAGGCGTGTCTCTGAGTTGGCGGCTTTGTCCATTCAAGCCCCGTACTTTGAGGGGCATCAGGACAAGGTGGTTTTTCGTTTCAAGTCCGATTTCCTTCCTAAGGTTGTTTCTGCCTTTCACCTAAACCAAGACATTGTTCTGCCCTCTCTGTGTCCTAATCCCAGCAATCACAAGGAGAGGGCCCTGCATTCTTTGGATGTGGTTCGTGTTGTGAAGTATTATTTGGAGGTAACGTCTTCCTTTCATAAGACGGATGCCTTTTTTGTGGTGCCCTCCGGGCTCCGAAAAGGCTTGGCGCCTGCCAAGTCTTCCATTAGTAAATGGATCCGTCAGACCATAGTTGGGGCCTATTCTGCCAAAGGGAAGGTACCCCCTTTTCGTGTTACTGCTCATTCTACTCGTGCGGTTGGGGCGTCCTGGGCTTTTCAGCACCAGGCCTCTGTTGAGCAAGTTTGTAAGGCTGCTACTTGGTCTTCTGTTCACACTTTTTCCAAGTTTTACAAGGTTGATGTTCGGGCCTCAGCGGACGCTGTGTTTGGCCGCAAAGTTCTGCAAGCTGCAGTGGTTTAAGTTGTGCCTTGTTGCCTTGTTTTGGATCCCCGCTCTTTATGGACACTGCTGTTGGATGTCCCACACGTTATGAATTTCTTGAAGCGGGGTGTGTGACATACTTAGAATAATACCATTTTGTGAATACTCACCTGTAAAATTGGTATTATAAGTATGTCACACACCCCGCTTCACCCTGCCCTTTTGTATTCTGGATCCTTTATATGGTGAACTTTGCGTTGTTATGCTTTGTGTTGGGCTCTTCCTGGTCCCTTACCTTACTGCTGTTCTTATACTGGGTAATGAGTGGGAGGTCCCAGGTATTTATGGACCGGGAGGGGCTCTCTTTTTTCCTGGCATCTCTGCATATCGCCCTCTACAGGTCAGTATTACCCACACGTTATGAATTTCTTGAAGCGGGGTGTGTGACATACTTATAATACCCATTTTACAGGTGAGTATTCACAAAATGGTATTTTTCTCTTCAGTGATGCTGTATAATAATCAGCATAAAGGGTGGGCTCTGTGCTGACAGCAATGTGATGAATCTGGGGGAAGAGGAGGAGGTGGAGGGAAGGACCAGCAACTCTGTCCCGCTCTGCTGAGCTGATTTGGGGAAAGAATAAAAAGAGTGTCGTTGGCTGAACCTGTAAGCCTCCATTTTTTCTTCAATTTAAAAACAGAAAACAGTTTAGGACCAAATCAGTTTTTTCCTGCTATTTTCATGGGCCAGTCAGAACCTGGTCTGCTTTAACGCAAAGCCCCACTAAAAGCCCCCCAAAAATCATCAGTGTGTGTAAGATGCCATGTGTAACTGCCTACAGGGGATATGTGAGGGATTGGGCAGTTTAGTGATAAAGACACAAAAGGGATAGAGAAGCACATATGGCTATCTGTTGATTCACAATATTTATGATGGCCCTGATTATTGTAAACTGTAAAAAGAAAGCATGGCTAATCAATAGTAGTAGAGTATGTGGGTCAAATTCAGGGAGAAATGGAGAAGTATCTATTTTTTATATTACCATTTAAATGCTATATAAAGACATGTTTTTTTGTTAAACCCTGTATGTGTAACCTAATAGACAGTGTTGGTTAAAAGGCTTATCAAATATTTAACTTGGTAGTGAATTAAATGTAACTTGATTCAACAATTCCTCACCATGCATTTCTATTTTGATAGTTTACATTCCTAGGCCCCTATGTATTCCTAAATTCCCTTGGAAGTAGCATATCTCTTAATTAATATTTTAATGAATTTAACATCCTCCAAGTGAGTGCCTAACGAAGGGTTAATTCAAGCAGACATCCCTTCCATACTATATTATTTCTTAAATTTAATCTTGTTACGAGGTGGCAATTTGATGGTCTAGCTATACACTCAATTTCTATGTAAATTAGTCCTAATTCGTATGTAATTTTAAATAAAGCTAATCAGGCAGCAATTAAACCTCAATAATACTTTGAACAGCCAATTTCAGGATAATTACCACACAATAATAGCTTTATTAAACCCAAATTAAAAACGTATTTGATCCAGTTAGTGCAGTGTTGATAAAACAATCAATACGGTTCTGTTTTGTGTCTGATTTGTTAGGAACCACATAGATTTAATAGCTTCATTAGGAATGGTGAATTATGGATAGTTTAGTTATTGTTTTGTCTTTGTTCAACAAGGCGTTACAGAAAAGTGGATAAGAAGGATTACAAGCCTCGTTCGACACCTGTTTTCATAAAGTTGTCTTTCCTTTCTGGTTACAGAATATTCAAAATAAAAGCATTGATTCTTGTGTAAGCGTTTGAGAAATTGCTGTATTTTGTAATCTAGTTTATTTCACATACATGAGTATTACATCAACATGTTATCATTTGATAAGGGATGTGGGTGAGCATCTTGAATTTGAAGCATGGAAGTTTGTGATGTTTCTTGTAGTGAAACCTGATTTGAGGTGCCCTGCTGTTTTAACTCCCCTAGATTGCTGCATGAACTTACCTCACTGGTGGTCCCAGTGTTACTCTTTAAATTCCAACAGCACGGAAATAAAAAAGGTTACTTACCTTTTGTCCTGCGCCACTGGTCACTGTGCTCAACAACTCACCTGGTTGCTTTAACAGGACACCCCCTGCAGCGCAACCTCCCGTGCTGCCCGGAGCCTGAAAATCGATTCTCTGGCATTTACATGCCAGACTATGCACTTGCCATCAGTCACAGGAGGTGTTGCCATGCCCCTCCATTAACAACAATGAAGAGGTGGAGTGTAAGGCTTCGATGCAATGAATGGAGAGAGCATGGCCACACCCCAGTGACTGGCGAAGAGTCGCGATTCCATCCTGCCATCAGTCACTGCTTCCCCTGCAGGCACTGCAGCAGGGGCAGCAGTGACCAGGACAAAACATTAGGCAATCCTAAATATACTTATGCATTTTATGAGCTTCTAGAGTCATATCAGTTATTTAGAAGACATGTCTAGTGAAATAAAAAAACTAGTATACTTACCATACCTCCCATGCTACAGATCCATTCAGCTCTGTAGTGTTGGCATGCAGCAAAAAGCTTGGCTTTCATCTTATCCAAAGCTTTCTTTGAGTGGCTGTCCACTATCAGGCTGATTCACTAATAGCGCCAGGTAGCGACAGATGAGCATCTGTACTGCGGCGCTACGATCGACCGCTAGTGGCTGCTCAGTCGCTACTTGCCGTTAGTGGTAAGCATGCTGCCAATGTTAAATGTGATGTTTTAGATTTGCATTAGAGGAGCTCTTGAGTTGTTACACCTTATTCAATACAGTGCCTGAGCATTTCTATGCTGTTGTGTAGAAATCAATCTGTAAATGTTTGAAATCTGCAATCACATAAGCAAAATAACACATGTAACCAGATTTTTTAAATTAAAATACAAATAATTTTTATTTAAACATATATTATTTGAAAAAGTTTTGTTTCTTTTCCAAAGAAGTTGTCCCAATCTTCATGGTGCCTGTAATGGATACAAGTATTGTTATTTTGTGTTTTTATTTAGAAATAATGTAGTTTAAACACCCTAATGTGGTTTTTATTATTTAGAAAACAAAAACATTTTTGATTAAACTATTATAACCCACTTTTTTTAATTGTAATGTTATACCACCCACATATTTTTTTGGTAATTTGTAATAGGCCCCTGTTGTACTGTAGTTGTAGTATAGCTCAGGTGAGCTGACTTACCGGAAAAAAAGATGTAATCATGCTTTGGCGTCGCTCAAACCCAGTCTGGGTATCCTCATTACTGTCTGTGGCCAGTGCTGTTTCCTAGGGGGGTTCGATTCGGTGGCATATGCAAATGTTGTGTAGAACACAGCAGGCGAGGATGATTTTGGAGACCTTTTGTGGACTGTGAACATCTCTCCTCCTGGGAGTGCCAAACAGAGAAAGCGTGCTTTCAGCAGGACAATGGTTCTTTCCACAATGCATCTGATTTTGCGATGTGCTGCATTGTAGCGTACTTGGGCAGAGGTCTGTGAGTTTCTGACCGGAGTCATTAGCCACATTTTCTGCCCATATCCCCTGTCCGCTATAGAATAAACAACGTGAGAGATAGCAATTAGTAGAGTACCTAGAACATAATGTATACATTAAACCTAGGCTTATATAGCTGTGTAATTGTAAATAAATAATATTGTTATTGTTATTCTGTCTAAAATTATTAATTACCCAGTAGCCATCCAGGTGGCATTTCATTGTTCTCAAACTTCCGGCACAGGAAGCCAGATCTCACGGCCCTCAGCTTCATGTCGTGGTCACATACCACCATGACATTCATAGAATGGAATTGTTTCCTATTCCTATAATGCAGCTCCTGTGCACAGGGAGGGCAGAAAGGGATATGTGTACCATCCACACACCCTAGCACATTAGGTATCCCTCCCATGCGGTAGAACACATGTTTAATCTTGGCAACCTCCTCCTCATACTCAGGAAATTTTATATATACCGGGATAAGGTCGCAAATAGCCAGGACTACCTTGTAAAATATTCGGCTCATTGTAGCCTGGCTGATCCCGCTGAGGAGGGTTGAGGTTGCCTGGACATTGCCCCGTGCCACTATATTTAACATGGCACAAAGGCGAACAATGCCAGGGATGGATTGGGTGCGTCTGGTGGATGGATCGATTTTGGTCTTAATCTGATCATATAGGGACTGTAGTGCTGCACGATTCAGACAAAATCTGCTTCTGATCTGCTCATCACTTAACCCTTTAAGTGCCAGCCTACCTGGAGTTTTTGTCAACCTTTGTTGCCAGACCATTTTGCACTATTTTGCTCTCCCCATGTTCAAATGTGATTTTTGAAGGGATTTCCAGGGATTTCCCAGGAAAATTATATATTGTTTTTTTCAGCATAGTCTGGGCTTTAACATGAAATGTCTTGTTTGTCATTTTTTAGATAAATTCTCAATTTTTTGGGGGGAAATGTGTGAAAAAAAAATATTTGTAGTGTTTTTTGTAATAAAAAATGTAAGTTTGTCAAAAAAATATTATTGCGTGTGAAATCCCAATTTCTCCTGGTTACAGCAGTACCACATATGTATAGGTAGACACCCTTTCCTGCCCAGGAGACTCCCCCAAACTGAAACAGAGCTTTAGGGGATTTTCAGATAAAATACAACTGCGCTATGCGCACCTTGCAGTTTTTCCAGAAAAACAACCATTTACATTTGAGATACCCCCAACAAACTATATATTCTCTGGAAGTACACACCTCTGGATTTCTAGGTGTACCAGGCTTGTTGATGTGGCCACAGT
Organism: Gastrophryne carolinensis; assembly: GCA_027917425.1. Taxonomy (NCBI): domain Eukaryota; kingdom Metazoa; phylum Chordata; class Amphibia; order Anura; family Microhylidae; genus Gastrophryne; species Gastrophryne carolinensis. The sequence continues at coordinate 287,474,035 of CM051236.1, forward strand.
TTTCTGGAAGTAATCCCTCAATGTAATCTTTGGTTGCAAAGAGTTTCCCTAAAAAAGGATAAAAAAGCAGAATCAAAGCCACAAGTTTAATTTGAAAAAGCAAGGTCCCCCGAACAGAATGATACCCAACATGCATAGCTACTGTCAAGGGAAGAGTTTCCAAACACTCCAAAGTAAAGCATGTGCGTAACAGCAATTTTACTTGAAAATTTCAGCTCTGCAGACAAAGAGCGCATGTTTCAACCAAAACAACCCTTTACATTTGGAATATCCCCCATAAACCATATATTCCCTGAAAGTACACATGTTTAGCTTTCTAAGCGTAACCAGCTTGTTGTAGTGGGCTCATCTTTCTGGAATTAATCCCTCAAAGAATTCTTTGGTTGCGCAGGGTTTTCCTAAAAAAATGTATAAAAAAGCTGAATAAAAAACACCTTTTCCTAAAATATAAATATGCAAACAAGAAAAAACAAGCTAAGTCTGAAAGCGCAAGGTCCCCCGAACAGAACAATACCCAACATGCATAGCTACTTTTAACCCTTTTAATTGCCAGCCTACTTGAGATTTTGTCACCCTCTGTTGACAGGTCATTTTTCCCCATTTTGCGCCATTTTTGCACCATTTTTGCTGGAATTTTCAAGAAAATTATATACATTTTTTTTGCAGCAGAGTTTAGGCTTTAACATGAAATTACTTGTTTGTAAATTTAATTCTGTTTTTTACAATGTTATTATTAAGTAAAAAAAAAAATATATAATTTTTTTAGAACATTGTATTTTAAATAAAAAATGTATTTTATTAAAGAAAAACATATTGTATGAGAAAGCCCCATTTCTACCGATTAGAACAGTACCACATATTTATCGGTAGCCCCCCGTTCCTGCCCAGGAGACCCCCCAAACTGAAACAAGTACTTTATAACATTTACAAATAAAATACATCTACTATCCACACTACAAAGGGTTAAAGCGAGAAAAAAAATTACATAGAGGGGGGGGGGCATTTGGGGGGGATTTTTAAGGGTTAAAAACCCTTAAAAATCCAAAAAAAATGACATGGGGTCCCCCTTACCTGAAGTAAGCAGCCCGGGACCAGCTATGCAGGGCTTGTAGGAACAGGTTGCAGGGGCCAGCTTTTGTGGCCCCTGGTACTGCAGGCTACAAGCCCGCATAGCCCATGGCCACGGGCTCTTCTGCCCCCCCCCTGGGCTTTGGGGTGGCAGGTAATGGGGGTGCCGGGTGTTAATGGCAAGTCACCCGCTAGCCACAGGTGACTTGCTAGCTCCCAGCCTTGTGAACTGGTATAGGGATCTCTTGGACCCCTTACCAGTTCACAAGGGGTTAAGTGTAAAAAAAAACACACACACACAGAGAAAAAAATATTTTATTATTATTTTTATTTTAAAACTTACCTCCCATCCATCTTGCACTGTGTCCCTTCCCAATCGCTGGCTTCTGCTCACCTGCTGGAAGCCTTTTAGAGCTGCTGGGCGACAGTGCATAAGGGGTTAATTTAAAAAAAACTTAAAAATCCAAAAAAAAATGACATGGGGCCCCCCTTACCCGAAGTTGCCAGCCCGGGACCAGCTATGCAGGGCTTGTAGAAACAGGACGCAGGGGCCAGCTTTTGTGGCCCCTGGCACTGCAGGCTACAAGCCCGTGGCCATGGCTCTTCTGCCCCCCCCTGGGCTTTGGGGAGGCAGGTAATGGGGGTGCCGGGGGTTAATGGCAAGTCACCCGCTAGCCGCAGGTGACTTGCCATCCCACAGCTTTGTGAACTGGTATAAGGGGTCTCATGGACCCCTTACCAGTTCACAAGGGGTTAAATGTAAAAAAAAAAAAGACACAGACACAAAGAGAAAAAAATGATATTTATTTTTATTTTTTCTTTTACTTTACTCACCTCCGATCCGGTGTCCCACGGGGATCTGTGATGACAGCTGTCAGTCTGCTCGGGTGTTTGGAGGAGAGAGCCTGGGAAGGGGGGGGCGATCACAGCCCTCTCCCCCTCCCCACTTCTCTCCTCCAAGCACCCGAGCAGACTGATTCTGAGTCTCGGGTGCCAGTATTAAGAGGCCGGCTGCTGGTGACATCACAGTGATTTCACACGGCCCCGCCCCAGGCGATTTCTGCCCTCTCCTCACCACAGAAGAGGCTGGGGGGGTGATCGGAGGCCCCCCCCAGTGAAGAGGAGGCCCATCGGGAGGCAGCACGGCCACAGGTAAGTAAATGTCATTTTTATTTATTTATTTTTCTTTTTACAGTTAGCAGCTGCTGCTGCCGAAGCAGGGGGGGAGCTGTTCCGGGGGCTCTCCTGGAGCCATCCGAGCCCCCACGGGGGATCGGCTGGCACCTAATTAAAGAAGAGACCCGGCCGGATCCAACGAGGGGTCAGGTGAGTATTTTACTTTTATATTTTTTTTTACTGTGGGGGTTTAATGTCAGCTATGTGAGTCTCACGTAGCTGGCACTTAAGTGGAGTAGAGGCAGCTACGTGAGACTCACGTAGCTGGCACTAAAAGGGTTAAATCCAATGCAGAGAGGCGGATGCCAAAGGATCGGGGTGCCCTAAGACTCACAGCACCCTCTTCCCTTGACTCCTGACCTTTCTCTGCGCTGCCACAACAACACATCCATACCCCAAACATAGCCCCAACATCCACATCACACTCACTGGCCATAGCTCATGCACTCCCACAATCTAATTTAAACAATCTCACAACACACACAAGCAATCCACATACACAAACAATCCAAATCCTCAGACAAACACACAAATGCAGCTCAACACAAAACCAGATGTATAGTGGAAACAACCAGCAGGCTGCTGAAAGTAGCCTTGATTGAAAGACACATTCGTCCGGACTTCTGTCGCTATCTGTGAAAGTTTTGGTGGGTGTTTGTTATTTTTTTTGCTTTTTTTCGTCCATTTTTCATTTGTACGAACGTTCGGGAAAATGCGTATATGCTCTTTCGATAAACGGAAGCAAATCGGAATTTTCTCGTGCATTCCGGAGGTTTTTTCCACCAAATCTGAAATGTTTCGTCCGTTCAGAAAGTTTACGCTATTGCAATGGGCTGGCGATTAATTCAGAGAGCTGATTGCCGATGGGCCAACACCCCAGAAAACCGTTTCATTGCCGAACCACTAACGGCACCATTTAGACGTCGGAACTAGAGCCATGGACGAGTCTACTGCATTTGAGGAGCATGAAGATCTGCAGCTTCTTGGCATTGAGATCGTCCGGAGGTCAGAGACCAGACTGCACCGGCGGCGACGCATGGACATCAATGGCATGCATGACGCTGAGCTGTTCGAGCTGACCAGGCTTAATCGCGCTGCCCTCCATAAATTGTATAGTGAGCTGCGGCCATGGTTAGCCCGCACCACAAGGAAGGGGCAAGCAATTTCAGGTATGACCAAGATGCTTGGCTGCCTGCAATTTTTGGCGAACGGCTCGTTCCAGAGGCTGGGTGCCCTCTCCGTGGGGATGTCACAGCCTACGCTGAGCCACGCGCTATCCAAATTTTTGGAAGGCATGGCTACCCTAACTCGGAAATATATTGTTTCCCAGAGGATATGGTAGCCAGAAACGCCATTAAGCTGGCATTTTATAATATCGCCAACATGCCCAACGTCATGGGTGCAATTGACTGCACACACGTTGCCCTGGTCCCTCCGGCAGTCGACGAGTATATATACAGGCAAGTTTTGTCTTCCATTGTATTTAAATTTTTGGGTGTCCCTCCTTTGGCCAATAACATTATTTGTTTGTCTCTCTCCTTGTTAAAAAACCCTCATTGTGAATAGTCCCTCCTTTTAAGCAGAGCATCCTTGTGAATAGTTTCTCCATTTTTATTAACCCTCATTGTCAATAGTCCCTCCTTTTAAGCAGAGCATCCTTGTGAATAGTTTCTCCATTTTTATTAACCCTCATTGTGAATAGTCCCTCCTTTTAAAAAGAGCATCCTTGGAACTTGTTTCTCCATTTTTATTAACCCTCATTGTCAATAGTCCCTCTTTTTAAGAAGAGCATCCTTTGGACTTGATTCTATTTTTGGGAATAACCCTCATTGTCAATAGTCCCTCCTTTTAAGGAATGCATCCTTGGGAATAGTTTAAACATTTTTGGAAACCAACATAGAGAATCCTGCCTAATGTTAGGAATAGCATCATTGAGAATAGTCCCTCCTTGCAATTTTGCGCTCAACGTTCATAGTCCCTCCTTTTCATTAGGCCCTCTAGGTTCCTAGTCTCTCCTTTTACATATTCCCTCATTGCAATCAGTCCCTCCTTGATAATGCTTCCTCCTTGCCAAGAGTGTATGTGCAACAATGGCCCTTATTTTTCCATTCTTTTAAAAGTTTTTGGAAAGTCAAACATTGTAAAGTGTACTTCAAATAGAACAAGTAACTCAACCTTGTAAAGGCTCAAACATACATCTTCTTTTGTTGCCCACTTAAATGTAAGGTAGTTGTTTAGTGTTAGTTGTCTGGATGTTAACGTTTGACTTAGCCTGTTAGAAGTGAGCGTTGGATTCGTTGGCTGTTTTTTTTTTTTGGGTCTTTATGTTTCCTTTTTACACAGAAATCGAAAATGGGCCACTCACTGAAAGTGCAAGCAGTGGTGGCCCAGGACATGCGTTTTCTGAGCGTCCTGGCAGGCTACCCTGGCTCAGCCCATGATGCCTACATCCTGCGCAGATCAGGATTATTCCAGCGGTTTGAGTCAGGGGAATTTGCGGGTGCATGGCTCCTTGGTAAGTTGAGTCCAATTACATATTTATCTTTTATATGTGTGGCTTGGTTTTTGGTTGGAGTCACCTTTCCTCCACGATGCCTTGGGCATCACCTTGGGAACATGTGTAACCCGACTTGACCCATTACATTATCCAAACTACATTGGCTGCCAAATTGTTTGTCCTGCCTTGTTTTAACTCCAAAGTGTAAGGTGAGCAAAAGTCTGAAACAGTCTTCCCAACACTTTTCCATCCAAATCGGTTAGGGACTTTAGCAGAGGGTCTGCGCCATCTTTGCTTACATGCATTTCACTTACTGAGTAGAGGTGAGCGGGATAAAGTGCAGGGGCCGCCTTACACCTGTTAACCCATACTACATTGTTCTGCAGCATAGACAGGAGACAATAGCCTCGATTCAGAGAGACATTCGTCCGGACTTCCGTAGCTGTCTGTGAAAGTTTTGGTGGGTGTTTGTCATTTTTTTGCTTTTTTTCGTCCATTTTCTACTCGCACGAACGTTCGGGAATGCGCTTCCGATGATCGGAAGCAAATCGGAACATTTCCGTTAGTTCGGATCATTTTCCAAGCAAAATCGGAAATTTTCCGTTCGTTCATAAAACTTCTGTTGATTCAGAGAGCTTCCGTCTGATTCAGAGAGCTGATTTCCAACGGATCACCACCCTATAAATCCGTTTCATTTCCGATCCACTTACGAGACCTTTGAGGGCTCAGATTGCTATTGTTGAACATGTTTTGTGGCTATGTGGAGGAGTCTGCGCGCCTTTAGCACCAAGGCATTACATCTATCAGCATGGCCGAGGCCATAAATTGTATAGCAATGCATACCTAAATCAATACATTTCATGTATGCCTTATAGAAGCATTTTAATGCTGACCTTAATTAGTCCTTAGCATGTAAACATTTATTTTCCCACACATCCATATAATTGCTATATTTTTTTAGACTTATGTCCTTTGTGAATTATATTTGGATTGTTGAACTTGAATCTTAATTTGTGGTAGGAGTTCTTGTTTTAGTTGGTTACCTTTGCTTTGTGTAATTATTTTATATTTGGTTGCAGGAACTGCAAGATGTGCCACTCGCCCTTGCTCCTGATGCCCGTTCTTTGCCTGCAGAATGCGGGCCAGGGGTTCTCTAATCGTGCACTATGCAAAACCCGGCCCGTGGTGGCGAGGGCCCTCTGGCTTTTGAAGTCCAGATTTAGGTGTTTGGACCATACAGGGGGTGAGGGGGGGGGGCACTGCAGCATGACCCCAACAAGGTTATACCAATATTTTAATTTATGTTTTTTAACAGGGACCACACGTGCCAGAGTGGCACAACTGAGTGTCAGGGTCCTTCAGTTGGTGGGCGAGATGCAGGAGCTGCGCAACTCGTTGGGGACCACAGATGAAGAATAATGTTCAGTGGCCTGCCATTGCTATGTATTTTGTTTTTTATAGTTGTTAAACTATATTGTTTTTAACAATTTTATATTTTATGATGGAATAAAAAAAAAATTTACATTGTCATTTCATTTACAAAATACATTAACACAAAACTAATGGGCCCAGAAATATTTAAAGATGAATATTCACATGACTGAGAAGTGATTTGGGCAAGTTTTAGGGGGCTAAAATGGAAGAAGAACCTAACCAAGAAGTGGTTTGGGTGAGCTTTAAGGGTCCAAAAGGGAAGATGGAGGACAGTGCTAAGTGGTTTGGGTGAGCTTTAAGGGTCAAAAAGGGAAGATGGAGGACAGTGCTAAGTGATTTAGCTAAACATTGTAGTAGAAGTGAGGGTGGCAAATATGTAGGCGAGCACTTTAATGAGTTAAGTTTGTAGTGCGCAGGCGCAAGATCGTAAGGATTTCCATCTGGACGAATATTTATTGAAAAAGGGAAACAGAATCGAACGGGAAACGTAAAGGATTCGTTGGAGGATACGATGGGAAAAGGGCAAAAACGAAAGCCTACGTTGTAACATGTGAAAATGAAATGGAAAAGTCTGGATGGAAAATGACATCCTCGTAATTCGTAATCTGCCGTACGAACGGACGGAAACTTTACAGAAGGTTTTCAATGCATGCATAGAATCGCTCGTACGCTCATACAAGAACGGAAACATTTCACAAAAAAAACCAGATCGGAACTAAAATGGAAGTTTTTTTTGTCTCTCTGAATCGAGGCTAATAGCTGCTAACAGTCTGCCTGATTGGCCAGCATCCACAGTATTATTTACCTACTTTGGGCCCCCATCTATCACATATGTTTAATTGTGGTTTTGGCATCTGCAATATGTATGCTCATGTTTGTGTGACAATGTCACCTACCTGATTAATCTGTTTATTTTAGGAATTTAGCGCTGCAATGTATGAATTAATGGTAATATTAGTTTACCCTACATTTTTATAGGAGATTTGGGGTATCCACTACTCCCGTGGCCGATGACTCCTGTCCTCCGGCCACAGACTCCAGCCCAAGAGGCCTACAATCGTGCACACAGAAAGACCAGGGCAGTGGTGGAGAGGGCCTTTGGACTCCTGAAGACCCGTTTTCATTGCTTGGACCACACTGGGGGCTCCCTGCAGTATGACCCGAAAAAGGTCATTGATATAATTATGGTGTGTGCAGCGCTGCTTAATTTTGCAATTTTGCAAAGGGTCCCCCGCTATGTTGATTGGCCACCCTCTCCACCCTCCGATGAGCCAGACGACACCTATGTGGGCCAGGCAAGTGCGTCTGGGCAAGCCGTGCGGGCAAATTTAATTGCCACCCATTTTGGTTAATTTTTGTTTTACTTTGTATTTGTTTCTTTGGACTTGGTTTGTTGTCTTTGTTTTGTGACATTTTTGTTTTGGTATGTATCATTTCATTATGACAAAACCAATAATGATTTTTGGCAAAAAAACAACAACAATATTTGTGGACTTATTTGCCTAAATTGGTTAGTGTTTGTTTTGGTGTGTACTTGAACTCATATTTCTAAATCAAAACACCACAGACATTAACTTGGTCAAACAAAAATGTTTACTCATTTGTAAAAGGTTCCTTTGATACCAACATAATAGTAGGTGAGTGCCACTCACATAATTCGGGGGCAGATATGGACATGCAATTATTTTCAAAACATGTGCCAGAACACCAAAATGCACACAAATAAGCCCTCTCCTGCTTGCCCACATTTTCCACAGGCACAGGTTGAAAGCAGACATACCTATGCCACATCTACACCTGTAAGTCAGTGGGCCACCCAAACCAGAACACCTGTCACCCAATCATGCCTCCAAACATGAGGAGCCACCACAAATGTTATTATGCCCAAGGCTGCCGCGCAACAGCTTAAGTGGCCGCTTCAGTGAGTCTTGGCCTCTGGCATTGGCGAGTGGGCTACCTCACGCCTTAAATGAGCTATATGGGGTCAAATCAAAAACATACTAGCAATAGCAGCGCAAAATGGCAGATTTTTATGCCTCACCAGACAAGTCAATCCAGTGGGGATGTCTCTCAAAGATGTAGAACAGATTCATGCCAAACACACATTAATAAGGGGGATGCCCATAGAACCCAGGTTGGGGCCCTTGGGGGGGCCCTAACCTGGGCCTGTGTTGCATTCAGAATCTGCAACTGTTCCACTGTTCCAAACTGTTTCTTTGGTTACTGTGCATTTCGGCCATGCTCAACCTGATTTTGGAGGTCAAGTTGCCCATGTGGCTGTTAAGGGTCCTAAATTCAGTCAGCACGGCACTGAAGGTATTATTCAGGGAATCTAATTGGCCCCTAAGATGTTCTTGATTTTGTTGATTTTGTTGATTTTGGCGACGAAAAAGCCGCCTCTCATGGTGCCATGCTGACTCCATCATCTGCACGCCCCTCCCCTGGGAAACTGGGCGACATTGTTGAGTCTGGTGGGGAACATTGTATCTCTGAAAACATTTCTATCAAACCATCTAAATCCATTGGGCCCCCAACCCAGCTCTTAGCAAATTGCCCAACAGCCAAAGATGTTAGTGTGGTGTGTGCTTGGCAATTAATACATAGCACGCATTCATTTTCTACACTCCTAAGTTTGATACTTTTCAGAAATTTACTTAAACGTCATGTATGTGGGTGTCAATTTGCACATTACCAGTCCACACACATGACACACCCTGGTCAAAGTGAGCACTCCACTAAAAGCCACACCCTAGAGCCATGTGTTTAGCTAGGCCTTGCTGCCACACCCTAGAGCCATGTGTTTAGCTAGGCCTTGCTGCCACACCCTTGAGCCATGTGTTTAGCTAGGCCTTGCTGCCACACCCTTGAGCCATGTGTTTAGCTAGGCCTTGCTGCCTCTGTGTAGGTTAAGACACATTTTTGGGGTCATTCACACATTGCTAACCTGCTGGAATTGGCGGGTTGTCGGTGTCCTGCTGGCCCGAGTGTCCCTCTAAGGCCACAGGATGTAGCAAGCCCAGAACCATCTCCTCAGCCGGTGTAAATTTCAATTTTGTTGGAAATCCTCCGCCAGTTTGGATGCTGAAAAACATAGTAAGCATAATTAAGCGCACTGATGGATAGACAAGAATAATAAAAACACACAAAGAAGCTATGTACCTGTACTGCCGCCTTTTATTCTGTTTCATCCGCACGGCATATTTCAGGTCCGATATCTTCCGCTGAACCTGTTCCACATCTTAGAGTTCCTCACCCGCTGCATTGACTTGCCTGGTGAGTTCTGCCAAAATCTCAGCTTTGCGCTGTTTGCTAGTTGTTTTTGATTTGCTCCCATATAGGTCATCATAATATAAGGTGAGCCCACTAGCCAATGCCAGAGTTTGGGGCTCACCAAAACGGCCACTCAAGTGTCCTCGGTGCAATGTGCGCCCTGTTTGGGGTGGTTGTGGCTCCTCAGTGCTTGGTGGCAAATGAGGTGACGTTCTGGGCTGGGGGTATGGAGGAGACCTCAAGGACTGGAGGCTGGCTGTGGATCTTACTGGACTTGGAAAGGGACTGGGTGTTCGGGACTGGGTGGCCACTGAAGTAGCAGGTGTAGATGTGGCATAGGGGGAATGCATGACAACCTGTGCCGGAGGAGAATGTGGGCGAGCAAGAGAGGGTCTGGGTGAGCTGGAGCTGCTGCTTGGAGCCCTGTGGGTCTGTGGGGCCTTGGAGGTCGTTGGCTGGGGTGAGGCATAGCTGGTGGTTTGCCCACTCTTGGCCTTTGATTTTGAGCCATGTGCGGGTGGGGAGGGGGACGTTGGCCTTTGCAGCCTTTTCTGGCTTCTGTGCCTGCTGCGGCTTCTTGGCCTGCTTCGGCCCCTGCTGCGGCTTCTTGGCCTGCTTCGGCCCCTGCTGCGGCTTCTTGGCCTGCTTCAGCCCCTGCTGCGGCTTCTTGGCCTGCTTCGGCCCCTGCTGCGGCTTCTTGGCCTGCTTCGACCCCTGCTGTGGCTTGGGCCCCTGCTGCGGCTTCTTGGCCTGCTTCGGCCCCTGCTGCGGCTTGGGCCCCTGCTGCGGCTTCTTGGCCTGCTTTGGCCCCTGCTGCGGCTTCTTGGCCTGCTTCGGCCCCTGCTGCGGCTTGGGCCCCTGCTGCGGCTTCTGGCCCTGTGTTTTGGGCCTTTGGCTATGGCCTTGGTGCCATGTGGGGGGGGGTTGTGGGGCAGGGTGGGGTGGGGCTTCGTCCCCTCTTACCCATCTGTTGGGCATGAGCTTGTGCAGCCTTGGTTTGCTTGGTCTTGGTTTGGCTTGCTGCCACCTCCTTTTTGGCCGCAGCCTTGGTGGTAGCCCTTAGCCTCGCTTTAGGCTCTTGTGACCGGGTTTTTGGGCCCTCGCCCTGCTCAACCCACTTGCTCTGCTTCTTCTGCCCAATAATTTTTTTAGGTGCCATTTTTGTTGGACTCTCAAAGAGAATGAGCTGTGTGTGCAGGGACCTTTAAATAATGTATCCGCCGTGTGACGCCTACGCGTTCGCTTGCGCGCACGTCCAGCCGTTCACACAGCCGTGCGGAACCCGCTGGGGCATTGCTTATCTGCTGCCGAAAAGAAGAAGAAAGATGGCGCCCACTATCTTCACCCGCCAACAAGAAGAGATCATCATGCTCGTAAGTGTATTTGTAGGCCTTTCAAGGGACATCTAAATGCTGCTCGACATGTTAAGAATGCGCACGAAGTAATAGATTTAGAAAAAATTTGGTTAACCTACATGCATACCCAAACGCACGCCACACACGTGCCAAACAACAGTGCGGCCAGATTGGAAAGTTAACTTAGGCTAGAAGTGTGTGTGTGTATGTGTTAATGTGATTGAACCAAATAATGTATTGTTGGCACTTCTTGGTCGGCATTTCTGATTTATTGCTATGTTTTATTTATGTTTTGTAGACCATGCTGGAGCGCAGGTACGACTACCTGCCCAACTCGTTTGAAAAACGAAAGTCGCCCTGGAGATCATCGCGGCGATCCAACAACAGACAGACACCACCTTCACCCACACACAGATCATGCAGCATTGGTCGGACCTGAAGCGACTGCACATGCCCCGGGTGCGGAGGTTTTTCGGGATCCATTTCCCAAGTAAGTACATAGCGCTTGCATGCAAGATGTAACTACAACAGAAGGTAGGCCTTTTATTTATAATGCCTTTTCTTTGGTAGTGTTGGAAATGGATTACCGCATTCGCCGCACCCGGAGGCGCACAGGCCGACCAGTGCTGCATGATTCTGCAGCTGGGAGTGAAGGTGGTGGATCTCCAGGGCGACGGGCCTACCCCTGGGGTCCTCAGACCAGCCTCTGGACCTTACCACAGAGGAGGGGCGGCACAGCGTGGGCAGGCAGTCGTACCATGCCACGCATGCAGGAGCCTCTGGTATGTCACTCATGTCTACGCACACACATATACATGCTATCTCCTACCCAACTGATTCCTTTCATCTGTTTGTCTAGATGCTTCTGGAGCGGGTGAGGAAGTGGAAGAGGCAGCAGATGTGCTACAAGCAGAAGCTGGAGAAGGTGAGTGACATGAACCAGACTTGGGCAAAGACATTTTCTTACTGAGGAATTTGACCATAAAACTGAACGTATTTCCCATGTTTCTACAGGCACTTCTTCACAGCAGAGCCAGGACCAAGGACCTCATCGTGTTGTCCCCAACGAGCCAGCTCACGGCCGCCAACCAAGTAAGTAGTCAGGGCATTATTAGCATTTATGTGGTACACAGATACCTCAAGCCCTAGCCAATGGCAATATAAGAGTGACCTGTGGCCACTTCCTTAGCTTACTGACTTGCCCGAATTACATATGTAGCCTTTATTTATTTGGGTAACTTAAAAACATTCAATCCACAAGTGGCAAACATATATTGGTATGAATATAATGAATTTTTCTCCATTTGTTACAGGGACCACACGGCAACAAATTTTGGAAATGAATCGGAGGGTCCTTGCGTTGGTGGCCGATATGAAGGTGATGGTTGACTCGTTGGGGACAACAGAAGAAGAGGAAGAGGAGTAGAGTCCTGGGTCCTGGCCCTGTTCTGCTGACCCATCTTAGCATTTTTGTAAATTTTTATACCCAAAACCAAAAAACTTTTATTAGCCAAGGCCTAAAAATGTTTAACGTTTTAAGATATAACCCCCCCCCCCAAAAAAAACCAACAGATTTAATAGTTTTAAAAAATATTAATATTATAGTTTTAAAACGTTTCAGTGTCATTTCTGGGAACACATACATTTCCAAAAAAGAAAGGGGCAAATACATATTTTGAGGTCAAGATTCAGATGTCCACGAAGTGATTTGGGTAAGTTTTAGGGTTCTAAAATGGAAGAAGAACCTAACCGCTAAGTGATTTGGGTAAGTTTTAGGGTCCTAAAATGGAAGAAGAACCTAACCGCTAAGTGATTTGGGTAAGTTTTAGGGTCCTAAAATGGAAGAAGAACCTAACCGCTAAGTGATTTGGGTAAGTTTTAGGGTCCTAAAATGGAAGAAGAACCTAACCGCTAAGTGATTTGGGTGAGCTTTAAGGGATCCAAAGGGAAGAGGCAGGTTAGCGCTAAGTGGTTAGGGTGAGCTTTAAGGGATCCAAAGGGAAGAGGCAGGTTAGCGCTAAGTGGTTAGGGTGAGCTTTAAGGGATCAAAAGGGAAGAGGCAGGATAGCGCTAAGTGGTTAGGGTGAGCTTTAAGGGATCCAAAGGGAAGAGGCAGGTTAGCGCTAAGTGGTTAGGGTGAGCTTTAAGGGATCAAAAGGGAAGAGGCAGGATAGCGCTAAGTGGTTAGGGTGAGCTTTAAGGGATCAAAAGGTAAGGGGCAGGATAGCGCTAAGTGGTTAGGGTGAGCTTTAAGGGATCAAAAGGGAAGAGGCAGGATAGCGCTAAGTGGTTAGGGTGAGCTTTAAGGGATCAAAAGGTAAGGGGCAGGATAGCGTTAAGTGGTTAGGGTGAGCTTTAAGGGATCAAAAGGGAAGAGGCAGGATAGCGATAAGTGGTTAGGGTGAGCTTTAAGGGATCAAAAGGGAAGAGGCAGGATAGCGCTAAGTGGTTAGGGTGAGCTTTAAGGGATCAAAAGGGAAGAGGCAGGATAGCGCTAAGTGGTTAGGGTGAGCTTTAAGGGATCAAAAGGGAAGAGGCAGGATAGCACTAAGTGGTTAGGGTGAGTTTTTTTGTAGTAGAAGTGATAGGAGTGAAATTATATATGTGAGCACTTTAATGAGTTAAGTTTGTAGTCCACAGGCGCAAGATCGTAAGGATTCCGTCTGGACGATTATTTTTGGAAAAAGTGAAACAGAATGTATCGGGAAACGTAAAGGATTCGTGTGAGGATACGATGGGAAAAGGGCAAAAACGAAAGGCTACGTTGTTAGCTGAGAAAATTAAGAAAAGTCTTGATGGAAAATGACATCCTCGTACGCGTACTCTGGCATACGAGCGGACGGAAACTTTACAGAAGGTTTACAATGCATGCTTGGAATCGCTTGCACATTCATACGAGAGCGGGAACTTTTGAAAATGATACGACGACGGCACTAAAACTGAAGTTTTTTTGTGTCTCTCTGAATCGAGGCTAGTATGCTTTCCAAGTTTGGCACAACGAAGAGGGGAGTTGATGCACAACCCACAAAAGGTCCCCAAAACAATCCACACTTGCTGTATCCTACACAATACTTGCAGATGCCACCCAAACAAATCTCCCAAAGAAACAGCACTGATGCCAGAAAGCCACAACAAAGCCACAGACAGTAATCAAGAAACCCAGCAAGCCAGTTCCTAGCACCTATGTGAAAGCTACATGCACAAAACACCACAGCCGTTGCCACAGTGTATCAAGATAAGAATGAATAATGTAATTCAAATTTATACTTAACATATACAAAGGTATGGTTCGGTTAGCCGTCTCTTGCGTTTGATAGCTGTTTCCAGTCTGTAATTAGCTTACCACGGGTGTTGCGGAAACGCCTAGCAGATCAATAATAGTGTCATTGTGCGGATCTGGTTGCACAGACATCTATAGGCCAATCCAAGGTAAAAATTTAAACTTTCAAATAGCCATTTTATGAACACCAGTGTTTAGGCAAACAAGAAAGGAGCAAATTGTGGGATGCCATTGGTGAACAGCTTACTAGCACAGCTCAATATCCACGTGGTGGCACAGCCTGCAAGAAACGCTTCTACACTTTGCAAAGGGCCCTTATGGTAAAGATGAATTCTGATCTTCTTATTGACAGTGGGACGAAGCAGGCACCAAAGAGTAAATACAGGCCATATGAGGAGATGTTGAAGAGCAAGATCCCCCTTTGTCGGCTGCAGGGTGTGGATGCTGGGGATGACACCACATGCTGGGTTGAAGGTACGTTGAAAATACATTGTTAATGATTGTTCACATTCATGTCTAACCATATTTGTTTGTAACCTTAATCTACTCCTAAAAGTAGGTCATGGTAAGTATCATATTACACCTTTGTAATGTTTTTAAAACCTTTCTCTTTTGTTTTCCTTAGTGGTACATGAGGACTCACAGGACTCAGGCGCAGATGGGTCCCAGATTCCTGCCCTTCCACCAGCCTCCACATTAACCCATTCTGATGTGGAAGGTAAATTGTCTGGATGAATTTTTTTTGCAAGGTATTGGTCTTGATGGTTATTTATAGTGCCTACATTAACAATGGCTACTTGTATCTCCTCATGATTCTACATACTCTTTGGCAGCAAGTAAGTGTATGGCTTAATTTAGGTTGACTAAAAACTAATTAAAGTTCTTGATTTACATGTATGATGTTTTTGAATTGTAGGCCAAGTCCAAGCTTCATCTTTGAACCCCACTTCCTGTGTTGCAGGCCTACAGGACACTGTTGGTGTGTAGTGCAAAGCATACTATATCCTTTCTTGATTTTGTTTTTTAATGTGTATCCCAACAATTTTTGACATGAAAAACCATGAGACATTACATTGAAAGCTGTATAGTTGTTTCGGTTTATTAAATGTTTACTATGCAATAGGGGAAAAATAAGTAAACTGGAAAAAACAGGTGGTATTTCTGTTGGTCACATTTGAATAAATATATTGAAGCAATACTATGCCAGCTTAAAGTAATAACAATTATGTTTCCTTTCGTTAGACCCGAATACAGGAAGTGTTGGTCCTGAAAGGGCCCTTCAAAGCGCGGCTGCTAGGGATGAGGGTAAGAATGTGAATCGAAAATTTTATGTAAGGATGTTGTATATCATTACATGTATGTGGCCTATTGACATTTGGTATGACCCATGTATTTTTAGAGCAAAGCTCTAGTGATGGGCTAAGTCTGGACATCTTCCATGTGGCAGGTATGTGTGTTTAAACATGTGATTATGATCTGTGGCCACACAATGAGTTGACTTTTATTGTTTAACAATGAGCGTCCTTCCCAAAATATCATACATGTAAAGGGTGTGCTTTGGGATCAAGTTTAAATTCATTAAATCGAGATAGGTTATACAAAGTTGAGACACAATGAAACCAAAAAAATAAATAAAACAATTTTTCTATTTTTATGCATATGTGATGTTGCCACCATTATCGGACGATGATTTGCCCCTTCCAGGCAGCCAGACACCTGAACTATTTGAAGAGGACCACACTCAGGTACCATTGATCAGTTGTTTATGGTTGTGAAAAATGAAATTTTCTTTTGGACAGTCATATAAAAACATGTTACATACATCATACTTTGATCTTAGGAGGAATCCTTGATGGCAACCCAGGATGTGGCCTCCTCCCAAGTGCCATGTGGTCAGCCTTCTGAGCCAGCACAAATGGTACATTATAATATAACCATAGATGTGGATTAAATAGTTGGATATGCAAAAAGCATTCAGTAATTTTAAATATGCATTTTTATTATAGATGACTACGCAACCAACACCAAGGAGTGTCCCCACCAGTGCTGAACTGTATGAGTTAGGGAGCCGGATGCTGGAGGCCTACAGTCACCAACAGCTGTGTGATAGACTCCAGGAGCACATTGTGGCGTTGGAATAACAATCGCTGGTGGACTAACAACAAATACGTGACCTGAGGCAAGAGGTACGGGAGCTGAGAAATCAACCGCAGGCAGAATTGGTGACTGCTATCAACTGCTCCATTGATCGGTAGGACCAAACTTTGTTGTTGCTACATCAGCTAATACAGCAGCAGTCTATTTTTTTTACTGCACTGTTGGCCCCCAACACGGCCCCTACAGATGAGTCAGCACAACCCAGGCCACCCACTGAGTAAAGATTTGGGATTTAATTATATTGAATATCAAAATGAGGGCACAATTTGGATTGTCTTTATTTGATTCAATACATTTGGTTAACCTTTAACAATTTGGTTATTGTACTTGATTGCATATATAATAACCCATACATGTAGACATATCTATATATATATATATATATATGTATGCGTTTTGGAATTAACAACAGTAACAACTTCTTTGAACACATTCAAATACTTCTAATATGTTAGGGCTAACAATGTGTTTCACATTCTAATAACTAATGGGTTAATGTTAACTTGAATAAGGTTTTCCAGTTAATGGTGGTCCACTCAGAAGCGGCCATCTATTGTCTGCTGCTTATTCAGGAACAGCGACTCTAGGAGTACAAAAAATACAATAACACATGTATCAAAAGTACAGCGCCCCAGGAAGCGACAGGTAGCGACTGGTCATAGCGACTGGCCCTCGGTGCTCCAACCCAGATTCAACAAGAAATTTCTATTAAACAGTTTATTTTGTGACTATGGGATAGAGCGCCAGACTCGGTTAGATTAAAGTGAATTTATGGACACATAAACAACATTAAAATTTCACACATCACGGGAATGACATTGTGGGAGGGGTGTGACTTTAAAATGTTGATGGCAGACTATAAAATAGATTTTAGCAAAAATAAAAAAAAAACTTCAAAAAAACATACATACAGTTCAGGAATAATGTATTAAACACTTGTATGTTTAAAAAAAAAATGGGATGAGAAATGGGATTTGAGGATTTTCCATTGAAATGTATAAAAGATAGCAGCAGGCAGCGAGAGGTAATAGGTGGCGCTGTGAAAGTGTGAATGCTGGCGCTGTACGCTGAGGCTGGGATAATGATGAATCTAATGCTACATGGCGTTATCCCAGTCGCTCAACAGGATCGGCTTCATAAATGTGTAATTGCGCGCTGTGGCCGACGTTCTCTTGCCGATACCTCTCGCTAACTGTCGCTAAATAGCCACTACCTGGCTCTATCCATTCATGAATAGGGGCCTATATGTTGGTACCACACAGTTGATGGAATTCCTGTTTGTAATGTCATCTTAGTAGCAGGCTTTTCAGTAAAAAAATGGTACCCCTTGTGCCTCTCCAGAGCATCCCCTGAGGTAAACAGAACTGCAGAGAGGTTGGTGAAGAGGAGCAGGGAATGCCATTTTTGTGTAAAAAAGAAAGTGGAAACTGAAGCTAATGATGTAAAAGAACCAGGAGAGCAGACAAATGCAGGAGGAAATGGTCTAGAAAAGTATACAGTTTCACTTAATCTAACCAATTACTGTATTTTTTGCACTACTCAATTCTGGGGTGCATCTCTTTGCTGAGGAAAATCTCTTCTTGAAAAATATTCTGGGAAAAATAATTCTCCATTTATTCTGGACAAAATAATTATACATTTGCAACTGTCTGGGACAAGACTATAAGCTCAGAAGGGATTACATTTAACCATTTGTTGTATTGACGCCGTTCTAGATACTAAATTCATAATTTTACCACAATTGGATAATGTGACGGTGTTACACTGGAGAGGAAGGTTGTGGTGCAGGATTTGGAGTCCTTAAAGGGAAATAACAGAATCAAATGTATATAATAGCACTGGCAGTTTTATACTTTGGACATCCTCAAATTCATTTAGGGTACATATATTTTAAAAGGAGGCCGTCAGATCCTAAGAGTCCTAAGTCTATACATCCACCATAGTTCTCTTTTAGGTTTATTAACCACCTCAATTATCAAAAATCATGCAGGCATTTGATCAGATAGATCACATATTTAGTAGCACGTGTAGCAAAAAAAGAAGTGGATATCTATGTCCTCTGTGAGTATCTGTAAAAGATGAGGATTTGATGACATAGCTACATTGTGCACAGTGACCACAAGGAAACATGACCTGTGGCTGTTGTGCAGAAAAGAGCCAATTGCTTCTTTGAGAGTAATTTGGCTCACTGATGCTAGAGAAATCATGTACTAATATATCCCTAATCATTGGGGATCTTTTGTGGGCGATTTTTAGAGGTTCTCTAAACGTGTCAAACGATCATCACTCAGTACATGCCAATGTTTGAGGACTGTTTTGGACCCGTCTGGAGATGGAGGAGTATGTAAGAACTAATGGGATTCTGTTAGTTCCTCAGAGTCAGTAATACATGTAGCCAGGGCTGTATTTGGTGTTCATGGTGCCCTAGACACTTTAAGTGCTTTTGCCCCCTTTTTTAAGTTAGGTCACTGTCCATATAAAAAAAAGTGTGTAGGGGAAAAGGATGCAAGGCCTAGATGCAGAGTATGTGTGTGGAGAAGGGCACAAAGGGGGAAATGCAGAAAAGCAGACAAGCATGTTCCATCTTTTACAGCATTCTGACATACAGGAGTCACAGGACCACACCAGTGGAGGGGAGATGCTCTGGTCTGTGTTCAACCCATTGCCCTCCCCTTCACACAAATACACTCTGCATCCTTCTGTGGCTGGGGGTGTTTGTTAGGACGCATTAATGTTCTGGGTATATGATTTGAATTTCTTTTCTTTACTACAGTAGTAAGGGCAGTGTCCTTCCCCCCTCTTCCAGGTTGCCACCCTAGGCACGTGCCTAGGGTTGCCTATTGGCTAATAAAGCCCTGCATGTAGCCTGAATAAAATGGCTAAATTGTAACCTTTCTATAAGTTATTGTGGATGGAAGCTAGTAGCAAAAAGATGTTTCTATAAGTGGGTTTACAGATCTGTGTGTACTGTGCCATCACGTAAACTCACCTGTGCATCAAGGTATGTGACCATAGTTTGACTAGATTCAAATTAGTTTGATGTAATCTATCCTCTTGTGGTATTGAGGTATGTGAGGTGACCAGCCAAGTATCTTGTGGGAGGTTCCTCAAGTCCACTATACTATTCAGAATGTTTGTGGTGTCCAAGAGGAAGGAAGGCATCTATGTAACAAAAGGCTGGATGGCCTGATCCACAAGAAAAGCTAATGGCTGAAATATGATTAAAATCCCCTAAAATTCTAAATTGCGTGAGGTCCTCCCTACCCAGCATAACCAGCCCGGGACCAGCTATGGGGGTTGTAGAACAGGGTGCAGGGGCCATCTTCTGTGGCCCCTGGTCCTGCAGGCTACAAGCCTCAAAGCCTAATATCCAGGGCTCTTCTGTCCCCCCCTGGCCTTGGAGGAGGCAGGTAATGGGGGAGGCTCGGAGTTAATGGCAAGTCACCCTCTAGACGCAGGTGACTTGCTAGACCCAGAGCCTTGTGAACTGGTATAGGGGTCTCATAGATCCCTTAAATGTAAAAAAAAAACACACAGACATAGAGAATTTTTTTTTTTTTTATACTTACCTTCCATCCATCCTAGAGCACTGTGCCCTATGCTGATCACTTTGGCTTCTGCTCTCCCGCTGGGTGACAGATAACATGGGGTTAATTAAAAAAAAATACGGGTCATATACACGTACATTTTACATGCCTGGCTTTCCCGTCTGCTAGCCCCGAAAGAGAGGAGCCTTAAACTGTTACTATTAATAGGCAATATATATATATATATTTATTCTGGTTTATCCCTCCCAGAATTAACTGAACTTTGCAACATATTACTTATTCAAATTCATAAAAATATATTCCTTTTATTTATATTAAAATCATTAAAATCAACACTATTCCATAAAATGATTGAGATTTAAATTTTGACAGGTATCTCAAATATTTTTTTTAAAAATATGTTTAAAAAAAATTATATATATATATATATATATATATATATATATATATATATTTTTTTTTTTTTTTAAGCCTGCGTGGCTTCCCTCCTCCTGTCGAAGGTGTTTAGCGAAACGTTGAGGGCTCCAGTTGTCATTCTAATTTAGGTATACTGCATCAGCTTTTTCATGCTTTATTTACTGCCAGAATACTACATGCCACACTGCTCTTATTTATGCATTGTTGCTTGTTTTTGATGTTATAGATTACTGTGTTATCATCACATCCATGTACTGTCACTAGCATGCAGTCAGGGTTAACCCTGTCAGCCTAAGCCTGTTTCACCTAAGAGATGACACAGTTTCTAATGATATGTATACTATAGCACCATCTTCTGCCCTTATTGACAAAAATACTTTATACTGCATACTTTGGCTACAATTGTTGCCAAATCCACCATTCCTGTACTTCATGCTACAGTCTTACCTATATTAAAAACTTGTCACTTTTTGCATAACATTGTGTTGGGTGTTCATAAGATATGGCTTTTTGGTTTACAGTGTATCCTATATAGTGTACTGTAAACAGGCACACACTGCTATAGATTAAAGCCCTCCCTCTGGTTTCTTTTTAACTTCCGTGTAGATATCTACTACTACTTGGTGTGCAATCACAACTATATTGTCTAAACCCAGAGCAGAGGTTGCATCTCAGTTTGAATCTTTTGTTTAGAAATTAGGTTTATGATTGGGATTAAAGCAGCACACCACCTATTTTTCGAAAAATTGGTGTTGTTCCAGGCAATAGGAGGCATCCCAATTGTGGTAACCATGTGGCCATGGCAGTTAATCACATTACACGGTTTTCCAGGGCGACCGTTTCCTGTTTCACCCTGTTAATGCAGATGGGGGCATCCATGATCGGGTTGCTTCGATGCTACCGAAGCAACACCCATTTTGTGAAAAAAGTTTTTCCATTCTAATGAAAGTGTGGTGCTTACATATGGATTTAAGAGGCAGAGGTTATGTTTGTAAAGATTCATAGGGTATCATGGGCTATACTGTTAAAACTCTGCTTCCTGCTCTCAGGATATATATATATATATATATATATATATATATATATATATATATATACCTAAAATATAAACCTTTACACTGCAAGGACTACTACAGCCTCAGAGACTTTCCAGCATTTCAAAAAGTGTCTAAAATGTGGTCTCAGCGTCTTGGTTATAACCATACCTAGATTACTAGATTAAATATGTGAGGTGTCACTCCTATTTTAAAGCTTGGCCTCCATTTAATGAAAGCTGCTTTTTTTATTTTCTAAACTGGCAAGCATTTTTATTCATTAACCACTACAGCTAGCCTTTGTCAACATTTCTCGGGAGCTGACTTATGCAGAAGCAAGCTAACATTTATTTTGTTCTTTTGTTATTAAATATAGATTTGAAAAATCCATTTTTGTGCTTCAGTTCAAACATATTAAATGCAGAAAAATCAATAATTAGGACATAGTGGTATTTTATTTTATAATACAACTGTGGTAAGTGGAAACGTGTAAGATGTTACATCTGCAGTATTAATAATTACAAATAATTCCATGTTTTGGCATGTCCCAGTTTCTCCATATGGTATTTGGCATCCATACAGATATCATCCAGCTTTGCCATGGGGTACGTACTACATCACTTCTGATTTATTTAATTAATTTGTAGTCAGTAAGTGTTTCCTTTGTTGCAGGGGCTAAAGACACATGTCATTATATTTATCATCGCAAAATATAATCTACTCAGGAACATGCTAGGGCCCACTGGCACACGTAAAAATCCAGAAGGTGTATTGCTCCTTTTTTAATATAAAGCAAAAAATGTATTGACTAAGGGGGTTATTAATGAAGAGATAGCGCCAGGTAGTGCCTCGTATCGGCAGGCAGCGTCTGGTGAGCACTGGGCGCTGTAGGCAAAACCACATTTATGAAAGAGAATCTGGTGAGCGCCTCTAACAGCGCCATGTAGCACCCGTGTATTATTACAGGTGGCTTGTATAGTGCCGGCGCTTTAGCTTCCAGGGCGCTCTCCCATACATTTCAATGGGCGTTTATTTGCTTGTTTGATTTCTTTTTTTCCTCAAATTATTGTGCGACCTCTGCTAGCTGCAAACAAACATTTTTTAGAAACTTTTTTGACTTATTATTTTTTTATGCAGAATTATCATTACAGGTCTGGCACTAAAGTGTTAATGTCACAGTGTTAAAACAATGTCATTCCATGTGTTTGCTTTGTTACAGGTGTATGTGTTCAAAAAAGACTTTGATCATACAGCGTCTGGAGCTCTATGCTATAGCGGCCAGATTTAGAGCTGCGACGTTGTGTGTGTTTCCTTTTTTGATAAACATGGTGTGGTGCGCCGTCAGTCGGTCGCATTGAGCTGGCGCTACCTCTCGCTCCCTGCAGTGCTGTACTGGTGTTAGAGCGCCCAACATACATCACATTCATCAATGCTGGCCAGATTACTTGAGTGACTGAGGCGCTCTGTTACAGGGCCGATACCCACCTTCAGCGTCTACTAGTGGTCGCTCTAAGTGCCGCTATACAGACGCTCATCTGCCGATACCTGACGTTAGTAATGAATCAGCCTCTAAGTATGGTGGACCCTCGTATGTTTCTGGATTGCATACACAAAGACACTTGATGCACCCAAGTGTAAAGTGTTCTGTGCTAGCAGGAGGGGACATTTGTCACAATGAACGCAAACAAAAATGGGGTGTTGGCCCTAATAAATGCTCCCCCACTCAAAGCCTTCACAAGTGAAATAGTTCTAAATATATACTGTTTATTCAATACCACACAATACAAACACAATACACATTTCAATGGGAGTTTATTTGCTTGTGTTTAAACAGCTTGTTTGATTTCTTTTTTTCCTCAAATTATTGTGCGACCTCTGCTAGCTGCAAACAAACATTTTTTAGAAACTTTTTTGACTTATTATTTTTTTATGCAGAATTATCATTACAGGTCTGGCACTAAAGTGTTAATGTCACAGTGTTAAAACAATGTCATTCCATGTGTTTGCTTTGTTACAGGTGTATGTGTTCAAAAAAGACTTTGGCCCTTATTCATCAAGCGATAGCGCCAGGTAGTGTCTGACGAGCGCCAGGTAGCGGCAGCTAACGGCGACTACCGACTCAAGTACGCCCGGCGGCGGTCACAATGACGCATTTATCAAGCAAAATGAGGCTAGCGCCGGCGAGAGCGACGGCTAGCGCGGCATTCATCATGAAGCCGCCTGGACCGAACAGCGCCGCTGCAAATTCCTTCACAGCGACACGTATTACCTGGCGCTACCTGCCGCTCTCCCATACATTTCAATGGCAGACGCTGCAATGATTGTTTTTAGTGGTTTTGGGGTTTTTTGCTTTGGGACAAAATTCAACACATGTTTATATTGATATGTTTTATGAATCTAGCTGGTTATTTATCTTTTTTTTTTTTTTTTTTATTTTTCACAATGTAATGTTGTGAGTGACATGGGAATTGCATCTCCTCCACCCAAACTCATTGGCCTCAAAATCGCTGGTTTTCCACACAAACGGGGCTTGTAAAGCTATTTTGTAGCCTGTCAGGTTGGGCGGTCACGTTCGCTCTTCGAAATTGTCAGCGCCCAAGCTATTCGGCAGCCCTGTCCTTGATGAATCTGTGTTGGTCAGTGTTTGTGCAGTCGCTGTTTGAATTCGCTATGTGGCGGCGCGAGCGTCGCTGTGCCTCGCTGCGCTGCGTTGTGCGGCGCTGTGCTGTTCATACATGTGCCCTTCTGCCATTTGCAAGGAATTCACTTCCCGCGACCCCAGTCGTTGTTAATGAATACACTGTAGTTGTGAGCGTGCCTGGCCCCATATTGCAGGATTAACATTCAGTCGTACCAGCTCATAACAACCCGTTATGCATTCTCATGTGTGCCACATTTTCAGGTAGTTGTCTAGTTAGATTGTGTGATGACTTTGTGAAGCAATAAGCTCTGTATATTTAAGCACAACGGTGTATGCTTTAGAAGGACCTATGCATTACAGTATGTAGAATCCCCAGCTAAATCAAGCTAATAGTTCGTTGCGCCTTTGCCCCTAGCTTGTTTTGCAGCGTCATTTTAATGTTTTTCCGCCACTTAGCTTGCACATAGCTGATATTAGCTTGTCCCTGCTGCGCGCATTTTTTTTTGGGAATTTTGAAGCACAGTTGCTTGCGTCATATCCGGTTCCGGGATCCTCCTTTGCGTTTCAACGCCACCTTAAGGTAAAACTGTCTTGCGCTTATGCCAATAGCTTGTTTTTCTGCGTCATTTTAATGTTTTTCCGCCACTTAGCTTGCACATAGCTGATATTAGCTTGTCCCTGCTGCACGCATGTTTTTTTTTTTAGTTTTGCAGCACAGTTGCTTGCGTCATATCCGGTTCCTGGATCCTCCTTTGCGTTTCAACGCCACCTTAAGGTAAAACTGTCTTGCGCTTATGCCACTAGCTTGTTTTCAAGCGTCATTTTAGTTTTTCCGCCACTTAGCTTGCACATAGCTGAGAATAGCTTGTTGCTGGGGCGCGGTGCGTATTTTTGTTATGTTTTGTTTTTTATTTGTCTCATGTCGCTAGCGTCATTTCCGGTTCCTGTTTCCTCCTTAGCGTTTCCAATATGGCTCCCAAACGGCGAGTAATGCGCCTCCCCAGCTCCTCCTCAGATTCCGGACCCACCACCCCTCCCCCACATCCCCCACCTACCTCACCTTCCCCAAATACCACCCCTCCCACCCATTCCCCTCCTGGGCCCCAAAAACAAAGGCGCACCCGGGTGGATAGCCGGGTAAATGGCCAGGTTGTGAAAGTGAGTATTTTAGTTATGTATTTTTAGCTTAAAAATTGATAAACACACAGGGGGGATAGGGGCAGAATTTTTATTGTTTTTAGGCCAAAATTTAACACTCCACATGGGGCATCCCCATTGTGGATGTCCTGCTTGGATGGCCCCCCCCCCCCCGGAGGGCCCTAAAAATTACCTCTGCCCCGTCCCATCTGTGCATGC
Organism: Gastrophryne carolinensis; assembly: GCA_027917425.1. NCBI lineage: Eukaryota > Metazoa > Chordata > Amphibia > Anura > Microhylidae > Gastrophryne > Gastrophryne carolinensis. The sequence continues at coordinate 287,499,268 of CM051236.1, forward strand.
GTGAGTTGCGGATGCCTATTGCGCTTACCTCTAGCAGGGTGTACCCCTGCGCCATACATATTTTCATTTGGTGTGCAGGCGCACTCCCTGTTAGAGTCAAACGCCACATGCGTACTTTGCCGTGCAGACACAGCTGAGCTGGTATGCACCTCCCAAGGCCCTTGGATGCGCATACCACACCGGCGTGGAGCGCTGTGTTTGGCTTGCGGAGTGACGTGGGAGTGTCCTCAGCGGTGTATTTGGGCCCTTCAAAGGGGGTTGCAGACAGTGGGCCACCCACAATAGTTGTGGGCCAAAAAAGTGCACCCAAACCCAGAATAATGTAAATCCTGGGTGTGGGTCCACTTTGATCTTGTCTCTGTATAACTGTTTATGACATTGTTCTGAGGTCATGTATTTAATTTTTTTTTTTTTCTTTTTTTTTCCTAGGACTTCTGCCTGGCCGAATACGACTATGCCCGAGGAGCGAAAAAACGCCTTGCCATGGAGGTGAAGGCCACTGTGTCCCGGCGCTTCAAGACCGACCTGACCATCCGGGCGATACAACAAAAATGGTCAGATTTTAAGCGCCGGGACCCAGAAGGCGTGTACCGCCTATATGATGCCTACGCATCAGGTAAGTTAAAGCTTATGTTCTTTTTTGCCTTTGTGCAGAATCATCTGCTAAGCTGTGTCCTTTTTTGCTCTTTATATTAATTATTTGCTTTCACCCCCTCCACACAGATAAGCGTCCTCCCCTGGGGAAACGTGGGAAGGGATTCCTCCCCCGAACCAGGCAGGCGGACTCGGGGGAGTCATCGGGGGAGGGTCCCTCCCGCGGGTCCTATTTAGAGGACCCAGGGGAGGAAGGGGATGACGCCCCAGAGGAGTGTGCTGCTGGGGGGCTGGCAGGATCAAGCCTCAGCTCCTCACACTCTGAGTCTGAGGAGTCTCACCAGGCAAGGGGCCACTCTCAAGCAGGGAGTGAGAGGGAGGAGGGTGGCCCTTTGCCTGGTGGATCTTCTGAGCAGAGTGTGAGGAGCCGAGGCTCCCCGCCTCCTCCTCAGAGCCCTCCCTGGGCTTCAAGTGGCGCTTCATCCCCTGGTGAGTTTACATGTTTTAATTGTTAGTCTGTGACAGGTTTCATCTGACCATTTGTGCTTAGCCCTTGCAATTCCTCTGTAATTTGCAGGGCATCATATAGGCGGCACCTCCATGGATTTTTGGCGTCAAATCCTCCTCGGGCATAGTCGTGGTAAGTGTATGTTTTAAGCTAGTTCATTTTGGAATTTATGTCATTCCTTAAAGTGGACCCACAAACATTGATGATATTGCTTGGATTATGGCGCCTTCCCTGCCAAATCACATCCCTCACCCAGGGCCCCCCCCCAACCAAACACCACAAACTACTTCCCTCTTTGGGGGTGGCAGAAGCCATTGTCCCTGCCTCCTGTGTGGCACTCGAGATGTGTGTGCGCCTGCGCTCTGTTTCATACTGGCATGCGCGTGCGCACACACTGGCGGAGTGATGTGCGGAAGGCAGGGGCGGTGGCGGACTAAAATTGTGTTGCTATGCCAAAGTAGACTAATACACTGAATATTCACAATCCTGGGTCTTGGGCCACTTTTAACAGACACGTTTCCTGGTCCATTGTCTCAGCTGGTTTGCTAATGTACATTAACATCACAAACCACACTACAGTGCTAGCCAACTGGCAAGCACCCCTATGTTTCTGGCCACACCATGATGTGTGCTAGCAATAGTTAATTTACGTGAAGTAGTTAGGGCAAACACATGTTGCACACTGGTAACATTAGCCATTAAATTGTTAATGAGTCATTTACATTGCAATGTAAAGGTTAGTGCCAGATTTTCATAATGGATACATGTGGCAACCATAAACACTTCACATTAACTAATGGACCAGGAATATAGCAAATATCGTTTAACATGTATGTAAAGAAGTGTTTGTTTTTGGAGGTAAGACTCAATAACCAGATTGATGTCCAAACTTCGGGTGTCATAGCTCCACTAAATGTTGTTTTGTATTTTGTTTTTTTATGGACAGATGTCGCTACGCAGACGGAGGCAGAATTCCTCCTCCCCACACCAGCTCCAGGGACGGCCAGCAGCATGGGCCACCGCCACAGCTGCGATGGTGAGTACATCCAAATTAATATGGGTAAATACTTTGTAAACATTTCTCTTCTAGTTACATTTGTAGAAATTTGTAATGTACCAATGTGTGAATATCACACACATCTAGGTTAAATGTGTTTGGTCAATAATCCAACATGCCAGTCACCATCCTTGATAGTTGCCTCACATTCTTGTTACGGACACATACGGACTATTTGTGGCGTATAGACAACCAAATGGGGCTGATTAGGTGTTTACCAATAACATTATAGGGCAAACTTCCATCATCGTTAGGCACTGATGTTTGGCTTGGACTAAAGACCTAAATGTCCTTACTTGGCCATAAACATTATTACATTTGCAAGAGTTAACCTGGCCCAACACCAAGGGTGTTTAATGTGCATTAAACATTTAATTTGCCAACAACTAACAACTAACACCCCGCGGAACATACGATAAGTGCAGGTACTGCGGGTCCAACCCACCAAGCAAACCCCTAATTATCGGAACTTATCTTCCGCTGGCTCCAGCGCAACACTCCAGACGTGCATTTTTCCCCCCTGGGCCTCTGTGAATGGCCGCCGGGTCCCCATGAGCAGCCAGAGAGTGACATGCGTGAAGAGGGGGTGGAAGAGGAGTGTACATTCCTGTTCCCTGCATAGACGTTAGCGTGCGTTTTTTGTGCCAAGCACGTTGGAGCATGGAGAGGTGAGTGGCTATGGATTACTGTGTGTATACACACATCAGGGGAAAAACAGATCTGTGAGAAACAACAAAGTGGGCCAAAACCCATGATAAACTATATTGTGGGTGTTGGTCCACTTTAAGAGTAAAGGTATGTGGTCCTAACATGTTTTCAAGCCAATATTAAAACTTTATTTTAAAATGTTAGGGGCACATTGTTCACCAATGTTAATGTGAGTGTTAGCAAGTTAGAAACACTGACATTACATTGCTACATCTGTGTATGTTGAGTTCCCAATCAAATTCTAATATATTATTTTTTATCACATCTCTACAGCTTGTATACGCCAGCATCGCAGACTGTGGCGGGCCTTCCGACAGATGAAAGGGATGCTGCTGGCCATGAAGAGGCGTCGGAGACGTTAGGGTGGGGGGGATGGCTGCCCTGGCCATGTTTTATTGGCTTTGTTGGCCTATGTTGGCCGTGTTGGCCCAATTTGTATAAATACATTTATATTTACCAATAACTGTGTTGTTCCTTGACCAGCATAGGTTTAGATTTCAAAAAACCATTATGTCTAAAATTAGGCAGCCATTTTGAGCCAGTACATGTTTACACCATAGTAAGCAATGTTAACTAATGTGGCACATAAATGGTGGCATAATATTAGAGATGATTGAGCAAATCAGCCATGACTGTGTATTTAGCTTTCACATGTATGGATAAACACAAATTAGAGGTGGGTTTCAAAAATATATTTACATAAATCATAAGAAAAAGGTTTACAAATTAATATTCTTGGCTGGGTGGCCGGGGAGGTTGGGAGTCATTGCTAGGGGCGGTGTTGGGGGACAACAGTGCAGTAAAAAATATAGACTGCTGTTGTATGAGCTGTTGTAGCAACAACAAAGTTTGGTCCTGCCGCTGTATTGCCTCTGCCTGGCGCTGTATTGCTTCTTCCTGGCGCTGTACAGATTGCTCGATAACATTTGCAAGGCGACCAAGGTCCTGGTTCTGTTGTAGGTTTTGCCTTAACTGGTCCACCTGGCGCTGCAGGCCCTCATTTTGTTGCTGACACATCAGCACCTGATTTTCCAACGCCGCAATGCGCTCATTAGTTCCATCACGCGGCTGTTGGCGACTGTAGTCCTCCAGCATCCGGACCCCTAGTTGGTAGAAATCGGCACTGGTTGGTGCCACACCTCCTCTTGCTGTGGTTGGAGGCTAAACAAATAGTAAACCACATTTTAGTCAAACGGAACAAATGCAGTTATGCCCCTCCCAAAAGTTACCATAAACACTCACTAGACAACTTACCCTTGTCTGAGCCTCTGAAGCTTGGCCACATGGGACTTGGGAAGAGGTCCCAGCTTGGGGTTCTGGTTCCGCCTCCTGCCAAAACAACAATGAAAGGAAATGTTACATGTTGCTTCTTCCACTACCCACGAATATGCCAATGGGTTTCGAGGTCGTCTACATCAGCCATGTTACCTGCGTGTCCTCCGGCCCAGGTAGGCTCGAGGTATCGCTGCCAGAGAGTCGCAATTCAACATCCGAGATGTCGGGCAAGTTGGCATATGCTAAACAGGAAAATCAGGTTAGTAGGTCTGTGGGCCAAACTCTAATGTAACCTGGTTAGGCTATCGAGGCCATACCTCTAAAAAGTTTAAAAATACACACTAGACCAAAGGTCTCTGTTAAACTCAGATTGTTAACATGTATGTTACAGGACTAAGACGCACTAATTTCTGCAAATCTCATCATAAACATTGCTTAAATTAAACATACCCGCAATATCCCAGATGTCTGGAGTGGGGTCCTCACTCGAGCTTGGACCTTGAAAATACATGTGGACACACAAGTTGCCAGAAGCAAGTGGCACAACATTAGAGCCAAAATACAGACTAGAGCAAGGCAAAACCACTTACCCTCATCTCTGGCAGCTGGAACTTGAGGGGCCCTTTCTGGACAGCCACTTCCGATATTCGGGTCAACTAAAAAAAAAAAAAAATGTGTCTAAATAATCAGCAAACTACTACAGGGAATGTTTGGCTAAAAATATGTCCGCAAAGATACATTGCTATCACTCAAATAACTAAGAGACTGACCCTGGGGAGGCAACCAGCACTCCCAAGAGGCATCTTCAAGTTTACCAAGCAAACATGTAGCTTAGTAGACTAACCAAATTGAACCAGTGTAACCTAAACAGCAGAAAGGATACATTATGTATTGCTCTACACACCAACAGGGTCCTGTTGACCGGCAACATCGGAAGTGGGGTCCAAAGATGAACCAGTCACTTGGCCTACCAAGAAAAAAGACAAATGAGACATATGCACTTGAGTCAAAGTGGATCAAGCAAGGTGAACACATGCACTTACCGACATCCAAAGAGTAGGTGGGATCCGGAGGAGATGCTGGGGCCAAGGGCATGGGAGCTAGGCCAAAATAAAACCAACATTGAGCCATAGCTAATGTGCGTAGCAAAAAACAACATGCATTAAGGTGTGTGAGCAGCTCTTTCACTAATATTGACTAATCAAGCCAAGTGTGGCTCACACATTGATATGCCGATATATGGCTACACATCTCTGGCATCCTACATATCTACACATGTTAGGGCCTTGTTAGTTACTGGCTGTGAGTGTTACAGTGGGCGTGCAATTAGGCCGCACGCACATATTATTAATAGTCAACAGGGCAAACCTTTATTGCTTGAGCTGCTCCCACACCCATTTGTTTAGAAAAAAACCAGCAAACAAATTATGGGTAAATACCTTCAATGGCAGACTGGGGTAGCCTTGAGGTTGCTGGAAGGGCAGGAGCTTGGGTGTCCGGAGCCACATCCCGGACAGCAGCATGTGCACCTATGCATAAAGCAACAGACAGAAAAGTTACAAATGTTTGAGCTATAATGTAATACTTCACAGGTCCTACAGTTAGTTGGTCAAAATGTAAAAATGCTAATCACAGACATTAACATTAGGTTATTGTAAAAGCCAGAAAATATGTACCTTCAGCCCAACCGGTGGTGTCATCCCCAGGATCCACACCCTGCAGCCGAGCCAGTGGGATTTTGGCCTTCAGCATCTCCTCATACGGCCTGTAGGTACTCTTTGGAGCCTGGATGAACCCACTGTCCACATCAAGATCGTGATTCATCTTTTTCATAAGGGCCCCTCGCAAAGTGTAGAAGCGTTTCCTGCAGGATGGGCCACTACGTGGGTGTTGAGCTGTGCTACTAAGCTCCACACCAATGGCATCCCACAGTTTGCTTCTTTCTTGTTTGCCTATGGACTTGCTTTGGGAGCCAAATATCAGCTCCCATTTCGCAAGTGTCAGGCGCACAAGATGATTATTCTCAGCCAAATTAAATTCAGGCTCCCTCTTGGCACCTGGGCGCTTAGCCTGGGGTGCTGCCCCACCTTCAGGCTGTGCCCTTTTCCGTAAGGGAGGTCTGCGCACAGCACCCACCAAACTCCTACTCGGGCCTGCTGTGGCCGGCAGATGTCCTGTATTTGGCTCCATCCTGTAGCTGCACACACACACAAATCAACACCCCACAAGCACGCATGCACACTACAGAATGGCATCGCAATCTCTTAGGCTTGGGCAGGTTTTATGTGCTCTAACAGCCAATCCAAAAGCAGCCCACTTAATTGATTCACACATACAGCCCAGTTCCTTCTAGGCACACCTCCACTGCACTGACAGAAGCATGTGTGTTAGCCAATTAACTCATTACAGACCTCATTAAACAAACAACACACACCCAAATCCAACAATGGACTGATGTATCTGCAACCCTTGTGACATGTGCTTAGCCTAACGGCTATTTAAAAAAACAACAGCTTCACTTTCATTGGTCCCCACCTGATTTTTGGCCCATGTCCGTTAATGCACGCAAGTTACGGCTCAAGTACGCTAGTAGCGCTACTAGCGTGCGCGTGCGCACTCTGTTTTACGCACACCTGGGTCGGCTAATTGGCGCCCGGAAATAGCAGAGCGACGCAAAAGGCGGCAAAGCGGACCTGTCACTTTTGAAAATGAAGTATAAAAGGAAGGAATGTTCTAGCTTCTGCTATTCTTACACTGTGGCAAAGGCTGTGGTGTGGTGCTGTGCTCGCTTCCCTTAGCTCATTTGAGCCTCTGTCTGGTTTCTGTCCTCACTCTCTGTGGCTTGTTGGGTGATTTCTGACATCAGTGCTGTTTCTTTAGGAGCTTGGTTTGGGTGGCATCTGCAAATATTGTGTAGCATACAGCAAGTGAGGCTTGATTTTGGGGCCTTTTGTGGGCTGTGCAGCAACTCCCCTCTTGGTTGTGCTTAACTTAGAAAGCTGGTTTTCAGCAGGCTGGTGGTTTGGACCACTATAGTTCTGGTTTTGTGGTGAGCTGCATTGTAGCGGGTGTGTGTAGTGTGATTGTTTGTGTGTGTGTGGTGTGTTAGTGGTTTTTTTTGTTTATTTTTGTTTTTGTATATATCTTTAGTGTGTGTGATGGATAAGAGGGTGATGTATGGTGTCTGGGTGGATGGATGTATGTGTATGCTGAAAGAGCAGGAGGAAAGGGAGCGGGGTGTTGTGAGGCTTAGGGCACCCCGCTCCTTTGCAATCCGCCTTTCAGTATGGGACTTAAGTGACGAGCAGATCAGGAGCCGCTTCCGTCTGAATCGTGCTGCACTACAGTCCCTATATGATCAGATTAAGACCAAAATCGAGCCATCCACCAAACGCACTCACTCCATTCCAGGCATAGTACGCCTGTGTGCCACTCTTAATGTTTTGGCACGAGGGACCTTCCAGGCAACCTCAGCCCTCCTCAGCGGGATAAGCCAGGCTACTATGAGCCGCATCCTAATCCAGGTAGTTCTGGCAATTTGTGATTTAATCCCAATTTACATCAAGTTTCCTGAGGATGAGGAAGAGGTTGCCAAAATAAAACATGCTTTCTATCTGATGGGAGGGATCCCGAATGTGCTAGGGTGCGTTGATGGTACACATATCCCTTTCCGCCCTCCCCGTGCACAGGAGCTGTCCTACAGAAACAGGAAGCAGTTCCATTCATTTAATATCATGGTGGTCTGTGACCCAGACATGAGGCTGCGGGCGGTGAGATCGGGGTTCCCCGGCTCATGCCACGATTCTTACGTCTTGCAGCGGACAGTCCTGTGCCGGAAGTTTGATAACAACGAAATGCCAGCTGGCTGGCTACTGGGTAATAAATTAACCATGTCTATGTATTTTGCTAATATGTGGCCTAGTAAGGCAATTTTAACCAAACTACCACCCAAAAACATGTACTAGTACTAATTGCTGTCTCTCTCCTTGTGTTTTTTCTACAGCGGACAAGGGATATGGGCAGAGAACGTGGGTCATGACTCCGGTCAGGAACCCACGGACCTCTGCCCATGAACGCTACAATGCAGCGCATCGCAAGACCAGAAGCATTGTGGAAAGAACCATCGGCCTGCTGAAAGCACGCTTTCTCTGTTTGGCATGGCCAGGAGGAGAGATGCTCTACAGCCCACAGAAGGTTTCCAAAATCATCCTTGCCTGCTGTGTGTTACACAATATCTGTATATGTCACCGAATCCAAGCCCCCGAGGAGACAGCACTGGTGCCAGAAATCCCCAACCTGCCCGCAGATAGAAGTGAGGACACCCAGACTGGCGATGAGCTAAGGGAAAGGCTGATCACTTCTTATTTTGCGGTAAGCTAACTACCCTTCACTCTAATGCAAGTACTGCACTACTGTTTAAATGTCTTTGACCTCCCATCCAAAAGAGCAAACAAACGCACTAAGGGGGGTTTAAGATGACCCAAACCACTCTAAGGGGGGTTTAAGATGACCCAAACCACTCTAAGGGGGGGTGTAAGATGACCCAAACCACTCTAAGGGGGGGTGTAAGATGACCCAAACAACTATAAGGGGGGTTTAAGATGACCCAAACCACTCTAAGGGGGGTTTAAGATGACCCAAACCACTCTAAGGGGGGGTGTAAGATGACCCAAACCACTCTAAGGGGGGGTGTAAGATGACCCAAACAACTCTAAGGGGGGTTTAAGATGACCCAAACCACTCTAAGGGGGGGTGTAAGATGACCCAAACAACTCTAAGGGGGGTTTAAGATGACCCAAACCACTCTAAGGGGGGGTGTAAGATGACCCAAACCACTCTAAGGGGGGGGTGTAAGATGACCCAAACAACTCTAAGGGGGGTTTAAGATGACCAAAACCACTCTAAGGGGGGGGTGTAAGATGACCCAAACCACTCTAAGGGGGGTGTAAGACGCCAATGTTGGTTATCAAGTTATGCATTTTTTTTAAAGAAAACACAAAACAACTATAAAGATATATACTAACTGCACTTTTCTTATTTTTTCAGGCACAAAGAGATGCACCATGATCCCTACATTCCTTTTCAAACCCTTTCCTGGACTTTACTTTTCTTTTGCATTTCTGCTGGACTTTTCATTTTCTATTTCATTTCTGTTTTATTATTAATTTTTGGTTAGAGAAAAAATTAAAAAAAAATTAGATATATACATGTGGCTATGTGTTTAATTCTGTTGTAAGTTTCCTTTTCATTCTAATTCCTATTTTCATTTTCCTTTTTTTTCTCTGTTCTGTTTTTAATTTCCTTTTCTTTCTCTGTTCTGTTTTTATTTTCCTTTTCTATTTTCCTTTTCTTTCTCTGTTCTGTTTTTATTTTCCTTTTCTTTCTCTGTTCTGTTTTTATTTTCCTTTTCTTTCTCTGTTCTGTTTTTATTTTCCTTTTCTTTCTCTGTTCTGTTTTTATTTTCCTTTTCTTTCTCTGTTCTGTTTTTATTTTCCTTTTCTTTCTCATTGGTGATTTAATTGTATTTCCTTTTTATGTAACAAATAAAATAAAAAAAAAATTGTGGCTATGTGTTTAATTATGTTTTATTTTCCATTTATATTCGAAGATCTGGTAGAATTTAATTTCCTTTTCAACACAAAATAAAAAATGTTTACATTTTAAAACAAATGTGGCAATGTGTTTTATTCAGAAGGTACTGGATGGCCAGGACACAGCAAAGCTAACAGGCGCTGTGTAGAATAGCGTGGTCACACTGACTGACAGCGCCTACAAAGCTGAGGGCCAACATCATATTCAGCAATGTAGGCGTTGTTCGCAACAACGCCAGGTAGCGACTGAGGAGGCCTGCTATAGCGAATCGCTAACGCCCGCGGCTGACGCTAGCGGCGCTCATAGCGCCATACTTCAGTCGCTCATCTGTCGCTACCTGGCGCTATTGATGAATCGGCCTCTTTGATCATACAGCGTCTGGAGCTCTATGCTATAGCGGCCAGATTTAGAGCTGCAACGTTGTGTGTGTTTCCTTTTTTGATAAATATGGTGTGGTGCGCCGTCAGTCGGTCGCATTGAGCTGGCGCTACCTCTCGCTCCCTGCAGTGCTGTACTGGTGTTAGAGCGCCCAACATACATCACATTCATCAATGCGGGCCAGATTACTTGAGTGACTGAGGCACTCTGTTACAGGGCCGATACCCACCTTCAGCGTCTACTAGTGGTCGCTCTAAGTGCCGCTATACAGACGCTCATCTGCCGATACCTGACGTTAGTAATGAATCAGCCTCAAAGTATAGTGGACCCTCGTATGTTTCTGGATTGCATACACAAAGACACTTGATGCACCCAAGTGTAACGTGTTCTGTGCTAGCAGGAGGGGACATTTGTCACAATGAACGCAAACAAAAATGGGGTGTTGGCCCTAATAAATGCTCCCCCACTCAAAGCCTTCACAAGTGAAATAGTTCTAAATATATACTGTTTATTCAATACCACACAATACAAACACAATACACATAACATGACACTGTACCACTCCATGTGGAAACAATTATATAGAGCAAAGGTCCACAATAAACCTAATGTTATATCCCAAATAACAGTGCCTAAAATAACCAGTGCCACATGTTTAAATACAAACCTCTATTAATATCCAAAATGATACAGTGCATAAAAAAGTGTCTAGTGCTATTATATTGAAAATAACTGAATCAATAACCTAGTCAAGAATTTGTCTCAAAATAATGCCAATAGTGCAATAAAATTGCCCCTAGAGCACAATACAACAGTGACACTATGAACCCCCCCCACCCGAAAAAATATATAACACCAAGATATTGATCAAACTGGCAAAAGGCACCTTCAAATCTGACCACCGCTCAAATGCATGGTAATAGGATGACCCCCTCCAGAACATTCACCTCCAATGTGTTATGTGGCCTTCACAGCCACTGCATCGGGAAGTATTGCTATTTCCTGGATTGCATGATGACACCATCAAACCACCATTGCCTCCATACTATTCACACACTATACTGTCTGCTTATTGCATTAACATATAGCCCCCTGAGACTCCACCCAAACTGATCTAGTTGCCTGCCAGATTATTCAGTTTGATCACAGGTCTGAAATAACCTCAAATAATTGTTTGTATAATTTTGTAGCTTCAGTTCAATTTACCATCAAAGCCATGTACCATGCTTGCAGCTGTCTTTTTTAAAGCGCCAAAATACATCAGTGCTTTCAGATACATTAGAGTTACTTGACAATAAAAATATTAACACATTGTGAATGTGGAAATTACTGTATTTTTATATATTTTATAATATATATATATATATATATATATATATATATATATATATATATATAAAAATATATTTCATATTATAAGCTGAACCCGACCATAAGACACACCTAGGCTTTAGAGGAGGAAAATAAGAAAAATACATTTTCTGAACCAAATGGTGTGGTTAAATACCCTCCTCCCAGAGCAGATAGTGTGCAGACTCCCCCCAAAAAAGGCAGTGTGCAGCCCCCCACAAAAACAGCATGCAGGATAACCTCACGTCACCCTATAACAGGCAGTGTGCAGAATCCCCCAATCACCCCATAAAAGGCAGTATGCAGATTTCCCCCAATCACCCCAGGAATTATAGACACTGAATTCTATAACCCTTTTTTTGAAAGTTGGTAGATTAGGTCTTCTTTTAATATTTTCTGTTGATAATTGCCCTTATTTAAGAAGAAAAGTTGATTCTCTATGTTACAGCGCTTTTCTTTGTACGTACATATTTGTACAGTATGAGGTATTAGAAGGCTAATATCCGCTAGTTACTAAGAAATGACTAGTATTGTGTATGTCAATCCTATTTCTGGAGGAGGAATTTACCTAAAAGATTACCTCAAACATTTATAAGGCTGGACCCGGTTTTCTCTCCTCCACATTTGTATTATTATTCTTTAATAATATTGCACAATTTTCTTCCAAAGAACAAGACAGATAAGGTAAAAACACACAGTACAGAAACTATTACAAACTAGATGCTACATAGTTAAGAGCAGAGCCTTGCCCTTTTGAGATTACAGTCTAAAGAATAAGGTGGGGACAAAGGGGAGGCATCTCAAGGTTAATTTCACTTTCGATGGTATTTTGAAGTTTTCATTATCGTGTGCCAAAATTATGTTCTCAAGGTGCTGAACCTATTTATTTTTTCTTTTCTATGCCTTTGCAACTCTTTTATAAAAGAAGGGATATACAACTACTAAAACACAGTGTGAGACTGCACCGGAAACCTTATCACTAACAGGAATGCAGTGTGCACATGTGGGTGACAAAAACTCTGTAAATACAATATGGGGAAGGTCCCACTCCTTCCCTGACCCCCACCGAAATATGGCACCACTGCTTATATTATAAGCATATGTATTTATTGATAATCAAGTCACATAACTACAAACACTAAACATCAATTAAAAACACTAAAGACACAAGGGTCCCGCCTTCCCACCGAACCTGCCCCGACCGTACTAGCCTCGCCCTGCCGTCTGGGCAGCCAGCCTCCGGCCATTGGTTGTGTCCCGCCTTCCCCGCCTCAGCCTGTAATCCCCCCGAACCTGCCCCGACCGTACCAGCCCTGCCCTGCCGTCTGGGCGGCCAGCCTCCAGCCATTGGTTGTGTCCCACCTTCCCCGCCTCAGCCTGTAATCCCCCTGAACCTGCCCTGACCGTACCAGCCCCGCCCTGCTGCCTGGGCGGCCAGCCTTCGGCCGTTGGTTTTTCTGCAGGGCCGGTGCGAGCCCACCTGCTCACCATTGTCTACCACGTGACTAGGGGCGGCTGGGTTCATCACTCCCTCAGAGACAAGTGAAAGGTACTGTAGAAGTGGGCAGGGATTCGGGGACCTGTCACGATTGCATTGTGTTTGTAGTATTTTTATTTTTTAAAAAACATATATTTTTGGAAAAAATAGATCCCCATTTGGAATGCCATGGGGGGGATCCTCCAGATCACCCATAGACACTCACCTCTTCCCGGTCCAACGGCGCATGTGCAGGCTATGGTGCAATGAGAGCCGCCAGCTAGAGATGAGCGAACTTTTCAAAAATTCGATTCGACTCATTCGCCGAATTTTCCGACAAAAATCGCTTCAACCCGAATTTATTCGCGATGAATCGCTATTAAAAACAGCTATTTCTGAGCCTCCTAGAGCCTCAATAGGGTTGTAAACCATTCTGCCTTGCTGTAACACACATAGGATGAGTGCTGGGTTAGTGAAATAATACTGTAAATAATTATCACATGCAGGTCAGAGGCATCGCTAATAGAATCGCAGAGCAGCACAATTGCAGAGAGTTGAAGTGGCATCACTATGAGGGGCCCCTATAGTGTCTGAAAAACACACCCTGGAGCTGGCAGCAGCAGGAGCCCAAAAAGTAGCTGAATCACACCCTGGAGTTGCAAGCTGCAGCAGCAGCAGCTGCAGGAGCCCAAACATTGCTTTAAAGAGACACTGGAGTTGGCTGCAGGAGCCCAAAAATTGGATGAATCACACCCTGGAGTTGCAAGCAGCAGGAGCAAAAACATTGCTTTAAAGAGACACTGGATTTGGCTGCAGGAGCCCAAAAATTGGATGAATCACACCCTGGAGTTGCAAGCAACAGCAGGAGCCCAAACATTGCTTTAAAGAGACACTGAAGTTGGCTGCAGGAACCCAAAAATTGGACTAAAGACACCCTGGAGTTGCAAGCAGCAGCAGCAGGAGCACAAACATAGCTTGAAAGAGACACTGGAGTTGGCAGCAGGAGCACAACAATTGGATGAATCACACCCTGGAGTTGCAAGCAGCAGCAGCAGCAGCCCAAACATTGCTTTAAAGAGACACTGGAGTTGGCTGCATGAGCACAAAAATTGGATGAATCACACCCTGGAGTTGCAAGCAGCAGCAGCACAAACATAGCTTGAAAGAGACACTGGAGTTGCCTGCAGGAGCCCAAAAATTGGATGAAAGGCACACCCTGAAGTTGCAAGCAGCAGCAGGAGGAGCTTGAAAGAGACACTGAAGTGTGGCCAGGGTCCCAATGTTGGACCCACAGCCCTGCGTCAACATTTGCAGCGTCACCATATAGCTGCCTGGTAGAGTTGGCTCCATAGTGGTGGTCCAGCCTGCTGCATTACCCAGTGGCACACCACTCTCTGTTCCAGCCAGCCAAGGCTCCACCACCTCCTGTGTGTCATACCCATCCTCTGTCGCTCCAGATGCTCCTCCTCCTCTTAACCCGAGTCAGTCATTCCGCCTGCAATCCATTGCCAAGCCATGTCCAAGAGACAACAGTATGCCCACTCATCCAACGTGCAGAAGCTAAATCTGCTCCTGTATAAGTTGCTGGTGCTGCAGTCCCTCCCTTTTGAGTTGGTGGACCTTTCAGAGAACTGATGGCTTGTGCCGAGCCGAGGTGGAGAGTCCCATGCTGTCATTTATTTGCGAAGAAGGCAGTACCAGCCCTGTACAATTTTGTTGAACAGAAGGTGGGGCAGTCCTTTAGCCTGTCAGTGTGTACCAAAGTGCAAAGCAGTGCCTACGTCTGGAGCTGTAACTATGGTCAGGGACAATAAATATCATTTTAGGACCACTGGGTGATTGTGGTTCCTGCACAACTACAAAAGCAACTTGGACAGGTCCCTCCACTGTGGCCTCCACGCTCCTAGGCCTTTGTGCCTGTGACAGTGCACTTGCACTTAGCAATGGTGTCACAGAGAAAAGTGGCAAATTGTCAATTACATATTAATAGTTAACATTTATTTTATTTGAACATATTTATAATAATAACATATAATAACATATAACATAGCAACAATAACATATAACATAATAACAGTAACATATAAAATGTTAATTTTGTTATTTTTTTGTTAATTTTGTATATATTTTTTTTTTATATTTTGTATTTTTTTTTAATATTTTGTATTTTTTAGAAACACACACACACACACACACATATATATATATATATATATATATATATATATATTTTTTTTTTTTTTTTATATATATATATATATATATATTTTTTTTTATATTTTTTCCATTGCCTTCTAATATTTTGTGAATTTTTGTACACATTTTTTTTTCATTTTGTAATTTTTTTTTTTACTTCTATTTATAAATATTTTTTTTTTATTTTTTTTCCCAGTGCCCTTTCAGCCTACCATGTGTGCAGGACACGGCGGTTCCACGCTGTTCTTCACATGGTTTGCCTTGAGCCACACATGGGAGGAACTGCTAAAAATTAGTACTCAATACATGAAATCATGGCTTACTCCACAAAAACTGCAAATGGGACCCATGGTGACTGACACTGGGAAGAACATCTTGTCTGCACTGCGACAACGAAGCCTGAGCCATGCGTCCTGCCATGGCACACGTGTTCAATCTAGTTGTCAAGAGTTTTCATAACAACGGGAAGGAAACTTTGCATGCACTTTAGGCACTCCTACACCACCAAGCACACCCTTCTTGAGCTTCAGCGTCAGAACGGTATCCCCCAACATAGTCTGATTTGCGATTTTTCCACCAGTTGGAATTCCACCCTCCATATGCAGGATCGACTATAGGAACAGAGAAAAGCCATCACGGATTTCTTGATGATCCAAACGGATAGGGGGACTCCCCTGTGTAACTTCAATGTAAACCAGTGGCAGCTCATACGTTACACCTGCCGTTTGCTCGGGCCCTTTGAGGAAGCTACTTTATTAGTCAGTCGCCAGGACTATGAGATGAACGATGAGATTCCACTGCTTAATGTACTACAACACATGTTGGAAACCATGGCTGGTCAGGGCACTGGAGACATGGCACATACATTTCACAGCCACATGAAGCCTGTGGGGGCTGAAGTGGAGGAGGAGGAGGGGGTGGCACAGCGAAGCACAGTTTCGGTTTGACAAAATGACCATTTTATCTAGTCATCTGACAGGAGAGTAGGAGCAGGAGCAGCCAGAGGAGCTAGAGGGTTGTGAGGAAGGCGAGACAGAGGACCCAGACACACCGGGGCAGTTTGCAGTGGAGATGGAGACAGGTAGTCCCTCCGAGTCACTTGCACAAATGGCACGATGCATGCTTATGTGCTGGCGTAGTGACCACAGAATTGTCTCCATTTGTCAGCGGGATGACTTCTGGCTCTCCACCTTATTGGACCCTCGCTTCCGGGACAAAATGGGGCCATTTTTTACACCCACTGAGAGGGAGGACAAACTGACCTACTAAAGAGACATCCTACGTAGTCAGTTGGGCGATGTCTATCTGTGCCATGGTCCATACTCTCGCAGGTCTGACTCGGGGGGACCTCTGCGCTCACCTTCCACTGCCATGGCTGCCGGGGAGGGGTGACAGCAGCAGCAGCTCCATCAGCAGCAGCCTCAGTCTTCAGTCGCTAATGAGTAGCTTTCTACACCCGCATAGTGAGTCTACTCATGAGCAGCAGGAAGACCTGGAGCAGGACCTGAACCAGCAGGTCATGTCATACCTTGACATGACCATGCCAACACACCTTGAGGATCCGCTGGACTTCTGGGAAGCCAAACTTGACTTGTGGCCGCAACTAGCAGAGTTTGCCCTGGAAAAGCTGTCCTGCCCGGCCAGTAGTTGATTTAGATGGCAACTGGGCTGCTCTATATTATGCTGCAAAATGGCAAATTTACCTCACAATATAAGCTATTGCCCCTCAGATTTACACAGGGGCTGCTCTATATTATGCTGCAAAATGGCAAATTTACCTCACAATATAAGCTATTGCCCCTCAAATTTACACAGGGGCTGCTCTATATTATGCTGCAAAATGGCAAATTTACATCACAGTATAAGCTATTGCCCCTCAGATTGACACAGGAGCTGCTCTATATAATGCTACAAAACCAAGAGCGGATTAAACTCACACAATATAACCTATTTCTCAGGTTTATATAGGGACTGCTCTATGTAATGGTGCAAAACCATGAATTTACCTACAATATAAACTATTGCTGCTCCATATAATGGTGCAAAACTGAATTTATCTCACAATATAAACTATTACTCCTCAGGTTTATATAGGGACTGCTGTATATAACAGTGCAAAGCCATGAATTTACCTCATAATATAAACTATTGCCCCTCAGATTTACACAGGGCCTGCTCTATATTATGCTGCAAAATGGAGAATTTACCTCACTATAAAATCTATTACTGCTCTATATAAAAAAAAATAAATAAATAAATAAAAGAGACTGTAGAAGCTTATTTAGTATAACAGATAGGCTGCTAAGTGCAGGTTTGGGATGCCCTGCGGCCTAGTGTTTTGGCAGCAGGACAAAAACCAATTCAAAATGCAATACTTTGATTAAGCTGAGGAAGGATGAACAAGCGTATTTAGTATAATAGATAGGCTACTAAGTGCAGGTTTGGGATGCCCTGCGGCCTGTTTTTTTTTGTTAAAGGCAGACCAAAAACCAATTCAAAATGAAATACTTTGATTCAGCTAAAGAAAGATGAACAAGCGCAATTAGTATAACAGATAGGCTGCTAAGTGCAGGTTTGGGATTCCCTACGGCCTGGCGTTTTTTTTTGTTAAAGGCAGACCAAAAACCAATTCAAAATGCCATACTTTGATTCAGCTGAAGAAGGATGAACAAGCGTATTTAGTATAACAGATAGGCTGCTAAGTGCAGGTTTGGGATGCCCTGTGGCCTGGTGTTTTTTTTGTTAAAGGCAGACCAAAATCCAATTCAAAATGAAATATTTTGATTAAGCTGAGGAAGGATGAACAAGCGTATTTAGTATAACAGATAGGCTGCTAAGTGCAGGTTTGGGATGCCCTGCGGCCTGGTGTTTTTTTTTGTTAAATGCAGACTAAAAACCAATTCAAAATGCAATACTTGGATTAAGCTGAGGAAGGATGAACAAGCGTATTTAGTATAACAGATAGGCTGCTAAGTGCAGGCTTGGGATGCCCTGCGGCCTGGTGTTTTTTTTTGTTAAAGGCAGACCAAAAACCAATTCAAAATGCAATACTTTGATTAAGCTGAGGAAGGATGAACAAGCGTATTTAGTATAACAGATAGGCTGCTAAGTGCAGGTTTGGGATGCCCTGCGGCCTGGTGTTTTTTTTTGTTAAAGACAGACCAAAAACCAATTCAAAATGCAATACTTTGATTAAGCTAAAGAAAGATGAACAAGCGTAATTAGTATAACAGATAGGCTGCTAAGTGCAGGTTTGGGATGCCCTCTGGCCTGGTGTTTTTTTGTTAAAGGCAGACCAAAAACCAATTCAAAATGCAATACTTTGATTCAGCTGAAGAAGTATGAACAAGCATATTTGGTATAACAGATAGGCTGCTAAGTGCAGGTTTGGGATGCCCTGCGGCCTAGTGTTTTTTTTTGTTAAAGGCAGACCAAAAACCAATTCTAAATGAAATACTTTGATTAAGCTGAAGAAGGATGAACAAGCGTATTTAGTATAACAGATAGGCTGCTAAGTGCAGGTTTGGGATGCCCTGCGGCCTAGTGTTTTGACAGCAGGACAAAAAGCAATTCAAAATGCAATACTTTGATTCAGCAGAAAAGGATGAACAAGCGTATTTAGTATAACAGATAGGCTGCTAAGTGCAGGTTTGGGATGCCCTGCGGCCTAGTGTTTTGACAGCAGGACAAAAAGCAATTCAAAATGCAATACTTTGATAAAGCTGAAGAAGGATGAACAAGCGTATTTAGTATAACAGATAGGCTGCTAAGTGCAGGTTTGGGATGCCCTGCGGCCTGGTGTTTTTTTTGTTAAAGGCAGACCAGAAACCAATTCAAAATGCAATACTTTGATTCAACTGAAGAAGTATGAACAAGCATATTTGGTATAACAGATAGGCTGCTAAGTGCAGGTTTGGGATGCCCTGCGGCCTGGTGTTTTTTTTTTGTTAAAGGCAGACCAGAAACCAATTCTAAATGAAATACTTTGATTAAGCTGAGGAAGGATGAACAAGCGTATTTAGTATAACAGATAGGCTGCTAAGTGCAGGTTTGGGATGCCCTGCGGCCTAGTGTTTTGACAGCAGGACAAAAAGCAATTCAAAATGCAATACTTTGATTCAGCAGAAAAGGATGAACAAGCGTATTTAGTATAACAGATAGGCTGCTAAGTGCAGGTTTGGGATGCCCTGCGGCCTAGTGTTTTGACAGCAGGACAAAAAGCACTTCAAAATGCAATACTTTGATTAAGCTGAGGAAGGATGAACAAGTGTATTAAGTATAACAGATAGGCTGCTAAGTACAGGTTTGGGATGCCCTGCGGCCTAGTGTTTTGGCAGCAGGACAAAAACAATTCAAAATGCAATACTTTTTTTTACTGTTTTTTTGTTAAAGGCAGACCAAAAAAATACCATTTTGTGAATACTCACCAGTAAAATGGTTATTATTGGTGTGTCACACACACCCCGCTTCCTGTAGTAATAACGTTCGGGTAAACCATCTCCAGATGTCATTGCAGAGAGAGAGATCTTGAAACTGGCCCCTCCCAGTCTATATATATACCTGGGACCTCCCACTTAATCCCCAGTGTAATTGAAAAGCAGTAAGACAAGGTACCAGAAAAATTAACCCTCAATAAACATATAGCTTCACCAAATAGAGAAAACCAGGATACTAAAAAGGGCGGGTGAAGCGGGGTGTGTGTGACACACCAATAATAACCATTTTACTGGTGAGTATTCACAAAATGGTATTATTCTTTGTGTGTCACACACACCCCGCTTCCTGTAGTAATAACGTTCGGGACATCCAAAAGCAGTGTCCCTAAAGGGTGGGTATCCAGCAGGAAGATGAAGCATAACTCAAACCACTGCAGTTTGCAGAACCTTGCGGCCAAACACAGCATCCGCTGAGGCTTGCACATTAACCTTGTAAAACTTTGTAAAAGTATGAACCGAAGACCAAGTAGCCGCCTTACAAACTTGTTCAACAGAAGCCTGGTGCTGAAAAGCCCAGGACGCACCAATAGCACGAGTAGAATGAGCAGTGATACGGAAGGGAGGAACTTTTCCCTTAGCCGTATAGGCGCCAATAATGGCTTGACGAATCCATTTACTAATGGAAGATTTAGCTGGGGCCAAACCCTTCCTAGGCCCACACGGTAGAATGAAAAAGGCATCAGTCTTACGGAAAGAAGACGTAGCACGCAAATAAAAATGAACACAGCGAACAACATCCAAACAGAGCAAAACCTTCTCCTTGTCATTCTTGGGTTTAGGACACAAGGAGGGAAGAACAATGTCCTGATTCAGATGGAATGCAGAAACAACCTTAGGAAGAAAATCCGATTTGAACCGAAATACCACCTTATCTTGATGTTTCTCAAGGTAGGGCGCCTGAATGGACAAGGCCGCCAACTCAGAGACACGCTGAACCGAAGTGATAGCCACAAGAAAGACTACCTTCTGAGTCAAAGTGGAAAGAGCAATATCCGACAAAGGCTCAAAAGGAGGAGCCTGAAGAGCAGACAGAACTAAATTCAGATCCCAAACAGGTAGCAACGCCTTCCTAGGAGGCCGCAGATGCGTAACCCCCTGGAAAAAAGTCTTGACCAACGGATGAAGCGCAAAAGCCTTTTGAACGAAAATAGACAAGGCAGAAACTTGCCCCTTTAAGGTACTAAGCTGGAGACCAGCATCCAATCCAGATTGAAGAAAATCCAGAATTCTGGAAACAGAAAAGACTCTGCAGGGCAAAGATCTAGCCTCACACCAATCGATGTAAGAAGGAAGACCTCTTTCGAGCACAGATAAGAGTCTTAATAACTGAATCAGAAAGACCCTCCTCCTTTAAGATGGAGGTTTCAGCAGCCAAGCCGTCAAAGCCATCGTTGGTAAATTGGGGTAACGCAGCCGACCCTGAGTGAGAAGATCCGGCCGCAGAGGAAGCTCGAACTGATCCACTGCCATCCGAACGACGTCCGCGAACCACATTCTTCTTGGCCACCTTGGAGCCACGAGAATGGCGGGGACCTTTTCCAGAATCAACTTTCTTAACACTCTTCCTAGCAAGGGAATCGGAGGGAACAGATACAGGAACCCCAGTTTCCCCCAGCTCAGAGACATGGCATCCACCGCCAGAGCCAGAGGATCCTGAGACATTGATACAAAAGTCGGAAGTTTGTAATTGTGACGAGAGGCAAACAGGTCCACCTCCGGTGTTCCCCACTGAAGACACAGAGCCTGAAAAACCTGAGGATGGAGAGACCATTCCCCCAGACGGGAGGAGCATCTGCTTAGAAGGTCCGCTTCCGTGTTTTCCACCCCCGGAATGTAAACTGCCGACAGGCAAGGAACATGAGCCTCCACCCAGGTCAGAATCAGGGAAACCTCTCTGAGAGCTCCCAGACTGCGAGTCCCTCCCTGATGATTGATGTAGGCAACCGCCATCCTGTTGTCTGAACGCACCTGAACCGGAAGGCCCCGGACATGGTGAGTCAGAAGAGAAAGAACCAGACGGATAGCTCTCAGCTCCAGAACATTGATGGGCAAGTGAGCCTCTCAAGGACCCCACTGCCCCTGGAACTGAAGATCCTTCCAGAATCCCCCCCAACCCGAAAGGCTGGCGTCCGTGGTGACAGTCTCCCATAGAGGAGTCAGAAAGGGCTTGCCCTTCAGGAGATTGTTCGAAACCAACCACCACTGAAGAGACTGCCGGACCCGGGAGGACAACTGGAAGGGTTGGTCCAATGAAAGTGGACAACGGTCCCAAGACGCCAACAGATGCATCTGAAGCGTCCGAGTGTGAAAATGAGCAAAGGGAACTGCCTCGAAGGAGGCTACCATCAACCCCACCAGCCTCATCCCCAGACGGATGGACGGTCGAGGATTGGAGAGAAGAAGCCGAACCAAATCCTGAATCAAACGTATCTTCGACTGAGGTAGAAAAACACTGTGCTGACAAGAGTCTATTGTCATCCCCAAGAAGGACACCACCCTGGCCGGAGTCAGGGAGGACTTGGGATATTGATTACCCAACCGAAGCTTTCCAGCGTAGAAACCACCATGCTGGTGTCCTTCTCCGCTTGATTGAAGGAAGGAGCCATGATGAGAAGGTCGTCCAGGTAAGGCAAAATTCGAATGCCTTGAGTTCTGAGAATGGCCATCACCCCTGCTAGAACCTTGGTGAACACCCTTGGCGCCAAGGTAAGACCAAACGGAACGCCACAAATTGAAAATGCCGATCCTCTACCATGAAGCGCAGAAAACGCTGATGGACCGGGCAGATGGGAACATGCAGATAAGCATCCTTTATGTCTATGGACGTCATGAAGTCCCCCTGCCGAAGAGATGTGATGGCCGAGCGCAGAGTTTCCATGCGAAACTTCCGTGGACAAATGAACCTGTTGAGGAACTTCAGATCCAGGATAGGGCGCACCGATCTGTCCCTCTTGGGCACCGTGAAAAGATTGGAATAGAAACCGAGACCCAATTCCAAAGTTGGCACTGGATGGATGACCGCCATATCTAGAAGATTCCCTACCGACACTCGGAGTTTTTGGGCGACCAAAGGATCGGTAGGTATTCGGGACCTGAGAAACCTTGAGGGAGTAACCGGACGACACCACCTCCCGAATCCATCTGTCCAGGACCGCCTGGACCCAAGTCTGGGAAAAGTGTCGCAACCGTCCCCCCACCCTCACGGGTGAAGGCGCCCCCTCATTGCTGAGCAGGATTGGACGTGGAGTTAGGCTTAGAGCCCCACGAATGACCGGAACGGCTGCGGCCTCGCCCCCGGTTCCAGCTCGTGCCCCTGGTAGCAGGAAGGGAGGCCCCTCTGCCTGCCCTGGCACCCCGAAAGGAAGGATTGAAAGAAGAGGTTCCTCGAAAAAGACGCCGCGGCTTCCTGCGCTGAGGCAACCTGCCTCCCTTGGTGACTGAATCCAACTTGTCACCAAACAGGCGTAAACCCAGAAAAGGAAGAGCTGTAAGTGATCTTTTAGCACCAACGTCCGCCGTCCATTGACGGAGCCACACTGACCGCCGAATAGCAACCAAAAGAGCAGATGTGCTGCCACACATGGCCATAGCATCATCCTGGGCGGCCAGAACAAAAGAAGACAATTGAAGAGAGGTAAACTCCTCACATTCCGGATCAAGATCCGCTTACACATTTTTGATCAAGGCTTTAAGAGCCAATAGGACAATGGAAGAAGCGCATACCGGACACAAGGTCGAACCGGCACTGATGAAACCATGACGAGCCAGTTGATCGATTCTACGATCCTCAACATCCTTAATTGTAGTAGTGTCTGGTGAATGCAGCACTGAAGAATTAGAGAGCCCCAAAACCGGTGCATCAACGTCTGGGGGTACTGTCCAAAGTTTAACCAATTCCTCCGAAAAGGGATACCTCCTGTCCCAATTAGCCGGGGAGCCAACAAGGCGGGTCGGCTGTTCCCATTCCTTAAGCACAACCCTTGACCAGGGAATGCTAAACGTGGCTTAGGCATCTCAAATAGCTCACCCTTAGGCGGAGGGACCGCCGCCGGTGGATCCAGAGACAAAATTTCAAAAACCTTGGAAAGGATAGAAGGAGTATCACAAGACACCCCAGCAGTCAAATCTGCCGAAGTATCAGTCAACAGGGGAGCATCAATATCATCCAAATCTTCCAAAATTTCCCCTTCTTCAGGCAAAGGACAATCTGACCAGTCTAACACCTCCGCTGCCTCCAAGGCAGGAGTCAGAGAAGGAGAATCAATGTGTCTCCTTTTAGCCGTAGCCTTATGAGCTACCTGTGCAGACAACAACTTCTCAAGAGTGGCCACTCGAGCGCACAACTCAGATTGCGAATCCCCAGCTGTGACAACATCACCCTGGGTCTGGAATAAAAGTGGAGGAGCAGGAGACGACTGAGGTTGCGAAGAGCCAGGAGCCGGAGTACCAGACTGGCGCGCAATATTCTGCTGTGCGCAAGGAACGCACAAAATGACATCATCCCCCGGCAGTGGAACCCCACATCCCCCACACTGCCTAGATTGCCCCGAAGAGCCATTTCCGGTATCATTGGAAGCCTCCATTCGGTGAAACTTTTTTGGAATTCGCAAAGCCCAAGGATTTATGCTATAAGCTACCCGGGATGCCCCTTATTCATTAATTAGAGTCCCGGGAGTGGGAGGATTTTTTATAACCCAAAATAAGACTAGCCAGGTATATCAGACTGGGAGACCCATGCAGCAGGGGTATCCCAAATCTGGAAAGACAGAGAAAACACTGTAAAGATTCATAAATAGACCGCACATGCACACAGAGAAAAAACACAATATTATCCAATAAAAAAACCATATATATATATATATATATATATATATATATATAAATATGAGTTAAAATAAATATAGTCACATACAGTTGAATCATGCTGCTGCCTGAGTAAAGGATCAAGCATGAGAAACAATGCATAATGAAAAGAAAACCACAATGGCTTATTATAACTGTATAAAAAAACTCCATTCTATACTTATATGGACCACAGCATAAAGTCCCCTGATGGGAATAAGGATTCATTGAATGCGATAAAGAAGACAAGGAACTATAATAAAAGACCTTTTTTAAGTGACCGCAGCAGAAGAGGCAGCAGGAACAGAGCACAGAAATCACCTCAGAGGCCGGTGCGAGGGTTCCCACAGCTGAGAGAAGACAGGCAGGCAGAGAGCGGGCCCCGCCCCTTAAGCACAGATTTACCTCAGAGAGGTAAAAAATGGCGGCAGCGCCATTCAGAAAAGGAAAAAACCAAAAAAACGGACCCGGTCTGAGCTGGGAACGCCACACACAGACACACACACAGATTAAAGACGCACACACACACACAGACACGCGCGCACCGACGCCCACATATATCAGTACCAAAATTACCTCAGGATAAAAAGAGTAGCATAAGGCAGAAAAGACCCCTCAACTCCCCCCCCTCCCCCCTAACGGACTTCCCCACCAAAAAGGGGAGACCCTGAGAAGGAGAGAAGAGATATGGGGACAATGGGACGGGGCATCCCAAAATCCGGGTCACCAACCGGATAACCACTCTGCCCCAATAATGGAAACTAGTGGAGGAGATAAGCTCCTAGGCACCACCAGGTGCCGGCTACCATTACCCAGTCAGCAGCCGAGGCTGGGAGGCTTCCGATAATTACAAAATACAAGTAAACAAGAACTGGGCAGAAATAGACCAGGGGGGTGCCGGGGTGCTACCTGCAAGCAGGAGACCTCTTTCTTCTGTCTTGACGCATCTTGCAGAGAGAGAACACTGGGGATTAAGTGGGAGGTCCCAGGTATATATATAGACTGGGAGGGGCCAGTTTCAAGATCTGTCTCTCTGCAATGACATCTGGAGATGGTTTACCCGAACGTTATTACTACAGGAAGCGGGGTGTGTGTGACACACAAAGAATATATTTAAACTAATCCAGTTATATATTATGATAAATGCTTGTGTGTAACAGATTGGGGTAAATAAGCCCCTGCATGGATGGCATGCATAGTGGCAAGGCAGATTTACAGCACAAAGAACTGAAATCAAATTGAAAACTGATCTGGCTAATGGAAAAAAAAAAATTTCACAGTCACTTCTAAGCTGTCCCTGGCTGGATGGTTCCGGATTTTCCCTATCTTTCCCTACCTTTCCCTGGCTCTTTCTACCTCTCGGTCTGCCTCTCTGACTCTCCCTACCTAACTCTAACTCTCTGTCCCTGTCTGTAACGAGTTGTGCTCTGGCCGCAATGCAAGGCTGAATTGCGCACAAGCAAGATGGCCGCCGCTTTATATAGCACGGTGACGTCACCGGGCTTCCTGGCTGCTGATAGGCTGCATGTGACTTACCCATGATACCTTGCCCCAGGGGCTATGTCTGGACATGTTCATCCACCATTTTAGAATGCCTGTAATTGGAAAAAATGGAGTTTAAAGGAAAACTTCGATCGATCGAATCGCGGGGAAATTCGGATTCATTCAGAATCGAATTTTCCATGAAATTCGGAACGAATCCGGGTTCGTCCGGATCGATTCACTCATCCCTACCGCCAGCTGTAACTTGGTAATTCAGCAGGTGGCTCTCATTAAAATCAATGGAGATCCCAGCCTGCTGAATTACGTAGTGACGGCATGCAGCACTCATTGGACCAGAGCCTGCACATGCACCGTTGGAGCCAGGGAAGGTAAGTGGTTACAGGACTTTCTGGGGGGTTATACACAGCGGGGTATTCCGCGAATATCCTGGAGTCGAAAAGACTCTAGGGCCATTCGACTTTCACTCCTTGGGGCATCCCAAACTAGGATGCCCCGCTGTTTAAAAGCCCCCAGAAGCCCCGTTTCACAGAAAAATAAGGGAGCTTTATCAAAACGGGTGCAAAGGAAAAGTTGCCCAGTTGCCCATAGCAACCAATCAGATCACTTCTTTCATTTTTGAAAATGCCTCTGTAAAATGTGATCTGATTGGTTGCTATGGGCAACTCAACAAGTTTTCCTCTGCACAGGTTTTTATTTATCTCCATCCCCCATCTCACCTGGATGATGGTGGCTGTTTAATGCCTGTTGGCATTTCCTCAGGCCCCATGTTCATCAAGGGGCCTGAGGAAACGCCAACAGGCATTAAACAGCCACCATCATCCAGGTGAGATGTCCCTGCCTTTGATGCTGTGCGCACTGCACTTTGGGGAAGCTATACCTTCACATTGTTGTTGTTTACACTCTGTGTTGAATAAACACATCGCATAGAGAACTGTCGGGGTGAGTGCGTCTCTTTCTCTTATTAGTTGGATTGTTTGCTGCACTTGCAGCACTGCCCGTATTCACATATACAGTTCCCCCACAGCACAGTACTTCAGCAGCCTAGTTATACAAGCACTTCGGCTCTCCCACAGAGTTGTAATGAGGGGCTGCTACGTGTGGTGGTCGACATGTGCTCTCTATTCAGAGAGCCGGAGCCCTGCATTGAAGATTGCAGGGTGCCCCAGCCCTCTGAACCCATCCCCCCCCCGCGATCTCTAACTCTCCTATCCTTAGGAGAACTACTCCTTTAAAACAGTGTATCAGTATTCAATTCATCATATCTTTGCATCCCTATTGTCTTTATGTGATTGGGGTTATTCTTGGTCTTGAGGTTAGACAAATTAGGTGAGTTGTAGCTACAGAGTAGTATTTTTTTTTTTATAGTCTATTGAACAAGACCCCACAATGACTTCTAAACTACCAAGTGGTGCAGAATACCGTAAAAGAAGAAAAAATGCCAGAATAGAAGACAACAAAATGTCGTCATCTATTGGGAAATGGCTGGGAAAAACTAGATCAGTTGATGAGAACACTGAAATATCAACTGGGTCAGGAGACATGATTTCAAGTTTGTCTACATCACAGTCACCGTCATTATTGTCTGACAATGATGATACACATTGTACCTTAAATATCTTAAATGATACTACTACTCATGCGAGTGATGAACCAGTTATTACCTTGAATACCTTAAATGACACTTATACTGACGTGAACATCTGTGATTCACAATGTAGTTCCTATCCAGGGATTGTAAATTTTAATGATCCACCCTCATGGCCTTGTATAACAGATAATATAAGGTGCCACCTGATTGAGCATGGTCCTGACCATGGAAAAACTGCAGATTTTAGAGAGTCAGCATCTGAAGATGGTAGAAAATTTTCAAAAGATTGTTTTTTTTAAAAGCTTTCAAATGGTGAAGTTGTTGAACGTAATTGGCTTATTTACTCTGAAAACAGAAAGTCCATTTTTTGTTTCCCATGTATGCTGTTTGATCAGCGAAACACTAAACCAAATATTAGTGTTCCAAAATTAGGGTTTAATGACTGGAAAAATGTCAATCATATATAGTAGAGCATGAGAATTCATCAAATCACTGCCAAAGTTTTTGTGAATGGAAGTCCATGGAAAAGAATGTTTAGCGGAGACTGTATTGATGATTCAGTACAAAAAGCGATAGAAAGTGAAAAACAGAAATGGAGGCACATTCTAAAAGTAATACTCGATGCTATAATGTTTTGTGCTCAAAACAATTTACCTCTTAGAGGATCAAGTTGCAACATAAAAGATCCAAATTCAGGAATATTTCTTAGTCTATTGGAACTTATAAGTCATTATGATGTTCAGCTAAATCAGCACATTGCAACTCATAAAAAGACTTACTTTTCACCTACAATACAAAATGAATTCATTGGCCTACTAGGAGACCAGGTACGTGGTGAAATAATCTCTAGGGTTAAGAAAGCCAAGTATTATTCACTCCTTTTGGATTGCACACCTGACATATCTCATCAAGAACAAATGTCCCAAATTGTGCGATATGTGCGAATTGAAAATGGTGTTATTGCTGTAGAAGAAAGTTTTATTGACTTCTTTGAAACAAAAGAAAAAACAGGAAGTGGATTAGCTGAAGAAATAATAAAGAAGCTTGAAAAGGATGGACTTAACCTTCAAGACGTAATAGGTCAAGGGTACGATAACGGTGCAAACATATCAGGAGTATACAAAGGAGTAAGAGCTGTCATCTTACAAAAAAACTAATTTGCTAATTTTGTTTCTTGTTCAGCCCATTGCCTAAACTTAGTAGGAGTTCATGCAGCTTCTATAAATTCCAACATGGTGTCATTTTTTGCCACTGTGAATAAAATTTACCAAATCTTTTCCCAATCAACCAGCCGCTGGGATACATTAATGAGTTATCATTGAAAAGTCATGCTGATACCAGATGGTCATCAAAAGCTAATGCAATATGAGCTTTAGGTTCACAAATTTCCAAAGTGGCAAAGGCTTTGAAACAAGTTATTATTATTATTATTATTATTGTTTATTTATATAGCGCCATCATCTTCTGTAGCGCTTTACAAAGTAGTAATTACAGACAGGGTAGAAACATACGGTACATATACTATTTCAAATGCAGTTTTACAGAGTTGACAATGGATATTCTGAGTACAAGATACAATAGGGGAGAGAGCCCTGCCCTTGCGAGCTTACAATCTAAAGGAAGAGGGGTGAAGACGAGGGGGAAGGATCACAAACAGTCAGTATTGAGCTTTGAGTGGCATGCGCCCTTTAGAAGATTGGTTAGGCCAGATTATATGCTTGTCTGAATAAGTGAGTTTTAAGGGCGCCTTTGAAGGTTTTGAGGGTTGTGGAGTGGCGGATTGGGTGCGGGAGGGCATTCCAGAAGATTGAAGTTGCACGAGAGAAGTCCTGGAGGCGGGCGTGAGAGGAGGTGACCAGGGTGGAGGACAGGAGAAGGTCGGCAGAAGAGCGGAGGCTGCGTCTAGGTTGATACTGTTGGATTAGAGATGAGATGTAGGGAAGGGCCTGGTTGGAGAGAGCTTTGTATGCGAGAGTTAGAGTTTTGATCAGAATTCGCTGTGGGACTGGCAGCCAGTGTAGGGATTGGCAGAGAGGCGCAGAACTGGAGGAGCGAGAGGAGAGATGGATGAGGCGAGCAGCAGAGTTCAGGATAGATTGGAGGGGTGCCAGTCTGTTAGTTGGTAAGCCACAAAGAAGGATGTTGCAGTAATCCAGACGGGATATGACCAGGGCATGCACTAGCATTTTAGTGGTGTCAGGTGAGAGGAAAGGACGGATGCGGGAGATGAAGGCGACAGGAGGTGGCCAGGGAGTGAATATGTGGTTTGAAAGAGAGGGCAGAGTCCAGAATGACTCCCAGGCACCGAGCTTGGGGAGTTGCTGTTATTGTGTAATTGTTGACAGAAATAGACGTGTTGGAGAGGGGAGTTAGATGGTGGGAAAATTACCAGTTCTGTCTTGTCCATGTTTAGCTTGAGGTAGCGAGATGACATGAATGAAGAAATAGCTGAGAGGCAGTTGGGGAGGCGAGATAGGAGAGAGGAGAGTTTGGGGCCTGAGAAATATATCTGAGTGTCATCCGCGTAGAAGTGGTATTGGAAGCCTAGTGAAGTTATAAGTTTGCCAAGGCCATGGGTGTAGACTGAGAAAAGTAGGGGGCCTAGGACAGAACCTTGTGGCACACCAACAGAAAGGGAACGCAAGGATGAGACCATGTTAGAATAGAATACACTGAACGATCTATCAGAGAGGTAAGAGGTGAGCCAAGAGAGTGCAAGCCCTTGAACCCCAAGAGAGGAGAGAATATCAAGAAGCAGAGAGTGGTCGATAGTATCAAAGGCTGAGGAGAGGTCAAGAAGGATGAGGATGGAGTAGTGACCTTTGCTTTTGGCAGTGAGCAGATCATTGGTGACTTTGGTGAGGGCAGTTTCAGTGGAGTGGTTACGGCGAAATCCTGATTGTAAGGGGTCAAATAAGTTGTTAGTGGATAAGTATTGTGACAGTTCTGAGTGGACATGTTGTTCAAGAAGTTTGGAGGAGAAAGGGAGCAGTGAGATAGGGCGGTAGCTAGAGAGGGCAGAGGGGTCGAGAGAGGGTTTCTTGATTATCGGAGTAATAACTGCATGTTTGTAGGAAGAAGGAAAGGTGCCAGTGGAGAGAGAAAGGTTGAATATGGAGGTTAAGGCTGGAGTGAGGGATGGAGACAGTTGAGGAATAAGGTGGGATGGAATAGGATCGAGGGAGCAGATAGTCAGGTGGGCCCTAGATATGAGAGAGGTTAGTCCAAGCTCAGTTATTGGAGTGAAGAAAGTAAGAGAGTAAGGCGGGGGGATTGTTTGACGTGGTGAGGGATTCTGAGGGGCAAAGCCAAGTCGAATGTTGTCAATTTTTCTTTTGAAGAATGTAGAAAATTCTTCTGCTGTTATTTGGGAGGTTGGAGGAGGAGGTGGTGGGCGGAGTAAGGAACTGAAAGTGTTGAAGAGTTGTTTGGGATTCCGGGCTTGTGCAGAAATCAGTGAAGAGAAATAAGCTTGCTTAGCAGATGAAAGGGCCGTCCTGAGTTCCTGAAGGGCTTGTTTATAGAATAGAAAGTCATGATTGGCTTTGGTTTTCCTCCATCGCCGTTCAAGTTGCTTTGAAACAAGTTGCTTTAACCAAAAATCCGGAAGCCGTGTTAACAGCCTTCTTAAAAAAATCAATTTTGATTTTTTGTGCACCCTGTGCATGTGGCGCAATATATTATCCGAAATTGATAGCGTTAATAGATCACTACAAGCAAAAGGCACCACTGTGTATCAGGCTTCAAAAATGATTCAGGGACTAAAAAACACTTTACAGGAAATGCGGGATAGTGACAGTGACTTTGTCACTGTTTTCATGGACTGCAGAAAAAGGCAGATGAAATGGGATTTGCTGCAGAATGTATAGAATGCTGAAAAAGAAAAGTAAAAAGACAGCAATTATATGAATGTGAAGATGAATCTTCTCTTTTAAGCCCTCAAGAGTCTTTCAAAATTCAGATGAAAAATGTTTTTGACACCATAGTTCAACAATTAACCTGGAGATATGAAGCCCTAAATGGAATTTCATCTGATTTTGAATTTATTTCGGGCGATTCACTTCTCAAGATGGATACAGTTAGAGGCTGATTTATTAATAGCGACATGTAGCGACAGTTGAGCGACTGTATCGGTATTTTCACAGCGCCCGCTAGTAGTCGCTGTGTTTGGCCGTTGTTCGGTTGTTGACAGCGACTCAGTCGGTGTGGCGTAATGTTGAATACAAGGTTACGAGTCGCTATTTGACAGGTTCCGCGATGTATGGGTGCGCATGATAGCGACTGGTCAGAGCGACCGGCTTCCACCATATTCATCAAAAAATCACGCTCAAAAAATTCAAGCGCTGTGAAATGCATGTTTAAACCCCAGAGTGCTGGAGGCAATGTGTTAAAAGTAATTTTTTAACCCCCAAACCACCATATTTTTGGAAACCAAAAAAAACTAGTTTTTTAAATAATTTTGTAATATGAATACATCAATATCAGACCTGTAATATCAATTCTATAATTTTTTTTTTACCTTAAAAAAATTATCTAAAATGGCAGAAGTGGTCACAGAATTTTTCACATTTAAAAAAAAAAAAAAAAAAAACACTAATAACAATTAATTATTAATATTTAAAGATTGTTCCATTGAAATGCATTGGAGCGCGCCAGGTAGCGAGAGGTCATACCTGTCGCTGTTCAAGGTCGGACGCTGGCGCTGTGGGCTGAGGCTGGAATAATGATGAATGAGTCGCTATATGGCGCTATCTCAGTCGCTAAGCAGGATTGGCTTGATAAATGTGTGATTGTGGTGGGGAGCCGGCGTTCTCGTGGCGTGGGCCCGTCATTACCGGCCGTTCACCAGTCGCTACCTGTCGCTATTCCTTCATAAATAAGGGCCTTAGTCTTCAAAAAGCAGCAGTAAACTTGAATAAAAAATATGACCATGATATAAACATGGCAGAAATTTCTTCAGAGATTCAGAGTTTTAAACATCAGGCAATAGCATTGCTCCCAACAGTTGCAACCAGGGGCAGACTGGGGCTAAAAAACGGCCCGGGACTTTTTGGGGCACACCGACCATGCTGTACTGTTCCTGGCCCAGTATAGTATCTTAATGTCACATGTTATATACCTATTTTTTGTTCCATAACACGAACCCAGTGTTTAGAGGACAAAAATTAGAAAGAAAATATTCTGAACCAAATGGTGTGCTAAACTTACGTTACAAACAGGGTACAGAATCACCCCATTACAGGCATTGAGCATTATCCCTCATTACAGGCAGTGAGCAGTATCCCTCATTACAGCGAGTGAGGGGCATCCCACAGGCACATGTTGCAGCATCTCCCATTACAGCCAGTGGGGGTATCCCTCAGTATAGCCAGCGGGGGTTTCCCTCAGTATAGCCAGCGGGGGTTTCCCTCAGTATAGCCAGTGGGGGTTTCCCTCAGTATAGCCAGTGGGGTTTTCCCTCAGCATAGTCAGTGGGGGTATCCCTCAGTATAGCCAGTGGGGGTACCCCTCAGTACAGCCAATGGGGGCATCCCTCAGTACAGCCAGTGATGGTATCCCTCAGTACAGCCAGTGCTGGTATCCCTCAGTACAGCCAGTGCTGGTATCCCTCAGTACAGCCAGTGGGGGTATCCTTCAGTATAGCCAGTGGGGGTATCCCTCAGTACAGCCAGTGGGGATATCCCTCAGTACAGCCAGTGCTGGTATCCCTCAGTATAGCCAGCGGGGGTTTCCCTCAGTATAGCCAGCGGGGGTTTCCCTCAGTATAGCCAGTGGGGGTATCCCTCAGTATAGCCAGCGGGGGCTTCCCTCAGTATAGCCAGTGGGGGTTTCCCTCAATATAGCCAGTGGGGTTTCCCTCAGTATAGCCAGTGGGGACATCCCTCAGTACAGCCAGTGGGGACATCCCTCAGTACAGCCAGTGGGGGTATCCCTCAGTACAGCCAGTGGGGGTATCCCTCAGTACAGCCAGTGGGGATATCCCTCAGTACAGCCAGTGAGGGTATCCCTCAGTACAGCCAGTGGGGGTATCCCTCAGTACAGCCAGTGGGGGTATCCCTCAGTACAGCCAGTGGGGGCATCCCTCAGTACAGCCAGTGGGGGCATCCCTCAGTACAGCCAGTGGGGGCATCCCTCAGTACAGCCAGTGGGGGTATCCCTCAGTACAGCCCCCAATGGACGCCGCCCATAGACGCCCACTGACCAGTGCGCAACAACCAGAAAGTGCTGGTAAGTGTGTGTGTGTGTGTGTGTGTGTGTGTGTGTGTTTGTGTGGCGGCTGGAGAACAGCAGCGTCTGGAAGACCAGCTGCCACCCACCCTCCCACATCATGCATAACCTCCCAACGTATGAATATAGCAAAGAGAGACAATTATTTTGTAATTAAGCCACGTCCCTGACCAAGCCCCCTGCTACGCCAAATTTCCCATCCATCGACACAAACTCACACCCATGGGGTGTGAAAGCTGGGGAGGAGTATTTATGTGAGTATGCAGGTCGGCCTCTGGGGAGGGTGATAAGGGGGTGCAGATTGGAGGCTCGGTGAGGATACGGGTTGGCAGTTGCGGGTAAGTAGGGTGGTATGTGTGTTGGGCCAGCTGCACTCAGCCTAAGAGTAGCAGCTCAGCCATGCCTGCACACAGAGCTGTACCTCACAAGCATTGTGTACAACAGCCAATGACAATAAAAGGGGGGGCATTCTAGTGCATCATACCCATTTGCCAGTCTCCAAGCCAGGTGGCAGCATGCAGCTTCACTAGCCCAGCCCGGCAGAAGCCAACCATGATAACCCAGCGCAGCTCAGCCCATCAGAACCCAGGCCAGCAGAACCAGCCCAGTGCAAAAAAACTATTACTGAATTGGGGTGCCCCAAGGGCACCAAGTCAGCCAACCCTTGAGTCCCAGCCATGGTGCTGATAGGTCCACGTTAATCAGGCAGACAGTCTTTTAAAATTCAAGGCCACAAAGATGGTTGTTGGAAACCCGGGATTTTGACTATACCTGGTTTTGGTCCTTGCCCCCGCAGCACCCCGCTCTGCTCTGTGAAACCCCTCAGGTCGCCTGAACTAAATCACCTTTATTTGGTCCTACGACATTCACAAATGCCTGACGCTGGCACATGCCCAACTAAAGGAATAGCTATTCGCACATGTAGCGTTGGACCAGGGGAGAGTATACCAGGCAACCTGGGGGGTTCACACAGCAGGGTATCCCAATTCTGGATGCTCTGAGGGAAGGGACGATGGCCTGTTGGTTTTGGTGTTCTTTAAAATGGACCCTTGCAAAATGGCCCTGGAATCTGAAAGATACCAGGGCTGGTCACTGGTCTTCCCCCAGAGCATCCCAGATCAGGATGCACCACTGTGTGAAACCCCACCGGGTGACACAACACTCACCTACTTCCGGGCTCCCTCGCCAATGTAAACACAGCACCCACACAATTACTTAAAACATGAGCCATTGGCCGATCATTTATTGTGCATGCAAATGGCTCTGATTGGACGAGAGCGCGCACATGCACTTTAGGACGGGGAACAGGTGAGTTGTTCTGGGCCTTCTGGGGGGTTTCACACAGAAGAGCATCCCAAATCCTGGGTTTTTTTTTGCTATAAACCACAAACTTGTTAGAGGAAATGCTTACCTTAGCCCCCCAACCAAGCACGACAGTCAGTGTGGACGATCCAGTGGTTGGTCACATGTTCCGGTGGGCTCCGGGCCGGAGATTAGAAAGCCTTCAGCCTGTGCTGCCTCATCCATTGGTGGATCAGCAGCTGGGATCACACCCCTCAACTCCCGCAGCTAGCCGGCTCTGTCATGCTGAAGAGACAGGCTGGCGGGCTGGGGTGAGGGAGCAGGTGTGTGCGTTCTACGGGAGAGGATGTCCGAGATCATTTACTCAGCCCAGAGTACAGAATAAAACAACGTCACAAAATAAAATAACAGCCAGCACACAGCACCATTTTTACTCGGCTTCCTGCAGCCCTGTGCTCGGCCTCTGTTCCAGCAGCACCTTTCTTATCTGTGACAGTCGCCCAGTTACAGCCTTCCCTGGCATCGGCCTACCGGGATTTTGCCCGGTATGCCCTATGGCCTGCCCGCCCCTGGTTGCAACTGTGTCTAGTTTGGATCTTCTGCATTTTATTCATGACTATAATTTAGCTGAATCTTACCCAAATATAGAAATAAGTATATGGATATTCCTTAGTTTGCCATCTTGTGAACGAAGCTTTAGCAAGTTGAAACTCATTAAAAACTACCTCAGAGCATCAACAGGTAGAAAAAAGAAAAGTAACAAGATAATTAATATAGGTACCTCCTTCCTTGGTTCAATGAAATTGTAAAATGTGGAATTCTGCACAGAACAGCATCTCTGATTCTTTCCTGACAGCAGGCAAACCAACCAGTAGAAAGGGCATGCATAGAGGAGGGGGGGGGATGCCATGCTATTGAGAACGCTGCATTTTATAGCCCGCTGAAAAGTAAAAAAGTATATTAACTCTCTCTTTCATTTAACACCATAGGGCATATTTTTAGACTTTTGGTCTGGTTTAAGCCTGACTGCTATCAGGATTCAGATTTTGAGGCCACTAAAGGCAAAGTCGGCTTTGGCAACAAATTCTTATTTTTAATTTTGCATATAGTGGGGGACAGGTAGAAGCCAATGTAATTTTCCTTTTTGCTTTAACAACAATGTGGGAACTTATCTTCACCTTATTTCTAAGGTAAGCTAAGGGATGAGCGAATCGATCCGGACGAACCCGGATTCGATCCGAATTTCAGGAAAAATTCGATTCGGATCGAATCCGAATTTCCCCGCGATTCGATCACTCGAAGTTTTCCTTTAACATCCATTCATTTACATTACAGGCATTCTAAGATGGCGGGCGGGACATGTCTGGACATGTATCCCGCGCCAGTGCAAGCTGGGGCAGTCACATGCAGCCTATCAGCAGCCAGCAAGCCCGGTGACGTCACACAGCGGTATTTAACGGCGGCCATCTTGCTTTTCCTCATTTCTCTATTGCATTCGTGACAGACAGACAGAACGCTGTGTAGCTGAGGCAGTTAGACAGGCTGGAGACAGGGACAGACAGGGACAGGCTGGAGACAGGCAGGAGACAGGCAGGAGACAGACAGGAGACAGACAGAAAGCCAGGGAAAGGTAGGAAAAACGGAGCTGGCTGACAGGGAGATTTTTTTTTTTTCATCCAGCCTTTGTTAGCGTTTTCAGGCTGCTTATAGTAACTAACTGTGCATATATACTGAACTGATCTTAAGTCTGCTGTGAGGCATCCCATTCTGTGACTAAAGCAGCCTCTGTTTAAGACCATATAAGCATTTGCTCTTATCATATTTGAAATTAGGCCTGATAAAGACACTTTTGCTGGCCAAAGCACTACTGTACCCTGCCAGCTCGATTCCTGCCCGGGGCATCCCATTCTGTGACTAAAGCAGCCTCTGTTTAAGACCATATAAGCATTTGCTCTTATCATATTTGAAATTAGGCCTGATAAAGACACTTTTGCTGGCCAAAGCACTACTGTACCCTGCCAGCTCGATTCCTGCCCGGGGCATCCCATTCTGTGACTACAGCAGCCTCTGTTTAAGACCATATAAGCATTTGCTCTTATCATATTTGAAATTAGGCCTGATAAAGACACTTTTGCTGGCCAAAGCACTACTGTACCCTGCCAGCTCGATTCCTGCCCGGGGCATCCCATTCTGTGACTAAAGCAGCCTCTGTTTAAGACCATATAAGCATTTGCTCTTATCATATTTGAAATTAGCCTGATAAAGACACTTTTGCTGGCCAAAGCACTACTGTACCCTGCCAGCTCGATTCCTGCCCGGGGCATCCCATTCTGTGACTAAAGCAGCCTCTGTTTAAGACCATATAAGCATTTGCTCTTATCATATTTGAAATTAGGCCTGATAAAGACACTTTTGCTGGCCAAAGCACTACTGTACCCTGCCAGCTCGATTCCTGCCCGGGGCATCCCATTCTGTGACTAAAGCAGCCTCTGTTTAAGACCATATAAGCATTTGCTCTTATCATATTTGAAATTAGGCCTGATAAAGACACTTTTGCTGGCCAAAGCACTACTGTACCCTGCCAGCTCGATTCCTGCCCGGGGCATCCCATTCTGTGACTACAGCAGCCTCTGTTTAAGACCATATAAGCATTTGCTCTTATCATATTTGAAATTAGGCCTGATAAAGACACTTTTGCTGGCCAAAGCACTACTGTACCCTGCCAGCTCGATTCCTGCCCGGGGCATCCCATTCTGTGACTAAAGCAGCCTCTGTTTAAGACCATATAAGCATTTGCTCTTATCATATTTGAAATTAGGCCTGATAAAGACACTTTTGCTGGCCAAAGCACTACTGTACCCTGCCAGCTCGATTCCTGCCCGGGGCATCCCATTCTGTGACTAAAGCAGCCTCTGTTTAAGACCATATAAGCATTTGC
Source organism: Gastrophryne carolinensis (assembly GCA_027917425.1). NCBI lineage: Eukaryota > Metazoa > Chordata > Amphibia > Anura > Microhylidae > Gastrophryne > Gastrophryne carolinensis. The sequence goes on from CM051236.1 coordinate 287,537,300, forward strand.
TCTTATCATATTTGAAATTAGCCTGATAAAGACACTTTTGCTGGCCAAAGCACTACTGTACCCTGCCAGCTCGATTCCTGCCCGGGGCATCCCATTCTGTGACTAAAGCAGCCTCTGTTTAAGACCATATAAGCATTTGCTCTTATCATATTTGAAATTAGGCCTGATAAAGACACTTTTGCTGGCCAAAGCACTACTGTACCCTGCCAGCTCGATTCCTGCCCGGGGCATCCCATTCTGTGACTACAGCAGCCTCTGTTTAAGACCATATAAGCATTTGCTCTTATCATATTTGAAATTAGGCCTGATAAAGACACTTTTGCTGGCCAAAGCACTACTGTACCCTGCCAGCTCGATTCCTGCCCGGGGCATCCCATTCTGTGACTAAAGCAGCCTCTGTTTAAGACCATATAAGCATTTGCTCTTATCATATTTGAAATTAGGCCTGATAAAGACACTTTTGCTGGCCAAAGCACTACTGTACCCTGCCAGCTCGATTCCTGCCCGGGGCATCCCATTCTGTGACTAAAGCAGCCTCTGTTTAAGACCATATAAGCATTTGCTCTTATCATATTTGAAATTAGCCTGATAAAGACACTTTTGCTGGCCAAAGCACTACTGTACCCTGCCAGCTCGATTCCTGCCCGGGGCATCCCATTCTGTGACTAAAGCAGCCTCTGTTTAAGACCATATAAGCATTTGCTCTTATCATATTTGAAATTAGGCCTGATAAAGACACTTTTGCTGGCCAAAGCACTACTGTACCCTGCCAGCTCGATTCCTGCCCGGGGCATCCCATTCTGTGACTACAGCAGCCTCTGTTTAAGACCATATAAGCATTTGCTCTTATCATATTTGAAATTAGGCCTGATAAAGACACTTTTGCTGGCCAAAGCACTACTGTACCCTGCCAGCTCGATTCCTGCCCGGGGCATCCCATTCTGTGACTAAAGCAGCCTCTGTTTAAGACCATATAAGCATTTGCTCTTATCATATTTGAAATTAGGCCTGATAAAGACACTTTTGCTGGCCAAAGCACTACTGTACCCTGCCAGCTCGATTCCTGCCCGGGGCATCCCATTCTGTGACTAAAGCAGCCTCTGTTTAAGACCATATAAGCATTTGCTCTTATCATATTTGAAATTAGGCCTGATAAAGACACTTTTGCTGGCCAAAGCACTACTGTACCCTGCCAGCTCGATTCCTGCCCGGGGCATCCCATTCTGTGACTACAGCAGCCTCTGTTTAAGACCATATAAGCATTTGCTCTTATCATATTTGAAATTAGGCCTGATAAAGACACTTTTGCTGGCCAAAGCACTACTGTACCCTGCCAGCTCGATTCCTGCCCGGGGCATCCCATTCTGTGACTAAAGCAGCCTCTGTTTAAGACCATATAAGCATTTGCTCTTATCATATTTGAAATTAGGCCTGATAAAGACACTTTTGCTGGCCAAAGCACTACTGTACCCTGCCAGCTCGATTCCTGCCCGGGGCATCCCATTCTGTGACTAAAGCAGCCTCTGTTTAAGACCATATAAGCATTTGCTCTTATCATATTTGAAATTAGGCCTGATAAAGACACTTTTGCTGGCCAAAGCACTACTGTACCCTGCCAGCTCGATTCCTGCCCGGGGCATCCCATTCTGTGACTAAAGCAGCCTCTGTTTAAGACCATATAAGCATTTGCTCTTATCATATTTGAAATTAGGCCTGATAAAGACACTTTTGCTGGCCAAAGCACTACTGTACCCTGCCAGCTCGATTCCTGCCCGGGGCATCCCATTCTGTGACTAAAGCAGCCTCTGTTTAAGACCATATAAGCATTTGCTCTTATCATATTTGAAATTAGGCCTGATAAAGACACTTTTGCTGGCCAAAGCACTACTGTACCCTGCCAGCTCGATTCCTGCCCGGGGCATCCCATTCTGTGACTACAGCAGCCTCTGTTTAAGACCATATAAGCATTTGCTCTTATCATATTTGAAATTAGGCCTGATAAAGACACTTTTGCTGGCCAAAGCACTACTGTACCCTGCCAGCTCGATTCCTGCCCGGGGCATCCCATTCTGTGACTAAAGCAGCCTCTGTTTAAGACCATATAAGCATTTGCTCTTATCATATTTGAAATTAGGCCTGATAAAGACACTTTTGCTGGCCAAAGCACTACTGTACCCTGCCAGCTCGATTCCTGCCCGGGGCATCCCATTCTGTGACTACAGCAGCCTCTGTTTAAGACCATATAAGCATTTGCTCTTATCATATTTGAAATTAGGCCTGATAAAGACACTTTTGCTGGCCAAAGCACTACTGTACCCTGCCAGCTCGATTCCTGCCCGGGGCATCCCATTCTGTGACTAAAGCAGCCTCTGTTTAAGACCATATAAGCATTTGCTCTTATCATATTTGAAATTAGCCTGATAAAGACACTTTTGCTGGCCAAAGCACTACTGTACCCTGCCAGCTCGATTCCTGCCCGGGGCATCCCATTCTGTGACTAAAGCAGCCTCTGTTTAAGACCATATAAGCATTTGCTCTTATCATATTTGAAATTAGGCCTGATAAAGACACTTTTGCTGGCCAAAGCACTACTGTACCCTGCCAGCTCGATTCCTGCCCGGGGCATCCCATTCTGTGACTACAGCAGCCTCTGTTTAAGACCATATAAGCATTTGCTCTTATCATATTTGAAATTAGGCCTGATAAATACACTTTTGCTGGCCAAAGCACTACTGTACCCTGCCAGCTCGATTCCTGCCCGGGGCATCCCATTCTGTGACTAAAGCAGCCTCTGTTTAAGACCATATAAGCATTTGCTCTTATCATATTTGAAATTAGCCTGATAAAGACACTTTTGCTGGCCAAAGCACTACTGTACCCTGCCAGCTCGATTCCTGCCCGGGGCATCCCATTCTGTGACTAAAGCAGCCTCTGTTTAAGACCATATAAGCATTTGCTCTTATCATATTTGAAATTAGGCCTGATAAAGACACTTTTGCTGGCCAAAGCACTACTGTACCCTGCCAGCTCGATTCCTGCCCGGGGCATCCCATTCTGTGACTAAAGCAGCCTCTGTTTAAGACCATATAAGCATTTGCTCTTATCATATTTGAAATTAGGCCTGATAAAGACACTTTTGCTGGCCAAAGCACTACTGTACCCTGCCAGCTCGATTCCTGCCCGGGGCATCCCATTCTGTGACTAAAGCAGCCTCTGTTTAAGACCATATAAGCATTTGCTCTTATTATATTTATATTATAAGACACTTTTGCTGGGCATAGGCTTACTGCTGCCTGCCAGGTGCACTTCTGTTGAGGCATCCCATTCTGTAACATAGCATACCCCTCTTTATTTACACTAAGCAGCTCTCTTATTTACACTAAGCAGGCCTGTTGGAGGCTGAGTGTTACTGCTCACTTTTGGTGTGCATTATATTCTGTTTCATATAGACCCACCGCTGCCCGGGGTTTTTTTAAATATCACCTACTACCACGCCAGTTAGACTATGTCGGGCAGACAAGTGCCTGGAAGTGAAAAGAGGAGTGGCAGAGGCCAAGATTCCGCAGGCAGAGCTCGCATCAGACTGGGGGCCAGTAGCAGCAGGAGTCACGCTGAGAGACCTAATCTGCCAGTATCTGCTAGCGGTCGGGTCTCCACCAGTAACGCATCTGCCGTGGTAGATTGGTTGACGCGCTCATCAACAACATCATCACAACTTACGTCTGAGACCCCCAGTCTAGGGTCGGTAGGTTCCTCTGACACAACCCTGAGTTGGCATGCCCCGAGAGCAGTCCCTGTCCTCCCATTGCCTCTGGCCTACGCCGTTCCCTCCCCCAGCGACGTATCCTATGCTTTGGGTTCAGCTCCACTCTTTAGTGAGGAGGACCATCAGATAGAGGACAGTCAGCAGCTACTGCCCAGCCAAGAAATGGAGGTGGCTTCTTTAGCTAGGCAGACAAATAGTGATGTGGACAGTGTCGTGGGTGCTGCGAGCGTTCCAGCTCCTGCGCCAGACACTGTTGACGAATCCACGAACATCAGTGACGTACAGCCACAACCCGGTGATGATGATGATGATGACGATGAAGCCGATCGCACTTGGGAGCCGGGTGATGAAGGGGCTTCATCGTCATCATCAGGAGAAGAGGGGTGCAGGTTGCCCCGGAGTCAGCAGCTGAGGCAGCAAGGTGGTAGCAGTCAGCATGGGGGCACAATTCCAAAGGCTGGAGCCGGCCGGGGCCGGGGCCGGGGTAGAGCACCTGCTGTGCGGCAGTCTACCTTATCGGGAGGTAGTGGAGCAGGGGTTCCTGGAGTTGGCAACAGCAGCAGTGAATCAGTGAGGCCAGGGGGTGGGAAAAGTAGCTACTCGGCAGTGTGGCAGTTTTTCCTGAGGCATCCGCAGGAGGGTAACATGGCCACATGCAAGATATGTAGGCAAAAGGTGAAGCGTGGCCAGGGTCCAAATGTTGGCACCACGGCCCTGCGTCAACATATGATGCGTCACCATAAAACGACCTGGGAGAACCGAGGCTCCCAAGGGGTGGTCCAGTCTGCTTCCTCACCAAGTGAGCTCCCAATTTCTGCCAGCCAAGGCTCCAGCACCTCAGCCGAAGGCAGCTGTGCGTCATACCCATCCTCTGTCGCTCCTGCTCCTCCTCCTCCAAGTCATGCATCCCGCCAGCAATCCATCAGCGAAGCCATGTCCAAGAGACAGCAGTATGCGCCCACTCATCCTACGGCGCAGAAGCTGAATGTGCTCCTGTCCAAGTTGCTGGTGCTGCAGTCGCTCCCTTTTCAGGTGGTGGAATCTGCACCTTTCAGAGAACTGATGGCTTGTGCCGAGCCGAGGTGGAGAGTCCCAAGCCGTCATTTCTTTGCCAAGAAGGCAGTACCAGCGCTGCACACTTTTGTTGAACAGAAGGTGGGCCAGTCCTTGAGCCTGTCGGTGTGTAGCAAAATACATGGCAGCGCCGACATCTGGAGCTGTAACTACGGTCAGGGGCAGTACATGTCGTTTACGGCCCACTGGGTGAATGTGGTCCCTTTGCAGCAGCAACTTGGACAGGTCACGCCGCTTCGGCCTCCGCGCTCTCTGCCCATTGGGCCTGTGACACCGTGCGACTCGGCCTCCTCATCCTCCGCCATCTCCTCACCCTCCACTGTAGGCTCAAGTCTCAGTGCCCCTCCAGTCTACCATGTGTGCAGGGCACGGAGGTGTCACGCAGTGCTTCACATGGTTTGTCTTGGCGAACGGAGTCACACAGGGGAGGAACTGCTTAAATGTATTCATCAGGAAATCCAAACATGGCTTACTCCGAGAAAACTTAAAATGGGAATCATGGTTACCGACAATGGGAAGAACATTTTGTCTGCGCTGCGCCAAGGAAGCCTGACCCATGCCCCCTGCATGGCTCACGTCTTCAATCTGGTTGTCAAGCGGTTTCTGAAGTGTTCCCCCCATCTGCAGGACATCCTAACAACTTCACGGAAACTTTGCATGCACTTCAGCCACTCCTACACTGCCAAACACACCCTTCTTGAGCTACAGCGTCAGAATGGTATCCCCCAACATAGTCTGATTTGCGATGTTTCCACCCGTTGGAATTCCACCCTTCACATGTTGGACCGATTATATGAACAGAGAAAAGCCATCACGGATTTCCTGATGATCCAAGCAGATAGGGGGACTCCCCTGTGTAACTTCAATGTCAACCAGTGGCAGCTCATACGTGACACCTGCCGTTTGCTCAGGCCCTTTGAGGAAGCCACTTTATTTGTCAGTCGGCAGGATTACGGGATGAACGACGTGATTCCACTGCTTCATGTACTACAGCACATGTTGGAAACCATGGCTGGTCAGGGCACTGGAGACATGGCGTTTACATCTTACGGCCACATGAACCCCCTTGGAGCTGAACTGGAGGAGGAGGAGGAGGAAGAGGAGGAGGAGGAGTTGCCCAGCGAAACACAGTTTAGGCTTGGCGAAATGGCTGGTTTATCTAGTCAGCGGACAGGAGAGGAGGAGCAGGAGCAGCCAGAGGAGCTAGAGGTTTTTGAGGAAGGAGAGACAGAGGACCCGGGCACACCGTGGCAGTATGCAGTGGAGATGGAGACAGGTAGTCCATCCGAGTCACTTGCGCAAATGGCACGAAGCATGCTCACGTGCTTGCGTAGTGACCCCAGAATTGTTTCCATCTGTCGGCGGGATGACTTCTGGCTGTCCACCTTATTGGACCCTCGCTTCCGGCACAAAATGGGGGCATTTTTTAAACCCACCGAGAGGGAGGACAAACTCAACTACTACAAAGACATTCTACGTAGGCAGTTGGCCGATGCCTATCTGCGCCATGGTCCATACTCTCGCAGGTCTGACTCGAGGGGACCTCTGCGCTCACCTTCCACTGCCATGGCCGCTGGGGGGGTTGGCAGCAGCAGCAGCAGAAGCTCCATCAGCAGCAGCAGCCTCAGTCTTCAGTCGCTAATGAGTAGCTTTCTACACCCGCATAGTGAGGCTACTCATGAGCAGCAGGAAGACCTGGAGCAGGACCTGAACCAGCAGGTCATGTCATACTTTGACATGACCATGCCAACACACCTTGAGGATCCGCTGGACTTCTGGGCAGCCAAACTTGATTTGTGGCCGCAACTAGCAGAGTTTGCCCTGGAAAAGCTGTCCTGCCCGGCAAGTAGCGTGCCATCTGAGCGGGTGTTTAGTGCGGCGGGGGCCATAGTTACGGCGAGGAGAACTCGTCTGTCAACTAAAAATGTGGAGAGACTCACCTTTGTCAAAATGAATCAGGGATGGATCAGCCAGGATTTCCACCCACCAATGCCTGATGCATGCGACTAGATTCAGCATGGTGCCACGTTTTACACTTTCCAAATGGTGCAAAACATATTTATGTCTTTAGGCCATTTTTTGGGCTCCTGCTGCTGCTACTGTCAACTCCTGCCAACTCCAGGGTGTGATTCATCCAATTTTTGGGCTCCTGAAGCCAACTCCAGTGTATATTTGGGCTCCTGCTGCTGCTACTGTCAACTCCTGCCAACTCCAGGCTGTGATTCATCCAATTTTTGGGCTCCTGAAGCCAACTCCAGTGTATATTTGGGCTCCTGCTGCTGCTACTGTCAACTCCTGCCAACTCCAGGGTGTGATTCATCCAATTTTTGGGCTCCTGAAGCCAACTCCAGTGTATATTTGGGCTCCTGCTGCTGCTGCTGCCAACTTCTGCCAACTCCAGGGTGTGATTCATCCAATTTTTGGGCTCCTGAAGCCAACTCCAGTGTATATTTGGGCTCCTGCTGCTGCTGCTGCCAACTTCTGCCAACTCCAGGGTGTGATTCATCCAATTTTTGGGCTCCTGAAGCCAACTCCAGTGTATATTTGGGCTCCTGCTGCTGCTACTGTCAACTCCTGCCAACTCCAGGGTGTGATTCATCCAATTTTTGGGCTCCTGAAGCCAACTCCAGTGTATATTTGGGCTCCTGCTGCTGCTGCTGCCAACTTCTGCCAACTCCAGGGTGTGATTCATCCAATTTTTGGGCTCCTGAAGCCAACTCCAGTGTATATTTGGGCTCCTGCTGCTGCTGCTGCCAACTTCTGCCAACTCCAGGGTGTGATTCATCCAATTTTTGGGCTCCTGAAGCCAACTCCAGTGTATATTTGGGCTCCTGCTGCTGCTGCTGCCAACTCCTGCCAACTCCAGGGTGTGATTCATCCAATTTTTGGGCTCCTGAAGCCAACTCCAGTGTATATTTGGGCTCCTGCTGCTGCTGCTGCCAACTTCTGCCAACTCCAGGGTGTGATTCATCCAATTTTTGGGCTCCTGAAGCCAACTCCAGTGTATATTTGGGCTCCTGCTGCTGCTACTGTCAACTCCTGCCAACTCCAGGGTGTGATTCATCCAATTTTTGGGCTCCTGAAGCCAACTCCAGTGTATATTTGGGCTCCTGCTGCTGCTGCTGCCAACTTCTGCCAACTCCAGGGTGTGATTCATCCAATTTTTGGGCTCCTGAAGCCAACTCCAGTGTATATTTGGGCTCCTGCTGCTGCTGCTGCCAACTTCTGCCAACTCCAGGGTGTGATTCATCCAATTTTTGGGCTCCTGAAGCCAACTCCAGTGTATATTTGGGCTCCTGCTGCTGCTACTGTCAACTCCTGCCAACTCCAGGGTGTGATTCATCCAATTTTTGGGCTCCTGAAGCCAACTCCAGTGTATATTTGGGCTCCTGCTGCTGCTGCTGCCAACTTCTGCCAACTCCAGGGTGTGATTCATCCAATTTTTGGGCTCCTGAAGCCAACTCCAGTGTATATTTGGGCTCCTGCTGCTGCTGCTGCCAACTCCTGCCAACTCCAGGGTGTGATTCATCCAATTTTTGGGCTCCTGAAGCCAACTCCAGTGTATATTTGGGCTCCTGCTGCTGCTACTGTCAACTCCTGCCAACTCCAGGGTGTGATTCATCCAATTTTTGGGCTCCTGAAGCCAACTCCAGTGTATATTTGGGCTCCTGCTGCCAACTTCTGCTGCCAACTTCTGCCAACTCCAGGGTGTGATTCATCCAATTTTTGGGCTCCTGAAGCCAACTCCAGTGTATATTTGGGCTCCTGCTGCTGCTGCTGCCAACTTCTGCCAACTCCAGGGTGTGATTCATCCAATTTTTGGGCTCCTGAAGCCAACTCCAGTGTATATTTGGGCTCCTGCTGCTGCTGCTGCCAACTTCTGCCAACTCCAGGGTGTGATTCATCCAATTTTTGGGCTCCTGAAGCCAACTCCAGTGTATATTTGGGCTCCTGCTGCTGCTGCTGCCAACTCCTGCCAACTCCAGGGTGTGATTCATCCAATTTTTGGGCTCCTGAAGCCAACTCCAGTGTATATTTGGGCTCCTGCTGCTGCTACTGTCAACTCCTGCCAACTCCAGGGTGTGATTCATCCAATTTTTGGGCTCCTGAAGCCAACTCCAGTGTATATTTGGGCTCCTGCTGCTGCTGCTGCCAACTCCTGCCAACTCCAGGGTGTGATTCATCCAATTTTTGGGCTCCTGAAGCCAACTCCAGTGTATATTTGGGCTCCTGCTGCTGCTGCTGCCAACTCCTGCCAACTCCAGGGTGTGATTCATCCAATTTTTGGGCTCCTGAAGCCAACTCCAGTGTATATTTGGGCTCCTGCTGCTGCTACTGTCAACTCCTGCCAACTCCAGGGTGTGATTCATCCAATTTTTGGGCTCCTGAAGCCAACTCCAGTGTATATTTGGGCTCCTGCTGCCAACTTCTGCTGCCAACTTCTGCCAACTCCAGGGTGTGATTCATCCAATTTTTGGGCTCCTGAAGCCAACTCCAGTGTATATTTGGGCTCCTGCTGCTGCTGCTGCCAACTTCTGCCAACTCCAGGGTGTGATTCATCCAATTTTTGGGCTCCTGAAGCCAACTCCAGTGTATATTTGGGCTCCTGCTGCTGCTGCTGCCAACTTCTGCCAACTCCAGGGTGTGATTCATCCAATTTTTGGGCTCCTGAAGCCAACTCCAGTGTATATTTGGGCTCCTGCTGCTGCTGCTGCCAACTCCTGCCAACTCCAGGGTGTGATTCATCCAATTTTTGGGCTCCTGAAGCCAACTCCAGTGTATATTTGGGCTCCTGCTGCTGCTACTGTCAACTCCTGCCAACTCCAGGGTGTGATTCATCCAATTTTTGGGCTCCTGAAGCCAACTCCAGTGTATATTTGGGCTCCTGCTGCTGCTGCTGCCAACTTCTGCCAACTCCAGGGTGTGATTCATCCAATTTTTGGGCTCCTGAAGCCAACTCCAGTGTATATTTGGGCTCCTGCTGCTGCTGCTGCCAACTTCTGCCAACTCCAGGGTGTGATTCATCCAATTTTTGGGCTCCTGAAGCCAACTCCAGTGTATATTTGGGCTCCTGCTGCTGCTGCTGCCAACTTCTGCCAACTCCAGGGTGTGATTCATCCAATTTTTGGGCTCCTGAAGCCAACTCCAGTGTATATTTGGGCTCCTGCTGCTGCTACTGTCAACTCCTGCCAACTCCAGGGTGTGATTCATCCAATTTTTGGGCTCCTGAAGCCAACTCCAGTGTATATTTGGGCTCCTGCTGCTGCTGCTGCCAACTTCTGCCAACTCCAGGGTGTGATTCATCCAATTTTTGGGCTCCTGAAGCCAACTCCAGTGTATATTTGGGCTCCTGCTGCTGCTGCTGCCAACTTCTGCCAACTCCAGGGTGTGATTCATCCAATTTTTGGGCTCCTGAAGCCAACTCCAGTGTATATTTGGGCTCCTGCTGCTGCTACTGTCAACTCCTGCCAACTCCAGGGTGTGATTCATCCAATTTTTGGGCTCCTGAAGCCAACTCCAGTGTATATTTGGGCTCCTGCTGCTGCTACTGTCAACTCCTGCCAACTCCAGGGTGTGATTCATCCAATTTTTGGGCTCCTGAAGCCAACTCCAGTGTATATTTGGGCTCCTGCTGCTGCTGCTGCCAACTTCTGCCAACTCCAGGGTGTGATTCATCCAATTTTTGGGCTCCTGAAGCCAACTCCAGTGTATATTTGGGCTCCTGCTGCTGCTGCTGCCAACTTCTGCCAACTCCAGGGTGTGATTCATCCAATTTTTGGGCTCCTGAAGCCAACTCCAGTGTATATTTGGGCTCCTGCTGCTGCTGCTGCCAACTCCTGCCAACTCCAGGGTGTGATTCATCCAATTTTTGGGCTCCTGAAGCCAACTCCAGTGTATATTTGGGCTCCTGCTGCTGCTACTGTCAACTCCTGCCAACTCCAGGGTGTGATTCATCCAATTTTTGGGCTCCTGAAGCCAACTCCAGTGTATATTTGGGCTCCTGCTGCTGCTGCTGCCAACTTCTGCCAACTCCAGGGTGTGATTCATCCAATTTTTGGGCTCCTGAAGCCAACTCCAGTGTATATTTGGGCTCCTGCTGCTGCTGCTGCCAACTTCTGCCAACTCCAGGGTGTGATTCATCCAATTTTTGGGCTCCTGAAGCCAACTCCAGTGTATATTTGGGCTCCTGCTGCTGCTACTGTCAACTCCTGCCAACTCCAGGGTGTGATTCATCCAATTTTTGGGCTCCTGAAGCCAACTCCAGTGTATATTTGGGCTCCTGCTGCTGCTGCTGCCAACTTCTGCCAACTCCAGGGTGTGATTCATCCAATTTTTGGGCTCCTGAAGCCAACTCCAGTGTATATTTGGGCTCCTGCTGCTGCTGCTGCCAACTTCTGCCAACTCCAGGGTGTGATTCATCCAATTTTTGGGCTCCTGAAGCCAACTCCAGTGTATATTTGGGCTCCTGCTGCTGCTGCTGTCAACTCCTGCCAACTCCAGGGTGTGATTCATCCAATTTTTGGGCTCCTGAAGCCAACTCCAGTGTATATTTGGGCTCCTGCTGCTGCTACTGTCAACTCCTGCCAACTCCAGGGTGTGATTCATCCAATTTTTGGGCTCCTGAAGCCAACTCCAGTGTATATTTGGGCTCCTGCTGCTGCTGCTGCCAACTTCTGCCAACTCCAGGGTGTGATTCATCCAATTTTTGGGCTCCTGAAGCCAACTCCAGTGTATATTTGGGCTCCTGCTGCTGCTGCTGCCAACTTCTGCCAACTCCAGGGTGTGATTCATCCAATTTTTGGGCTCCTGAAGCCAACTCCAGTGTATATTTGGGCTCCTGCTGCTGCTGCTGCCAACTTCTGCCAACTCCAGGGTGTGATTCATCCAATTTTTGGGCTCCTGAAGCCAACTCCAGTGTATATTTGGGCTCCTGCTGCTGCTGCTGCCAACTTCTGCCAACTCCAGGGTGTGATTCATCCAATTTTTGGGCTCCTGAAGCCAACTCCAGTGTATATTTGGGCTCCTGCTGCTGCTGCTGTCAACTCCTGCCAACTCCAGGGTGTGATTCATCCAATTTTTGGGCTCCTGAAGCCAACTCCAGTGTATATTTGGGCTCCTGCTGCTGCTGCTGTCAACTCCTGCCAACTCCAGGGTGTGATTCATCCAATTTTTGGGCTCCTGAAGCCAACTCCAGTGTATATTTGGGCTCCTGCTGCTGCTGCTGCCAACTTCTGCCAACTCCAGGGTGTGATTCATCCAATTTTTGGGCTCCTGAAGCCAACTCCAGTGTATATTTGGGCTCCTGCTGCTGCTGCTGCCAACTTCTGCCAACTCCAGGGTGTGATTCATCCAATTTTTGGGCTCCTGAAGCCAACTCCAGTGTATATTTGGGCTCCTGCTGCTGCTGCTGCCAACTTCTGCCAACTCCAGGGTGTGATTCATCCAATTTTTGGGCTCCTGAAGCCAACTCCAGTGTATATTTGGGCTCCTGCTGCTGCTGCTGTCAACTCCTGCCAACTCCAGGGTGTGATTCATCCAATTTTTGGGCTCCTGAAGCCAACTCCAGTGTATATTTGGGCTCCTGCTGCTGCTGCTGTCAACTCCTGCCAACTCCAGGGTGTGATTCATCCAATTTTTGGGCTCCTGAAGCCAACTCCAGTGTATATTTGGGCTCCTGCTGCTGCTGCTGCCAACTTCTGCCAACTCCAGGGTGTGATTCATCCAATTTTTGGGCTCCTGAAGCCAACTCCAGTGTATATTTGGGCTCCTTCTGCCCCTCATAGTGATGCCACTTCAACTCTCTGCAATTGTGCCGCTCTGCGATTCTATTAGCGATGCCTCTGATCTGCATGTGATATTTCTTAAAAGTATTATTTAACTAACCCAGCACGCATCCTGTGCGTGTTACAGCAAGGCTGAATGGTTTACAACCCTATTGAGGCTGTAGGAGGCTCAGAAATAGCCGTTTTTAATAGCGATTCGTCGCGAAATTATTCGGGTCGAAACGATTTTTGTCGGAAAATTCGGCGAATCAGTCGAATCGAATTTTTCAAAAGTTCGCTCATCTCTAGTAAGCTTATCTAACAAACATAGATGTTACTGGCACAAGATGGGCACAAGATCATTGTAACAAAAACAACATGTCTTGAGCGGGTCCCCAGAGTGTGGTAATAATGATTCCCATGGAATTTTTTATAAATTAAACCTGTCTTCCCCAGTAACCTAACATGGATAACGGTTTGATCTTCCAACATAGTAGAAGAGAGAAAGAAAAAAATGGTTTTAAATTTCTCCAAAACACAAATAAAATGAGTTGTATTTAAAGTGGCCATTCATTTACGCTCAGCACTTAGAGGACATTTGGCAAGAAAAAAACCAATGAACTTTGGAAATAAAAAACGTCAGCACCGATGTGGCCGCCAGCTGACATCTTATTTAACACTAGTGCCTAAAAGGTCAGTTAAAGGTCAATGGGAAAACTGGATTAAAGAATTTTATGCTTATAATTCATACCGCACACATTTATTTGTACAGAACTTGCATTGTGACTTGTTAATAATGGAGATGCATGGCCTAGATATTGCCAAATGACATTTTTTTTTAATATAAAAATCATTATTTGTGGCTTCTTTTTATTACAAATGTGTAATTTGAAAAACAACAACTAAAACGCAGCCTAAATGCACTGTAAAATTTGCCTCCCCAGAAGTGGTTTTTGTAACAGTAAAGATAAACCGCTGACAAGAGCCTTAAAAATACACCGCCCATCTCTCCATTCGTGGATGAAAAAAAAATCATAAATACGCTGTGCAGCACCAGAAAAATGTGGCGCTCACTGGCGCTGGGATAATCAGCAGTTGGAGCCAACAGGCGCTGACACAGACTGACCAATACCTAATGCAACAATCAAGTTCAGTTAGCATTTGCCGCTGCAACTTATAACACCATTTGTTGTCCACAGTGCCAGACAAGATAAAAATGCTAGCGCTCCAAAACTGGCGCTATATCCACCAAAAATATACTAAATGGCACACATCATAAAATATCTGTGATTGTTCCTTGTATAATATCTTGTCTAATGAAGAGGGGGAGAAGATCAGGAGCAATGTTAGAAAATATTATTTTACAGAAAGAGTAGTAGATGCTTGGAACAAACTTCCAGCAGAGGTAGTTGAAAAATCAACAGTCACTGAATTTAAACATGCCTGGGATAAGCACACATCTATCCTAAGATAAAGAGTACATGCAGTATACACATAAGGGCAGACTAGATGGACCGTATGGTCTCCTTCTGCCGTCAACCTTCTATGTTTCTATGTTTCTAAGAGAAAAAAGTATTCTGAACATCTCTTCATATATACACAGCCTAAAAAAGGTATCATCTTATTTCTTCACTATTCTACCTTTTCAGCTTTTGTAAGAAACACGAAGCCCAAGTAGAGCACTTTCACCATAAGCCAAGTTGTTGTATATTCCTGTTACCAAAATGAGGCCTTTATCCTTTTTATTGCTATAAGCGTGCAGTAAGTGTGACAACATTAAAATGCCACACATGTCAATGGAATAAAACAGTATGATGTGGCTATACTGCACTGAAGCATGCTGCCCTTGGAGTAATTTCTAAGGAGAGTTTATCACTACAGAGCAAGAAATGGCTCTAGCTGATCGCGCGCAGCCTATCGCATACTGATGGAGCATGGCACATATCATGAAAGCTATCATTTCCCTGTCGTGGTTCTAGAAACTCTGCAATAAAAAAGAGCCATATAAATAGCTGAAATACCACTCTGGTGGACTGCTATACTTTCAGAGGAATTTCAATAACCCAAACACACTAAGCATTTACAGCTCCCCCCGTTCATCGCCTAGACTCCAGGGCTGGATCACAGCTGTGAAATATTGAACGGTTTGAGCGGAGCATGGGGGAGCCCACAGCTTGCAAAACAGAATACCAATGTGTGACACAGGCAGGCCTGCGCCATGGTTATGAGCTGTTCATAAGACCCCTGCTGTAGAATCTAATCTAATCTTTGTGAAATGAAGCTAAAAGCGCCTGTGAAATCCCTTTTTATTGCATTAACGGTTCAGACACAGCTGAAAGATATCTGACACACGAAAATGGACTTGCAACAAAGTTAGGGTTACGGAGTAGATAAAATGGAAGCCTGCTGTTTCTGAAAATCTGAACAACTCAACCCTTCCTAGCGTAATATTGAATTCTCTCATCACACCTTCCCCCTGTAGTTTCTACTATGGTTTGTGCTCTTGACTGTTCTTTTAGGATTATTCTATTGCAAACATACACTAAAAAATCTTACTTTGCTTTAAAGGTTTTGCAAAGGACCAACATTGAGGATTATATATACTACAAATCAATGTTTTTAAGTTAAAATATTACCAATAATTTATTTTCATATTTCAATAATTTTATTGAGTTTCCAATAAAGCAAAAACTATTTCTGAATCTAACATTAGAATATAAATGGATATGAGATGGATCAGACTGGGAGCAGGTAAGTTAATTGTGATGACACTCTTTATCAAAGTTGAGCCCCCGCTAAGAATTGGGTGGTGCTACAATCTCTCCCAGTACCCGGTTGCCTCCCATAACTACAGTACCACAAAGACTGTTGGAAAGCCAGAGAAGAAGAGGCCCAGCAGCTTTGTCCAGGGACCAGCCAGGTTATACATGGATGAAACACATTCAAACGCAATTGC
Organism: Gastrophryne carolinensis; assembly: GCA_027917425.1. Taxonomy (NCBI): domain Eukaryota; kingdom Metazoa; phylum Chordata; class Amphibia; order Anura; family Microhylidae; genus Gastrophryne; species Gastrophryne carolinensis. The sequence goes on from CM051236.1 coordinate 287,552,859, forward strand.
GGAAATGCAGTGCCAAACAGCAATACTAAAGGTCAGAGAAAGGGGGAAGTTTTATTTAGCTCAACATTGTATGAGGTGTGACCAATGTTGTCACCATTAACCTTAAAATCAACCTGGTGATTTGTTAATCTGTCAAAATGTAAGCATTCCAATTCTGTCCCTCTGAAGAAATGATCAGCTTAGAGGCCGATTCATTAATAGCGCCAGGTAGCGACAGATGAGCGCCAGTAGCGTGATTTTCTCTGCGCCAGCTAGTATTCGCTGTGCTTGGCCGGGGTTTGCTTGTTGACAGGGACTCAGTCGGTGTGCGGTAATGTTGAATACGGGCTTAGGGGTCGCTGTTTCACAGGTTCAGCGTTGTATGGGTGCGCCTGACAACGAATGGCCAGAGCGAACGGCTTGCTGCAGATTCATTAACAAATCACGCCCTGAATTTTCGAGCGCTGTGAATTCCTTGTTTAAACCCCAGACCGCTGGTGGCGATGGATTTAAAATAGTTTTTAACCCCCAAACAACCATATTTTTTGATTGTAAAATTATACAAGTTTTTGTAATATCAATACATTAATATCAGACCTGTAATATCAATTCTGCACAAAATCATTTTTTTTTTACCCTAAAAAAAAAACCTAACATTGCAGAAGTGGTCACAGAATTTTTGACATTAAAAAAAAAAAAAAACATTAATAGCAGTTAATTATGATTATTTAAAGATTGCTCCATTGAAATGCATTGGACATCGCCAGGGAGCGACAGGTCATACCTGTCGCTGTGATGGGATTAGCAGCGGCGCTGTTCGTTGCAGTCGGCTACATGATGAATCCCGCGGTAGCTGTCGCTCTCGCCGGCGCTAGCCTCATTTAGCTTGATAAATGCGTCATTGTGGCCGACGCCGGGCGTACTTGAGTCGGTAGCCGCCGTTAGCTGGCGGGACCTGGCGCTCGTCAGACACTACCTGGCGCTATCGCTTGATGAATAAGGGCATTAGTCTTAGCATACTAGAATTCTGCAGCACAGGAGCAACAGATGGATGGATTTTTGAACCTAATAATATGTACTGGCGGTGATGTTGAAACTCCTAGGCCCCCCTTCTGTAATGTTTACTTAATCTGAAGGTTGAGGAAGCCCCGCAGATTTTGGTGGTATTAATTATGATAAATTATGACAATTATGATAAATGCAATTTTACTTTCATACAGACTTGTGTATCTGTAAGGGTCTTGCCCAGGTAAATTTGATAAGGCTTAGGAGAGCTGGGTTGACAAACAACATAAGCTACTTATTTAGTATACCCAGCAGGGTTTGCTGGACAAATATGCATGCACCATGTGGGGCACCTAGAACACCTGTCTGGCAAATTCCATTGGCTATTAGTAGTCACATGTGATATGCAGAGTGGGAGTGTGAAGAGTGTGCACATTTTCCACAGGGAGGGAGGATGCAGCAGTCAAGAGGGGTCACTGCATTACTGTGCATGTAAGGGGATCAAACCACACTCAGGCCTACTTTCAGGGAATTCCAAAAATCAGTCCCTTCACATCGACTCCCATGTCCAAGTGACCATAGAGGTGTACACTCTCTTAGGGCAAATACTTCACAGCTGACTGTCCAAGCCTTTCTCCTCAACTAGAGTCTCCCTTTCTACCCCTCTCCACAGGCACACTCACAGCAGTCTCTTCAGGTCTTCTTGCAAAGGGAGTGGAATGGTCCTCGCCACACACATGAAAATGCATTTACTGTAGTTTAACTTTAATCTCTAAGAGAGAAACCCGCGCTTATACCTTTTCAATATATAGTTTTCTCAAAGTTAGAAAAAATGCTCAACATGTAAAAGCCTATTATCCCTTTAGGTTACATAAACATCAAAAAGTAAACACAGAGCATACAACTTTCAATAACAAGTAAAGTCCAAAGGTAATTGAACGTCCACAATTAATTTCTTAAAATTTGGCATCAGTCAGCTTCCATATAAATTCAAAATGGGTGTCCCAAAGCACATGCAGTTATACTGGAATTTTAGTGATGTCTATAAACACTCCACTTCAGCTTTCCACCATGTGCCCGCCACCTATTTAGGTTACTCTTACCAGATAGTATGTGGAGTAAGGTACTTCAAATGAAGCTTTTCTTTTGCTGCTATATAAATCTCTTTCTTTTCACAACATTTAATCCTTATCCGGCAATGAAGCTCCCAGTTGTAATTATTATAGTATATATATCAAACCGGATGCCATAGAAGAATGAAAACGATAAAAACATCTAGTGTAATACCATTTTAATATATCTCTTTAAAAGATAGTTAAAAATGTGCACTCACATTTAAGATGGTTAATAACAGCTTATAGTCAGTGTTAGACGGGAGCCTTCACCCTGCTCCTTCTGCACCCTGGCCAGCGATGCTACTCAGGGAGGGGAAGATGTCCACTGTCACTCTAAGTAGAAGACTGCTGTAACTATAAGACCGCCCAGCCGCCGTCAACGTTTCGTTGCTGTGTGCAACTTTTTCAAGACATGCGGTTTAGGCGGGGCGGCAACAACAAGGTTTCCCTCTGACGCTTACTATGTAGATTGGCCTATCAGCACCTTTGTTTACTATAAACGTCATCTGTCTGAGAGCCTACCAATGACAGATAGTTCAAGCTCTACTATTAGTGGCGGTGTGTGAACCGCTTAGTGATAGGCTGGTAGAAACCTGCACTGAATTCATAGCAATAAGCTGACAAGAAAAATAGGCTGACCGGGACCCGCGCCGAATTCACGGCGATATGCCGACAAGGACCTGCACAGAAGTCACTGTTCCAGTGAGAAAGCCATCACGCTCCTCACCTTCCTCACTGTCAAACATTTTTTCCTGTTGTCTAAAAATGTGTATTTATAAATAAAAATAGTATTTGATTAAATACATTAAAAAACAATAAGAGGTAATGTCATAAGGTATCTTAACCCCCCAAGTTTTTAGTTATTAATTCGCAGCATGCAACACATTACTATAGCTTATAGTATGCCAATCTCTCGATTAGAGTGCTTACACCTTCATTTTAGCAGGTGCGCTCTAGACTAATGCAAGGCCGAATTTTGCCCATATTTAGGGCTCCAGGGATCAATGGGTAGTAATTCAGATCCGATGTTACATCTATTAAGAAGTCATATTTAGATATAACTATAATATAACCAATTTATTATAAGTGTTATATTGTAAATTGGATGGTATCCTGGCCACAATGTCCTCCCTAGGGTTTTAATGTCCTTATCCTTTATTTCAAAAGGTTAGGGTGAAGGCTGTGCCCGTTCACAATAATATACAGTATGGCATACACAAGTTTCGTATAGTAACTGGCTTATAATAGCTTAATATATCAATAATAAAATGGTTTAACCATTAAACACCTAAAGGGGTAATACAGACCATGTATGTGTTAATTGATATGGCTATACATGAGTATATTTTAAACAGTGAGAGCCTATATGGATGCACCGTTGCAATTCTCAGGACACCCAAGAGAATGCATTTCTAGTTTTCTGTCCCAAACTAGCCCCAATGTGTCTAATTATGGTGGCCATAAAATTTAGGAACAGCATCCCTATATATAAAGTGCACTACAAGTATTGTTAACCCTCATTGGAGAAAATATCCTTACATTTATTATATGTGAATTTAGGGTGTAAATTAAAATTAAATATCAACCCCTAGTGTTAGACTCCCACTGTGTTTAAGGTGGATTGGAATGGAATAGTGTGATGAACAGTGAAGATAGGTGGAAATGGTGCACTGGAAATAAATTATATCCCATAAATGAATACTGAAGATGTGATATATTATATTAATTAGGACGTGTCTAAAAAACAATTGAGGTCAAACTCAACGTTTAAACCGTTAGGTGCTAAAGGTGCTAACGTGTAAATCCAGTAACTTTCCCTTTGTGATAGAACTCTAATTAGATTGGATCCTCTCCAGTGACGAACAGCTTGTTCTATCCCCATAAATGATAGTTGTTTGGGGTCTTGCAAGTGACTGTATTTGAAATGTGCAGAAAGGCTGTGTGTCTCCAGACCCTTCCTGATATTATAAAGATGTTCCCATATGCGCACTTTAAGTGGGCGAGATGTCCTGCCTACATATTGTAGGCCGCATGGGCACCATATGAGATAGACCACTCCCTCTTGGATGTTCTGGTAATACTGGTCCCAAAGTGTTGTCGCTTTTAAGTATATGCCAATGTTTATATAGAAGTTTTTTTATATCCCTATGTTGAAGGTTATGATTTGTTATGAATGAAAATTCTGTACTTGAACTATTCTTTCTTTTATTATTACTAGGCCCTAGTAGGGAAGATCTCTCCCTTGCTCTAATCTCTGTTCTTTGGGCTTCTATTTCCACTTGTTTATACCCTTTATCTATAAATCTTTGGGCCAGTATATTGGATTGAACATCATAATCGTTCAATGAAGTACAGTTGCGCCTTAGGCGCATAAATTGCCCCTTGGGGATGGCCTTCAACCAAGTCGGATGATGGCAACTTGTTGAAGGGACATAGCCGTTGCGATCTGTGGCCTTGAAATAAGTGGAAGTTACTAAGTCCTGGCCTTCTTTTTTGATGGTAAGGTCTAAGAAATGAATTGAAGTTGTACTACTTTCCATCGTAAAGGTTAAGTTAAAGGTGTTACTATTCACCCCTTGGAAGAAATTGTCCAACTGACTTTGCGTTCCGTCCCATAAACATAAGACGTCATCTATGTAGCGTTTCCAACGTAGATTTACACCCTAAATTCACATATAATAAATTGAAGGATATTTTCTCCAATGAGGGTTAACAATACTTGTAGTGCACTTTATATATAGGGATGCTGTTCCTAAATGTTATGTCCACCATAATTAGACACATTGGGGCTAGTTTAGGATAGGAAACTAGAAATGCATTCTCTTGGGTGTCCTGAGAATTGCAACAGTGCATCCATATAAGCTCTCACTGTTTAAAATATACTCATGTATAGCCATATCAATTAACACATACATGGTCTGTATTACCCCTTTAGGTGTTTAATGGTTAAACCATTTTATTATTGATATATGTTAAGCTATTATAAGCCAGTTACTATACGAAACTTGTGTATGTCATACTGTATATTATTGTGAACGGGTACAGCCTTCACCCTAACCTTTTGAAATAAAGGATAAGGACATTAAAACCCTAGGGAGGACATTGTGGCCAGGATACCATCCAGTTTACAATATAACACTTATAATAAATTGGTTATATTATAGTTATATCTAAATATGAGTTCTTAATAGATGTAACAGATGTAACATCGGATTTGAATTACTACCCATTGATCCCTGGAGCCCTTAATATGGGTAAAATTGCATTAGTCTAGAGCACACCTGCTAAAATGAAGGTGTAAGTACTCTAATCGAGAGATTGGCATACTATAAGCTATAGTAATGTGTTGCATGCTGCGAATTAATAACTAAAAACTTGGGGGGTTAAGATACCTTATGACATTACCTCTTATTGTTTTTTAACGTATTTAATCAAATACAATTTTTATATATAAATACACATTTTTAAACAACAGGAAAAAATGTTTCACAGTGAGGAAGGTGAGGAGCGTGATGGCTTTCTCACTGGAACAATGACTTCTGTGCAGGTCCTTGTCGGCATATCGCCGTGAATTCGGTGCGGGTCCCGGTGCGGGTCCCGGTCAGCCTATTTTTCTTGTCAGCTTATTGCTATGAATTCAGTGCAGGTTTCTACCAGCCTATCACTAAGTGGTTCACACACCGCCACCAATAGTAGAGCTGTCATTGATAGGCTCTCAGACAGATGACGTTTATAGTAAACAAAGGCGCTGATAGGCCAATCTACATAGTAAGCGTCGGGGGGAAGCCTTGTTGTTGCCGCCCCGCCTAAACCGCACATTACAAATAGCGGCTTTTACCGCCGCGCCGCCAGTCTTCAAAAAGTTGCACACAGCAACGAAACGTTGACGGCGGCTGGGCGGTCTTATAGTTACAGCAGTCTTCTACTTAGAGTGACAGTGGACATCTTCCCCTCCCTGAGTAGCATCGCTGGCCAGGGTGCAGAAGGAGCAGGGTGAAGGCTCCCGTCTAACACTGACTATAAGCTGTTATTAACCATCTTAAATGTGAGTGCTCATTTTTAACTATCTTTTAAAGAGATATGTTAAAATGGTATTACACTAGATGTTTTTATCGTTTTGATTCTTCTATGGCATCTGGTTTGATATATATACTATAATAATTACAACTGGGAGCTTCATTGCCGGATAAGGATTAAATGTTGTGAAATTAAAGAGATTTATATAGCAGCAAAAGAAAAGCTTCATTTGAAGTACCTTACGTGGAGTAAGGTACTTCAAATGAAGCTTTTCTTTTGCTGCTATATAAATCTCTTTAATACTATCTGGTAAGAGTAACCTAAATAGGTGGCGGGCACATGGTGGAAAGCTGAAGTGGAGTGTTTATAGACATCACTAAAATTCCAGTATAACTGCATGTGCTTTGGGACACCCATTTTGAATTTATATGGAAGCTGACTGATGCCAAATTTTAAGAAATTAATTGTGGACGTTCAATTACCTTTGGACTTAACTTTAATCTCTGCCATTAAATTAAGAAGTGTACATGCTGTGGTGTCTCAGTTGTTCACTGGAGTTAGATTGGGAACATACACCATCCATACCATCTGATGCAAATTAAATCTTCTTCCTGGGGAGCAGCATCCTCTCCCGTGCTCTCCATGGCTCCACCCAAACCCTGGTTGGCTGATTTTGTTATATCTGTCTCTTCATCATGGCAGTTCTTGCCTAAGCATGTCCATAAATATTGGTGATGATATGGAAAATTCAGGAAATGTCCCTTAACTTCCAGTCAGGCAGCTCCTTCTATAGACTCTGTTATATCTTTCGGTTGGTGACTGACTGGAGAGTTTGCTGAATGCAGCAACCTTTCCATACTGTACAAACTATACACTGGGGGACTAAACCCTGCATGAGGAAATACCTAAATTGGACCAACACCCTTTCAAGAAACAGTGCTTATATGCATCCCACTCCATAATGATGCCTCATGGAGCTGCATGCTGCCTGCAAAGAGGAAGTTTCCTGCCACTGTGCATTGTGGGGTAGTATCAGTTTAATTCAGGCAGAAGAACAACTGGGATGCTGGGAAAAGAAGCTCCAAAATGGGCACTAACAATAGAAAATCTGTGAGATGGCATTTCAGCTTGGAGTGGGTGCAGGAGCAAATATAAGCGCTGGCAATGATTCAGTATCATGCATGCAGAGTTTTGGGAAGGTTTAATCTGTAGGGGGCCCTACATGCATATGGCTGAAGGTTTATTTTAAATGAATACTCACATTTTTCAAACCACATTTTATTGATATTATTATTCATATTGGATACATAATTGTAATTGAATGGCCAACATCATTAACAAGTAAGCAGTCTACAAAAAGACCTGAACAGGAAAGTGCCACACAAGGAGTCCTGAAGACAAGACATCCTTCTTTTGAGGATGAGAGGATCTCCTTGTTTTTTTTTTTTTTTTTTTTTTTGAGGTACTGGGACATCAAGGACAGGAAGTAAGGGTTAATCACAAGACCTGTCACATACATCAATGCAGACCTAACAGAGGATGCAATGTTTCACGATATGTTCAAAATCTACCTAAATATTTTAGGCTTGATGACATCTGTAATAGGGAATTGTTTATCCCAACCATTACTACCTTGAAAAATATTTTGCTGCTCAAGAGCATTTGCAAAGTCCTTGATTGTGATAAACAACTTTTGAAACTATGGTTTAAAATATCTTTTCTGACAGTGGCATTCTCTATGAGTTCAACTGAATAAAAACATAAAGCCACAGGCAATTATTCATTTATTATCATCTCAAAATAATATAAGAGTGAACAGTATTCAGCTGGAACAATGGAGGTACTTTATATTTTACTTTGTTACTTTAGTTTTAAAGGAGAATTATATTTCCCATTCACATTACCTAATGGTCACAATCATGTTGGCCAAAACAAACACCATCCAGGAGAAGGGTCACCAGTTGCTCCAGCCCTGACATTCCCCTCCATCTCCCTGAATGAGTGCAATGAGCACTCAAAAGTTTCACCCACCAGGTACACTATATAACTGGATTGAAGCATGCATGCCATGATAAGCACAGCTGGTGACAACTGCCCCTGGTTATTATTACATTTTTGACCCAACACAGCTACATCTTATAGGTCATTGGGCTTAGGCAAAAGAACCCCCCCCTCCAAACAATAATTTAAATTAAATAATTTAAACAATAATAATTAAATAATTGAAAATTAGGTTTATTATCTACTTTAAGCTTGGGCACCCCCACTCTTCCTTAAAATTGTTGTTCACTTATCATAACTAGAGATGAGCGAACTTCTTGAAAGTTCGATTCGGGCGATTCGCTGAATTTCGGGTTCGCCCGAATTGAACTTTCACGAATCGCTCATCTGAAAAAAAAATGCCGGCATGGTGGCAGCGGGCAGGCCGGCTATGCTGACAGCGCAGCCGGCCTGCCCGCTCCCACCATGCCTGCATTTGTTTAAAAAGCAAACACTTACCTGCATGGTTGGATCGTGGAGGCCGGCGCCGCTCTCAGGCGCCCTCTGATGATGCGTCCTCTGATGACAGCTGAGAGCGGCGCCAGCCTCCACGCTCCGGCCGGCCTGCCCGCTCCCACCATGCCGGCATTTTTTTTTTTTTATTTCAGGGAAAATTCGATCGGCACGAACCCAAAAAAATTTGGGTTCATGCCGAATCGAATTTTCCCTGAAATTCGGAGCGAATTCCGGTTCTTCCGAACCGGTTCGCTCATCCCTAATCATAACCAGAGCTATTTTGAAATCATGCTATCAAGACTGGGGCGAGCAGCAAGGCGGCCAGGGAATGTGGTCCCGGCAGAAAACAGGACTCGGACTAGTGGTCAGGTTTGGGAGAGGAGGTGCCAGAGGCAGGGAAATCTATAATGATTTCTTCTTCCTGACACTACTCTCAAAGAAAAGAACGGAAGCATCTGATGCAGCTCAAGGTAAGCTCATCAAATCCCTTTGAGGTTTGAGTCTGAGCCTGAATGAGCCTAAATTGCATTCTGCACAATAGAAAGATACAAGGTATGTGCAACAATGTGACATTTATTCCCTTTAAGTTACTTATTAGTTTTTTGTTTTTTGCAAGCTTCTAAAGAAGTTTACACCAATACACTTTTTCTGCATTGAGCAGAGCAGTCACAATGCAAGGAAAACAATGCCCATTATTTTCGGTGAGCCAGTTCATATACAGTGATGCTTGAACGTTTGTGCTTGGTATGCATGTAAGCAGCAATATCTCCTCCAAATATGCATAAGAGTAAAATTTACTTGCAAAGAAAAAACAAATGCATTTTTAATTTACCATAGCCTGCTGTTATTTCCAACTTCTAAAATAAAATTCTATGCATATGGTGAATAATAATTTGTAAATCCATTCAAATTTTTTATCTTTTTGTATAAATTTGACCTAAAACCACATCACATTTTCACACAAAGTCATAAGAGTAAATAAAGAAATTCATATAAAAAATGAGTAAAAAATATTAGACATTGGAGGTCTACTTCAGTTCACAATTTGTCATATGTATACATTTCAGGAGCAGCAGTTCCAGGGTGAATACTGCTGTGTTAAATGTGAGCATATTGCAAACTTGGAAGCAAAGCTCAGGTTAGGGATTAGGAGGAGCAAAATGCAACACTGAGGGACATTTACATTATGGAAAAGGACATTCTGCTCACTGAGCAGGCAATAAGTGGGGTAGAAACAGAGGGTGGAATAATGGGTAAGGAGGAACAGATAAGTAGCTGGGTAAATGTAGATAGAGGGAGTAGAAAGGGAGCACAGAAAAGGAAGGCTATACCTGTGTCTGTGCACCCTAGCAAAATTGTCAAGTTGGGTATTGATGCAAGAGTGTCAGTCTCAGAAATGGCAGATACTACTCTCCCTAACAGCTGGAAGGACAGCCCAGCTAGTGGGAGGGTGGTTGGGACTGCAGGTAGGACTAGACAGTTAGTGGTAATAGGGGATTCTATTATCAGGCGGACTGATAGAATAATTTGCTGTCTCCCTGGTGCCAGGGATCGGCATGTGGAAGATAGGGTGGATAAATCACTGGGAGGGGCTGGGGATGACCCAGCTGTCATGGTCCATGTGGGGACCAATGTCAGAATTAATGGTAGATGGAGGATCCTTAATAATTCATTTGAGGAATTAGGCACCAAGTTGAAGAGAAGGACCCTCAAGGTTGTATTCTCTGGAATATTGCCTGTGCCATGCGCTACACATGAACGACAGGGGGCTTAGAGAGTTACACACATGGCTCAAGTCCTGGTGCATGGCAGAAAGGTTAGGGTTCCTAGAGCACTGGGCTGACTTTTCATTGGGGTGCAAACTGTATTCTACACATAATTTGCTGTGAATGGAAGAATGACTGCTGTGCTGCTGTGCTCGGTAAGAGTATACTAGAAGAGGTGGAGGGGTATTTAAACTAGAGATGAAGGGGCGGGCCAGAGAAAAAGCAAAGGGGAAGACAAGTTACTTAGGGGACAGCATATGATGGTGGGTGTAGAATTAGAAGGGGTACACTGTGTGACAGAATCCCCCCCATCATCCCCAAAGCAGACTGTGTGACAGAATTCCCCCATCATCCCCATAGTAGATTGAGTGGCAGAATCCCCTCCCCCATCACCCCATAGCAGACTCTGGGAAAGAGAACCCCCCATTATCCCCACAGCAGACTGTGTGACGGAAACCCCCCGCTTTCTGGCCACAAGCTTGGCGCTGCAGACTTCCAGCTTGTTGCTGTCCCCGCCATGTCCCGGCCCACCTATGCCACGCCTACTCTCCTTCCTAGGGGGGTGGGGCTCGAGCAGGGCAGGGAGACAGCGAGATGGCAGGCCTGCTGGCTGACCTGATAAGCCATGGGGAGGGCTAGAAGCTGGTTGATGTGCTTTGACAAACTTTGTGGTTTGGGTTTGCCCAACACAAGTTAAAGCTCTTCTCCCAGATTCCCTTGTAAAGAGAATCAAGTCCCCCCATATATGTTTAACTGTGATTTTTTTCAGGGATTTCCAGGAATTCTATATTGTCTTTTTCAGGAGAGTTTGGGCTTTAACATGAAATGTCTTGATTGTAATATTTTTGGTGTAATATGTGGAAATAAATCTATTCTTTAAATTTTGTAGCTTTTTAATATAATTTTAAATAGTTTAAAAGAAAAATCATATTGCTAGTAACAATCACATTCCTCCTGATTACAATGCTACTACCATAAGTATCGTTAGACTTCTGTTTCTCTTCCATTGGGGGAGGGGGACCCCATGCTTTTTAATACATTTTTTAATAGTGAAATCCTCACAAATAGAAAAAAACCAGCCCAGGCACCAGCTATGTGGGCTGGTATCCCAAGGCTCAGAGGCCAGAGCGACTGATTCCCAGCCCTAAAGGAGCGCACATAGCTCTAGCCCATATAGCTCTCATGGGCACAGGGCACTTCTGTACCCCCCTGGCCATTGGCAGGGCCGTATTTAGGGTTCATTCTGCCCTAGGCTTTTTTAGTGCCCCCCCCCCCTATTTATCCTGATATGCATATTTATCTAAAAATACCCCCCCCCCCCTATTTTGCAGCTGCAGTCCTTTCCCTGGATAGATGCCTATTCATGCAGATTTGGCTGCCAGTGTTACTACATATCACCAATGCATTGATATAGGTTGTCATGAATCAAGGAGGTTTTATGCCTTGATCCAGACTGGATTTCGATCTTTGGGACCTGGCCCTAATAGCCAGACACTACATACACACACAGATCTTTAGGCTAAGATCTCACCTTATGCATTTAATATACCCAATCACACAATAAGGTCCTACGCCCGACTATATAGCTATAAAGTCACACTCTGATTTACTGATTGTAAAGTAATCTCACACCCCCAGGCACTGGTAGCAATAGGCAAGCACACAGGGCACAAGATTTAGCACACATACAATGTCCCAGAAGACCACTTTATAAATCTTTAGGATTTAATTCACCCATAAGGGGCAGTGCATGTAAAACAAAGATGTACAATAAAAAATAACAGACATACAATATACGGCAAGATGCTTATAAAATAAAAAGGAGAAATAAACAGAAATCTGTTACCTTTTGTGAAGATAATGTCCTGCTGTGAGGGGGCACACGGAAAGTAATGATAACAGCCTACTTATTAGAAGCAATCCCCTGGCATGTCATACCATCTGTGCCCAACTCTCTCATTTTTAAACTGGTTATTGGGGCGGGCAGCATGTTGGATGTAGCCAATGAGGTCGCAGGGGCGTCCCATTGTTAAAGAATTATGCTTTGATGTCTATTTTCTTTTGAAGAGAGGTGTGCAGCAAATGTCTCATTCACTGATTTGTAGTATTGTAGTAAGTAGATGTCAATTACCACATAGGGAGGTGTCATCTGACTTAGTTAGCACATGGTTCCAAAGTGGCTTGTTCTTCTGTCCTGTCATATGTAAATGGATCCCTGTTGGTAACTCCAGACAAATGTACTAGCATGCCTCTAATTGACAAGGTGTGTTTTGACAACCATAATTTGTCAAATTTTTATCTGAGTAAGAAAAGCGGAGAAGAATGCACACCAACCAGAGTTTTCATTATGCATATGAAAAAAGTGTATTGGTTTAAAATCAGACAAAACACAAACAATTCAGTGCTATACAATGAGTGTAATATTGGTATATCGATATCAGTTCAAGAACACTTAGATGTATACATTAAAATAGGACATATGATGAGGATTCTCCGTATGGCAGCACCTCGGGCATCAGAATTGTCTGTGCACCTTAAGAAAGTAAATGGGTAGTAGTGGTGAAGTAACACTAACAGTATAAGTACTAGACACTATAGTAGGGTAAGTAATCCTTACCACATGGGCATAAGAGGTGCAATAATGGCAATCCTGATGATTGGTGCGGCCATGTATCCAGTCCAGTGTGAATTAAGGGTTAAGGATAATATAGTCAAAATGCAGCTATATATGGATCAGAGTCAAATATCCTGGTCAGCATTAACAAAGAACATCATACCAGAGAACCTCATACATGCATGTCAACAGATAAATCATGACGTGATACATCATAGGTGTGAGCATGTATACAGTATACATAGTTAAACAAAACTACAAAGATATTACCAGGCAAAATAGCAAGAGTGGCGATCGCTCAATAACTAGCCTATGTTGCGGAGCTCACGGCTCCTTTGTCAACCTGATCTCTCCCCTGGCCAGGCCAATAGTGACGCTTCCGGGCGCGCTCATTGAGCGCTCGCCGGAATGTCACATCCGGTTTGGAGGTCCCGGCCAACGTCAATTCCGCCGCAGGCTTGCAGCACAGAGACTGTCAGTCAGCGGGGTGTGACGCAGGCGCACGGGGCCAACATTTCCGGATCATCGGCGTCAGTGAAAAAAACAAACAAGCTTTATTAACAATGCCACAAAAAGGCAAAAAGACGCGATGTGCAGAGCTGTATGGGAGTTCATCGCAGGGGGGAGAGATGTCCTTTATTATGCCGCTGCATGCACTGTGAAAAGACACAAATGTTAAAATAATAAAAACAAGGATCGCCACTCTATCAGGTTTATTATAATGGCAAATCATCAATAGAAAAATAGAAGATTCTAAGGGAAGCATTGGGCAGCACTGGGATATCACTAAGAATTCTAGTGGGAAAACTCAAGGTCATGTAAATAAGGTACTGAATAGTTCAAAGACACGGGCAATGAAGTATAGAGTACAAATAGACCTAGGTATGTATGATCCGGTCAGTGATTATCTAAGTCTGGAGAGTGGAGATTGTAGAATCCATAGGGATGGTTTGTAAGCCGGGGGCATGTTCTGGGCAAGGGGTATTGACTGCCAGGTATCTAGTCTGATAAGGAGAAAAGGTGATTAATCATGAAGCAAAATTCTAGTATAGCAGATATCCGTATGCAAACGAACAAGGTACCTAATGTAAATGTAGTGTGCCCACCCAGATTCTATCTAAAACCATTGGATACTAAGGTAGGTTCTTTACCTTTGGGTCCAGAAGGGTGAAGTCTAAAATGGAACATAGATTAGGTCTAAACTGGAGCCCGAATGGAGGTTTACACAAAATCCGAGGATGGCCCTATTAGAGAAAAAACAAGTTATATCATAAGAATGGTGAGTAGTCCATTTCTTCATTAAGGCCTTTGGGGGATACAGTCTGTAGTGAGTGAATCCAGTATAGTTCACGTCACGTCAGCCTAGAGCTAGGGCTGGTCAAAGCAGAGAGGCAAATTGACCCCTATCCCACACAGACTCAAACCTGGCTCTCTAACCTACCCCCCATTAAGGGCATGCACCCCTGTGGACGTGGCGCCCAATGCATTTTTATATGCATTTTTTCAGAACTGCTGGGTATAGTTAAGGGCCCACTAATGTCTACTGTAACCCTCTGGAAAGGCTCTTCAATAATGGGTAAAGATCTCAAGGGGGTCTTGTTTGTGTCTCCTGTCTTGCTGACTTGCTGGCACAGGACACAGGACTGGCAATAATTGGCAATGTCAGAACCCATGTGTGGCCAATAGTTGTGGGTGAGACGGGGCTTTAGTTTTCTGAGTCCCGAAATGCCCAGCAAGGGGGATTGCATGAGCAATCTGTAACAGATGTTCCCAGTACTTGTGGGGTACTACTACCTGTCAGTCAGTCATCTCTTGGTTAGATGGGCCAGAGGGGATAGCCTCTCTGTACAATCTGCCAAGTTCCCAATACACCCTCATCCTCCCATCTCCTTCTGGAGACCTATCCGCCCGATCCCTGAGCTCCTCCAGACTGGTATCAGTTTTAACAGCCTCAGAGAATTCAGAGCTATCTTTGACAGGCACCAGAGGGAAAACAGAGGGGCCGGGCTCCAGCCCTTCAGCAGTGGGTGGGTCCAGTTTATGTTCATTAGTATTTTGAGAAGGCTGTGCCTCGGCAGTGGCGCGCAGTGAGCCCCCTGTCTTGGGGGCTCGATCCAAGACAAACTGTCTGACATCCACAGGACATGTGTGGAGAAACTGGTCCTTAATCATGAGCTCTTGTAAGGTGACAAAAGTGTCCACGGACAGTCCTTTGAGCCACTGCTGAAACGCAACACACAGACTGAAAACAAGGTCCATGTAGCTATCAGCAAGGCCACACTGCAGGGTCCGGAAACGTTTGCGATAAACTTCAGGGGTGAGACAGTAGCATTTCATGGCTTGTTTTAAAGTATCATAATCTTGCTCTTGATCCTCTGAGAGACTTACAAAAACTTCTAGGGCCTTCCCCCTCAGTCCTGGAGTGAGGTAACAAGCCCACTTCTCTCTGGGCAGGCTATATTGTCTGCAATTTTCTTCGAAGGCTTGGAAGAAATAGTCCACACAGTTATCTCTTTCCATGGTCGGAAATTTATCCAAAGGAATTTTGTGGGGCCGTTCACCCCTGGACTCCATGAGGCTAGCAGACCCCTGTTGCTGCATTTGTAATTTAGCTAGTTCCAGCTGATAGACCCGTTCCTCTCGCTGGGCCTGGCGCTCCTGGGCCTCTCGCTGGGCCTGACGCTCCTGGGCCTCTTGCTGGGCCTGATGGTGCTGCATAATCAGCTGGAGACATAGCGCTGGGTCATCGAAGCCCAAAAGTCGTAGGCTCATTTTCAAAGATACTGTTTGATTACTCTGCTATAATTTTATTTATAATTGTTTTCCTCTCATATTTCCACATAATCTCGCCAAATACACATACCCTAAAGCGCACCTACACACAAATCATTGTTTTACAATTTGGCATTGTAAGACTTGCTTTGAAAAATATTTTCTCATTTTCAAAGATGACATCTGGTTCTCGGGTTGGTATCTCAAGACATTACGTCCCCCTGCGTCCTATGACGGTGAGGATTGCTCTTCCTCTGGGGTCTCTTTAGAAACATTTTAAGCTTGCTCTGCTCGATCAAATTCAACCAACGCACAGATCAATTGTTTCTCTGATTGTCCTCTTGTGGTGGAGATGTTCCTGACCTCACACAGATTGATCAGGTCATCCCGGCTGTGCTTTTTATAGCTGCTTATACTCTCAGCTATTATGCCAAATAAAAGATAGATATAAAGAAAAACAAGAGTGGGGAGGTATATTTTTAAGATAGGTATGCAAATGTTCTTTTTAATTGGTTTCAGGATGGTGCTAACTTGGGGGATGTTGGCAAGATACTCATTAAGCTGTAATAAAGTTTGAATGTAGAAAAAATACTTTAAAAAGGGTGGAAAAAAAAGAACAAGAAAATGTGGAAAAGAGAAAGATGTGGAAGTTTAAATGAGGAATGTGTAGAAAAAGGGAAATGAGATGGAGGGATGTAGAAAAGAAGGTAAGGTAAAAAGAGCGAAAGACATAGAGAATGTGCATTATAAAAAATGTGCAAAAAAAAAAGAGAGTGAAAGGCGCCTGCTGATCCAGCTAAGAGCTGGATGTATATGAATATTATCTCCTGGAACCCCCTTCTCTGTGCACCTGTCAACCTAGCAAACTTGATTGGCTTCTGACGGTCATGTGGGGCCAGGGCATGCAGAAATAATAAGAGGCCTGGTTATACCTGGGGTATATGTGGCATCCCACATTGTTATGCCTCCTCACACAGGGCCAAACTAGACACCTCTGAGTACTTGATGTTCACACTGGGACAGCTGGGGCTTGAAGTTACCTAGACCATAGAGTGGAAGATCCTCTACATCATAGAGAACAAAACCCCAACTTCTGATTCCCCTCTGCAGGTCTGAGTAACAACAAGCCCCAGCTACCCACAGGGAAACTAAAAACGCCAGCTGCCCCCAGGGGAACTACAAGGCCCAGTTACTTTCCCTTCTGTGCCCTGGAGAACGAGGCACAGCTATCCTAGGAGGAGCAACAAGGCCCAGCTGCCCCAGAAAGAACAAGGCCCAGCTGCTTCCCCGACAGCGCTCTGGAGAACAACAAGGGCCAGCTGCCCCAGGGGGAAAGACAAAGCCCAGGTGCTTCCCCTGGAGGAATTATAAGGCCCAGCTGCTTTCCCTAGAGGAACTACCAAGCCCAGCTGCTTCCCCTGAAGGAACTACAAGGCCCAGCTGCTTCCCCTGGAGGAACCAAAAGGCCCAGCTGCTTCCCCTTTAGAGAAACTACAAGGCCCAGCTGCTTCCCCTAGAGGAACTCCAAGGCCCAGCTGCTTCCCCTGGAGGAACTGCAAGGCCCAGCTGCTTCCCTTGGAGGAACTACAAGACCCAGTTGCTTCCCATCCCCAGCCCTTGGGAACTACAAGGCCCAGCTTACTGTGGAGTAACTACAAGGCCCAGCTGATCCCAGAGTACCAAAGACCCAGCTTCTACTTCTCCCCAACCCTGGGGAACTACATGACCCACCTGCTCACCAGCTATAGGCCTGAAGAACTGCAAGCTCCACCTTGTTGCACAATTTATTATCACATAGTTTTATACTGCAACTTTATTTTTTATCTAAGCCTGTACGTCTTCATTGCTAAATCAAGTAGACTGACACAAAATCGAACAAAGACAAGAAAATTTTGTGATACCAATTCACTTTACCACCACTGATTAAACAGAGGAAGAAAGGCAGCTTATTTCTCTATCTGTCTTTAAAAACAGCATGTGCTAAGCTTTGGGTCTTTAATAGGATGTGCTCTGGAAACAAAAGTCAATTGTACATATAAGGCTGCAGAGAAAACAGAAAATTTCCCCCCTCTGCCCTCCCTACGACAGGCACGCACTACTTCCCAACATAACAGTGTGCCTGGTCCAATAGGTTTCTAAATTACCCACTAAAGCTTATTATTTTGAACACGGCTGGTGGTAATGAAGTACATTGCCAATGATGCGTTATTATGGCCCGTCAATATCCCTGGAGCATTGTGAACTTATATTTATGATTACTGCTGAAATACATAATGGCATGAATAAACAGTTTAATCTAATATAAATTCCTATAAAGACAGCATTAGCAGCTTCTGCAAAAACATATTGACAATGGGAGAAAAAAACCTTAACTAATGACAAGGGGCCTATCTGATTTGCGGTAATGTAATGCTGTCCTCGATAATTATGAACTGGAAAAAGGGGTTCCAGGCATAGCAAATACCAGGTGATTGTAATGCACATGGTTTAAATTTGGTAGCTATTTTGCAGGCCAATGAGGCGATGCTCTATGAAAAGGTTGGGTACAGGGGGCACGATGTTCCCTTTTGTTGGTGCTGGTAAGGATAAAACACGGTTGTCAAATAGAACTAAGTATGTCTTTAACCCTTTTTCAGGCGTCCTCACAGGGTTTTGAAGAATTCACGTTGATGTGTTACTGCTTTGAGACGTGCTTTGATGCAGTGCTTCGTGTTGCATCGTTCTACATGTGGCAGCCTGCCACCATATACAGTCATTCCCAGCTTAGAATGAGTGTATTAGGGGCAGGGCAGAGAGCCAGGGTTGGGTGAGGTTGGCGCCATACCCAACGTGAGTAGCGGGGTGGGCCAGGGGTGGTACTTGGACCGGGAAGAGGAGTGATTGGGCACTATTGTGCCTGGCTTTGCAGTGGGGCTGGGGTGGGAGGACTTTGTAACCAACCCAACATCAGTAAGGTGGTGGTTTATCAGCTCAGCATCAGTGTGGGGTGGTGTGGACTAGCAACTGACAGCTGGGTAAAGCTGTCATTTACCTTGTATTTGCCCGGTAATGATGGGTAGCTAGATGTGCTGTACACTGCAGTTTGACAGACTGAAGTGAACCAGGAATGGGGCAGGGTTAATGGAAGGGAATAACAGGGGAATGGGGGGACCCTGAATAATGTGGAGATGGACAGGTGACAGCTAAGGAAATGACCTTGTGTGTGGAGAGGGAGGCCAGTCACAGCGGCCGGTAGGAGTGATCAAGAGATCACAATGACAAGCTCATTCCATCTTTTAGGGGGAGGAGGGTGCCAGTTAGAGGGAGCCTGGTTAGGGATAGGGGTACCCAAGGGGTACAAGCACCAGTGGGGTGACCTCCTGCTGCCTCCTCCTCCTTACCGGCCATGTGTAACTGGTGTTGGAAAAAAAGGGATGGAGGAGGAGGAGAAGGGAGTGGCTGGTCTACAGGGTGAGATGCCCTTATCTAGCCAGCCAGGAGATGTTAGGCTGGATGCTCCCCCAGTGAACCCCTCTTTAATTTTTGTCTTTTTGTACCCGCTGTCACTGCAGATGTGGGGGAATACACATAAAGTACACAGCAATAAATAAATTATGCCAAACATAAATTAAACATAATTTCATGCAACATATTACTTATTTAGGAGTGCACAGAAGATGGAGGTTATGTGCGTGGTTAAGGAACAGTGCTTATATAGCATTTGTGCATGGTACCAATTGTAGTGGGGGAATCCCAGGGCAGGGAACCTGATCAATATTTCCCCTGCATGTACAGAGAGGATGGCTGTAAGTAAACACATGAGCAACTGTGGAACTAACAACATTGTGTATTGTGCGTCGTGCAAATCTCAATATGTAGGTTATACTTTAAGAACATTGAGAACGAGGGTTGCAGAACATGTTTATGGGGATAGATTGGATTGGATGATGCCTTAATAGAAGTATCTCAAATCTTTCCAGGCACTTTAGAGATACTCTTAATGGTAAGGTGAAGGGTATGAAAATAACTGTACTTGAAAGAATAGTTTAAAGAGTAGTTTTGGGCCCCCGAGGGGGGATATTATTAAAACATCTGAGGACAGACTGTGGGTCAAGAAAAAAGAAGAGCTGGTTTGCTGGATGGAGAGAAAGATAACAAATCTGCCGCCACTGGAGCCATGGGGAGACCCACCAGTATTTTTTTTTAGCGAATCATTGAATCATTAAAAATTCAATTTAGAACAAAACAAATTTCTTGGGGAAATTCTGCAAATTGCCTGAGAAACATCAGAATCAGATGTTTAAGAAATATGCTTAAAATGACCTTTAGATTTAGAAGTGTACCTATATTAACATATGTGTTCCCACACAACCAAAGGGGTGTCATTGGTGCCATGTAGGAATGAACAAATCAGTTCCTAAAATGTCTGATTGCTATTGACTTCTAATAGGGATTGGTATCCGATTAATCTGATACAGTACATTATCTAAAAAAAATGAAAAATGGTGGGAGGTCCCCTCTCCAGTCCGCTTTCATAAAGGCTGGCATTCCCATTGCTCAGATGCTGTACAACCAGCCAGTTCCGGAGTCACACAATACATTTTCCTAATTACGGCCCATTAATCAGCTCAGTAGCTTTTAACTTAGCCCATGAGCCCATGGAGTTCCAAGCAAAGAAAAATAGAATCAGCTCAATTAAATGATATATTTTAATATGATAAGCGCACACTAAGCAAAAATACAGGTAAGGACAATGCATATACAGGAAAAGCAGAATACAGGTGTTAATGATAAACAGAGATCTTCCCCCTTGTCTAAATGGGGCTGTTCCTGTCGGATGGTGTCTTTTGATGAAAGGAGTTTGTGGGGAATAAAATATATTATTTGTCATATTTTTCTCCACACCAGCCCTTGTGCCATTAAAGTGGACCCATTTTGTCTATCCGGGGTTTTGGTCCTTGCCCCTGGGGCATCCCAAGTCGCCACCACAAAAACTTAACTTACCTCGGCCTATGGCGCATTCATGTCTTTTGTCCAATCAGCGAGCTCGACTGCACTGATGTAAAATGTCTTGGAAGCATTCCTGCTGCCCTCTAATGTGGTGTTGCCAATGCCAGCCATTCATAAATGCTTGGCATGGGTACGCATCCTGCAGGTGGCCGGTGCTAGTGTATACACCATTGGATCAGGGCGAAGGTCAACTGGGCAACCTAGGAGATTTTTTTTTTAGATCCCAAATCTGGATGCCCTGGGGGCAGAGAGTAACCTGCCTCATAGACTCCAGGGTGGGTTTTGATACACCTTAAGGACTGGTTCAATGCTCTGACAGGGCTTGCAAAAAATGTGCACTTGGAAAATCACTGGCTCAATTGCACCCCTGTTGTCCTTGAATACGCATGTGTAATCAGAGGGAGAGCTATGATCTAAAAATTACCATTACCTAGCTTTCTCACTGTATGTAAAACAAACATGTGTAGAAGTTTTCTTTTAAATCCCAGACCACACAGCTTTCTAACTGCACGTTTAGTTCTAACTGCAAGATTAGTGACTTGCTTGCTTTCCTATTTGTCATCCCAAAACTGATTATTGTATTTTCTGTTTCTCTGAGGTAAAGAAACCCAACAGACCATAGAATGCCATGAACGATATTGCTCCAAAATGGCTGTCAATTCTTTAAAAAAAAAAAAAAGGCAGCTGTTAGCACATGTGGGTGACAGGCAACCATCTTTTATATCTTTAACTCCTTCTTATACCATTCACCATATGAAATATTTGTCTGGGAGGGTGGAAATTCCAAAACATTGTTATAGGGAGGAAAGAATTGATTTTTTCAGCATATGTTTGTGCAGCTTGAATGAACACATCTTTAAAAGGACTGTCTGCTAAAGCAAAGATTAATGTCGGGCCGGAGAGCATTCATCACCGTTCTCTGTTCATTGCTGACACTGGCACAAATCAAAGACAAACTTTTGAATGCAATATCTGCTCAATTGTAAAATCCACAGTGAAAACACTGCATCTGCGGAAAGGGTCGTTGGTGTGAGCTCTGTCCATTTCAATTCTGGAAAAGGAGAAAGACCCTTCAGGCTAGGTAATGATTCATTCATGTCCCATCATTTTTAGTATGCTCCCCTTTGGGATTCTCTCCTAGTTAATGATTCCTCATTTATAGCCAGAAACCAGCCTTATTATGGATTCCAAGAGCTAGCTGCTACCTAGACTAAAACAGAATACAGATCTAAAAAATAGACCATTTTGCAGACATAAGTGACCATCTAGAGGGTTATAATTTTACCGTTAGCGAGCCATTGATTGGGCTGGTTTGGCGTAAAGGCTTTCAAGTAATTACAATCATTGCAAAGCGTAGATATTCATTAGATGTTGGCATGGTGAGGGACAGTGCTTCAGTGGCTAACTGTGCATTAACTGCTCACAGCTATTCACCTTCTATTTTAGTCTCTTTGTTGTTTTCTGTTGTCTGAAGGAAAAAATTCTGTGTAACAATCATAAAATGTTTAAATTCTAAAGTATATTTATGGTATGCCTCGTGAGTAAGCTTACCCCCTAACTGTCCTTCGAGAAATCAATAGTTTTACAGCCACAACTTGCTCTTAAAGCATATGCTCCGAACTTTTTTAACAGGGTATTTTTTAAAACCCTGCAGGGTGAGCCTTTGATGGGTGCCACTATTAAAGAATTATGCACCACCTGTGAAAGCGGTGGGTGGGGTGCAGCGGCGCATGTGAAATCCCCACCCTCATAGCTGCTGCGAGTGGGGGGTGCCGAGTATGCAGTCGCGCAGGTAGCCAGTCATACTTACTCCTTCTCAACATCCACACACCTCTCTCCCTGGTCTCAACATACAGTAGTTACATAGTTACCCCAAAAATAAGACAGGTCTTATATTAATTTTTTGCTCTGAAAAAGGCAGTAGGGTTTATTTTCAGGGAGTCTTACTTTTTCCCCATAAACAACAAATAGATAGATGGATGGATAAATAGATAGACAGATAGAAAGGCAGAGGGCTAGATAGACAGCTAGATAGATAGAGAGATAGTTAGCCCCACATCCCCCTTCAGCAAGTGTCCCTGATGAGGGGGGCAGTGGCAGCCCAGCCGTCCCATTCCTCCGCAGTAGACGGCATGGATGAGGGGGGCAGCACAGCTCCCCCAGCTCTCTGTAACTAAGGCTTATTTTTGGATTAGGGCATATATTTTAAAGCATTTGTAAAACTGATTTAAAAAAAAACACACTGGGCTTATTTTCAGGGGAAACACTGTATTACAGTTGAAAAAGACATATGTCCATCAAGTTCAACCATGGAATGGGGCTGGGGGAAGTTAGCTACTTTTAATTATTTAATGATCACAGCTAATGGTAACTGATTTATTTTCTTCTAAAAATGCACCTGATCCTTTTGTGAAGCTTCCGTGGGAGGCTATTCCACAGATTTATAGTTATTATAGTTAAAAAGGATTGTCGAGGGTGTGACTCCTTGTATTTAGAGAGTATTTTACCTGAAATAGTTTTGCCCTAAATTTTTGGTATTGCCTATATATATATTTATACAAGCTAATCATGTCCCACCTTAGGTGTCCCCTCTCAAGACTAAACAGATTTCAATCCCATTACCTTTCTTCATAATTAATGTCCCATATCCACGAAAAGATTAATTGACCGTTCTTTGAGCAAGCTAACACTCTTGCAACTTATATGCAAGCGGACCACTTGCAATCAGACGTGGATGATTTTTCTGCAAATATTAGTTAAAGCAATCGTAATTAGGATCATAATTAAGAACACATTCAAGGTATTTGTATAGCCCTATTTTTAGTCAATTTCTGTTTCCACATGCTGATGTTAACAAGACAAATGAGAAATTTTATGACAGACATAACGATACAAAGCTTGACCAATGAGCCAATTCGCATTGATTGCTTGATTGCAGGGAACATTCCACAAATAATTTACCGCTTGATTGCATTCACATTATCTATTATTCATCTGCTAATCATTCTGTGGAAATGGGCCATAAGATCTTTCATTCCCCATATCAGTTTGGTGGCTCTCCTCTGCACTCTTTCTATAATCATTGCTTTCTATGAACTGGTGCCTAGAACCGACCAACATATTCCAGGTGAGGGCGCACCACTGCCTTTTAAAGAGGCAAATTTACATCCCTATCCTGTGTCACTTTAAATGCTTGATATCTTGGTAGCCTTGGAAGCAGCTGCTTGATACAAACTGTTTTTTCTAGCCCTGAGGACATCAATTTCCTCAACAAGTGTCTATGAAGGATGCCCTGCCAAATCCAAAAAATCGATATCTACAGCTAACCCTCTGCCCAGACTTCTACTTATGCTTCTACAGCTTATATGCTTCTATGCTGGTTGTCACTTAAAATGTTATGCATAGTCACATAATCCTGTATTTAATCCCTTAAGAGCCCTTCAAGCAATTTTTCCACAATGGATGTAAAGCTTAGAGGGCTGTAATTCCCACGAAGAAAACCTAGGGCCTGATTTATTAAGCACTTTTGCCAGAATACGCCACATTGCTGCATATTAGAGTGGTGCAAAATATAATTTATATTTTTCAGCATGTTTCTGCACTGCTAATGTTCCAGCAAATGTGTTTTTTTGCAGCGCAGCAACATGCGCCGGTGTAAACAAAATGTTTAAATTAGATTTTGCACTGCTCTAATTTGAACAAATGGAGGCGCATGCATGGGTCGTGAGAGGTGGATGCATAGCCTGTAAGCGCTGCACTTCCCCGGCATTTACAGTGATTTTTAGCCCTGTGTGAGAAGTGGATGGCGGATTCCCCACACCATGACCGGGAAAACACAGTGGATGCACCCAATGCCTAGATTTAGTCACAGAAACAAGCAGAATGGCCCCAGGAGACAGAAGCTGAAAGAAAACGCGCTTGCAGCATGTGGAAGCCTGAACACAAAGAGAGACTCAGGTGCTGTGGCCCTCTCATTCGCATTTGATTCCTATGATTCCTTATGTCATCTATGGGAGAAAGTTTATCCATATGCGCCTTATAATTGTTATGGATCATTTGTAACTTGTCAAGAGTTGATGGTTCCAGTTAGCAAGGGATACAGTATCCTTGCAACCAGCAACCATGGCTCAGCATGGTCTTTTTCCCTGAACAAACTTTTTACACCATTGGTGTAATTTTTACACCATTTTGTAAACCTACATTTGGCACTGTCCTAAACTGTTTTTCATTTTTAAACTGAAAAAGAAATGGCCAAAATATTGAGGTTTAGATGCTCACCTCATAATTTCTCAGCTGAAGCAAGTACTCGTGGTCATTTAATCTGTGATGCTGCATAATAATCAGCATAATGGATAGGCTCTCTGAGAATAACAGAACTTGCTTCAGACACCCTGTGTTTCTTCCCTCCACCCTGTTTCTAGGCAACATTGGAGCCTAGACCAGCACCCCCACAAGGGAACATCCCAATCGCGCATGCCCGCACTCCCAAAGCACATGCCCACACCCCCAAAGTGCATGCCCGTACTCCCAAAGTGCACTCCCCGAAAGGGGGGCAACAAAATCTTTCCCCAGCCCCAAGCCTCAGGGACATCTTTCCCCTGGCCTGAGCGGCGGGGAAGAAGAATCTATCCCTTAGCCTGGGCCTGGCATCATCTTTCCCCTGGCCCAAGCCCCGGAAGCAGCAGCATTTATACCCCAGCCCAAGTGCTGGGGGCAGTAGCTCCGTCCATCGCTAGCAGGAGGCTGGGAATGAGGGCTTAGACGGGTTTCATGACTTCTCATTGAAGCCAGAGCCAAGGGAGGGGTGTGGTTCCATTATGGGACCTCGACTGGTAAACTGCATCAGCTGGGTGTGTCCGGAGCAAGGAAGAGGATTTCCTCATTCACGGCGCTGAGCAGAGAAGAATGTTTGACAAAGTAAGCGGCTGTTTATTTTTTTTTTTTAATTTTACTTTTAGAATCACTTTGAGGGGGAGGTCTGTTTCCTAATATATAAATGAACATCCCTAGCAGAATGCATATTACACATGATGTGAACCAAAGCCAAAAAGCACAATGCCTAGAGTGGGAGGATGAAGGAGACAAAAGCAAAAAGACACTCCTTACAGTGAAACTGCAGCAAGTTATCAAAGGTGTGTGGAAGTAAAACCAGGTGGTGGTGGTTTTATGATGATAAACAGGGTAATGTGAGTCCTCTAGGGCATGGAATATACCAGACCCTATGGATTCTCTGGTATATCACCCAGCCAGAGTCACAGCAAATGCTAGGTGTATGGTACTTGGGCATGGCTGACACACCAGATGGAGGGTACTCGACAAAACGGAGTAAATGATGCTGGGAACTTAAAATGACAGGGCGCACAATAAAGATAATTGATGCACAATGGATTCACAGCAACAGCGGGGCTCAACAGGGCAATGTGAGTCCCAACCAGGGGCGGAATGGCCATAAGGAGCACAGGAAAAATTCCTGGAGGGCCACACTGCTTTAGGGCCATTCTTTGATGGGGTTAGGAAACTCCAGCCAAGACACTTTTGCCATATTCTGCCCCTGCAATGCTATAGCCTCAGAATCCCCACCTCTGCCACAGTACATTCCCCTACCATACTAAAGCTTCACTACCGTCACATGGTGTATAGCCCTCTGTAAATGATCTGTTCCTACAATGCTAAAGCATAAGCTGATCAATGTTACACATTTATCATCTGATAAGTTTCTTGGGGGGCATTGGCTAAGGAGCTCATGGGCTGGTGGTGGGTTAGTGAGGGACTGTGACCAGACCAATTGTCTGCCCATATCTGTACATAATCTGTTCCTGCGATGCTATAGCATCAAATAAAACAGAAACCAGATACCAAGCTATAATAAAATATTGCACTCAACTATTTACTCTAAAATAAGTTGCAACAGCTCAAAACATGCAAAAAATAATAAGTAGTATATGATTCCAAGATATAAATACAGATACTAGCATGGAGCTATAGCGTGGAAATATCCCGATCCAGGCAAAGAAACTGCCACCAACACCCCAAAGTCAGATGCACTCACCAAACTTAGGTTTCAGAAAGGCATTAATCATTTCCTCAGGTCGGATCCAATTCTAATAGTTTCCACTTGGTACTTTGTATTTCCTCCTCCTCTGGGATATAAATCCTTATATCTCGTATAGTTTGCTTGAATCAGTGCCCCCTAGGTGTATATTCTCCCTTTTATAGCATTTAAGATAAAAGCACAAAAAAGAAAACCATAGCGTGATCCCATCACTAGTTAAAAGCAGGTTAACTAAAGTATTGCACTTAAAGGCACAGCAGATCACAGTGTTTACAGATGGCAAGACGCAATTCAGAAATAGCATTATTGGACTCATAGCATTATTGGATGGGTGGCACCGCTGGATACTGGGGAGCCCAAAGCACAGCACGGGACATAACAGCTAACATATTACTTCTAAATCTGGTCATACATGATAAGGAAGGTGAATATTTAGAATATATATATATATATATATATATATATATATATATATATAATAAATAAAAAAAGATCTTTCAAAATCAGATTGGTTCTTCATCTAACACTCATCTTCGGGGTTTATTTGAG
The DNA here is from genome assembly GCA_027917425.1 of Gastrophryne carolinensis. Lineage (NCBI taxonomy): Eukaryota > Metazoa > Chordata > Amphibia > Anura > Microhylidae > Gastrophryne > Gastrophryne carolinensis. Next base: position 287,580,213 of record CM051236.1, read on the forward strand.
AATTACTAAGGCCACGTAGTGCCAGATGAGTGTCAAGTGAATGTCAGGTCCCAGTGCAAAAGGTGTATTTATCTCTGATGGTCCCCTGGATCTATCAACAGCGCCAGAAATAGTATGTTCCCTACAGCGCCAGATAATACCAGACGCTCACTCTGCACTGTGTGGCCTTATCCTTGCTTTTTCAGATTTAACTTGTTTTTTCTTGTTTGCATATAGCTTTTTAGGAAAATGTGGCTTTGATTCTGCTTTTTTATTCTTTTTTAGGGAAACTCTGTGCAACCAAAGAATTCATTGAGGGAATACTTCCAGAAAACTACGGCTTCATCAACAAGCCTGGTACACCTAGAAAGCTTAAGGTGAGTACGTCCAGAGAATATATAGTTAGGGATATTTCAAATGCAAAGGTTTTTTTTTTTGCTTGAAAAAATGCAAAGTGCGCATAGCTCATAGCATAGTTGTATTTTATCTGTTTCAGTTTGGGGGAGTCTCCTGGGCATGTAAGGGTGTCTACAGTACAGTAATACCAGTAACCTGGAAATTTCACGCGCAATAAGATTTTATTGAAAAACATAATTTTTTTTTATTACAAAAAAACAATGCAAATTGTAAAAAATAGATTTTTGTTATTTTATTGCACATATTTCACCCCGAAATATTGAAAATACACTTAAAAAATTGCAAAAAAAAACATTTCATGTTAAAACCTAGACTCTGCTGAAAAAAAAATAATATATCATTTTCCTGGGAAATCCATGGAAATCCCTTCAAAAATCACAGTTGAACATGTGTAGCTCAAAATAGTGAAAAATGGGCTGGCAACAGAGGGTGACAACAACAACTCTTGGTAGGCTGGCATTTAAAGGGTTAAATTAGGCTCTAAGATTTTCTTGTCAGAGATAACTTACGAAACACTATAAACAAAACTAATCAAAGATTCAAATGTTTATAATACTACAAATCAAAGGTTCTAAAAGAGTGATTTCAGTCTTCCATTCATACATTTAAAAGAATATTTATTATATATTAAACAGCTTGTTGTGAAATACTTTTGAAGTGTCCTAATATAGCATTGAGCTTTACAAATCAGACAAGCTAATAATCACTCAATTGCTTTATGGATTGTTCTGGGAAAGATGTCAGACATAGAAGATATGTAGTTGTTTTGGAAAATCAGCTAAATATTTATGTTACTCCTTTCTTGCTGCTGTAGACGTATGGTCCATAAAGACTGTTCTGAGGATGTGCCGTAGGCAATTTAATACCATCACCATCACTATCAAGAGAAACCAAATAAAAAGCAGGGAAATCAAAACTCTTTTTCTACTGAATATAATAAAATGTTTGTTTGAATGATTAATATTAAGGGGGTGATTTACTACGTTCCTTAATGTTCGCTGCTTTATACAAAAGTGTGGCCGCCAGATGTGCGATGCACGACCAACGAGTAAGCAAAACCTACTGCAGCGAACACCAGCGAACACAGACTTTGCAATGCATTTTGCTGTGTCTTCACTGCAGTTTGCCGGTCAGAATCGGTTGTATTTACTAACGAACAGGGTGCTTTTGACAACGGGCGAACTGCGGCGGCGCAGTTTCCTATAACAAAACCAGAAATCGTAGAAAACCTCAGGCACCACCAAATCAATAAACTTTTTTTTAAACTCAAAAAGGTATAATAAATAAATCAGTATTTATTAATGGTTTACAAATATACCATCACATATGTATTAAAAACAAAATCTAATAGCAGGGACAAAACACCCATCCCCTTTTGAATAGATCCCTATCACACAGTATATAGTATATGAGTATAAAGTAACTAGTGCAATATTAAAGTGCTGAGTGCTGACCTAAAAAGTGCTACAGTGCTACAGTACAACCATCAAGAACTATTGTCCCATATAAAAAGAGAAAACAAACAGCCAACCAGATTGCCCCAAGAAAAGTAATTTGTGGATAGTTAAAGTACAAGATATCACCAAATTGAAGGGTTAGAGGGGTCCCTGCTAGACTCTGGCATCCTAGTCCTAGGCCCTTATTCATCAAGCGACAGCGCCAGGTAGTGTCTGACGAGCGCCAGGTAGCGGCAGCTAACGGCGACTACCGACTCAAGTACGCCCGGCGGCGGTCACAATGACGCATTTATCAAGCAAAATGAGGCTAGCGCCGGCGAGAGCGACGGCTAGCGCGGCATTCATCATGAAGCCGCCTGGACCGAACAGCGCCGCTGCAAATTCCCTCACAGCGCCAGGTATGAGCTGTCGCTCCCTGGCGATGTCCAATGCATTTCAATGGAGCAATCTATAATTATTCATAATTAATTGGTATTAATTTTTTTTTTAATTTTTTTAATGTCAAAAAGACCTCAGAAGACCACTTCTGCAATGTTAGGATTTATTTTTAAGTCAAAAAAAAAATTAAAAAAAATATGTGCAGAATTGATCTAACAGGTCTGAGATTAATGTATTCATATTACAAAATGATTCTAAAAACATGTATAATGTTACATTCAAATAATATGGTTGTTTAGGGGTTAAAAACTAGTTAATACACATCGCCGCAAGCGCTCTGGGGTTTAAACAAGGAATGGACAGCGACAGCACATTCGGAGCGTGATTTGTTGATGAATATGAAGCTAGCCGTTCGCTCTGGCCATTCGTTGTCAGGCGCTCACATACAACGCTGGACCTGTGAAACAGCGACCCCCCAGCCCGTATTCAACATTACCGCACACCGACTGAGTCGCTGTCATCAAGCTAATGCCGGCCAAGCACAGCGAATACTGGTTGGCGCTGAAAAAATCACGCTACAGTCGCTCATCTGTCGCTACCTGGCGCTATTAATGAATCGGCCTCCCCGAATGTATGTGCTTTGTTTCTCTAGAGAGGGCGTGGTGTTTTTGTTGTTAGTATGTTGTTAGTTGTTTCACCAGTACTAGTTATCTATCTTACCTTCACATATTAGTAGCAAATGTAAAAATCACATAAACAGCCATTCTTACCGAAAAAAACATTGATTCCTATGGGGTTCACCACTAAAAGCTGGTGCTCTGAAAAGCCGTTTTCCAGCATTTGCATGGCAAAGATGAATGGATGTAAATATGGCAAACACAGCCTTGGCCTGCGAATAGGCCTTTTTAGCATAGTAAATGAGGTAAAATAGTGAATAGCCAGCGCACGTTTTGTAAATGACCCGCTAAGGCTAAAGTAAAAAAAATTCTTTATAATCTTGCTATTGTGTTCTATGCGTCAGCTAAAGGGAGACATGTGAGCCAACCTGCTTTTAGAGCTCAGCTTAGAAAAGCAGAACTTCTTTGTGCAAGCTCGCTGAAGGAAAATTATTTTAGGGAATACAACTGCTGTGCATGTTAGCCTAGGATAGGTAAGCACAGCCTGACATAGCTTTATGAAATAAGGCCTTTAGATATGCCCTTTACTGCTTCTTTTGCATGCAAAGTGAGGTAACACACACTATATTGCTGGTACAAGGTGTGCAGAGGCTGCACCTAAAAAAAATTTCTAAAATGTGTGCTTTCTCAGATCTATTAAACTAAACTTAGCAGATCAGACCTAAAGCGAAGGCACAGCTCCATGATGTCAGTATGGCCAACTATTCACTTTAAAATGTCACAGCTTTCAAAAGAGAAAAAGAAACCCATGCTTAACTCTCTTTTGGCAGCTTGTTCCAAAACCCTTCTGAAAAGAATAGTTTGTCTGTATTGTCCTCATGTTTCAGTGCAGCCACTTAATGTCTGGAGTGTGTCTGCTCTGTGCTGATGTTGGAGATTTTTGCGATTAAACCCAGTCTATAGCAGGTTATCACTCTAAACTTTGCTGGAAAGTGCAACCTTTATTTAATTGAATTCCGCCTTCCTAGGAATCATAAGATTATGTTGTAAAAGCCAAATGCTTATATCTGTAGCTCAAGATCACTGGTACAATAATTAGACTTGCGCAAATTGGTTTTAAACCAATCCTACAGAGCATGTATCAGATTATGTGAAAAGTCAGGATTGTGCTGAATAGATTTTAGGATTAAAATGGATGAATATTTTCATCTGAGCTTAGTTTTGATCACATTTTATCTGATCATTTTGATCATTTTCGGTATATATTATAGTGTCAAAGTATTATCTAATTTTTTGTATAATTACATTGCTAACTTGCAAAGTAAAAGGGCAATATTTAGCATTACATCTGCTGGTAGAAGGCTGTGTAAAAATGTAAGTCTATTTTCAGATAACTAAATTGTTATCTACTAGAATCTATTCTCATACTGCAAGAAATTGGGCCCTGATGGATCCCATGGCAGCCCCCCTCCTGCCACTTCCAGACATGCAATGATATTAAAACAGGAGCCACGAGCAGGGTCGGCCTGGACTATGTAGAGCCCACTAGAGGAAATCATTCTGGGGCCCACTTACTCACATTCTGGGGCCTTACTAGGGCCCATCAGTAGAACTGTCCCTGAGGGCCCAATCTGGACTTGCATTCTAATATTATCGTTTATTTGTGATGTCTTGCACACAGACACTGTGAAGGAGACACAGAAGGTGTTCACCAAGGAGCACATGGAGGAGCCCCATAAGGAGTCCACCAAGGTCACGATATATAAGCTGCTCACCAAGGAGAAGTCAAACCCCAAACCTTCCAAGGACACATTCCTCCAGAAAGCACCGACAACTAACAAGAGCAAGTAATAGCTACGTATTCCCACACAAGTCACAGACACATGCCAAACTAATGCAAATTCCAAGTAGCCCAAGCAAACCACTGGCCAAAGAAATTACGCAGGGCTCTATGCAGCCATGCCAACAGTGAAACTCCACTCACACTCCACCCTGATCACAGAGAGAAGTTTGCCAACAGCAGAGATAGAGCACATTTATTTGGTCGCCCGATTATGAAATTCCTTCATGGCAGCCAACATTCTCAGCTAAAGCTGCTTCAAAGAGTTCAAAGAAAGATACAGGACGTCCAAATGCACTGTTTGAATGGTTCACATCTGCTCAGAACCTGGCCCTGGTTGAGGGTGTTAGCTGCCATTTCGACACACTGGGACACAACAGTGGGATCCAGGACCAGACATAAAGACCCTCAACCAGATCAAGAAGCGTCTGCGTGATATTAAGAAATCTGCCAAGGACATACAGGTACGCTGGAAGGTAGTATTTACCACACAAGACATGCCAAACTTAGAACATATTTTGCACTGAACAATCACCAATTAACTGAACGTTTAGACAACTAAATATTGATTAGGTCATTTAAAGCGGAACAAACAGGTCCAATGGCAGGTTAATTTTTGGGGACAAACAACACATGTATCAACTACCCTTAGTGTCCTGGTAATGAATCTCTTCAAAATACTCATCATGTGGCTCTTAGATTCCTTCCTTCTCCTCCTAGCACTATTTCCCTATGTTACTAATTGCTAACGTCATTAGATTTCTATTTCAACAGCTAGTTTTGAATAAAGGTATCCTGTCACAAACCACAGAAGGAGAATGATATACTGGCACAAGAATATGTTGCCCAAATGTAAAATACATGTGTGTGTAGTGGCACAATCTAATGTGGCTTGTCAAGGGGCAGTAAGTGCCACTGAGGCCGTAGGGCCATACAACTTTGACTAACTCTGTTTTTTTTTGTCAAGCTCCAAACAGTTGGTGGACTTTTAGGTCACCTAGAGTTGTTCAAGTGGGAAAAACTTGTCGAGGGAATCATGACCCCAGAAAGTCTTGTGGGTGAGACGGCAGTATTGATAGCAACCAGTTCATCTTAAGTGGCAAGTGTGATCAACAATAACCCAAACCAACGCTAACAAGACCCATGGCTGAAACGAACTAGCCGGCAAACGTTTTCAACAAATAATGAAGCCGATGCTGGCAACATCCCCCAACCACAGTCCGAAGTGCCTCCAACACCACAACCAGGCCAAGGAGACACACACGTGACTCCAGCCACACAGGAAAAGATTATTGTCCTGGATCTTAATCCTGTGGAAGAAAATGCAACATATGAGAAGCCAAGGCAAACAGCAGCTGGCATTTCAACACAAACCAATAGCAAAACACAAATCCACACACAGTGCCAGGTGGAACGGCAATGAAGGTCCACTGTAACTCATGAGTTAGAACAGGAGGCTCTCAGAGCAACACTTCTATCATGCTCAAGTGGTGTAAAACCAACAACTACAGCATCAGATAATCCTGATCCAGGAGGCCAGGTGACACAATGTGCAAACAGAGGCGCAGCAAAGGCGCCACAATTTATGGTTGAAGGATACCCTTGGTGAACTAGTGGGCCTACAGGTTAGTAACCAACACCAGAGTGACTGTGACAATTAAATACTGTCCCAATACTGTCTAAGGAAAGCTGACCCTTCTATGCCCACAATGCTTGGCTAATAAAATAGCTGCAAGACCTATTAGACAAATGCACTTGGCTAACTACACTATAGGGCTTACTGTCCATTTCTCCTAGCTTCATACACATATGCAGAGATTGTGCATATTATCCAATCTAATTAGGATAACCTAACAGGGGCTGGACACACAAGAATGTCCTGGATTCACAGGACAGGAGGATGACATACAACAAACAACAAATTCAAAGAAGCATTTTATTTCAAGTGGAACAAAACCTGGGATTCATGGATTTTGTCCTGTGGCATCCCGAATCGGCATGTCCGCTGTGTGAAACTCCCCTGTTTGCCCATTAAAAACTCACATGTTCAGGCTCCAATGGCACATGAGAGCGATTGAGAGCCACTTGCTACATCATTCAGCAGGTGCCTCTCATTCCCGGCCGTGCATGGGCTCCAACTGCAGCCCCCCACTGTAAACAATGTGAGCCACTTGCCGAATGACATAGTCTAAGCTCTCATTGGAGTGGGGAAAGGTGAGTTTTTGGGCTTTCACACAGCTGCTGTCCCTGTAACCTTTTAGATTACAGGCCAGCCACTGCTGGGTTTTGTTCCACTTTAAGATCTGAAGAACCCCGCTGTAGGGAGACACGTGGAATTAGTACAAAAAACAACATTAAAGACCCTGAAGGTCCACTACTGAAGGAATCCACAGGGAACCTGAGGTGGCAGAAGCTGGGACCACATACAAAAACATGCCATCTGCAAAAAGAAAGGCTGAACTGAATGGTGGACTTTGCTTCTGAAAATGATGTTTAAAGTGTTAATGTATTTTTTACAGAGAATCTGTACAGTAAATTTATGAAGGTGTTGGATAGATACACTTGAAGATGGACCTGTTTAGGGTATTAAGGCAAAACTCACCGCTGGCTCAGGGTCACCAAGGAAAAGTGTGTGAACTATGCTCCTCTCACCCCGCACTTTCCTCTGTTCTACCTACCATGCTGCCACCCCTGCAACCACCATATCCTACAAGCTCTTACCCCACAAGCTCTAGTCCTGGCCTCTGCCCTTCCACACCTTCTAGCTACCTGACTCCAGTAACCTCTCAAAAGCAATGCCCACCACCTATCACTTTCTAGCCCTATCCACCTACATACCCTTTACTCCTTCCCCCGAAAAACCTCTGCCAACTTTCACTTTCACCAGGCTCCATACACATTATATGCCTCCATTTTCATCTGCCTGCTAGATTCACTTGAGGCTATGAAGAAAAGTTAATCATTTGTAACTCGTAAAAAATTTAAATAATTGGGGGAACATGGTGTAGGGAACACTGAGGAGAGGTAAATGCCCCTTTACACTCAAAGCTGTGTGCAGGATACAATGTTAACACTAAGACGTAAACCACTGTTGGCAATGCCAATATTCTTTTGCAGTTCTGTAGAAGAAACACAGGTGTACTCACAAAGGGACCCAGGACACCATGGTTCCCCAGAAATGTTGGTGTGGCCACCACTAGGGTATACTATAGGTCAGTTTCTATGTTCAGGTTGTGTTAGAGTGTAACAGCAAGTCTTTCCGCTGGTGGAATGGCCATCAAGTAGTCCTTTACTTAGTCATAGGGCCTTATTCATGAAGGGATAGCGTCAGGTAGTGGCTGGTTAATGAGAGGTAGCGACAGGTAGCGTCTGGTGAACGCCAGACACGGCACGCAATTACACATTTATCAAGCAGAATCAGTTTAGCGACTGGGATAACGCCATGTAGCGTCTGATTCATCATTTTCACAGCCTCAGGGAACAGCGCCGGCGCTCAGCCTTGCACAGCGCCAGGTATGACCTCTCGCTACATGGCGCTCTGCCATACATTTCAATGGACGAACCTTTCCTTTTCTTTAAACTGTGTTTTTGTTTTTTTGTTTTTTTCTTTTTTTTAAATCTCAAAAAATTCTGTGACCTCTCCTGGCATTGAATAAGCAGTTTTTTCACATTTTTTTATTTTTTATATATTTCTTCAGAAATGACATTACAGGTCTGCCATTAAAGTGTTCATGTTACAATGTTGCTACAATGTAATTCCATGAGGCCGATTCATTAATAGCGCCAGGTAGCGACAGATGAGCGACTGTAGCGTGATTTTTTCAGCGCCAGCCAGTATTCGCTGTGCTTGGCCGGCGTTAGCTTGATGACAGCGACTCAGTCGGTGTGCGGTAATGTTGAATACGGGGTTAGGGGTCGCTGTTTCACAGGTCCAGCGTTGTATGTGAGCGCCTGACAACGAATGGCCCCAAGAAAAGTAATTTGTGGATAGTTAAAGTACAAGATATCACCAAATTGAAGGGTTAGAGGGGTCCCTGCTAGACTCTGGCATCCTAGTCCTAGGCCCTTATTCATCAAGCGATAGCGCCAGGTAGTGTCTGACGAGCGCCAGGTAGCGGCAGCTAACGGCGACTACCGACTCAAGTACGCCCGGCGGCGGTCACAATGACGCATTTATCAAGCAAAATGAGGCTAGCGCCGGCGAGAGCGACGGCTAGCGCGGCATTCATCATGAAGCCGCCTGGACCGAACAGCGCCGCTGCAAATTCCCTCACAGCGCCAGGTATGAGCTGTCGCTCCCTGGCGATGTCCAATGCATTTCAATGGAGCAATCTATAATTATTCATAATTAATTGGTATTAATTTTTTTTTTAATTTTTTTAATGTCAAAAAGACCTCAGAAGACCACTTCTGCAATGTTAGGATTTATTTTTAAGTCAAAAAAAAAATTAAAAAAAATATGTGCAGAATTGATCTAACAGGTCTGAGATTAATGTATTCATATTACAAAATGATTCTAAAAACATGTATAATGTTACATTCAAATAATATGGTTGTTTAGGGGTTAAAAACTAGTTAATACACATCGCCGCAAGCGCTCTGGGGTTTAAACAAGGAATGGACAGCGACAGCACATTCGGAGCGTGATTTGTTGATGAATATGAAGCTAGCCGTTCGCTCTGGCCATTCGTTGTCAGGCGCTCACATACAACGCTGGACCTGTGAAACAGCGACCCCCCAGCCCGTATTCAACATTACCGCACACCGACTGAGTCGCTGTCATCAAGCTAATGCCGGCCAAGCACAGCGAATACTGGTTGGCGCTGAAAAAATCACGCTACAGTCGCTCATCTGTCGCTACCTGGCGCTATTAATGAATCGGCCTCCCCGAATGTATGTGCTTTGTTTCTCTAGAGTTAGCAACTAAATATTGATTAGGTCATTTAAAGCGGAACAAACAGGTCCAATGGCAGGTTAATTTTTGGGGACAAACAACACATGTATCAACTACCCTTAGTGTCCTGGTAATGAATCTCTTCAAAATACTCATCATGTGGCTCTTAGATTCCTTCCTTCTCCTCCTAGCACTATTTCCCTATGTTACTAATTGCTAACGTCATTAGATTTCTATTTCAACAGCTAGTTTTGAATAAAGGTATCCTGTCACAAACCACAGAAGGAGAATGATATACTGGCACAAGAATATGTTGCCCAAATGTAAAATACATGTGTGTGTAGTGGCACAATCTAATGTGGCTTGTCAAGGGGTAGTAAGTGCCACTGAGGCCGTAGGGCCATACAACTTTGACTAACTCTGTTTTTTTTTGTCAAGCTCCAAACAGTTGGTGGACTTTTAGGTCACCTAGAGTTGTTCAAGTGGGAAAAACTTGTCGAGGGAATCATGACCCCAGAAAGTCTTGTGGGTGAGACGGCAGTATTGATAGCAACCAGTTCATCTTAAGTGGCAAGTGTGATCAACAATAACCCAAACCAACGCTAACAAGACCCATGGCTGAAACGAACTAGCCGGCAAACATTTTCAACAAATAATGAAGCCGATGCTGGCAACATCCCCCAACCACAGTCCGAAGTGCCTCCAACACCACAACCAGGCCAAGGAGACACACACGTGACTCCAGCCACACAGGAAAAGATTATTGTCCTGGATCTTAATCCTGTGGAAGAAAATGCAACATATGAGAAGCCAAGGCAAACAGCAGCTGGCATTTCAACACAAACCAATAGCAAAACACAAATCCACACACAGTGCCAGGTGGAACGGCAATGAAGGTCCACTGTAACTCATGAGTTAGAACAGGAGGCTCTCAGAGCAACACTTCTATCATGCTCAAGTGGTGTAAAACCAACAACTACAGCATCAGATAATCCTGATCCAGGAGGCCAGGTGACACAATGTGCAAACAGAGGCGCAGCAAAGGCGCCACAATTTATGGTTGAAGGATACCCTTGGTGAACTAGTGGGCCTACAGGTTAGTAACCAACACCAGAGTGACTGTGACAATTAAATACTGTCCCAATACTGTCTAAGGAAAGCTGACCCTTCTATGCCCACAATGCTTGGCTAATAAAATAGCTGCAAGACCTATTAGACAAATGCACTTGGCTAACTACACTATAGGGCTTACTGTCCATTTCTCCTAGCTTCATACACATATGCAGAGATTGTGCATATTATCCAATCTAATTAGGATAACCTAACAGGGGCTGGACACACAAGAGAGGCAGTGGCAGTGGGTGCAACAGAAACAATGGGAGCAGGACAACCCATCTGTGGCCAATGAGTAAAACTGCCTTGTGCCTAGGACTCTGGGCACAGGATCAGCTAGTGCTCTGCATTTTAATGTTTGTGTAAGGGTACAGGATCTGCTTGTGCTCTGCATATTAATGTTTGTTTAAGGGGACAGATCTGCTTGTGCTCTGCACAACCTTCTCTCTGCCCTACCGCCCCACCTCTGAGGCAGAGACAGGATGATGGGATTAAAAAATAAACCTTTAGCGCGTTATGAAGCACCTTTCTTCCAGTGTATTCAGGGCTGGGTGTGGCCATTTTGGATAGGCGGCATAGAGCAGCATCCCCAACTCTGTGTGTGCAACCACTTATTCACTTGAATGAGCGGCCAGAGCGATCCAGAGCACCAGTTGAAAGTCCTGGATTCACAGGACAGGAGGATGACATACAACAAACAACAAATTCAAAGAAGCATTTTATTTCAAGTGGAACAAAACCTGGGATTCATGGATTTTGTCCTGTGGCATCCCGAATCGGCATGTCCGCTGTGTGAAACTCCCCTGTTTGCCCATTAAAAACTCACATGTTCAGGCTCCAATGGCACATGAGAGCGATTGAGAGCCACTTGCTACATCATTCAGCAGGTGCCTCTCATTCCCGGCCGTGCATGGGCTCCAACTGCAGCCCCCCACTGTAAACAATGTGAGCCACTTGCCGAATGACATAGTCTAAGCTCTCATTGGAGTGGGGAAAGGTGAGTTTTTGGGCTTTCACACAGCTGCTGTCCCTGTAACCTTTTAGATTACAGGCCAGCCACTGCTGGGTTTTGTTCCACTTTAAGATCTGAAGAACCCCGCTGTAGGGAGACACGTGGAATTAGTACAAAAAACAACATTAAAGACCCTGAAGGTCCACTACTGAAGGAATCCACAGGGAACCTGAGGTGGCAGAAGCTGGGACCACATACAAAAACATGCCATCTGCAAAAAGAAAGGCTGAACTGAATGGTGGACTTTGCTTCTGAAAATGATGTTTAAAGTGTTAATGTATTTTTTACAGAGAATCTGTACAGTAAATTTATGAAGGTGTTGGATAGATACACTTGAAGATGGACCTGTTTAGGGTATTAAGGCAAAACTCACCGCTGGCTCAGGGTCACCAAGGAAAAGTGTGTGAACTATGCTCCTCTCACCCCGCACTTTCCTCTGTTCTACCTACCATGCTGCCACCCCTGCAACCACCATATCCTACAAGCTCTTACCCCACAAGCTCTAGTCCTGGCCTCTGCCCTTCCACACCTTCTAGCTACCTGACTCCAGTAACCTCTCAAAAGCAATGCCCACCACCTATCACTTTCTAGCCCTATCCACCTACATACCCTTTACTCCTTCCCCCCGAAAAACCTCTGCCAACTTTCACTTTCACCAGGCTCCATACACATTATATGCCTCCATTTTCATCTGCCTGCTAGATTCACTTGAGGCTATGAAGAAAAGTTAATCATTTGTAACTCGTAAAAAATTTAAATAATTGGGGGAACATGGTGTAGGGAACACTGAGGAGAGGTAAATGCCCCTTTACACTCAAAGCTGTGTGCAGGATACAATGTTAACACTAAGACGTAAACCACTGTTGGCAATGCCAATATTCTTTTGCAGTTCTGTAGAAGAAACACAGGTGTACTCACAAAGGGACCCAGGACACCATGGTTCCCCAGAAATGTTGGTGTGGCCACCACTAGGGTATACTATAGGTCAGTTTCTATGTTCAGGTTGTGTTAGAGTGTAACAGCAAGTCTTTCCGCTGGTGGAATGGCCATCAAGTAGTCCTTTACTTAGTCATAGGGCCTTATTCATGAAGGGATAGCGTCAGGTAGTGGCTGGTTAATGAGAGGTAGCGACAGGTAGCGTCTGGTGAACGCCAGACACGGCACGCAATTACACATTTATCAAGCAGAATCAGTTTAGCGACTGGGATAACGCCATGTAGCGTCTGATTCATCATTTTCACAGCCTCAGGGAACAGCGCCGGCGCTCAGCCTTGCACAGCGCCAGGTATGACCTCTCGCTACATGGCGCTCTGCCATACATTTCAATGGACGAACCTTTCCTTTTCTTTAAACTGTGTTTTTGTTTTTTTGTTTTTTTCTTTTTTTTAAATCTCAAAAAATTCTGTGACCTCTCCTGGCATTGAATAAGCAGTTTTTTCACATTTTTTTATTTTTTATATATTTCTTCAGAAATGACATTACAGGTCTGCCATTAAAGTGTTCATGTTACAATGTTGCTACAATGTAATTCCATGAGGCCGATTCATTAATAGCGCCAGGTAGCGACAGATGAGCGACTGTAGCGTGATTTTTTCAGCGCCAGCCAGTATTCGCTGTGCTTGGCCGGCGTTAGCTTGATGACAGCGACTCAGTCGGTGTGCGGTAATGTTAAATACGGGGTTAGGGGTCGCTGTTTCACAGGTCCAGCGTTGTATGTGAGCGCCTGACAACGAATGGCCAGAGCGAACGGCTAGCTTCATATTCATCAACAAATCACGCTCCGAATGTGCTGTCGCTGTCCATTCCTTGTTTAAACCCCAGAGCGCTGGCGGCGATGTGTATTAACTAGTTTTTAACCCCTAAACAACCATATTTTTTGAATGTAACATTATACATGTTTTTAGAATCATTTTGTAATATGAATACATTAATCTCAGACCTGTTAGATCAATTCTGCACATATTTTTTTATTTTTTTTTTTACTTAAAAATAAATCCTAACATTGCAGAAGTGTTCTCCGATTTTTTGACATTAAAAAAAATAAAATAAAATAATACCAATTAATTAGGGATAATTATAGATTGCTCCATTGAAATGCATTGGACATCGCCAGGGAGCGACAGCTCATACCTGGCGCTGTGAGGGAATTTGCAGCGACGCTGTTCGGTCCAGGCGGCTTCATGATGAATGCCGCGCTAGCCGTCGCTCTCGCCGGCGCTAGCCTCATTTTGCTTGATAAATGCGTCATTGTGACCGCCGCCGGGCGTACTTGAGTCGGTAGTCGCCGTTAGCTGCCGCTACCTGGCGCTCGTCAGACACTACCTGGCGCTATCGCTTGATGAATAAGGGCCCATATGTTTTTGCTTTGTTACTAGTGGAAAGATGCTGAAAAACAGACTTAAAACACACCACCTCCTGCGCTCCGGGCTTCAAACAAGCATTTTTCAATGCCAGAGATTTGTGAGGCTGTTTTTTTGCTGAATATGGTGTGAGTCGGTCGCTATGAGCATATGAGCAGTCGCTACCATGTGCTCCCATACAGTATTCAACATTACTGGACAGCGACTGAGTTGCTATGAAGTAGCGACCCACGGCTGAGCACAGTGACTACTAGCGGGCGCTCTGAAAATGCCTGCTACAGATGCTCATCTGTCGCTACCTGGCGTTAGTGATGAATCAGCCTGCCGTCACTATGTACTAACAGGCTGATTCATTACTAGCGCCAGGTAGCAACAGATGAGCGACAGTAGCGTTATTTTCACAGCGCCCGCTAGTATTCGCTGTGCTTGGCCGTTGTTCGGCTGTTGACAGCGACTCAGTCGGTGTGTGGTAATGTTGAATACGGGGTTAGGAGTCGCTGTTTGACAGGTTCCGCGCTGTATGGGAGCGCATGACAGCGAACGGCCATAGCGAACGGCTCCCAGCATATTCATTAACAAATCACGCTCCAAAAATTCTCGCGCTGTGAAATGCTTGTTTAAACCCCAGAGCGCTGGCGGCGATGGGTTAAAAGTAGTTTTTTAACCCCCCAAACAACCATATTTTTGGAAACCAAAAAAAAACAAGTTTTTCAAAACATTTTGTAATATGAATACATTAATATCAGACCTGTAATATTTTAGCTTAAAAAAAAATCTAACATTGCAGAAGTGGTCACAGAATTTTTGACATTAAAAAAAAAAAAAAAAAAATGAATAGCAATTAATTATGAATATTTAAAGTTAGCTCCATTGAAATGCATTGGAGAGCGCCAGGTAGCGAGAGGTCATACCTGTCGCTGTTCAAGGTTGCTCGCTGGCGCTGTGGGGTGAGGCTGGAATAATGATGAATGATTCGCTATCTGGTGCTCTGTCAGTCGCTAAGCAGGATCGGCTTCATAAATGTGTGATTGCGGAGGGGAGCCGGCGTTCTCGTGGCGGTGAGCGTCATTACCGTTCGCTCACCATTCGCTACCTGGCGCTATCCCTTGTTAAATAAGGGCCTATGTTTAACAACACATGAGTAAAGGTATGACAAAATCTTTTTTTGTACTAACTACTTAACATTAATGGCAGTATTGTGTACTAAAGAAAAACATGACATCTCTGCAAATGAGTGGAAGTTCGTAAAAAATAAACCTCGTCAGCTCTGGCAGTATATGTCTTGCTGCGATTATTGGCATATGCATATTTTTTTATAAACACTGACAACAGAAGAGATAACTATCTAGGGAATGGATTCCTGGTATGCCGGGCCGATCTTCCCCATGACAAGTTCCATATATTCGCCTTTTAACTTTTTTTCTTAGCATTGATCTTGCTGCAAGCAAATTCCTTGCTCATCTCGGGAGTCCTGCATTTTAAAATTTCATCTATCCACTCACATATTGCTCTCTTCTCTGCTTGCCTTAAGCATACCAAATAAGATGCCTTTTTAAATGTAGATAAAAACCACATTGATTGATTCAGATCCATCCTCTTTTTACCCTGTATCTTTTCCTTTTTTACTTAATTTAATGCTGTCTGTCTTATATTTTTCCCAACAAATGCATTTTTAACATGTCAGTTTCCCCAAATCGCCTTTGCATATGCTAGTTTCAAAGAAATGAAAGTTTTTGCTTGGAACTTTTACATACATTAAAGTAGCATGGAGATATATCGTATGGGGGCTGATGCGTCAGAATAATTTCAGTGACAGAATCTAACAAGGACAATTTATTTGCACATTTAATTTTATTATTTTCTATGAACCCAATACCACACAATATCTGGAGTGTGCAAAACAGCCATTAATGATTAACTAGCATGTGTGCCAAGCCGCATAATGTCAATTCTTTTTAGGACCAAGTTTTGCATGCAATCACAGATGTTAATTGGATATCCATGAAAGCTCAATTCAGTATGCCTATAATTGTTTACACAAATGCAAACATCCCGCTGCATGTGTGTAACTCTTGGACTGAATGGAACATATGGTAATGCATAAACCAATGAGCTCCTTAAAATCAAGATAACAGGGTTGAGTATCTATACACCTACACACATGGTTTGCTGTGTGAACTTTTAAAGGGGAGGGTTTCAAGCTCACTAGCCTCTGTTGGCTATTGTGCAAAATGAAGCCAAGAACAGCTCACCTCTAGCTGTGGTCATGCCAGCGCCAGCCATTCGGAAAGGCCTCACATGTGTACGCGCCGCAGATAGAGGTATGCTGGGGATGTGAAGGTTTCTGGAAGAAGTGAGTGGATCGGGTGATCCGGGGGGTTTTGCACAGTAAGGCTTCCCATTTAGGATGCCCCAAGGAGTGAGACTAAGGCCCTTATTTATGAAGGAATAGCGACAGGTAGCAACTGGTGAGCGACCGGTAATGACGGGCACCGCCACGAGAACGCCGGCTCCCCACCACAATCACACATTTATCAAGCCGATCCTGCTTAGCGACTGAGATAGCGCCAGATAGCCACTCATTCATCATTATTCCAGCCTCAGCCCACAGCGCCAGCGTCCGACCTTGAACAGCGACAGGTATAACCTCTCGCTACCTGGCGCTCTCCAATGCATTTCAATGGAACAATCTTTAAATCTTCATAATTAATTGTTATTAATGTGTTTTTTTTTTTAAATGTGAAAAATTATGTGACCACTTCTGCCATGTTAGATAATTTTTTTAAGGTAAGAAAAAAAAAAAAATTGTGCAGAATTGATATTACAGGTCTGATGTTATTGTATTCATATTACTAAATTCTTTAAACATTTTTTTTTTTGGTTTCCAAAAATATGGTGGTTTGAGGGTTAAAAAACTACTTTTAACACATCGCCGCCAGCGCTCTGGGGTTTAAACATGCATTTCACAGCGCGAGAATTTTTTGAGCGTGATTCTTTGATGAATATGGTGGGAGCCGGTCGCTCTGACCAGTCGCTATCATGCCCACCCATACATCGCAGAACCTGTCAAATAGCGACTCGTCACCCCGTATTCAACATTACTGCACACCGACTCAGTCGCTATCAACAACCGAACAACGGCCAAGCACAGCAACTACTAGCGGGCGCTGTGAAAATACCGCTACAGTCGCTCAACTGTCGCTACCTGCCGCTATTAATGAATCGGCCTCTTAGATGGCTCTGGTGTCTATCAGACTCCAGGGCCTCCAATGTTCCTCTTTAAGAAACTTGCCAATTCTTTTTCCTTTTGGGCAGAGCTTTTTGAGCAGAACCTTCTTTTAACATACAGAGCTTACCCTTACACAAACTTGTATTACTGTAGCTCATCAGATCTGTAGTTCTGCTCTTTTTATTCTTCCCTAAGCAAATGTGACCCTATCTTACCTTCTCCCCCTTATATACGTAAGCCTTTCTCTCCCCTGTCAATCCTTATGATGTATTGTTGATTCAGTGTTTGAGGTATCACTCGTAAGTAGGTAAGTTCCACTAAATTGTAGACTGCTACATTAGACTGCCTGTAAATTGACCCCTCAATTTCATTTGCACTACTGTAGTATTTTAAGAGCTATTTTGTTATGTTTGGAGCCACATATTAAGCTGCAGAAAGAGACATTTAGCACTGCAACATCTTGCTGTAGGATTTCATTAGGACTGGAAGGGCCTGGATAACATAGAGAAGTTTTGGGAATACTACCATTTTAATAAGATTGATCTTGCCCAAGTAGGAGTGCTGTAGGTGTGACCAGCGTTTAAGCCTTTTAGTGCCAGCCTACCTAGAGTTTTTGTCACCCTCTGTTGCCAGACCATTTTTCACTATTTTGCGCTACAGATGTGTAACTGATTTTTGAAAAGATTCCCAGGGATTTCCCAGGAAAATTAAATATTGTTTTTTCAGTCTGGGCTTGACATGAAATGTCTTGTTTGTTATTTTTTAGTGTATTCTCAGTATTTTTGGGTGAAATATGTGGAAACAATTCTATTTTTTACAATTTATAGTGTTTTTTGTAAAACAAAATGTATGTTTTTCAATAAAATCATATTGTGTGTCAAAGCCCTATTTCTCCTAGTTACAACGTTATAACACGTTTATTGGTAGATACCCTTTCCTGCCCAGGAGACTCCCCCCAAACTGAAGCAGCGCTTTAGATTTTCAGATAAAATACAACTTTGCTATGCGCACCTTGCAGTTTTTCAAGTAAAACAACCCTTTACATTTGAAATACCCCAAAAAACAATTTATACTCTGGAAGTACACACCTCAAGCCTTAAAGGTGTACCAGGTTTGTTGATGTGGGCACAGTTTTCTGGAAGTAATTCCTTGATGAATTAATTGGTTGCCCAGGGTTTCCCTAAAAAAGAATAAATAAAAAAAAAACAATATGCAAACAAGAAAAAACAAGTTAAATCTGAAAAATCAAGGCCCCCTAGGAGAACAATACCCAACATGTATTGGTACTAGAGATTAGCGAATTGAATCTGACAAATCCAAATTCGTTACGAATTTCAGGAAAAATTTGATTCTAAATGAATCAGAATATCGCTGTGATTTGATCGCTCGAATCGCTTCCTTAAACTCTATTAACTGCAGTCCAGGCCATCTAAAATGGTGGATCCACATGTCAGGACATGTCCCATGGGTCCTGGGTAGGCATCACATGCTGCCTATCTGCAGCCAGGCTCCCCGATGATGTCACAGCCCTATATATGCAGCTGCCATCTTGCGGGGGATCATTTCGGCGGTGTATTGCGGCGATAACGGATCAGGGAGAGATATCGCCAGGAACAGATAGAGTCAGGAACAGATAGAACCAGGGACAGATAGAGCCAGGCAGAGAAAAAGACAGGGCAAGAAAGAGAGAGGCAGATACAGTGACAGAGAGAGACAGTTTACAGTGTGTTTGCATTAGCTTTCATGCCCAGATCTTTCAAGCCTATGTAGTGTTAATACAAGTCACAAACACCTGCCTATTTAGCTTTTCCATTTGTAACAAAAACATAGAAACATAGAAACATAGAAGGTTGACGGCAGAAGGAGACCATACGGTCCATCTAGTCTGCCCTTATGTCCACGTCTGCCCTAGTCTGCCCTTTAAAACCACGTTTAAAAATTCTGTAGTGCTTCACTTTCACTGGGGGCATCCCATGCCAGCCCATGATGTGACAGCGCGCTAGCATTTGTCTTTAAAGAGTACCTGCATATTTAGCTTTTTCTTTTGTAACAAAAAGCACATTTTAAAAGTTCTGTAGTGCTTAATAGGGATGAGCAAATCGGTTCTAACGAACCTGAATTCGCTCCGAATTTCAGGGAAAATTCAATTCAGCACGAACCCGAATGTTTAGTGGTTCGTGCTGAGGAGGCCGGCCCCGCTCCCACCATGCCGGCACATTTTTTTTTTTCCATTTCAGGGCTTGGTGGGAGCGGGGAGGCCGGCTGCGCTGTCAGCGGGCGGCGGAGGCTTCCGCCGCCCGCTGACAGCGCAGCCGGCCTCCCCGCTCCCACCAGAGATGAGTGATTCGCAAAAGTTCGATTCGGACGAATTTTCGGATTTTCTCTGAGAAATTTGGCTCGCCCGAATCGAATTTTTGAGAAGTTCGCTCATCTCTAGTGCTTAACTTTCACCGGGGCATCCCATGCCAGCCCATGATGTGACAGCATGCTAGCATTTGTCTTTAAAGAGAACCTGCCTATTTAGCTTTTCCTTTTGTATCAAAAACCATGTTTTAAAAGTTCTGTAGTGCTTCACTTTCACTGAGGGCATCCCATGCCAGCCCATGATGTGACAGCGTCTTTAAAGAGTACCTGCATATTTAGCTTTTCCTTTTGTAACAAAAAACAAGTTTTAAAAGTTCTGTAGTGCTTCACTTTCACCGGGGCATACCATGCCAGCCCATGATGTGACAGCGTCTTTAAAGAGTACCTGCATATTTAGCTTTTCCTTTTGTAACAAAAACCACGTTTTAAAAGTTCTGTAGTGCTTCACTTTCACTGGGGCATCCCATGGCAGCCCATGATGTGACAGCGTGCTAGCATTTGTCTTTAAAGAGAACCTGCCTATTTTTCTTTTCCATTTGTAATAATAACACATTTTAAAAGTTCTGTAGTGCTTCACTTTCACCGGGGCATCCTATTCCAGCCCATGATGTGACAGCGTGCTAGCGTTTGTCTTTAAAGGGAACCTGCATATTTAGCTATTCCATTTGTAACAAAAACCATGTTTTAAATGTTTTAAAAGTTCTGTAGTGCTTCACTTTCACCGGGGCATTCCATGCCAGCCCATGATGTGACAGCGTGCTAGCATTTGTCTTTAAAGAGAACCTGCCTATTTAGCTTTTCCATTTGTAACATAAACCACGTTTTAAAAGTTATGTAGTGCTTCACTTTCACCGGGGCATCCCATACCAGCCCATGACAAACGTGATTTTGTTTGACTTTTTTCAAACAAAACCACGTTTTAAAACTGCCTGTAGTGCATTTAACTCTGACCAGGGGCATCCTATTTAAGGCCATCTGACAGTGTCTTTTTTGTATTAGCTTTTACCTACAGTGTCTGTCCATTTTGCTCTAGCTTTTCTACACACCTGCTGTTGTTCAAAAAAATACTGTTTTAAGTGTAGTGTATCTTATTGTTTTCCCCTCCTAAACGCAGTAAAAATGCCAGGCAGAGAAGAGCAAGGATGTGCACAGAGGAGTGGCAGAGGCCTAGATAGGCAGAGGTCGCAGCAGAATAGGGGCGAGGGGCAGCAGGAGTCACGGTGAGAGACCTGATCTCCCAGTATCTGCTAGCGGTTGTGTCTCGACCAGCAACGCATCTGCCTTCATTGATTGGACTTGAACTTTAGGGACAATTAAACGTGTGAAACAGTAACCAATGCTGTAAAACTTACCTAACTCCCGTGATTCCCTTCCTGTCAGTGGTGGAGTTCCATTAAAATGGAGTCCCTGACTCCCGAATGGGAGTGATCTCACTCATGGGGAGTGGTAGCCACCTTTCTGTGGCCCCAACCATGGACCATTTCAAAGGAACACCCCCGCTGTGCTCAGGTAAGTTTTACAGCAGCAGCTGTTCCTGCATCCTTTGGGTGAAACTGGTCGATGGGCCCTCAACCAGGTTTTCTGTATTCTGGCTGGACTCCAAACTTGAATACAGACTTCTGGCCTCTGGCATCACTACTAGTGGGCATGTGTAAGGTTGAACAAGCTTCCTCACCTCCGCAGCCGCCATGGCAGCAGTGCTCTACGTGTACAGGTGTATCATGGCACATAGACTTGGTGTACAGTTGCCAATAACAACAGATTGCAGGTAGTGAAAACTGCTTCCATATAACACATGTTTGCTAACATAAGATAAATAGCTAATGTACTAGACCAGCTTAGCACCCTGAGGACATCCTATGGTACTACAAAATATACACTTTCAAAAGTGCTATTGCAAGTGGATTTTGCTTTAAAATGAGAAGCTGCTCTTAAAGTGGAAGTCCTCCCAGGAGCAGTCAGGCCAGCTTTTGATTTCTCTCTCCAAAAAAAGATCAAGGGGGAGAGGGGGGCATAGAAGAAACAATGATCCTGGGGGAGATTTGCATCACAGCTACTGATTAATTTGCCCTAAAGGGACATTCTAGGCAAAAGGTTAAATTAGTCTGATTTTTGCTAACCCTGTGCTGGCTGTCAGGGGTGGCATCTTTCATTCAGCCTGCTTAATATTTCCTAATAACTCTCAGTGACTCCCTACTGCAGAGACTCCTCAGCTCAGAGGATGACCCATCCATGCATGTCTCAGTCCTCTCAGAAATTAATTCTTTTTGGGGGACTGCGCAAAAGGATTCCCATCAAGGAATGCAAAATGCTGGTGAATGAAAGTTGCGGCACCTGGAAGCCAGCATGGGAAAGCTGAAAGCAGGATAATTTAACCAGTTGCCTGGAATGTCCCTTCAAAATCATTACAGAGCATTGCAATTGCAAAAAACACTAAAAAAAACAAAAATAACTTTCCCAAATCCTCTGAGACTTCACAGGCTGCTCAAGCTGTATAAGACCCCCAGGATGGTTGTCACAAAATATGTGTCTGGTTTGTCCAAGAGGTGCTTACTGGAAAGAGCAGCAGTTCAGGACATTTTCAGGATTTACTAGACTAGCCAATTTTGCACATTCCAAAATATTGATGGTACAAATGAGGGGCAATCCTGCCAGATCTGATTTTGTTGGGAGGTATGCGGCCAGGACTAGCCAGAAGGCTGTTAAATGGGATGGATAGTTAGAAATCAGCACACTGGGGGGAGGGGCTATAGGCTCCCCAGACAAAACTAAAAAAGCCTGTTTGCCCCTTCCCCACCCTACCCAAAAATTCTATTGGCCACTGGTAAAAAACAGGAGCTTTTGGCCCCACAGAACCTACAGCTCCGGCCCGCAGCACACTGCTTTAACGCCCCCCTGGAATTCTGTGCAGGCTGTGTACGGGGGTGAACTAGGGCCCATAAGGTTAATGGCAATAAGGTCTGTTAACAAGGATGGATAGATAGGGCTCAGGGTAGATGGATGAATGGGAGAGAAGCTGTAAGGAAGAGGGGTGGATAGACAGAACAGGCAAGACTGGGGGGGATGGAGAGAGAAGGAGCTGGGAGAAGGGTTGCATGGGCGAAACTAGAAGGACAGGAATGATTGGGCAGAGCTGGGGGGGGGGGGGTAGATGGCAAGAGCTGGAAGAAGGGTTAATGGATTGGCAAACCTAGGAGGTCGGGGATAGGATGAGAAAAACTGGGAGGACAGGAATGGATGAGTCACAGAGACTGGGCTGGATGGGCCGAGCTGAGGGGACAGGGGTTGGATGGGCAAAGCTGGGAGAACAGGAATGGAAGGGGCAGAGAGACTGGACTGGATGGGGCAGAGCTGAGGGGACAGGGATGGATGGGGCAGAGCTGGGGGACGAGATGGTGGAACAGGGATAGATGGGGCTGAGATGAGTTGGGGGGGAAGGATTGGATGAGGCAAAGAGACAGAGAAACAAAGCTTGTTTGTACCTTGCAATGCCATGACACGAGCAGGGAGTCTAAGCACTACATAGCCGATCAAGGAGGCTGCAACTAAGTTTAGGGCAGTCAGGGCAGGGGTCCAGAAATCTTGCACCGAGGTCTGCATTCGGACCGCGGTCTGCTGATATAGGCTATACATGCTGCTGTCATGTTTAATGATCTGCATCATCGCCTCTATTTACTGTAGTACTATTGTGTCATTCTCTTTTTTTGCCTTTCTTCATGAAAGTCTTCCAGCCTATTTTTCCACACAGTAAAAAAAAGGAACTCTAGGAATGTTTGCTGGTGACTTAGATTGACAATTTTCATTTGATCTGTTGTTCTCATCACTTTCAAACTGATATGGGCATAGTCACCAATATATTGATCGGAGTTGTACATTGGGCTTTAATGTAATTTATCTAACATTTTGTTGAAAGATAGTTTGCATTTGATCATGCTGACCCCTAAACCCTTACAATTGTATTGTTCATATAAATGTCTCAAAACTTTGTAGAACAGAATTTGCTGCAAATGAATCATTAAATATATATATCCTTTAGTTAAAATTGTGTAACTATCACAGGTACGGCATGTTTTCAAATGCTTACTACAGTTTAGCTTTAGAAATATATGAAATGAAAAGGATATTAAAGTCTCTGATCATAATTAAAATAAAGCTAGCAAGAAGGAAAACACACCTCTGGTTGAATGTTGTCTGGCTGTCTAAAGTATGTGAAGACAACATGTTTTACATTGCCCAAATATGTGGTGAGCGGTACATTGCATTCTCTCCTGGATTTCCTCTTTTTACTGGCTTGGTTCTTGACTACAGACATTAAATATTAATTGTAGCATATGGCACTTTTTCATTTTCTAAGCTGAGCTATTTATGGCATTTTTGAAATCAGGACAAAAGATTATTTATAACAGACAATATATTTTTCCAAGATTCGTGAAGTGTGGAAGATTAATTGTCCTGGTTTTTTAAACTGACTGACAGGTGTCAAATATGCCTCTCAGAAAAATGTCTATTAAATTTGCCTCTTGAGATGAGAAATTCCTAGGTGACATTTAACATGCCTCTGAAGGTGGCCAAGGTTACTTCCATTCTGGTATCCCCTTCTTTTCAGACACTGGTTTCTGAAGTGCCACTGAATAAGAATTCAGCTTTGTCCTCTCCCTGGAGAGGCTCAAGAGCTTCTTAAATACCACCAACAATACGCAGACATTAGAAAGGTCATTAAGAAATATGAGGGAGGTGGCATTTCATATCCAGAACCCATTGTTACAGAAATCATATGACTTTAATATTAACTAATTAGCCTCAGAAAAAGATGCATGGAAGACTGCAAAATGATCAAACAACCGCTAGACACAGAGCTAAGCTATAGAAACAGTTTCATATTTTCAAATATTTACATGCTGTATGTACAAGTAGGCAAGAACATCACAGGGGGCATATCAGAAATTCAGACATGCACAAATTCTGTATTGTATTAAATAAAAACTAGGAGAAAGCCATTAAAAAAAATGTAAATCTGTAAGAATCTTACCTGGTTTGGGTGGCCCACGGCGAGCGTCCTCGGGTCCATCTGGGTGGCACAGTGCTCCACGGCTGGCTGACACAGGGTGCTCGGTTAACTCATGCTGCTCACGAAGGTTGGAGCATGTGGCAAGCTACCCTGGCCACCTCACTCACTCCTCTTCGACTGTGCGGGCACATGCAGGCCCGGATTAACGCAGGGGCAGACGGAGCCGCCCGCTATACAAAGGAAAAGGGCCGGCCGCCGTGCAAGCACTTTAACAAGTGAAGAGGGCCGGCCCTGCGCTGTCAGAGGCCGGCCTGTCTCCTTACCTAGGCCCCCAGTTCCAACCAGCGTGACCTGCGTGCCCCATGTGATGTCGGGGCGGGTAGGAGGCTCCTCCCCCCCAGCAGTCTGCCACTTGACGCAGGTCCCGCGGCAGTAGGAGCTTGAGTCTCACCAGACACCCCACAAAGGTACCACCGTCCACCAATCGAATTTGCCTTTCAGTTGTACAGGAAAGCTAGGTGACAATTCTCACCTAGCTTTTCTATGCTCCTGAATGGTATGTTTGCTTATAAGAGCTATTATAAACAGACATGTCATTCAGGACCATGGAAAAGCTAGGTGAGAAATTGTTACCTAGCTTTTCTGGCCTCCTGAATATCATATCTGCTTATAGCTCAGCTATTCTAGACAGATTTACCTATAGCTTTTAGTCAAGTCTGTCTATAATGAATGAGCTATGATCAGCAGATTTATGTTATATTTATAAAAAATGGTTGTCGTGAGTGTTGTATTTATTATGGTTTTATTTAAATAATCACTTTTCTATTGTTTACAAAAAGAGAAATCTTTTTTTAATAGATCTCTGTTATGGCACTTTATTGGTTATTAAAGTTGTTGAAAGTGCATCTGTCATTTCATGTATATTAAATTGCTAACATAGCCAAAAAAGATGTTGGTATATGGATACTTTGTATATCTTCATAGATATTGTTTGATTCTTTATTTTGTTAAACAAAAATACATTTTTTAGGGGTGCATTGAGTGTCAAATAGGTGTGCTTGAGTGTGCTGTGCTACAGGGCTGAAACACTTCTCGTGTTTCAGCCCTGTAGAAAGCCCTGTGTGTTAACCAAAAAAAGCTGCGGGTGTGACGTCACATCGGATAGGTGTTACAGTCTAGGGGCATAGCGAACCCTCTACAACACCTCTTTGACACTCTGGGCCCCCCCAAAAGCGAGTTGATTCATTTTTTTTTTTAGCTTAAGAACAAACTCTATGAAGATATGCAAATTTTTCATACACTAACATGTATTCAGCTATCCTGGTAATTTAATGTACGTTAGACATGTGACAAATGCACTTTGTCTTAAACAAAATTGCTTTGTGTGGCGTTTTCATTTTATATACTTCGATAAATAGGCCCATCGATAAATAGGCCCGGGATGATCTTAATTCGGCCCTGGGCACACGCTCATGCAAACTTTGCTTCAAGGAGATCCTGCGCCATCAGTGGCAGGTGGCTTTCTGTGCTAAGGGTGTGAAGTGTCTTTTGTGAATCACTACTCTGCTCCACCTGACCATCACTGTCTGCTGCCTGAACTGCCCTCCGTTCTGTCTGACTAAGATTCTGCTTACCCCTTGCATGCCTTGTGATCTCTGACTCCCCGGGTTGACCTTTGGCTATCCCTGACTATACATCCTCTCCATCCCTGTGGCAGGCGGCACAGCCTCCAGGGCAGAGTAACCAGGGGCTGGCCAGCCTTACTGGTCAGAGCTGACCAGCCCCTGGAAAGAGTATGGCCAATCACTTCCCACCAGCAGTCTGACAACCCACAGCTCCTTATTGCCCAGTTTCCCCTTAAATAGGAATCAGGCCTGAGCCACAATGCCCATGATAGTTTTCTGTGCTAAGGGTGTGATGTGTCTTTTGTGAACTACTACTCTGCTCCGCCTGACCATCACTGTCTGCTGCCTGAACCGACCTCCGCTCTGTCTGACTACGATTCCGCTTAGCCCCTTGGATGCCTTGTGATCTCTGACTCCCTGGTTTGACCTTTGGCTATCCCTATACATCCTCTCCATCCCTGTACTGTGATGTTGATTGGACTGATATCCCTTGTATGACCCCGGCTTCCTGACTATCCTCCTCTGTGCCCTAGCTTCACCCGTAAGCTGGCATCCTTTGAGCTACCTAATCCAGGGGGCAACTGTGTTCAGTGAGGCATATCCAGAGTCCCGGGGGCTTGTCTATAGGCAGAAGCAGCAGGGGAGATTGGGGGTTGCCAGCTCACCCAAAGGCAGGTGTTCTGTAGGGCATTACAAAAACATGGTATAATTCTATTTCTTTTCATTGCCTTGATACACCATAAATGGTATTCAAACAGAAACTTATGTGCTAACCCTGTGAGTTACAGAATTCAGAGAATGCAAAATAACCTGCTCCTGTCCTTTTTCTGCACCCGGGGCCTCCTTTTCCATTTAAGGTCCGACCACTGCTGCATTATCTGGATGAAGGTGAAGGTGGTGTGAGTCTCATCCTCCAGGGTCGCCACACTGTCCAGTGCCAATGACCTGTTGGCGTATATGTTGGGCTGGATGTCGTATCTGTAAGTAATCATCATCTAAAATAGAGAACAAATACATAGGGATTAATAAACTACATCATATACATATTAAAAATAAGTCTAGCAGGTTCCCCCCCAAACTGCTTTAGGTCTGCATTAATGTAATTCGACACTTTTTTTTCTGTTATTGTGCGTTCTTGTTACCACCTGGGATGCCGCCAGGTATCTTTCTGCTACACCTAGCTAGGCCCCAATACATCTATCTTGTTCGTTATTGTCCACGCATGGTGGCCATGTGTGCACTAGCTTTCAGTCGTTAGCCTGAAAATGGCTCAGATCCTCTAACCCTGCTCTCCCAGACAATTGGACCCCAGCTAGCTACATGCGATCGGGCTGTCTGATTCAGTATTAGCGACCCTAACTACCATATCCTATTGCTAGGCGCATGCAAATGTAGGCATTTTTGTGTACTTATACGCATTATAGTCTCCTGCTGCTCGTGGGTGAAGACCGAGGGTTCCATCTTTCTGCAGCTCTATGTGTCAACTGACGCGCCCCAGCGGTTTCTGGAAGCTGCCATGTGCTCAGGCCTCGGCACGTGGGCAAACTCGGTGACGTAGTGGGGAGCTGGTTCCACTCCGAAACATCTGTTTTGAATGCCATGACTGGCAAAAAACGCAGCCACAAGAGCCACAACCAGCCTCAAGCAGTGCACCCTGGAAGCTCTCAACATGGGTCCCACCACCGTTTGCCTACGGCCTCACACACGCAAACACCATCTAGCAGAGGCAAGCCAGCCACCAGGGCACCGCATAGCAGCCCAATTCTCACTGCTCGCCCATCCCAGCCAACTTACACCAAGAGACAAGTAAGCAGGTAAATACATTAATGTCTTGGGGGCTAGTAGGTGACAGGGAAGATTGGGAGCCACTTTAATGAAGCTACTACATTGCAAGGTGATATGAAACACTGAATATGGTGAAGCTACACTACTTAAGGACAAGGAAGAAGGTAAATACATTAATACCTTTGCTACACTACTTAACACATTAGATATAGTGCATGAAATGAAAGAGTCAAAGGGCAAAGACACACCTATATAGGTACTTATCAGCAACTGGAGGCATCAAGCCACGTGCATGCAATCAATCACACCCATGGCATTGGGCATATGAGCCAGCTCGTAAAAGCCTAACTTGACCGTATTCCAGGCTACCATGGTGTCAGGGAAACAAATGTATTTGTCCATCAAGGTAGCCATACCAACAAGAAACTTATCGAGGCTGCGACTGAGCATAGACTGGTACATCCCCGTGCACAGGACACCCAGCCTCTGGAACGAGCCGTTCGCCAGAAATTGCAGGCAGCCAACCAATTTGGTCATTCCTGAAATTGCATGCCCCTTTCATGTGGTGGGGGCCAAGCATGGCCGCAACTCACAATAGAGTTTCTCGAGAGAAGCGCGGTCAAGTCGGGTGAACTCTAATATCTCAATTTCATGCATGCAGTCAATATTCAGCCACGGCATTTCCAAGTCCATAAGACACATGCAGAGTATGGCGGGGTGATACAAGTGCTCCATCTCAGCAAGAGAGTAATCCATTTCGTTCTCACGAACACAACAAAAAGCCTAATTGACGAGCAAATAATAGCCATAAGTGCAGCCCTGAGTCTGTCGTTATATTGGCCTAGTAATCAAGGCTCTGAATCATGCGCTAGCCCCCAATAATGACGGCTGATTCGCATGTACATCAAAACAATTGAAAGCAATTACACGAATGAGAAGACTTAAACACACCAACGAAAACTATAATACACAGAAATAAACTGACGAGAAACTCAAATATGACCCAAACCCAACACAAAATATACTAATAATACACATGCTTTTTCATGTGAAAGTGCAGGCAAAAGAGGCTCTGCATCAAGCTTATTGGCTAGTCGGCAATTGAACTGAACCAACAGCCTTGCAAAAAGAAACTCCCCAAAACTCACCTGAACCATCTGCATGCATGATACTGAATCATTGAGACATTTTGGAACACCCGGAAGGCTTTCTTTCCCAGCATCCCGATCGTGCTGCTGCCTGGATTTAACCAGCATAACATACACTGCAGAGTGGCAGAAAACCCAGCAGCACCTCTTTGTAGGCTACTGGCAGGTCCATTGATGGAGGGAAAATTGATCACTGCAGGAGTTTAAAAATGGTAATAATAAACAAATAAAAATTGTATTATTTTTTATGTGCAGCAATATGGATTACCCTGTAAAGGGATGCATATGAGCACTGTTTCTTCTAAGGGTGTTGGTCTTTGATTATCCTGGATTTTGTTTCTGGCTCCCGGGGCATCCAGATTGGGGATGCCCCACTGTGTGAAACCTAATAGACCAACTAGAAAACATACTTTCTCCCAGTAATATGGTGCATGTGCGGGCTCTCCAATCAGAGCTGTTTGCCGTGTATGTTCGGCAAACAGCTTTGGGGTTGACAAAGCGCCCCAGAGCTTCCACAAGATGGAATAAAGATGCCAGCATCTTGTTTTCTCTGTGTATGGAGTGCTGGATTGAAACAGTGTGCTTAATCTGGATACCCAGAGGGGAGTAAGCCTGCCCTAGAGTTTTACAGACCCCTTTAACTACTCCTAGAGAATCCATTATGGGCTAAAGATTCTTAGCCCTCTGGCTAGGTGAATCTGCAATGCCTTTTGTCATCTGGATTTCTCCTGAAAGCGCTGCATTATCTTCCAAAACCTCAGTCTTAGTTTGCATAAGCCTACTGTGGTTCTGCACGCAGGGCTGGTGATGAAGTCTCTTGGGCAGAAAATCTGGTGGAGGCCCCTGATGTGATGCAGTATTTTTTTCCATTAAAGTTCAGTGTCTTCATAACTCCATCCTTACATGGGCGGGCAGGTGTGTGCACAGTTGGGGGGATGCCGCTCTGTGCTGTCACGCCCGCTCCATTCACTGTGATAGAGGGGCTTTGCATGTATGTAGAAACAGGTTACTCACCCCCTCACCTCACACACTGAGTGGATAAACCATGCTCCTACCCTGTAAAACAGCAAACCCAATGATTGCTCCTTGCTCCAATCACTCTCCAACACTGCTTGGTATTAGACAATGCTTACACATGTCAGTAACCAAAGCTACTGAAAACACAAAACCACTCTACCTAGAGCTGTACATCTGTGCTGTGTGTGCTGCGTGTGTGTGGACCCCACCCACCAAAAAAAAGATAACCTCCCTGCATTAGATATGCAGGTTATTTTAGGAGGAAGGTAGGTGGATGAGCAGGCAAGCATACAGGTGAGTGGTTAGGTAGGTAAGTCGGTATTTAGGTGGGTATTCAGGTAGAAAGATGGGTAGGTACGTGGGGGTAGTCAGGTAGGTTGGTAAGCAGACAGGTAGGTGGGTAAGCAGATAGATGGGTAAGTACTTAGATGAACAGTTAGGGGGAAGTCAAGTAAGTAAGGAGTATGTGGGAATTTAGATAGGAATTCCTAATATATAGTAATTTAGGGTAGGTAGGCAGGTGGATACATAGGTCAGTGAGTAGGTGGGTGTGTAAGTAGGAAGGTATATAATTGAGTAAGTAGGTGAGTAGGTAGGAAAGTGGGAAAGTGGGTGGTTGGGCAGATAGGTGAGTGGGTAGGTAGATGGAAGGGCAGGTAGCGAGGTTGGTGGGAGGGTAGGTAGAGAGGTGGGAAAGTAAGAAGGTAGGTGGGTGGGCAACTGCCACCTCAGCTCCAGGGTCTGATTATTCTGCCTCTGCACCAGGGCTGCCAACTGCTGCTCCATGTCCTGGGTAGGGAGGCTAGTGGGTAGATAGGTGGATCAGTAGGCAGATAGGTAGGTAAGTTGGTCAGCAAACAGGTAGATAGGTAGGAGGGTGAGTGGAGTGGAGTTGTGTGCTGCTCCAGTCCTCACCACCTCTCTGGGCTGTCATTGGCAGTCCAGTTGGTTGTTAGTCCGGAGATCCAGGGCTCCAAAGTGGGTCACCCTGGGAATCGATGCACCTGGCCCAGGGAGGTCCATTTTTGAGCCCCTGTTTTCCAAGACCATGGTGGCAAGGAATCCCAAACTTATAGGAAATGTAACTGAGATCTTCAGCTGCAGAACAACCCCATTCACTGATTTTTAGTCCCCACCTCAATCAAGCAACAGTACCGGGACTGTGAGGTACTGCAGATTAGACCCACATGCCCTTGCATGTCACATGCCCCCTCCAGTGTCTCCTTGGATCCGGAGAACCAAGGCTCCAGATCATCCTGAGAATCAATGCACTCAATATAGTATACTTCCAAGCACCAGATCTCCGAACCTAGGAGGGCTAATGACCCACTGAAGGTGTCATTGAAAAGGGGAGAACCACTGCAAAGGCATGTGGAGGCAAATGGTGGAGGCCCAGGGGGCTTGTCCCTTGCACCCTACTTATATTTCGGTCCTGTCTGTACTGGTTCCAATATTATAGGTACACTTGACTGCTGTTAATATTGTACTTGGCAATGGAGTCGCTCATATTGTTTTGGGATTTGTCTAACTTTGCAATTTCAGCAGTTGCAACCACTGTGGGTTGGGTCACTGTTAAGCAATATTCATCAGGAACATCAAGCCACATATGTAGTAGCTGAACATAGCACTCATCCACATTTCTGTGCCGTGTTGCTTTTGGGGTAATACAGAATATCCAAAATCCTTGTCATGACTTTAACGTTTTATCCCTTTGCATGCTGATTTGGGAAGGAAAGGGACTCCCACAGCTTTCAGGTTAGTGTTGGCTCATTCCTCCTGCTGAGTGGCTTCCCCCCTTTCACCATTATATACATTGTTGAGGGCTGAGGGCCTGGCATGGCACTGCTCATTCTGAGAGCCATGCTCCTGCAGACTCACACAGGCTCCATTTATCACATTTCTCTGTGCATTCCACCAACTTCCAAAGCAAACATGTGCTTATACCGGTGATGGAATCAGTAAACAGTGCATCATCCGAAACTGATCCAGGAATTGACTTGCAGCAAACTTCACCTGCAGTTGCCACCATCCTCCACCAGTTGTAGCATCTCAGGACATTTTGGCACAAACCCCAGGGGATTAGTTAAAACTATTTAACATTCAAAAATGCAAACTGCTCTTCAGTCTTCAGTCTCTTCTGTCCATTCAAGCCTACTCTAAGTGTAGACACTGTTGTACCCTGAAACAAGGCCTCCTAGCCTCTAGTCTTTGGAGCTTCTTTCTCAGTCTCTGTGTGGGCGCTTCTTCTCAGGCACCACCTTGTGCCAACATGCATCCAGGACCCAGAATGGACCCAGTCATGGTCCAATTTGTCTCAGGTACTTGGCCTGTTCTGAGCACCTACTGTGGGCCTGGTAGCACATCCCGCGACTCTGCAGAAAAGCCAACTGCCTTCTCAGTGCAACCTGCAACTCCATATGTAGTCTCAATTCCATATCCTACACCACCTGTGTGTGATTGCTAAATTCTTGGACCCTTCTGGCTCAGATGACTAAAAACACCCTGTCTGCAGTGATGGGCGAACCCGAACCACAAATTACGGCTTCGTACCTGAGAAGCCCATCAACCAGCTCCACCCAAAGGGTGCAGCAGCAGGAAGCTGCAGTAAAACTCCATGATCCCTGTGATCCCTGTCACTGGAGATGTTCCTGTGAAATGGTCCATGGACAGGGCCACCGTTCCCATGAGTGAGGACACCCAGGGCCAGATTATGAGGGGCGCAAGGGGCATGCACCCTGGGGCATCCACCACTTGCCCTGCAGAGTTGTCCCAATTCCCACTTGTAGAGGCTCAGCCATCATTACCATAAGTTACCAGGGGTATACCCTCCCTCATTCTTAATCAGCATCAGCAGTAACAGTGTGGCAGCCAGCAGTGCTCAGGGCAGGGCTGCCTGGCTGGTACCTGGGCCCCCTCCCCCCTTGTGGTAAAGGTATAATCATAGAAAATATGTTTTCACCCTGTATTCTGGAGGTAAAAGTAACAGGTATGGATAAAATAGCTATACAGTATAAAATAATGCAGTGCATTTTTGACCTAAATGACAATTTAATTGGAAAGAAATAAGAAACAAAATGAGGCACATAATAAGTGCATGCAGCTGTCCTTTAAAAGATCATCTATTAAGATGCATCATTATACTTAAACATTTTAATTAGCACATGTTAATTTCCACAGCTATTTCCCTCTCGATTGATACCTCTGTTTATTTGGCGCTAACTTATTACGTTTATTAAGGACCCCCTATTGTTACCTGTCTGCCTCTTGACTTTACGTGATTTATGGCAGAAAAAATGAGTCTTCACTTTGCTCCCAGTTTTCACTGTGTTCAGCTATCAAAAGAGCCAGTTCCCCATCTATTGGTCAATATGCAAACTCAGAAAATGCATTAACTAATGTAGTGCACTACTACTGATAACACAAATGTTTTACATTCATGTGCAATAAAAAGTAAATACATTTGTATTTTGATCCGTGATTTCTCATTTCTATTAAAATGTATCTTAACTAAAGTATTTAGGGTTGAATACTTTGCCCTTATCAGATGTGAAAATAATCAACAAATATAAATTGCAATGCATTACTGTCATATATTTAAGCTATTCATAAATTCTGCCACTATATATATATATATATATATATATATATATATATATATGCCGTATTTTTCGCCCTATAAGACACACCTGCACATAAGACGCACCTAGGATTTGGAGGAGAAAAATAAGAAAAAAAATATTCTAAGCTAAATTTTGTGCTAAAACACCCCATTACAGACAGTGTGGCATTCCCCCATCCCATTCCCCATGGGCAGAGTGGCATCCTCCCATCCCATTCCTAATGGGCAGTGTGGCATTCTCCCCTCCCATAGGCAGTGTGGGATGCCCCCATCCCATTCTCATAGGCAGTGTGGCATACACCTATCCCATTCCCATAGACAGTGTGGGATGCCTTCATTCCATACCCATAAGCAGTGTGGTATTCCCCCCTTCCTATTCTCCATATAGGCAGTGTGGCACCCCCCTCCCATTCCCCATATAAGCAGTGTGGCATTCCCCCCATACCATTCCCCATATAGGCAGTGTGGTATTCCCCCCATACCATTCCCCATATAGGCAATGTGGTATTCCCCCTCCAATTCCCACATAGGCAGTGTGCCCCCCCCCCATTCCCACATAGGCAGTGTGGCATCCCACCCTCCCATTCCCACATAGGCAGTGTGGCATTCCCCCTCATTCACATATAGGCCGTGTGGCATTCCCCCCATTCACATATGGGCAGTGTGGCATTCACCCCCATTCACATATGGACAGTGTGGCATTCATTTCCCCCATTCACATATGGGCAGTGTGGCATTCACCCCCCCATTCACATATGGCAAGTGTGGCATTCATCCCCCCCATTCACATATGGGCAGTAAGCCATTCCCCCCATTCACATATGGGCAGTGTGGCATTCCCCCCATTCCTATATAGGCAGTATGGCATTCATCCACCCCATCCCATATAGGTAGTGTGGCATTTCCATCGCCCCTCCCTTTCCCCATAGGCAAAAGTTAAAAGAGAAAAGAGCTCGAGCGCTGTTTAAGTCCGGGTGTCTCTGTCTGCTG
Source organism: Gastrophryne carolinensis (assembly GCA_027917425.1). NCBI lineage: Eukaryota > Metazoa > Chordata > Amphibia > Anura > Microhylidae > Gastrophryne > Gastrophryne carolinensis. The sequence goes on from CM051236.1 coordinate 287,615,065, forward strand.
GCACCGTGGAGTGGTGGCAGGGACAGTGCAAGCGGCGGAGCAGTGTTCACTCTATGCTGGCGCCGCAGAGAGGAGGCGATGGGGGCAGCTGTATCTGCCACCTTCTCCGCAGCGCTAAAAGGCGGCAGATACAGCTGCCCCCCATCGCCTCCTCTCTGTGGCACCAGCATAGAGTGAACACTCGGCTTGGTATAGTGGTGAGCCACTGTAACGGGCTGGGTGTCTGGCTCTGCGGAGAAGGCTGCCTCCGCCACTTCCGGGACAGCGCGAGTGATGGAAAGGAGTTAACTTTTTGCTTTTTATTTATTTTTTTGCCCACCTTCGCCCGATAAGATGCACTGAATAAGTGCCCTTATAGGGCGAAAAATATGGTATATATATATATATATATATATATATATATATATATATATATATCACATATTTCGCACTATAAGACGTACCAAGGGTTTAGAGGAGAAAAATAAGAAAATCATATTCTGAATCAAAAATGGTATGCTGAAATGCCCCCTCCCTCCCATCACTCCATAATTGGAATTGTGCAGAACCCACACATCACCCCATAATAGTATGCAGAATCCCTCCAATCCCATCCCCCTATGACAGGCAGTGTGCAGCATCCCCCCAGTTCCCCAATAACATGTGGTATGCAAAAACATTCCAATCGCCCAATAACAAAAGCTTTGTGACAGAATCACTGGAATGTATCACTGCATTCCCGGACATCCATTTAATGCTACCATGAATACAAACATCTGTAACTATCGGTTCTCATAAGAGACATTCAACATTCATTAGATAATATACTACTATTTTATATTAAAGATTTTTTTTATTAATTCCACAAATTAAATAATCAATGTATACATTTTCTAACAAAACATAATTTCTTTATGTACTCTTATTAAAGATTTTTCAGGTTGCAGGAAATGGTGCTTGGGAAAGAGGGGAGAGTGACCCAAGTGGTCTTCTTCCTTTTGATATAAACATTTTTATCCCAACCCGAGTACACCTGACCTTCCTTAAATTCACATAATTCTTGTAATTTAGGGGGGGATATAGGAATTCATTTTTCTTTGTTTTGACTTGTAGTGTGGCAGAACCACCCAAAGCAAAAAAGCTCATTACACCCCCAGGATCCTTTGATGCCAGTTGCGTGTGGGCAGCAGCACAGACTGTGCGCAGCGCGGCTTCCCCCACTTTGTGGTCCTCTCTGCAGTTAAGCCAAGATTGCTTCACCCAGTGTCGGGATAGCCACTGGATCCTGGCCGAAGTAAAGAGTTTTTTTTTATGTAACCCCTGCCCTGTCCACTCACCTTACCAGCACTCTCGAGTTGCTCTATCCTGCATTTAATCATCCTCCTGCACCCTGCGGTTAGCCTTCTTTTGTCCAGTGTGCCAGTCACCTTGTGCAAGTTGCTAGCTCTGTATCTAGCAAATCAATTGGCATATGAGGAGGTGGATAGGAAGGCCAAAGTTCCTTTGCAGTGCAGAAAGGCGAGCAGCAGCAGCGTGTGAATGGCAAAGTACGCATACACTGCATGCAATTTATGCAGCAGCTCTGGCATGTCTGTATAATGGGCCAGGAAGCTTTGCACCATCAAGTTGAGCAAATCCACCAGACAAGGGAAGCTCATCAACCTGGCTCAGCCCAAAGCTACTACTAGGTTCTGCCTGTGGTCACACCATCTTGCCAGGCTCAAGTTTCATCGGCAGCAAACACTCATCTGTCTGCTCCTGGATCCCAAACCACATCTTCTGGGCAGTGTGGTCTTTTACCAAGACAGATGAGTTTCAGCATGGCCTGCTGCCATTTCCCCATGGCTGTGTTAAAAGTGGTGGTGTAGGCACTGCACTGACTGGATGAGGAGGAAGGAGGGGAGGAAGCATAGTAGGAGGAGGAGACAACAGTGATATCCGACAAGGATCTTGCAACTAATAGCAGTGCACAGTGTACACATTTTCTCCACAACCTGCTCATGCAGGGTAGGTATGACCTGCCGAGAAATATAGTGACGGCTGGAAATGACAATGTGGGACACGCATTTATAAAGCTTTTCATCTCCACCAGCCTAAATGGGAGCATTTTAAATGCCTACAATTTTGAAATGCTTGTATTCAAAACCAGGGCTCATAGGTGAGTTGAGCCAAACTTCAATTTTCTGTCCATTGTTTGGGGAATAGAAAACTGAATGCTTCGCTGGGATGGTGTGGACAGGCTTGGTGATGGTGGTGGTGCTGCTGCTGGTGGTAGATGTGTTGTTGGTCTCACATCCTCCCTTTTGGGGGAGACAGATGGCCTTGACATTCAAGAGATGGTGGTAGAGGCTGAGACAACCAAAGCAGCAGAGGGAGTCTCAGACGTTTCCATTTTTTTTTCTGTGTCTCGTCCACTGCAACTCATGCTTGCTTGGCAGGGGCCTGTACATGCACATAGTGCTGAGAGTTTTCACACTTTTCTCTTGCTTCAGGGACTGGTGGCACAGTGTGCAAATGACTCATGCCTTGTCAACTGTGCACAGCATGAAAAAAATGCCATGCTAGGGAGATCCTTTGAGGCAGAATTGGCGTGCTCAGTCCCTGGGATGGTGGGCAATAGTAGCAATGGGCTGACCGCTGATGGTTTGCACCCTTCAGCCTATTCTGCTGGCGACCTGGGGCTGCCTGATCACCACCTCTTCCTCTGAACTCTGATTGCCTTCAGTCCATGTTGGGTTTAGGACTTTGTCATCAGCCCTCAGATTGTCTTCCACCCACTCCTCCCTGCTGCCCTCCTCCTCAGCTTCCACATTGTAGCAGGCCACATCAGTCAGCCACTGTCAGTCTTGGGTTTGATCCTCAACGCAGATATCTTGCTATGGTCCTCATTCTCCATAAAAAGTTGTTGGGCATCTGAGAACTTTTTTCCTGCAACTGTGGCAGGGACAGGTTGATGGCACACGGAATCCCAGCTAGGGATGTTAGCATTACGCATTAGTGACTGCTCCATGACATGTGGCTGAGGTGAGGGCTCTGCACTTTTGATAGAAGTGGAGTGGATTGAAGACAATCTGATCAAATTTGAGGCAATATATTCCATGTAAACTATAAATGCCTCAACTTCGTCTGGCCTCACCCATCTGGCAATGATATTAAAGTGGACCAACACCCAGGATTTTCACTATCCTGGGTGTTGGTCCACTTCCGCGGGGCGTGAAACCCCCCAGAAAGCCCCTAAAATCTTACCTTATCGGTGACGGACAAGCGACGGATAAGCCGCCGTCACCGCACCAGCCATTCACAAATGACCGGTGCGGGTGCGCACCTTGCTAGAGGGACGCGCTTGTCCGTCGCCAATAAGGTACGTTTTTAGGGGCTTTCTGGGGGGTTTCACACAGCGGGGCATCCCGATTTCGGATGCCCCGCGGGGAGGGAGCAGATCGGCCCGAGAATCTTATAGATTCCCGGGCCGATCAGCGGTGGGTGTTGTTCTACAAGAATACTGTAAGGACTGTACCGGACACCTGTCTGTCTTAAGCCGATAATCCCCAATCTCCACCGCCTCTTCTGCCTATAGACAAGTCCCCGCTCACAGGAGACGCGGATTATGCCTCTCCTGACTCGGTTACCCCAAGGACTTATAGGGCGCAAAGATTACCAGCTTAAGGTGGAGACTGATGAACGGCAGGGAGTCCCAAGTGAGGATGCCGGAAGGCGGAAGTCCAATTATCAAGCCGAGGTCAAAGCCGGGAGGTCACGGAGCGAGGTATCCAACGGAGGTAGCAAAGAGAAGTCAAACAAGCCGAGGTCAAATCCAGAAGGTCACGGGGCGAGGTATCAGAGGGGTCAGGCGAAATCGTGGTCAGGCAGGCAAAAGGTCAGGGCAGGCAGCAAGCAGGGGTAGTCAAAGTACAAAGCCGAATAATATGGAGAAAAGACAGTCTGTAACGCTCCCAGAACCCAGAGGCTATAACGGGCACTGGGATAATGAAGGAGTCATATTTTATAGGGAATACTGGCCACTAAGGAAGGGGGCAAATGGAGGGAAGGACCGTGATTGGTGCAACAGTACAAAAACGGGAGCGGTCCCAGGAACTGGACAGCCAGGCCAGACAGGCCGACCAGTCCCTGGGTCCGCTCCCAGGATCATGCCATGGATAGGTCAGTTCAAACTTGCCCCCGGCAGGCGCGCTGGGGGAAGCGCCGCCGGGAGGCATAAACAGGACGTGCTCGCGCGCGCGTTGAAGATCGGGCGCGCCCCCGCCAGGAGGAGGAAGCGCCATACTGACAGGGAGCCCGGCGGGGCCGCCCAGCCGCGCAGAACGGGCTGCGGCGCGGCCACCCGCACCGCCCAGCGCCGCCGACCCCCGGTCCCCACGACGGCGCCGAGGAGCCGGCACACCCGAGGACCGCCGGGCCGCAGACAGCCGTGGGCCACCCAACGGCGCGCCGTGGGACCAGGGACGGCGACGAGGTAAGTGCCTAACAAATATGCTGCAAACCCTGGTCTCTTCTTGCACCAGAGGAAGGTGTACCAGGCACAGATAGGATGTTTTCTCCCTGCTACACCAGCTCCATCACAACCAGTAGCAGCACCAGCACAACCACATCATTATCCCTTATTTGCTGCTTTCTTCGCTTTTGGACACTTATTGACAGTGGTTTGAAAAGGACAATTAGCAGCAAATTCTTCTGTCCCTCAGTTTATAAACCTCCTCTCTCCCTACTGGAGTCTGGATTAATTTATAACAACTATGAATTTTATTGAGCAACAAAATGCATCAAATGCCTGGGATTTTATTTTACCAATTCTTATGATTCACTGTTAAGAATGTATTATTTACCCCTGACAATATGCCCATTTATTACAATAGAAAGAGCATCCTGCTTGGGCTTGCTACCAAAATGACGCTATTTCCAGTGGAGTAACTAAATGTGATGGGGAAAAAGCTATATCGCACAGCCAAATCAATTAGTCAGGGTGCAGTCCCCCAAATTACACTCTCAAGAGCAGGTAAACTAAGAACTAGGTCTCACCTAGTTAACATCTATTGTGGAAAAAATGCTTGAGGGGCTATTAACCCTTTAACTGCCAGCCTACCTTGAGATTTTGTCACCCTTTGTTGCCAGACCATTTTGCACTATTTTGTGCTCCCCATGTTCAACTGTGATTTTTGAAAGGATTTCCAGGGATGTCCCAGGAAAGTGATATATTGTTTTTTTCAGCAGAGCCTGGACGTTAACATGAAATGTCTTGTTTGTCATTTTCTAAGTGTATTCTCAATATTTTTGGGTGAAAATTGTACAAACAAATAAAAAAAAAAACTATTTTTTACAGTTTGTAGTGTTTTTTTGTAACAAAAAATGTAAGTTTGTCAATAAAATCTTATTGCGTGTGAAACCACAATTATTCCCGGTTACAGTGGTACCACATATGTATAGGTAGACACCCTTTCCTGCCCAGGAGATTTTCAGATAAAATACAACTATGCTATGCAATATGCGCACCTTGCAGTTTTCCAAGAAAAACAACCCTTTACATTTGAAATACCCCCCACAAACTATATATTCCCTAGAAGTACACACCTCAGGTTTTCTAGGCGTACCAGGCTTGTTGACATGGGTGCAGTTTTCTGGAAGTAATCCCTCAATGTATTCTTTGGTTGCACAGGGTTTCCTAAAAAATGAATAACAAAGCAGAATTAAAACCACATTTTCCTAATAAAAACTATATGTAAACCAGAGAATCTGAAAAAGCAACATTCCCCGAACAGAACAATACCCAACATGCATAGGTTCTGTCAAGGAAAGAGTTGCCAAACACACCAAAGTAAAGCATGCGCATAGCGGTAATTTTACTTCAAAATCTCAGCTCTGCAGACAAAGTGCGCACCTTGTGCTTTTTCTACCAAAACAACCCTTTACATTTGGAATATCCCCAATAAACCATATATTCCCTGAAAGTACACATGTTAAGCTTTCTAAGCATACCCAGCTTGTTGTAGTGGGCTCATCTTTCTGGAAGTAATATCTCGAAGAATTCTTAGGTTGCACAGGGTTTCACAAAAAATTTATAAAAAAGCAGAATAAAAAACACCTTTTCCTAAAATATCAATATGCAAATAAGAAAAAACAAGGTAAATCTAAAAGCGCAAGGTCCCCCGAGCAGAACAATACCCAACATGCATAGGTACCTGTAACCTTTTAACTGCCAGCCTTCTTGAGATTTTGTCACCCTCTGCTGACAGGATATTTTTCACCATTTTGCGTGATGTTTAACTGTGATTTTTGCAGAAATTTCCAAGAAAATGGGATATTTTCTTTTCGTGGCAGAGTTTAGACTTTAACATGAAATGTCTTGTTTGTACTTTTTCTACTTTTTTTTATATATTGTTAGGTAAATAAGTAAAAAAATAAAAATATACATATATTTTTTAAATTGTCTCCTTTACTTTAACAAAAACATGTATTTTATTAAAGAAAACCATATTGCACGTGAAAGCCCCATTTCTCCCGATTACAATGATACCACATATGTATCGGTAGCCCCCCATTCCTGTCCAGGAGATCCCCTAAACTGAAAAGAGCACTTTATAACATTTACAAATAAAATACAACTACTATCCACATAATAAAGGGTTAAATAAAAAAAAATTGGTGTGGGGTCCCCCTGCACAGGGGGGGGGGGGGGGGCACCATTTCTTGGGGGAATTTTAAGGTTTATTTTGGGAGGCAGGTAATGGGGGGCTCTGGGTTAATGGCAAGTCACCCACTAGCCGCAGGTGACTTTCCAGACCCAGAGCCTTGTGAACTGGTATAGGGGTCTCGTAGATCCCTTACCAGTTCACAAAGGGTTAAAAGTAAAAAAAAACACACAGAGACACACTTTAAAAATAACTTTATTAAAAACTAATACATTTTTTTAATTATTTTTTTTAATACTTCCATCCCTGTGTCCCACGCTAAACACTTAGGCCTCTGCTCTCCTGCTGCTGCTGCTGGAAGCCTTTTATACCTACTGGGTTACAGATAACATAGGGTTAATTTAAAAAAAAATGACATAGGGTCCCCCCTCCCAGGGAGGGGGACCCCATTTTTTGGGGATTTTTAAGGGTTAAAACCCTTAAATATCCAAAAAAAATGGCGTGAGGTCCCCCCTACCCAGCGTAACCAGCCTGTGACCAGCTATGGGGGCTTGTAGAAGAGGGCGCAGGGGCCAGCTTTAGTGGCCCCTGGCCCTGCAGGCTACAAGCCGGCATAGCCTAGGGCCACGGCTCTTCTGCCCCCACCCCCCCCGGGCTTTGGGGAGGCAGGTAATTTGGGTGGCCAGGGGTTAATGGCAAGTCACCCGCTAGCCGCAGGTGACTTGTCAGACCCACCGAGCCTTGTGAACTTGTATAGGGGTCACATGGACCCCTTACCAGTTCACAAAGGGTTAAAAGTAAAAAAAACACACAGACACACTTTTTAAAAATATCTTTATTAAAAAAATAAATAAATGTTTTTTAATATTTTTTTTTTAATACTTACCTCCCATCCATCCCTGTGTCCCACGCTGATCACTTAGGCTTCTGCTCTCCTGCTGCTGGAAGCCTTTTATACCTACTGGGTTACAGGTAACATAGGGTTAATTAAAAAAAAAAAATGACATAGGGTGGGGGGACCCCATTTTTGGGGGGGATTTTTAAGGGTTAAAACCCTTAAAAATCCCCAAAAAATGGCGTGAGGTCCCCCCTACCCAGCGTAACCAGCCTGTGACCAGCTATGGGGGCTTGTAGAGCCTACCTCCCTCCTTCTCTGTCCAGCCGTCACCGGCATCTGAGAGCTGAACTGCCGGGTGCCCCGAAGACACCCGACGGTGACGTCGTCGCCCCCGCCCCCAAGGGGCGGGGCCAGAATCCAAGATGGCAGCCGCCATCGGAAGATGCAAAGGGAGGAGGGCTGTTATGCCCCCTCCAGAAGACGGAAGAGCGGGGGGTGATCGGAGCCCCCCCCCATGAAGAGGAGAGGCGGTGAGAGCCGGCGGGCGTGGAGGTGAGTAACTATCATTTTTTTTTTTTTGCAGGCAAATCCCAGCGGCTGCTGAAACGGGGGGGCACCCCATTCCGGGCCCTCCCCTGCAGCCGGAGGAGCCCCAATCGGCGATCGGAGCCCCTCTGGCTGAAGAGGAGACCCGGCCGGATCAAACAAGGGGTCAGGTAAGTGATTTTTTTTTATACTTTCTATTCTATTAATGGGGAAAGTCAGGCACGTACATTTTACGTGGCTGGCATTTAACTGGCATATAAATAAAGTGGAGAAGCAACAGTGATGGGGCTCTCTCCCTCCCTGGGCCCCAGTGTGGTCACACCCCCTGCACCCCTTTAGTTATGCCCCTGCAAATTGGGATACCCCAGGAACAAGGAGCAAAAGTGGACCCATCACCAGGGATTTAACTATACTGGTTATGGGTCCAAATCGGGGTGCCCCGGGGAAGTGGACCAATACCCAGGATAGTCAAAATCCTGGGTGTTGGTCCACTTTAAGAAGGGATAGCGTCAGGTAGTGGCTGGTTAATGACAGGTAACGACAGGTAGCGACTGGTGAACGCCAGACACTGCACACAATTACACATTTATCATGCAGAATCTGTTTAGCGACTGGGATAGCGCCATGTAACGTCTGATTCATCATTTTCACAGCCTGAGCGAACAGCGCCGGCGTTCAGCCTTGCACAGCGCCAGGTATAACCTCTCGCTACCTGACGCTCTCGCATACATTTCAATGGATGAACCTTTTCTTCTCTTTAAATGGGTTTTTTTTTTTTAAATCACAAATAATTCTGTGACCTCTTCTGGCATTGAAAAAGCAGTTTTTTCATATTTTTTTCATTTTTTATATATTTCCTCAGAAATGACATTACAGGTCTGGCATTAAAGTGTTCATGTTACAATGTTGTAACAATGTAATTCCATATGTTTGCGCTTTGTTACTAGTGGATAGATGCTGAAAAACAGACTTTAAACACACCGCCTCCTGCGCTCTGGGCTTCAAACAAGTATTTTTCAGCGCCAGAGATTTGTGAGGCTGTTTTTTGCTGAATATGGTGTGAGTCAGTCGCTATGAGCAGTCGCTAACATGCGCTCCCATACAGCGCTGTACTGGTCAAATAGCGACTCCTCACAATTCATTACTGAACAGCGACTGAGTCGCTATAAAGTAGCGACCCACGGCTGAGCACAGTGACTACTAGCGGGCACTCTGAAAATGCCTGCTACAGACGCTCATCTGTCGCTACCTGCCGCTAATGATGAATCAGCCTGCCCTTTTTTCACTTTCATGAAAAAAATTGTCAAAAGTGAAAAAAATACAACTGAAATTTACAATTGTAAAAAATGAGTGTGATTCAGCAATGTTTTGACTGTTTTTACTACTCTTTTGAATGAATTATTTACAGCTGCCCCGAGCAGGTGTAAAAAATTCTCAGCACATTCTCATGTTTTTTTTTTATCAGTGCAAAAGACATGCGGAAGTAACTTTATATTCTTTATGACAGTTTTAATTTAAAACTGCCGACACCCCAAGCAGAGCTCTAAACCTGGGCCAAAGGCTAAAGGGGTCAGTGAGTTGCTAGGGTCAGACTAGTGCACTAGCCTTGTAATTTGAAGGGAGGGGCCATGATCTGTTTTCATTTTTATTGAAACAGTTAAAATAAAATAAATACAAAAGTTAACCACTGTAAGGTTGCAGGAATAAAACTACACATTTGCAATAGCTTTTTTTTACTTCGATACGTTTCACAAGTCATCCAGCCGCCTTTCCCAATAGGCAATGTTGAATTCACACATACATCCAGTAGGATAATTAACAAAACATGTGGAGCAAAAGAAAACAGCAGGTCAGGTTGCCTTGATCTATTACTCAATACATCTCTTTATTAGTTAATTATATATTTTTAAATTACTGTTACTGTGCACCAGTATAGTAATCTGAAGGAAGGACCATTTTTTTCTTTCATTTTATTTGAAATGCTTACAAAATAAATAAATAAATAAAGTTAACTACTGCATATCTGTAGGACTATGGGGTCGATTCAAAGAAACATGTAACAGCTTTGATTTTGGTGCCGATCATCCTATTTTTCCCAAACGCTCGTGCGCTCGTATGAACTTGCGAGTGATTCTATAAGCAAATACGTTTCTATCCTAAAATGTACGTCCGTTCGTATGGCAGTTCGCGAATCAGACCTATGTCAGTTTCCATCCTGAATTTTCCGTTTCATTTCTCAGGTTGCAACATTGGTTTTGCCCTTTTTCCTTTTTTGTCTGGACGTAAATCCTTCTGAGCTTGCGCCTGCGCACTACAAACTTACCTCATTAAAGTGCATTCTAAATATTTGGTTTTTTTTTTTTTCTTTATTTCATTCATTTTGTAGTGACCAACCATTAATGAATGCATTTGCATAAGTAAATCTTACTTTGTTTAATTTTTAGTTAACTTGCATTTTTTACTTGTGGATTTAATTTTAATATTTTGGCTTCAAATGGTACAACTTTACATTTTTTGTGTGGTTACCCACACCCTCTCCATACAGATTGCTCTCAAAAATTATAAAACACCCAGCAACTTCTGCATGTTATGAGCCTAGAAACAGCCAAGATGTTGCAAAAGATGTATTGCAAAATAAAGGTTTACATGCAAAGGACTAATTAAGGTCCACATTAAAATGCTTTTATAAGGCATACATGAAATGTATTGAATCAGGTATGCATTGCCAAACAATTTATGGCCTCGGCCATGCTGATACATGCAGTTCATTGGAGCTCAAGACTAGGGATGAGCGAATCGATCCGGACGAACCCGGATTCGATCCGAATTTCAGGAAAAATTCGATTCGGATCGAATCCGAATTTCCCCGCGATTCGATCACTCGAAGTTTTCCTTTAACATCCATTCATTTACATTTACAGGCATTCTAAGATGGCGGACGGGACATGTCTGGACATGTATCCCGCGCCAGTGCAAGCTGGGGCAGTCACATGCAGCCTATCAGCAGCCAGCAAGCCCGGTGACGTCACACAGCGGTATTTAACGGCGGCCATCTTGCTTTTCCTCATTTCTCTATTGCATTCGTGAGAGACAGAACGCTGTGTAGCTGAGGGACAGACAGTTAGACAGGCAGGGACAGACAGGGACAGGCTGGAGACAGGCAGGAGACAGACAGGAGACAGACAGAAAGCCAGGGAAAGGTTGGAAAAAACGGAGGCTGTGACAGGGAGATTTTTTTTTTTTTTCATCCAGCCTGAGTGTTACTAGCTGGCTGACAGGCTTTGTTAGCGTTTTCAGGCTGCTTATAGTAACTAACTGTGCATATATACTGAACTGATCTTAAGTCTGCTGTGAGGCATCCCATTCTGTGACTACACCAGCCTCTGTTTAAGACCATATAAGCATTTGCTCTTATCATATTTGAAATTAGGCCTGATAAAGACACTTTTGCTGGGCATAGCACTACTGGACCCTGCCAGGTGCACTCCTATTTGGGGCATCCCATTCTGTGACTACAGCAGCCTCTGTTTAAGACCATATAAGCATTTGCTCTTATCATATTTGAAATTAGGCCTGATAAAGACACTTTTGCTGGGCAAAGCACTACTGGACCCTGCCAGGTGCACTCCTATTTGGGGCATCCCATTCTGTGACTACAGCAGCCTCTGTTTAAGACCATATAAGCATTTGCTCTTATCATATTTGAAATTAGGCCTGATAAAGACACTTTTGCTGGGCATAGCACTACTGGACCCTGCCAGGTGCACTCCTATTTGGGGCATCCCATTCTGTGACTACAGCAGCCTCTGTTTAAGACCATATAAGCATTTGCTCTTATCATATTTGAAATTAGGCCTGATAAAGACACTTTTGCTGGGCAAAGCACTACTGGACCCTGCCAGGTGCACTCCTATTTGGGGCATCCCATTCTGTGACTACAGCAGCCTCTGTTTAAGACCGTATAACCATTTTCACTTATCATATTTGAAATTAGGCCTGATAAAGACACTTTTGCTGGGCAAAGCACTACTGGACCCTGCCAGGTGCACTCCTATTTGGGGCATCCCATTCTGTGACTACAGCAGCCTCTGTTTAAGACCATATAAGCATTTGCTCTTATCATATTTGAAATTAGGCCTGATAAAGACACTTTTGCTGGGCAAAGCACTACTGGACCCTGCCAGGTGCACTCCTATTTGGGGCATCCCATTCTGTGACTACAGCAGCCTCTGTTTAAGACCATATAACCATTTGCTCTTATCATATTTGAAATTAGGCCTGATAAAGACACTTTTGCTGGGCAAAGCACTACTGGACCCTGCCAGGTGCACTCCTATTTGGGGCATCCCATTCTGTGACTACAGCAGCCTCTGTTTAAGACCATATAAGCATTTGCTCTTATCATATTTGAAATTAGGCCTGATAAAGACACTTTTGCTGGGCAAAGCACTACTGGACCCTGCCAGGTGCACTCCTATTTGGGGCATCCCATTCTGTGACTACAGCAGCCTCTGTTTAAGACCATATAAGCATTTGCTCTTATCATATTTGAATTTAGGCCTGATAAAGACACTTTTGCTGGGCAAAGCACTACTGGACCCTGCCAGGTGCACTCCTATTTGGGGCATCCCATTCTGTGACTACAGCAGCCTCTGTTTAAGACCATATAAGCATTTGCTCTTATCATATTTGAAATTAGGCCTGATAAAGACACTTTTGCTGGGCAAAGCACTACTGGACCCTGCCAGGTGCACTCCTATTTGGGGCATCCCATTCTGTGACTACAGCAGCCTCTGTTTAAGACCATATAAGCATTTGCTCTTATCATATTTGAAATTAGGCCTGATAAAGACACTTTTGCTGGGCAAAGCACTACTGGACCCTGCCAGGTGCACTCCTATTTGGGGCATCCCATTCTGTGACTACAGCAGCCTCTGTTTAAGACCGTATAAGCATTTGCTCTTATCATATTTGAAATTAGGCCTGATAAAGACACTTTTGCTGGGCAAAGCACTACTGGACCCTGCCAGGTGCACTCCTATTTGGGGCATCCCATTCTGTGACTACAGCAGCCTCTGTTTAAGACCATATAAGCATTTGCTCTTATCATATTTGAAATTAGGCCTGATAAAGACACTTTTGCTGGGCATAGCACTACTGGACCCTGCCAGGTGCACTCCTATTTGGGGCATCCCATTCTGTGACTACAGCAGCCTCTGTTTAAGACCATATAAGCATTTGCTCTTATCATATTTGAAATTAGGCCTGATAAAGACACTTTTGCTGGGCAAAGCACTACTGGACCCTGCCAGGTGCACTCCTATTTGGGGCATCCCATTCTGTGACTACAGCAGCCTCTGTTTAAGACCATATAAGCATTTGCTCTTATCATATTTGAAATTAGGCCTGATAAAGACACTTTTGCTGGGCAAAGCACTACTGGACCCTGCCAGGTGCACTCCTATTTGGGGCATCCCATTCTGTGACTACAGCAGCCTCTGTTTAAGACCATATAAGCATTTGCTCTTATCATATTTGAAATTAGGCCTGATAAAGACACTTTTGCTGGGCAAAGCACTACTGGACCCTGCCAGGTGCACTCCTATTTGGGGCATCCCATTCTGTGACTACAGCAGCCTCTGTTTAAGACCATATAAGCATTTGCTCTTATCATATTTGAAATTAGGCCTGATAAAGACACTTTTGCTGGGCAAAGCACTACTGGACCCTGCCAGGTGCACTCCTATTTGGGGCATCCCATTCTGTGACTACAGCAGCCTCTGTTTAAGACCGTATAAGCATTTGCTCTTATCATATTTGAAATTAGGCCTGATAAAGACACTTTTGCTGGGCATAGCACTACTGGACCCTGCCAGGTGCACTCCTATTTGGGGCATCCCATTCTGTGACTACAGCAGCCTCTGTTTAAGACCATATAAGCATTTGCTCTTATCATATTTGAAATTAGGCCTGATAAAGACACTTTTGCTGGGCAAAGCACTACTGGACCCTGCCAGGTGCACTCCTATTTGGGGCATCCCATTCTGTGACTACAGCAGCCTCTGTTTAAGACCATATAAGCATTTGCTCTTATCATATTTGAAATTAGGCCTGATAAAGACACTTTTGCTGGGCAAAGCACTACTGGACCCTGCCAGGTGCACTCCTATTTGGGGCATCCCATTCTGTGACTACAGCAGCCTCTGTTTAAGACCTTATAAGCATTTGCTCTTATCATATTTGAAATTAGGCCTGATAAAGACACTTTTGCTGGGCATAGTACTACTGGATCTTTTTTGGGGGCATCCCATTCTGTGACTAAAGCAGCCTCTGTTTAAGACCATATAAGCATTTGCTCTTATTATATTTATATTATAAGACACTTTTGCTGGGCATAGGCTTACTGCTGCCTGCCAGGTGCACTTCTGTTGAGGCATCCCATTCTGTAACATAGCATACCCCTCTTTATTTACACTAAGCAGCTCTCTTATTTACACTAAGCAGGCCTGTTGGAGGCTGAGTGTTACTGCTCACTTTTGGTGTGCATTATATTCTGTTTCATATAGACCCACCGCTGCCCGGGGTTTTTTTAAATATCACCTACTACCACGCCAGTTAGACTATGCCTGGAAGTGAAAAGAGGAGTGGCAGAGGCCAAGATTCCGCAGGCAGAGCTCGCATCAGACTGGGGGCCAGTAGCAGCAGGAGTCACGCTGAGAGACCTAATCTGCCAGTATCTGCTAGCGGTCGGGTCTCCACCAGTAACGCATCTGCCGTGGTAGATTGGCTGACGCGCTCATCAACAACATCATCACAACTTACATCTGAGACCCCCAGTCTAGGGTCGGTAGGTTCCTCTGACACAACCCTGAGTTGGCATGCCCCGAGAGCAGTCCCTGTCCTCCCATTGCCTCTGTCCTACGCCGTTCCCTCCCCCAGCGACGTATCCTATGCTTTGGGTTCAGCTCCACTCTTTAGTGAGGAGGACGATCAGATACAGGAGGACAGTCAGCAGCTACTGCCCAGCCAAGAAATGGAGGTGGCTTCTTTAGCTAGGCAGACAAATAGTGATGTGGACAGTGTCGTGGGTGCTGCGAGCGTTCCAGCTCCTGCGCCAGACACTGTTGACGAATCCACGAACATCAGTGACGTACAGCCACAACTCGGTGATGATGATGATGATGACGATGAAGCCGATCGCACTTGGGAGCCGGGTGATGAAGGGGCTTCATCGTCATCATCAGGAGAAGAGGGGCGCAGGTTGCCCCGGAGTCAGCAGCTGAGGCAGCAAGGTGGTAGCAGTCAGCATGGGGGCACAATTCCAAAGGCTGGAGCCGGCCGGGGCCGGGGCCGGGGTAGAGCACCTGCTGTGCGGCAGTCTACCTTATCGGGAGGTAGTGGAGCAGGGGTTCCTGGAGTTGACAACAGCAGCAGTGAATCAGTGAGGCCAGGGGGTGGGAAAAGTAGCTACTCGGCAGTGTGGCAGTTTTTCCTGAGGCATCCGCAGGAGGGTAACATGGCCACATGCAAGATATGTAGGCAAAAGGTGAAGCGTGGCCAGGGTCCAAATGTTGGCACCACGGCCCTGCGTCAACATATGATGCGTCACCATAAAACGACCTGGGAGAACCGAGGCTCCCAAGGGGTGGTCCAGTCTGCTTCCTCACCAAGTGAGCTCCCAATTTCTGCCAGCCAAGGCTCCAGCACCTCAGCCGAAGGCAGCTGTGCGTCATACCCATCCTCTGTCGCTCCTGCTCCTCCTCCTCCTCCTCCAAGTCATGCATCCCGCCAGCAATCCATCAGCGAAGCCATGTCCAAGAGACAGCAGTATGCGCCCACTCATCCTACGGCGCAGAAGCTGAATGTGCTCCTGTCCAAGTTGCTGGTGCTGCAGTCGCTCCCTTTTCAGGTGGTGGAATCTGCACCTTTCAGAGAACTGATGGCTTGTGCCGAGCCGAGGTGGAGAGTCCCAAGCCGTCATTTCTTTGCCAAGAAGGCAGTACCAGCGCTGCACACTTTTGTTGAACAGAAGGTGGGCCAGTCCTTGAGCCTGTCGGTGTGTAGCAAAATACATGGCAGCGCCGACATCTGGAGCTGTAACTACGGTCAGGGGCAGTACATGTCGTTTACGGCCCACTGGGTGAATGTGGTCCCTTTGCAGCAGCAACTTGGACAGGTCACGCCGCTTCGGCCTCCGCGCTCTCTGCCCATTGGGCCTGTGACACCGTGCGACTCGGCCTCCTCATCCTCCGCCATCTCCTCACCCTCCACTGTAGGCTCAAGTCTCAGTGCCCCTCCAGTCTACCATGTGTGCAGGGCACGGAGGTGTCACGCAGTGCTTCACATGGTTTGTCTTGGCGAACGGAGTCACACAGGGGAGGAACTGCTTAAATGTATTCATCAGGAAATCCAAACATGGCTTACTCCGAGAAAACTTAAAATGGGAATCATGGTTACCGACAATGGGAAGAACATTTTGTCTGCGCTGCGCCAAGGAAGCCTGACCCATGCCCCCTGCATGGCTCACGTCTTCAATCTGGTTGTCAAGCGGTTTCTGAAGTGTTCCCCCCATCTGCAGGACATCCTAACAACTTCACGGAAACTTTGCATGCACTTCAGCCACTCCTACACCGCCAAACACACCCTTCTTGAGCTACAGCGTCAGAATGGTATCCCCCAACATAGTCTGATTTGCGATGTTTCCACCCGTTGGAATTCCACCCTTCACATGTTGGACCGATTATATGAACAGAGAAAAGCCATCACGGATTTCCTGATGATCCAAGCAGATAGGGGGACTCCCCTGTGTAACTTCAATGTCAACCAGTGGCAGCTCATACGTGACACCTGCCGTTTGCTCAGGCCCTTTGAGGAAGCCACTTTATTTGTCAGTCGGCAGGATTACGGGATGAACGACGTGATTCCACTGCTTCATGTACTACAGCACATGTTGGAAACCATGGCTGGTCAGGGCACTGGAGACATGGCGTTTACATCTTACGGCCACATGAACCCCGTTGGAGCTGAACTGGAGGAGGAGGAGGAGGAAGAGGAGGAGGAGGAGTTGCCCAGCGAAACACAGTTTAGGCTTGGCGAAATGGCTGGTTTATCTAGTCAGCGGACAGGAGAGGAGGAGCAGGAGCAGCCAGAGGAGCTAGAGGTTTTTGAGGAAGGAGAGACAGAGGACCCGGGCACACCGTGGCAGTATGCAGTGGAGATGGAGACAGGTAGTCCATCCGAGTCACTTGCGCAAATGGCACGAAGCATGCTCACATGCTTGCGTAGTGACCCCAGAATTGTTTCCATCTGTCGGCGGGATGACTTCTGGCTGTCCACCTTATTGGACCCTCGCTTCCGGCACAAAATGGGGGCATTTTTTAAACCCACCGAGAGGGAGGACAAACTCAACTACTACAAAGACATTCTACGTAGGCAGTTGGCCGATGCCTATCTGCGCCATGGTCCATACTCTCGCAGGTCTGACTCGAGGGGACCTCTGCGCTCACCTTCCACTGCCATGGCCGCTGGGGGGGTTGGCAGCAGCAGCAGCAGAAGCTCCATCAGCAGCAGCAGCCTCAGTCTTCAGTCGCTAATGAGTAGCTTTCTACACCCGCATAGTGAGGCTACTCATGAGCAGCAGGAAGACCTGGAGCAGGACCTGAACCAGCAGGTCATGTCATACTTTGACATGACCATGCCAACACACCTTGAGGATCCGCTGGACTTCTGGGCAGCCAAACTTGATTTGTGGCCGCAACTAGCAGAGTTTGCCCTGGAAAAGCTGTCCTGCCCGGCAAGTAGCGTGCCATCTGAGCGGGTGTTTAGTGCGGCGGGGGCCATAGTTACGGCGAGGAGAACTCGTCTGTCAACTAAAAATGTGGAGAGACTCACCTTTGTCAAAATGAATCAGGGATGGATCAGCCAGGATTTCCACCCACCAATGCCTGATGCATGCGACTAGATTCAGCATGGTGCCACGTTTTACACTTTCCAAATGGTGCAAAACATATTTATGTCTTTAGGCCATTTTTTGGGCTCCTGCTGCTGCTACTGTCAACTCCTGCCAACTCCAGGGTGTGATTCATCCAATTTTTGGGCTCCTGCTGCTGCTGCTGCCAACTTCTGCCAACTCCAGGGTGTGATTCATCCAATTTTTGGGCTCCTGAAGCCAACTCCAGTGTATATTTGGGCTCCTGCTGCTGCTACTGTCAACTCCTGCCAACTCCAGGGTGTGATTCATCCAATTTTTGGGCTCCTGAGGCCAACTCCAGTGTATATTTGGGCTCCTGCTGCTGCTGCTGCCAACTTCTGCCAACTCCAGGGTGTGATTCATCCAATTTTTGGGCTCCTGAAGCCAACTCCAGTGTATATTTGGGCTCCTGCTGCTGCTACTGTCAACTCCTGCCAACTCCAGGGTGTGATTCATCCAATTTTTGGGCTCCTGAAGCCAACTCCAGTATATATTTGGGCTCCTGCTGCTGCTGCTGCCAACTTCTGCCAACTCCAGGGTGTGATTCATCCAATTTTTGGGCTCCTGCTGCTGCTGCTGCCAACTTCTGCCAACTCCAGGGTGTGATTCATCCAATTTTTGGGCTCCTGAAGCCAACTCCAGTGTATATTTGGGCTCCTGCTGCTGCTACTGTCAACTCCTGCCAACTCCAGGGTGTGATTCATCCAATTTTTGGGCTCCTGAGGCCAACTCCAGTGTATATTTGGGCTCCTGCTGCTGCTGCTGCCAACTTCTGCCAACTCCAGGGTGTGATTCATCCAATTTTTGGGCTCCTGAAGCCAACTCCAGTGTATATTTGGGCTCCTGCTGCTGCTGCTGCCAACTTCTGCCAACTCCAGGGTGTGATTCATCCAATTTTTGGGCTCCTGCTGCTGCTGCTGCCAACTTCTGCCAACTCCAGGGTGTGATTCATCCAATTTTTGGGCTCCTGAAGCCAACTCCAGTGTATATTTGGGCTCCTGCTGCTGCTACTGTCAACTCCTGCCAACTCCAGGGTGTGATTCATCCAATTTTTGGGCTCCTGAGGCCAACTCCAGTGTATATTTGGGCTCCTGCTGCTGCTGCTGCCAACTTCTGCCAACTCCAGGGTGTGATTCATCCAATTTTTGGGCTCCTGAAGCCAACTCCAGTGTATATTTGGGCTCCTGCTGCTGCTGCTGCCAACTTCTGCCAACTCCAGGGTGTGATTCATCCAATTTTTGGGCTCCTGCTGCTGCTGCTGCCAACTTCTGCCAACTCCAGGGTGTGATTCATCCAATTTTTGGGCTCCTGAGGCCAACTCCAGTGTATATTTGGGCTCCTGCTGCTGCTGCTGCCAACTTCTGCCAACTCCAGGGTGTGATTCATCCAATTTTTGGGCTCCTGCTGCTGCTGCTGCCAACTTCTGCCAACTCCAGGGTGTGATTCATCCAATTTTTGGGCTCCTGAAGCCAACTCCAGTGTATATTTGGGCTCCTGCTGCTGCTACTGTCAACTCCTGCCAACTCCAGGGTGTGATTCATCCAATTTTTGGGCTCCTGAGGCCAACTCCAGTGTATATTTTCTGCTCCTGCTGCTGCTGCTGCCAACTTCTGCCAACTCCAGGGAGTGATTCATCCAATTTTTGGGCTCCTGAAGCCAACTCCAGTGTATATTTGGGCTCCTGCTGCTGCTACTGTCAACTCCTGCCAACTCCAGGGTGTGATTCATCCAATTTTTGGGCTCCTGAGGCCAACTCCAGTGTATATTTGGGCTCCTGCTGCTGCTGCTGCCAACTTCTGCCAACTCCAGGGTGTGATTCATCCAATTTTTGGGCTCCTGAAGCCAACTCCAGTGTATATTTGGGCTCCTGCTGCTGCTACTGTCAACTCCTGCCAACTCCAGGGTGTGATTCATCCAATTTTTGGGCTCCTGAAGCCAACTCCAGTGTATATTTGGGCTCCTGCTGCTGCTGCTGCCAACTTCTGCCAACTCCAGGGTGTGATTCATCCAATTTTTGGGCTCCTGAAGCCAACTCCAGTGTATATTTGGGCTCCTGCTGCTGCTACTGTCAACTCCTGCCAACTCCAGGGTGTGATTCATCCAATTTTTGGGCTCCTGAGGCCAACTCCAGTGTATATTTGGGCTCCTGCTGCTGCTGCTGCCAACTTCTGCCAACTCCAGGGTGTGATTCATCCAATTTTTGGGCTCCTGAAGCCAACTCCAGTGTATATTTGGGCTCCTGCTGCTGCTACTGTCAACTCCTGCCAACTCCAGGGTGTGATTCATCCAATTTTTGGGCTCCTGAAGCCAACTCCAGTATATATTTGGGCTCCTGCTGCTGCTGCTGCCAACTTCTGCCAACTCCAGGGTGTGATTCATCCAATTTTTGGGCTCCTGCTGCTGCTGCTGCCAACTTCTGCCAACTCCAGGGTGTGATTCATCCAATTTTTGGGCTCCTGAAGCCAACTCCAGTGTATATTTGGGCTCCTGCTGCTGCTACTGTCAACTCCTGCCAACTCCAGGGTGTGATTCATCCAATTTTTGGGCTCCTGAGGCCAACTCCAGTGTATATTTGGGCTCCTGCTGCTGCTGCTGCCAACTTCTGCCAACTCCAGGGTGTGATTCATCCAATTTTTGGGCTCCTGAAGCCAACTCCAGTGTATATTTGGGCTCCTGCTGCTGCTACTGTCAACTCCTGCCAACTCCAGGGTGTGATTCATCCAATTTTTGGGCTCCTGAAGCCAACTCCAGTATATATTTGGGCTCCTGCTGCTGCTGCTGCCAACTTCTGCCAACTCCAGGGTGTGATTCATCCAATTTTTGGGCTTCTGCTGCTGCTGCTGCCAACTTCTGCCAACTCCAGGGTGTGATTCATCCAATTTTTGGGCTCCTGAAGCCAACTCCAGTGTATATTTGGGCTCCTGCTGCTGCTACTGTCAACTCCTGCCAACTCCAGGGTGTGATTCATCCAATTTTTGGGCTCCTGAGGCCAACTCCAGTGTATATTTGGGCTCCTGCTGCTGCTGCTGCCAACTTCTGCCAACTCCAGGGTGTGATTCATCCAATTTTTGGGCTCCTGAAGCCAACTCCAGTGTATATTTGGGCTCCTGCTGCTGCTGCTGCCAACTTCTGCCAACTCCAGGGTGTGATTCATCCAATTTTTGGGCTCCTGCTGCTGCTGCTGCCAACTTCTGCCAACTCCAGGGTGTGATTCATCCAATTTTTGGGCTCCTGAGGCCAACTCCAGTGTATATTTGGGCTCCTGCTGCTGCTGCTGCCAACTTCTGCCAACTCCAGGGTGTGATTCATCCAATTTTTGGGCTCCTGCTGCTGCTGCTGCCAACTTCTGCCAACTCCAGGGTGTGATTCATCCAATTTTTGGGCTCCTGAGGCCAACTCCAGTGTATATTTGGGCTCCTTCTGCCCCTCATAGTGATGCCACTTCAACTCTCTGCAATTGTGCAGCTTTGCGATTCTATTAGCGATGCCTCTGATCTGCATGTGATATTTCTTCAAAGTATTATTTAACTAACCCAGCACGCATCCTGTGCGTGTTACAGCAAGGCTGAATGGTTTACAACCCTATTGAGGCTCTAGGAGGCTCAGAAATAGCCGTTTTTAATAGCGATTCGTCGCGAATTTATTCGGGTCGAAACGATTTTTGTCGGAAAATTCGGCGAATCAGTCGAATCGAATTTTTCAAAAGTTCGCTCATCTCTACTCAAGACGCGCAGACTCCTCCACATAGCCAAAAAACCTGTTCAAGAACAGCAATCCGACTGCTAAAAGGTGTCGGCAGTGGCTTTCATTTAAAACGGATTTAGAGGTTGGAAAACTGCTCTCTGAATTACACGTAAACACATCCGATTATCCTAAGTTTTAAGTTTTGATCCTAAGTTTTAGGATTTGATCCTAAGTTTTACGTTTTGATGCTACAATTTAGGAACGAACTTCCGATGATCGTAAGAGCATATACGCATTCGTACGTAGGCTCGTGCGAGTCGGAAATGGCCAAAAAACAGGAAAAAATGACTAACACCCACCCAAACTTACAAATCTCGATCCGAAATCAATTAACTTTTGCTCTTTGAATCGAGGGGTATATCTATGCAACTGCAATAGTATTTATTTTTACTTCAACACATTTCACAAGTCATTCCACTGTCTTTCCTAATAGTAGGATGAATAACAAAGCATGTGAAGCAAAAGAAAACAGCATGTCCAGTTGCTTTGATCTATTATTAAATACAATATCTAACATTACATAGATGAATGTGATCCTTCATAATATTAATATGTAGGTAGTGGCACACCTATCTAGAAAAAGAAAAAACAGTATGGGGGTGCTAACTAGGGATGAGCGAATCGATCCGGACGAACCCGGATTCGATCCGAATTTCAGGAAAAATTCGATTCGGATCGAATCCGAATTTCCCCGCGATTCGATCGCTCGAAGTTTTCCTTTAACATCCATTCATTTACATTTACAGGCATTCTAAGATGGCGGACGGGACATGTCTGGACATCTATCCCGCGCCAGTGCAAGCTGGGGCAGTCACATGCAGCCTATCAGCAGCCAGCAAGCCCGGTGACGTCACAGCGCTATTTAAGTCGGCCATCTTGCTTTTCCTTCCTCATTTCTCTATTGCATTCGTGAGAGACAGAACGCTGTGTAGCTGAGGGAGAGAGGCAGTTAGACAGGCAGGGACAGACAGGGACAGGCTGGAGACAGGCAGGAGACAGACAGGAGACAGACAGTAAGTCAGCGAAAAACAGGGAAAGGTAGGAAAAATCGGAGGCTGTCACAGGGAGATTTTTTTTTTTTTTTCATCCAGCCTGAGTGTTACTAGCTGGCTGACAGGCTTTGTTAGCGTTTTCAGGCTGCTTATACTAACTAACTGTGTATATATACTGAACTGATCTTAAGTCTGCTGTGAGGCATCCCATTCTGTGACTACACCAGCCTCTGTTTAAGACCATATAACCATTTGCACTTATTATAATTGAAATTAGGCCTGATAAAGACACTTTTGCTGGGCATAGCACTACTGGACCCTGCCAGGTCCACTTCTTTTTTGGGGCATCCCATTCTGTGACTACAGCAGCCTCTGTTTAAGACCATATAACCATTTGCACTTATTATAATTGAAATTAGGCCTGATAAAGACACTTTTGCTGGGCATAGCACTACTGGACCCTGCCAGGTCCACTTCTTTTTTGGGGCATCCCATTCTGTGACTACAGCAGCCTCTGTTTAAGACCATATAACCATTTGCACTTATTATAATTGAAATTAGCCCTGATAAAGACACTTTTGCTGGGCATAGCACTAGTGGTCCCTGCCAGGTCCACTTCTTTTTTGGGGCATCCCATTCTGTGACTACAGCAGCCCCTGTTTAAGACCATATAACCATTTGCACTTATTATAATTGAAATTAGCCTGATAAAGACACTTTTGCTGGGCATAGCACTACTGGACCCTGCCAGGTGCACTTCTGTTGTGGCATCCCATTCTGTGACTACAGCAGCCTCTGTTTAAGACCATATAACCATTTGCACTTATTATAATTGAAATTAGGCCTGATAAAGACACTTTTGCTGGGCATAGCACTACTGGACCCTGCCAGGTCCACTTCTTTTTTGGGGCATCCCATTCTGTGACTACAGCAGCCTCTGTTTAAGACCATATAACCATTTGCACTTATTATAATTGAAATTAGGCCTGATAAAGACACTTTTGCTGGGCATAGCACTACTGGACCCTGCCAGGTCCACTTCTTTTTTGGGGCATCCCATTCTGTGACTACAGCAGCTTCTGTTTAAGACCATATAACCATTTTCACTTATTATAATTGAAATTAGCCCTGATAAAGACACTTTTGCTGGGCATAGCACTACTGGACCCTGCCAGGTCCCCTTCTTTTTTGGGGCATCCCATTCTGTGACTACAGCAGCCTCTGTTTAAGACCATATAACCATTTGCACTTATTATAATTGAAATTAGGCCTGATAAAGACACTTTTGCTGGGCATAGCACTACTGGACCCTGCCAGGTCCACTTCTTTTTTGGGGCATCCCATTCTGTGACTACAGCAGCCTCTGTTTAAGACCATATAACCATTTGCACTTATTATAATTGAAATTAGCCTGATAAAGACACTTTTGCTGGGCATAGCACTACTGGACCCTGCCAGGTGCACTTCTGTTGTGGCATCCCATTCTGTGACTACA
Organism: Gastrophryne carolinensis; assembly: GCA_027917425.1. NCBI lineage: Eukaryota > Metazoa > Chordata > Amphibia > Anura > Microhylidae > Gastrophryne > Gastrophryne carolinensis. Next base: position 287,639,273 of record CM051236.1, read on the forward strand.
GCAGCCTCTGTTTAAGACCATATAACCATTTGCACTTATTATAATTGAAATTAGCCCTGATAAAGACACTTTTGCTGGGCATAGCACTACTGGACCCTGCCAGGTCCACTTCTTTTTTGGGGCATCCCATTCTGTGACTACAGCAGCCTCTGTTTAAGACCATATAACCATTTGCACTTATTATAATTGAAATTAGGCCTGATAAAGACACTTTTGCTGGGCATAGCACTACTGGACCCTGCCAGGTGTACTTACTGCTGGTTTTTAGGGCATCCCATTCTGTGACTACAGCAGCCTCTGTTTAAGACCATATAACCATTTGCACTTATTATAATTGAAATTAGGCCTGATAAAGACACTTTTGCTGGGCATAGCACTACTGGACCCTGCCAGGTGCACTGGTTTTTAGGGCATCCCATTCTGTGACTACAGCAGCCTCTGTTTAAGACCATATAACCATTTGCACTTATTATAATTGAAATTAGGCCTGATAAAGACACTTTTGCTGGGCATAGCACTACTGGACCCTGCCAGGTGCACTGGTTTTTAGGGCATCCCATTCTGTGACTACAGCAGCCTCTGTTTAAGACCATATAACCATTTGCACTTATTATAATTGAAATTAGGCCTGATAAAGACACTTTTGCTGGGCATAGCACTACTGGACCCTGCCAGGTCCACTTCTTTTTTGGGGCATCCCATTCTGTGACTACAGCAGCCTCTGTTTAAGACCATATACCCATTTGAACTTATTATAATTGAAATTAGCCCTGATAAAGACACTTTTGCTGGGCATAGCACTACTGGACCCTGCCAGGTCCACTTCTTTTTTGGGGCATCCCATTCTGTGACTACAGCAGCCTCTGTTTAAGACCATATAACCATTTGCACTTATTATAATTGAAATTAGGCCTGATAAAGACACTTTTGCTGGGCATAGCACTTCTGGACCCTGCCAGGTCCACTTCTTTTTTTGGGCATCCCATTCTGTGACTACAGCAGCCTCTGTTTAAGACCATATAACCATTTGCACTTATTATAATTGAAATTAGCCTGATAAAGACACTTTTGCTGGGCATAGCACTACTGGACCCTGCCAGGTGCACTTCTGTTGTGGCATCCCATTCTGTGACTACAGCAGCCTCTGTTTAAGACCATATAACCATTTGCACTTAATATAATTGAAATTAGCCCTGATAAAGACACTTTTTCTGGGCATAGCACTACTGGACCCTGCCAGGTCCACTTCTTTTTTGGGGCATCCCATTCTGTGACTACAGCAGCCTCTGTTTAAGACCATATAACCATTTGCACTTATTATAATTGAAATTAGGCCTGATAAAGACACTTTTGCTGGGCATAGCACTACTGGACCCTGCCAGGTCCACTTCTTTTTTGGGGCATCCCATTCTGTGACTACAGCAGCCTCTGTTTAAGACCATATAACCATTTGCACTTATTATAATTGAAATTAGGCCTGATAAAGACACTTTTGCTGGGCATAGCACTACTGGACCCTGCCAGGTCCACTTCTTTTTTGGGGCATCCCATTCTGTGACTACAGCAGCCTCTGTTTAAGACCATATAACCATTTTCACTTATTATAATTGAAATTAGCCCTGATAAAGACACTTTTGCTGGGCATAGCACTACTGGACCCTGCCAGGTCCACTTCTTTTTTGGGGCATCCCATTCTGTGACTACAGCAGCCTCTGTTTAAGACCATATAACCATTTGCACTTATTATAATTGAAATTAGGCCTGATAAAGACACTTTTGCTGGGCATAGCACTACTGGACCCTGCCAGGTCCACTTCTTTTTTGGGGCATCCCATTCTGTGACTACAGCAGCCTCTGTTTAGGACCATATAACCATTTGCACTTATTATAATTGAAATTAGGCCTGATAAAGACACTTTTGCTGGGCATAGCACTACTGGACCCTGCCAGGTCCACTTCTTTTTTGGGGCATCCCATTCTGTGACTACAGCAGCCTCTGTTTAAGACCATATAACCATTTGCACTTATTATAATTGAAATTAGCCTGATAAAGACACTTTTGCTGGGCATAGCACTACTGGACCCTGCCAGGTCCACTTCTTTTTTGGGGCATCCCATTCTATGACTACAGCAGCCTCTGTTTAGGATCATATAACCATTTGCACTTATTATAATTGAAATTAGGCCTGATAAAGACACTTTTGCTGGGCATAGCACTACTGGACCCTGCCAGGTCCACTTCTTTTTTGGTGCATCCCATTCTGTGACTACAGCAGCCTCTGTTTAAGACCATATAACCATTTGCACTTATTATAATTGAAATTAGGCCTGATAAAGACACTTTTGCTGGGCATAGCACTACTGGACCCTGCCAGGTCCACTTCTTTTTTGGGGCATCCCATTCTGTGACTACAGCAGCCTCTGTTTAAGACCATATAACCATTTGCACTTATTATAATTGAAATTAGCCTGATAAAGACACTTTTGCTGGGCATAGCACTACTGGACCCTGCCAGGTGCACTTCTGTTGTGGCATCCCATTCTGTGACTACAGCAGCCTCTGTTTAAGACCATATAACCATTTGCACTTATTATAATTGAAATTAGGCCTGATAAAGACACTTTTGCTGGGCATAGCACTACTGGACCCTGCCAGGTCCACTTCTTTTTTGGGGCATCCCATTCTGTGACTACAGCAGCCTCTGTTTAAGACCATATAACCATTTGCACTTATTATAATTGAAATTAGGCCTGATAAAGACACTTTTGCTGGGCATAGCACTACTGGACCCTGCCAGGTCCACTTCTTTTTTGGGGCATCCCATTCTGTGACTACAGCAGCCTCTGTTTAAGACCATATAACCATTTGCACTTATTATAATTGAAATTAGCCCTGATAAAGACACTTTTGCTGGGCATAGCACTAGTGGTCCCTGCCAGGTCCACTTCTTTTTTGGGGCATCCCATTCTGTGACTACAGCAGCCTCTGTTTAAGACCATATAACCATTTGCACTTATTATAATTGAAATTAGCCTGATAAAGACACTTTTGCTGGGCATAGCACTACTGGACCCTGCCAGGTGCACTTCTGTTGTGGCATCCCATTCTGTGACTACAGCAGCCTCTGTTTAAGACCATATAACCATTTGCACTTATTATAATTGAAATTAGCCCTGATAAAGACACTTTTGCTGGGCATAGCACTACTGGACCCTGCCAGGTCCACTTCTTTTTTGGGGCATCCCATTCTGTGACTACAGCAGCCTCTGTTTAAGATCATATAACCATTTGCACTTATTATAATTGAAATTAGGCCTGATAAAGACACTTTTGCTGGGCATAGCACTACTGGACCCTGCCAGGTCCACTTCTTTTTTGGGGCATCCCATTCTGTGACTACAGCAGCCTCTGTTTAAGACCATATAACCATTTTCACTTATTATAATTGAAATTAGCCCTGATAAAGACACTTTTGCTGGGCATAGCACTACTGGACCCTGCCAGGTCCCCTTCTTTTTTGGGGCATCCCATTCTGTGACTACAGCAGCCTCTGTTTAAGACCATATAACCATTTGCACTTATTATAATTGAAATTAGGCCTGATAAAGACACTTTTGCTGGGCATAGCACTACTGGACCCTGCCAGGTCCACTTCTTTTTTGGGGCATCCCATTCTGTGACTACAGCAGCCTCTGTTTAAGACCATATAACCATTTGCACTTATTATAATTGAAATTAGCCTGATAAAGACACTTTTGCTGGGCATAGCACTACTGGACCCTGCCAGGTGCACTTCTGTTGTGGCATCCCATTCTGTGACTACAGCAGCCTCTGTTTAAGACCATATAACCATTTGCACTTATTATAATTGAAATTAGCCCTGATAAAGACACTTTTGCTGGGCATAGCACTACTGGACCCTGCCAGGTCCACTTCTTTTTTGGGGCATCCCATTCTGTGACTACAGCAGCCTCTGTTTAAGACCATATAACCATTTGCACTTATTATAATTGAAATTAGGCCTGATAAAGACACTTTTGCTGGGCATAGCACTACTGGACCCTGCCAGGTGTACTTACTGCTGGTTTTTAGGGCATCCCATTCTGTGACTACAGCAGCCTCTGTTTAAGACCATATAACCATTTGCACTTATTATAATTGAAATTAGGCCTGATAAAGACACTTTTGCTGGGCATAGCACTACTGGACCCTGCCAGGTGCACTGGTTTTTAGGGCATCCCATTCTGTGACTACAGCAGCCTCTGTTTAAGACCATATAACCATTTGCACTTATTATAATTGAAATTAGGCCTGATAAAGACACTTTTGCTGGGCATAGCACTACTGGACCCTGCCAGGTGCACTGGTTTTTAGGGCATCCCATTCTGTGACTACAGCAGCCTCTGTTTAAGACCATATAACCATTTGCACTTATTATAATTGAAATTAGGCCTGATAAAGACACTTTTGCTGGGCATAGCACTACTGGACCCTGCCAGGTCCACTTCTTTTTTGGGGCATCCCATTCTGTGACTACAGCATCCTCTGTTTAAGACCATATAACCATTTGAACTTATTATAATTGAAATTAGCCCTGATAAAGACACTTTTGCTGGGCATAGCACTACTGGACCCTGCCAGGTCCACTTCTTTTTTGGGGCATCCCATTCTGTGACTACAGCAGCCTCTGTTTAAGACCATATAACCATTTGCACTTATTATAATTGAAATTAGGCCTGATAAAGACACTTTTGCTGGGCATAGCACTACTGGACCCTGCCAGGTCCACTTCTTTTTTTGGGCATCCCATTCTGTGACTACAGCAGCCTCTGTTTAAGACCATATAACCATTTGCACTTATTATAATTGAAATTAGCCTGATAAAGACACTTTTGCTGGGCATAGCACTACTGGACCCTGCCAGGTGCACTTCTGTTGTGGCATCCCATTCTGTGACTACAGCAGCCTCTGTTTAAGACCATATAACCATTTGCACTTAATATAATTGAAATTAGCCCTGATAAAGACACTTTTTCTGGGCATAGCACTACTGGACCCTGCCAGGTCCACTTCTTTTTTGGGGCATCCCATTCTGTGACTACAGCAGCCTCTGTTTAAGACCATATAACCATTTGCACTTATTATAATTGAAATTAGGCCTGATAAAGACACTTTTGCTGTGCATAGACTTACTGCTGCCTGCCAGGTGCACTTCTGTTGGGGCATCCCATTCTGTAACATAGCATACCCCTCTTTATTTACACTAAGCAGCTCTCTTATTTACACTAAGCAGGCCTGTTGGAGGCTGAGTGTTACTGCTCACTTTTGGTGTGCATTATATTCTGTTTCATATAGGCCCTCGGCTGCCCGGGGGTTCTTAAAATATCACCTACTACCACGCCAGTTAGACTATGTCGGGCAGACAAGTGCCTGGAAGTGAAAAGAGGAGTGGCAGAGGCCAAGATTCCGCAGGCAGAGCTCGCATCAGACTGGGGGCCAGTAGCAGCAGGAGTCACGCTGAGAGACCTAATCTGCCAGTATCTGCTAGCGGTCGGGTCTCCACAAGTAACGCATCTGCCGTGGTAGATTGGTTGACGCGCTCATCAACAACATCATCACAACTTACGTCTGAGACCCCCAGTCTAGGGTCGGTAGGTTCCTCTGACACAACCCTGAGTTGGCATGCCCCGAGAGCAGTCCCTGTCCTCCCATTGCCTCTGGCCTACGCCGTTCCCTCCCCCAGCGACGTATCCTATGCTTTGGGTTCAGCTCCACTCTTTAGTCAGGAGGACCATCAGATAGAGGACAGTCAGCAGCTACTGCCCAGCCAAGAAATGGAGGTGGCTTCTCTAGCTAGGCAGACAAATAGTGATGTGGACAGTGTCGTGGGTGCTGCGAGCGTTCCAGCTCCTGCGCCAGACACTGTTGACGAATCCACGAACATCAGTGACGTACAGCCACAACTCGGTGATGATGATGATGACGATGAAGCCGATCGCACTTGGGAGCCGGGTGATGAAGGGGCTTCATCGTCATCATCAGGAGAAGAGGGGCGCAGGTTGCCCCGGAGTCAGCAGCTGAGGCAGCAAGGTGGTAGCAGTCAGCATGGGGGCACAATTCCAAAGGCTGGAGCCGGCCGGGGCTGGGGCCGGGGTAGAGCACCTGCTGTGCGGCAGTCTACCTTATCGGGAGGTAGTGGAGCAGGGGTTCCTGGAGTTGGCAACAGCAGCAGTGAATCAGTGAGGCCAGGGGGTGGGAAAAGTAGCTACTCGGCAGTGTGGCAGTTTTTCCTGAAGAATCCGCAGGAGGGTAACATGGCCACATGCAAGATATGTAGGCAAAAGGTGAAGCGTGGCCAGGGTCCAAATGTTGGCACCACGGCCCTGCGTCAACATATGATGCGTCACCATAAAGCGACCTGGGAGAACCGAGGCTCCCAAGGGGTGGTCCAGTCTGCTTCCTCACCAAGTGAGCTCCTCCCAATTTCTGCCAGCCAAGGCTCCAGCACCTCAGCCGAAGGCAGCTGTGCGTCATACCCATCCTCTGTCGCTCCTGCTCCTCCTCCTCCAAGTCATGCATCCCGCCAGCAATCCATCAGCGAAGCCATGTCCAAGAGACAGCAGTATGCGCCCACTCATCCCATGGCGCAGAAGCTGAATGTGCTCCTGTCCAAGTTGCTGGTGCTGCAGTCGCTCCCTTTTCAGGTGGTGGAATCTGCACCTTTCAGAGAACTGATGGCTTGTGCTGAGCCGAGGTGGAGAGTCCCAAGCCGTCATTTCTTTGCCAAGAAGGCAGTACCAGCGCTGCACACTTTTGTTGAACAGAAGGTGGGCCAGTCCTTGAGCCTGTCGGTGTGTAGCAAAGTGCATGGCAGCGCAGACATCTGGAGCTGTAACTACGGTCAGGGACAGTACATGTCGTTTACGGCCCACTGGGTGAATGTGGCCCCCTTGCAGCAGCAGCAGCAACTTGGACAGGTCACGCCGCTTCGGCCTCCGCGCTCTCTGCCCATTGGGCCTGTGACACCGTGCGACTCGGCCTCCTCATCCTCCGCCATCTCCTCACCCTCCACTGTAGGCTCAAGTCTCAGTGCCCCTCCAGTCTACCATGTGTGCAGGGCACGGAGGTGTCACGCAGTGCTTCACATGGTTTGTCTTGGCGAACGGAGTCACACAGGGGAGGAACTGCTTAAATGTATTCATCAGGAAATCCAAACATGGCTTACTCCGAGAAAACTTAAAATGGGAATCATGGTTACCGACAATGGGAAGAACATTTTGTCTGCGCTGCGCCAAGGAAGCCTGACCCATGCCCCCTGCATGGCTCACGTCTTCAATCTGGTTGTCAAGCGGTTTCTGAAGTGTTCCCCCCATCTGCAGGACATCCTAACAACTTCAAGGAAACTTTGCATGCACTTCAGCCACTCCTACACCGCCAAACACACCCTTCTTGAGCTACAGCGTCAGAATGGTATCCCCCAACATAGTCTGATTTGCGATGTTTCCACCCGTTGGAATTCCACCCTTCACATGTTGGACCGATTATATGAACAGAGAAAAGCCATCACGGATTTCCTGATGATCCAAGCAGATAGGGGGACTCCCCTGTGTAACTTCAATGTCAACCAGTGGCAGCTCATACGTGACACCTACCGTTTGCTCAGGCCCTTTGAGGAAGCCACTTTATTTGTCAGTCGGCAGGATTACGGGATGAACGACGTGATTCCACTGCTTCATGTACTACAGCACATGTTGGAAACCATGGCTGGTCAGGGCACTGGAGACATGGCGTTTACATCTTACGGCCACATGAACCCCGTTGGAGCTGAACTGGAGGAGGAGGAGGAAGAGGAGGAGGAGGAGTTGCCCAGCGAAACACAGTTTAGGCTTGGCGAAATGGCTGGTTTATCTAGTCAGCGGACAGGAGAGGAGGAGCAGGAGCAGCCAGAGGAGCTAGAGGTTTTTGAGGAAGGCGAGACAGAGGACCCGGGCACACCGTGGCAGTATGCAGTGGAGATGGAGACAGGTAGTCCATCCGAGTCAATTGCGCAAATGGCACGAAGCATGCTCACGTGCTTGCGTAGTGACCCCAGAATTGTTTCCATCTGTCGGCGGGATGACTTCTGGCTGTCCACCTTATTGGACCCTCGCTTCCGGCACAAAATGGGGGCATTTTTTAAACCCACCGAGAGGGAGGACAAACTCAACTACTACAAAGACATTCTACGTAGGCAGTTGGCCGATGCCTATCTGCGCCATGGTCCATACTCTCGCAGGTCTGACTCGAGGGGACCTCTGCGCTCACCTTCCACTGCCATGGCCGCTGGGGGGGTTGGCAGGAGCAGCAGCAGCAGCTCCATCAGCAGCAGCAGCCTCAGTCTTCAGTCGCTAATGAGTAGCTTTCTACACCCGCATAGTGAGGCTACTCATGAGCAGCAGGAAGACCTGGAGCAGGACCTCAACCAGCAGGTCATGTCATACTTTGACATGACCATGCCAACACACCTTGAGGATCCGCTGGACTTCTGGGCAGCCAAACTTGATTTGTGGCCGCAACTAGCAGAGTTTGCTCTGGAAAAGCTGTCCTGCCCGGCAAGTAGCGTGCCATCTGAGCGGGTGTTTAGTGCGGCGGGGGCCATAGTTACGGCGAGGAGAACTCGTCTGTCAACTAAAAATGTGGAGAGACTCACCTTTGTCAAAATGAATCAGGGATGGATCAGCCAGGATTTCCACCCACCAATGCCTGATGCATGCGACTAGATTCAGCATGGTGCCACGTTTTACACTTTCCAATATGTCTTTAGGCCAATTTTTGGGCTCCTGCTGCTGCTGCTGCCAAGGGTGTGAATCATCCAATTTTTGGGCTCCTGAAGCCAACCCCAGTATCTCTTTAAAGTAATATTTGGGCTCCTGCTGCTGCTGCTGCTGCCAACTCCAGGGTGTGAATCATCCAATTTTTGGGCTCCTGAAGCCAACTCCATTGTCTCTTTCAAGTAATATTTGGCCTCCTGCTGCTGCTGCCAACTCCAGGGTGTGATTCATCCAATTTTTGGCCTCCTGAAGCCAACCCCAGTGTCTCTTTTTAAAGTAATATTTGGGCTCCTGCTGCTGCTGCTGCTGCTGCCAACTCCAGGGTGTGAATCATCCAATTTTTGGGCTCCTGAAGCCAACTCCAGTGTCTCTTTAAAGTAATATTTGGGCTCCTGCTGCTGCTGCTGCCAACTCCAGGGTGTGATTCATCCAATTGTTGGGCTCCTGAAGCCAACTCCAGTGTATATTTGGGCTCCTGCTGCTGCTGGTGCCAACTCCAGGGTGTGATTCATCCAATTTTTGGGCTCCTGAAGCCAACTCCAGTGTCTCTTTAAAGTAATATTTGGGCTCCTGCTGCTGCTTGCAACTCCAGGGTGTGATTCATCCAATTTTTGGGCTCCTGAAGCCAACCGCAGTGTCTCTTTAAAGTAATGTTTGGGCTCCTGCTGCTGCTGCCAACTCCAGGGTGTGAATCATCCAATTTTTGGGCTCCTGAAGCCAACCCCAGTGTCTCTTTAAAGTAATATTTGGGCTCCTGCTGCTGCTGCTGCCAACTCCAGGGTGTGATTCATCCAATTTTTGGGCTCCTGAAGCCAACTCCAGTGTATATTTGGGCTCCTGCTGCTGCTGCTGCCAACTCCAGGGTGTGAATCATCCAATTTTTGGGCTCCTGAAGCCAACCCCAGTGTCTCTTTAAAGTAATATTTGGGCTCCTGCTGCTGCCAACTCCAGGGTGTGATTCATCCAATTTTTGGGCTCCTGAAGCCAACTCCAGTGTATATTTGGGCTCCTGCTGCTGCTGCTGCCAACTCCAGGGTGTGAATCATCCAATTTGTGGGCTCCTGAAGCCAACCCCAGTGTCTCTTTAAAGTAATATTTGGGCTCCTGCTGCCGCTGCTGCCAACTCCAGGGTGTGATTCATCCAATTTTTGGGCTCCTGAAGCCAACTCCAGTGTATATTTGGGCTCCTGCTGCTGCTCCTGCCAACTCCAGGGTGTGAATCATCCAATTATTGGGCTCCTGAAGCCAACCCCAGTGTCTCTTTAAAGTAATATTTGGGCTCCTGCTGCTGCCAACTCCAGGGTGTGATTCATCCAATTTTTGGGCTCCTGAAGCCAACTCCAGTGTATAGTTGGGCTCCTGCTGCTGCTGCTGCCAACTCCAGGGTGTGATTCATCCAATTTTTGGGCTCCTGAAGCCAACCCCAGTGTCTCTTTAAAGTAATATTTGGGCTCCTGCTGCTGCTGCTGCCAACTCCAGGGTGTGATTCATCCAATTTTTGGGCTCCTGAAGCCAACTCCAGTGTATATTTGGGCTCCTGCTGCTGCTGCTGCCAACTCCAGGGTGTGAATCATCCAATTTTTGGGCTCCTGAAGCCAACCCCAGTGTCTCTTTAAAGTAATATTTGGGCTCCTGCTGCTGCTGCTGCCAACTCCAGGGTGTGATTCATCCAATTTTTGGGCTCCTGAAGCCAACTCCAGTGTATATTTGGGCTCCTGCTGCTGCTGCTGCCAACTCCAGGGTGTGAATCATCCAATTTTTGGGCTCCTGAAGCCAACCCCAGTGTCTCTTTAAAGTAATATTTGGGATCCTGCTGCTGCTGCTGTCAACTCCTGCCAACTCCAGGGTGTGATTCATCCAATTGTTGGGCTCCTGAAGCTAACCCCAGGGTCTCTTTGAAGTAATGTTTGGGCTCCTGCTGCTGCTGCTGCCAACTTCTGCCAACTCCAGGGTGTGATTCATCCAATATTTGGGTTCCTGAAGCCAACTCCAGTGTGTATTTGGGCTCCTGCTGCTGCTGCTGCTGCCAACTCCAGGGTGTGAAGCATCCAATTTTTGGGCTCCTGAAGCCAACCCCAGTGTCTCTTTAAAGTAATATTTGGGCTCCTGTGGCTGCTGCCAACTCCAGGGTGTGATTCATCCAATTTTTGGGCTCCTGAAGCCAACTACAGTGTATATTTGGGCTCCTGTTGCTGCTGCTGCCAACTCCAGGGTGTGATTCATCCAATTTTTGGGCTCCTGAAGCCAACCCCAGGGTCTCTTTAAAGTAATATTGGGGCTCCTGCTGCTGCTGCTGCCAACTCCAGGGTGTGATTCATCCAATTTTTGGGCTCCTGAAGCCAACTCCAGTGTATATTTGGGCTCCTGCTGCTGCTGCTGCCAACTCCAGGGTGTGATTCATCCAATTTTTGGGCTCCTGAAGCCAACCCCAGGGTCTCTTTAAAGTAATATTTGGGCTCCTGCTGCTGCCAACTTCTTCCAACTCCAGGGTGTGATTCATCCAATTTTTGGGCTCCTGAAGCCAACTCCAGTTTATATTTGGGCTCCTGCTGCTGCTGCTGCCAACTCCAGGGTGTGATTCATCTATTTTTTGGGCTCCTGAAGCCAACTCCAGTGTATATTTGGGCTCCTGCTGCTGCCAACTCCAGGGTGTGATTCATCCAATTTTTGGGCTCCTGAAGCCAACCCCAGGGTTTCTTTAAAGTAATATTTGGGCTCCTGCTGCTGCTGCTGCCAATTTCTGCCAACTCCAGGGTGTGATTTATCCAATTTTTGGGCTCCTGAAGCCAACTCCAGTGTATATTTGGGCTCCTGCTGCTGCTGCTGCCAACTCCAGGGTGTGAATCATCCAATTTTTGGGCTCCTGAAGCCAACCCCAGGGTCTCTTTAAAGTAATATTTGGGTTCCTGCTGCTGCTGCTGTCAACTCCAGGGTGTGATTCATCCAATTATTGGGCTCCTGAAGCCAACTCCAGTGTGTATTTGGGCTCCTGCTGCTGCTGCTGCCAACTCCAGGGTGTGATTCATCCAATTTTTGTGCTCCTGAAGCCAACCCCAGTGTCTCTTTAAAGTAATATTTGGGCTCCTGCGGCTTCTGCTGTCAACTCCTGCCAACTCCAGGGTGTGATTCATCCAATTGTTGGGCTCCTGAAGCCAACCCCAGGGTCTCTTTGAAGTAATGTTTGGGCTCCTGCTGCTGCTGCTGCCAACTTCTGCCAACTCCAGGGTGTGATTCATCCAATTTTTGGGCTCCTGAAGCCAGCTCCAGTGTATATTTGGGCTCCTGCTGCTGCTGCTGCCAACTCCAGGATGTGAATCATCCAATTTTTGGGCTCCTGAAGCCAACCCCAGTGTCTCTTTAAAGTAATATTTGGGCTCCTGCTGCTGTCAACTCCAGGGTGTGATTCATCCAATTTTTGGGCTCCTGAAGCCAACTCCAGTGTATATTTGGGCTCCTGCTGCTGCTGCTGCCAACTCCAGGGTGTGATTCATCCAATTTTTGGGCTCCTGAAGCCAACCCCAGGGTCTCTTTAAAGTAATATTTGGGCTCCTGCTGCTGCTGCTGCTGCTGCCAACTCCAGGGTGTGATTCATCCAATTTTTGGGCTCCTGAAGCCAACCCCAGTGTCTCTTTAAAGTAATATTTGGGCTACTGCTGCTGCTGCTGCCAACTCCAGGGTGTGATTCATCCAATTTTTGGGCTCCTGAAGCCAACTCCAGTGTATATTTGGGCTCCTGCTGCTGCTGCTGCCAACTCCAGGGTGTGAATCATCCAATTTTTGGGCTCCTGAAGCCAACCCCAGTGTCTCTTTAAAGTAATATTTGGGATCCTGCTGCTGCTGCTGTCAACTCCTGCCAACTCCAGGGTGTGATTCATCCAATTGTTGGGCTCCTGAAGCCAACCCCAGGGTCTCTTTGAAGTAATGTTTGGGCTCCTGCTGCTGCTGCTGCCAACTTCTGCCAGCTCAAGGGTGTGATTCATCCAATTTTTGGGCTCCTGAAGCCAACTCCAGTGTATATTTGGGCTCCTGCTGCTGCTGCTGCTGCCAACTCCAGGGTGTGAATCATCCAATTTTTGGGCTCCTGAAGCCAACCCCAGTGTCTCTTTAAAGTAATATTTGGGCTCCTGTGGCTGCTGCCAACTCCAGGGTGTGAATCATCCAATTTTTGGGCTCCTGAAGCAAACTCCAGTGTATATTTGGGCTCCTGCTGCTGCTGCTGCCAACTCCAGGGTGTGATTCATCCAATTTTTGGGCTCCTGAAGCCAACCCCAGTGTCTCTTTAAAGTAATATTTGGGCTCCTGCTGCTGCCAACTCCAGGGTGTGATTCATCCAATTTCTGGGCTCCTGAAGCCAACTCCAGTGTATATTTGGGCTCCTGCTGCTGCTGCTGCCAACTCCAGGGTGTGATTCATCCAATTTTTGGGCTCCTGAAGCCAACCCCAGGGTCTCTTTAAAGTAATATTTGGGCTCCTGCTGTTGCTGCTGCCAACTTCTTCCAACTCCAGGGTGTGATTCATCCAATTTTTGGGCTCCTGAAGCCAACTCCAGTGTATATTTGGGCTCCTGCTGCTGCTGCTGCCAACTCCAGGGTGTGATTCATCCAATTTTTGGGCTCCTGAAGCCAACCCCAGTGTCTCTTTAAAGTAATATTTGGGCTCCTGCTGCTGCTGCTGCCAACTCCAGGGTGTGATTCATCCAATTTTTGGGCTCCTGAAGCCAACCCCAGGGTCTCTTTAAAGTAATATTTGGGCTCCTGCTGCTGCTGCTGCCAACTTCTGCCAACTCCAGGGTGTGATTCATCCAATTTTTGGGCTCCTGAAGCCAACCCCAGTGTCTCTTTAAAGTAATGTTTGGGCTCCTGCTGCTGCTGCTGCCAACTCCAGGGTGTGATTCATCCAATTTTTGGGCTCCTGAAGCCAACTCCAGTGTACATTTGGGCTCCTGCTGCTGCTGCTGCCAACTCCAGGGTGTGAATCATCCAATTTTTGGGCTCCTGAAGCCAACCCCAGGGTCTCTTTAAAGTAATATTTCGGCTCCTGCTGCTGCTGCTGTCAACTCCTGCCAACTCCAGGGTGTGATTCATCCAATTGTTGGGCTCCTGAAGCCAACCCCAGGGTCTCTTTAAAGTAATGTTTGGGCTCCTGCTGCTGCTGCTGCCAACTTCTGCCAACTCCAGGGTGTGATTCATCCAATTTTTGGGCTCCTGAAGCCAACTCCAGTGTATATTTGGGCTCCTGCTGCTGCCAACTCCAGGGTGTGATTCATCCAATTTTTGTGCTCCTGAAGCCAACCCCAGTGTCTCTTTAAAGTAATATTTGGGCTCCTGCTGCTGCTGCTGTCAACTCCTGCCAACTCCAGGGTGTGATTCATCCAATTGTTGGGCTCCTGAAGCCAACCCCAGGGTCTCTTTGAAGTAATGTTTGGGCTCCTGCTGCTGCTGCTGCCAACTTCTGCCAACTCCAGGGTGTGATTCATCCAATTTTTGGGCTCCTGAAGCCAACTCCAGTGTATATTTGGGCTCCTGCTGCTGCTGCTGCCAACTCCAGGGTGTGATTCATCCAATTTTTGGGCTCCTGAAGCCAACTCCAGTGTATATTTGGGCTCCTGCTGCTGCTGCTGCCAACTCCAGGGTGTGATTCATCCAATTTTTGGGCTCCTGAAGCCAACCCCAGTGTCTCTTTAAAGTAATGTTTGGGCTCCTGCTGCTGCTGCCAACTCCAGGGTGTGATTCATCCAATTTTTGGGCTCCTGCTGCTGCCAACTCCAGTGTCTCTTTAAAGCAATGTTTGGGCTCCTGCCCCTCATAGTGATGCCACTTCAACTCTCTTGAATTCAATTGTGCCGCTCTGCGATTCTATTAGCGATGCCTCTGATCTGCATGTGATATTTCTTCAAAGTATTATTTAACTAACCCAGCACGCATCCTGTGCATGTTACAGCAAGGCAGAATGGTTTACAACCCTATTGAGGCTCTAGGAGGCTCAGAAATAGCCGTTTTTAATAGCGATTCGTCGCGAATTTATTCGGGTCGAAACGATTTTTGTCGGAAAATTCGGCGAATCAGTCGAATCGAATTTTTCAAAAGTTTGCTCATCTCTAGTGCTAACCCTTCAGGAGCTGTTCCCACCACAGCTCAACCAAACACTTAAAGTATAGTTTTGAAAGGATGCACACCACACAGTTGCTCAATTCATGCTCAATAAAGTATATTATATACAAAAAAGTACACAACAATTACACTTCATAAAAAAGGATACATAGCTGCTGACTTCATACATGTATAAATGAACCATAATCCTCAGGAGACTATTGTACCTCATATAAAGCAGAAGTTATTATCAGTAACCATATCCAGTAAGTAATATAGCTAAGTCTAGGTAACAAGAATTACCAGAGCTATAAGAGATATCAAAGAGGTGCTGCTTCAGGTCCTCCTGAGGGTTATACATAGTGGCTGACTGTTTGTATACCGTTAAGGTAATAACTGGGATTACATAAGCAAAGTAAAGATATCCATATAAACATCAGTCCAGATACAGTCAATTAACCACATCAAACATGACAGCTTAAGCGAGAAAGTATCACAAACATCAATGAAAAAATGACAATACAGTAAAGCGCTGTATACCCAAAATCACAGAGTGGATCGCTTAGGAAAAGTGCCAACGTTTCAGGGCCTTAAGCCCTTTTCTCAAGGCAGCGATAGTCAATGTAAGTGTTACCTAGTTCTTAAGTAGTCTATGCTGTGTCTCCCCCTGGCCGGCCAGTGTGTCGGCTACGTCACATCCGGTGACGGCTCCCCGGCCCTCAACCAACCTCAGCTGATTGGCTACAGTAACTGCCAATCATCCGATGTCAGCCTCAGGCGCACGGGGCGGCCGTCGTCCCGGAGCTTAAAATATGCAAGCTTTATTTGTAAATAAACAGTGGACAATTGTATTCAAGCAAAGCTTCATGTTGCAAGCGGGGAGCATCCAGTTTAATACAGCACACATGTTGAGGGGGAGCTCTCAGGCAGATCCTAGGCTGTAGCCACACTAGTTAAAAAAACATAGAACAAGCATTAAAAACTATTAAAAACAAGATGAAAAATTGCAATCACTCTCATGGATTTAAATGGGTCTAAATATTTACAATAGTTCAACCAATAGTCCTTTACTTGTAATCGATCCTCTGAAAAAGATCTACAATCTACAACTAGCCCTGTGAAACATACCTTCTGCCTGATGCAAATTTATGCAGGGAGCATGCAGTATAAAGTGGACCTGAACATGCTGGATCCCTAACTTAGTCCACTAGTACCCCGCAGTCAATATGAGTATAAGGAGATTATGTTTAAATTACCTGGGGCGCCTAACTTCCAGCTTATAATGATTTTGAATAATCAGACAATACAGTCTAAAGCGGACCTAAAATTAAGCTATTCCCAACGTTGTTTATTGAAGCACCCATAGAGGTAAGAATGAATGAATGGTTTAGCAGAGACTATTACACGGTGCTTAACCTATGTGCTGCGAATGTATGGTACTAGTGTCCCTAATTCAGGCGGACCCGAATTGATCTGATCTTATAAACGAATGTATGGTACTTTGCTTTGCTCTAGCTCCACTGGCGAAACAATGTGGAAAAATGCCTCAGTCCAGCTTACATTAAGGATACATGAATCCAATTTGATCCAAAAGGGCTATGAATCATAATGGTGTTAATGAGAGTCAGTAGGGAAGGAAGGACACCAGATAATAATGAAGAACTAAATTGATTATTTATCCTAAAGTAAGACATAGTGGTGAAGAACTAGATTGATTATCTATCCTAAAATAAAGAGTAGAGTTGTCAAACATCATAATGAATGGCCTTACTATAGGCCTTCTCTCTTGCCTTATTCAGTTTAATGGGATCGTAGCCCCGGGCAATGAAATCTGACCTACTAACACGCGATTTCATTGCCTGGGGCTACGATCCCATTAAACTGAATAAGGCAAGAGAGAAGGCCTATAGTAAGGATAGGCCCTCACTACTAAGACATACCCCTCGTGATATCCCTCGACGTATACCAGCTATTCTAACTCATTCACAGATGTCACCGAGGATAGAGAAGATCATTAAACGTCACTGGCATATACTCAAGGGTGACGCGATCGGCTTAAGGATAATTTCTCAGATCGGCCAATGTTCATTCATAAGCGAGCGAGAAACGTGAGGGACAAGTTAATTAGGGCAGACATTTCACCACCTTCACCTCAACCACAATTGGGACAATGGCTTAACAGCACACCTCCACCTAAGGGTATGCACGCATGTGGACATTGTGCCCAATGTGGGTTTGTGATCAAGGGCCCCACGTTTACACATCCCCATTCAGGAAGAAAGTTTGACATTGGTTCTTTCTTTAATTGCAACTCATCCTTTGTGGTCTACCTGATTAAATGCCCCTGTGGTAAAGCCTATATAGGCAAAACTACCAGGGCTCTGAAGACACGCATTAGTGAACACAGAAGCGCTATTAGACGGGGTGATATTGATTCCCCCCTGACGAGACACTTTATGTCAGAGGGCCACCAAATCTCTCAATTAAGGTTTCAGGCAATAGATCAGGTGAAGCAGCCAAGACGTGGGGACAACAGGGATAACCTTAGACGGGAGTTGTACTGGATTTATACCCTAAATACTAAAAGCCCGTATGGACTAAATGAGGAGATTGACTATGCTCCATTCACGTGACTTATGTTAATTGACCTATGTATATAGATTATTCTAGGCTACTCCCCTAAATGGGGGATGTAATTTGACCATTCATTATGTTTGACAACTCTACTCTTTATTTTAGGATAGATAATCAATCTAGTTCTTCACCACTATGTCTTACTTTAGGATAGATAACCAATTTAGTTCTTCATTATTATCTGGTGTCCTTCCTTCCCTACTGACTCTCATTAACACCATTAGGATTCATAGCCCTTTTGGATCAAATTGGATTCATGTATCCTTAAAGTAAGCTGGACTGAGGCATTTTTCCACATTGTTTCGCCAGTGGAGCTAGAGCAAAGCAAAGTACCATACATTCGTTTATAAGATCAGATCAATTCGGGTCCGCCTGAATTAGGGACACTAGTACCATACATTCGCAGCACATAGGTTAAGCACCGTGTAATAGTCTCTGCTAAACCATTCATTCATTCTTACCTCTATGGGTGCTTCAATAAACAACATTGGGAATAGCTTAATTTTAGGTCCGCTTTAGACTGTATTGTCTGATTATTCAAAATCATTATAAGCTGGAAGTTAGGCGCCCCAGGTAATTTAAACATAATCTCCTTATACTCATATTGACTGCGGGGTACTAGTGGACTGGGAGGCCGATTCATTAATAGCGCCAGGTAGCGACAGATGAGCGACTGTAGCGTGATTTTTTCAGCGCCAGCCAGTATTCGCTGTGCTTGGCCGGCGTTAGCTTGATGACAGCGACTCAGTCGGTGTGCGGTAATGTTGAATACGGGCTGGGGGGTCGCTGTTTCACAGGTTCAGCGTTGTATGTGAGCGCCTGACAACGAATGGCCAGAGCGAACGGCTAGCTTCATATTCATTAACAAATCACGCTCCGAATGTGCTGTCGCTGTCCATTCCTTGTTTAAACCCCAGAGCGCTGGCGGCGATGGGTATTAACTAGTTTTTAACCCCTAAACAACCATATTTTTTGAATGTAACATTATACATGTTTTTAGAATCATTTTGTAATATGAATACATTAATCTCAGACCTGTTAGATCAATTCTGCACAAATTTTTTTTTAAATTTTTTTTTACTTAAAAATAAATCCTAACATTGCAGAAGTGGTCTCCGAATATTTGACATTAAAAAAAAAAAAAAAAAAATTAATACCAATTAATTATGATTCATTATAGATTGCTCCATTGAAATGCATTGGACATCGCCAGGGAGCGACAGCTCATACCTGGCGCTGTGAGGGAATTTGCAGCGGCGCTGTTTGGTCCAGGCGGCTTCATGGTGAATGCCGCGCTAGCCGTCGCTCTCGCCGGCGCTAGCCTCATTTTGCTTGATAAATGCGTCATTGTGAGCGCCGCCGGGCGTACTTGAGTCGGTAGTCGCCGTTAGCTGCCGCTACCTGGCGCTCGTCAGACACTACCTGGCGCTATCGCTTGATGAATAAGGGCCTAAGTTAGGGATCCAGCATGTTCAGGTCCACTTTATACTGCATGCTCCCTGCATAAATTTGCATCAGGCAGAAGGTATGTTTCACAGGGCTAGTTGTAGATTTAGATCTTTTTCAGAGGATCGATTACAAGTAAAGGACTATTGGTTGAACTATTGTAAATATTTAGACCCATTTAAATCCATGAGAGTGATTGCAATTTTTCATCTTGTTTTTAATAGTTTTTAATGCTTGTTCTATGTTTTTTAACTAGTGTGGCTACAGCCTAGGATCTGCCTGAGAGCTCCCCCTCAACATGTGTGCTGTATTAAACTGGATGCTCCCCGCTTGCAACATGAAGCTTTGCTTGAATACAATTGTCCACTGTTTATTTACAAATAAAGCTTGCATATCTTAAGCTCCGGGACGACGGCCGCCCCGTGCGCCTGAGGCTGACGTCGGATGATTGGCAGTTACTATAGCCAATCAGCTGAGGTTGGTTGAGGGCCGGGGAGCCGTCACCGGATGTGACGTAGCGGAAGTCGCCAGACGCGCGCTCCCGTGACGACACACTGGCCGGCCAGGGGGAGACAGCATAGACTACTTAAGAACAAGGTAACACTTACATTGACTATCGCTGCCTTGAGAAAAGGGCTTAAGGCCCTGAAACGTTGGCACTTTTCCTAAGCGATCCACTCTGTGATTTTGGGTATACAGCGCTTTACTGTATTGTCATTTTTTCATTGATGTTTGTGATACTTTCTCGCTTAAGCTGTCATGTTTGATGTGGTTAATTGACTGTATCTGGACTGATGTTTATATGGATATCTTTACTTTGCTTATGTAATCCCAGTTATTACCTTAACGGTATACAAACAGTCAGCGACTATGTATAACCCTCAGGAGGACCTGAAGCAGCACCTCTTTGATATCTCTTATAGCTCTGGTAATTCTTGTTACCTAGACTTAGCTATATTACTTACTGGATATGGTTACTGATAATAACTAGTGATGAGCGAGTAGTATTCGACCGAGCCGGTATTCGATCGAATACTACGCTGTTCGTCATACTCGATTTCGATCGAGTACAGCGGCGATGGCGCACTCACAATTCGTTTCCCCTCCCACCTTCCCTGGCGCGTTTTTTACACCAATCACCATGCAGGGGGGGTGGGACAGGTCCTGGGAGGACGCTGGCATCGCGAAAACGGCGTCTACACGCATTGGCTGGAAAAACCATGTGACCTCGAATATACAAAACTCAGCACTTCCTCTTCGTCAGCATTAGCAGCTTGAACTTAGTGAGGGACAGACGCTCACAGCAGGGAAAGACAGGCTGTCGCTGGCAGGGCCCCAGAAGCTCGGAATATCGCTTTTACCACCATCTATACCAGCTACCAGAAGACAAGACAGTCCTTAATAGCCCTTATTAGGGCTGCTACGCTGAACAGTATATAGCTCATTTTCTATTTAGTCAGGCAGGGCCCCAGAAGCTCAGAATATACCTTTTACCACCATATATACCAGCTACCAGAAGACAAGACAGTCCTTAATAGCCCTTATTAGGGCTGCTACGCTGAACAGTATATAGCTCATTTTCTATTTAGTCAGGCAGGGCCCCAGAAGCTCAGAATATACCTTTTACCACCATATATACCAGCTACCAGAAGACAAGACAGTCCTTAATAGCCCTTATTAGGGCTGCTACGCTGAACAGTATATAGCTCATTTTCTATTTAGTCAGGCAGGGCCCCAGAAGCTCAGAATATACCTTTTACCACCATATATACCAGCTACCAGAAGACAAGACAGTCCTTAATAGCCCTTATTAGGGCTGCTACGCTGAACAGTATATAGCTCATTTTCTATTTAGTCAGGCAGGGCCCCAGAAGCTCAGAATATACCTTTTACCACCATATATACCAGCTACCAGAAGACAAGACAGTCCTTAATAGCCCTTATTAGGGCTGCTACGCTGAACAGTATATAGCTCATTTTCTATTTAGTCAGGCAGGGCCCCAGAAGCTCAGAATATACCTTTTACCACCATATATACCAGCTACCAGAAGACAAGACAGTCCTTAATAGCCCTTATTAGGGCTGCTACGCTGAACAGTATATAGCTCATTTTCTATTTAGTCAGGCAGGGCCCCAGAAGCTCAGAATATACCTTTTACCACCATATATACCAGCTACCAGAAGACAAGACAGTCCTTAATAGCCCTTATTAGGGCTGCTACGCTGAACAGTATATAGCTCATTTTCTATTTAGTCAGGCAGGGCCCCAGAAGCTCAGAATATACCTTTTACCACCATATATACCAGCTACCAGAAGACAAGACAGTCCTTAATAGCCCTTATTAGGGCTGCTACGCTGAACAGTATATAGCTCATTTTCTATTTAGTCAGGCAGGGCCCCAGAAGCTCAGAATATACCTTTTACCACTATATATACCAGCTACCAGAAGACAAGACAGTCCTTAAGAGCCCTTATTAGGGCTGCTACGCTGAACAGTATATAGCTCATTTTCTATTTAGTCAGGCAGGGCCCCAGAAGCTCAGAATATACCTTTTACCACCATATATACCAGCTACCAGAAGACAAGACAGTCCTTAATAGCCCTTATTAGGGCTGCTACGCTGAACAGTATATAGCTCATTTTCTATTTAGTCAGGCAGGGCCCCAGAAGCTCAGAATATACCTTTTACCACCATATATATACCAGCTACCAGAAGACAAGACAGTCCTTAAGAGCCCTTATTAGGGCTGCTACGCTGAACAGTATATAGCTCATTTTCTATTTAGTCAGGCAGGGCCCCAGAAGCTCAGAATATACCTTTTACCACCATATATACCAGCTACCAGAAGACAAGACAGTCCTTAATAGCCCTTATTAGGGCTGCTACGCTGAACAGTATATAGCTCATTTTCTATTTAGTCAGGCAGGGGCCCAGAAGCTCAGAATATACCTTTTACCACCATATATACCAGCTACCAGAAGACAAGACAGTCCTTAAGAGCCCTTATTAGGGCTGCTACGCTGAACAGTATATAGCTCATTTTCTATTTAGTCAGGCAGGGCCCCAGAAGCTCAGAATATACCTTTTACCACCATATATACCAGCTACCAGAAGACAAGACAGTCCTTAATAGCCCTTATTAGGGCTGCTACGCTGAACAGTATATAGCTCATTTTCTATTTAGTCAGGCAGGGCCCCAGAAGCTCAGAATATACCTTTTACCACCATATATACCAGCTACCAGAAGACAAGACAGTCCTTAAGAGCCCTTATTAGGGCTGCTACGCTGAACAGTATATAGCTCATTTTCTATTTAGTCAGGCAGGGCCCCAGAAGCTCAGAATATACCTTTTACCACCATATATACCAGCTACCAGAAGACAAGACAGTCCTTAATAGCCCTTATTAGGGCTGCTACGCTGAACAGTATATAGCTCATTTTCTATTTAGTCAGGCAGGGCCCCAGAAGCTCAGAATATACCTTTTACCACCATATATACCAGCTACCAGAAGACAAGACAGTCCTTAATAGCCCTTATTAGGGCTGCTACGCTGAACAGTATATAGCTCATTTTCTATTTAGTCAGGCAGGGCCCCAGAAGCTCAGAATATACCTTTTACCACCATATATACCAGCTACCAGAAGACAAGACAGTCCTTAATAGCCCTTATTAGGGCTGCTACGCTGAACAGTATATAGCTCATTTTCTATTTAGTCAGGCAGGGCCCCAGAAGCTCAGAATATACCTTTTACCACCATATATACCAGCTACCAGAAGACAAGACAGTCCTTAAGAGCCCTTATTAGGGCTGCTACGCTGAACAGTATATAGCTCATATTCTATGTAGTCAGGCAGGGCCCCAGAATCTCAGAATATACCTTTTACCACCATATATACCAGCTACCAGAAGACAAGACAGTCCTTAATAGCCCTTATTAGGGCTGCTACGCTGAACAGTATATAGCTCATTTTCTATTTAGTCAGGCAGGGCCCCAGAAGCTCAGAATATACCTTTTACCACCATATATACCAGCTACCAGAAGACAAGACAGTCCTTAATAGCCCTTATTAGGGCTGCTACGCTGAACAGTATATAGCTCATTTTCTATTTAGTCAGGCAGGGCCCCAGAAGCTCAGAATATACCTTTTACCACCATATATACCAGCTACCAGAAGACAAGACAGTCCTTAATAGCCCTTATTAGGGCTGCTACGCTGAACAGTATATAGCTCATTTTCTATTTAGTCAGGCAGGGCCCCAGAAGCTCAGAATATACCTTTTACCACCATATATACCAGCTACCAGAAGACAAGACAGTCCTTAATAGCCCTTATTAGGGCTGCTACGCTGAACAGTATATAGCTCATTTTCTATTTAGTCAGGCAGGGCCCCAGAAGCTCAGAATATACCTTTTACCACCATATATACAAGCTACCAAAAGACAAGACAGTCCTTAAGAGCCCTTATTAGGGCTGCTACGCTGAACAGTATATAGCTCATATTCTATGTAGTCAGGCAGGGCCCCAGAATCTCAGAATATACCTTTTACCACCATATATACCAGCTACCAGAAGACAAGACAGTCCTTAATAGCCCTTATTAGGGCTGCTACGCTGAACAGTATATAGCTCATTTTCTATTTAGTCAGGCAGGGCCCCAGAAGCTCAGAATATACCTTTTACCACCATATATACCAGCTACCAGAAGACAAGACAGTCCTTAATAGCCCTTATTAGGGCTGCTACGCTGAACAGTATATAGCTCATTTTCTATTTAGTCAGGCAGGGCCCCAGAAGCTCAGAATATACCTTTTACCACCATATATACCAGCTACCAGAAGACAAGACAGTCCTTAATAGCCCTTATTAGGGCTGCTACGCTGAACAGTATATAGCTCATTTTCTATTTAGTCAGGCAGGGCCCCAGAAGCTCAGAATATACCTTTTACCACCATATATACCAGCTACCAGAAGACAAGACAGTCCTTAATAGCCCTTATTAGGGCTGCTACGCTGAACAGTATATAGCTCATTTTCTATTTAGTCAGGCAGGGCCCCAGAAGCTCAGAATATACCTTTTACCACCATATATACCAGCTACCAGAAGACAAGACAGTCCTTAAGAGCCCTTATTAGGGCTGCTACGCTGAACAGTATATAGCTCATATTCTATGTAGTCAGGCAGGGCCCCAGAAGCTCAGAATATACCTTTTACCACCATATATACCAGCTACCAGAAGACAAGACAGTCCTTAATAGCCCTTATTAGGGCTGCTACGCTGAACAGTATATAGCTCATTTTCTATTTAGTCAGGCAGGGCCCCAGAAGCTCAGAATATACCTTTTACCACCATATATACCAGCTACCAGAAGACAAGACAGTCCTTAATAGCCCTTATTAGGGCTGCTACGCTGAACAGTATATAGCTCATTTTCTATTTAGTCAGGCAGGGCCCCAGAAGCTCAGAATATACCTTTTACCACCATATATACCAGCTACCAGAAGACAAGACAGTCCTTAATAGCCCTTATTAGGGCTGCTACGCTGAACAGTATATAGCTCATTTTCTATTTAGTCAGGCAGGGCCCCAGAAGCTCAGAATATACCTTTTACCACCATATATACCAGCTACCAGAAGACAAGACAGTCCTTAATAGCCCTTATTAGGGCTGCTACGCTGAACAGTATATAGCTCATTTTCTATTTAGTCAGGCAGGGCCCCAGAAGCTCAGAATATACCTTTTACCACCATATATACCAGCTACCAGAAGACAAGACAGTCATTAAGAGCCCTTATTAGGGCTACTATGCTGAACAGTATATAGCTCATTCTAGCTATATACACACTGCACGCAACGGCTGCTTTAGTGAGGGGTAGCTGCTGCTGCTGGAATAGGGACAGAAAGACTTCAGTGGTGTATTAGCACCTATATACAAAACTATATACACTCTGCTCAAAACGGCTGCTTTAGTGAGGGGTAGCTGCTGATGCTGGAATAGGGACAGAAAGACTTCAGTGGTGTATTAGCACCTATATACAAAACTATATTTTGCACTACTGTTTTGTGTCCTCTGTGCCAACAAAACCTTGTTATATACCCGGTGCGTATAGGCACCATTTCACCTTCTGGCAGTATACGGCTGTATAGCCAGGTGTTTTTCTTAAAAATATTTTTATATTTGGCACTACTGTTTTGTGTCCTCTTTACCAACAAAACCTTGTTATATACCCGGTGCGTATATAGGCACCATTTCACCTTCTGGCAGTATACGGCTGTATAGCCAGGTGTTCTTAAAAATATATTTATATTTGGCACTACTGTTTTGTGTCCTCTGTGCCAACAAAACACTGTTTTATACACGGTGCGTATAGGCACCATTTCACCTTCTGGCAGTATACGGCTGTATAGCCAGGTGTTCTTAAAAATATATTTATATTTGGCACTACTGTTTTGTGTCCTCTGTGCCAACAAAACACTGTTTTATACACGGTGCGTATAGGCACCATTTCACCTTCTGGCAGTATACGGCTGTATAGCCAGGTGTTCTTAAAAATATATTTATATTTGGCACTACTGTTTTGTGTCCTCTGTGCCAACAAAACACTGTTTTATACACGGTGCGTATAGGCACCATTTCACCTTCTGGCAGTATACGGCTGTATAGCCAGGTGTTCTTAAAAATATATTTATATTTGGCACTACTGTTTTGTGTCCTCTGTGCCAACAAAACACTGTTTTATACACGGTGCGTATAGGCACCATTTCACCTTCTGGCAGTATACGGCTGTATAGCCAGGTGTTCTTAAAAATATATTTATATTTGGCACTACTGTTTTGTGTCCTCTGTGCCAACAAAACACTGTTTTATACACGGTGCGTATAGGCACCATTTCACCTTCTGGCAGTATACGGCTGTATAGCCAGGTGTTCTTCTTAAAAATATTTTTATATTTGGCATAACGCGTGGCCAAAAAAGTAAAACGTCTGAAATGCGGAGGGCTAGCGCAAAGGGACGTGGACGAGGACGGGGGCGCGGAAATGCTGGTGGGGGCACAAACCGCGTTGAAGCCAGTGGTGATACAATGCGTGCTGGTGAGGGGCAGCCAGCATTACGCTCATCCAGCTTCCCTGCCTTTATGGGACAGTTATGCGGGGGGCGGGGTACACCTCTGTTAAGGCCTGAGCAGCGTGAACAGGTGGTGCAATGGATGGCCGATAACGCTTCCAGTCACTTGTCCACCACCCAGTCATCCACACAGTCTCACTCTGACCCTCCTTCCTCCCAACCTGGCCAACAGAGTCAGCCCAACCTTGACCCCTCCCAGGACCTCTTTTCGGGTCCTTTTCCAGATGTGCTGCAAGAATCCCAGGAGCTAGCAGAGGAATTTGTTTGTAGTGATGCCCAAACACTTGAGTATCCGCCATCTGCTAGTGATGTGGACCCGGAACCAGCATCTGCTATCATGAGCGATGATGATGAGACGCAGTTGCCATCAAGGGAGGCTGTTGGAATGTCCAGTGGGCAGGAGGAGGAGCAGAGAGAGGAAGTGGAAGAGGAGGTGGTGGACGACGAAATGACCGACCCCACTTGGACAGGGGTGATGTCCAGCGGGGAAAGCAGTGGAGATGCGGTCTGCGCATCACCGAATAAGGCAGCAAGAGGCAGAGGACAGTCCAGAGGCAGAGGACAGTCCAGACAGAGAAGGCAGGCCACAGCCAGCAGGGCCGAAGCTCTTCCCGGCAGCAGGCAGTCGCGCGAAGCTCCCCCATCGAGGCCTCGTACTTCTGTGGTGTGGAGATTTTTTAACGTTTGCGCGGATGACAAACTGAGCGCGGTTTGCGCAATCTGCCACTCAAAACTGAGTAGGGGCTCTGAGAAGAGCAATCTGACCACCTCAGGCATGCGCCGTCACTTGGAATTCAAGCACTGGGCTGAGTGGGAGAGAGCAAACGCAATACAACCTGCGCCCCGTCTTGCTGCCACTGCCTCTTCCCCTTTGTTGTGTGCTGCCACTGCGGTCCAGACCTCCAGCCAGGACACCTCCACATCTGCCTCTGCCTCGGCTACTTTGGGGCCTTCTCCTTCAGCCCCACCTTCCCCCGCATCTTCGTCTGCACCTTCCATCTCTTCGTCCCATCAACTGTCCATCTCGCAGGCGTTCAACCGCAGGCGGAAGTACGCCTCCAGTCACCCCCAAGCCCAAGCCTTAACCTGCCTCATCTCCAAACTGCTGGCCCTGGAGATGTTGCCGTTTAGGCTTGTGGAGACGCAGGTCTTCCGCGACCTGATGGCGGCTGCCGCACCTCGCTATTCCGTCCCTAGCCGCCACTATTTTTCCCGGTGTGGCGTCCCCGCCCTGCACCAGCACGTGTCGCGTAACATCAGGCGGGCCCTGAGGTACGCAGTCAGCGCAAAGGTCCACTTGACCACCGACTCGTGGACAAGCGCTTGCGGCCAAGGACGCTACATCTCTTTGACGGCACACTGGGTGAATGTTGTGGAAGCGGGGACGGGGTCGCAAACAGGGACGGCCTACATACCACCCCCGCCCAAGATTGCCAGCACGGGTTCTGATAGACCCCCCTCCTCTTCCTCCTCCTCCTCCTCCTCTGCCTTAACATCGCCCTCAGCCCCTAGCTGGAAGCGTTGCAGCACTGGCGCGGGGAGACGTCAGCAGGCGGTGCTTAAGCTCATCAGCTTGGGCGACAGGAAGCACAGCGCCGCAGAGGTGAGGCACGCCATATTGCAGCAGACAGAGATGTGGCTGTCGCCGCTGCAGCTAGGACCAGGCATGGTCGTGTGCGATAACGGCCGTAACCTGGTGGCGGCTCTGGAGCTTGCAGAACTCAATCACGTACCATGCCTGGCCCACGTTTTTAATTTGGTAGTACAAAAGTTTCTAAAGACTTACCCCAACCTGGCAGAGCTACTGGTCAAAGTGCGGCGCTTGTGCGCTCACTTTCGGAAGTCAACTGTAGCTGCTGCTAGCTTAAAAAAAATCCAGCAACGCCTCCATTTGCCTCAACATCGGCTGTTGTGCGACCTGCCCACTCGCTGGAATTCCACCTATTGCATGTTGGCCAGGGTGTGTGAGCAGCAGAAAGCATTGATGGAGTACCAGATGATGCATCCACGCGTGCCTCCAACTCAGCTCCCTCAGTTTGCCAACCACGAGTGGCCATGGATGGCAGACATATGCGATGTATTGCGTATCTTTGAGGAGTCCACTAAGAAGGTCAGCAGCGAGGACGCTATAGTGAGCGTAACCATCCCGCTCCTATGCGTCCTTAAAGAATCGCTCATCGCAATAAGGGAGAACGCATTGCACACAGAGGAGACGGGGGTAGGAGGAGACGCAACGCAGGTAGACAGTCAGACCACACTTTTGTCTGCTGCTCGGTGGCAGTTGCAGGAGGAGGAGGATGAGGAGGAGGAGGACAACGTGGAGGTGGCTGTGGAAGAGGATGCTGGCGGCGAGGGTAGCAGTCAGGCTGTGTGCGTCCCATTGGTTCAGCGCGGATGGGGCGGAGAGGAGGAGGAAGAGGAGGAAATGGAAAATGATCCTTCTGGTGGGGGCAGTGACGTCATGCCTACTCAGAGTCTGGCACACATGGCTGACTTCATGCTGGGCTGCTTTTCCCGGGACATACGTGTTGTCCGGATATTGGAGAACAAACTATACTGGGTCTTCGCACTCCTGGACCCCCGGTATAAAGATAACTTCTCCTCTTTTATTCCGGTAGAGGAGAGGACGAATCGATTACTGGAATACCAGAGGGAACTCTTGCAGAACATGATGCAGATTTTCCCACCCAGCATCGCTGGCAGCAGAGAGGAGAGTGTCTCCCAGAGTCTGACAACATCGATCAGGCCCACAGCCACCAGGGGAACACTCTCCAAGGTGTGGGACACGTTCATGTCACCCCCTCGTGCAACTTCCATCACTGCGGGGCCCGCTATCAGCAGGAGGGACAAGTATCGGCGGAAGTTGCGGGACTACCTGGCAGACCACACCCCTGTCCTCCCCGATCCCTCGGCGACCTACACTTACTGGGTCTCCAAGTTGGACACGTGGCTGGAACTGTCCCTGTACGCCTTGGAGGTGCTTGCCTGCCCTGCCGCCAGCGTGCTATCAGAAAGGGTGTTCAGCGCAGCCGGGGGCATTATAACCGATAAGCGCAGCCGCCTGTCAACCGACAGTGCCAACAGGCTGACGCTAATCAAAATGAACAGCAAGTGGATTGACCCGGACTTTGCTTGTACAACAGTGGAAAGCAGCCAAGAGTGAAGTGCCATCTGTATGAAGTGCCATTTCCTCCTCCTCCTCCTCCTCCTCCTCCTTAACCGCCGTAGAATTGCTGTATTAATAAAAAAAAATTATGGCTCACCTCTTGGGCTTAATACAATCAATTTTTAAGAGGTCTCAGCTCGTGGGACTCCACACAATTTTTAAGAGGTCTCAGCTCTTGGGACTCCACACAATGTTTGAGAGGTCTCAGCTCTTGGGCCTCCACACAATTTTTAAAAGGTCTCAGCTCTTGGGCCTCCACACAATTTTTAAAAGGTCTCAGCTCTTGGGCCTCCACACAATTTTTAAAAGGTCTCAGCTCTTGGGCCTCCACACAATTTTTAAAAGGTCTCAGCTCTTGGGCCTCCACACAATTTTTAAAAGGTCTCAGCTCTTGGGCCTCCACACAATTTTTAAAAGGTCTCAGCTCTTGGGCCTCCACACAATTTTTAAAAGGTCTCAGCTCTTGGGCCTCCACACAATTTTTAAAAGGTCTCAGCTCTTGGGCCTCCCCTACTGCTGGGGTGACACACTGTAACAAACCTCCTCCTGTAAGCTTCCCCTACTGCTGGGGTGACACACTGTAACAAACCTCCTCCTGTAAGCTTCCCTGACTGCAGGGGTGCCACACTGTAACAAACCTCCTCCTGTAAGCTTCCCCTACTGCTGGGGTGACACACTGTAACAAACCTCCTCCTGTAAGCTTCCCTGACTGCTGGGGTGCCACACTGTAACAAACATCCTCCTGTAAGCTTCCCTGACTGCTGGGGTGCCACACTGTAACAAACCTCCTCCTGTAAGCTTCCCCTACTGCTGGGGTGACACACTGTAACAAACCTCCTCCTGTAAGCTTCCCTGACTGCAGGGGTGACACACTGTAACAAACCTCCTCCTGTAAGCTTCCCTTACTGCTGGGGTGCCACACTGTAACAAACCTCCTCCTGTAAGCTTCCCTGACTACTGGGGTGACACACTGTAACAAACCTCCTCCTGTAAGCTTCCCCTACTGCTGGGGTGACACACTGTAACAAACCTCCTCCTGTAAGCTTCCCTGACTGCAGGGGTGACACACTGTAACAAACCTCCTCCTGTAAGCTTCCCTGACTGCTGGGGTGCCACACTGTAACAAACCTCCTCCTGTAAGCTTCCCTGACTGCTGGGGTGACACACTGTAACAAACCTCCTCCTGTAAGCTTCCCCTACTGCTGGGGTGACACACTGTAACAAACCTCCTCCTGTAAGCTTCCCTGACTGCTGGGGTGACACACTGTAACAAACCTCCTCCTGTAAGCTTCCCTGACTGCAGGGGTGCCACACTGTAACAAACCTCCTCCTGTAAGCTTCCCCTACTGCTGGGGTGACACACTGTAACAAACCTCCTCCTGTAAGCTTCCCTGACTGCAGGGGTGCCACACTGTAACAAACCTCCTCCTGTAAGCTTCCCCTACTGCTGGGGTGACACACTGTAACAAACCTCCTCCTGTAAGCTTCCCTGACTGCAGGGGTGACACACTGTAACAAACCTCCTCCTGTAAGCTTCCCTTACTGCTGGGGTAACACACTGTAACAAACCTCCTCCTGTAAGCTTCCCTGACTGCTGGGGTGACACACTGTAACAAACCTCCTCCTGTAAGCTTCCCCTACTGCTGGGGTAACACACTGTAACAAACCTCCTCCTTTAAGCTTCCCTTACTGCTGGGGTGACACAATGACACAAGAGGACATGTCTGACCACATCTCACACACACACACACACACACACACAATGACAATTAGGGGTGGGGTCTATTTATTTTCCCCCTTGCCTATGCCATCTGTGGTTGTCATTAGGCAACGTGATTTTAAGGGGTGCAGAATTTTGTTCTTCTTTTTTGTACAGTTTGGCTTGGGGTCCATGGCAATGTAGAGGAAAGAAGGTTTCCTTGTCTTGTCTCACTTTACGTAGAAGTAATATTGTGTTTGGAGTGTATTGATGAGAGGCTGTGATAGTGGCGTAATAGTGCGACTTGGGCGCGTTATATGCACCCAGACATGCTTCCCCTGCTGTCCCAGTTGCATTCCAGCAGTGTTGGCATCATTTTCTGATGTTTCAGGGTGGACTTGGTGACCTCCAAGTGGTCGAATTGAGATTTCCAAGTGTCGAGCATTTTTTTCCCATAGACTATAATGGGATTCGATATTCGGTCGAGTAGTCGAGTAACGCGGTCTATTCGAATCGAAATTCGAAATTTCGAATATTTCACTACTCGCTCATCTCTAATAATAACTTCTGCTTTATATGAGGTACAATAGTCTCCTGAGGATTATGGTTCATTTATACATGTATGAAGTCAGCAGCTATGTATCCTTTTTTATGAAGTGTAATTGTTGTGCACTTTTTTGTATATAATATACTTTATTGAGCATGAATTGAGCAACTGTGTGGTGTGCATCCTTTCAAAACTATACTTTATGTGATCCTTCATAACAAAGTGACTAGTTGCACTATTGCCATCTGAGATATAATACATGGGGATGATCATTCAGGTGATGAAATTCACAGCTGTGTGAAATGTAGAAAACAAATGCACTATTTGGGGTAAAGTCTCAATTTTTTTTATGTTTGTTGAATCAAGCCCAATGTCTACAACCAGCTGGCTGCCAATCCAAACCCCCACCCCAAGCAATGTTGACAAATATGTGGAGGCTGATTTACTACTAGTGCCACGTATCGGCATGTGAGCGTCTGTATAGCGGCGCTTAGAGCGACCG
The DNA here is from genome assembly GCA_027917425.1 of Gastrophryne carolinensis. NCBI lineage: Eukaryota > Metazoa > Chordata > Amphibia > Anura > Microhylidae > Gastrophryne > Gastrophryne carolinensis. The sequence goes on from CM051236.1 coordinate 287,671,301, forward strand.
CTAGTAGATGCTGTAAGCGTCCACATTACACAAATAGCTTAGATGACCCCTGAGTTTTGTTTTTTTTGTTTGTTTTTTTTAACCTTTTTTGTTCTTTTCTTTTTTTATCCATTTTTTTTTCTTTTTTTTTTGTTCCTTTTTTATCCTTTTTTTGTTTTTTTTCAATAATGTTTTGTTCTTTTTTGTTCTTTTTTTCTCCTTTTTTAATTTTTTCTTATATTTTTTTTCCGTTTTTTAAATTTTTAAACCCAGGTGCAAGCAAAAATACCTAATCTTGTGTGTGCGGAGACATACAATACTATGATAAATAAAAACAAAACACAAATAGATTTTTTTTATTGAAACAAAAATAGCCAACATGGCTTAAAACAAATGCCGCACAGCAGCAACCTTAATCTCCACCCTGTATCTTCTTTTGGAGCTCCAGCAGCATCTCCTGTGATTCCATCACAAATTGCCACAGCCTGTGATGCTCTTGAATGCAAACTGTGGGAAAGAAAAGACACAATTAAGTACTACAGGTCTACAACTACGATATATCCCTATGATCTTTGTTCAGCATTGATGTTTACCATAAAGTCAATAAAATATTTTTAAACATACACAATAGGCCAACTTTTCATAATTTGTAATGGCAAAGTAAATTAACCTTTGTAGCCATTCAACATAACCACTATATCCTAACATCACAAAGCAAATAAGCTAAACAATTAAGGCCTACTTGACCACAGAAAGAATTCAGTGAATATAGTGGCCAATAACACCTGAGGCAAATTAATCTAAATATATGTCAAGTGAGCATTTACTAGAAATATCATTTAAATTAAAAACAATAGGCAATGCAGAATTCAAAATGTAGCAGGAATGTAAAAGCAGCACATAAAGTACCTAAGCAACTGCTGCCTTTATCAGGTAGCTTCAAGTTACATTAGCAGGAAATTTGCATGCTTTGAAAAATGCTTTGAGATAATTATATATATATATATATATATATATATATATATATATTTTTTTTTTTATTACCTGCTTTAATGTTTTAATGTAAAAAAAGTCAGTGTTTAAAGTGGACCTCTCACCATGATTTGCACTATCCTGGTGATAGATCAGTTTTCCTGGGACATCCCGTTGGAGACCCCCCAGACCATCCACACAACTCACCTTTCTGCTTTTTCCATGGTGTATGCTCGGGCTTTCGTCCAGTCAGTTCTTTATGGTGTGCCATATAATTCACAGCATAAAGCATTTTGAACAGGGAGCGGCCATATTCTTGGTTTCCCTGCAGTGGGGGGCATGCTTCAGTACCCAGCCAATCAGAATGGTGCAGGGATTTGGCCCCAATTTGCACGGGGCCCCTGCACAGGGAGCTCACACGGTGTGGCACCTGAATATATTGAACACCATACACCAGGTCTGTACACCAAGAAGAGAGAAGTGAGTTTTACACACCAGAACAGTGCTGCTGGGCATGTGTAAGGATGAGTGAGCTCCCTCACCTCATGGATAGGTACTCTTCTAGTAAAATGACACATTACTGACACCCCTATTTGGGGGACGTGGAAAAGCCTGGTGCCCATCGGCCCAAGGCACCCCTTGAAGAGCCCCAAGTCCATTCCAAAGGGCATGAGGAATTGTAACTTGCAGTTACTAGGGCCGCCAATAGTGCGTCCTCAGAGCTCTGGGTTACAAGCCCTTATGCTTGGTGCCTTTGGGGGAGGGGCCCACATTTTTTGTAAAACTTTAAGAAACATTAAGAAAACATTACAAAATAAAAATAAGGTCCATACTGTCACTTTCCCAGCTTTAATGAATGCCGGTCAAGTGGCATTCAATAATACAAAGGAAAGTGACCAAAAAAAAACTGGGACAAGTATTATTTCATTCGATACAAATTGTATCTAACAAAATATGGCCCAAAAATACTAAAAAATATAAAAAAAACTGCAGGCAGTTTCAATTGTTTAATTGGATGTGTTTAGTCAAACACCTAAAACTGAAAAATACAATAAAAAAAGAAAAAGTCAGGCTATTGTTCATTAGATAAAAAATGTATCTAATTAAAAATGCCCCAAAAATTACCAAAAAATAAATAAAAAATAAACCTGCAGACAGTTTAAAATGTTAATTAGGATGCATTTAAATGCTGCACTTGGTCAAACACCTCAAACGGAAACAAATACAATTAAAAAGCAAAAAGTCAGGCTATTGTTCATTAGTAGAGATGAGCGAGTAGTGAAATATTCGACATTTCGAATTTCGATTCGAATAGACCGCATTACTCGACTACTCGACCGATTATCGAATCCCATTATAGTCTATGGGAAAAAAATGCTCGCCACTTGGAAATCTCAATTCGACCATTTGGAGGTCACCAAGTCCACCCTGAAACATCAGAAAATGATGCCAACACTGCTGGAATGCAACTGGGACAGCAGGGGAAGCATGTCTGGGTGCATATAACGCGCCCAAGTCGCACTATTACGCCACTATCACAGCCTCTCAACAATACACTCCAAACACAATATAACTTCTACGTAAAGTGAGACAAGACAAGGAAACCTTCTTTCCTCTACATTGCCATGGACCCCAAGCCAAACTGTACAAAAAAGAAGAACAAAATTCTGCACCCCTTAAAATCACGTTGCCTATGACAACCACAGATGGCATAGGCAAGGGGGAAAACAAATAGACCCCACCCCTAATTGTCATTGTGTGTGTGTGTGTGTGTGTGTGTGAGATGTGGTCAGACATGTCTTCTTGTGTCATTGTGTCACCCCAGCAGTAAGGGAAGCTTAAAGGAGGAGGTTTGTTACAGTGTGTCACCCCAGCAGTAAGGGAAGCTTACAGGAGGAGGTTTGTTACAGTGTGTCACCCCAGCAGTCAGAGAAGCTTACAGGAGGAGGTTTGTTACAGTGTGTTACCCCAGCAGTAAGGGAAGCTTACAGGAGGAGGTTTGTTACATTGTGTCACCCCAGCAGTAAGGGAAGCTTACAGGAGGAGGTTTGTTACAGTGTGTCACCCCAGCAGTAAGGGAAGCTTACAGAAGGAGGTTTGTTACAGTGTGTCACCCCAGCAGTAAGGGAAGCTTAGAGCTGAGACCTCTTAAAAATTGTATTAAGGCCCAAGAGCTGAGACCTCTTAAAAATTGTGTGGAGTCCCAAGAGCTGAGACCTCTTAGAAATTGTGTGGAGGCCCAAGAGCTGAGACCTCTTAAAAATTGTGTGGAGGCCCAAGAGCTGAGACCTCTTAAAAATTGGGTGGAGGCCCAAGAGCTGAGACCTGTTAACAATTGTGTGGAGGCCCAAGAGCTGAGACCTCTCAAACATTGTGTGGAGTCCCAAGAGCTGAGTCCTCTTAAAAATTGTATTAAGGCCCAAGAGCTGAGACCTCTTAGAAATTGTGTGGAGGCCCAAGAGCTGAGACCTCTTAAAAATTGTGTGGAGGCCCAAGAGCTGAGACCTCTTAAAAATTGTATTAAGGCCCAAGAGCTGAGACCTCTTAAAAATTGTGTGGAGTCCCAAGAGCTGAGACCTCTTAAAAATTGTATTAAAGCCCAAGAGCTGAGTCCTCTTAGAAATTGTGTGGAGTCCCAAGAGCTGAGACTTCTTAAAAATTGATTGTATTAAGCCCAAGAGGTGAGCCATAATTTTTTTTATTAATACAGCAATTCTACGGCGGTTAAGGAGGAGGAGGAGGAGGAGGAGGAAATGGCACTTCATACAGATGGCACTTCACTCTTGGCTGCTTTCCACTGTTGTACAAGCAAAGTCCGGGTCAATCCACTTGCTGTTCATTTTGATTAGCGTCAGCCTGTCGGCACTGTCGGTTGACAGGCGGCTGCGCTTATCGGTTATAATGCCCCCGGCTGCGCTGAACACCCTTTCTGATAGCACGCTGGCGGCAGGGCAGGCAAGCACCTCCAAGGCGTACAGGGACAGTTCCAGCCACGTGTCCAACTTGGAGACCCAGTAAGTGTAGGGCGCTGAGGGATCGGGGAGGACAGGGGTGTGGTCTGCCAGGTAGTCCCGCAACATCCGCCGATACTTGTCCCTCCTGCTGATAGCGGGCCCCGCAGTGATGGAAGTTGCACGAGGGGGTGCCATGAACGTGTCCCACACCTTGGAGAGTGTTCCCCTGGTGGCTGTGGGCCTGATCGATGTTGTCAGACTCTGGGAGACACTCTCCTCTCTGCCGCCAGCGATGGTGGGTGGGAAAATCTGCATCATGTTCTGCACGAGTTCCCTCTGGTATTCCAGTAATCCATTCGTCCTCTCCTCTACCGGAATAAAAGAAGTTATCTTTATATCGGGGGTCCAGGAGTGCGAAGACCCAGTATAGTTTGTTCTCCAATATCCGGACAACACGTATGTCCCGGGAAAAGCAGCCCAGCATGAAGTCAGCCATGTGTGCCAGACTCTGAATAGGCATGACGTCACTGCCCCCACCAGAAGGATCATTTTCCATTTCCTCCTCTTCCTCCTCCTCTCCGCCCCATCCACGCTGAACCAATGGGACGCACACAGCCTGACTGCTACCCTCGCCGCCAGCATCCTCTTCCACAGCCACCTCCACGTTGTCCTCCTCCTCCTCATCCTCCTCCTCCTGCAACTGCCACCGAGCAGCAGACAAAAGTGTGGTCTGACTGTCTACCTGCGTTGTGTCTCCTCCTACCCCCGTCTCCTCTGTGTGCAATGCGTTCTCCCTTATTGCGATGAGCGATTCTTTAAGGACGCATAGGAGCGGGATGGTTACGCTCACTATAGCGTCCTCGCTGCTGACCTTCTTAGTGGACTCCTCAAAGATACGCAATACATCGCATATGTCTGCCATCCATGGCCACTCGTGGTTGGCAAACTGAGGGAGCTGAGTTGGATGCACGCGTGGATGCATCATCTGGTACTCCATCAATGCTCTCTGCTGCTCACACACCCTGGCCAACATGCAATAGGTGGAATTCCAGCGAGTGGGCAGGTCGCACAACAGCCGATGTTGAGGCAAATGGAGGCGTTGCTGGAGTTTTTTTAAGCTAGCAGCAGCTACAGTTGACTTCCGAAAGTGAGCGCACAAGCACCGCACTTTCACCAGTAGCTCTGCCAGGTTGGGGTAAGTCTTTAGAAACTTTTGTACTACCAAATTAAAAACGTGGGCCAGGCATGGTACGTGATTGAGTTCTGCAAGCTCCAGAGCCGCCACCAGGTTACGGCCGTTATCGCACACGACCATGCCTGGTCCTAGCTGCAGCGGCGACAGCCACATCTCTGTCTGCTGCAATATGGAGTGCCTCACCTTTGCGGCGCTGTGCTTCCTGTCGCCCAAGCTGATGAGCTTAAGCACCGCCTGCTGACGTCTCCCCGCGCCAGTGCTGCAACGCTTCCAGCTAGGGGCTGAGGGCGATGTTAAGGCAGAGGAGGAGGAGGAGGAGGAGGAGGAAGAGGAGGGGGGTCTATCAGAACCCGTGCTGGCAATCTTGGGCGGGGGTGGTATGTAGGCCGTCCCTGTTTGCGACCCCGTCCCTGCTTCCACAACATTCACCCAGTGTGCCGTCAAAGAGATGTAGCGTCCTTGGCCGCAAGCGCTTGTCCACGAGTCGGTGGTCAAGTGGACCTTTGCGCTGACTGCGTACCTCAGGGCCCGCCTGATGTTACGCGACACGTGCTGGTGCAGGCCGGGGACGCCACACCGGGAAAAATAGTGGCGGCTAGGGACGGAATAGCGAGGTGCGGCAGCCACCATCAGGTCGCGGAAGGCCTGCGTCTCCACAAGCCTAAACGGCAACATCTCCAGGGCCAGCAGTTTGGAGATGAGGCAGGTTAAGGCTTGGGCTTGGGGGTGACTGGAGGCGTACTTCCGCCTGCGGTTGAACGCCTGCGAGATGGACAGTTGATGGGACGAGGAGATGGAAGGTGCAGACGAAGATGCGGGGGAAGGGGGGGCTGAAGGAGAAGGCCCCAAAGTAGCCGAGGCAGAGGCAGATGTGGAGGTGTCCTGGCTGGAGGTCTGGACCGCAGTGGCAGCACACAACAAAGGGGAAGAGGCAGTGGCAGCAAGACCGGGCGCAGGTTGTATTGCGTTTGCTCTCTCCCACTCAGCCCAGTGCTTGACTTCCAAGTGACGGCGCATGCCTGAGGTGGTCAGATTGCTCTTCTCAGAGCCCCTACTCAGTTTTGAGTGGCAGATTGCGCAAACCGCGCTCAGTTTGTCGTCCGCACAAACATTAAAAAATCTCCACACCACAGAAGTACGAGGCCTCGATGGGGGAGCTTCGCGCGACTGCCTGCTGCCGGGAAGAGCTTCGGCCCTGCTGGCTGTGGCCTGCCTTCTCTGTCTGGACTGTCCTCTGCCTCTGGACTGTCCTCTGCCTCTTGCTGCCTTATTCGGTGATGCGCAGACCGCATCTCCACTGCTTTCCCCGCTGGACATCACCCCTGTCCAAGTGGGGTCGGTCATTTCGTCGTCCACCACCTCCTCTTCCACTTCCTCTCTCTGCTCCTCCTCCTGCCCACTGGACATTCCAACAGCCTCCCTTGATGGCAACTGCATCTCATCATCATCGCTCATGATAGCAGATGCTGGTTCCAGGTCCACATCACTAGGAGATGGCGGATACTCAAGTGTTTGGGCATCACTACAAACAAATTCCTCTGCTAGCTCCTGGGATTCTTGCAGCACATCTGGAAAAGGACCCGAAAAGAGGTCCTGGGAGGGGTCAAGGGTGGGCTGACTCTGTTGGCCAGGTTGGGAGGAAGGAGGGTCAGAGTGAGACTGTGTGGATGACTGGGTGGTGGACAAGTGACTGGAAGCGTTATCGGCCATCCATTGCACCACCTGTTCACGCTGCTCAGGCCTCAACAGAGGTGTACCCCGCCCCCCGCTTAACTGTCCCATAAAGGCAGGGAAGCTGGATGAGCGTAATGCTGGCTGCCCCTCACCAGCACGCATTGTATCCCCACTGGCTTCAAAGCGGTTTGTGCCCCCACCAGCATTTCCGCGCCCCGTCCTCGTCCCTTTGCGCTAGTCCTCTGCATTTCAGACGTTTTACTTTTTTGGCCACGCGTTATGCCAAATATATATATATTTTTTAGGAGAACACCTGGCTATACAGCCGTATACTGCCAGAAGGTGAAATGGTGCCTATACGCACCGGGTATATAACAGGGTTTTGTTGGCACAGAGGACACAAAACAGTAGTGCCAAATATATATATATTTTTTAGGAGAACACATGGCTATACAGCCGTATACTGCCAGAAGGTGAAATGGTGCCTATACGCACCGGGTATATAACAGGGTTTTGTTGGCACAGAGGACACAAAACAGTAGTGCCAAATATATATATATTTTTTAGGAGAACACCTGGCTATACAGCCGTATACTGCCAGAAGGTGAAATGGTGCCTATACGCACCGGGTATATAACAGGGTTTTGTTGGCACAGAGGACACAAAACAGTAGTGCCAAATATAGTTTTGTATATAGGTGCTAATACACCACTGAAGTCTTTCTGTCCCTATTCCAGCAGCAGCAGCTACCCCTCACTAAAGCAGCCGTTTTGTGCAGAGTGTATATAGTTTTGTATATAGGTGCTAATTCACCACTGAAGCCTCTCTGTCCCTACTGCAGCAGCAGCTACCCCTCACTAAAGCAGCCGTTGTGTGCAATGTGTATATAGCTAGAATGAGCTATATACCGTTCAGCATAGTAGCCCTAATAAGGGCTCTCAATGACTCTCCTGTCTTCTGGTAGCTGGTATATATGGTGGTAAATGCGATATTCTGAGCTTCTGGGGCCCTGCCTGCCTACATACAGCTACAGCCTGTCTTTCCCTGCTCTTAGTGTCTATCCCTCACTAAGTTCAAGCTGCTAATGCTGACGAAGAGGAAGTGCTGAGTTTTGTAGATTCGAGGTCACATGGTTTTTCCAGCCAATGCGTCTAGACGCCGTTCTCGCGATGCCAGCGTCCTCCCAGGACCTGTCCCACCCCCCCTGCATGGTGATTGGTGTAAAAAACGCGCCAGGGAAGGTGGGTGGGGAAAAGAATTGTAAGTGCGCCATCGCCGCTGTACTCGATCGAAATCGAGTATGACGAATAGCGTAGTATTCGATCGAATACCGACTCGGTCGAATACTACTCGCTCATCTCTATTCATTAGATAAAATTGTATTTAACAAAAATGCCCCAAAAAATTATCAAAAAATATATAAAATAAACCAGCAGGAAGATGGGATGCATTTAAAAACCACATTTAGTCAAACACCTAAAACAGAAAAAATACAATTAAAAAATAAAAAGTCAGGTTATTGTCCGTTAGATAAAATAGTATCTAATCAAAAATGCCCCAAAAAATGACTAATCTATATTTAATAAAATAAACCGGCAGGCAGTAAGCTGCAACGTGAACTAATTAAACATGGAAAAATGCTTTTATTTATATATTTATGTATTTAATTACTTTTCTTGCTTCCTGTGATTATTCGGAGTACTTTCCCTAGCCCATTTTGTGCAGTACAATCACCCAGGCGTTTTACCCGCCAAATTAGGCCTCCAGCACCCATAAGAAATGATTATTTTATTTTTTTCTTTATTTGTGTATTTCTTTTTTTTTATTAGTTTTCTGTGATTATCCTGAGTACTTTCCCTAGCCCATTTAGTGCAGGGCAATCACCCAGGTGTTACCCCCAAATTTGGCCTCCAACACCAGTTAATAAACAAATATTTTAATTTTTTACTTTATTGGTGCATTTTTTAGTTTCCTGTGCTTATTGGGTACTTTCCCTGGCCCATTTTATGCAGGGCAATCTCCCAGGTGTTCCCTTGGTTTTTCAGCCCTCTAGGCCCCAACATTCGAGTACCCATTGACTTCAATGGGGTTCAGGCTCAGATTTGCAGATCTCAACACAAACTTTACCGGAAAGTTCGTCCAAACTCGGGGAACCTGAATTTCATCCAACGCGCTCATCATAGTCATGGCCTGAATGACTTTGAATGATTCTTCATGTGTCGTGCAAATATTAAAAAGGGGTCTAAAGGGGAATCTGGTTACTGCAGACTGGTAAGTTTAACATCTGTAGTGGGCAAGCTTTTTGAGAGTTTTCTAAAAGATGCTAACGTGAATTATCTCTCTGTTCTTATTACTCAGGCAGAAGCTGCCAAGGCAAACAGGCTCAGGGGTGCATCAAGAGGGGCATAGGTGCCAATGACCAGAACATTATTTTACTCCTGTAGTCAGTGGTAAAACCCCATATGTTCAAAGGTGGGCAACTAAATAAATAGATAGAATGAGGGAACTAGAGTACCTTGAAAGATAAGAAAAGATATAAATATATATAAATATACATTTTAAAATAGTGTTCCCTGAATTGCTCCATCCCTTGAGGATTTTTACTGCTCCTGCTTCACTCAAATCCCAGATAGTGCCACCTGTTTTAGCTGTAAAGCCCCACCGCCTCCATTTATTGCAACTGTTGTGTGTGGCAATTATGTTATTGCCACACCTATGTGATGACTGACTGTCTACCATCTTGCAGAGAGGGACAGCAGAAAAAAAAGTGTTCAGGACAATGTAAAAAGCGAAAATATCCATTTATAGTTCTACACCCTAATAAGAAAGTATTGGCAGGGGTCTAAATGTGTTTTACAAGTTCAGTGGATTTTGGTCCGCTTTAAAACCAGGACTTTAAGTAAAACTTCCATCCCCTGGGGTTAGAGGAAAAATGCTTCTTGATTCTTTACCAAAAGAGTAGTGAGACTACGGGACTCTCTATCAGAGGATGTAGTTCTGAAGAATACATTAATAGAGTTCAAAAGTGGCCTAGACAACTTCCTTGCCTGTAATAACATTACCAGCTATGGCTACTAGACTACAAATGAACAGGCTAAACTGGATGGACTAAAGTCTTTTTTCAGCCTTATATACTGTTTATATGGGCCTTATTTAAGAAGCACTAATGCCACGTAGTACCACATAGCATCAGGTGAATGCCGGGCGCAGTATGTGAAAACCACATATATGAAAGTCAAACTGGTGAGCACCTCTAATAGCGCCATGTATCACTAGCGGCGGCTCAGTGTAATGCGCCGGTGCTGTATGTTCAGCAGCGCTACGTATCTCCTGTCGCTCAGTAGTGCTCTCCCATACAATTCAATGGTGTCTAATTTGATTGTGTATAAATAGCATTATGATAAACTGGTTTGTACTATTTTTGCATAAAATGATTGTGTTGGCTCTCCTGGCCAGCAACCAAAGACTTTTTGTTGTTGCTTGAATTTTAGGTTTTTGCTGCAGAATTGTATGTGTTGCTCTGCCATTGCAGTGGCAGTGCTACAGTGTCTTGATGTCATTCCATGTGTATTTATTCTGCTGGTGGTATATAGGTTTAGCCCAGAGCACCCAGTTTTATTGCTCGGACGCAGATTTGTGTGTTTTGTTCTTAAAGATGGGTGTTACTCCAAGCTGAATGACATCACTGGGTATTCAAGGTGTGTTGGGAAATTCCTGGTTTAGGAATCCGGGACAGGGAGGCAGCTCTCAGCCAGGCAGTTAATTCCTCCCTGGAGCCCATAATCAGGGGTCACTGTCTGAGGACAAAGGAAGCTAGGTAGCTGACTGGGAAAGAAGAAAGACATAGGATAGACAACCCGCCAGTGCCACCAAAGAGGCAAGCTACCGACCACCCAGGGCATGGGTGGTCCGGTACTCAGAGCCTGTAATCCACCCAGTTCTTCAGCAGGGCCTCAAAAGTTGGGGATGTGCATGTCCGGGTAGACCCTTGGTGGTCGCAAACTTAGGAAGGGGAAACACAGGGCAGATGTACACAAGACATGAACAAAATGATCTAGGCCCCAGTGCAGACTCTGGTGGAACCGGGCCCCAGAGCTGGCTGTGGTGAAGCCGGGCCCCAGAGCAGGCTAAGATGGAGCTGGGCCCCAGGGCAGGCTAAAACGGGGCTGGGCCCCAGGGCAGGCTAAGACGGAGCTGGGCCCCAGGGCAGGCTAAGACGGAGCTGGGCCCCAGGGCAGGCTAAGACAGAGCTGGGCCCCAGGGCAGGCTAAGACAGAGCTGGGCCCCAAGGCAGGCTAAGACAGAGCTGGGCCCCAGGGCAGGCTAAGACAGAGCTGGGCCCCAGGGCAGGCTAAGACAGAGCTGGGCCCCAGGGCAGGCTAAGGCGGAGCTGGGCCCCAGGGCAGGCTAAGACGGAGCTGGGCCCCAGGGCAGGCTATGAAGGAGCTGGGCCCCAGGGCAGGCTATGAAGGAGCTGGGCCCCAGGACAGGCTATGAAGGAGCTGGACCCCAGGACAGGCTATGAAGGAGCTGGGCCCCAGGACAGGCTATGAAGGAGCTGGGCCCCAGTGCAGGCTATGAAGGAGCTGGGCCCCAGTGCAGGCTATGACGGAGCTGGGCCCCAGTGCAGGCTTGGAACCTACAACAAAGGGCCATAGGCCCAAGACATACACAGCCATACACTGAGAGGGCTGTAGGTCCCAATACAGACAAGGACAACAACTGTGGTGAACCACAAGGCCCAACACAGACAGCAAGACAAAGACATGAACTAGGAAGGACAGTAAGCCCTAGTACAGACAGAGACACAAACTATAAAGGGCTATGAGCCCCAACACAGACAAAACATGAACTAAGGAAGGCCCACAAGGACTCTGGAATGCAGGGAGGTTGGCGAGCACAGCTAAGCTTTGAAGAGAATAATCCAACAACAGGGGCGGGGCCAAGCACTTGCATTTATAGGAACAGCATGATTAATGCCAAGTGAGGTCAAACTATGTGGCTCTAGGACCTAGGGCAGAACTACACCACTCCAGCACACACATCAACACCACAGCAGATAGCACAGTGGTGAGATCAGCAGACTTGAACGATGATGGATTGCAGATTGCTCGTTCCAGAACCTGTTCCAGCCTGTCCTGACAATGGGCTTCTGCAGTGAGCGTTGGATGCACTTCACTGGTGCTACCTATAGTTTGCTAGAGTGTTGTCCTGTTGCTATATGTAGCTGTGCCTTTCCCTGGGGGAAATATAGCATTCTCTATTGCAGTGCATTGAAGGGATCTGCTTTTGATTTTGCTTTATGCACTGCCGGTATTCCTCTGCATGATCAACTTGACTCCCCCCAGACGCCCAATAAATCGGTTCCCCAGCACTTCGGGTTCATCCGAGGAAGGGTTATCCCCCTATAAAATCAAGAGGCAGCGAGTTGACCCTCGGATTAATGGGCGAATTTTGAAGGTATGTTTTTTTTGTTTCTAATATATGTTTTCCTGTATGGTGCGTTGTTTTCAATGTGTATGTGTTAGCATTTCCACCTGTTGCCTAGCATTTTTTATGAGTCTATTTTTTCTGTAGCAGCATTACTGACTTTAGCGCTTTTTAATGGAAAAATAAATCTAAACATTGTTCAACTTCCACATTTCGCATGCTGAGTAGCGTTTTTACACCAATTTACAAATTTTTTTAATGTACCTATATTTTTTATGTATTTAAATTTTATTTAGCAAAATAAAATGTGATTTTGTAGTTGTGTGTTTATGTTAAAATATTTTAAATGTATTTATTCAAATCATTTTTGTGTTGCATTTTTGTTTTCTTCGTTTCATTTGTGTGCATTTATGATTTCTGTGTCATGGAATTCGATAATGCCAAGGGGCGCAAGAGCCAGATAGTGGAGGTGGTGAAGGCCACAGTTTTCCGGTGCTATCACATTTTAAAGAGGTCTATATGCTGTATTAAGCCTACCCATATGGTAAGTAGAGTACACACAGTTTTTGATGTATCTATTTTTTATGTATTTTCTGCTTTTCTTTTCTGTCTCCACAGATAAGCAGCCACCCCTGGGAAAGCATGGGAAGGGCACTCTTCCCCCGCACCAGAGTGGTAGATATGGATGACTCAGCAGGGGAGGGGCCATCTTGATGGATGTGCTCAAGTCAAGGACCCAGAGGAGGAAGGGGACAAGGAAGTGGAGAGTGCCAAGGGCGGGGTGCTTCCTCAGCTCCTCTGAAGAGGAATCGACAGGGTCTGGCTACCACTGGGGCCAGTCTCAAGCGGAGAGTCCTGATGATGTGGAGCAAGTGAGGGACTCCACCACACTCCCTGAGGGGTCTGGGATTGAGAGGAAGGAGGCTGGCCCCCCAGAGTTGGGCTCTTCCGAGCCTAATAGGAGGAGCAGAGGCAGCACTGCTTCTGCTCAGGCCCCCCGGCTTGAGACCAACACCTCATTACCTGGTGAGTTTCCCTCTTCACCCACTGTATCAGTTTGGCCTTTTGAGGAGGGGAATGCCTTGGGAAGAGACATTCACATGTGAAATTTTTGGTGCTCAAGTAATGTCAGTCTGTAGCAATGTTGTGTTTTGCACTTGTGATGGTCCAAACAGTGCGAGGAAAAACACATTTTGCTGTTGCACATGGTGGCGTAGGACCTGCAGCAAGTCTGCCATTTGGTGATGACTGTCTTGTAAAGCCAAAAGAATCGAGTTCTTCTTGAATGACGTGTAGTTGCCCTTCTATACCTGCCAGTCTTTCATCTATTCTTAGCTAAAAACAAGATTAAGGTCAACCCCAGCTCAGGCACACACAGGGAAATATGAGGAAACTTTCAAAAATTACAAATATTAACATATAACACTTTTGTTTCTCTTACAGGCACTATAATACCAATGACAACACAATTGCTGTGTGAATGGGCATGTAAAAACATCTTAATTTTAATTTCTGATTTCTATTTTGACTATGAATATTGACTTTGACTTTAAATATTATTGTAAATAAACACTATAAAATGAAAAGTGATGTGTAATTAAGCTGTTTGGGTAATGTGAGTAAAAAAGATCGCTGCTGAAGATTGGTTAGAAAACAATAGCAGCATTGGTATGCTCAGACACTGCATTGATTCAGGGAGATCGGTTAAACAGCCCCCTCCAGACATCACATTTACCAATGCTGGACAGGATACTTCAGCACCACTTTTCCAGTGCCAAAGTTAGGTTATAGCGCCAGACACCTATTCGCAGTGTCCACTTGCAGATGCTCTAAGCGCCGCTACATAGACGCACAAATGGCAATATGTGGCGCTAGTCTTAAAGCAGCCTCCACACGTCAGACTGTGGTTCAAAATATTTTGCTCTCCGTTGAAAAAGTGGGAGTGGCTTTTCTTGTAATGAGAATCTCTTTAGTATGCTTTCATATTATAAATCCCAGAATCCTTCTACTGCAACAGGTGAACTCATCAACAGCTTTGGATAAGCAAATCTGAAAATGGCCTCTCCAGCTGGGAACACTACCAGTAACCCTTTAGCTACTGGAAAACAGGACTGTGATTCCCCCTATCTGAAGTAGTTGAATTAATGCAGTAGGAGTTAAAACATTTTGTCTCTGTCTTAGGCAATCAGATGATTAGCAAATCAGGAAGTTTCTTATATGTACTTCAGAACATCACTTTGGTGTATGTAGCTAACATAGCTAACCCATTGTTGCTAGAAAAAACTGTCTTTTATAACACAGATTCACAAATATCAGCCAAGCGTGATGGAGAGTGACTTTGAAGAGCATCAAGCTCTTCTTCTGTTTGGCATTGATGTGATCCTGAGGTCAGAGGCCAGATTGCACCGGCGGCGACGCATGAACATCAATGGCATGCATGACGTTGAGCTGTTCGAGCTGACCAGGCTTAATCGCGCTTCCCTCCATAAATTGTATAGTGATCTGCGGCCATGGTTAGCCCGCACCACAAGGAAGGGGCAAGCAATTTCAGGTATGACCAAGATGCTTGGCTGCCTGCAATTTTTGGCGAACGGCTCGTTCCAGAGGCTGGGTGCCCTCTCCGTGGGGATCTCACAGCCTACGCTGAGCCGCGCACTATCACATTTTTTGGAAGGCATGGCTACCCTAACACCCAAATATATTTTTTTCCCAGATGATATGGTAGCCAGAAACGCCATTAAGCTTGGTTTTTATAATATCGCCGACATGCCCAACGTCATTGGTGCCATTGACTGTACCCACATCGCCCTGGTGCCTCCGGCTGCCGACGAGTACATATACAGGTAAGTATTAAAATTTTGAAGATTTTTTCATTTTTGGGTAACCCTCCTTGTAATGATCCTTCCTTGTAATGCTCCCTCCTTGTAAAGCTCCCTCCTTGTAATGCTCCCTCCTTGTAAAGCTCCCTCCTTGTATGGCTCCCTCCTTGTAAAGCTCCCTCCTTGTAATGCTCCCTCCTTGTAAAGCTCCCTCCTTGTAATGGTCCCTCCTTGTAAAGCTCCCTCCTTGTAAAGCTCCCTCCTTGTAAAGCTCCCTCCTTGTAAAGCTCCCTCCTTGTAATGCTCCCTCCTTGTAAAGCTCCCTCCTTGTAAAGCTCCCTCCTTGTAATGGTCCCTCCTTGTAAAGCTCCCTCCTTGTAATGCTCCCTCCTTGTAATGCTCACTCCTTGTAAAGCTCCCTCCTTGTAATGATCCCTCCTTGTAATGGTCCCTCCTTGTAAAGCTCCCTCCTTGTAATGCTCCCTCTTTGTAATGGTCCCTCCTTGTAAAGATCCCTCCTTGTAAAGCTCCCTCCTTGTAATGGTCCCTCCTTGTAATGGTCCCTCCTTGTAATGGTCCCTCCTTGTAATGCTCCCTCCTTGTAAAGCGCCCTCCTTGTAAAGCTCCCTCCTTGTAATGCTCCCTCCTTGTAAAGCTCCCTCCTTGTAATGGTCCCTCCTTGTAATGGTCCCTCCTTGTAATGCTCCCTCCTTGTAAAGCTCCCTCCTTGTAATGCTCCCTCCTGATCGAAATGTGTGTGTTATTTTTACAAAATGCCTTCCTAATGTTTTATTGTGTTCCTTTTTTACCAGGAACCGCAAAATGGGCCACTCCTTAAATGTGCAGGCAGTGGTGGCCCCGGACATGCGGTTCCTTAGCGTCCTCGCCGGCTACCCAGGCTCAGCCCATGATGCGTACATCCTTAGACGATCAGGATTGTACCGACGGTTTGAGTCTGGGGAATTTTCCGGGGCATGACTCCTTGGTAAGTTAACATAAACCACATAATGTAGTTGTGGATGTTTGTTTTTAATTAGCATTTTGCAGTAATGTCTGCAAAACTTACACCTTAAACAACCTTCTTGCCATGTTAAACCACACTTAAATGTTAGTTATTAACCAACCAAGCGTTTGCCCAAGTTTGGCCTGCATTAGCCACATTATAAATTATCTGTTTGTCTAATTTAATAATCCCTCTTACACCACCCTCGTGTGGAATAGTGCACTTAACTTTAGCATAGTTTAGGACCCATCTTTGCTTAGCTGGTTTGCACTTCCACACGAGAGTAGAGCGGGATAAAGTGCATGTGGCGTGTTTCTGCTGTTTTGGTCTCACACAAAGCATATAAGGGGTCAGCCAAACCTACATCCTAAGCACACTTGGAAACCCAGAGCTGGGATCCTTATGTATGATTGTCCATCATCCTCACTCTTTGTATGTTGTCCTTTTGTAAACCTCTAGGACATATGTTTAGTTTGGGACTGGGACAGTGGCAAATGTTGCCTCATGTTGATCACACAATTGACAAATAGCCTCCTATTGATGTTGCTGGTGCCTTTATGGTCTTACATGTTTTTTTTTGCTAATCTTATGTATAAGGTGATTCAGGATACCCGCTGCTGCCGTGGCTCTTGACGCCAGTACTCCGGCCCCAGGATGCCTCCCAGGATGCCTACAACTGTGCGCACCGCAAGACCAGGGCTGTGGTAGAGAGGGCCTTTGGTCTTTTGAAGACTAGGTTTCGTTGTTTGGATCATACCGGGGGCGCCCTGCAATATGATCCGAAAAAGGTCATAGACATAATAATGGCCTGTGCTGTTCTGCACAATTTTGCAATTTCACAACGGGTCCCCCGGTATGTAGATTTGGCTCCCTCTCCACCCAGCGAAGACCAGGAGGACTCATTTCTGGCCACACACAGTAGTGTGTCCGGCCAAAGTGTGCGGACTAATTTGATCGCGACCCATTTTGCTTAATTTAACCTGTATTGGCCTTTGTTTAACATTGTGTTGTTGATTTAGTTTTCTTTCCCTTTGTGTATGTTTCGTTATGTTTGTTGTGTTCAACTAAGTAATGAAGTAATGACTCACCACAGGCCTAATGCTTTACAACTCTCTTTTTTGGATGTGTGAACTGTGTGAATGTCCAAGTATATATTTCTCTGTGACACCAAAAAAGGAGACAATAAAATTTATGAGCCACAGGTGTCTTTAACTGTTTATTTCTTAAAAATAACAGCACAAACTTGGAGTTGCTGCTCACTCCAATTTGCAAACAAAATATATGTAACAACAAAGGATAAATGGTTAGATCAACCATGCCAATAATTAAATAAAAAAAAAATCCTGCTTGCCAACATTTGCCACTGCCACAGGTGTAAACCTGGTACAGGTGTAGAAGCTTGAGTGGCACGTTCAGTGAGGATTCAGATATGGCCTTGGCTAGTGGCCTACCTCACCACTCTAAGGAGCTATATGGGCGCAAATCAAAAACACACAACCCAAGGCATACACCAAGGGGATCTTGGTTTGCCTCACCAGACAAGTCAATACAGGGGGGATTAAGAGCAAAGATGTTGTACAGATTCATGGTGTGGAGACATTAATATGGGTGATGGCCATAGTACCCAGGTGGTGGCCCTTGCTGATTGGACCTAACGTGGGCCTGTGTGGCATTCTGAATCTGCAACTGGTCCAAAATGTTTCGCATGATAGTTACCATTTCACCCCTGTAGGCACGGTTGTCATTGTTGGCAGTCTCCATGTGGCTGTTGAGGGTCCGCAATTCTGTCTGCACAGCCTGTAATGTAGTATTTAGGGTCTCGATCCGGCCATGCAGTGCCTCTCGGTTCCTTTGGTTTTGGTGCTGGAAGGTAACCCTATCGTGGTGCCATGCGTCCAAAATTGCCATGCCCCTCCCCTGGTTGCGCCGTAGCGGATTCCGCCTCCCCAATCCCCTGGTTCGGGGTCGTGCCGATGATGTTGGTCTGGGCCCCTCAACAGACACAGGCATGCTTTCACTATCCTCAACAGCAGAGAGAACACTGGGGACTTGACTGTCAGTCTGTGCATGCTGGCCATCATGTGCAGCCACCATGCAGCCAGCTTCCCTCTGCTGCTGCGGAGTTGGTGTTGAAACATTTTGGACCAGTTGCAGATTCTGGCCCAGGGGTAGATCTTCTGAAGGGCACATAAAGGATCCATCCTCCTCCAGCTCCTGGATTTCATCCATGAGTGTGTGGGTCTGTATGGACAGAGACAAATTATATGTTAGCTTGCCCACTACATATGTCAATCTGTTAGTAGTAACATGCAAAGTAACATGGATAACCGACATTTGCTCCCTAAACTTACCGAATATATCGGATCCTCCCTCCTAGGCTGCACGGAAGTTGACGGCATGTCCAAACTGGCAGTGGATTCCACAGTAGCTGAGGGATGATGGTGGCCTGCATGAGAAGCAAAGACACTATGTAAACACACACCTATGCATTGTTGACGGATCAAAAGACATATGCCGAATTAGTTAACGGGTCAAAGCTGTCATGGGCACTACAACAACGGTGACAAATAAGCTTCAATTTCCATGCCATTATCTTTAATATTTTTTTGTCTAGAACTACTTCCACATTGTTCACCTCAACTAAGCCAAACATTCAAGTTCAGCTTGTTCTGTGGCTGACCACATCCCTTATAGGCCATTAAAGCGGACCTTCACTCTGATTAAGAGTCTAGCTTATATGTTTCCCACACCCTGTACATACAGATTGACCACATTACAAATCTTCCTACCTGCATCTACTGCATGTTATGAGCCTTTAAACATCCAAGATGGCGGCTTATGGAAGCCGCCATCTTATCAGGCAGCCTGCAAACAGGAAGTGCCTCCTGACTGTGCTGCTCTGCATTCTTGGACTGGTGACCGTTATCTGACCCCAGCTCTGCGATGTTTGAGCAAAGAACAGCTAGAACCCGCCCCCCTGTACCTTATCCCACTCTTCTCTCCTCAGTAAGTGTGATGCTTCTGAGTCAAGATGGCGGCGCACGTATCCTAAATTCCTGGACAGAGTTGCAGGCCAGTGTGGGAAAGAATAATAAGTTAGTGACTAAAACTGAAAAAAATATTAATTTTACATGCTGGGGAACTGTTTTTTCAGACTTTGGGCTTTTCATTAAATCACACTGAAGGTCCGGTTTAAGTGTACACACTCAGCCTGGACATAGCAGGGACCTGGTTTTTGGGAGGCCTAGCAATGTATGTTTTCCTAATTCAAACCAAGCCTGTTTGTTGATTTTTTACCAACCCCAGCTCACACACAAGTAGACAACAGATCAAGATTGAAGTGTGTGATGTCATGGAGTGTAAAGACATAACTGCCAGGTTAATGGGAACCAGCAAACTTTTAAACTCGGGTTCAATGTACATTCACGTCTTGTATGTGGCCAAAAAATCAGAAGTTAAGTGGCCACACACATGCCACACCCTGGCCCAACACAGAAATCCCCTACAAGCCACAGCCTAGGTGCCTGGCTTCCCAGATGTGTTACTGGCTAATTGTGCATGCTCACTAATTGTAAAGGTCACATAAAGCTTACTCACCTGCAGGACGGGTCGGTGAATCTGTGTCCCTTAGGGCCGCGTGGCCCTCGACGGCGACTGGATGCATCAATCCCAAAATCATCTCCTCAGCCGGGGTCAACTTGAGTTTGGAGGGAAAACCTCCTCCAGTTTTCATGCTGCAAAACATAGTTAGGCGAATTTAGAACCAGGTGGCCAATACAACATCAAGTCTAATCCTAAAGCTAACATTTTTACCTGTAAATCTGCCTTTGATTTTCTTTCTTCCGCGCAGCATATTTGAGGTCCGATATCTTGCGCTGAATCTGTACAACATCCTTTAACTCTTCCCCCGCTGCATTCACTTGTCTGGTTAGGTCGGCCAAGATGTTTGCTCTGCGCTGTTTGGTGGTGTTTTTGGATCTGCGCCCATATAGCTCATCATAAACTAAGGTCAGGCCACTAGCCAAGGCCATAATTTGGCCCTCACCAAAACGCCCACTCAACTGCCCTCTTCGCAATGTGCGCCCTGTTGTTTTGGGTTGTGGGTCCTCCATGGTGTCATCCAAATGGGGTGACATCCTTGCCTGGGTTTGTGGGGGATAATGCAGGGAATGGTGGCTGCCTGGGGATTGGCCAGGACTGGGCAAGGGACTGGGTGTTCTGGCCTGGCTGGCCACAGAAGTCCCAGGTGTTGATGTGGCATAGTAACCTTGCCTTTCCACCTGTGCCGGTGCCAAATGTGGGCGAGCAGGAGAGTTTCGTTCTGAGGCTGAAGTAGTGCTGCCCTTGGAGGTAGTAGGGCGGACCAAGGGTGAGGGCGATCTTGCAGGGCCGGCCCTCTTCTGTTTTTTTTTTTGGCCCACTCTTGGGGGGCTGCGGGACCTGGTTCTGGCTCTTGGGGGGCTACGTGGCCTGCTGCGGCGTCTAGGGGGGCTGCCTGGACACCTGGATCTGCCTCTAGGGGGGCTGCGTGCCCTGCTTCGGTGTCTAGGGGGGCTGCCTGGGGACCTGGTTCTGCCTCTTTGTGGGCTGCGTGGCCTGCTGCGCCGTCTAGGGGGGCTGCCTGGGGACCTGGTTCTGCCTCTTTGTGGGCTGCGTGGCCTGCTGCGGCGTCTAGGGGGGCTGCCTGGGGACCTGGTTCTGCCTCTTTGTGGGCTGCGTGGCCTGCTGCGGCGTCTAGGGGGGCTGCGGGACCTGGTTCTGCCTCTAGGGGGGCTGTGTGGCCTGCTGCGGCGTCTAGGGGGGCTGCGGGACCTGGTTCTGCCTCTAGGGGGGCTGCGTGGCCTGCTGCGGCGTCTAGGGGAGCTGCGGGACCTGGTTCTGCCTCTAGGGGGGCTGCGGGACCTGGTTCTGCCTCTAGGGGGGCTGCGTGGCCTGCTGCGGCATCTAGGGGGGCTGCGGGACCTGGTTTTGCCTCTAGGGGGGCTGCGGGACCTGGTTCTGCCTCTTGGGGGGCTGCGGGACCTACTGCGGACTATTGTGGGTGTTGTAGTGGGGCAGGGTGGGGTGGGTCTTCGGACCCTCTTACCCGTTTTGGGCCCAGTAGCCATACTAGCCTTTGTGGCCTGTGTCTTTGCTTTGCCTGGCTGCTCCTTTTTTTGCCCATAGCTGGTAGTTGGCTGGGCCGGCGTTTTGGTACTAGGCCGTAATTTTGCTTTGGGCTGCTGCGACCTTGTTTTGGGCCCTTCGGAAGGCTCCTGCCGCTTGGCTGCCTTCTTCCTCGTTTGCTCCTTTCCAGTTTTGCCAGGAGTTTTTTTGGGTGCCATTTTGATTTTTTAAAATAATCAGCTGTGTGTGCAGGGACCTTTAAGTAAGCTAGCCAGCATGTGACGTTTACGCGCCGGCATGTGACGCGTACGTTCGCACGGCCGTGCGGAACCCGCTGAGGCATTGCGTACGTTCGCACGGCCGTGCGGAACCCGCTGGGGCATTACTTATCTGCTGCCGAGAACAAGAAGCAAGATGGCACCCACTATCTTCACCCGCCAACAAGAAGAGATCATCATGCTCGTAAGTGTATTTTAAGGACTTTTCTTTGATTTGGAAATGCTGCTCTACATGTGAAGGAAGCGCAGGAATAAATGGCTTTTGTTAGAAATGTGATAAACTACATGCACAACCAAAGGCACGCCACACACGTGCCAAACAACATTTAGGCCAGATTGTGAAATTACTGAACCCTAGAAATGTGTGTGTGTTAATGTAATTACACCAAAAAATGTATTGCTGACACATATTGATAGGTATTTAGAAGTAAATTCGATGTTTTCTTTCTGTTTTGTAGACTATGCTGGAGCGCAGGTACGACTACCTGCCCAACACATTTGAAAAAGCAACGTCGCCCTGGAGATAATCTCGACCATACATCAGCAGACCAACACCACCTTCACCCACACGCAGATCATGCAGCATTGGTCGGACCTCAAACGGCTGCACATGCCCCGCGTGCGGAGGTTCTTCGGAATCCATTTTCCAAGTAAGTACATTGCGATTGCATGCAATATGTAACTAAGACAGAAGGTAGGCCTTTACTTAGAATGCCTTTTCTTTTCTAGTATTGGAAATGGATTACCGAATTCGCCGCACCCGGAGGCGCAGAGGCCGACCAGTGCTGCATGATTCTGCAGCTGGGAGTGAAGGTGGTGGATCTCCAGGGCGACGGTCCGACCCCTCCTCTGTGGCCTCCTCAGACCAGCCCCTGGACCTTACCACAGAGGAGGGGCGGCACAGCGTGGGCAGGGAGTCGTACCCTGCCACGCATGCGGGAGCCTCTGGTATGTCACTCTTCATGTATACGCACACACATATACATGTTTGCTCCTGATAGCAACAAACTGAATCCTTGTTTCTTTTTTTGAAGATGCTTCGGGAGCGGGTGAGGTAGTGGAGGAGGAGGCAGCAGATATGGTAGAAGAAGAACCTGGAGAAGGTGAGTGATGTGACCCAGACTTGAAAAAAAACATTGGAGGACTGCTGAATCAGACCTTAAAACTGAGCATATTTTCTAAATTTCTACAGGCAGTTCTTCACAGCAGAGCCAGGACCAAGGACAACCTGTTGTCCCCAACGAGCCATCTATCGGCCACCAACCAAGTAAGTATTCATGTCATTAGTGACATTTCTGTGTGACTTGACCTGAACACACAAATCCATCAAGCCCTAGGCAATGGTACTCGAAGACTTACCTGTGCCCACTTCATTAGCGTAATGACTTGACAGACTTACCTGTGCCCACTTCATTGGATTAATGACTTGACAGACTTACCTGTGCCCACTTCATTGGATTAATGACTTGACAGACTTACCTGTGCCCACTTCATTGGATTAATGACTTGACAGACTTACCTGTGCCCACTTCATTAGCGTAATGACTTGACAGACTTACCTGTGCCCACTTCATTGGATTAATGACTTGACAGACTTACCTGTGCCCACTTCATTGGATTAATGACTTGACAGACTTACCTGTGCCCACTTCATTAGCTTAATGACTTGACAGACTTACCTGTGCCCACTTCATTGGATTAATGACTTGACAGACTTACCTGTGCCCACTTCATTAGCGTAATGACTTGACAGACTTACCTGTGCCCACTTCATTGGATTAATGACTTGACAGACTTACCTGTGCCCACTTCATTGGATTAATGACTTGACAGACTTACCTGTGCCCACTTCATTGGATTAATGACTTGACAGACTTACCTGTGCCCACTTCATTGGATTAATGAATTTAAATAATTACATGTCGCTTTTCTTGGTTTGTAAAACTAATAAACATTAAATCCACAGGTGCCAAACATGTATAGTTAGCCTACTAATTTGTGGCCCAAAAATTGTTACAGGGACCACACGTCAAAGACTGGCGGAGCTGAATCGGAGGGTCCTTGAGTTGGTGGCTGATCTGCACGCGATGCGTGACACGTTGGGGACAACAGAAGATGAAGAGTAGTGTCCTTGGTCCTGGCCCAGTTTATTTGTATATAGTTTTCTAATATTTATTATTTAATTTTTTAAATTTTGCAAATTTTGTAAATAGTTTTTAATTACTTCTTAAAAATCGTTTTACATTACAAATAAGCCAAAAAAAAAAAGCCAAACGAAAATGGCTGGTTCCAATAATAAAACAAAGAAAAATACCCAATAATTCCTGTGTCAATTATTAGCACAAATACATTGACAAGAAACAAAGGGTAAATTACTGTTGAATAAAGCAACAGTGACATGACCGGGAAGTGGTTGGGGTGAGCTTTAAGGTGCGCTAACTGAAGAACAAACTAAGCAGGAAGTGGTTGGGGTAAGTTTTAAGGTGCGCTAACTGAAGAACAAACTAAGCAGGAAGTGGTTGGGGTAAGTTTTAAGGTGCGCTAACTGAAGAACAAACTAAGCAGGAAGTGGTTGGGGTGAGCTTTAAGGTGCGCTAAATGAAGAACAAACTAAGCAGGAAGTGGTTGGGGTGAGCTTTAAGGTGCGCTAAATGAAGAACAAACTAAGCCGAAAGTGGTTGGGGTAAGTTTTAAGGTGCGCTAACTGAAGAACAAACTAAGCAGGAAGTGGTTGGGGTAAGTTTTAAGGTGCGCTAACTGAAGAACAAACTAAGCAGGAAGTGGTTGGGGTAAGTTTTAAGGTGCGCTAACTGAAGAACAAACTAAGCAGGAAGTGGTTGGGGTGAGCTTTAAGGTGCGCTAAATGAAGAACAAACTAAGCAGGAAGTGGTTGGGGTAAGTTTTAGGGTGCGCTAAATGAAGAACAAACTAAGCAGGAAGTGGTTGGGGTAAGTTTTAAGGTGCGCTAACTGAAGAACAAACTAAGCAGGAAGTGGTTGGGGTAAGTTTTAAGGTGCGCTAAATGAAGAACAAACTAAGCAGGAAGTGGTTGGGGTGAGCTTTAAGGTGTGCTAAATGAAGAACAAACTAAGCAGGAAGTGGTTGGGGTAAGTTTTAAGGTGCGCGAAATGAAGAACAAACTAAGCAGGAAGTGGTTGGGGTGAGCTTTAAGGTGCGCTAAATGAAGAACAAACTAAGCCAAAAGTGGTTGGGGTAAGTTTTAAGGTGCGCTAACTGAAGAACAAACTAAGCAGGAAGTGGTTGGGGTAAGTTTTAAGGTGCGCTAAATGAAGAACAAACTAAGCAGGAAGTGGTTGGGGTGAGCTTTAAGGTGCGCTAAATGAAGAACAAACTAAGCAGGAAGTGGTTGGGGTAAGTTTTAAGGTGCGCTAAATGAAGAACAAACTAAGCAGGAAGTGGTTGGGGTGAGCTTTAAGGTGCGCTAAATGAAGAACAAACTAAGCAGGAAGTGGTTGGGGTAAGTTTTAAGGTGCGCGAAATGAAGAACAAACTAAGCAGGAAGTGGTTGGGGTGAGCTTTAAGGTGCGCTAAATGAAGAACAAACTAAGCAGGAAGTGGTTGGGGTGAGCTTTAAGGTGCGCTAACTGAAGAACAAACTAAGCAGGAAGTGGTTGGGGTAAGTTTTAAGGTGCGCTAAATGAAGAACAAACTAAGCAGGAAGTGGTTGGGGTGAGCTTTAAGGTGCGCTAAATGAAGAACAAACTAAGCAGGAAGTGGTTGGGGTGAGCTTTAAGGTGCGCTAAATGAAGAACAAACTAAGCAGGAAGTGGTTGGGGTGAGCTTTAAGGTGTGCTAAATGAAGAACAAACTAAGCAGGAAGTGGTTGGGGTGAGCTTTAAGGTGCGCTAACTGAAGAACAAACTAAGCAGGAAGTGGTTGGGGTAAGTTTTAAGGTGCGCTAACTGAAGAACAAACTAAGCAGGAAGTGGTTGGGGTAAGTTTTAAGGTGCGCTAACTGAAGAACAAACTAAGCAGGAAGTGGTTGGGGTAAGTTTTAAGGTGCGCTAACTGAAGAACAAACTAAGCAGGAAGTGGTTGGGGTGAGCTTTAAGGTGCGCTAAATGAAGAACAAACTAAGCAGGAAGTGGTTGGGGTAAGTTTTAGGGTGCGCTAAATGAAGAACAAACTAAGCAGGAAGTGGTTGGGGTAAGTTTTAAGGTGCGCGAAATGAAGAACAAACTAAGCAGGAAGTGGTTGGGGTGAGCTTTAAGGTGCGCTAAATGAAGAACAAACTAAGCCGAAAGTGGTTGGGGTAAGTTTTAAGGTGCGCTAACTGAAGAACAAACTAAGCAGGAAGTGGTTGGGGTAAGTTTTAAGGTGCGCTAACTGAAGAACAAACTAAGCAGGAAGTGGTTGGGGTAAGTTTTAAGGTGCGCTAACTGAAGAACAAACTAAGCAGGAAGTGGTTGGGGTGAGCTTTAAGGTGCGCTAAATGAAGAACAAACTAAGCAGGAAGTGGTTGGGGTAAGTTTTAGGGTGCGCTAAATGAAGAACAAACTAAGCAGGAAGTGGTTGGGGTAAGTTTTAAGGTGCGCGAAATGAAGAACAAACTAAGCAGGAAGTGGTTGGGGTGAGCTTTAAGGTGCGCTAAATGAAGAACAAACTAAGCAGGAAGTGGTTGGGGTGAGCTTTAAGGTGCGCTAACTGAAGAACAAACTAAGCAGGAAGTGGTTGGGGTAAGTTTTAAGGTGCGCTAAATGAAGAACAAACTAAGCAGGAAGTGGTTGGGGTGAGCTTTAAGGTGCGCTAAATGAAGAACAAACTAAGCAGGAAGTGGTTGGGGTGAGCTTTAAGGTGCGCTAAATGAAGAACAAACTAAGCAGGAAGTGGTTGGGGTGAGCTTTAAGGTGCGCTAAATGAAGAACAAACTAAGCAGGAAGTGGTTGGGGTGAGCTTTAAGGTGCGCTAACTGAAGAACAAACTAAGCAGGAAGTGGTTGGGGTAAGTTTTAAGGTGCGCTAACTGAAGAACAAACTAAGCAGGAAGTGGTTGGGGTAAGTTTTAAGGTGCGCTAACTGAAGAACAAACTAAGCAGGAAGTGGTTGGGGTGAGCTTTAAGGTGCGCTAAATGAAGAACAAACTAAGCAGGAAGTGGTTGGGGTGAGCTTTAAGGTGCGCTAAATGAAGAACAAACTAAGCCGAAAGTGGTTGGGGTAAGTTTTAAGGTGCGCTAACTGAAGAACAAACTAAGCAGGAAGTGGTTGGGGTAAGTTTTAAGGTGCGCTAACTGAAGAACAAACTAAGCAGGAAGTGGTTGGGGTAAGTTTTAAGGTGCGCTAACTGAAGAACAAACTAAGCAGGAAGTGGTTGGGGTGAGCTTTAAGGTGCGCTAAATGAAGAACAAACTAAGCAGGAAGTGGTTGGGGTAAGTTTTAG
Source organism: Gastrophryne carolinensis (assembly GCA_027917425.1). Classification (NCBI taxonomy): domain Eukaryota; kingdom Metazoa; phylum Chordata; class Amphibia; order Anura; family Microhylidae; genus Gastrophryne; species Gastrophryne carolinensis. Next base: position 287,698,108 of record CM051236.1, read on the forward strand.
GGTGCGCTAAATGAAGAACAAACTAAGCAGGAAGTGGTTGGGGTAAGTTTTAAGGTGCGCTAACTGAAGAACAAACTAAGCAGGAAGTGGTTGGGGTAAGTTTTAAGGTGCGCTAAATGAAGAACAAACTAAGCAGGAAGTGGTTGGGGTGAGCTTTAAGGTGTGCTAAATGAAGAACAAACTAAGCAGGAAGTGGTTGGGGTAAGTTTTAAGGTGCGCGAAATGAAGAACAAACTAAGCAGGAAGTGGTTGGGGTGAGCTTTAAGGTGCGCTAAATGAAGAACAAACTAAGCCAAAAGTGGTTGGGGTAAGTTTTAAGGTGCGCTAACTGAAGAACAAACTAAGCAGGAAGTGGTTGGGGTAAGTTTTAAGGTGCGCTAAATGAAGAACAAACTAAGCAGGAAGTGGTTGGGGTGAGCTTTAAGGTGCGCTAAATGAAGAACAAACTAAGCAGGAAGTGGTTGGGGTAAGTTTTAAGGTGCGCTAAATGAAGAACAAACTAAGCAGGAAGTGGTTGGGGTGAGCTTTAAGGTGCGCTAAATGAAGAACAAACTAAGCAGGAAGTGGTTGGGGTAAGTTTTAAGGTGCGCGAAATGAAGAACAAACTAAGCAGGAAGTGGTTGGGGTGAGCTTTAAGGTGCGCTAAATGAAGAACAAACTAAGCAGGAAGTGGTTGGGGTGAGCTTTAAGGTGCGCTAACTGAAGAACAAACTAAGCAGGAAGTGGTTGGGGTAAGTTTTAAGGTGCGCTAAATGAAGAACAAACTAAGCAGGAAGTGGTTGGGGTGAGCTTTAAGGTGCGCTAAATGAAGAACAAACTAAGCAGGAAGTGGTTGGGGTGAGCTTTAAGGTGCGCTAAATGAAGAACAAACTAAGCAGGAAGTGGTTGGGGTGAGCTTTAAGGTGTGCTAAATGAAGAACAAACTAAGCAGGAAGTGGTTGGGGTGAGCTTTAAGGTGCGCTAACTGAAGAACAAACTAAGCAGGAAGTGGTTGGGGTAAGTTTTAAGGTGCGCTAACTGAAGAACAAACTAAGCAGGAAGTGGTTGGGGTAAGTTTTAAGGTGCGCTAACTGAAGAACAAACTAAGCAGGAAGTGGTTGGGGTAAGTTTTAAGGTGCGCTAACTGAAGAACAAACTAAGCAGGAAGTGGTTGGGGTGAGCTTTAAGGTGCGCTAAATGAAGAACAAACTAAGCAGGAAGTGGTTGGGGTAAGTTTTAGGGTGCGCTAAATGAAGAACAAACTAAGCAGGAAGTGGTTGGGGTAAGTTTTAAGGTGCGCGAAATGAAGAACAAACTAAGCAGGAAGTGGTTGGGGTGAGCTTTAAGGTGCGCTAAATGAAGAACAAACTAAGCCGAAAGTGGTTGGGGTAAGTTTTAAGGTGCGCTAACTGAAGAACAAACTAAGCAGGAAGTGGTTGGGGTAAGTTTTAAGGTGCGCTAACTGAAGAACAAACTAAGCAGGAAGTGGTTGGGGTAAGTTTTAAGGTGCGCTAACTGAAGAACAAACTAAGCAGGAAGTGGTTGGGGTGAGCTTTAAGGTGCGCTAAATGAAGAACAAACTAAGCAGGAAGTGGTTGGGGTAAGTTTTAGGGTGCGCTAAATGAAGAACAAACTAAGCAGGAAGTGGTTGGGGTAAGTTTTAAGGTGCGCGAAATGAAGAACAAACTAAGCAGGAAGTGGTTGGGGTGAGCTTTAAGGTGCGCTAAATGAAGAACAAACTAAGCAGGAAGTGGTTGGGGTGAGCTTTAAGGTGCGCTAACTGAAGAACAAACTAAGCAGGAAGTGGTTGGGGTAAGTTTTAAGGTGCGCTAAATGAAGAACAAACTAAGCAGGAAGTGGTTGGGGTGAGCTTTAAGGTGCGCTAAATGAAGAACAAACTAAGCAGGAAGTGGTTGGGGTGAGCTTTAAGGTGCGCTAAATGAAGAACAAACTAAGCAGGAAGTGGTTGGGGTGAGCTTTAAGGTGCGCTAAATGAAGAACAAACTAAGCAGGAAGTGGTTGGGGTGAGCTTTAAGGTGCGCTAACTGAAGAACAAACTAAGCAGGAAGTGGTTGGGGTAAGTTTTAAGGTGCGCTAACTGAAGAACAAACTAAGCAGGAAGTGGTTGGGGTAAGTTTTAAGGTGCGCTAACTGAAGAACAAACTAAGCAGGAAGTGGTTGGGGTAAGTTTTAAGGTGCGCTAACTGAAGAACAAACTAAGCAGGAAGTGGTTGGGGTGAGCTTTAAGGTGCGCTAAATGAAGAACAAACTAAGCAGGAAGTGGTTGGGGTAAGTTTTAGGGTGCGCTAAATGAAGAACAAACTAAGCAGGAAGTGGTTGGGGTAAGTTTTAAGGTGCGCGAAATGAAGAACAAACTAAGCAGGAAGTGGTTGGGGTGAGCTTTAAGGTGCGCTAAATGAAGAACAAACTAAGCCGAAAGTGGTTGGGGTAAGTTTTAAGGTGCGCTAACTGAAGAACAAACTAAGCAGGAAGTGGTTGGGGTAAGTTTTAAGGTGCGCTAACTGAAGAACAAACTAAGCAGGAAGTGGTTGGGGTAAGTTTTAAGGTGCGCTAACTGAAGAACAAACTAAGCAGGAAGTGGTTGGGGTGAGCTTTAAGGTGCGCTAAATGAAGAACAAACTAAGCAGGAAGTGGTTGGGGTAAGTTTTAGGGTGCGCTAAATGAAGAACAAACTAAGCAGGAAGTGGTTGGGGTAAGTTTTAAGGTGCGCGAAATGAAGAACAAACTAAGCAGGAAGTGGTTGGGGTGAGCTTTAAGGTGCGCTAAATGAAGAACAAACTAAGCCGAAAGTGGTTGGGGTAAGTTTTAAGGTGCGCTAACTGAAGAACAAACTAAGCAGGAAGTGGTTGGGGTAAGTTTTAAGGTGCGCTAAATGAAGAACAAACTAAGCAGGAAGTGGTTGGGGTGAGCTTTAAGGTGCGCTAAATGAAGAACAAACTAAGCAGGAAGAGGTTGGGGTAAGTTTTAAGGTGCGCGAAATGAAGAACAAACTAAGCAGGAAGTGGTTGGGATGAGCTTTAAGGTGCGCTAAATGAAGAACAAACTAAGCAGGAAGTGGTTGGGGTGAGCTTTAAGGTGCGCTAACTGAAGAACAAACTAAGCAGGAAGTGTTTGGGGTGAGCTTTAAGGTGCGCTAACTGAAGAACAAACTAAGCAGGAAGTGGTTGGGGTGAGCTTTAAGGTGCGCTAACTGAAGAACAAACTAAGCAGGAAGTGGTTGGGGTGAGCTTTAAGGTGCGCTAAATGAAGAACAAACTAAGCAGGAAGTGGTTGGGGTGAGCTTTAAGGTGCGCTAAATGAAGAACAAACTAAGCAGGAAGTGGTTGGGGTAAGTTTTAAGGTGCGCTAACTGAAGAACAAACTAAGCAGGAAGTGGTTGGGGTAAGTTTTAAGGTGCGCTAAATGAAGAACAAACTAAGCAGGAAGTGGTTGGGGTGAGCTTTAAGGTGCGCTAAATGAAGAACAAACTAAGCAGGAAGTGGTTGGGGTAAGTTTTAAGGTGCGCGAAATGAAGAACAAACTAAGCAGGAAGTGGTTGGGGTGAGCTTTAAGGTGCGCTAAATGAAGAACAAACTAAGCAGGAAGTGGTTGGGGTAAGTTTTAAGGTGCGCTAAATGAAGAACAAACTAAGCAGGAAGTGGTTGGGGTGAGCTTTAAGGTGCGCTAAATGAAGAACAAACTAAGCCGAAAGTGGTTGGGGTAAGTTTTAAGGTGCGCTAACTGAAGAACAAACTAAGCAGGAAGTGGTTGGGGTAAGTTTTAAGGTGCGCTAAATGAAGAACAAACTAAGCAGGAAGTGGTTGGGGTGAGCTTTAAGGTGTGCTAAATGAAGAACAAACTAAGCAGGAAGTGGTTGGGGTAAGTTTTAAGGTGCGCGAAATGAAGAACAAACTAAGCAGGAAGTGGTTGGGGTGAGCTTTAAGGTGCGCTAAATGAAGAACAAACTAAGCCGAAAGTGGTTGGGGTAAGTTTTAAGGTGCGCTAACTGAAGAACAAACTAAGCAGGAAGTGGTTGGGGTAAGTTTTAAGGTGCGCTAAATGAAGAACAAACTAAGCAGGAAGTGGTTGGGGTGAGCTTTAAGGTGCGCTAAATGAAGAACAAACTAAGCAGGAATTAGTTGGGGTAAGTTTTAAGGTGCGCTAAATGAAGAACAAACTAAGCAGGAAGTGGTTGGGGTGAGCTTTAAGGTGCGCTAAATGAAGAACAAACTAAGCAGGAAGTGGTTGGGGTAAGTTTTAAGGTGCGCGAAATGAAGAACAAACTAAGCAGGAAGTGGTTGGGGTGAGCTTTAAGGTGCGCTAAATGAAGAACAAACTAAGCAGGAAGTGGTTGGGGTGAGCTTTAAGGTGCGCTAACTGAAGAACAAACTAAGCAGGAAGTGGTTGGGGTAAGTTTTAAGGTGCGCTAAATGAAGAACAAACTAAGCAGGAAGTGGTTGGGGTGAGCTTTAAGGTGCGCTAAATGAAGAACAAACTAAGCAGGAAGTGGTTGGGGTGAGCTTTAAGGTGCGCTAAATGAAGAACAAACTAAGCAGGAAGTGGTTGGGGTGAGCTTTAAGGTGCGCTAAATGAAGAACAAACTAAGCAGGAAGTGGTTGGGGTGAGCTTTAAGGTGCGCTAAATGAAGAACAAACTAAGCAGGAAGTGGTTGGGGTAAGTTTTAAGGTGTGCTAACTGAAGAACAAACTAAGCAGGAAGTGGTTGGGGTGAGCTTGTTAGTGCTAGATATGGAAACACATATATGTGTGCGAACTGTTTAATGATTTAAGTCTGTATTGCGCAGGCGCAGGATCGTAAGTTTGTGGGTCCAGACGAATATTTTATTACAAATCCGATTAAAAATGCTCGGAAAACGCAAGGGATTCGTTGAGGTAGACGATGGGAAAGTGTTAAAAACGAATGCTGCCGTTGCAACCAGAGAAAAGGAATCGGAAAAGTCACGCGGATAAATGACATACTCGATCTCGTACTTTAACATACGAACGGACGGCCACTTTCCCGAAGGAAACGTATAAATGCAAAGAATCACTCGCATATGCATACGAGAGTGCGAACGTTCGAACATAATACAAAAAGCGGCACTGATACGACTGGTTTGTTATGTCTCTCTGAATCAAGCCTATTTTGTGTTAGACTATTGGCAGTGTTAAATTCAAGAATAAAAAAACGTGTAAAGTGCTTTTCAATCTTTATTTCCTTCAGAAATGGCTTTCCGGGCCTTAAATTGTCTTTCCCATAGAATTCACCCCCTAAAGAATGTACTCACGTAACACACTGTAAAACTATTTTCTTGTCAATCTTTTTCAGGATTAAGAGAATGTTTTTTGACTCAAAGTAATTTTCCTGATGATGAGGTTTCTGTAACTATGTCCCTAGTAATCTTACAGAATTCAAATGGATATCTGCTACCTTTGCTTTCTAAAGCTAGACGAGACACCATCAGAGGAGTGAACAATCCATATCCCCATGATGAGTGACTGTTGCTTGGAGCTGAAATGTAATGTAGGGTTTAGGGATGGACCATCATTCTGGGATCATTCTGTGATGGATCAGCAAGGTTTACTGTATAAATATGGATATTGTGTACAAAAACGTTATTCCTGATCATTGTTTATCACTGTGGTGAAGGGTCTACTTTTGTGGTCAAAACCACCAATTAGTATGCTTAACTTTTATAAGGATTTATGCTAAGAAAGGACTGGTGGTATATATGTCATTGCTGTATTTAAAGTCATTGTCCAGGCACACTTGTGTAGAGCTACACATGGTAGTGTTCTCATTTTTGCAATATTGCCAGAGTAATTATAAAGTCAATTTTAACCAATTGTCCTTATGTCCGCTGAGTCACACAATCAACCGGTGTGTATTGGTTTGGAGTAAGCTGGGATTGACAGTGACAGTGTGGAAGGGTCCCATCTAGCCTCTCACTAAAAAAGGGGGTGTCAACATGACAAAAGCCTTAGGATTGTATTTGTTGTGCGGAACAGTGGGGGAGCTGCTGGAGGCAAAGGTAGAGGAAGAAGACATTTTGTGAGACCAGAGAAGTGTGACAGCATGGGACTGACACTGCATCAAGTAAACTGCCAGGCAATTGATTTTAAAGTTTGAATGGTCAATCCCTTTAATGCCTTATACAGAGCAATTCAGTAAAGGTGAAAATGCATGCAAGGGAATAACACACATATGAATTTGCCCACAAGTGTTTCATTCCGGTTATATTTTACAACAACTGTCACCACTTAAAATACTAGCACACGGCCTGCACTGCTTCTGTCTTGTGCATCCCCTGCAAAACTGTCACTTGTTGTATAATGTGTTATTATAGTGACACCACTCTGATGTAACTGAGGGAGCTAGATCACTAGATTTCATGTTATAATCTGGTGACAGTCAGTGACATGGATGGGGAAGCCCTGCAAAGCAAGTAGCCATGTTTTCACTGGACAATTATAAGTAGGGATGAGCGAATCGATCCGGACGAACCCGAATTCGTTCCGAATTTCAGGAAATATTCGATTCTGAACGAATCCCAATTTCCCCGCGATTCGATCGATCGAAGTTTTCCTTTAAACTCCATTTACTTCAATTACAGGCATTGTAAAATGGTGGATGGACATGTCTGGACATATCCCCTGGGGCAAGTTATCATGGGAAGGTCACATGCAGCCTATCAGCAGCCAGGAAGCCCGGTGACGTCACCGTGCTATATAAAGCGGCGGCCATCTTGCTTGTGCGCATTTCAGACTTGCATTCGTGAGACAGCGGTGGTTGCTGCAGACAGGGACAGACAGTTAGCGATAGGTAGGGAGAGTTACAGATAGGTAGGGAGATTTAGAGAGGCAGACAGAGCCAGGGAAAGATTCGATTTCTTTGTGCTGTAAACTGTAATCTGCCTTGCCACTGTGCATGCAATCTATGCAGTGCCTTATGTAACCCTATCTGTTATACTAAATAAGCATTGTTCAGCATCAGCTTTATTAAGCTATTGCATTTTGCATAGGTTTTTGTCCTGCTGTCAATACACCAGGCCGCAGGGTATCCCAAACCACCACGTGGTACCCTATCTGTTATACTAAATAAGCGTCTACAGCCTCAGCTTTATTAAGTTATTGCATTTTGAATTGGTTTTGGTCTGCTTTAAATACACCAGGCCGCAGGGTATCCCAAACCTGCACGCTGCACCCTATCTGTTATACTAAATAAGCGTTGTTCAGCATCAGCTTTATTAAGCTATTGCATTTTGCATAGGTTTTTGTCCTGCTGTCAATACACCAGGCCGCAGGGTATCCCAAATCACCACGTGGCACCCTATCTGTTATACTAAATAAGCGTCTACAGCCTCAGCTTTATTAAGCTATTGCATTTTGTATAGGTTTTTGTCCGGCTGTCAATACACCAGGCCGCAGGGTATCCCAAACCACCGTGTGGCACCCTATCTGTTATACTAAATAAGTGTCTACACCCTTAGCTTTATTAAGTTATTGCATTTTGAATTGGTTTTGGTCTGCTTTAAATACACCAGGCCGCAGGGTATCCCAAACCACCACGTTGCACCCTATCTGTTATACTAAATAAGCATTGTTCAGCATCAGCTTTATTAAGCTATTGCATTTTGCATAGGTTTTTGTCCTGCTGTTAATACACCAGGCCGCAGAGTATCCCAAACCACCACGTGGCACCCTATCTGTTATACTAAATAAGCATTGTTCAGCATCAGCTTTATTAAACTATTGCATTTTGCATTGGTTTTTGTCCTGCTGTCAATACACCAGGCTGCAGGGTATCCCAAACCTGCACGTTGCACCCTATCTGTTATACTAAATAAGCGTCTACAGTCTCAGCTTTATTAAGCTATTGCATTTTGAATTGGTTTTTGTCCTGCTGTCAATACACCAGGCCGCAGGGTATCCCAAACCACCACATGGCACCCTATCTGTTATACTAAATAAGCGTTGTTCAGCATCAGCTTTATTAAGCTATTGCATTTTGCATTGGTTCTTGTCCTGCTGTCAATACACCAGGTCGCAGGTTATCCCAAACCACCACGTAGCACCCTATCTGTTATACAAAATAAGCGTTGTTTAGCATCAGCTTTATTAAGCTATTGCATTTTGCATAGGTTTTTGTCCTGCTGTCAATACACCAGGCGCAGGGTATCCTAAACCTGCACGTTGCACCCTATCTGTTATACTAAATAAGCATTGTTCAGCATCAGCTTTATTAAGCTATTGCATTTTGCATTGGTTTTTGTCCTGCTGTCAATACACCAGGCCGCAGGGTATCCCAAACCACCACGTGGCACCCTATCTGTTATACTAAATAAGTGTCTACAGCCTCAGCTTTATTAAGTTATTGCATTTTGAATTGTTTTTTGTCCTGCTGTCAATACACCAGGCCGCAGGGTATCCCAAACCACCACATGGCACCCTATCTGTTATACTAAATAAGCGTTGTTCAGCATCAGCTTTATTAAGCTATTGCATTTTGCATATGTTTTTGTCCTGCTGTCAATACACCAGGCCGCAGGGTATCCCAAACCACCACGTGGCACCCTATCTGTTATACTAAATACGCTTGTTCATCCTTCCTCAGCTTAATCAAACTATTGCATTTTGAATTGGTTTTTGGTCTGCTGCCAAAACACTAGCCCGCAGGGTATCTCATATTGCCAATTTTTATAGTATCTGGTGCAGAGAAGCAGTTCCTCACTTTATTTAGCTTCTTCTTTTTTAACATAGAAACATAGAAGGTTGACGGCAGAAGGAGACCATACGGTCCATCTAGTCTGCCCTTATGTGTATACTGTATGTACTCTTTATCTTAGGATAGATGTGTGCTTATCCCAGGCATGTTTAAATTCAGTGACTGTTGATTTTTCAACTACCTCTGCTGGAAGTTTGTTCCAAGCATCTACTACTCTTTCTGTAAAATAATATTTTCTAACATTGCTCCTGATCTTCCCCCCCGACTAGCTTCAGGTTGTGCCCCCTTGTTCTATCATTAAGCTTCTTCTTAAAAACACTTCCCTCCTGAACCTTTTTCAATCCTTTCACATATTTAAAGGTCTCAATCATGTCCCCCCTCTCCCTTCTTTCCTCCAGACTGTACAAATTAAGTTCTTTAAGTCTCTCCTGATAAGTTTTAAGTTTAAGTCCTTCCACCATTTTCGTTGCCCGCCTTTGGACACGTTCTATTTGAATAATGTCTTTTTGCAGGTAAGGTCTCCAGAACTGCACACAGTATTCTAGCTGTGGCCTCACCAGGGTTCTATACAGCGGCATCACAACCTCCCTCTTCCTACTGGTGATGCCTCGAGCTATGCAGCCGAGCATCCTGCTTGCTTTTCCCACTGCCTGGCTACACTGTCCACTCATCTTGCAGCTATCAGTAATCAGTACCCCTAAATCTCTCTCCTCCGAGGTCCTGGCTAACACAGTGCTGCCCATACGGTACTCAGAGCAGGGATTCCTTCTACCCAAGTGCATGATTTTACATTTAGAGACATTAAACTCTAGTTTCCACAGTTTTGACCATCTATCCAGTAAAGCTAAATCATTTTCCATGTTGCAGACACCTCCAGGAATATCCACCCTATTACTAACCTTTGTATCATCAGCAAACAGACAAACTTTTCCTACCAAGCCTTCTCCTATGTCACTTACAAATATATTAAAAAGAATGGGGCCCAGGACAGAGCCTTGCGGCACACCACTTGTAACTCGCTTTTGTTCGGATTGCACACCATTTACAACAACGCTCTGATACCGATCCCTCAGCCAACTGGAAATCCACTGAACTATCCAGGGATTCTTGCTAATTAAAGTAAACACATTTTTTATCGTACCTATTGCGCATTTCAAATACATAAAAATGTCAGGCAGACAAGTGCAAGGATGTTCAAAGAGGAGTGGCAGAGGCCAAGATTCAGCAGGCAGAGGTCGCAGCAGACTCGGAGCGACTGGCAGCAGGAGTCACGGTGAGAGACCTGATCTGCCAGTATCTGCTAGCGGTCGTGTCTCCACCAGTAACGCATCTGCCGTGGCAGATTGGTTAACGCGCTCATCAACATCATCACAAGTTACATCTGAGACCCCCAGTCTAGGGTCTGTAGGTTCCTCTGACACAACCCTGAGTTGGCATGCCCCGAGAGCAGTCCCTGTCCTCCCATTGCCTCTGTCCTACGCCGTTCCCTCCCCCAGCGACATATCCTATGCTTTGGGTTCAGCTCCACTCTTTAGTGAGGAGGACGATCAGATAGAGGACAGTCAGCAGCTACTGCCCAGACAAGAAATGGAGGTGGCTCCTTTAGCTAGGCAGACAAATAGTGATGTGGACAGTGTCGTGGGTGTTGCGAGCATTCCAGCTCCTGCGCCAGACAATGTTGAGGAAACCGAGAACATCAGTGACATGCAGCCACAACTCAGTGATGATGATGATGATGATGAAGCCGATCGCACTTGGGAGGCGGGTGATGAAGGGGCTTCATCGTCATCCTCAGGAGAAGAGGCGCGCAGGTTGCCCCGGAGTCAGCAGCTGAGGCAGCAAGGTGTTAGCAGCATGGTTGGCAGTCAGCATGGGGGCACAATTGTAAAGCCTGGAGCCAAACGGGGCCGGGGCAGGGGTAGAGCACCTGCTGTGCGGCAGGCTACCTTATCGGGAGGTAGTGGAGCAGGGGTTCCTGGAGTTGGCGAGAGTAGCAGTGAATCAGTGAGGCCTGTTGGTGGGAAAAGTAGCTACTCGTCAGTGTGGCAGTTTTTCCTGAAGCATCCGCAGGAGGGTAACATGGCCACATGTAAGATATGTAGGCAGAAGGTGAAGCATGGCCAGGGCCCAAATGTTGGCACCACGCCCTGCATCAACATATGATGCGTCACCATAAAGCAGCCTGGGAGAACCGAGGCTCTGAAGAGGTGGTCCAGCCTGCTTCCTCACCAAGTGGCACGCCGCTCCCAATTTCTGCCAGCCAAGGCTCCAGCACCTCAGCCGAAGGCAGCTGTGCATCATACCCATCCTCTGTCGCTCCTGCTCCTCCTCCTCCAAGTCATGCATCCCGCCAGCAATCCATCAGCGAAGCCATGTCCAAGAGACAGCACTATGCGCCCACTCATCCTACGGCGCAGAAGCTGAATGTGCTCCTGTCCAAGTTGCTGGTGCTGCAGTCGCTCCCTTTTCAGGTGGTGCACCTTTCAGAGAACTGATGGCTTGTGCCGAGCCGAGGTGGAGAGTCCCAAGCCGTCATTTCTTTGCCAAGAAGGCAGTACCAGCGCTGCACACTTTTGTTGAACAGAACGTGGGCCAGTCCTTGAGCCTGTCCGTGTGTAGCAAAGTGCATGGCAGCGCCGACGTCTGGAGCTGTAACTACGGTCAGGGACAGTACATGTCGTTTACGGCCCACTGGGTGAATGTGGTCCCTTTGCAGCAGCAGCAGCAACTTGGACAGGTCACGCTGCTTCGGCCTCCGCACTCCCTGCCCGTTGGGTCTGTGACATCGTGCGACTCGGCCTCCTCATCCTCCGCCATCTCCTCACCCTCCACTGTAGGCTCAAGTCTCAGTGCCCCTCCAGTCTACCATGTGTGCAGGGCACGGAGGTGTCATGCTGTGCTTCACATGGTTTGTCTTGGTGAACAGAGTCACACAGGGGAGGAACTGCTTAAATTTATTCATCAGGAAATCCAAACATGGCTTACTCCAAGAAAACTTAAAATGGGAATCATGGTTACCTACAATGGGAAGAACATTTTGTCTGCGCTGCGCCAAGGAAGCCTGACCCATGCCCCCTGCATGGCTCACATCTTCAATCTGGTTGTTTCTGAAGTGTTCCCCCCATCTGCAAGACATACTAACAACTTCAAGGAAACTTTGCATGCACTTCAGCCACTCATACACCGCCAAACACACCCTTCTTGAGCTACAGCGTCAGAACGGTATCCCCCAACATAGTCTGATTTGCGATGTTTCCACCCGTTGGAATTCCATCCTTCACATGTTGGACCGATTATATGAACAGAGAAAAGCCATCACAGATTTTCTGATGATCCAAGCGGATAGGGGGACACCCCTGTGTAACTTCAATGTCAACCAGTGGCAGCTCATACGTGACACCTGCCGTTTGCTCAGGCCCTTTGAGGAAGCCACTTTATTTGTCAGTCGGCAGGATTACGGGATGAACGACGTGATTCCACTGCTTCATGTACTACAGCACATGATGGAAACCATGGCTGGTCAGGGCACTGGAGACATGGCATCTACATCTTCCGGCCACATGAACCCCGTTGGAGCTGAACTAAAGGAGGAGGAGGAGGGGCACAGTGAAGCACAGTTTAGGCTTGGCAAAATGGCTGGTTTATCTAGTCAGCGGACAGGAGAGGAGGAGCAGGAGCAGCCAGAGGAGCTAGAGGATTTTGAGGAAGGCGAGACAGAGGACCCAGACACACTGTGGCAGTATGCAGTGGAGATGGAGACAGGTAGTCCCTCCAATTTTTGGGCTCCTGCTGCTGCTGCCAACTCCAGGGTGTCTTTCAAGCAATGTTTGTGCTCCTGCTGCTGCTGCTTGCAACTCCAGGGTGTCATTCAGCCAATTTTTGGGCTCCTGCAGCCAACTCCAGTGTCTCTTTAAAGCAATGTTTGGGCTGCTGCTGCTTGCAACTCTAGGGTGGCATTCAGCCAATTTTTGGGCTCCTGCAGCCAACTCCAGTGTCTCCTTAAAGCAATGTTTGGGCTCCTACTGCTGCTGCTGCTGCTCCTGCTGCTGCTGCTGCTTGCAACTCCAGGGTGTGATTCATCCAATTCTTGGGCTCCTGCAGCCAACTCCAGTGTCTCTTTAAAGCAATGTTTGGGCTCCTGCTGCTGCTGCTGCTGCTTGCAACTCCATGGTGTGATTAATCCAATTTTTGGGCTCCTGCAGCCAAATCCAGTGTCTCTTTAAAGTAATGTTTGGGCTCCTGCTCCTGCTGCTGTTGCTCCTGCTGCTGCTGCTGCTTGCAACTCCAGGGTGTGATTAATCCAATTTTTGGGCTCCTGCAGCCAAATCCAGTGTCTCTTTAAAGCAATGTTTGGGCTCCTGCTCCTGCTGCTGCTGCTCCTGCTGCTGCTGCTGCTTGCAACTCCAGGGTGTGATTCATCCAATTTTTGGGCTCCTGCAGCCAACTTCAGTGTCTCTTTAAAGCAATGTTTGGGCTCCTGCTCCTGCTGCTGCTGCTTGCAACTCCAGGGTGTGATTCATCCAATTTTTGGGCTCCTGCAGCCAACTCCAGTGTCTCTTTATAGCAATGTTTGGGCTCCTGCTGCTGCTGCTGCTGCTCCTGCTGCTGCTGCTTGCAACTCCAGAGTGTGATTCATCCAATTTTTGGGCTCCTGCAGCCAACTCCAGTGTCTCTTTAAAGTAATGTTTGGGCTCCTGCTCCTGCTGCTGCTTGCAACTCCAGGGTGTGATTCATCCAATTTTGGGGCTCCTGCAGCCAACTCCAGTGTCTCTTTAAAGCAATTTCTGGGCTCCTGCTGCTGCTGCTACTTGCAACTCCAGGGTGTGATTCATCCAATTTTTGGGCTCCTGCTGCCAACTCCAGTGTCTCTTTAAAGCAATGTTTGGGCTCCTGCTGCTCCTGCTGCTGCTGCTTGCAACTCCAGGGTGTGATTCATCCAATTTTTGGGCTCCTGCAGCCAACTCCAGTGTCTCTTTAAAGCAATGTTTGGGCTCCTACTGCTGCTGCTGCTCTTGCTGCTGCTGCTTGCAACTCCAGGGTGTGATTCATCCAATTTTTGGGCTCCTGCAGCCAACTCCAGTGTCTCTTTAAAGCAATGTTTGGGCTCCTACTGCTGCTGCTGCTGCTCCTGCTGCTGCTGCTGCTTGCAACTCCAGGGTGTGATTCATCCAATGTTTGGGCTCCTGCAGCCAACTCCAGTGTCTCTTTAAAGCAATGTTTGGGCTCCTGCTGCTGCTGCTGCTGCTCCTGCTGCTGCTGCTGCTTGCAACTCCAGGGTGTGATTCATCCAATTTTTGGGCCCCTGCAGCCATCTCCAGTGTCTCTTTAAAGTAATGTTTGGGCTCCTGCTGCTGCTGCTGCTCCTGCTGCTGCTTGCAACTCCAGGGTGTGATTCATCCAATTTTTGGGCTCCAGCAGCCAAATCCAGTGTCTCTTTAAAGCAATGTTTGGGCTCCTGCTGCTGCTGCTTGCAACTCCAGGGTGTGATCAGCTAATTTTTGGGCTCCTCCTGCTGCCAGCTCCAGGCTGTGTTTTTCAGGCACTATAGGGGCCCATCATAGAGATGGCAACCCAACTCTCTGCAATTGTGCTGCTCTGCGATTCTACTAGCGATGCCTCTGATCTGCATGTCCTAATTATTTACAGTATTATTTCACTAACCCAGCACGCATCCTATGCGTGTTACAGCAAGGCAGAATGGTTTACAACCCTATTGAGGCTCTAGGAGGCTCAGAAATAGCCGTTTTTAATAGCGATCTGTCGCGAATAAATTCGGGTCGAAGTGATTTTTGTCGGAAAATTCGGTGAATCAGTCGAATCGAATTTTTCAAAAGTTCGCTCATCTCTAATTATAAGCATACACTTGCTAGGTTGTAAAGACGGGAAGCAACAAGTAAAGAAAATAGACGAATATAGACAGGTGAGAGAAGAAATGAGACAGGCAGTAAGAAAAAAACTGAATGAAGAGTTGTCAGGCGGGGAAAAGCCTCCTTTATAAATTCTTCATTATATGATATATGTGTAAAAGGAGGGAGAACTTTATTAACACATTAAATGCCAGCCATGTAGAATTTATGATGGTGCCTCTCCAACCATTATGTGCCAGCACCATAGATTCTACCAGTCTGGAAAAGCTCACCTCCATCCAGGATCCAGCTTCGGGGTTTCCTCTTCCATCTGACGGGACTCTGATCACTGGCCAGGGTCTTCAGCAAGGAATAGAACACCTGTTCTCTGCCCCCCATGACGGCTTCTGTTGGGTCGCTCACCTCGGCCTTTCATACCCGCAAGTAAGGTTGTCATCCAGTGTTGGTCTTGCCCACCAGAGGATCAGAGGATCCTCCAGCGGGTCCGAGACAAAGACCCAGGGCCACCATCAAGGTAGTAAAAGAAATCCAAGGCTCAAACAGTGTTTCTGGTTTACCTGGGATGTTCTCTGTGTTGTTTTTTCTTAAGAAAGTCACAGTGGTTATTTGGTCATTAAACAAAACATTTTTTATAATTATAATCAAGTCAAGTCAAGGTTTATTTGTCCCATGCATATTCATGCAATATATGTGATACAGTGAATTTCATTCTATGACTGTCCGCAGGTATATAGAGCTAAAGAGTAACATATTTACAGATTAATAGGTATTACAGGTTCACAGAATGCAATATGGTGGTTGCAGTACAATATTAACTAAATGCATCAGAAAATAACAAAAACTCTCAGATGAAGAACAAACGATTCTGCATACGCCTAGGCACATGATTCATGGCTGCGTGTGCACTCCAGGTGCATGTGCAGGTCAAATGGCAAGCGCACAGGAGAAGCACAATTTGTACCTTTCGCAATGTAAATCTGCTGTTTTGAAGTGAAAGTGGCCCTGCCCCATGTACATCTGGCCGATTAAGCTCCCGATGGCTCCCCGTGTTTCTCCTCTTTCCATTACAGTTTATCCATAGCGATTGATCTCTACAGCTTCTGTGTTTTCTGCAAAGATCTATTCCCAATTTTGGAGTGTATTCCATTTTTTGGGGGGGATATTCTGGTTCCAGTTAAATTATTTTTGTTTTGTCCCAGATGTTCTCTTTAACCCTTTCGATTTGTTTTCCATATTAATGCTTAACATTTTTATTGTTTTTATTTTTGATAAACTTTGGGGCACAATATCCACATTTTTGTTGTTTGTACCTTAAATTTTGTGTTTTTTTTTAACTTTTTATCAAATTGTTGTAGGGACCCAAACCTATAAAAAGGTTTTAATCCCTAAAAATTGTGGCTAACACTTTTGACCTTTCGTTCATAAACATGCAGGACGCTGCCGGCATGTATTTTTGGAATGAAAGAAGCCTGTTACTCATTGGAATCGTCAGTTTCTTCCACCTATTTGTTGGACCAAATTCACTCTTCAAATTGCCACATTTGCTGCCCTCTACCATAAATCTGGCGCCAGAGACAGTTTGGTGAGCAAAAAGGACGCTAGCGGAAAATGTCAGCCGCAAATTGTCAGAATGGCAAACACTAGTGTGCAAATTGATGCTAAAACGAAATTGCATCCCATTTTGATGACCATGAATCAGACGGAAGTGGCTTGATGCCAACCATGAATTGCCCCTAATATGTGATGAGGAGTACCCTCTAAGCCTGTACCATGCTACAGCACTGCCTATCCCCCACTGCTACAAATCACCTATGATGCTAGCCACAGGTTACTAGTATATGAGCTATACTAGTTACTAAGTTGCAATATACCTAATCTAGAGTGGTTGTGTGGTTGTTCAAGTGTGTCTGGAGTACAGGTATATATAAGTATGTACGGATAGTCTGGGAATTTAGATACCATCTACTTTCTCTTCAGGAACCAGATAGCTTCTGAAAGAAGCTTTTCCTAATTTTTTATGTGCTTGCCTTCAGTGCCTTCAGTGAGCAAAAACAATCTGATTATGTGTTAGCTGAAGGGTGGACACTAAGGAAAAATTCTTCTTGTGGGCCCAAGGTGCTCCAGTCCAACCTTAATTTCACTCACCAGTTTAAAAGGCACCTCACTGCTGCGGGAGTGAGAGTCAGGAGCTGGAATGATCAGCGAAAGATGGTAGTGGTGCAGAGGGCACGGATCCTCCGTCCTGCTTCCAGCTTCTGACAATCACTTCCAGTTTGCTGTAGTGATCAGATGGCACAGGACAGCAGCAATCAGCAATGTAAGGGGGTATGTAGTAGTAAAAAGGTACTTTTTCTGTGTGTGTGTGTTTTTCACTTAACTTGTGAACTGGTAAGTGGTCCTTGAGACAACAAAACCAGTTCACAGGTCAGGAGGTGCAGGAAAGTCACCTGCCAGAAAGTGGGTGATCTGACATAACCCCCTTCCGATTCCTAAAATTCCCTTAAAGCCCAGGGGGTGCCGAAGAGCCTACGGCCTATATGGGTGAAGAGGGGGACCCCATGCCATTTTTAGAAACTGAACCCCTTGAAAGTGCGCGGAGTAGTTGTATTTTATTTGGAAATCTCATTTAGCACTCTTTTTAGTTTGGTGTGTCTCCTGGGCAGGGACTGCTTTCTACTGATACGTATGTAGTACCATTGAAATCAGGAGGAATGGGAATTTTACGCACAATATGATTTTCATGAAAAATGTACATTTTTTATTTTAAAAAATGCTACCAAATATAAAAAAAAAATTTTTGCTCACATATATAACACAAAATATTAAGAAAGCACTGACAAAATTACAAGACATGTCATGTAAAAGCCCAAACTCTGCTGAACAATATATAATTTTCCTGAAAATCCCACAGTTAAACATACAGTATTTAAATAGTGCGGTTAAACATACAGTATATATACACCAAGAAACAAAATACCTGGCAACACAGGGTGTTGATTCCACTAGTGAAGTGGTAAGGGGACCATTTCATGAGGTGAGGGTTGTAACTTCTTTGCCCACCCTGGTGTGTAAAGAGCCTTGTGAGGGATGAACATTTTTAATGAAAAAATAGGTTTAGGTTGTGGGTAGCGAGGTGCAAAAAAGGATCAATGAGTTCAGCCGAACTTGCCGCAAATGTTCGTTTTGGGAACCCCATCCACATTGAAGTCAACTTGGGGGCCCTAAATGGCTGTAAAAAAAGCGTAACAAGGGCTAGAGGGATGTAAATTGGGGGGGGGGTACTAGGGTGGTTCTCAAAATGTACAAAATGGGATATGGAAAGTACTCAAAATAATAAGAGAAACGCCAAAAAATTAAGAACTACATAAAAAAAAAAAAAAAATTAAAGAATCAATTGTTTACGGGTGTCAGAGAGTAAATCGGGGTAACACCTGCCGTAACAACTTTGACCAGGCAGTTTCAGTGTTAAAATGAATGCCTTTTATAATAACCATTGTAGATCTAACCAAAAATGCCGATAAAATTACGATAACATTTAAAAAACCCACGGGCATTTTTCATGTTAGATGGGATGCTTTTAAAAGCCACATTTAGAAAACAGTTATAAAATGAAAAAATACAATAAAAAAAATAAAAAGTCAGGCTATTCTTCGTTAGATAAAAACTGCATCTAAACAAAAATGCCAAAGAATTTCCCCCAAAAATATGCAGCAGTTGATTAAAATTAAACATGGAAAAACTTTATTTTTATTTATTAATGCACTTAATTAATGTTCTGTGATTATTTGGAGTACTTCCCTATCCCATTCTATGCAGGGCCATCTCCCTGATGTTACCCTCTGATTTGCCCTCTGATACCCTTAAAAAATAATAATTATTTTAAATGTATCTATGTATATCTTTGGTTTTCTGTTATTATTTTTGAGTACTTTTTTCTAGCCCATTATGTGCAGGGTGATCGCCCAGGTGCCCCACCTTCAATTTGGCCCCAAACACCCTTAAAAAAAGAAATATTTTATTCATTTATGTATTATTTAATATTTTTAGTCTTTTGTGATTATTTTGAGTACTTTTCATACCCCATTTTGTCATGGTGTTCCCCTTGATTTTCAGCCATCTAGCCAGTGATACCCCCATTTTACAGCTATTTCTGGATCCCCAAGTTCAGGTCCCCATTGACTTCAATGGGGTTTGGGGATCCGAACCCTAACTTTGGCGGTAAGTTCACCCGGGTATCCGAACCCTTACTTTGGGGAACTTTGAAATGCCTCCAGGGAGGATGCAGTTCCGTGTAAGAGGAGTTGTGGGCAGACCCTAAAGTCAACCTACTTGCATATGGGGACCTCTGTGGCCCAGGGGAACAGGTTCTCCAGGAACAATCTAAGGCGGGTCTCAGTGTTCTATGGTGCAGCAACAAAACCCTGCAGCATCAGCAAAAGGAACACCTCTTCTGGACAAAGGGTCCCTGGCATGTAGGGATGCTTCTCAAGGTGCCCACCTCCAAATGAGTTGCGGAGGGGGCTATTCATGAGAGTGGATAACCCTGGCATCACTGTCTGTGAGAGGAACAGCTGCTCCGGTGTTTGTGTCAAGGCACGCAGCTTAAACCTCTGCTCCAGAGCCATCCTGGATTGCTCTCCTCTGGTGGCTGTGCCATCTTAAGAGGCATTTGCTTTCCTCATTCTCCCCCAGCCATCTGCCTCCTCTAGAAGAAATTTGTCCCTCAGAACAGCCAATGGGGTCACAGAAAACTGTCCCGTACCGTGCTATTGAGAGCTCATATGCTCAGTTGGTGCAGAGTTCTCCGGCTATGCTGCCATCTTCGACAAGTCAATGCCACGCCCCTACCTATAGCATTTTTTGTATGATGTTGTTTTGGGGGTACATATTTATGAAAAATGTGGTCTGAGATTGGCTGGTGAAATTTTCAGTTTAAATGCAAGCCTGGCGCTTGTCACTGTAAACTCACCTCACCACCAGTTCCGCGTTGTCTCTGGGTGGCTGGCCGGTGCTCTACCTGCTCTGTGGCCGAGCCAAGTGGCGGTTTGGGCAGTGTTGGCTCGTGTGGCGCCGAGCACGGCCGCCTCCCCTCCTCACCGCCGCATCCCCGGCTCCTGTGAGCGCACTCGCGTGCGCAAGCACGTACCTCTCATGCCCTCTGGCGGCTCTGCACACACAGGGGGCTGAATTAAAGGGACCAATCCCTTTTAATGTCCTGGGCGTAACGCCCCCTCAAAGTTATTGGGCATCCAGCCCAGAGTTTGCAGCAATCACTACACACTCCCTGTAGTGCTCAGCCCTATAAAGGTTTTACCCCTACAGTACACCAGTGCCCGTGATAGCGTGCTGCTGGGTGTGATTTTGTCTTAGATTCTAGATTCCATTCTGTTGCCGACCTTGCCTTGTTTGACCTTCCAGTGATTGTCACCTGGACCTACCCTGCTTGTTTCCTCTCCTCTGTACTGTGTACCCGTGACCTCCTGGCTTGACCCCTGGCTCGATCTTGACTCTTCTCCCGTCTCTTCCCTTTGGTGCTGCGCTATATTGGACAGATTACCTGTGTATGACTCCGGTTATCCGACATCGCCCAGTTCATCCGCCTTCCTCCCTGTAAGTCCCCATCCTTTGTGCTATGAAGTCCTGGAGGCAACCGTGACAGGTGAGGCATGTAAAGCGCCCCGGCAGATGGGGGCTTGTCTATAGGTGAAGCTAGCAGCGGAGATGGGGGGATGTGGACTTACCTAGAAGGCGGGTGTCCCATGGGGCTTGACAGCACTGACCTAGAAGTGGAAACAAGCCACATGCTAACTATTCCTTCTGTACCTGTAAGTAAGCATAGTGCACTGAGCTGTTTTTTTGCAGGAGAGAAAATTGTCAAAATTATAAAGAAATGAAAAAGAAAGATCAAAATGCTTTAAAGACTGTTTTGGGAAGAGATAAGATGAAATGCTGCCGAAACAAAATTTAGATTAAACACTTATCTAGCAGATTTCTGTTTAAGAGATATTCCTACCATAATCTGCACATGGAATATTCTCATTCAGTTCTCAGTTTCTGCCAATCATCCCCCCTACAGCTTCTATTAACAGAGCATAAGAAATGAGTCTGGCAGAGGTCATGGTGTGCCCCATTAGCTTCATTAGCATAGGATACCAAATAGCATAAGCTGCTCCATGAACCATTACCAGGATTTTTACACTTCTCCAAATGCTGACTGATAGCCTGTACATGTTAATGCGTCTCTACCTTTTTGTTCTCTCCATCACAATGCTCCTTAGGATTTAACTTAATGGGCTCCCTGGATCATATCACCTTAGTCCAGACAATTTCTCTTCTAATTCATTAGAATGGGTATAAAACTGGTTAACCCCTTCTGCATGGCTGACGCCATGCAGAAGGGCATTAAATTGGAAGTGCTGCTAGAATCATACTGAAGTGCATGAGATCATGATAATAAAACACAGTGAGACCAACTCCAAAATAAATGAATTGAAGAAAGCTGACACGGCTTTTACATTTTTTTTTCTTTTTTTAAATTGATGCCATTTAAGATAAAATCGTTTCTAGCAACAGGAGGCAAGCAGACAGCTTATGGTACGCAGCATGGATATAAGCAGTATAAGCAAAGGGCTCATTTGATTAAATTACCCCCTGAATGTAAAATGTAAATCATAAAAGAAGCATAGGAAGAATACTGTATGTGGTTTTCTGTATCTGTCGACCCAAAGTGGCAAACGTAGCTCCATCTCTGTAGGAGTTCTACAGCAACAGAAAACCATGTGTAGATTATTAAATAGTGCTGTCTGCTCGGTTTTGTGTTCTTTTTTAAGTCATGGCCTCTGCGGATAAAAGCCGGTAACAGTTTAATCATTTCCTATTAACCTGTAGCTGTAAAAAAATTCCAAAAGCCTTCAAGGAAGAATTGCTACTCAATCACAAAGTGATTGCTACTGTTACCACAGAATGTGTGGGGTGTGTTTTGATGGCTGACCCCCCTAAAAGTGGACGTTACCACAGAACATAAAAAAACAGGAGTTACCACAGAACAGTTGGGCTTGGGCTGAGGTCCCCCTCTTCCAACGGCTGGTGATACTTTTAGATTTTTCAATTAATTCACGCTGGTTGTACTGCTTGTGTGGATTTTTCACTCTTGCAGTGTTGTCTGGCATTTTCACATATTGTTTATAGTTTCTTATTCATGTATATGTTAGGGTTATGCCTAGTTAAGAATATGAAGGGTTTTGTTATTGCTATAGGCATTCATATTGCTATAAGTAGAGATAAGCGAATCGAATCTGACGAATCCAAATTAGTTTTAGAATTTCAGGAAAAATTTGATTCTAAACGAATCTGAATATCGCCACGATTCGATCGATCGAATCGCTTCCTTAAAACTTCATTTACTGTGGTCCAGGCCATCTAAAATGGTGGATGCACATGTCAGGACATGTCCCATGGGGCAAAGAATCTTGGGTAGGCATCACATGCTGCCTATCAGCAGCCAGGCTTCCCGATGAAGTCACAGCCCTATATAAGCGGCGGCCATCTTGCGGAGGCTCATTTCGGCAGTGTATTGCGGCGAGAACGGTCAGGCAGAGACAGAGCGAGGAACAGACAGAGCGAGGGATAGACAGACAGACAGACAGAGCGAGGGACAGACAGACAGAGCGAGGGACAGATAGATAGAGCGAGGGACAGATAGAGCCAGGGAGAGAAGGAGAGAGGCAGTGACAGAGACAGAGAGAAACAGTTTACAGTGTTTGCATTAGCTTTCAAGCCTATTTAGTGTTAATAACACACCTGCTTATTAAGCTTTTCCTTTTCCTGGTGTCACTCTTTAAAAAGCGTGCTAGCATTTGTTTTTTAAGAGTACCTGGCTACTTACCTTTTCCATTTTGTAACAAAAACCACATTGTAAATTTTGCAGTGGTCATTGCCTTTCACCGAGGGCATCCCAAATGCTAGCATTTGTCTTTTAAGAGTACCTGGCTACTTACCTTTCCCATTTTGTAACAAATACCATGTTGTAAATTTTGCAGTAGTCATTGCCTTTCACTGGGGGCTTCCCACATGCTAGCATTTGTCTTTTAAGAGTACCTGGCTACTTACCTTTTCCATTTTGTAAAAAAAAAAAAAACACGTAAATTTTGCAGTAGTCATTGACTTTCACCGGGGGCATCCAGCATGCTAGCATTTGTCTTTTAGGAGTACCTGGCTACTTACCTTTTCCATTTTGCAATAAAAAACCGCGTTGTAAAGTTTGCAGCAGTCATTGCCTTTCACAGGGGGCATCCCGCATGCTAGCATTTGTCTTTTAAGAGTACCTGGCTACTTACCTTTTCCATTTTGTAACAAAAACCACGTTGTAAATTTTGCAATAGTCATTGCCTTTCACCGGGGGCATCCCGCATGCTAACATTTGTCTTTTAAGAGTACCTGGCTACTTACCTTTTCCATTTTGTAACAAAAAACACGTTGTAAATTTTGCAGTAGTCATTGACTTTCACCGGAGACATCCTGAATGCTAGCATTTGTCTTTTAAGCGTACCTGGCTACTTACCTTTTCCATTTTGTAACAAATACCACGTTGTAAATTTTGCAGTAGTCATTGCCTTTCACCGCGGGCATCCTACATGCTAGCATTTGTCTTTTAAGAGTACCTGGCTACTTACCTTTTTCCATTTTGTAAAAAAAACACGTTGTAAATTTTGCAGTAGTCATTGACTTTCACTGGGGGCATCCCGCATGCTAGCATTTGTCATTAAAGAGTACCTGGCTACTTACCTTTTCCATTTTGTAACAAAAACCATGTTGTCAATTTTGCAATAGTCATTGCCTTTCACCGGGGGCATCCCGCATGCTAACATTTGTCTTTTAAGAGTACCTGGCTACTTACCTTTTCCATTTTGTAACAAAAAACACGTTGTAAATTTTGCAGTAGTCATTGACTTTCACCGGAGGCATCCTGAATGCTAGCATTTGTCTTTTAAGTGTACCTGGCTACTTACCTTTTCCATTTTGTAACAAAAAACAATTTTGCAGTAGTCATTGACTTTCACCGGAGGCATCCTGAATGCTAGCATTTGTCTTTTAAGCGTACCTGGCTACTTACCTTTTCCATTTGTAACAAAAACCATGTTTTAAAGTTTGCTGTAGTGCTAATAACTAACTTTGAGCACAGGGCATCCCATTTCAGGCAATCTGGCAGTGTTTGCATTTGGTTTATCTTCAAGTGCTGATGGGTTAGTTAGTGTGAAAGGCAAGACACCTGCCTATGTTGTGTAAAAATGTTTTTTTTTACACCCACTATCAGTTGGCCGATGCCTATCTGCGCCATCGTCCATCCTCTCCCAGGTCTGACTCGGGGGGGGCCCTCTGAGTCTTCAGTCGCCAATGAGTAGCTTTCTTCACCTGCAGGCAACTCATGAGTGGCAGGTAGACATGGAGCAGGACCTGAACCAGCAGGTGGTGTTATACCTTGACATGACCATGCCAACACACCTTGGGGATCCACTGGATTTCTGGCCAGCCAAACTTGATCTGTGGCCGCAACGAGCAGAGTTTGAACTGGGAAAGCTGTCTTGCTCTGCCAGTGATGTGACATCAGAGGGGGTTTAGCGCAGCAGGTGCCATAGTAATCACAAGGAGAACTTGTCTGTCCATGAAAAATGTGTCTGGTATTTCACAGTAACTAGGCCCTGACGACTTTAACAGGAAAAAATGGTGCAACTCTCAGATGTACGTATGTGGTGTGTACTGATAAGGGCAGGCCAATGCTCTCCACTAGGCTTAAAACAGTATTTTGTGCCGGTAGCGAGGTTTCAATAAGGTGGAGAGCTAGAAGATATCCCGCTGCCGAATGGTGACAATTCAGTGGTCGCTACGCAAGCACATGAGTAGGCATCGTGCCATGTGTGCAAGTGACTCTGAGGGACTACCTGTCTCCATCTCCACTGCATACTGCCACGGTGTGTCTGGGTCCTCTGTCTCGCCTTCCTCTGGCTGCTCCTGCTCCTCCTCTCCTGTCAGATGACTAAATAAACTACCCATTTCGCCAAACCTAAACTGTGCTTCACTGTTCCCCTCCCACTGCTCCTCCAGTTCAGCTCCCACGGGGTTCATGTGGCCGTGAGATGTAGGCGCCATGTCTCCAGTGCCCTGACCAGCCATGGTTTCAAACATGTGTTGTAGTACATGAAGCATGTACTTCATGTACTGTAGCATGTACTGGCGACTGACAAATAAAGTGACTTCCTCAAAGGGCCTGAGAAAACAGCAGGTGTCACGTATGAGCTGCCACTGGTTACACAGGGGAGTCCCCCTATTCGCTTGGATCATCAAGAGATCGGTGATGGCTTTTCTCTGGTTGTATAGTCGATCCAACATTTGGAGGGGGGAATTCCAGCGAGTGGGAACATCGCAAATCAGACTATGTTGGGGGGTACCGTTCTGATGCTGTAGCTCAAGAAGGGTGTGCTTGGTGGTGTAGGAGGGGCTGAAGTACATGCAAAGTTTTCTTACCGTTGTTAGGATGTCTTGCAGATGGGGGGAAGACTTCAGAAAATGCTTGACAACTAGGTTGAACACGTGTGCCATACAGGGCGCATGGCTCAGGCTTCCTTGTTGCAGCGCAGACAAGATGTTCTTTTGCAAGAAGGTACCAGAGGAATAAAATGTTTATGATCTCAATTATTAATAAATTATAATGAAATCACTAAATTATTGATGTATATAGGTGTCTTGGATGAATGCGGAAGCTGTGGATGTTTACCTGCCATTTATTATGATTCTGATCTGGATGTGGCTGATTCAAAGGAAATCATACTGTCAGCAGCCACTTACCTGCGCCTCGTTCCTGTCGCGCTCCCCATCCCGCCGCGCGGCTTTCTGATCGGCGGCCGCGGCGGGCGGCGGCCTTCCTTCCGCCTGGCGCGCGCGCGCCTTGCTCTTCCTCGGCCGGCGTCCCCGGCTCCAGTTCTCGTGCTCGCGCACACGCGCGAGCACGTTGTAATTATACCCT
Source organism: Gastrophryne carolinensis (assembly GCA_027917425.1). Taxonomy (NCBI): domain Eukaryota; kingdom Metazoa; phylum Chordata; class Amphibia; order Anura; family Microhylidae; genus Gastrophryne; species Gastrophryne carolinensis. The sequence continues at coordinate 287,723,698 of CM051236.1, forward strand.
CCGGCGCCGCTGCTCTCAGCGCGGCCGCCGGAGGAAAACTAATTAAAGTTACAGGTGTGGGTGGGGGAGTGCTCAGGTTGTCACTGGCCAATCTCACTCTGCATTACCAGGACGTCATGCCCTCACTACTTCCCTCCAATCAGCCCTCTCTGACTCCTGGGCGAGTCGCCCTGTTCCGTCCTATCGGTTATCAGATTCTAGTTTCACCAATCATCAGAATCGTTCCCCTAGCCCAATCATACCTGGTTCCTTTATAACCGCCTTTCTGCCAGTTGCTGATTGCCTGTTATAGCGCCTAGACCCTTGTAGTTGGTTATCCTTGATATTGATCTCCATTCCAGTTGCCGACCCTTGCCTGTTTGACCATCCTCGATCTCCACTCCTGTTGCCGACCCTTGCCTGTTTGACCATCCTCGATCTCCATTCCAGTTGCCGACCCTTGCCTGTTTGACCATCCTCGATCTCCACTCCTGTTGCCGACCCTTGCCTGTTTGACCATCCTCGATCTCCATTCCAGCTGCCGACCTTTGCCTGTTTGACCATCCTCGATCTCCATTCCAGTTGCCGACCCTTGCCTGTTTGACCATCCTCGATCTCCACTCCTGTTGCCGACCCTTGCCTGTTTGACCATCCTCGATCTCCACTCCTGTTACCAACCTCCAGCCTGTCCTTGGACTTCCACCTTCCGCTCAAATACGGGCTACCCGATTCCACTTCCAGCCGCGGGCTCTCCAGTCCTCTGTACCGTAAGGTTTCATCCTTTGAGCCATAAAGTCCTGGGGGCAACCGATCCCGGGCAGGCGTGTTCTGCGTCTCGGCAAGCGGGGGCTCCTATAGGTGAAGCTGGCTGCGGAGATTGGGGGTTGAGGTCCTTACCAAGAGAGCTGGAGTTGTCCAAGTGGTTAATTGCGGTACCCGGAGCGTGACACATACACATACAACATATATACATGTCCATATAATAAGGTTATTTCTGTAATTGACTTTGCTTTCAGACCTCAGGGAAGCAGTTCATATGCAGATGTAAAGAAGGTCTGGGTATGTTTGAGTACGCTCTCAGTAATTACTTGACGTGCATTTTAAACTATTTAACTGTAAACGGCCTCTTTGTGTAACAGGAAGTCTAAGGGGCAGTTAGGTGGAGGGGAAATTAAAGTTTGACCAGAGAATTATATTAAAGCAGGCAACGTGGGGGAAGGGTCTTCTTCTCTCTGCTTCCCCTCTGACAATGCAGGAGACATGAAGGGCTGCCACATAGGCAGTATGGTGGGGGGCTGGGCAAAGGACAAAGGGCCCTGGCTGAATTAACTTGAGAGAGATTGCTGCCTTTTTTGTATGGAAATTGCAACTTTACATCATATTTACATTGTTCATATTATTACTTTTTCTGTAATGTACCGGCTCTATTTTAATCAAATCCACTCATCGATTGTTGGTTACGGCCCAATACTTGTTCCTGGATTTATCATAGCTGAGATTATATCTGGATGGCCCAATAGTACTTGTTAAAGTTAACACAAGGAACCAACATCTTACATCTTCCCATTGTCGGTCACCATGGTTCCCATTAGCAGTTTTCATAGATAAGCCATGATTTGATTCCTTGATTAATGATTTTTAGCAGTTCCCCCCATGTGTGACTCGCCAAGGCAAACCATGTGAAGAACAGCAACAACTGTCGTGTCCGGCACACATGGTAGGCTGGAGGGGCACTGAGACTTGTCCGTGCAGTGGAGGCTGCGGAGGCGGCAGAGGATGAGGATATGGAGTCGCGCACTGGCAAAGCTAAATAGATATGCACAGCCCAATATGTATAAAAAGAGGGTGCAGGCTCGTGGGGTGTGCAGACCTGAGCAAATTTCTTAGTATTGGGATTCTAGATATAGCTCAAAAACAGTCCCCCTAGAATGAGCCGCACACACTTATAAAATGAGATCTTTTATTAGAAATAATTAATTGCAGCATGTAATATACAAAGACACTCTTAAAAACAAACACAAACAGAAATGGCTAGAGGGGGGAGCCCAGACAATAACTCTATGTGGGGTAAATTATAACAATTTGATCACTAGTATTATGCTACAGGTTCATGGAAAAAAAAATTAAAAAAGAAAAATTGATACATTTATGTTATTAGTTAATATATATATGAATGTGTGAAATTTGTATTTAATTATTATTATTATTATTATTATTATTATTATAAATGTGTGCAAATAGGATAAATGTTATCAATAAATATGTAATTGACAATTAGCAGCGGTGTCAGAGAAAAAAGTGCCTAAGTACAAAAAACATGTGCAACATGTGCAATACCACAAGTAGAAAAAATGTGCAAGCAGCAATAATATAAAGTGCTGAATAGTGAGGCTTATTTAATCCATGAATTAAAATAGACAAGTGCACTGTCACAGGAACAACGGCCGAGGAGCGTGGAGACCACAGCGGCGGGACCTGTCGAAGTTACTGTAGTTGTGCAGGAACCACAATCACCCAGTGGGCCTTAAAGGATATGTATTGTCCCTGACCGTAGTTACAGCTCCAGACGTAGGTGCTGCCGTGCACTTTGGTACACACAGACAGGCTCAAGGACTGGCCCACCTTCTGTTCAACAAAATTGTATAGGGCTGGTACTGCCTTCTTCGCAAAGAAATGAGAATCTCCACCTGGGCTCGGCACAAGCCATCAGTTCTCTGAAAGGTGCAGAGTTCACCACCTGAAAAGGGAGGGACTGCAGCACCAGCAACTTATACAGGAAAACATTTAGCTTCTGCACGTTGGATGAGTTGGCGCATACTGTTGTCTCTTGGCTATGGCTTGGCCAGTGGATTGCTGGCGGAATGTCTGCACGACACGTAACGCGTAGGTGGCGGCTGCGACGGGGGACCCCTGGTGACATGGTTAAGTAGTACCGTCTTTACTGTTTACATTTTTTGTTATTGTTTGTTACTTTATTGCTGAATGCCCCAACTGTTGTTAATCTTCCCAGTTCCTTCACATGTGTGGTTTTGTTGTCATACATTGGCACTTATTGTTTTACCTTAAGGCTATTAATAGAGCCTAGTTTTTATTGCTATTTTGCACACACTATTTGTTTTTTGCACATATACTTAGCACTTTAGCGTCTTTATCACATGCAGACTGTTTTGCACTCACATTTTTTCATACAAATATCTATTTAACACACGTAATTTCGTCATCCTCAGCATTTTGGGTACATTCAGAGCGTGATTTACACAATTTATTGTGTACATATATATAGTGATAACATTGATATTTACATGCAATAGTCACCGTGTTTGGGATACCCCTGTTTGTGTTTTGTGTTTTTTAAATTGTGTGTATGTCTTATAAGGTGTCTTTTTGATGTACTTGGTATTTATTAAAATTATATTTTTCATATTTTTTACATTCAGTGTGCGGCCTTGTGTGGGGGTTGGAGGGAGTAGTCTAGGTTCCCTCATCTTGTTGTTGTGGATTGCTGGCGGAATGACTGACTCGGATTAAGAGGAGGAGGAGCATCTGGAACAACAGAGGATGGGTATGACACACAGGAGGTGGTGGAGCCTTGGCTGGCTGGAACAGGGAGCGGCGTGCCATTGGGTAATGCAGCAGGCTGGACCACCACTTTGGAGCCAACTCTCCCAGGCCGCTTTATGGCGATGCTGCAAATGTTAGAGCAGAGCTGTGGGGCTAACATTGGGACCCTGGCCACGCTTCGCCTTCTGCCTACACATCTTTCATATAGCCATGTTAACCTCCTGCGGATGCTTGATGAAACTGCCACATCGCCCAGAAGCTGATTTTCCCACCAACAATCTGCACTAATTCACTGCCGCCGCCGACTCCAGGAACCCCTCTTCCACTACCTCCCAGGAAGGTAGCCTGCCGCGCAGCAAGTGGTCTACCCCGAGCACATTTGCCTCCAGACTTTCCCCTTCTGACATCACTGATGTCCTCCTCTGGTTCCTCAACAGTGTCTGATTCAGAAGCCAAAACGCTTGCAACACCACCTGCCACGCCACTCTTCTCATCACTACTTGCCCACCTAGTGGAAGAAGCGGCGAGTGTCTCCTCCACTTCTTGGCTGGGCAGTAGCTGCTGATTTTTCTCTATCAGATCGTCCTCACTGAATAGTGGAGCTTAAGCCAAAGCATAAGATATAACCGACAGTTGACTGGGGGGTGTCTGATGTCACTTGTGATGAAGTGGATGATCGTGTTAACCAATCAATGACGGCAGATGGGGTGCTGGTCGAGACACGACCGCTAGCTGATAATGGGAGATGAGGCCTCTCACTGAGACTCCTGCTGCCACTCACCCCTAGTCTGCTGCGACCTCTGCTTGATGATTTTAGGCCTCTGCAACTCCTCTGTGCCCATCCTGCCACTTCTCTGCCTGACATACGTATATGAGGGGAGGACAAAACGCTACACTATGCTTAAAACAGGATTTGTCGATAACAGCAGCAGGTGTGTAACTATCTCTGGCCTTTCACTAAGTAGTAACTAGGCCCTGAAGAATTTAACAGGAACAAAGTGGTAAAACTTTTATATGTGCGTATGTGATGCACTGATGATGACAGTTCAATGTGCCCCAGTACGCTTGAAAAATGTTTTTTTTGAGAGACTGACCTGCGTGAAAATGAATCGGGCATGGATCAGCCAAGATTTCCACCCACCAATGCCTGATGCATCAGAGTAGATTGATCATGGTGCCAGACCAACACTTCAAAAATATGGATAGTGCAAAATAGATTTAAGGCGCTGCTCTCAAGTTACAGTCATTCCTCCGCATCAGACCACAAATAATTATTGAGGAAATGCTTTACGTTGAGGGACATGATTAACTTTTATAAATATATAAATGGCCAATACAAAAAATATGGGGAAAATGTATTTAAACTAAAATCCTCTTTAAAGATACATTATTTACCATAAGAAATATAAATCTGTGGAATACAGAAGCTTGTCACAGTATCAACAGCTGACAGCTTAAAAAAGGATTAGATGCCTTTCTAGCAGAAAGTAACATTGACAGTTACTATAAGCTGTTATCAGTTAAAAAAAATAAAATAAAAAAATAACTTTCCCTAACCCGTCTCTTGGTTAAACTTGATGGACATATGTCTTTTTTCAACTGTACTAACTATGTAACTATGCAATTAGGTATGTAAATATATACATAAATCTATACATATATACTGTAAATCAGTAAATAAATATTTACATGAATATATACACAAATAAATTAAAATATTGCATTTTTTACAGGTGTACTATGGGCCGTATCCTCCTATATGGAGGACAATGGAATAAGTTGTTCCACATTGTGGCCCTGCTCATCCTCCCCTGTGAGGTGCTGCAGTGCCCCTGCTGCATTGTCGACTTGCTCCTCCTCGTGCCACCACTGACCCGTAAATTCAGCTGGGAACTCTGGCAGTAGTGCATCCACCAGCGTGCATTTGTACTCATTTTTTTAATCCCACTCCAGTTTTGGAATAAAGGAAGTTATGCTGTCCTTATAGTGGGGATCAAGTAGGGTGGCCACCCAGTAATCAGCATTTGCGACTATGCGGGCAACTCTGTGGTTGTTGTACAGGAACTGGAGCATGTAGTGGCTCATGTGATTCAGGCTTCCCTGAGTCAAGGAGAGGTTGTCCTCAGTCTCAGATGTTTTCCGTTCCTCCTCCTGCTCCTTCCTCCAGCTTTGCTCTAGTGATGCTCTGTGGGCTACACTGGGTGCCACCCTGCTGTGAGAGAAAGTAGTCCTTCTCCTACTCCTCCCCTTCTGAAACTCCAAAACTGTCCTCTGGCTGGACATTGGCATACCTGCCTCTGTTTGCCCACCCTGCAAACCACACATGAACTGCCCTGATAGTGGAGAAAATGAGCCTCCCTCCTCCTCCTCTTGTGCTTCCTCCTCCTCCTTAGTCATGGGCTGAAGCATTTATTCCAGCAGCTGGAGGATGGGGATTATAGCGTCAGTGATGGCATCACCAGCACTGATGTCCCCGATGGAGACCCATTGACTGGTGGTGAAGTGCTTTTGGTTTGCACTTCGACTAACCTGACATTTTGGAGTTGGAACTCCACTATCACCTGCTGCTGCTCACACACCCGTTCCATCATGTACAATGTCCATCTGGTGGGCTAGTCAGGCGGTGGGTGGGAAGGCCAAAATTCCTCTGCAATGCAGACAGGTGAGCAGCAGCAGGGTGGGAGCAGCGAAGGTGCAAGCACACACTACACACTCTACACACAGTTAAGCAAATGCACCAGGCAAGGGATGTGCATCAACTTGCTTCTGCCCAAGCTTGCCAAGCTTCAGGTCCGATGGCAGCAGCCACTCATCTGTCTGGTCCTGGATGCCGGCCCACAGCTCCTGGGCAGTGTGGGGTCTCTCACCCAGACAGATGAGTTTTAGCACTGCGTGCTACCGTTTCCCCATGGCAGTGCCCAAACTGGTGGTGCAGGGACTGCACTGACTGCCTGAGGAAGCAGAGGTAGAAGCAGAGTAGGAGGAGGAGGCTACAGGAAGCATCAACTGATATCCCGCCACAGTGCTTTCTGCCTCAGCCGCCACAACATTGACCCAGTGGGCATTTAGACGGATGTAACATCCCTGCCCGTGCTTACTTGTCCATGTGTATGTGGTGAGGTGGACACTGTAACTAATGGCATTTTCCAGTGCACATTTTATTTTTTTCACAAGGATGGCCTGTTGAGAAAAGTAGTGTCAGCTGGAAACAGTAGATTGTGGGACAGCCACCGCCATGAGATCTTATAAACTGTCCATCTTCAACAGGCGGAATGGATGTATGGATGTAAAGGCCAGCAACTTGAAATGCTCGCATTCATGGGTGAGATAGGTCCAACTTGGGATGGAAAGAGGAACGCTTTTCTGGACTGATATGGACTGGCTTGGTGGTGGTACTGCTGGTGGTGCTGGGGTTCCCACAATCTCGCTTGGGGAACACAGGTGACCTTTTTGTTGGGGAGGTGGAGCTGGAGGCTGAGCCAGAGGGAGACTCGGGTGTTTGCAGTTTTTTCTGGCAGTTCTGCCAGTGCAGCTCATGTTTTGCTTGAAGATGCGTAGCCATGCATGATGTGCAGAGATAATTAGCAGTTGGCACAACTTGCAAATGAACTCTGTCTTGTCAACTGTGGACTGCTTGCAAAAATGTCACACTGGTGAGATCCTTTGAGACTTGAGCTTTGGCATGCTCAGTCCATGGGCTTGGTGGCCAGTAGTCGCAAAAGGCTGATTGCTGATGGTTTGCACCCTTCTCTATCTTCAGATGGCTGTCTGGGGATGTGTGACCACTACCTCTTCCCATGATGGTATGCTGAATACGTCCCCATTCTCCCACCGAAGCAGTGAGCTCTAAGTCTGAAACTGGGGCAGAGGCAGGCGGATGGCCTATGGTATCCCAGCCAGGCGTGTCATCATAGAACATTAGTGACTGGCTGGGATGGCCTTGCAGATTTTATAGGGTTGAGGTGGAGGGCTATGCAATTCCGGCTGCAGTAGAGTGGGTGAAAGAATATACAATGGAACTGGTAGTACTGCTTACCACATAATCTACAACTACCTCAATATGTTCTGGCCTCGCCACTTTGCCAGCAGTATTGGGGCCTACAAAAATGTGCTCCAAACCCTGGTGCCTGCTTCCACCAGAGGAATATTACCAGCAACAGCAGCAGAAGCACCACAACCACATCCCTGTCCCTTATTTGTTACTTTCTACTTTGTTAGACACTTGCAGTTACAGTGGCTCGAAATGGACAGATAAAAAAAAAGAATCACAGGAAAATGCTCCTAAAGTGCTCAGAAAGTTGTAGTATATCAGGGTACACTCATCCCACTGCTGAAAGCAAATTGCAGTATAACAGGGTACACCTCAGTGCTTAGAGCAAATTTTGGTATAACAAGCTACACTCACCCCAGTGCTTAGAGCAAGTTGTAGTACAACAGGGTACACCTCAGTGCTTTAGAACAAGTTGTGGTTTAACAATGTACACTCACCCTAGTGCTTAGAGCAAGTTGTGGTATAACAGGGTACACTCACCTCAGTTCTTATTGCAAGTTGTAGTATAACAGGGTACACCCCAGTGCTTAGACAAAGTTATAGTGCAGTAGTAGTGAGTCCAACCCTAAACTAGCCCTCACTTCAGCCGCTATCCCTCTCTATAGTTTTCCATGAAAAGGGCAGTTTTTTAACTAAATTGGCCTATCTGTCCCTCAACAGCAGCCAGCAACCTGTCCTTATCTACTGCAGAGAGCACAGTGGCTGTGTGCAGCCAGGGACTGTGTGCATGTCCTGTCTTTGCAATGGAGGGTGGGGAAGGAAGAACATGCACCAGTGTTGGGATAACAGGTTACACCCCAGTGCTTAGACCTAGTTGTGAGATCACATGGTACACACACGCCAGGGCTTAGAGTTGTGGTATAAGGACACACTCACCCCCAGTGTTTGCAGCTAGTTGCAGTATAATGGGACACACTCACCCCAGTGCTTAGAGTTAGTTGTGGTATAACGGGGCACACTCACCCCAGTGACATGCCAGTGGTATTAATGCAGCAGTAGTGAGTCCACTGCTCTAGCCCTCATTCCAGCCGCTATCCCTGACTATAGTTCTCCTTGGAAAAGGGCAGTTTTTCAACCAAACATCCCTGTCTGTCTATCAGCAGCAGCACCTCTCCCTATTTAACTTGTAGAGCGCACAGGTGTGTCCTTTATACAGCTGGGTCACGTTTCCTGCCGGGCCAATGGAGGGAATGGAAGAAAGCCTTTTGTCTGAGTCCAGCCAAAACGGCAGACACACACACTGATTTCAACCCGCAAAGTTCGGTAAGGATCCAAACTTTGCAAATTTCCTTTCTCTCCACGAGTGTCCACATCTTTCTGGCAAAACAGTCGCAGAGTGTACACAGGTGGATTTAAAGGCTCCTAATTAGTAGTAACAACCCCCCTGCCCAAATTAGGACAATGCAGTACTGCCAGTTAACAGTGCCAAATGTCTTAAACTGTAAAACTAAACCATACAAAAATAAACACTTGGTACCCACTTGTCAAAGCTCTTTAACCCTTTTAGTGTCAGACCACGTTTCACTATTTTGCGCTACGCATGTTTAACCTTGATTTCCAGGGATTTCCCAGGAAAAGTATATATTGTTTTTTTTTTTTTTTTTTAAGAATCTTCTGGGCTTCAACATGCAATGTCTTGTATGGCCTTTTTTTAGTGCTTTCTCAATAATTTTGGGTGAAATATGTGCAAAAAAAATAATAAAAAAATCTATTTTTTGCAATTTGTAGTGTTTTTTTGTAATAAAAAATTTAGGTTTGTCAATAAAATCTTATTGCGTGTGAGACCCCAATTTCTCCCGGTTATAGCGGTAACACATATGTATTGGTAGACACCCTTTCCTGCCCAGGAGACTCCCCCAAACTGAAACAGAGCATTAGGAGATTTTCAGATAAAATACAACTGTGATATGTGCTATTCGCACCTTATTCCAGAAAAACAACCCTTTACATTTGAAATACCCCCTACAAGCTATATATTCTCTGGAAGTACATGCCTCAAGTTTCTAGGTGTACCAGGTTTGTTTATGTGGGCATAGTTTTCTGGAAGTAATCCCTCAATCAATTATTTGGTTGCACAGATTTTCCCTAAGAAAGAATAAAAAGGAAGAATCAAAGCCACATTTTCCTAAAAAAAACTATATGCAAACAAGAAAAAACAAGTAAAATCTGAAAAAACAACATCCCTCGAACAAAACAATACCCAGCATGCATAGCTACTGTCAAGGGAAGAGTTCCCAAACACCACAAAGTAAAGCATGCGCATAACGGTAATTTTACGTAAAAATTTCAGCTCTGCAGACCTTGCGCACCTTGCAATTTTTTTTTTTTTTATATTCTTTATTTAAGCATTTTTATAAGTACAATGCAACAAACAAATACAATACAAGACACGGCGGAAAAATAGGGGGGAGGGGACAGGGGAAGCCAGGCCACATGCCAGCATCATGCAGATATAACACAGATCAGCAATTCTTACGCTAAACAGACGTTACTTTATGGCTACCTCCAAGGGGCGGTAGGTATTCTCTCGGTGTAAGGGGGGGGGGGGAGGGACCGGAGGGAGTAGGCAGGCCAAGGGCTATGCAGCAATTCCCTGGCTGCGTGCAATGCCCCCGAGGCACAAGTGCGATCTCCTCTTGCGGGACCCTGACCCCACTCCATCCAGGCAGCGCGGACACAGCCCGGGGTCCGGTCAGCCATACAGCGCTCCAAAGCCCTCTGACTCTTGGAACATCAACCAGGGCAACCATGTGGTCCTGAACTGCTCTTCTCTGTCATGGAGCGATAGTGTAAGGTCTTCCATCTCACAGACATTAAGTACTTCTCCTATCCAGTCCCTCACAGATGGAGCACTACCCCGCTTTCAGTACCTGGGGATCACTTGTTTGGCTGCGTTAAGTAAATGGGCCCGCAAGGATCTCTTGTATTTCCCAACCGGTCGTTTTGTCAAGTGGAGTAGGACCTGGGCCGGGTCTTCCTGGATATCTACCCCAGTAACCTGCGTGACAATGGGCAGGATCTCTCCCCAGAATTCTCTGATCTTAGGGCAAGTCCAGAATATGTGGAACATCGTGCCTCGCTCAATACCACATCTCCAGCACTTTGGGTCCACTGCTGGGTACATCCTACTAAGCTTGTCAGGGGTGTAATGCCAGCGTGTGAGGATTTTATAATTGGTCTCCTGCACCTTCGAGGCCACAGAGGACTTATGCGCTAACGTTGAAATTTTTTCCCTCTCTTTCTCTCTTAAGGGTCTGCCCAGGTCCCTTTGCCACTCCCCCCAAAAGGCCGGGGAGGCTGTCTGCACATTCATTAACAGGGAGTACAGTCTGGAGATTAAGTGCGGGCACGGTTGCCCCTCTATGCAAATCTTCTCAAATTCCGTAGGGCCTCTACTCAAATCTCTTCTAAACCCTAATTGTGAGAGGAAGGACTGGAAGCGCAGGAGAGTCCAAGGGTCCAGCTTGTCATTCTCCCACCTAGTTCTCAGTTCCGCCAGAGTGACCCAGCCCTCTCTGCTTATCAGGTCTCCGCTTCTCAACTGAGGCAGGTTCCCCCACTCTCGCAGGTCTGCCCCGGATGGGCCCGAGTGCAGCAGGGGATTACCAACTACCAGCACCACCGGAGAGGGCCAGGGGGAGAACTCCGGGCGCTCTCTGTAATCTCTGAAAACCCCCAGGGTCGCCCCAATGGTCGGATGAGCCCTAGTCTCCGGAGTGGAGGGTGACCTGCCCCACACCAAGGTCTCCAGTCGAGCAGGGGTCATAGCTATCTCCATCTGAACCCATCTTTTAGTTGCTCGGCAATTCTGCCACTCACATACTCTTTGCAGATGTGCGGCTGCCCAATACAGCCTCACATTGTAGCGCCATGCCTCCTGCCCGCCTGGGTCTGCAAAGTAACTGAAACTTCAATCTTGCCCTTTTCTTACCCCAGACAAATCCTAATAATGTGCTATTTATTTCCCGGAAGAAGCGTAACGGGATGCAGGTCGGGAGAGCCTGGAACAGGAACAACAGCTTCGGGAGAATAGACATTTTAATAATGTTAACCCTGCCCATCCAGGAGAACGCAGGGCGGTCCCAGGTCTCTAAATCTGTCTTGATTCTCTGCGCCAAAGGCCAAAAGTTCAGGGCTAGGACGTTTGACAATTGGCTAGGCAGGTGTGTGCCGAGGTATGGAACAGAGGACCCCGCCCACTTAAATGGAAATGCCTGTTGAATGCTTCTTACTGACTCACCAGGAAGCGAGACATTCAGGGCCACTGATTTATCTAAATTTATTTTGAGGTAGGACAGCCTCCCATACATCTCAAATTCCCTCATCAGGACAGGGACCGACACCGCGGGGTTTGTGATAAAAAAGAGCATGTCGTCTGCGTAAGCAGCGACCTTGTGTGTGCCATCTACTAAGTCTACCCCACGAATGTCACTGTTGCCTCTAACCCTGCAAAGGAACGGCTCTAGCGACAGGGCAAAGAGCAAGGGGGACAGCGGATCCCATTCCGCATGAGTACTGGCTCAGAATGTAAGCCATTTATTTTGATCTTGGCTGACGGGGTGGTATACAGGGCCTCAATCAGCAGCCTCATCCTCTCTCCTAGGCCTATATGCCGAAGGGTTTCCCGGAGGAAAGGCCAGCCCACCCTATCAAAGGCCTTCTCAGCATCCGTAGATAGGAGCATGGCAGGGGTAGCGGAGGCCCTGGCTCCGTGTATCACATTGACGGCTCGTACCACGTTGTCCCTGGCTTCCCTGCCCAACACGAACCCCGTTTGATCCAGATGCACCAACTGTGCCACTACTGGGGCCAGTCTAATGGCTAGGATTTTTGCGTATAGTTTGAGGTCCGTGTTGAGCAGGGAAATGGGGCGGTAACTCTTGCAGGACAATGGATCTTTACCCGATTTAAGTATTACAGAGATATGGGCCTCCAATTCCCTCCCCGAGAGCAAGCCGGGGGTCTCCCGGTCCGTTATCATGTTCCAGGCTCCCACCAAGAGGGGACCCAATAGATTAATAAAGGATTTGTAATATTTAACGGTGTACCCATCCGGCCCTGGAGCCTTTCCCGTCGGCGAAAGTTTAATTGCCTCAGTCAGCTCCTCCATGCTAATTGGGTCCTCCAGCGTCTCAGCCACCTCCCGGGGGATCACCGGCATCCCCAAGCTCTCTATATATGCCCTGACCCTCCCCGGGAGCGTCCTCGAGCCAGGTCATATAGCCCGGCGCAATATGCCTGGAATGTTTCTGCTATTTTTTTTGAAGTGTGCTGCTTCTGTTGAGAGCCGTCTATGATTTTGGATATATAATTTTGGGTGTATTGCTGCTTAAGGGCTCTCGCTAGAAGCGTGCCACTTTTGTTCCCATGCTCGTAGTATCTGCACCTGCATTTCTTGATCACAAACTTAGCCTTCTGTCTAAGCAATGCATTGAAGTCCTCCCGAGCCTGAATTAGTTCCCCGAGCACTTTCGCCGCCTCTGTCTGTTTGTGAGTCAGCTCCAGGCGCTTAACTCATTCCGTGAGCTGCTCTAGCTGTCTCATTCTTTCCCTCTTTAACCTAGATGCATGGCTGATCAGAACCCCTCTAATAACTCTTTTGTGTGCCTCCCACAACAGCAATGGCGACACCTTCCCATTATCATTATTGCTAAAATAGGCTTCTATGCCCTCTCTGACTGCTTGAACTACTACCTTGTCCTGCAGTAGGGACTCATTAAGTCGCCATGTCAATGGGGGTGGGGGTCTGTCAGTGAGGTTCAGGTCGAGGGAGACAGGGGCATGATCTGAGAATGAGGTTGGAAGGATCCCACTATCTGTCATCAGGCCTAGCAAGCTGTGCGAGACCCAGAAGTAGTCTATCCTGGTGTATGTCCCGTGCACCTTCGAGTAGAAGGAATAGTCCCTTTCCGCAGGGTTCTGCACCCTCCACGCGTCCACCAGCTGCATACTATGGAGCTTTCTCTTCAGTGTTCTCAACGCCAGGTGGGAAACCGCCGATCTGCCCGATGAAGAATCTAATAGTGGTTCCATGGCCAGGTTAAAATCGCCCGCCAGGACTATTTCTCCCTCAGCAAATTCCTCAATCTTATTTAGCGTGTGTCTAAGGAACTGAACTTGACCCTGATTGGGGGCATACAAGGACACCAGGGTGTAGGTTTTTTGACCAAGGAGACATTTCACCACCAGGAGCCGCCCAGGCTCATCACCCCAGGATTCCCGCAGAGTGAACGGGACCCCACTCGCTATCATGATCGCTACTCCCTTTCTTTTGGCATCTGCTGCACAGCTGGTGAACACGTGTGGGTACAGCCGGCTACATAGCCGAGGGGCCCCTGACCTCTTAAAATGTCTCCTGGATAAATGCAATTTTTGCTTTAAGCCTCCGGAGCTCCTGCTCTAGAATCGTCCTCTTCTCCGGGGAGTTGAGGCCCTTCACATTCATAGAAATCAACTTAATCGCGGACTTAACTAAACAACAGCTGCAATGCTACTGGTCAACGATGCCGCGCGGAGATCACGACACGTCGCCTCTCCCGGGGTTACTACAGAGGTGGCTGGGGTGACAGGCAGGGACTGGGGGGGGAAGGGGGAGGACCAAGGGATGGGAAGGGGGGACATTTGAGTTAACGGGAATACAAAAAGGGTGGGTTAAACAGGTAGGACTAAAGGAAAACCGACAACAAGACTACCGAAGCAGTCAGCCGGAGGACAGCCCACAGGGGACCTCCGGAACTGGTGCTACTTTAACTCTCCTCCACTCCTCCTCCTCTAAACGGAGCACGCGAACGCTGGTTCCGGCAAGCGCTGCGTATCCGTCTGTGAAGGTCAAATGTCCTGCACAGAGGGGGGCACCAAGTGTTCGTGGGGGGGTGGAGGATCAGAACACGGAGCAGCAATGAGGATGTCTACTAGTATCTAATGTTGCAACCCAAGGCGTGCTTAATAAGGGGGTGCGGTGGAAGCGCAACATGGTGCAGCCCAACCCGCGCATGGATCAAGTGAACCACATTAACTCTGAGGGGGCCGGCAACGGGGGCCGCAGGCCCGCCGCCACCCGCCCCAACCGGATCAACCAACTTTTACATTTGTAACTTACGAGAATCGGCGAATCAGGAGGGCCCACCCGCTCAGCCACCAGCACTCCCCCCCCAAGCCAGGGGCAAGGAGACAGGGGCGGATGTCTGGCAGCTGGAGACACAATGTATCCCCAGAATGCAAGTCAGCAAGGGCGACTAAGCGGGGTGTGCCCCCCAAGACCCCCGAGCTCAACCTTAACTTATAACAGAAAAGAGAAATAAAGAGACAGAACTCCAGAGCGCCCGCCCCCCGGTCCCGCAACAGCGGCCCGGAAAGCCAGCATCCAAGGAATCCATGCCTCAACACAGAGACCATCCAAGGCCCAAGGGGCGCCGTACCGGCCCCCCCACCACCAACACCAGACGAGCGGGGGCGCACCGGGAACTCCAGCTTGAAGAGGGCGGCAGGGAGAGCCAGCACGGCGCGACCGACGCCTCACATGACTACTGACGGCGTCCTCTCACTCCTCCCCCGGCACCACGGAGAGCACCACCAAAGCGCTGTGGGAGCTGTCTGTTGAATACTGCCAGATCGGGCGCCGTCCAATCCGGGATGTCCACCGCGGCGGCCCCCAGAAAGCGGAACAAGTCCGGGAGCTGGCTCGGGGATCTGAGGACAAAAAGCTCTCCATTTCTTCGGACTAACAGCTGGAAGGGGTGGCCCCAACGATACGAGGCGCCCTGCCTCTGGACAGTCTCAAGCAGCGGCTTCAGGAGTCTCCGCATATGCAACGTTCTTCGCGAAAGGTCCTGATGGATGATGATCTGCGCTCCTCTAAACTGTATCGAGCCCTTCTCCCACGCCTTATGGAGCACATCCTACTTAATTTTGAAGAAGTGGACTCTACAGACTATGTCTCTCGGTCTTCCTGCATCGGTGCGGCGGGGGCCAAGAGCTCGATGTACGCGGTCCAGCTCTATGTAGTTTGAATCCGGCAGGCCCAGAAGCTCATTAAAGATGGAGACGACTACTGCTTGGAGGTCTCTTGGTTCCACCGACTCCGGGACACCTCGGAGGCGAAGATTATTTCTGCGGCTGCGGTTCTCCACATCATCTTGGGCCAAGAACAGGTTGGACAAAAGGCGATTGTGTCCTTCCCGTTGCCGCTCAAGCACCGCCACTCGCGTTTCTAGTGATCTGTGGGAGACTTCCGCGACATCTATTCTCTGCGTGACCTCCGTTACCGCTCCCTGTAAGATCGCCAGCTCTCTCTTTATAGTGCCCTCCATTCTCGAGACGTATCCATCAAAGTCACCACGCGTTGGCAGGCCCCGTAGGGCCTCATTGATATTGATTCTCACCGCTTCAGCTATAGAGTGGGACAGAAGATCAATTGGCATAGTAGGGACGGCTCCCAAACCAGCAGCAGGTCTTCCGGCGTCCCGTGCGGGATGCCCAATCTCCTGAAGTGGCTCAGAGCTCCTCCGAGGGGCTCCACTCGGGCAATGGCAAGGTCGCAGCGCCCCCGACCGGCCGGTCAGATACCTCGCCGAAAGTCAGAGATCCCTCCAACTAGCAGACAGGGGGGGATAATTCCCGGCCACCCCAGACTGGCTCAGGACTCACCGGGGGCGGTGGGGTGCAGATCATGCCGCCGGGGGAAGGAGAGCGCTGCAATGCTCCATCTGGGGACCCGGCTGGGGGGCTCTGCTGCAGGGGGATAACTCCACATGCTGGGGAGCGACATGGGGAATCCGGGCACGGGATGCCTCCTGGGCGCTGCCAACCCCCCTGTATAGCATCTCTTGCTGGGCTGGGCCCCTGTACACTCCCTTGGTGGCTCTCCTGCTGCGCACCCTGCCCCCCCCCTCACCACCTGGGCTCTCACCTGTCGCTGACAATGTGCGGGGGGTGCCCCCTCCTCTGGGCACATAACGGAGGGCCTTGCTTGGGGGGTTGAGGGTCAAGGCCAGACTTCAGCCCAGCAGGTGTTCCACCGGTCCCGCCCGCCGCCCAGTGCACCTCCGCCACGACGGTGCGGAGGTGCCGATCTGTATGCTGAGGCTCCCCTGCCTCCTCACCTCCGTCCAGCCGCCGGATCTCCTCTTCAGCCCCCGCCGACACTCCGGGGCTCAGCAGCAGGGACGAGCCACGGCGGGAGCCAGCGCCTCCTCCTCCGCCCCCCCCGCCGGGACCGCGGGCGCCGCCATCTTGCAAGGAGCCGCCGCCTCATCTCCTCCTTCTCGTACTGTGAAGTATGCAGGGATGGGGCGCTCCTGACCCCTCCGACGTTGTCTGCCAACTTTCCCCTTCCTGGGCATCGGGTAAGTGGATCGCTAAACTGCGCCTGGGTGCTGTGATGAAGAATATGGCGTGCGGAGCTCCCTCATACAGTCTCCTCACGCCGCCATAGCAAGCCACGCCCCCCGGAATGTGTCCCTTGCAATTTTTTAACCAAAACGACCCGTTACATTTGCAATATCCCCCATAAACCATATATTCCCTGAAAATACACATATTTAGCTTGTTGTAGTGGGCTCATCTTTCTGGAAGTAATCCCTCAAAGAATTCTAAGGTTGCACAGGGTTTCCCTAAAAAAATTTATAAAAAAGCCGAATAAAAAAACATTTCGAGTAGAACAATACCCAACATGCACAGGTACTATTAACCCTTTTAATTGCCAGCCTACTAAAAGTTTTGTCACCCTCTTTTGACAGGTCATTTTTTCCCATTTGTTTTGTTATGTTTAATCGTGATTTTTGCCAGAATTTCCAAAAAAATTATATATATATTTTTTGCAGCAGAGTTTAGGCTTTAACATGAAATATCTTGTTTGTAATTTTTCTGTTTTTTTAAATATTTTTGCATAAAAAAACAAAAACATAAATAAAAAAAAATAATTTTGGGACAATTTTCTCCTTTATTTTAAATAAAACATTTGTTTTATTAATGAAAACCATATTGCACGTGAAAGCCCTATTTCTCTCGATTACAACGGTACCACATATGTATCTGTAGCCCCGCATTCTTGCCCAGGAGACCCCCCCAAACTGAAAAGAGCACTTTATAACAATTACAAATAAAATACAACTACTATCCACACTATAAACATAAGGGGTTAATTAAAAAAAAATGACATTTTTGGGGAATTTATAGGGTTAAAAACCCTTAAAAATCCCCCAAAAATGACATGGGGCCCCCCTTACCCATCATAACCAGCCCGGGACCAGCTATGGGGGCTTGTAGGAACAGGGCGCAGGGGCCAGCTTTGGTGGACCCCCGCCCTGCTGGCTACAAGCTCCGTGGGCCAGGCCCTTCTGCCCCCCATGGGCTTTGGGGAGGCAGGTAATTGGGGTTCCGGGGGTTAATGGCAAGTCACCCACTAGCCGTAGGTGATTTGCCAGCCCCCAGCCTTGTGAAATGGTATAGGGATCTCATGGACCCCTTACCAGTTCACAAGGGGTTAACAGTAAGAATAAACACACAGACACATAAGAAAAAAAATGACATTTATTATTTTTTTTTCTTTACTGTCCGCCGATCCTTAGCTGTCCCCCGGCGATCCCCGATGACAGCTGCCGGGTGCTCAGTGGAGGAAGGCTGGGGGGCGAGGGATCACAGCCCTCTCCCCCACTCCAACCTCTCTCATCTGAGCACCCGGAGCTACTGATCGTCTCGGGTGAGAAAAGCTGGCTGCCAGGTGACATCATAGTGATGTCACTAGGCCCCGCCCCTTACCCGGGCTAGCAGCTGTGACCCAGGAAGTGAGGGAGAGGGCAATTTCTCACCCTCTCCTCACCACAGAAGAGCCCAGGGGGCAATCAGAGGCCCCCCAGGTGAGGAGGAGACCCCGTGGGAGGGATCACGGCCGCAGGTGAGTTAATATTTTTATTTTTTAGTTAATTGTGTCATTTTGGGCACTATTTTGGGTGCTCTCCTGAAGAGAGAAGAACCCCGGGGGGGAGGGAATCGGATGACCCCCAGGTGAAGAGAAGACCCGGCCCAATACAACGAGGGGTCAGGTGAGTTTTTAGCTTTTGTACTTTTTTTATGTGGAGGTTTAAAGTTAGCTACATTTGTTCAGGGCACTTGTGTGACACTTCTCTTTAATACCAATTGTTCATGACACTTGTGTGTCATTACTCTTTGAAACTGATTGTTCAGGGCACTTGTCTGTCAATACTCTTTAATACCAATTGTTCAAGCCACTTGGGGTCACTGCTCTTTAATACCAATTGCTCAGGGCACTTGTGTGTCATTGCTCTTTAATACCAATTGCTCAGGGCACTTGGGATCACGGCTCTTTAATACCAATTGTTTGGACACTTGGGGGTCACTACTCTTTAATACCAATTATTAGTACAGTATCCATTATTTCAGGGCACTTAAGGAGCATTTTTCTGGTATTTTTTTTCAATTGTCCATTTTGGGCTGCTGTAACTTCATGTGTCTAACGATGCAGAAACCAGCAAATAAGGGATAGGGATGGAGCTGTGCCGCTGCTGCTGGTGACGGAGCAGGTGTTGCAGTGGGAGGGTGTGTTTCATCTTTGCCTGCTACACCTTCCTCTGGTGCTAGCAGTTGCCAGGGTTTGGAGCACATTTTTGTAGGCTCCAATACTGCTGGCAGAGTGGTGTTGCCAGAACAAGTTGAAGCAATCATAGATTATATGTAACACAGTGCTACCAATTCTATGAGATTGTCTTCCACCCACTCCACTTCTACCAAGAGTGCTGAGCTCTCCATCTCACCCCCCTTAAAATAAGCAAGACCATCCCAGCCACAAGTCACTAAATTAATAATGCTCTATGATGACACTTTTAGCTGGGTTACTATAGGCCATCCACCTGCCACTGCCCCAGTTGCAGACCTAGGGTACCCAGATGCCCAAACACTAATGTTGGAGGATGAGGACATGACCAGAAGACCATCACAGGACACCTCGGTGATGATGAACCGCTAGTGGCGATGGCTGCAGCTTTCTGTAATGTTGAGCCTGAGAGAGAGGCAAGCAGGGAGGAATGAGTGGAAGAGGATGCCAGGGGTGATTACAAGGTCCTAGACCCAACGTGGACTGAAGGCAATCAGAGTTTGGAGAAAGAGGTGGTAGTCAGCCAGCAGAAGAGCAAGAAGGGTGCCAGTAGTTAATGGTCAGCCCATTGCTGCCACTGCCCACCACACCCAAGGACTGAGCATACCAGGGCAGGCTCAAATTATCTCACCAGCATGGCATTTCTTCAAGCAGAGGACAAGAGCAAGGACTTATCTGACTGGGCGAAAGACCCCACACCACCCAGGAGCTGTGAACTGGCATCTAGGAACAGATGAGTGGCTGCTGCTATTGCACCTGAAGCCTGGCATGGTGGTGTGCGACGATGGATGTGACTTTGTATCAGCCTTGGGCCGAGCCTTGTTGAGGCACATCCCTTGCTTGGCGAATGTGCTCCACTTGGTGGTGCAGAATGTCCTGGCCCATTATCCAGACATGCTGGAGCTGCTGCATAAAGTGCATATTGTGTGCACCCACTTTTGGCGTTCTCACCCTGCTGCTGCTTTCCTGACTGCACTGCAGAGAACTTTGAAATTCCCACCCACATCCGCATATGTGACATGAATGTAATGTTGTATATGCTGGAAAGGATCGTGAGCAGCAGCAGGCAATAGTGGAGTTTCAGCTCCAAAATGCCCGGGTGGGTAGAAGTGCAGACCAACAGCACTTCACCACCAATGAGTGGGCCTCCATGAGGGACATTTGTGTGGTGATGCAGTGCTTCCAGTACACCACCAATATGGTCAGATCTGATGACGCCATCATCAGTGTTACCATACCCATCCTTTGCATGCTGATAAAAAAACCCTTCAGGCCATGATAGAGTGTAATGGAAGCAGAGGGGGGGTGCAAAAGGCCCATTTTCCTAGGCATTAGGGGAATGCACACATGGCTCGCAGGGTTGGTTGCTGGGCCGACAGTGGCCAGGCATGTCACTGTCCAGCCAGTGGACAGTTTGGAGGATTCATAGCAGGGGTGGGACTTTCTTTCACAGCAGGGTGGCACCCAGCACAGCTCATGGGTGTCACACATGGAGTGTGGTTGGAGGGAGGGGCAGGAGGAGGAGACACCTGACACTGAGGACAACTTCTCTTTGACTCAGGGCAGCCTGGCTCACATGAGCCACTACTACATGCTCCAGTTCCTGTGCAAGGACAGCAGAGTTGCCACCCTACTGGATCCCCGCTATAACAGGGGAGGGTTAGCATGGTCACAATGTGGAAAAACTTATTCCATGGTACGCCACATCCACCACCATCGGACACAGCCTGTAGTACAAGTAGAAAGATATTTATTTAATATTTATTTATGTATTTATTTATGCACATGTTTATCTATATGATTATTTGTCGAGCTAAATATTTTTTTTATTTAAGTATATATTAATATAATTATTTATTGATGTTAATATTTATTCATGTATATATGTTGATGTTATTAAAACTGCACTTCCTTGGCTAGCTCTCTACCTCAGACAAAAATAAGTTTGGACATAGAGTGCTCTTTCTATCCGGTTGTTTGAATCCCGTGTGAAAAAAACCCATCATGCAATGCTAAGGTTCTTTAAACTAATACATGTTGGCAGTTTCATAGTATATGGTGTAAGCTAAAGGATTCCTGGGCCAGGCTGAAAATCCAGGAGAGCAAAGGTGGTAGTCATCTGCTTAAAACCACTATATACCTAACTGTACTAACTGTACTAAAATGGGACACTGACAAAATACTGTGAATGAAGGTTTGGTGCTGCTTGACTCAGGGTTTTTTTTTGCTCCTGCTCATGCTATTGGGCATTTCTTTTACCCAGTGGTTTCTAGAAATGCTGAAATGATCAATTTTTAAGTGATATTCAATAGGAAGATGTAACTTCAAGAAAAATAATGACACACGAACAATGTCTGCCTTTAACCAACTGTTCTAATACTCAGTACATTTTCTGGTATATTTCTGGTAACCAGTCTACCATCAGGAGCAGGGATTGGGCAACCTGTACCTCATCATTTGCTAACCTGTATCTGTGCTGGTGGGAGAGGATGTGGGGTGAGGATGACATGAAGAAGTGCCTATGTCACACATTCATGTGGCACAGGTTAATTGATTATATCCTTATGTTACAAAGAGGCCTTCTGGAATTTGTACAGGCAATCAACTAAAATCAATACAATTTAAAATGTACTCATGAATAATGCTTTGAAAGGGTGGCACTCCTGGATCTTGAAATTCTGAAAGATGAGTTAGGGGAGGTTACCACCAAGTTATGTAACAAGGGCACTGCAAAGTGTGCATCCTGAACAGTGGCGAACTGGGGACAAAAATTAGCCCTGGATTTTGCTAGCCCCTGGCCGGCCTCGGTCGTATTTGCTGAGACCCCGAACCATGATGCTGGAGCTATAGCATTGGGGCTGGGGTTCCTTGGCTTGTGGATACAGTAGGGCTGGGTACAGTGGACAGAGAGGGAGAGACTAAAGGGGCAGGGATTTAATGTGGGTGTTAAAAGCAGCAGCCCAACTGGCCCCAAAGCGGTGCAGCCGACCGGGCATCATCCCGGGTCTCCCTATGGCCAGTCCGCCTCTGATCCTGAACCATTCAAGATACGTATCCCATACTGTCAGCATGTATGAGCCAGAAGAACAGCTCCATATTATGGGATTATGAGGAAGACTCATTAGATTTATGGGGTTGAGGAAAAAGAGATACAACAAGAAGATTTTGAGAAAAGCAGTCATGAAATGCTCTTCGGTAAAAAAGGGGAGGGAACAACAATCATATTGTGCACTAAAATTGACCTATACAGATTAACATGTAGCAAGTAAAAAAACCTTTCAGAAATGTTGGCACATTCTCTATGGTGATAAACATATGAGACATTTCTTGCCGGAATACATTTACATTTAGAAGGTTCTGGAACTTGAGAGACCAGCTGGTACATAGTCCTTACAGCAACAGAGCTAAAAAAGTGTCGTAGAGTGAAGGGGACATTTAACTGTTATAATTGCAGTATTGTGCACATATATTAACTCTGGACCAAGAATCCATTTACCAGGGGACAGACTCTTAGAATATGGAAAATGTAATTTATTTCTTGAAATGCCCATGCAGGCAATTTACATGAGCAAAACAAATTGCTAATTTAAATTACACCAAGAGCCTTGCACAGTTGGAACAGACCCCCCCCCCCAAAAAAAAAAACTTGCCCCATCTGCATGAATCATTGTCAGGACTTACATTTGCTCCTGTATCCAATCAAAGCTGAAAGCCTCCACACTGATTTTTCTCCTGGAAGTGGCCATTTTGGAGCTTTCTTTCCCACATTTCTGGCTGCTGCCTGTATTAAACTTAAACATAATAACCCATGATGCACAGTGGTAGAAAACCCAGCAGCACTTACTCTTTGCAAGTGGCCTGCATCTCCATGGGATGCCATTTCTTGTAAAATTGGCCAAAGCAGATGCCATTCCTGAGGATATTATATAGGTTAGTATTGAATGAAAAAGGGAGTCATTTGCAGGGGTTTCTATTTGCACTCCTATTGCTGTAATTTCAGTTTGTGTTTGTTCTCCCAAGCACTGGTTCACGTAGTGCTGAACAGTGCTGGCATCTCAGCCATAGGCGTGTAGGGATCTGCTGGATTGAAAAACTAAGGTTCATTATTTCAAGGATTTTGCCCTTCTCAGTATGTGACAAGTGATGATAGGCACACTGATGTTTAAGAGCCATAACACTATCATTCCATTCCACTTGATCTGATCTTTGGAGGGCGATGTGGCTAAAAAAAATGTTGCTTTCAGTCAGGTTTTTTTTTACCCCACCCATATACAACAAATTGGATTTAGGTGCTTGATCTTGCAGATGTTAGCGACACCAGCTACTCCTCGTGTTGCACAATAGGGTTGATTCAGAGAGACAAAAAAAGACTTACGTTTTTGTGCCGATCTGTTTTTTTTTTTTAATGTTCCCGCTCTCGTATGAGTGTACGAGCGATTCTATGCATGCATTGCTATCCTTCTGTAAAGTTTTCGTATGCCAGAGTACGAGTACACGGATGTCATTTTCCAGCGTGACTTTTCCGTTTCATTTTCTCATGTTACAACGTAGGCTTTCGTTTTTGCCCTTTTTCCATTGTCTTCTCCCACGAATCCTTTACGTTTCCCGTTAGATTCTGTTTCCCTTTTTTAATAAATAATCGTCCAGACGTAAATCCTTACGATCTTGCGCCTGCGCACTACAAACTTAACTCATTAACCCTTTTGTTGCCAAGCACGTAACACCTACGTGCTGGCTTGGCTGGGCCTTAAGTGCCAAGCACGTAGGTGTTACGTGCTTGACTTTCCTCGCTTGTAGTTTAAAAAGTAAAAACAACAAATACTCACCTGACCCCTTGTTGGATCCGGCCGGGTCTCCTCTTTAATTTGGTGCCATCCGATCCCCCGTGGGGGGTCGGATGGCTCCAGGAGAGCCCCCGGAATAGGCCGCCCCCCCCCCGCTTCTGCAGCAGCAGCTTCTAACTGTAAAAAAATAAAAAAATAAAAATGACATTCACTTACCTGTGTGTGCGCTGGCTCCCGCTGTCCCTCCTCTTCACCTGGGGGGCCTCCGATCCCCCCCCAGGACTTACCGACTTACCCTTGGGGGCGGGGCTTATGAAGTCATCCCGGCCCCGATCTCAGGCTTCAGCCTTCTCAGCTTCTCAGATGCCGGTGATCGGCACAGGGGAAGGAGGTGACAGGAGATCCTCTGATCTCCTGCCTTCTCCTTCTCTGGATGCCGATCACCGGCATCTGTCAGCTGAGCGGCGAGGGACAAGAGCTTGCAATCGAAGGTAAGTACAGTAAAAAAAATTTTTTTTTTTTTCTAATAAAATACTTTTTATTATTGTGTGGTGTTTTTTTTTCACATTAACCCTTTGTGAGCTGGTAAGGGGTCCATGAGACCCCTTATACCAGTTCACAAGGCTGGGGGGGTGGCAAGTCACCTGCCCTAGCGGGTGGCTTGCCATTAACCCCCGCACCCCCATTACCTGCCTCCCCAAAGGCCAGGGGGGGGCAGAAGAGCCCGGGCCCACATAGGCTATGTGGGCTCGTAGGCTGCAGGGTGGGGGGGCCACCAAAGCTGGCCCCCCCACTCTGTGCCTACAAGCCCCCATAGCTGGTCCCGGGCTGGTTACTTTGGGTAAGGGGGACCCCACGTCATTTTTTTTTTTGGATTTTGAAGGGTTTTTAACCCTTCAAAATCCAAAAAAAAATGGGGTCCCCCTCCCCGGGAAGGGGGACCCTATGTCATTTTTTTTTTTAATTAACCATTTGTCATCCAGCAGCTATAAAAGGCTTCTGGGCAGGAAAGGGTGTCTACCTATACATATGTGGTATCGCTGTAACCGGGAGAAATTGGGGTTTCTCACGCAATAAGATTTTATTGACAAACTTACATTTTTTATTACAAAAAAACTCTACAAATTGTAAAAAAATGTTTTTTTTTTGTTTTTTTTCACACATTTCACCCAAAAAAATTGAGAATACACCTAAAAAATACAAACAAGACATTTCATGTTAAAGCCCAGACTCTGTTGAAAAAAACAATATATAATTTTCCTGGGAAATCCCTGGAAATCCCTTCAAAAATGACAGTTGAATATGTGTAGCGCAAAATGGTGAAACATCGTCTGGCAACAGGGAGTGGCAAATGCTGCAGGTAGGCTGGCAGCGAAAGGGTTAAAGTGCTCGTCTACATATTTGGGTCACTCACTTCTGCTACAATGCTTAGCTAAATCACTTTGTGCTTTCCTACATCTTCCATGTTTGACCCCTAAAACTCACCCAAACCACTTCACGGTTAGGTTCTTCTTCCATTTTAGACCCCACTTCGCGGTTAGGTTCTTCTTTCATTTTAGACCCCTAAAACTCACCAAAACCACTTTGTGGTTAGGTTCTTCTTCCATTTTAGACCCTTGAAACTCACCCAAACCACTTCGTCCGTCATGTGAATAATCATCTCTAAATATTTCTGGGCCCATTAGTTTTGTGTTAATGTATTTTAGAAATGAAATGACACTGAATCTTTTTTTTTTTTTTTTTTAATACCAAGTGCCATTTTTGTTTGTCTTTTTTTTTAATGTTTTTGGGAAAAATGTAACATTTTTTTGTTCTTCATAAAATATAAAATATTAAAATATTTACAAAATTAAACATTTTTACAACTATAAAAAACTAAATACATATCAATGGCAGGCCACAGAACATTATTCTTCATCTGTGGTCCCCAACGAGTCGCACAGCTCCTGCATCTCGCCCACCAACTGAAGGACCCTGACACTCAGTTGTGCCACTCTGAAAGAATTTAAAAATACTAACATAAAATACACATTCTAAGCAACAATATTGTTTAACATGTCATCAAGGGCTAAAAACAGCCATAGGTTAAGACATGAGTCATCAACTATATTCATTGCCATACAGGGAAAATGGATTGATGGAATGTGAGCAAACTTACCCAGGAGCCATCCACCAGATAATTCTCCTGACTCAAACTGACAAAATAAGCCGGAGCTCCGCAATATATAAGCATCATGGGACGACCCTGAATGTCCTGCAAGAACACTGAGGAATCGCATAGCTGGACCAAACACTGCTTGTATGGTTGAGGTTCCTGCAACCAAATATAAAATAATTACACAAAGCAAAGGTAACCAACTAAAACAATGACTCCTACAACAAATTAAGATTCAAGTTCAACAATCCAAATATAATTCACAAACGACATAAGTCTAAAAAAATATAACAATTAAATGGATGTGTGGGAAAATAAAGGTTTACATGCTAAGGACTAATTAAGGTCAGCATTAAAATGCTTCTATAAGGCATACATGAAAAATATTGATTCAGGTATGCATTGCTATACAATTTATGGCCTCGGCCATGTTGATACATGCAATGCCTTGGAGCTAAAGGCGCGCAGACTCCTCCACATAGCCGCAAAACATGTTCAACAATAGCAATTCGAGGCCTCAAAGGTCCCCTAAATGGATCGCAAATGAAACGGTTTAATTGGGTGGTGGTCCCTCGGCATCAGCTCTCTGAATCAGACGCAAGCCCATCCCAACAACGTAAGTTATCTGAACGAACGCAAAATATCAGATTTTGATGGGGAAAATGATCCGAACTAATGCAAATGATGCGATTTAGTTTCGTTCTTCAAAAGCGCATATACGCATTAGCCCGAACATTCGTACAAATGTAAAATGAATGAAAAAAAACAAAAAAAATGACTAACACACACAAAAACTTTCACAGACAGCTACAGAAGTCCAGACAAATGTGCCTCTGAATCGAGCCTAATGTGCTTCTAATTTTTGGAGTTGCAGTTTTAATAATGAGGAGTGTATATTGAAAAATACAACTACATTTCTGGCAGATATTTAATTCCATTTGACCCAGACTGTTCCAGCACTGAGAGCAAAAAGTACACTTTGAAGGAGAAAGTTTACTATAGGTGAAAAATAAAATAGTTGTACAGTGGTGTTGAATTGATCAGCAATCACTGGTGGCACAATATGATGGAGCTATTTACAGTGCATGGAAGTTGCAAAAGTGCACATAAATAGTTTTCATATAATTTGTAGCAGTTTTGTGCTTCTGGAGCAAATTGGCAGATCAGACATAAAAAACATAGGTAGCAGCATATTGAGATGCTGTGTACCACCTGATGGTATCTTGTGTACAACCAGGTGGATAATACCGCTTTAAAGCAAAGATGTACAAGTCTGACCCGACCTGGGCAGAGTGAAGACCAGTGTATGAACCCCAAAAACCAATTAACTTTTAATATGAAATGCATTCAATGCTACAGGTCAAAGCCTAACTGAACCTTCTTGTCATATATATATTTTTATATATATCATTAAATATCTGCTTAAACCTTAAACATCTCTCTCTAATTTAATCATTAGTAATGGTAAAAATACACCCTTAATCGCTCATAGTTTCCTACCCTGTGGACTACAGATGTTGTCTGTGAACAGATCATTATCTAAATCAGCTGGAACTCTGAGCATTACAGGAATTCATCAACTGCCTATGGAGAGAGGAAAAGAAGCAGCACTGGACCCCCTACGCGTTTCACAGTATAAGACTACTGGAATACTCTTTAACCCGTTTACATCACTGATACTGCAAAGCCTTGCTTAAGTCTGACCCTTGCATTATTTTCAGGGCTAAATACAACAGAAAACTTTTATTTCATTTTATGCATCAGAGGTGAGCTGTTAAATACAGTTCAAAAAATGGAAAGTAAGAAGTGTGGCAGCAGCTGGTTGCAGTTTTAATAAAACATACAAGATAACATTAAAAGTTCACCTTGTACCAATATTTATTTATTTATGTATCTCTGGGTAATGTTCTGCTAATTGCGGATGTCAATTGTTCAAAGAGATTTAGGTACTGATTCTAAGGATATAGACGCAAACATTATTTTTGCTCTGTGGTGCACTAAATGTTTTTGAATAGTACATTATTTTAACTAACTTTAACTTTTTTTGAAATAGTAATTTAGAATAAGATAATACATTTCTTGTATGTGTGCATGTGTGCTTTAGTCACATGTGAAAATAACAGAGCTTAGAGCTTCTGTATCACAAAAGCTTCCATGCCAACTTAAACCAGAATTTATGATGGTTGATGATCCACCTAAACTCAACAGAAGACTAGTTGAATGCAGAACTATTTAAATCCCCAAGAACCAGATCAGTGGCAGATATCTTGGTGAAGATGTTTTACAAAGTGTTGGCTCCCTAACAAACAGCAAAAACATTTGAGACAATGAGAAGATAGCCCTCCTGAACACTTTAAGTGCTATCCTACCTGGAGTCACCCTCTGTTGCCAGACCATGTTTCACTATTTTGCACTACACATTTTTGAAGGGATTTCCCAGGAAAATTGTATATTGTTTTTTTTCAGCAGAGAATAGTAAGTGTATTCTCAATATTAGCTGCTAAAATATGTGCAAAAAAATGTAAAAAATCATTTTTTTATAATTTGCAGTGTTTTTGTAAAAAAACATGTAAATTTGACAATAAAGTGAAACAGCGCTTAAGGAAATTTACAGATAAAATATAACCGCTATGCGCACCTTGCAGTTTTTCAAGAAAAAAAACCCTTTACATTTACCCCCCCCCCCCCCCACCTGCAAGCCATTACAAGTACACATGTTAAGCTTTTTAGGCATAAGCCGCTTGTTGTAGTGGGCTCATTTTTCTGGAAATGATCCCTCAAAGAATTTTTAGGTTGAACAGGATTTCCCTAAAAAAAATTGATAAAAAAGCTGAATAAAAAACACGTACTCCTAAAATATCAATATGCAAACAAGAAAAAACAAACTAACCCCCTGCTCCCCAATTACTTGAACCCCCCAAAGCCTGGGGGGGGGGAGAAGGGCCCAGGGACAATTTAGGCTGTGTGGACTTGTAGACTGCAGGGTGGGGGGGCCACAAAAGCTGGCCCCTGCACCCTGTTCTACAGGCCCTACATAGCTTGTCACCGGGCTTTTTTGGTGATTTTTAAGGATTTGAAACCCTTAAAATTCACCAAAAAAATGAGGTCCTTCCCGGGAGGTATAAAAGGCTTCCAGCAGGAGAGCAGAAGCAGGAGTGATTGGCGAGGGACACAGTGTGAGATGAATTGGAAGTATTTAAAAATAAATATATATATAATTTTTTTTGTGTGTGTTTTTTGGTAAGGGGGGCCCAGGGCCAATTTAGGCTGTGCGGACTTGTAGCCGGCAGGGTGTGGGGCAACCAAAGCTGGACCATGTGGCCTGGCCTACAAGCCCTGCATAGCTGGTCCCCGAGCTGGTTATGCTGGGTAGAGGGGACCCCATTTCATTTTTTGTGGATTTTTAACCTTTAAAATTCTCAAAAAAATAGGGCCCCCCCCCCCCCCCCCCCGGGAAGGTTTAATCCTTTATAATGTGGATAGCAGTTGTATTTTATTTGTAAATGTTATAAAGTGTTTTTTTTTTTAGTACGGGAGGTCTTCTGGGCAAGAATAGAAGGACTACCAATACATATGTATGAATGTTTAATTTAAAATAAAGGAAACTTTCTAAAAAAAAATTTTTGTTTTTTTTGTGGCCGATATTCCAAAAGTAAAGGGTTGCTTTGGTAGAAAAAGTGAAAGGTGGGCACTTGGTCTGCAGAGCTGGTAATTTTCAAGTAAAATTATTGTTACACATATGCTTTACTTTGGGGTGTTTGGCAGCTCTTCCCTTGACAGTACCTATGCATGTTGAGTATTGTTCTGTTTGGGAACCTTCCTTTTTCAGACTTAACTTGTTTTTTATTGCTTGCATGTAGATTTTTTATTCTTTTTTAGGGAAACTCTGTGCAACTAAAGAATTAATTGAGGGATTACTTCCAGAAAACTGCGTCCACGTCAACAAGCCTGGTACACCTAGAAAGCTTGTGTAAGCCTAGAAAGTTCTTGAAAAACTGCAAGGTGGGCGTAACACATACCCCTCGATTCAAAGAGCAAAAGTTAATTGATTTCGGATCGAGAATCGTAAGTTTGGGTGGGTGTTTGTCATTTTTTCCTGTTTTTTTGGCCATTTACGACTCGCACGAGCCTACGTTCGAATGCGTATATGCTCTTACGATCATCGCAAGTTCGTTCCTAAATTTTAGGATCAAAACGTAAAACTTAGGATCAAATCCTAAAACTTAGGATGAAAACGTAAAACTTAGGATAATTGGATGTGTTTCGGTGTGATTCAGAGAACAGTTTTCAAACCTCTAAATACGTTTTCAAAGAAAGCCACTGCCGACACCTTTTAGCAGTCGTATTGCTGTTCTGGAACAGGTTTTTTGGCTATGTGGAGGAGTCTGCGCGTCTTGAGCTGCAATGAACTGCATATATCAGCATGGCCGAGCCCATAAATTGTATAGCAATGCATACCTGATTCATGTATGCCTTATAAAAGCATTTTAATGTGGACCTTAATTAGTCCTTTGCATGTAAACCTTTATTTGGCAATATATTTGCGTTAATTAAAGAAACTTATGTCCTTTGTTATTTATTTTTAAATTGATGTACTAGAATAATATTTTTAGATTGCATTTATTGGTGTAGTTGTTTACCTTTGCTTTGTTTAATTATTTAAGCACATCTTTGGTCAGATGCATCACACTTACTGAGGAGAGGAGAGCGGGATAAAGTGCAGGATGTGGGTTACTGCTGTATTTTGCACAGACACAGCAGAGCTGGGGGCACGGAAAGGTCAGAAATCAAAGAATCCAGAGCAACACAGTCACAAGGCCCTTTCTGTTTGCAGGCTGCCCGATAATACCTGAGCCGCCATCTTGCCTGTTTCTAGGCTCATAACATGCAGAAGTTGCTGGGTGTTTTTTAATATTTGAGAGCAATCTGTATGTAGAGGGTGTGGGTAACCACACCAAAAAATTAAAGTTGTACCATTTGAAGCCAAAATATAAAAATTAAATCCACAAGTAAAAAATGCAAGTTAAGTAAAAATTAAACAAAGTTAGATTTACTTATGCAAATGCATTCATTAATGGTTGGTTACTGCAAAACGAATGAAATAAAGAAAAATAAAAGACCAAATATTTAGAATGCACTTTAATGAGGTAAGTTTGTAGTGCGGAGCCGCAAGATCAGAAGGATTTACGTCCATACAAAAAAGGAAAAAGGGCAAAACCAATGTTGCAACCTGAGAAATGAAACGGAAAAATCAGGATGGAAACTGACATAGGTCTGATTCCCGAACTGCCATACGAACGGACGTATATTTTAGGATAGAAACGTATTTGCTTATAGAATCACTCGCAAGTTCATACGAACGCACGAGCGGACGTGAAAAATAGGATGATCGTGACCCAAATCCAAGCTGTTACATGTTTCTTTGAATCAACCCAATAGTATAGTTGTATTTTATCTGAAAATTTATCAAAATGCTGTTTCAGTTTGGGGAAGGCTACTGGGCAGGAAAGGGTGTCTAAAAATACATATGTGGTACTGTTGTAACCAGGAGAAATGGGGATTTCACAAGCAATACGATTTTATTGACAAACTTACTTTTTCTATTACAAAAAAACACTAGAAATTGTAAAAAACTGATTTTTTTGCACATATTAGGGTTGATTCAGAGCCCCTTTCTCACCTTTTTTTTGCGTGAATATTTCCATTCTCGTTCATTTTTTCCCCTCGTCTGATTCAGCAAAGCCTTTTTCTGTGAGAACTTAAGTGTGAAATGTTTTCATTTTTGCATGATTTTTCATTTGGTAGAAAGACCTCCATGAAAATGATGAGAAAGGGGCTCTGAATCAACCCTATTGTACCCAAAATTATTGAGAATACACTAAAACAAGGCCAAACCAGACATTTCATGTTAAAGCCAAATATATATATATATATATATATATATATATATATATATATATATATATACTTTTCCTGTGAAATCCCTGGAAATCCCTTCGAAAATCACAGTTGAAGATGTGTAGCGCAACATTGTCAAAACGGTCCCTTGGTGGCCCCCACCCTGCCGGCTAGGTGAGTAAATGTAATTTTTTTTTTTTTACAGTTAGCAGCGGTGGTGGCCGAAGTGGTGGGAGGTAGTCGGCCCTCTCCTGAAACCATAAGAGCCCAGGGGAGGATCGGATGCCAAATGAAGAGAAGGCCTGGCCAAATCGATTGAGGGGTCAGGTGAGTTTTTAACTTTTATACTTTTGTTATAGGTGTATAGTTAGCTACATGACTCTCACATAGCTGTCATGTAACAGTAGGAGAGGCAACTACGTGAGACTCACGTAGCAGGCACTAGAAGGGTTAAATCAGACCAACACCCACTTTAAACCATTTGGGTGTTGGTCCAGGAGTGTGGGCAAATTGCAACTGCTGATGCCCCACCCCAATGAAAACAGGCTCCACGAATGGCAGCTGGTGATCACATAGTCCAGTAAAAAAAAACAGGTCTTGAGGTCTTGAGGGGGGGTGTATGTGCAGGAGGCATCAGCAATCAGGATGTCTGCATAATGTAGTAGGTGGCAGATTATTGTCTCTCACTTATTACCGTGACACCAGTACTTTCAAAGCAAATATAGATCATCAACCATACAATCAAAAATATTTGGTATGTAGAGTCATAAACTAGGTGCAGGTACCAGCCTTGTAAATTCTAGGTAGTACAGAACTGCTAAAATGAGTTAAAATATGCTGACAAAAACAAGATAAATCAAGCTTAGGCTCAATAAATTAAAGTATATTTTTACTATCCTGTGTTTTGGTCCTTGCTCCCCAGGACACCTCGATTTGGAACGCCCCGTTCTGTGAAACCCCCCAGGTCACCCAGTAAAACTCACCTTTCTTAGGTCCTATGATGCAAGCACAGGCCCTTGTCCAATCAGCGAGCTAAAATTCAGCTAAGGACTGAGTCTATCAAGTGGTTGCATCCCCGCTGCCCTCTAACAGGGCATGCGCGGGGCTAAATGTATAGCTTACGATGGCTGCGGCTCATGCATGCGCTGTTGGGTTGGGGAGAAGGTAGGTTTTTTAGACAGCCAGGCATCCTAAAACTGGATGCCACGGGGAGAAGAAATCACGCGGCTCTGGTGTCTTAGAGACTGCAGGGCAGATTTTGGTCCACTTGAAGAACAAAATGATAACTCCTGAACCAGCTTTCGGAACTGGCCCACAGAACCCAGGAGTTTGCACTGTCCTAGCGCATGGCTCATCTACTCCCATGGCTTTCTTCTCTATCTCCATACATTAGAAAGTTATCCAGTAGTTATTGTAAATTGCCTGGTTATCAGATCCTTTTGGTGTGTCTTAATCAAGTTTGGGTTAGTGAGTGACAGTATGTATTTTCCATAGGCAGTGATAAACCCGAAGCCAGCAGCTGAGATATATGTAAGCATTGGACTGTGTGCTGTATCCTGACAGTAAAGCAGCAAGATTGTGTGTGTGTGTTTGTGTGTGTATTTTTTGACCTCTCTTTTTTAAGTGAAACTTACCTTTATGTCTGTTGTTTGGGGAATGGTATCATACTTTCTATGGGCTGTCTGATAGGTTGCATGGTTGACTGCAGGTCTATCTGCAGACAGTTATTTTTAGGAAATGTAATAACTTTATACTGTAAGTATAGTCAACAAGTAATACAGGGTGTCACGGACCGGGTGGAGCGGACTCGGGTGCGGATCTGCTTTAACTGTGGGACCGATGGCGGGTACCGTGTCAGGGGAGCGGAGTCTAAGGGGCCACCGGTATTCACCAGAGCCCACCGCAAGGCAGGTTGGTCTTGTGCGGCAAGTGACCCCCAGGTCGCTACCCCCCAACAGCGGCCCAGTCCCACAGTCAGCTGAGGTTCAGCGAGGTACACAAGTGGCAGGCAAAAGGCGTAGTAAGTACAGGCAGAGGTCGGGGCAGGCAGCAAAGGTTCAGAGTCGGGGACAGGCAGAGGTCGGTACACGGGTTAGCAATCCAAGAATGACTTTCAACAAGCATGGAGAGACCAAGATCCGGCACTGAAGGAAGGAAGTGCCTCTTTAAATAGGAGAAGTGGATGCAGGATTGGATGACCAGGCACCAATCAGTGCTGTACAGGCCTTTTAAATTTCAGGAATCCAGTGCGCTTGCCCTCTAGTGGACGGAGACGTGCGCGCACCTGAGCATGTGAGAAGGAAGCATTGGGGGAAGTGAGACAGCTAGGAACAGCCATGAGGGAAGTGCTGCAAAATGGATGACGGCTGGATGCAGCCATGGAGGTAAGTGAAGTGCTGCTAGATGGGCGTGCAGCGCTCGCCCTAACACAGGGCAGCTACATGGCAGTTTCATAATAGTAATAATTCTGTTTTGTTCTGTTTTGTTTTGGTATTTCACACATTTGACTTTGATGTGCTTCCTTTATTCAAAACTGCTGTTCCATTTCATTATACTGCATCTCTTTGAATATAGCAAGTCATTTGATTTTATTACAGTGGACAAATTATACATTTATACACAAAGCAAAGCTTAGTTGGTATTAACTTACCTGTCAATTTTTTTTATTAATCTGGACCTGTAAAACATCATCAAATATGTTCTCTGAAATGCATAGTCACTATCTCTACATTTTCCCTATGCCCAACCACCCAATCTGTTTGTATAACTGATCTGACTGGAAGCAAGCTATTTCTATTATAGGACTAACCAGTGGATGACTGAGCCCTAATAAACTCAGGTTTGCTTTAACCCTTTAACTTCCTGCCATTTATAATTTTCCTGGGTGCCCTCTTCACCTGGGATGCCTCCGATTTCCCCCCAGGCTCCTCCAGCTTCAGGAGAAGCCCCCCGCTTCAGCTGCGGCGACATTAAAAAAAACAATAATAAAAATGACATTTACTCACCAATGTGTGCGATGCCTCCCGCCGGGAGAGGGCTTCTGATCCCCCCCCCCCCCGGGGCTCTTCAGTCTTCAGGAGAGAGCCCGACAGGCCCTCTCCCCCTGCTTTGTCGATGGACGCCGCCATCTTTACTGCTAGCCCCGCCCCTGCGGGGCGAATGACGTCACCCGGCAGGTGTCATCCTGGCATTAACCCTTTAAGTGCCAAGCCTGTGAATTTTACGTGGTTGCCTCTCCAACCCTTAAGTGCCAGCCACAGAAAAATTTAAGGGCCTGGCATTTACCCCTGCTAACGGCCAAAAAAATTAAATAACCACTCACCTGACCCTTCAATCGTTCAATCCGGTCGTGTCTCTTCTTCAACCTGGTGCCATCCGATCCCACCTGGGGGCTCTCCTTGCTCACGCCACCCGGCATTTCTTATCTGCCCTGGGACAATCAGTAATGCCAGGAAGGTTGGAGGGGAGAGAGGGCTGTGATCCCTTGCCCCCCCAGCCCCCCTCCACTGATAACCAGCTGTCATCTGAGCTTCATGGGACGTGATCGCTGGGGGACAGCGGAGGATCAGAGGTGAGTAAAGAAAAAAAATAATAAATGTCATTTTTTTTCTGTGTTTATTTTTACTGTTAACCCCTTGTGAACTGGTAAGGGATCCATGTGACCTGCGGCTAGTGGGTGGCTTGCCATTAACCCCCGGCTCCCTAATTACCTACCTCCTCAAAGTCGGGGGGAGGGGGGAGAGGGTCTTTTTTTTATTTATTTATTTTTTACACAAAAATATTTTTAAAAAAACTGTAAAAAAGTGCAAACACACCAAATGTTAAAGCCTATACTCTGCTGCAAACAATATATATAATTTTCCAGGAAATTCCTGGAAAAGTCATGGTTAAACATGGCGCTAAATTGTGAAAAATGACCTGTCAACAGAGAGTGACAAAACTTCAAGTAGGCGGGCATTAAAAAGGGTTAAAAATATGCATGTTGGGTATTGTTCTGTGCAGATTTAGCTGTTTTTTCTTATTTGCATATTGATATTTTAGGAAAACATGTTTTTTATTATGCTTTATGTTGCTTTGTTGCATATTTTTGTTTGTTTTTTAGGAAAATGTGGCTTTGATTCTTCTTTTTTCTTCTTTTTTAGGGAAACTCTGTGCAACCAAAGAATTCATTGAGGAATTACTTCCAGAAAGCTTGAGGTGTGTACTTCCACAGAATATATAATGTGTGGCGGGTATTTCAAATGTAAAGGGTTGTTTTTCTTGAAAAAACGCAAGGTGTGCATAGCATAGTTGTATTTTATCTGAAAATCTCCTAAAGTGCTGTTTCAGTTTGGGGGAGTCCCCTGGGCAGGAAAGGGTGTCTACCAATACATATGTGGTACCGCTGTAACTGGGAGAAATGGGGATTTCACACGCAATGAGATTTTATTGACAAACTTAAATTTTTTATTACAAAAAAAAACTACAAATTGTAAAAAATAGATTTTTTAAAAATATAGTTTGCACATATTTCACCCAAAAGTATTGATATTATACAAAAGAGGCCAAACAAGACATTTCATGTTAAATTCCAGACTCTGCTTAAAAAACAATATATCATTTTCCTGGAAAATCCCTTAAAAAAACAGTTGAACATGTGTAGCTCAAAGTAGTGAAACATGGTCTGACAGCAGAGGGTGCTAATGTGTGCACTCACTTTGCATGTTGTGTTACCTGTATTGAACACACTTACTGAAATGAATTTAATACAAAAGCCTTTGTTTGTCCTGACCACTTCAAAACACCTCCTGTATGGTAAAAATAGTTGCGTGCATTTCTCTGGTGTGATTCTGGACCATTATTCCACACAAACACTTTTGCAGGTTCAATGGGCTCCTTCTATGAACTCTGAGCCTTAGTTCCTTCCATAGATTTTCTATTGGATTTAGGTCAGGTAATTGGCTGGGCCACTCTAGCAGCTGCAGCTTTATTTTAATTCTCTGAAACAAATTTAGAGTTCCCTTGGCTGTGTGTTTGGGATCATTATCTTGCTGAAATGTCCACCCTTGTTTCATCTTCATCATTCTGGTCAATGGCAGCAGCTTTTTATCAAAAAATGTAATTTATACATTCATTCTTCCTTCAGTTATATAAAGTGTGCCAGTGCAGTATGCAGGAAAAACAGCTCCACACCATGATGTTCCCACCTGCAAACTTCACTGTTGTTATGGTGTTTTGGAGGAGATGTATTGTGCCTCTTGATCTCTAAACATGGTGTACATTAAAGCATCAAAAAAGTTAAAAGTCTCATATGACCAGACCATATTCTCCCAGTGTTTCGTAGACATAGACATAGAGGCCTACATGTTACTGAGCAAACTTTGCACTTCAAAATGATTTTTCTTCAGCAATTGAGATGCATGATGAGCTTCCATAAAGATTATAGAGGTTGTGGGCATTACTTGAACCAATTGTACCTGCTGATTTCAGGTTTTCTGTAGCTTTCACCAGGTAGTGGACAACTCTTCATAATTCTTTTCATCCCTCTGTCTGAAATTGCACGGGAAGCACATTGATGTGGCCAGTTTATAATGAAATTATGTATATGCTCAATATATTTGCTCAATGGAACCTTCAATTCTAATAATTCTTCTGGAACCAATGTCATCAGTAGGTTTTGGTTGCAAGGGCTCACTAGTTTAATCCATCATGAGATGTGGCATCTTGATAATGAACCATAATTCTATAGGCCATCAATTGAACCAGCTGATTATTTGTTTTTACTTTAAGTTTTTTTTATTCAGCATTGTATCATCTTTTACATCCCTTATATTAGAATACAAATAACAGCAGATCTATTAAAAGAATCTACATCTTTCAACACAATTATCGTTCTACAAATAATATGAGGCCGACCGACCTCGAAACGGTATAGCAGCTAAAATAAACATTTCAATGTAATGCTAACAAAGTTTTACTCTTATTTCGGGGCATCATCAATCGTAGTCCCAAATCAACAACATAATCACCCCTAATATATCACACACACTTCGGGAAATCCCGAATTGGAGGGAGGAAGGGAATGAGGGGGGAGGGAAGAGGGGTAGAAAAAAAAAAAAATGTTTTACATTCTACACAGTCAATAAGCTAACGTCAAAACTGTCTGGCATAAACTTACGCGTCCACAGAGACCACATCTCCCGAAATCTGTCCAGTTCCCCATCCTGAATTGCAGACATTTTTTCCATTGACATTATATAATGCACCCGGTTTTTAAACTCCCTGAAAGACAGAGTTGGGGTTTTCCAAGCTCCTGCAATAGTCAATTTAGCCGCCGTCAATATATGGTATGCTAAGCGCTTCTGATTTCTTGAGGAAGGGCCAATTGATCCATTTAGGAGAGCAGTCCAAGGACCCAAATGAATGCGCTTTCCTATTACTCTACTAAGAGCAGAGAAGACTTTCCTCCAAAAATTCCTCACCTTGGGGCAGTCCCACCAAATATGACAATACGACCCCTCTTCTTCGCATCCCCTAAAACACAATCCCGACTGTCCTCTACCAAACCGCCCCACTTGTTTAGGGACCATATACCATCGCATGGCTACTTTAATATTAACTTCAATCGCCCAAACTGAAGCCGCTGGGCCAAATGAAGTATGCCACATCCTCAGCCAATCTTTCACATCTTTAGCTTCACCCAGGTCTCTTTCCCATTTCTGTCTATATGGTAGGGCCATTTCTTGACTTACACTATTCAACTCTCTATAGATCTCGGTGATCAATCCCCTACCCCTAGGATCAAGTCTACACCTTCTCTCAAAGAAAGTGAGCTGAGACCCTATCGATGACTTCCTCATCATGGAGCTAACAAAATGTCTTATCTGAAAATAACTAAAAAGGTCTCTGGGTTGCAACTGATATTTTCTAAGCATTACCTGGAACTCAGCCATCCGACTTCCTTCTATACAATCCAATAAACAGTTTACCCCAGCTTTTTTCCAGTTCTCAAACCTATCTGGGTCCATAAGTGCCGGGGGAAACATGGGGTTACCCCAGAAATGCATCAACGGCATATGGGGAGAAGCCAGACCCTGAGAGCTCTTAAGACTATCCCAGAGCTCCAAGGTATGAGAGATAATCGGATTGCCCACATTCCCTCTGTCCTTATGGGGGACCCATAATAAAGCTGCACAGGATAACGGACAACATAACTCAGACTCAATGTGAACCCATTGAGGGACATCGCATAATAAGACATGACCTGAGCTAATTGGGCTGACTGATAATATTTAATGAGGCTAGGTACCCCTAATCCCCCCTGGATTCTGGAGCGTAGCATAATATTCCTAGCAATCCTCGGCCTCTTAGCCCCCCATATAAACACAAACATTTTGTTTTGCAGCCCTTGTAGATAGCTACGTGAAAGTTTGACAGGCAACGTTCTCACTAAATATAGAAATTTTGGCAAAAAGGACATTTTTATTGCCGCCATCCTGCCGAACCAAGACAAACCATATCCTTTCCATTTATCTAAAAGTCCAAAAAGATTCTGTCTCAGAGGGATGTAATTGGCCGCAAAAAGAGAGGAATAGTCACTAGTCAATCTAACACCCAAATACTTTAATCCTGTTGTTTCCCATTTGAAATCGAAAGAAACTTTTAACCTATCACAAACATCAGGGGGGATGCTAATATTTATGGCTTTCGATTTGGCCGTATTTACCTGTAAGCCCGAAACCAGCTCGAACTCTTTTAACTGCTTTAATATACCTGGAAGGGATAGACTTGGTTCCGAGACCACCAACAGCACATCGTCCGCAAAAAGGCTCAACTTATACTGAACAGGGCCTATCTTTAGTCCCGAAATGTCCGGTGACAACCTGATCTTTTGTGCCAAGGGTTCCATCACCAACGCAAATAGAAGAGGGGACAGTGGACATCCCTGCCTAGTACCTCTCTGAAGAGGAAATTCCCCAGACCTAAAACCATTGTACTTAACAAAAGCCCTCGGTAACGAGTATATCCTCTTTAAAACCCCTATAAATTTAGGCCCAAAGCCCCATCGGTCCAGAAGAGCAAACATATACTCCCATGACACCGTATCAAATGCCTTCCTAATATCCAAGGAGAGAAGCATCGCCGGAGTCCGGGTGGTTTTAGCAAAATGAGTTAACTGGATCACTTTTCTGATATTGTCTCCTGCCTGCCTGCCTGAAATGAATCCCACCTGATCTTTATGTATCAACTGTGCCATAAACTCCGATAACCTATCTGCTAAAATTTTTGTTAATATTTTCATGTCTACATTTATGAGCGAGATAGGCCGAAAGTTGGACCATACCGTATGATCTGCGTCCGGCTTCGGGACCATACTGATTGAAGCGGTGAGGGACTCCCTGGAAAAAGAACACCCCGAGCGTACTCCATTGAAACTCGCAGCTAATTTGGGAGCAAGAATTTCATTAAAGGTCTTATAATAGGCTGCCGGGAAACCATCTGGTCCCGGGCACTTATTAAGTTTCAACTCATTAATCACATTCTTGACCTCTTCCACGCTAAATCCTTCCTCCAGGGAGTCCCGCAAACGCTCAGGCAAGCTAGGCAGAACAACACCATCCAAATATTCGCTCACCTCTTCTGGTTTGGGCGGAGCATAGCAGGAATACAGCTTCAACAATTGATCCCTAAACACCCCCACTATCTTATCTGGATTACTGGTGAGCTCCCCCCTCTCATTCCTCAGTCTAATAGGTTTATATCCCTGCTCTGGAATTTTAAGCTTCCTAGCCAATAAAGAGTCGGGCTTATTGGCCTTACAGTAATAGCGATGCTTCACCCACTTCATCTCCCTCTCTGCCCTACCAGCAAGTGCCAGATTTAGCTCCTGGGTTACCTCCAGTAGTTTAGAGCGCATTCCAGGGGACCTGCTCTGCTTAGCTTCCTCCACCAACTCTAAATATTTTTTTTCCAATTCATCGATTCGCACATTACGCTCCCTCTTTTTCCTCGACGTGATCGCAATCAACCTACCTCTCAATGAAGGCTTATGGGCTTCCCAACTAAGAACAGACGATATCTCAGGGGACTCATTAACACGAAAATATTCCGTAAGGGCATCAGAAATCTCAGTTACTACCCTAGGGTCTGACAGGATAGAAGTATTAAGGGACCAAGAAAATCCAGATCGTCTACACACCAGTGAATCTAGCTTTAAAACTACGCAATCATGATCAGACCATGATATTGGGTGAATCTTAACCGATCTAGCGGCCGCCACAGCCCTCTGTGACAAAAAAATATGATCTATCCTAGTCCAAACATTATGGGGATGCGAGAAATGGGTGTAATTTTGGGTTCCCGGATGGAATTCCCGCCAGCTATCTGCCAAGGAGAATTCGTCCAGCAACCCCCTGAACTGCTTGGAGGCAGCCGCGTATTGGGCATTAACTGGAGACCCTGCCAGAGATTGCCTATCTAAATAGGGGTTTAGGGTCAGGTTTGAGTCCCCACATATAATCACACTACCTTGCGCCACCTCATTCACCTTGTCAAAAAATCTTTTGAGGAATGCCACCTGACCTGAGTTAGGTGCATAATAGCAAGCTACAGTAACCTCTACATCCTGCAGCAGCCCTACCAAAATCAAGTAGCGCCCCTCCACGTCTCTAATTTCTTTACTACAATGAAATGAGACCCCCCTTTTGAACCCAATTAGCACCCCTTTTTGTTTAGTGTAGGCATTCGCAGTAAATACCTGGGGAAATGCCGAGTCCAAAAATCGCGGCTGGGAAGATCTCGAGAAATGTGTCTCCTGCAGACAGATAATTTCAGGTCGCAGGGCCCTAATCCTCCTAAACGCTGTAGACCGTTTATATGGTGAATTAAAGCCCTGTACATTTAAAGACAATACTGTTAACATATTTTAACAAACTTCAATTGTTACAATAGAACACCAAAAGAAATGAAAAAAAAAAAAAAAAAAGGGGAAAGGAGGGACAAGGAAAGAATAGTTAAGGGGATTAGGTACTGAGCTCAAGATTCAGTCAGAGAGAAACCCCACCAAAATTTCACCTCCACGAGTCAATAGAGAATCTCACCGACTGAATTTGGCTCCCTGATCGGCAGTCCCTCAGCACCCAACAAAGGTGGATAAGAGACTGTCAGTCAGACTGGGTTCACCAGGATTTTATAAAAATTAACCACTTACACTAGAATAAAGAATTCACTAATAACAATAAAGATAACCACAGGGAGTAACCCCTTTGATTAAACCGGAGTACGACATACATTGGCCGACGAAAAGTAGGGGCAATACTAATTAACAAAAGAAATCTTCGCCTGGAACAGATTTTAACTATAACTTAGAACTATATCACTGCACTCATTGTGGTACTGCTACCGAGGAAAACCACTCGGTGCCCAGGACCACAATGACTCGCAAAACCAAGGCATCCCATGACAAGATGGGGTCAGATGAGCGTTATACCATTACTAGCTTAGTATGGGACCCAAATCTGAAATAGAGAGCATAAAGAAGCGCAACTCAGGTGTCCACATAGGTCAAAGAAGAGCTACAGCTTGCTGGTCGGACGCCCCGCCTTTGACGCTTCCCTGCCCTTTGAGATCTGGGAGAGTCCTCA
This sequence comes from Gastrophryne carolinensis, assembly GCA_027917425.1. NCBI lineage: Eukaryota > Metazoa > Chordata > Amphibia > Anura > Microhylidae > Gastrophryne > Gastrophryne carolinensis. The sequence goes on from CM051236.1 coordinate 287,766,359, forward strand.
ATGACCCTTGGAGACTTCGTTGAGGCCGGTCTAGATAAACCTGCAGACACCAGATGAGCTTTCAATTCTTCAACATTGATTGCAGAAAAGGTAGCATCATTATGGGAGAACGTGAGACGAAAGGGGAAGCCCCATCTGTATTTAATCCTGTGTTCTTGCAGGATACCCAGTAAAGGCTTCATTTCACGCCTCCTAGCCATCGTAGCGGCAGATAAGTCCGAAAAAATCTGACATTTGTGACCCTGAAACGAAAGGTCAGGAAGTTGCCTCGCCGCCTTCTGAATCATCTCTTTAGAAGCATAGAAATGGAACCTGGCAATTACATCCCGGGGAGGGTCACTGGGTTGTCTTCGGGGACCCAGGGTTCTGTGGACCCGGTCCAGTTCAATTCTCTCCGCCGGTAGCCCTGGGACCAATTCTTGACATATTGCCATTACTGCCCCTTTAACATCTTCTATTTGCTCAGGGATACCTCTGAACCTCAAATTAGAACGTCGATCCCTATTTTCCATATCTTCCATCTTTGCCATAAGGGAGAGATTTTCCATCTTTAATTGGGCAACTTCAGAGTCTAATACTTCCTGGGCTATCTTTACATCGCTCAGTTTAACCTCTAGGGTGGACAAGCTAGATGTGACTTTCTCCATCTCTTTAGACAGGTGCTCTTTAATCAGCTTAGTATTAGAGGATAAGGCTGTTTGTAGCATACTCTCTATACTATTTAGTAAGGGAGGGCTTACATCAAACTGGGACACAGAGCTGGGCAATGAAGACCTCCCCTTCTCTTCCTCAAGGAATGAGGCTTCACTGCTTTCTATTACCTCAATATCCTCAGGTGTGAGATCCTCCGCCATCTTGCTTTCCTTCCCCTCAAATACAGACACAGGGTTCACTCAGAGCAATGTTAGTGACACTCTCCACCGCTGCCTCCCCTGACCTCTCGCCTCTCATATACCAGCCGACACTCCCGTATTGACAGCTATGTAGGCTCTCCTGTGCACACAAAAGCCCCACCTCTCAGCTGGCAGGCACGAAGCTCTTCTCAGGCCGCAGCTGACACTGCACCTCTTGCAGAAAGCGCCGACGCCGGTCTCCGCTGCAGCCGCCCGTTATCTCCCGCCACCTCGCAATGTTCCGCCAGAGGATTCCACTCCCAAGCTTCCACTCCAGGCTCTTAGCAGCGCACACGGCCCCTCTTCCTCCTCGTCGGGCACGGAGCTTCTTCAGGCCGCCGCCATAATCGCGCCGCGCGCATGCGCACTCCTGATTATTTGTTTTAAATGGCAGACACTGCTTTTGCACCCCTCTTTCTTCATATGTTTAATATATTTTCACTGTGTCATTTCTGGTTATTAACTCTTTAAACCACACCAACACCCGTTATTACTTTAACGGGTGTTGGTCCCTCTCTCTGCTGATAGCAAGAACCTCAAGGGGCATCCAAAACGCTGGAGCCCCCTCGCACCTAGCTGCACAGAATGCTGAGAATACTCACCTTAATTACTAGCCAGCGCTAGGGAAAGAAGTTCCGCGATTGGTCGCCGGGGCGATCCAGTGGTAGTCGCATCCTCTGTGCCTGCCTCTGGCAGGACCTGCCCAAGTGACCACCCGGCGGCCAATCCCAGAACTCCTTTCCCAGCGCTGGCTTGTAATGAAGGTGAGTATTCTCATCATTCTGTGCAGCTAGGTGCGAGGGGGCTCCAGCGTTCTGGATGTCCCCCAGAGGTACTTGCTCTCAGCAGAGAGAGGGACCAACACCCGTTAAAGTAATAATGGGTGTTGGTCCAGTTTAAGTGCCAGCCTACCTAGAGATTTTGTTACCCTCTAATGACCATTTTTCACTTAACTTTTGAAGGATTGTCCAGGGATTTCTCAGGAAAATTATATTTTTTTCAGAGGCGCTTGGGCTTTAACAAGAAATAAAAAAAAATGCTACTTTTTTACATGTTGTAGTTTTATTAAAAATTTTAGTTTTTTTTAGGAAAATCGCATTGCATGTAAAAGACCCATTCCTCCCAGTTACAACAGCACCACATATGTATCTGTAGACACCCTTTCCTTCCCAGGGGACCCCTCCAAACTGAGACAGCGCTTTAGGTGATTTTAATATAAAATGCAACTGCTATGAGCATCTTGCAGTTTTTCAAGAAAAAAAAAAAGCCTTTGCGTCTAAATCCCCCCACCACAAACTATATATTCTCTGGAAGCTTACACCTCAATTAATTCTTTGGTTGCACAGGGTTTCCATATAAAGGGAAAATAAAAACAGAATCAAAGCCACACTTTCCTAAAAAACAATATGCAAACAAGAAAAAGCAAGTTAAACCTGAAACAGCAATGTCCCCGAACAGAACAATAATCAAAATGCATAGGTACTGTCTTGGGTAGGGTTGCCAAACACCTTAAAGTAAAGCATGCGTGTAAGGGTAATTTTACTTAAAAATTCCAGCTCTGCAGAAAAAGTGCGGACCTTGCGCTTTAACAAGCAAAACAACCCTTTACATTTGAAATACTCCTGACAAACTATACATTCCCTGAAAGTACACACATTAAGCTTTCTAGGTGTACCCATCTTGTTGTAGTGGACACATGTATGAAAGTATTCCTATGTAGTAAAAACAATGAATTCTTTGACTGCACAGGGTTTCCCTAAAAATGACTAAAAAAGCAGAACCAAAGGCATATTTTCCTAAAAAACAAAGTGCGCACCGTGCACTTTTTCAACCAAAACAACCCCGTTTCATTTTAAATACTCCCCAGAAACCATATATTCCCTGAAAGTACAGTAGGTTAAAAAAAATAACACATGCACACATTTATGAGCGCAAAAAAGGATTTATGTGGAAATTATCCATTAATGTGAAAATAGGGCTGCTATTCCCACTTTGGTCACTAGATGGAAGAATAGGACCACAAATAAAAAAGAATTTAATTCAGACTCTCAAAATTATAATTCAGAGTTGCCCATTAGGATGCATAAGATACATTTGGGGAACAACAGGAACGCTTGGTTGGGAGGCTTTTGGAGAGAAAACTACAAGCTACATTGTATAGAGCTGAGGCATTATAAGGTGAGGCAAGAGGGCTATACAGGGAGATTGTCCATAACTATGAGAGAGAGAGAGACCAGAGGTCTACGCAAAGAGAGTTGAGGTTCATACAGGAAAAAAACAGTGGGGTCCTGGATGCAACAGAGGACGCGCCCCTTTAGAAGTAGAGAGGATCCTATAGGCCGCGATGGAGGAGCCACTGTGCCTGAGACTCCGGTAAGATGTGACTGCTCCTGTCTGAGAATTCTACCCTGTAGTGACTGTTGTGTTAGGGGAAAGCCCTCATGGAATTGGACACCTGATGAGGAGAGGTTCCCTGTGTTTTACTCACTGGCAACTCGACTACCCCTCAGTTGACACTGGGCAATACAGCATCCCAGGCTGGGAAATTCAGTACTGCCTAGCCCCTATGCTGAAACGTGCTGAAAAAGTACCTGTGTTTGCTTCTTGATGGACACATAGCCTATTTAACCCTTTCGCTGAAATATTCTAAGAAGCAAGTGTACTGTTTCCTGCCTGAAAGACAAGACTATTTAACTCTTACACTGAATTGTCCTTACGAAGCAATTGTGTAGTGTGTTGTTAGAAGCAATGCAAGTTTATTGGTCCATGACCTGTGTATTTAACCATGACATAGAGTAAAGTTTTAAAACTTTCCTTTCATGACTCTGCAACAATTCTGATTATTTCATTTTTACTGCTTGCCATTGAGTGTCTGTTTGCTGAGATACCAACTTGTCAACCCCCCCATGCTGCGGTCCCATTAACCCTGACCCTTGGTTACCAAACCTGTGTGCTGTGACAATGCTTGAGATAAGTTGACACTATGACAAACTTGGGGTTGCAATTACAGCTGACTGTGATTTCTGTGGGTTGACCCTGATACTATGTTACAAAAGTACACACCTTAAGCTTTCTAGGCATAGCCAGCTTGTTGTAGTGGGGACAACTTTCTGGAAATAATCCCTAATAAGCCTACTTGAGATTTTGTCACCCTCTGACAGGTCATCTTGCGCTTTGCGCTGTGCTTTTTTGCAAGCATTTCCAGGAAAATTATTTTTTTTCAATAGAGTTTGGGCTTGGCATGAAATGTCTTGCTTGTCATTTTTTCTGTGCTTTCATAATAATTTTGTGGAAAATTAAAGATAAATATATTTTTTTTAAATGTTGTTGCGTTTTTATGATTACATTGGAACCTGATATGTATCTGTAGGTCACGTTCCTGCCCAGGAGACCCCCCCTGCTTTATGACATTTTCAAATAAAATGTAAGTACTATCCTCACTATCAAGGGTTACATTTAAAAAAATATATGTTTTTTGGGGCTTGCAGACCAGAGCACGGGGGCCAGCCTTAGTCCCTGAAGGCTGCAAATCAACATAGCCCTTGCGAGCAGCAGCTCTTCTGCCCCCCCAGGGTTTTGGGGAGGCAGGTAATGGGGCCAAAGTGTTAATGGCAAATCACCTTGCTGCGGGTGATTTTCCAGCCTCTCACGCCTGGTGAACTGGTATAGGGTTTTTTAACTTCCAATCATCTGTTTTAGGCAGAGAGATCCTGTCCAGCTGGTAGTGATCAGTGCAAGACTGCCCTTTCACCCGCCCTCCACTGATCACTGATCACTACCGGCATGTGGGAAAACTGTCAGTTCTGCATGACAGAAGGAGTGGGATGATGTGATCAGAAGCAGGGAGCCCAAATTTATTAATACCTATGGTTAAGAAATATATCTACTTAGAAAATTGGTGACATGTCTAATAATTATTTCACCCACTGTATAATCTATTCTAAACTCCGCTGCTTAATCTATCCCCATCTCCTCTTGATTCTCTAGTAGTGCTCCCCTCTGCTACTCCCTCCACTGGCTGCCAACATCACATAGGCCTAGGCCAGAAGCCATCACCCAGCACCAGGCAAGAGTACTTTTTAAATGTTTTAATAGCCAAAGCAGGTTAGTGCCAGGGTAGAGATAGGTGTCAGGTGTGTGCTTAGCAGACTGGACTTCCATCTTAATGGGAAAGTCCATTTCTCATAGAATTTTTTGAAAGTGTCTATTTTCGTGTGCCTAAAGGATGTTCTCAAAGTGCTATCTATTTTTTTTTTTTGTTATTTTCTAATAAGTTAAAAAATGTGTGCTTTATGGAAGCAGTTTTCACTATCTACAATTGGTTTGCCATTGGCAACGTACACCAAGACGAGAGAAGTGAGCTCTGTACACAGAACACTTCTGCTATAGCCACTGCTTAGGTGAGGGAGCTCACTCAACCTTACACATGCCCAGCAGCAGTGTTCTGTGTGTACAGGACTTACATCTCTTTTCTTGGTGTACACTCTTGGTGTGTTGCAGATAGTGAAAACTGCTTCCATAAAACACACATTTGGTAACATAAGAAAAAATTTAAAAAATACCAAATCAGCTCAGCCCCTTGAGGACATAATTTTGACACACAAAAATATGCACTTTCAAGAACGCAATCGAAAGTGGTCTTTCCGTTTAAGATAAATGAAGGGGTGACAACAATATTTGATTGGTTTAGCTGTTCAGATTTGGACTGAATATAAATTCATCGTAAATGTTGTGTATTTGTTTCAGGTCGATCCTGGTTCAGTTTTCCTACAGCATAAAATAATGTATTAATAGAGCAAAATAAAAAGCCTAGTTGTGTTCCATTAATAATTGAAAGTAAAATAAAAAGCCTCCTTTAGCCAACTAATATATTTCTAAGGATTAAAAGAAGAAAATGTTTGTTTTTTTCGCTTTCAATAATACATTACCTTACCATTTAGTTCTTTACATGAACATGTCCCTCCTTTCCAGCAATGTAGAAAGGCCATGGGGGGGGGGTCAGATTGCTCTTTTTGGCATTCATTTTTCCTCATGGTCAAATCATGCTCCTTTGCTTTTTTGGGTGGAGGGAAAGATCAGTAAACATGGTTTCACCTTCTAGACTACTAACTATAAATGGCTGCCAGGGTGGGGTGAGGAGGGCCTGGCAGCCTATACAATTTCATTTGTCAACAGGTTGTGTCTATGATTGACCTACATACAATACCTCTGTCCTGTTTAAATGTATGCAGAAAATATGTAAAGCATGTTGTATTTAAATATTGCAAATAATTAAAACTAGACATTTTATTTAAACTGGCATATTAAATAAAGGGCTCTAAACCACTGCTGTTGATGTACAGGAAAAGAGAAATTCAAGTGAGGTGTGAATACATCTAAACAAACCAAAGAATTCTCTATCTTATACATAACTTTGTTTAAGCTATTGGCAGTAGAAAGAACAACTTAATAAATAAAACAGATTTTACTTAAGTATTTATAAAACACTTACAAGGCAGCGATTTGTAAAGTAAATGCATTTTGATGGCTTGCTAAATTTCATTTTCACAGAAAAGAATATAATTTAACTTATTGTCGATGGTGCTGCAAATTTTAGAAGATTCTGATGTATGTCTGGGATGCAAGTCATCTTTCACTATTGAATCTCTTCTACTACACTTAAATACAAATGTACACTATTTAATGCTAATTTTCAGTGTATGTGTTTTTATTATGCAGTACATGCATATGCATTCCCTTTACTGTTAGAAGTAAATTGTCTATCTGAATACATTATCTAGGTAAAGGAACACTAGCACAAAACAAATGGCCCAGTAATAAAAAGCCACAAAAAACAGTATGCTATATGCAAGAGGAAAGGTTACCTATACACCCTGCATAAAAAAGTCCAGGCAACATGTTGCTTTCTTTTACTAAAAGGAAGAAGTATCAGAGGTGAACTGTTTTGAATGTACCATTCTGCTTTTACAGGGAGGGACTGCCTAGCTTGAGTATCCTGTCTCCTATGCTACAATATAAAAATGTATTGCATCTGCAGCTATTGCAGGTGTTTGTGATAGGTGTAGATGCCTTTACCCAGCATGCAATGCATTTGGCAGATTTTAAAGTGGATAATAGAGATGGGCAGACACGAACCACAATATTCAGTTGCGTGCCAGCATCGCCAGAAGTCAACTAGCTTCAGAGAATTGTTTTTATTGAATCAGAATAGGGCCATACATCTTTATGGAGCACACCAATGAAAAACACCCATTGGAGCCACCACAGTAGGAGTCCTCACATCGGTAGTCCTCACCATCGCTTGGACTCTTGGGAGCCAGCTGCCAGCTTTTGACCTCACACTGCTCCGGTAAAAACAGGGACACATTCACGGGTCTTCCAAAGCCTGGATGCTGTCTCCCTTCCAACGCTGCTCAGGATCCTCAATCTCATCCTCATCAGAACAACCAGCAGCTCCTGGACCTTGGGGTGGATCTCCACTTAGCAGCCACACTCTGGAATGGGGGGGGGGCAGCCACACTGTGGAGTGATGAGCTCCGCTCAACATCCCTGGTCATATCCCACCCATCTATAAGTAGTTACTAGCGGGTCAGCAACAGCGGATCTCATGCTGCTCATCAGTCGATGATCTGAGTGCTGAGCAGTAGTAAGCTAACAGCAGTGAGTGACCAGTGTCACTTGTCACTCATGCACAGCACATCAGAAGCAGGGGCACAGCCACTGGTCACTCACTGCTGTTAGCTTACTACTGCTCAGCACTCTCTGTTCCTGCCTCCCATGCTTTTCAGCTCGGCATAACAGTGATCAGGTCAGGTTGTTCCCAGCCGCTAGTCCTGCAAATGTGTAGAGACAAATTGCTCTATGGAGCTTTCACTGTGGGCCTCCATTTCTGGGATGCAACATGTCCAGACCCAGGTATGCCTCTTTCATTGCAGTAGCTTCATAAAGTAACAAATTGTAGTAGAAGTTACAGGTAAAAGAATGTATCAGACTTGATAAAAATAAACTATCAGCAAAAATAGCAAATGCCTCGGGATCTACGTGTCTAGGCAGTCATGCTAGACACTGTCTTCGGTTCATACAGTCTTCAACTGCAGTGTTTGAAAATTATTTTATTTGCTTATAATTAATTTATTTTCATTTTTTATGTCATTATTTTAAGTAATGACTCAATCCGTCACTCTCCATCACTCCAAGCCTTTAAAAGTGCCCTCAAAACTCATTTCTTCAGACAAGCATATAACCTGGCTTAAGCAACTCCTATTACTTTCACATGCAACCCAACTCAAACTCTGGAGGCTATGCAGTTTTGTAGCCGGCAGGACTGGGGGCCACCTAAGCTGGCCCCTGGGCCCTGTTCTACAATTCCTGCATAGCTGGTCCCGGGCTGGTTATGCTGGGTAGGGGGGACCCCATGTCATTTTTTTAAATTAACCCCTTATGTTCTGTCACCTAGCAGGTATAAAAGGCTTCCAGCTGCAGCAGGAGAGCAGAAGCCAGAGTGATTGGTCAGGGACAGAGAGGAATGGGGGGAATGTATTAAAAAAAAAATATTTAACCCGTTGTGAACTGGTAAGGGGTCTATGAGACCCCTATACTAGTTCACAAGGCTTAGGGGCTGGCAAGTCACCTGTGGCTAGCGGGTGACTTGCTATTAACCCCCAGCTGCCCAATTACCTGCCTTCCCAAAGCCCGGGGGTGCAGAAGGGCCCAGGGCCAATTTAGACTGTGCGGGCTTGTAGCTGGCAGGTTGGGGGGCCACCGAAGCTGGCCCCTGTGCCCTGTTCTACAAGCCCTGCATAGCTGATCCCCAGGCTGGTTATGCTGGTTGATTTTTAACCCTTAAAATTCGAAATACAGATTGGCCCCCGGGAAAGGGACCACCAATTTTTTTAACCCTTTATAGTGTGGATAGTAGTTGTATTTTATTTCTAAATGATATAAAGTGCTCTTTTCAGTTTGGGGGTCTCCTGGGCAGGAATGGGGGGGCTACCGATACATAGGTGTTACTGTTGCAATCAGGAAAAATGGGGCTTTCACGTGCAATATGGTTTTCTTTAATAAAACAAATGTTTATTTAAAATGAAGGAGACAATTTTTTTTGTTTTTTTTTACTCAGAAATATTTTTAAAAAAGTAGAAAAATTACAAACAAGACATTTCATGTTAAAGCCTAAACTCTTCCGCAAAAAAAATCCTGGAAATAACTGCAAAGATCACAGTTACACATATCGCAAAATGGTGAAAAATGACCTTTCAACAGAGGGTGACAAAATTTAAGTAGGCTGGCAATTAAAAGTGTTAAAAGTAGTTATGAATGTTGGGTATTGTTCTGTTTGGGGAACTTTGAGATTTAGCTTGTTTTTTCTTATTTGCATATTGATATTTTAGGAAAACCTGTTTTTTATTCTGCTTTTTTATACATTTTTTAGGGAAACCCAGCCCTGTGCAATCTAAAAATTCTTTGAGGGATTACCTCCAGAAAGATGAGCCCACTACAAGCTGGGTATGCATAGAAAGTGTAACGTGTACTTTTAGGGAATATATATTTTACGAGGGGGTTTCCAAATGTAAAGGGTTGTTTTGGTTGAAAAAGCGCAAGGTCTGCACTTTGTCAGCAAAGCTGAAATTTTCAAGTAAAATTGTGGTCTGGCAACAGAGGGTGACAAAAACTCTAGGTAGGCTGACAGTTAAAGGGTTAAAGAGTGCCTCTAAACAAAAAGCACAAATGAGTAAGGCCTTGTCTCTTGTCTACACTGACACTTATCCCAGAGGTGGCAGGCATCTTAATGCTATTCTCTAATGCCTGACATTAGGCCTTGACCTAGATGATATTAAAAAAGCTGGGCTGGTATTAAAGACATTCACAAGAAAACAACAAAAAAACTACAGTGTAAAGGAGTCTGAACACTATTATTTTCAAGCTCCCAACAGCAACATCCCGTCTTTGCCCTAGATTACCATCTCTTCCGCTTCCTACCCCTCAAAATTATCAAGGAATTGTTTCCATTCTTGCCAGCGCAATCTCATAAAGTAGTATAGGTGTTGCCGAAGCTGACAGTCTCATTTAATATAAAAAACTGTGTTTATTTTAAAATAGCCCTGATTATGTGAATTAAAAGAAAAATATGATGTGTTGTTCACCCCTCCCGAGGCTACAAGCCATCAAATCAGGCATAAGGGCTGGGTTCCCCACGGCTCGGATTCCACACAGCTGGCCTCCGGCCATGCAAAGACACCAGCCTCTATGTCCTTAAGTGTGGGACCAGTGCTTCCCACGAGGGGGGGACTCCAGGGCCACACTGATAGACACTGATAGATATTAATAGCCCCGACCGTGGCTTCACAGGAATCATTTGACAGCTAGGGAGATTCCCACACAAGCCACGCCCATGACAGGACACAGCCCCGTGCTGGAAATAAATGATAAATGATTGTGTGGTGTGTTTTTTCTTCACTTTTACTAACTTGAAAGAGTAAGGAGTTCAGGTGAACCCTATACTAGTTCAAAGGTTAGGGGAAGACGCCAAGTTACATGCCAGCATGGCCCCAAAGGCCAGTGGGGTAAGGAAAAGCAAGGTGCCTATCAATGTAGGCCCTGCGTTTACCCCTGGGGGCGCACTGGTTCTGTGCTGAAGGGCATAGAAGCCTGTCCCCATGCAGGCTCCGAGTAATGGGGACTCCAGCTTATATGTATGGTGTGTTGGCTTGTAGCCTCGGGAGGCATGCCTGGTCTAGCCCTATAAATTGGGCTAACCCTTAGCTATGCTTGAGGAATGACTTTAAAAATCATTTTGCAGATAGATAGATAGATAGATAGATAGATAGATATACAGACAGCATCAGAGCCCTGGGGAGGATGTGTACAGGAGCCGCTGTAAGTACACAGCATGCTCCCCTGCCAGTGCACTCGGTGCAAATGCTATAGTTTGCTTCACAACAGCAAAGGGAGCCACCATAACGGCCCACATCACTGATCCCAACCGCAACCTAAGAGTCCCCTGTACCCCACAATAGCCTAAAGGGCTACCCCAACCAACCGCAGCAGCAGCCTAAAGGGCCACTGCACCCCACAGCAGCCTAATTGGGCTCCTGAACTCAAATCAACTTGGCTGGAGATCCTGGCCTTGACCTACAATCTGCCCACACACAGCTGCTTTACTGATCCCCTGGCCTCACACCACTTGGCCCCACGAAATCCAAATCAGGCCCCTGCACCCCACACAACCTTTCCCGACAGCAGCTCAACATGGCCCCTGGCCCCACAACACCCGGCTCCAACACAGTCTAACCAGCCCCCTGGCATTACAGCAACTTGACTGGGCCTCTGGCCCCCAGACATTGCCTAACTAGGCCTTATGCCCTGTAGCAGCATGGATCATGGCTGCAAATTACCAGGGCCAAGTTGGCTCAAAGCAGAGCCTGCCACCAGGGTCAAGCCCCTTTCAACCAGGCAACACTGACCAAGGTCAAGCCACTAGCAGCAAGGTGATGCTGACCAGGGCCAAGCCACCAGCAACCAAGCTCTGCTTCCACCAACCAGGTTCAAGCTGACTCTGACTCTGACCAAAGCTAAGCTTCCAGCAACCAAGCCTCGCCGAGGACCAGGTCCCTGCAGTCAAAGACTACAGGTTGCTAACATGACTATCTTCTGTCTAAGTAGGTAATGTGATGGGCTAGTTATTTAGCAGAACTACAGAGGCAACAAAGCTTAGAGAACCATATATTGAGATGGAAGGTTAATATATTGGCATGGGCTATCTCTCCCTCCCTGCTTGGTCTATAGCAAACAAGATGAGTAAGTCTTAAAAGCCTGTCAGCTCCTGTTTTACATTATTTAAGCCAAATAGCAACTCATTTGTCTTGTTTCTATTGTAAACAGCTTTGATAAAATGATGAGCATATTATTTGAATTTAGCCTACAGTTCAATGTAATATGTGTATCGTGCTGTGAGATGGAAAAGATTGTATCCTCTGTATTTAAAGCTGGGGGGGGGGGGCTGATAGCTTTAATGCGTGCGAGGGGTAATTAAATTAAAGTGTCAGCACCAGCACATTATTTTGTCACTTCAATAATTACCTGTCCTCCCGCTCAAGGGCTGTGGCCAACAATCTAGAAACATTGAAGGTTGACGGCAGAGGGAGACCATATGGTCCATCTAATCTGCCCTTATGTGTATACTATATGTACTCTTTATCTTAGGATAGATGTGTGCATATCCCAGGCATGTTTAAATTCGCTTACTTTTTTTTCAACTACCTCAGCTAGAAGTTTGTTCCAAGCATCTACTACTCTTTCTGTAAAATAATATTTTCTAACAATGCTTCTGATCTTCCCTCTGATCTTCCCTCTAGCTTTACTTTGTGCTCCCTTGTTCTATCATTAAGTTTTTTTTTAAAAACACTTACCTCCTGAACCTTATTCAATCTTATTCAATCTTTTCACATATTTAAAGGTCTCAATCATATCTCCACTCTCCCTTCTTTCCCCTAGGATGTACAAATTAAGTTCTTTACATCTCTCCTGCTAAGTTTTAAGTTTAAGTCCTTCTACCATTTTTTTCTGCCTGCCTTTAGACCCATTCAATTTTATTATGTCTTTTTCCAGATAAGGTCTCTAGAACTGCACACAGTATTCTACCTGTGGCCTCATCAGGGCTCTGTACAGCGGCATTACAACTTCCATTTTCCTACTGATGATGATTCGAGCTATGCAGTCAAGCATCCTGCTTGCTTTTCCTACTGCCTGTCTACACTATCTACTCATCTTGCAGCTTTAAGTAATTAGTATCCTTAAATCTCTTTACTCCGAAAGTCCTGGCTAACACAGTTTTGCCCATACGATACTCAGAGCAGGTTTTAATTTTACCCAAGTGCATGAATTTATATTTAGAGACATTAAACTCCACAGTTTTGACCAATTATCCAGTAAAGCTAAATCATTTTCCGTGTTGCAGACACCTCTAGGAGTGTCCATCCTATTACCAACCTTTGTGTCATTGGCAAACATCCTTCTCCTCTGTCACTTACAAACATCCACTTGTAACTCACCTTTGTTCAGATTGCACGCCATTAACAACACTCTGATACCAATCCTTCAGCCAGCTGTAAAGCTACTGAACTATCCAGACATTAAGTCCTAACTTCAATAACTTATCTATGAGCTCTTTATGTGGTACAGTGTCAAAGGCTTTGCTAAAATCCAGATTGGAGATATCCAGAGCACCACCTTCATCCAACACTTTAGTGACATTGTCAAGGACATCAATAAGATTGCTCTGACATGATCTGCCCTCAGTAAGGTTGTGCTGTTTTGAGTCCAACAGGTTGTTATTTTTTAGATGGGCAATTATCTGTTTTTTTCTTTAGAGAGTTTTCTTTAGTTTGATCACTATAGATGTTAAACTAACGGGCCTGTAATTACTGGCTTCTTCTCTACCCCCCCTTCTTATGGATTGGTACAACATAGGCCATTCTCCAATCATCTGGAACCTCACAGTTGAAAGGGAATGGTTTAGTAAATCAGTCAGAGGGGCTGCAAATCTGGTGGATTTCATCTGGACCCATTGCCTTACCTACCTTTAAATGTGTCAGCTTGTCTAAGACATCAGTCTCCAAAAATTCAGGAGCTGGGTCCTCCCTGCTGGATGCCATGCTATGGCTATACCTGCTATGGGTTTGAAAGTCTGCATGGTAAGCCAGAGAGTTGGGTGACTTTGATCAAATGATCAACTATGGCTAAGACGGTGATAAAGCCATCAGAGGGTGGCAATTCAACAGTTACATAGATCAAGATGCTCCATCATGGACAATCCAGCGTGGGTGGAGGCATAAGGTGAGGAGTTGTTGTTTTGCATGCAAACATCACAGTTCTAAATGAAATGGGCACAATCACTCTTGACTTTAGGCCACCAGAAACGTCACTGGGTCAGTTCCAGGGTCTTAGCTTCTCTGAAATGACCAGCTAAGGATGGTCATGGTTCACCACCAGTTAATTCTCAGGATAGACATAAGACAAGGTGCCAGGTTTGCTATTCTTGCTTCCTGGTCTAAAAGTGATATGACAATTAGATTTTGAAAATAATAGTGACCAGCAAGCCTGGCGAGGTTTCAGCCGGCAGTCTGACCGCAGGTATCCCAGGCTAGGGATCCCAGAATGCTCAAGACTAGAATCGGTCCTCAGAGAACTGGTCAGGGGGAGGAATGTGTGGTTCCGGTAGACAGAAGGCCTGAATAGAAATGGAAACAGGAGGGGTTCCAGATGAAGGGCTGAAGGTGTGGTGGCTGTGATCTCTGAGATGGTAACTCTAAGATGTAAATGTTAAATGGCTTGAACAAAGGCAGACACCTGCTGGGCCACCTGGGCCAAAAGCTCTGCGGTCTCTCCACCAGTCCTCATGTTTTATGGCCAGAAGATTATGTCACAGTTGCTGACCAGGAGAGAGAGAACTGTAGACAGAAAGTCCTGGTTTCCACTATTAAGGATCACACATGGAGACTACTGCTCAGTACCCAAGCCCGATCCTGCAGGAATGGAGTCTAAGGACCACCCTTCTCTAGAGCCCCCTGCATGACAAGATAGGTTTGCTGCTTGGGTGATCCCAGGTCGCTCTCCAGGGAGACAAGGAAGGAGCACTCTGGTGTGTCCCATACATACACCAACAATAATCTGCACTCACCCTAAATAATTGGTACAGACCAACATTTAAAAAGTCCTTATGATAGCCATATTGGCCATACGACATTGTATAGGGATAGGTAAGGTAGCGTATTGGCAAATGTTCCTTCCCTTGTAGCCACGAGTTTAGAATTAGTATAAAATCCATTTAATAATATAATATATTTAAAATTAAAATATACATTCAATAATATTTGTTATATAACAATAAAACAATAACTTAATAAATATAATCTTATTCAATGGAGCATACATAGGATATATAAAAAGATGAATAAAGAATATGAGATAGAATAGTTAGGATGATTGTACATTATATTGAATCCAATGGGGTATGTTCATAGGTGTATTGTATTGTGATTTGTGGATGTATCAATAAAGACATGTATGTTGATTACATTTTGAAACTCATGTATCCCCTGTTTGTCTGGTATCACTGCATCATTTGCGGTGGTTGCGCTGTCGGCGGTCGCGCGCCCCGGCCGGCACCGGCACCTCCCGCTATGCGGGGTGTGGGGGGCGGCGCCGGCCGGGGCGCGCGGCCGCCGACGCGCATTTGGCTGGACTGTGCGGCGTGTGCCCCGCGTCTTCCGCTGTCTCCGGCTCTTCTCTCTACGCTGGTTCGCCAGGTGGGGGACGTGTGCTGGGGTGGATGTGACATTGGGCGCTCGTGAGCGCGCCTGCACGGATAAAGAGGGGAAATTGACAGACAGTAAATGTCCCGTCCAGGTGAAGTGGCGTATCCACGCAGCGCGTCGGCGGTTGTTTGATCTCGGTGTGGGGGGAACCGGCAGGCATTGACACATTACGGTGACGTACTAACTACCTTATACTCTATTATACTTGATTGAATTGTATTGTGCTATTCGCCAGGCCAGCCAGTATTTAGTTATACCTTTTTCATTTACTTTGCACAGCTATTTCTGGGCACATGCTTTTTGGCACTTTGCTTTACATATCCGGCACACCTTTGCATCCTTTACTATCCTTTTTGGACACAGTTTAGACTTTGTATTCAGGATTTCTATAATTTCTCTGGGTATACACCCTATAGCATATCTCGGTTCAATAATTGGTCTAATTCATACTTACTGGCCTGGTGATAATACTACATAATGCCATGCTCTTTTTCATTGCTTGGCATGTAATCAAATATATACCAATTGTGATTACTTATTACCCATTATTGCCTTGCCTAAGCTCCCCCCACCCTCTCTTTTTATATTGTCTTGTATATGTTTTTTAACTGTGTAATGCCCATTCGGGTTCCTTGCTGTTCCACTGCTGCATTCAATAAAGTAGCATAACAATTTTTTATATGTTGGTCTGTACCAATTATTTAGGGTGAGTGCAGATTATTGTTGGTGTATGTGTGGGACACACCAGAGTGCCCCTTCCATGTTTTTGAATTGACAAAGCCGTATAAGCACCGCAATGTCTGGCACCCCCTTATTTGACTGATTTCTTTATTAGGCTGTGCTTATCCATCAATAGTTCTTTTGTGCTCCGGGGAGACAAGGGCCTGAGCAGACAGCAGTGGATACCGGACTAAAGAGAGGCAGACAATGTGGACAGCTGAGGTCAAAAGGTCACAAGCAGAAATGTTGACTCCCGTGAGTCAAGGTTGAGCACGTGGTATCAGTCCAGAGTAAGTGTTAATCAAAGAGAGTAATACAAGAGGCCTGCACAGTATGCGGGAAAACTTGTGCACCAGATTTTTCACCACTTCGCGTTTTAGTGAACATTGAAACTAAATAGTCTAGGGATATGAAGTAGTCACGGCTATCCCAAACCATTGGTTAATTACATGATTAGGTCCATAATTAGGTGTTTAGACTCCTAATTAGACAAACAAAATGGCTGACTTTGTTCACTGCCTGACCTCTTGTTCATTAGAATTCAGTAGAAGTTGAGAGAATGTTCTTGCTATCTTGTTTATTCAGTACTAACATTCCTGTTGAGAAAGAGGGTGCTTTCCATCATGGGGATGACCTTGTTGGAGCTAAGCCATATTTCTGGCAAGTTCTTGAAAGAGCTGAGTTCTTGGCCACACCTATTGGCAAAGAATGTATAAATGCTATATGCAGCAATAGATTGGTGAACGTATTCTTGTACCACTAAGTGGAACACCACTGAATTTGTTTGGGTCTGTGCCACGAAAGGGCAAAGCTGTTCACCTCTCTGCCGTTGCGTTCCCGGGATGATGAAGTAAGGTGGATAATTGCTAGTGCTATGGCGATACTTCATGATGAAAGTGCCAGCGTTGTGAATATTTTATTGATTAAGTGAGTACTCTATTTCTGATTATATAATCACATAATAATGCTTTGTGATGCATATAAGTTGCATTAATGCTTGTATTATTATATAGATGCATTTAACATTGTTAAATGCAGAAGTATTCTTCAAAACCACCCAGTATTTGTTATTTATTTTGAGGCTGATCACCCATTATTCAATTAAGTGTTCAATTTGATTTGAGTTGATTGAGTTTGTTATCTTATCAATTATTCAATAAAGGCTTCTTTAAAGCTGTAATTGAACCTTCATTCAGTTTGCAAACCATCAGTAGGATGTACACAGAAACCAGCCTTTTATTTTGCTGTTTTGCACCATTTGCATCATTTAGCACTGAATTGTAAACATGTTAAGTGTGTTTCTCTTTAAGAAAATGTATGATATATATCTTGGGATGAGAGCTGGCTCTCTTTCATGTCTGAATAATGCTAATTCTGCTAGCAACATACTTTTTTTTTAAAAGTAAGGGCGTGTGTGTTTCTGACACAATGGAGTTTCACTGTTGTTAGTAGTCAGCTTTTATTAGATACATGTGTTATGACACAGTTTAAATTTAAAATGGAAGTGAATCTTATAAACAAAGAGATTTTGTTATTGGATGGATTTCAGGGAGTAGGATGCCTCCACCCAAGGAGGAGGGAAGGAGAAAGAGGGTGGCAAACGGAGGCAACATTATGCTGCTTTTAAAAAAAACTTTCACTACATGTAAAGACTTCCATGTTCTGTTGGTTTTTTCAAGAGTACCTGTCTATTAACTGGTTGCATTTTGTAAGCAAAGTCACTTTTCCACTATCAAAGCAGCCAACCTGTGTATTTGAAGAGGGGACATACCAAACACTAGCATAAATATTTCAAGACTACCTGTCTATTAACTGGTTGCATTTTGTAATCAAAGTCACTTTTCCACTATAAAAGGAACCAACCTCTGTATTTGAAGAGGGGGCATCCCAAACACTAGCATAAATATTTCAAGACTACCTGTCTATTAACTGGTTGATAACATTTTGTAAACAAAGTCACTTGCCAGCAGCCATTGTCTTTAACCAGGGGGGCATCCCAAATATGCTAGCATGTGTCTTTTAAGAGTGCACACACTGGAGTTGGCAGCAGCAGCATTAGGAGCCCATATATTGCCTGAAAGACACACATATGAGCTGGCAGCCGCAGCATAGGGAGCCCATATATTGCCTGAAAAACACACCCTGGAGTTGGCAGCAGCATAAGGAGCTACCATGCATTAGCTACTACCATGGATCAGCCATTGGTGTGTGGAAATCCTGGCTGATCCAGGCCTGATTCATCTTCACAAAGGTGAGTCTCTCCACATTTTTCGTGGACAGACGAGTTCTTCTTGGCATGACTATGGCCCCCGCCGCACTAAACACCCACTCAGATGGCACACTACTCGCTGGGCAGGACAGCTTTCCCAGGGCAAACTCTGCCAGTTGCGGCCACAAGTCAAGTTTGGCTGGCCAGAAGTCCAGCGGGTCCTCAAGGTGCATTGGCGTGGTCATGTCAAGGTATGACACGACCTGCTGGTTCAGGGCCTGCTCCAGGTCTTTCCGCTGCTCATGATTAGCTTCACTATGCGGGTGAAGAAAGCTACTCATTAGCGACTGAAGATTCAGGCTGCTGCTGATGGAGCTGCTGCTGCTCTTGCCACCCCCCCCCAGCAGCCATGGCAGTGGAAGGTGAGCGCAGAGGGCCCCCCAAGTCAGACCTGTGAGAGTATGGACCATGGCGCAGATAGGCATCGGCCAACTGACTACGTAGAATGTCTCTGTAGTAGGTCAGTTTGTCCTCCCTCTCAGTGGGTGTAAAAAAATGCCCCCATTTTGTGCCGTTGTGTGCCCGCTGACAAATGGAGTCAATTCTGCGGTCACGACGCAAGCACGTGAGCATGCATCGTGCCATTTGTGCAAGTGACTCGGAGGGACTACCTGTCTCCATCTCCACTGCATACTGCCACGGTGTGTCTGGGTCCTCTGTCTCGCCTTCCTCACAACCCTCTAGCTCCTCTGGCTGCTCCTGCTCCTCCTCTCCTGTCAGATGACTAGATAAAATGGCCACTTTGTCAAACCTAAACTGTGCTTCGCTGTGCCCCACCCCCTCCTCCTCCACTTCAGCCCCCACAGGCTTCATGTGGCTGTGAAATGTAGGTGCCATGTCTCCAGTGCCCTGACCAGCCATGGTTTCCAACATGTGTTGTAGTACATGAAGCAGTGGAATCATATTGTTCATCCCGTAGTCCTGACGACTGACTAATAATTGGCTTCCTCAAAGGGCCTGAGCAAACGACAGGTGTCACGTATGAGCTGCCACTGGTTTACATTAAAGTTCCACAGGGGAGTCCCCCTATGCGCTTGGATCATCAAGAAATCAGTGATGGCTTTTCTCTGTTCGTATAGTCGATCCAACATATGGAGGGTGGAATTCCAACGGGTTGAAACAGTGCAAATCAGACTATGTTGGGGGATACCGTTCTGACGCTGTAGCTCAAGAAGGGTGTGCTTGACGGTGTAGGAGTGGCTGAAGTGCATGCAAAGTTTCTTCCCGTTGTTAGGATGTCTTGCAGATGGGGGGGAAGACTTCAGAAAATGCTTGACAACTAGGTTGAACACGTGTGGCATACAGGGCACATGGCTCAGGCTTCCTTGTTGCAGCACAGACAAGATGTTCTTCCCATTGTCAGTCACCATGGTTCCCATTTGCAGTTTTCGTGGAGTAAGCCATGATTTTATTTATTGATTTATGATTTTTAGCAGTTCCTCCCATGTGTGACTCCGTGGCTCAAGGCAAACCATGTGAAGAACAGCGTGAAACCGCCGTGTCCTGCACACATGGTAGGCTGGAAGGGCACTGAAAAAAATAACAAAAGAAATAAAAATACCGAAAAAAAAATATTTATAAAAAACAAAATACAAAAAAAACTAAAAAATGAAAAAGAGAAAATTGTAAAAAAGTTAACAAAATATTTAAAAAAGACAATGAAAAAAAAAATATTTTAAAAAAATACAAAAAAAATTAAAAAATATATATTTTTAAAAAATACAAAATATATATAAAAAAAAAGAAAATGAAAAAAAAAAATACAAAATTAACCAAAAAAAATTGCCTAGGAGCATGGAGGCCACAGCGGAGGGACCTGTCCAAGTTGCTGTTGTGGTTGTGCAGGAACCACAATCACCCCATGGGCCTTAAAGGATATGTATTGTCCCTGACCGTAGTTACAGCTCCAGACGTAGGCGCTGCCGTGCACTTTGGTACACACTGACAGGCTAAGGACTGGCCCACATTCTGTTCAACAAAATTGTATAGGGCTGGTACTGCCTTCTTCGCAAAGAAATGACAGTGTGGGACTCTCCACCTCAGCTCGGCACAAGCCATTAGTTCTCTGTAAGGTCCACCACCTCAAAAGGGAGGGGACTGCAGCACCAGCAACTTATACAGGAGCACATTTAGCTTCTGCACGTTGGATGAGTGGGCACATACTGTTGTCTCTTGGACATGGCTTGACCAATGGATTGCTGGCTGGACTGACTTGGATTAAGAGGAGGAGGATCATCTGGAGCGACAGAGGATGGGTATGACACACAGGAGGTGGTGGAGCCTTGGCTGGCTGGAACAGGGAGCGGTGTGCCACTGGGTAATGCAGCAGGCTGGACCACCACTTTGGAGCCAACTCTCCCAGGCCGCTTTATGGTGATGCTGCAAATGTTGATGCAAATGTTGATGTTGTGGACCCTGTGGGTCCACAGGTACCCTGGCCACACTTCGCCTTCTGGCTACACATCTTTCATATAGCCATGTTAAGTTCTTGGCTGGGCAGTAGCTGCTGATTTTTCAGATTATCAGATCGTCAGGGGGGGTGTCAGATGTCACTTGTGATGAAGTGGATGATCGTGTTAACCAACAGATGGGTTGCTGATCAAGACACGACCGCTAGCTGATACCGGGAGATCAGGCCTCTCACTGAGGCTCCTGCTGCCGCTCACTCCTAGCCTGCTGAGACCTCTGCTTGATGAATTTAGGCCTAATATGTTACTAATATGTTACTATGTTACTAATATGTTACTGTTACTAATATGTTACTATGTTACTAATATGTTACTATGTTACTAATATGTTACTAATCTGTCACTCTCCATCACTCCAAGCCTTTAACCCTTTAAGTGCCAGCCTACCGAAATTTTTTGTCACACTCTGTTGCCAGACTACTTTTCACGTTTTTGCGCTACACGTGTTCAACCTGGATTTTTGAAGAGATTTCCAGGGATTTTCCAGGAAAATTATATATTGTTTTTTTAGCAGAGTCTGGGCTTCAACATGAAATGTCTTGTTTGGCCTTTTTTTAGTATATTCTCAATACTTTTGGGTGAAATATGTGCAAAAAAATAAAAAAAAACTATTTTTTGCAATTTGTAGTGTTTTTTTGTAATAAAAAATTTAAGTTTGTTAATAAAATATTATTGCGTGTGAAAGCCCTATTTCTCCCGGTTACAATGGTACCACATATGTATTGGTATACACCCTTTCCTGCCCAGGAAACTCCCCCAAACTGAAACAGCAGTTTAGGAGATTTCAGATAGGATACAACTATGCAATATGATTGCATAGTTGTAAGGGGTTATTTAAAAAAAAATGACGTAGGGTCCCCCGTCCCAGGGGGGGGGGGGGGGGCTCATTTTTTTTTGGAATTTTAAGCATTAAAAACCCTTAAAATCCCCCCAAAAAATGACATAGGGTCCCCCTTACCCAGCATTACTGACCCGGACCAGCTATGGGGGCTTGTAGAACAGGGCGCAGGGGCCAGTATTGGTGGCCCCTGGCCCTGCAGGCTACTAGCCCACATAGCCACTAAGTGGCCCGGGCCCTTCTGCCCCCCCCCCCCCCCGGCCAAGTGTCTCCTCCACTTCTTGGTTGGGCAGTAGCTGCTGATTTTTCTGATTATCAGATCGTCCTAACTGAATAGTGGAGCTGAACCCAAAGCATAAGATATAACCGACAATTGACTGGGGGTGTCAGATGTCACTTGTGATGAAGTGGATGATCGTGTTAACCAATGGATGACGGCAGATGGGTTACTGGTCGAGACACGATCGCTAGCTGATACCAGGAGATCAGGCCTCTCACTGAGAGCCACTCACCCCTAGTCTGCTGCAACCTCTGCTTGATGAATTTAGGCCTCTGCAACTTCTCTGTGCCCATCCTGGCACTTCTCTGCCTGACATATTTAGTGCGTATATGAGGGGAGGACAAAACGCTACCCTACACTTAAAACAGGATTTGTCGATAACAGCAGCAGGTGTGTAACTATCTATGGCCTTTCACTAAGTAGGTGACTAACTAGGCCCTGAAGACTTTAACAGGAACAAAGTGATGAAACTCTTAGATGAACGTATGTGATGCTCTGATGAGGGCAATTCAATGTGCTCCAGTACGCTTGAAAAATGTTTTTTTGAGAGACTGGCCTGCGTGGAAATGAATCGGGCATGGATCAGCCAAGATTTCCACCCACAAATGCCTGATGCATCAGAGTAGATTGACTCTAAACTCAACACTAAAGAGATATGGATAGTGCAAAACAGATTTAAGGCGCTGCTCTCCAGTTACAGACATTCCTCCGCATCAGACCACAAGTAATTATTGAGGAAATGCTTCACGTTAATCTTAATTTTTAATTATATTCTTAGGATAAGATATATGTGCCCCAAATCTGTATATGTTCTCTTCATGCTGCTGCCAACTCCAGGGTGTGTCTTTCAGGCAATATATGAGCTCCCTATGCTGCTGCCAACACCAGGGTGTGTTTTTCAGGCAATATATGGGCTCCTAATGCTGCTGCCAACTCCAGTGTCTCTTTCAGTCAATATATGGGCTCCCTATGCTGCTCCCAACTCCTGTGTGTGTCTTTCAGGCAATATATGGGCTCCTAATGCTGCTGCTGCCAACTCCAGGGCATGTCTTTCAGGCAATATATGGGCTCCTAATGCTGCTGCCAACTCCAATGTGTCTTTCAGGCAATACCTGGGCTCCCTATGCTGCTGCCAAATTCAGGTTGTGTTTTTCAGGCAATATATGGGCTCATCATGCTGATGCCACCTCAAGGCTCTGTAATTGTGCCGCTCAGCGAATCTAATTGCGACGCCTCTGATATGCATTTCATACTTCTTTACAATATTATTTCACTAACCCAGCATGCATCCTATGCATGTTACAGCCAAGCAAAACGTTCTGCAACCCTATGGAGGCTCTTGGACGCCCAGAAATAGCCGTTTTTTAATAGCGATTTGTGGCAAATAAATTCGGAACGAAACAATTTTTCCCGAAAAATTCAGCGAATCAGCCAAATCTAATTTTTCAAAAGTTCGCTCATCTCTAGTAGATATCTTCACTAAATATTTTCAGTTAATTGATTTAATTGTGAGTTTATCGTTTTCCTAAGTTTTGTGGCATGATCAGTTTGTCATATGCATTTGACATTGAGTGACAGGTCAGCTGGTAATCTTTGCTGTGCTTCATTGTATTGTTATCGCTGCATTTTTAGGTGGCTGTTCTTTTGATTTTAATAGAGGGTTCTTGCTGAAAATATTTGTAATATTGCGCATTATTGAATTTGTATTTTTAGTTATGTGATCTGAATTTTGTTACTTGGAAGAGCAAGGGGAGTTTTTCTGTGCATATAGCGTGCTGAGATAAACAGTTGTCACGTTTATAGTGCGCATGGCTTTTGGCAAGTGAGTTAACTACTTGGTTTAACCAACTGGTTGCTCAGAAGGATTTATAGTAAAGAGGTGTGGTAATACCTTTGGTCAACTGTGTAACAAATTAAAATGACTGTTTTCTTATGTGAATGTTTATTGTAAGCAAAGGGGGTGGGAGTAGCTCCATCACTATTTATACAAAATCATCATCATTATTTATTCGAATGTTTATTGTGCTTCAGATTTCTTAAACAATAACAAAGTGGGTGACCACTCCAAAATATGCACTGTGGACATTGGGGTATACAAGTGGAGATTACACTTTGCATACTTTGGCGCTTGGCATTTTTTACACAAAAATGGACATATATAAGTTGGCGCGCAACCAGGGGTGTGCCTATCAGGTTAAAGTGGATACAAGAAGTTATTTTAAAATGTTAAAAGGTGGTAGAAAAAAAAATGTTTTTAAAGTGATTCAACAGGGAAAAAAAAAAAAAGGTGTCACAGGTCACTGCAGGTCTGGCACTCAAAAACTCACTTGGATAGTTTGTTGGGCCCCAGGGCCAGACCATGGGGACAATATTGATGGCGGGACAGAATCGCGACTCACCATCAGTTACCGGGGTGTGGCCACTCCCTCTCTATTTATTGCGATGGAGGTAGTGGGTGAGGCCTTACATGCCCCCTCTCCATTGTAGTGATTGGAGGGGGCATAGCAACACCCCCTCAGTGGGCCCTGATAACGCAAATGGGTGAGTTCTGGAGCACCAAACCCTCAGTGGCCAGCAGAGGAGGACAAAAAGTAAGTACCCTTTTGATTTTTATTTCCCTGCTGTAAGGAGCAATCAAATCATTAGCCTATGCCAATGATATTATGTTAGGTCTTTCAGAACCTAGCACTTCCTTACCTGCATGTATTCAATTGCAACTATTTGAAGAATTATCAAACTTCAAAATCAATCCAACCAAATTCTTTAGCATGCCATTTAATATGAATGGAAACACTAAAAAGAAACTACAGCAATCTTTTTTCTTTAAGTCGGATGCAAATGTCATAGAATACCTTGGTGTAAAAATCATCAAAATTAGGTAACATATTTCAGCTGAATGACCTTCCTTTCTTGGACGAGACAAGTTTGAAACTTGGGCAATGGAAGTCTATAAAATTGAAAATATACAGTAGAATTTCAATAGTTAAAATGTCAGTTCTACCTAAATTTATCTTTTTTATTCAAAACCTTCCATTAAATATTCCTAGCGATTTCTTCAAAGACATAGATCTGCCCATGTCCAGGTTTTACTAAATATTCAGGAAACCAAGAATTATAACTGCTCCACTAAGCCGCCCAAATAAACTTGCTGTAAAGACTGGGGTGAGTGTGCCCCCTTTATACCAGAAATAGCTGTAAAGATTGGGGTAAGTGTACTACTAATACCACAACTTGCTGTAAAGACTGGAGTGAGTGTCCCCCTGTATATAACTAGCTGTAAAAACTGTGGTGAGTGTGCCACTTTATACCACAACTTGCTGTAAAGACTCAGGTGAGGCCCTCTTATACCCCATCTAGCTGTAAAGACTGGGGGGAGTGTGACACTTTATACCACAACTTGCTGTAAATACTGGGGTGAGTGTGCCCCTTATGCCACAACTAGCTGTGTAGACTGGGGTGAGAGTGCCCCCTTATATAACAACTTGCTGTAAAGACTGGAGTGAGTGTGCCCCCTTATACCACAACTAGATGTGAGAATTGGAGTGGGTGTGCCCCTTTATACCACAACCAGCTGTAAAGACTGAGGTGAGTGTGCCCCTTTATACAACTAGTTGTAAAGACTGGGGTGAGAGTGCCTCTTTATACCACAACTTGCTCTAAGCACTAGAGTGAGAGTGACCCCCTTATACCACAACTTGCTCTAAGCATTGGTGTGAGTGTGCCACCTTATACCACAACTATCTGTAAAGACTGGGGTGGAAATGCCCTCTTATATCCCATCTAGCTGCAAAGACCGGGGTGAGAGTGCCCCATTATACAACAACTAGCTTTAAAGACTGGGGTGAGTGTGTCCCCTTATACCACAACTAGCTGTAAAGACTAGGGTAAGAGTGCCCCTTATACCACATCTTGCTGTAAAAACTGGGATGAGTGTGCTCCTTTTTACCACAACTAGCTGTAAAGACTGTGGCGAGTGTGCCCTCTTATACCTCAACTAGCTGGAAAGACTGGGGTGAGTGTGCCCCTTTATATCACAACAAGCTGTAATGACTGGGGGGAGTGTGACCCCTTATACCACAACTAGCTGTAAATAATGGGGTGACTGTGCCCCCTTATACCACAACTAGCTGTAAAGACTGGGGTGACTGTGCCCCTTTATACAAATAGCTATAAAGGTTGGGGTGAGTGTGCCCCCTTATACCAAAACTAACTGTAAATAATGGGGTGACTGTGCCCCTTTATACAAATAGCTGTAAAGGTTGGGGTGAGAGTGGCCCCTTATACCACAACTAGCTGGAAAGGCAGGGTGAGTGTGCCCCTTTATACCACAACTTGCTATAAGCACTGGGTGAGTGTGCCCCTTTATATCACAGCTATCTTTAAAGACTGGAATGAGTTTGCCCCTTTATGCCCCAACTAGCTGTAACGACTGGGTTGAGGGTTCCCCCTTATACCACAACCAGTTGTAAAGACTGGGGTGAGTGTGCCCCCTTATACCACAACTATCTGTAAGGATTGGGGTGGGTGTGCCCCTTTATACCACAACCAGCTGTAAAGACTGGGGTGAGTGTGCCCCTTTATAAAACTAGCTGTAAAGACTAGGGTGAGAGTGCTCCTTTATACCACAACTTGCTCTAAGCACTGGGGTGAGAGTGACCCCTAATACCACAACTTGCTCTAAGCATTGTGGTGAGAGTGCCACATTATACCACAACTTGCTGTAAAGCCTGGGTGAGACTGTTCCATACACCATACCACTACAAGCTGTAAAGACTGGGCGAGAGTGCCCCTTTATACCACAGCTTGCTAGCTTGCAATACTATTTGTTGAAAGCACAGGGGT
Organism: Gastrophryne carolinensis; assembly: GCA_027917425.1. Taxonomy (NCBI): domain Eukaryota; kingdom Metazoa; phylum Chordata; class Amphibia; order Anura; family Microhylidae; genus Gastrophryne; species Gastrophryne carolinensis. The sequence continues at coordinate 287,792,984 of CM051236.1, forward strand.
TTAAAGTGGACTGTCACCCAGGGGTGATCGGCCCGGGAATCTATAAGATTCCCGGGCTGATCACCTCCCTCACCGCGGGACATCCGAGATCCGGATGTCCTGCGGTGAGGGACCCCCCCAAACCCCCCGAAAAACGTACCTCACCCCCTCTAGGCGTGCGCGGGGGTGCCCCCCTGAAGTGGACCAAAACCCAGGATAGTCAAAATCCTGGGTGTTGGTCCACTTTAACTCCTTTTCAATACCAATTGTTCGGGGCACATGTATATCACTGCTGCTAGCAAATATACATAATACGGGTTCAGGCCACATCAGGCTCTTTTTGGTTGAAAACAAATACTCCGTTGGTTCAGGTATCCTGATAGGGAGAGCAGGCAGCATCTTTGAGGGAGAGCTAGAGAGCGACATCTATCTGTTCCTCATTGCACCCTGATGACGGGCAGCTACTGGGACACATCTGGGTATTTACATCAGCTCATCTGTGGGAACGATCTGCATTCTGCTTCCTGGGGCTTAGAAAAAATTACTCACTTGTTGGGGAGGTGGATGTGACTGTGTAGGTGGAAGAGATGGAGGTAGCCAATATTTCAACCGTTAACTCAGGTGCTGGAACAGCCAAGTCCTGTGGGATTCACATCTGGTTTATCTTCATAGGATAGAATAGGTGGATAGGTGAATTTTCTTGCTTTGCTGAGCACCCTTTCTGATAGGACACTTGCTGCAGGTCAGGTCAACACCTCCAAGGCATAGAGGGCAAGCTTTTGCCACGTGTCCAATTTACTGACTTGCCTTCTAGGGACATACAGTATGTAAAGTGTAATTCCACCTGGTTGGTAAATCCCTTATGAGTTGGTGGGTGGGAAGGTCAAAGTTCCTCTGTGGTGCAGGTAGGTGAGCAGCAACAGGGTGTGAATGCACATGTTGCACACTTGCAGCAGCAACTCCGGCATGTCTGGATAATGGTCCAAGAAGCTTTGCACCACCAAGCTGAGCACATGCACCAGCCAACAGATGTGCCTCAACCCAGCTCAGTCCAAGGCTGCTACTAGGTTCTGCTCGTTGTCAGACACCACCTTGCCAGGCTTCGGGTGCAGCGGCAGCAGCCACTCATTGCTGCTCCAGGATGGCAATCTACAGCTCCTGGGCGGTGTGTGGTCTTTTGCCCAGACAGATGATTTTCAGCAGTAGATGAGGAGTCAGGAGAGGAGGAAGTGGAGAAGGCGGTAACAGGAGGCAATAAGTGATGTCTGGCAAACCTGGCTGGTGGAAGTATATGCGGCAAAGTGCTCTGCAGCTCGGGCACATTTGCCACTACATTAATCCATACATTTGAAGAGATGTAACATCCCTGTCCATGCTTAGTTGTCCGTGTATCAGTTGTGATGTGGACCTTGCAACATATAGCGTTGTGCAGTGCACATCTCATTTTCTCCACAAACTGTTGGGGCAGGGCAGGGATGGTTGTGATGGCTGGGAATAATGTATTATGGGGCATCCACGGACCTAAGATTTTTAGTAGCACCACTCTGCACCAGCAGCTGGAATGGGAAAATTTCAAAGTCAAGCAATTTATTAATGCTCACATTCAAAACCGGGGAGTCATGGGTAAGATGCGCCAAACTTCAGTTTTCTGTCCATTGTTTGGGGAAATTAAAGCTGAACTCTGTCCTGGGATGGTGTGGGCAGGCTTGGTGGTGGTGGTGGTCTCGCATGCTCTCTTGTGGGGGGAGACAAAAAATGGGGGATGGAAAAAAAGAAAAAATATTTAATAATAATGCTACTTGGGGCTGTGTGGTCACCACTTCTGCTGCCGAAATCCACGTTGGGTCTAGGACTTCATCATTACTCCTCGATTGTCTTCCATCCACTCCTCCCCACTACTCTCCTTCACATTGTCCACACTGCTGAAAGCCACGGCAGTCAGCAGTCTCATTGTAGATGTCCTGTGATGGTCTGCTGGCCACGTCCTCACCCTACAACACAAGTTGTGCATCTGGGAACCCTTATGTCTGCAACTGGGGCAGGGGCAGGTGGATAGGTAATGGTATCACAGCCAGGAGTGTCATCATATGGGAATTAGTAACTCCATGACCTGTGTCTGGGAGGGCCTTGCTGATTGTAAGGTGGGGGATTTTGGCAGCGGTATTGAGGCCTGCAAGAATATGCTGCAAACCCTGGCGTCTGTTTGCACCAGATATTTATTTATTGATTATGGTTAATATTTATCCATGTATGTATATATCGATTGATGTATTTATTTATTGGTGTCTTTCTTTCATTTTCTTTCTAGCCCATTTTGTGCAAGGCAATCATCCAGGTATTACCCCCCCCCCCCCACCAAAGGCATCCAACACCTAACTAGTATTTGAATTTTTTTCTTTATTGGTGTATTTCTTTAATTTTTTAGTTTTCTGTTATTGTTTTGAATAACTTCTTTGTGCAGGGCGTGCACAATCCAGGTGTTTTTGCCCCAAATTCAGCCTCCAACACCCTAAATAAAAAAAAAAAAACATTTTATTTATTTTTTATTTGTGTATTTCTTTAATTTCTTTAGTTTTCTGTGATTATTTTGAATACTTTATCTAGCCTATTATATGTGCAGGACAATCTCCCAGGGGTTACCCCCCTAATTCATCCTCCAACACCCGTAAAAAAGAATATTTGCATTTATTGCTGAATTTCTTTTTTTTTTTTTTTTTTTGTTTTCTGTGATTATTTTGAATACTTTCCTATCCTGTTTTTGCAGGGTAATCACTCAGGTGTTCCCCTTGATTTTCAGCCCTTGCTAGTCCCATTTTACAGTCATTTTTGTGCCCCAAAGGTCCCCATTGACATGAATAGAGTTTGGATTCTGAGTTCTGGACCCGAATTTGGGCAGCATGTTCGGCTGAACTCGACGAGCCCGAACTTTAACCAACCGACTTATGACTATCCCTAATTCATTAATCACATCTGAGAAAATCCCATTGTAAGTTTTCTTTAAGAGCATATCTAACTACGGATAACAAGGTGCAAATGCCACATGACGTGCTGGTGGTGTAATGAGGAAACTGACACATTTTTTCAGGTGATATCTTATTTAAAGGAGTGGTGTGAGATAGATGTGGAATATAACCCAAAACAGTGTCAGTTGCATAAAGATATTCTGACCAGCCTGTCTAGCCCTTTTTTTAGGTAAAGAATGTAGCCTTGAAATGGAGGGTATGTAATCCTCTGGCTATTCAGTTTCTAGAGATTATCAAACTTTTCAAAATTCGGTTCGCTGGTTCTCTCTGAAAAAGTTCGGTCTGAACTAATTTGGGATGAACTTTTGTCTAAAACACATGAAAACAATGCCTCACAGCCCTAAAAGTCCTTTATAACACTCTGAAGGCACCCAAGTCTGTATAAAAACATGTTTTAGTGGACTAATTAGCATTTAAATTGGCCATGGCTAATTAGCATAAGAACAACCGGCAACCTAATTAGCATTCAATAGCCCACGGCTGTCTTTGATAGTTTAAAGCTCACAAAAATGGGGAAAAGCAACTGGGTTCTTGTTCCTGTAAAGTTAAAAAAGTAATGGCTTTTAATAAGTGTCAAAAATGTACCCATTTTGGGCATCACAGGGGGTAGACCTGCGGTTGTGTAGGCCTGGAAGTAGTGAGAAAGCTCTAAAAAATGGTTCTATTTGTAACAAGGGTTTGCAGCAGGATTAGCAGGGGCTGTAGCTGTTGAAGAAAGACTAGGCCAGGGCATAGGAAACCTGTTGTGGTTGTGTAGCCCTGGCATTAGTGGAATAGCCTTCAAAAAATTGTCCCATTTGTAACAGGGGAGACAGTGGATTTGACATCCTGACAATTTAGTTGAAAAAGAAGCAATGGCCTTTTGCAAGTCTTGAAAAAATTTTTTTGGGGCATCACAGGGTTGACCTGCATGTGCATTGGCCTGGCAGTAGCACAGCGTAGCAGGCTGGCAGCAGAGGCACTGTTGGGGGTAGTAGTTGCATTTTAATCAGTGGGATTCCCCCATTTTGGCTCAATAGCGTGTGTCTAAAAATGTAGCGATCCAGTATCCATCTTTTTGCTTCATGCTAACAATGCATCTGTCAGCACGCAAGCACCCGAGCATACAGCTCCCCATCCTGTCCAGCATTTCCAAGGGCCTGATTGGTTCCAGCTCTGCTCCATATTGCCATATTTGTTCATCATTGTCATCACCACAACCATCATGATGGCAATCATCATCATTGCGTGCCTCCTCCCCTATACCTTCCTGTGATAAGTTGGTTGTTTTCATCTCCAGATCCCCATCCCCATTCTGGCAATGCAAGTCTAGGAGAGCGTGTTTGAAGGCAAAGGATTGTCTCTAAACAACACATACCCCCCTGGACATGGCCAGAACATCCACAAGACACATTTTTAGGAAGCTTTCAACATCCAGACTGATCGCGTGTGCCATGCATGGGTCATGTGTCATGCGACCTAGATGCAGAGCAGCCACAATGTTTGTCCCATTATCTGCAACCACATTGCCCAATCTAAGTTGACGTGGAGACAGCCAGTGGGAGATTTCCTCATGCATGCATGTCCTCGACAGCTTTTCTCGCCCAGGCTCAGCATGTGTAATACGGCATGGCAGTGCTGCACCTTGCAGTGATGAAAGGATGGAGGAGGAGGAGGGTAAGCTACGTCCTGCTGTTTACCGTCTGTTGAGGAGGAGGATAGGCATCTTGTGTCCAAAGCTTAAGCGGATCAACACAACGCGATAGTGTTACTAATGCCTGACCTTGTTGCATCGGAGCATCTTGCTGCACAAGTTTGACTCAGTGGTCCGTGACACACATGTATTACCTTTGGCAGTAGCTACTGCTCCAAGTATCTAGTTATGCATGCACTGTTCTACACACTGACAGTTGCATAGACAGCACCACTTTCTCTTCCACGTAACTGTGCCAGACGGGAATGGCTTTGCTGGAGAAGAAATGGTGACTGGGGACACACCACCTGGGCTGGGAACACCCCATTATTTGCCTTAAAGCGGTGGGCTCAACTAGGTGGTATGGCAGCAACAACTTGGCCAGGTGCGAGTTTAGCCACACGACAACCGGATAACTGGCCACATATTTATGTCTAGTGGATATAGATTCTATTATGGATAACTGGTGGGTTGGAGGAGGATCACTAAATGGTGATGACAAGACTGAGACTGTACTACCTGTGGATGAGACCTGGCTACTAGACAGATAACAGGTTATAGGAGCCGCACCATCAGCATTAGGGTATTGATGGGGCATTTGGGAGGCATTTTGATTGTCCCAGGCCAACTCGTGGCGCTGCTTCAAGTGCTTATGTGTACCCTGGCCACAGCTAACTTTCTACTTGCAGATCTGGCATTGTGCCAGGTTTTGTGCCTCTGAGAAGGTACAAAAGAATTGCCGCAAGTCAGAGTACCATACAGAGCTAGAAGAAGAGAGTGGGTCCGCACTCCTTAAAAACTTATATCTTTAATGAAAATAGTTAAAATCATCTCCATTAGGTTAGTCAAAGAAGCAGTGCAAAAAGCGTGAAAGGTAGACCAAGAGAGGCAAAAAAATGTACAAGACCTCCTGACGCGTTTCGGATGTTCTGTCAGCCCTTAGTCATAGATAAAAGGTCACGTTTACATACATCTATATATATTAGAGAATACAGTGAACACTCACCTTGCAAGCCTGGAGCCAGCCCACGGCGAGGGGACGCAGCGTCTGTCCGGGCGGGTGACGTCAGCATCACGGGACACCCAGCCAATCACCAGCCAGGCCCTCCAGTTAGTAAGGCTTTAAACCAAAAGCCTATCTGTCAATCATTAAAGATATATTCCACCTATGGCTTGCTGATACTACTACCACATACATTACTATAGCTGCTAATACTACCATGTACATTGCTGCTGCTGCTACTACTAGAAGTGGCAGGCCTGGGCAAATGTATGCTGCCACTACTGTGGCTGAGCCTGGGCAAATGGCTGGTGTTACTTTTGTAGGGCCTGGGCACATGGCTGCTGACCAGACATTTACTTAGTATTTCCTAAAACAGATATATGTTCACTAAAATTTTCCTTGGCAGGTGAAAAAGATTGCTTTTTTTAAACTGTGCAATCTTTTCTGCCCTGAAGAAGTGACACGCTGACGTCACGCAATGAGTCGGTGGTAGGCGGGGGGCACCTGCTGTATTATCTGACACTGGACATGTGAGATTCTATTGATGTTCATTTATGCATATGTCTTTTTTTGTCCCGATCTGGCTGGTCCTCTTGTTATGAATATTAGTGTTTTCTTTTGCACTTAGTTATATTGCACATCGGCACAGAGCACTTTTTGGATAGCATTATTATAGTATAGAGTATATAGGTCATTTTGGCATTTATTGGGTCCATATATTGGTATTGTTTAGGTGGTTTTCAGCTGGGTTTAAAGCGGACTTAAACATGCATGATTATTATATTATGTATTATTGATTTAATCAGTGCCTTTTAAACAGCATATGTGTCAGCTTGGTCTCCCCCCCTCCCCTTTTCCCCTTCTCAGGAAATGTATGTTAAGTGTTTTTTAGTATGGTTTTAATGTGTCTGTGTACTTTATTATAAAAATATGCATCAATAAATACTTTGGATACTTTTGAATAGCAAGTGGTGCCACCAAGTCTTTGTTCAGGTGGGATTTTCTGGGGGGTTGTGGAACCCCTTTTCCTTATTTTTTTTAACTGTATTTAACAGGAGGCACTGCGTATCCCAACTTAGAGAGAGACGGTGAATGCACACAGCTGCCGCACTTGTTTTTTTTTTGTTAACTGTATTTAACAAAGAGGCAACTGAACCCCAACTTAGAGAAAGACAGGACCTGCACACATAAATCAGAGCTGCTCCCTCCCCAAAAATTCCTTGGCAGGTGAAAAATGCTTTTTTTAAAGTGGACCAACACCCAGGATTTTGACTATCCTGGGTTTTGGTCCACTTCCCCGGGGCACCCCGATCGGGGGCGCCCCGCTGTGTGAAACCCCCCAGAAAGCCCCAAAAACTCACCTCACCCCGCTCTGACATGACCGCTGCAGCCAATCCCCGCCGCCGGACAAGCGAGAGGCAGCGGAGGACAAGCAGAGCGCATCCACCGCCGCCTCCCGCGCGTCCCTCTTACAGGGAGCGCACCCGCGCTGGCCATTCTCAAACGGCCGGCACGGGAGCGCGCCCTGCTAGAGGGATGCGCGGGAGGCGGCGGCGGGCGTGCATGCGCCACTGGAACGTGGAAAAGGTAGGATTGTGGGCTTCCTGGGGGGAATACCCCACGGGACATCCCGATTTCGGATGCCCCGTGGGGAGGGATCTGATCGGCCAGGGAATCTTATAGATTCCCGGGCCAATCCCCCCTGGGTGTTGGTCCACTTTAAACGGTACTAAACACGGAGGCACAGTGTCCCTAAACCGTCCTTGCTGTTAGATTAATGCTCTCTCTGCAACAGCCAGCTCCATAATGGTGAATAGATGGCACATCACGTGACTATCTCCTGCAATAGCACTTACTGATTGGCCTAGCTACCCTGCGAACATGTGACCCTGTCTCTCTGCTTCTCCTTGGCTGGCCATGACCTGTGGGGTGGGGCAGGTGAAATCCCACCAGGTTCATCTTCCGCGTTCTGCTGCGAACCTAAACATCACGTGGAACCAAACTTTTCCTGAAATTCGGGTCGAAACTGGGTTCTACTGGTTCAGTTCGCTCATCTCTTTTCAGTGCTCTCTCACTCAATTTCACTCAAAAATGATAAAGCTGGAAAAATCATATCTCGGACGGATCTAGATAAACCTTTTAGAATTAAACTGATGACTCTGAGTGAAAGCAAAGCACAGCAATAGTAAAATAAATGGTATGAGCCGATTTCTTTATCTTACATTTGAATCTTTGCGTGTACCCCCGTGACGAAACCCTCCAAACTTGAACGTAAGCCCCCATTTTAGGACACATATGTTCTAAAAATTTGATGGGGGTTGGAGTTATAAGGAGGGGGAAAAAAAAGAAATACCAAGCTAGAGTGATGATATTGACCACTTTTGCACAGCTGAAACATCATTGTTGTTAGATGTTTTGAAACTTGTTTGATTGCCATATGTACTCCATTAAAATACATGGACAGCACTGTTGAGAACTAATTTGAATGAATCAGACATAGAGGAAGACGATGTTGGATGTTTAATTCTTATGATGCATGTTATAATTGTTTAAATACTGATTGGTTTACTGATAATGATTATGATACACACATGCAACATAACTGCTACTGATCTTTGTTATTTGATGACATGTGACACATTTGAAATCCCTAGGTACTGGATGAAGAAATTATTAAATTAACCCATGATTGGAGATCCCATAGGACCAAAACTGATTGTGAGGAAATGCAGGTGTTCCAAGTGGACCAACACCTGTGGTTCATGGCCCTGAAATCTCACCTTCTCTCCCAATCCAGTGGTGCATGTGCAAACAGAGGCTGTCACCTGCAATACCTTTAGAATGCTACCATCTAACAGGTCGCATGTCTGATGGCCATTCTTATATGCCTGGCATGGGTATGCTCTCTAATAGAGGGTAGTGGGGAAGCGGCCGCCAGCACGCTCGGCTCCACTTGTCTAGAGATGAGTTGACGTGACCGGTCAGAGCATGCTGATTGGACGAAAGGCTCTGTGCATGCTCTGTAGGACCAGGAAAAAGGTGAGTTAGACTGGGTGATCGGGGGGGGGGGTTACACAGAGGAGTCCACTTTAAATATGTAGTGTGACAGAGTTTTAGTAAAATACGTTAAACTGACCAATGGGTGAATGTTTTCATGTAGGAGCAATACCTGTAATTAAATTCCAACCAATTTTTGGGTGGACCCTGTATAATTAGGTACAATTTTGTCATATAATAGTAAGCATAGTATAAATATGTTTTCAAAAGGGGAGATGATAGCCCTGGGGGTTATTTAGTTAAACGGTAAAATATGGAAATAATTAGGTAAAATACGTAAATGCCAATGGTTGGCATAGCCAAGGGCAGAATATAGTAAATATAGTCTAGGGATATTAAATAGTTAATGGCTATCCCAAACCATTGGTTAATTACATGATTAGGCCCATAATTAATGAAGTGATTAGGCGAGCAAAATGGCTGACTCGTTTGTTCACTGCCTGCTGTCTTGTTTATGAGAATTCAGTAGACATATTTCTTAAAAGGGCTGAGTTTTGTAAATGGGTGCTTGGCCACACCCATTGGGAAAAAATGTATAAAAGCCGTTCGCAGCAATAGATTCCGTGAACATCTTCCAGTACCACTGAGTGGGACACCGGTTATGATGAAGTAAAGCGAATAATTGCTAGCTCTGTGGCAAAACATCATGATGGAAGTGCCAGTGTTATGGATATTTTGATAAAGTGAGTACTATTTCTGATTATATTGGAATTATAGAATAATGTTTTGTGATGCAATAATGCTTGTGGTATTAAATTGATGCATCTAACCTTTGTTTGTTCATGTCAAATGCAAAAGTATGCTTCAAAACCACTCAGTATTAGTTATTTATTTGAGGCCAATAGCTCATTATTCAATTAGACACTCTACTGATTGGGTCTATTGAGCTTATTTAAAGCTGTAATTGAACCTTCATTCAGTTGGGAAAACATTTATTCAGTTGGTAAGATAGCGCTATACATGTTTAACTGTGATTTTAGAAGGAATGTCCAGCAATTTCCCAGGACACTTATATTTTTTTTCAGCAGTGTCTGTATGTAACATGAAATCTCTTGTTTGTTATTCTTTCAGTGCTGTCTCAATATGTTGAAAGAAAAAAAAATGTAAAACGAAAAAATGCTTTTTCTAAAATAAAACAATATGCTGTATTTTTCTCTATATAAGACGCACCTGCTCATAGGAGACACCTAGGATTCGGAGGAGAGGAGAAAAATAAGAAAAATATTCTGAACCAAATGCTAAAACAATAGAGATGAGCGAACTTTTGAAAAATTTGATTCGGCTGATTCGCCGAATTTTCCGACAAAATTCGCGATGAATCGCTATTAAAAACGGCAATTTCTGAGCTTCCTAGAGCCTCAATAGGGTTGTAAACCATTCTGCCTTGCTGTAACACGCATAGGATGCGTGCTGGGTTAGTGAAATAATACTGTAAATAATTATCACATGCAGATCAGAGGCATCGCTATTAGAATCGCAGAGCGGCACAATTGCAGAGAGTTGAGGTGGGATCACTATGAGGGGCCCCTATATTGCCTGAATAACACACCCTGGAGCTGGCAGCAGCAGAAGCCCAAATATTGGCTGAAAGACATCCTGGAGTTGGCAGCAGGAGCCCAAAAATTGGCCTGAAGACACACACTGGAGTTGGCAGCAGGAGCCCAAAAATTGGCCTGAAGACACACTGGAGTTGACAGCAGCAGGAGCCCACAAAATGACTGAGAGACACCCTGGAGTTGCAAACAGCAGCAGCACCAGCAGCAGCAGGAGTCCAAACATTGCTTGAAAGACACACTGGAGTTGGCAACAGGAGCCCAAACATTGCTTGAAAGAGACACTGGAGTTGGCAGCAGGAGCCCAAACATTGCTTGAAAGAGACACTGGCGTTGGCAGTAGGAGCAGCAGGAGCCCAAACATTGCTTGAAAGAGACACTGGAGTTGGCAGCAGCAGCAGCAGGAGGCCAAAAATTGGCTGAATGACACCCTGGAGTTGCAAGCAGCAGCAGCAGGAGCCCAGACATTGCTTGAAAGAGACACTGTAGTTGGCAGCAGGAGCAGCAGGAGGCCAAAATAGCTTGAAAGACACACTGGAGTTGGCAGCAGGATCAGCAGGAGCCCAAACATTGCTTGAAAGAGACACTGGAGTTGGCAGCAGCAGCATCAGGAGGCCAAAAATTGGCTGAATGACACCCTGGAGTTGCAAGCAGCAGCAGGAGCCCAAACATTGCTTGAAAGACACACTGGAGTTGGCAGCAGCAGCAGGAGCCCAAACATTGGCTGAAAGAGACACTGGAGTTGGCAGCAGGAGCCCAAACATTGCTTGAAAGAGACACTGGAGTTGCAAGCAGCAGCAGCAGGAGCCCAAAATTGCTTGAAAGACACACTGGAGTTGGCAGCAGCAGCAGCAGGAGCCCAAACATTGCTTGAAAGACACACTGGAGTTGGCAGCAGGAGCCCACAAATCGGCCTAAAGACACACTGGAGTTGCAAGCAGCAGCAGCAGGAGCCCAAAATTGCCAGAAAGACACACCCTGGAGTTGGCAGCAGCACAAAGAGAACATATACAGATTTTCGGCACAGATATCTTATCCGAAGAATATTGATAAAAAGTAAGATTAACGTAAAGCATTTTCTCAATAATTACTTGTGGTCTGATGCGGAGGAATGTCTGTAACTGGAGAGCAGCGCCTTAAATATGTTTTGCACGATCCATATTTCCTTAGTGTTGGTCTGGCCCCATGATCAATCTACTCTAATGCATCAGACATTGGTGGATGGAAATCTTGGCTGATCCATGTCCGATTCATTTCCACGCAGGCCAGTCTCTGAAAAAAAAACATTTTTGAAGCATACTGGAGCACATTGAATTGCTCTCATCAGAGCATCACTTACGCACATCTAAGAGTTTCATCACTTTGTTCGTGTTAAAGTCTTCAGGGCCTAGTTACTACTTAGTGAAAGACCATAGATAGTTACACACCTGCTGCTATTATCGACAAATCCTGTTTTAAGTGTAGTGTAGCGTTTTGTCCTCCCCTCATATACGCACTAAGTATGTCAGGCAGAGAAGTGACAGGATGGGCACAGAGAAGTGGCAGGATGGGCACAGAGAAGTTGCAGAGGCCTAAATTCATCAAGCAGAGGTTGCAGCAGACTAGGGGTGAGTGGCAGAAGGAGTCTCAGTGAGAGGACTGATCTCCCGGGATCAGCTAGCGGTCGTGTCTTGACCAGCAACCCATCTGCCATCATCCATTGGTTAACACGATCATCCACTGCATCATAAGTGACATCTGACACCCCCAGTCAACTGTCGGTTATGTCTTATGCTTAGGGTTCAGCTCCACTATTCAGTGAGGACGATCTGATAATCAGAAAAATCAGCAGCTACTGCCCAGCCAAGAAGTGGAGGAGACACTGGCTGCTTCTTCCACTAGGAGGGCAAGTAGTGATGAGGAGAGTGGTGTGGCAGGTGGTGTTGCAAGCGTTTTGGCTTCTTAAGCAGACACTGTTGAGGAACCTGAGGAGGACATCAGTGAGTTTTGAGGGCACTTTTAAAGCCTTGGAGTGATGGAGAGTGACAGATTCAGCGTGGTGGCAGAAGGGGAAAGTATGGAGGCAAATGTGCTCGGGGTAGACCACTTGCGCGGCAGGCTATCTTCCCAGGAGGTAGTGGAAGAGGGTCCCTGGAGTTGGTGGCGGCGGCGGTGGCAGCAGTGAATTAGTGCGGACTGTTGGTAGGAAAAATCAGCTACAAGGCCATGTGGCAGTTTTTCATCAAGCATCCGCAGGAGGTTAACATGGCTATATGAAAGATGTGTAGGCAGAAGGTGAAGTGTGGCCAGGGTCCCAATGTTGGACCCACAGCCCTGCATCAACATTTGCAGCGTCACCGTCAAGCGGCCTGGGAGAGTTGGCTCCACCAGTGGTGGTCCAGCCTGCTGAATTACCCAGTGGCACGCCGCTCTCTGTTCCAGCCAGCCAAGGCTCCACCACCTCCTGTGTGTCATACCCATCCTCTATCACTCCAGATGCTCCTCCTCCTCTTAATCCGAGTCAGTCATTCCACCAGCAATCCATTGGCCAAGCCATGTCCAAGAGACAACAGTATGTGCCCACTCATCCAACGTGCAGAAGCTAAATTTGCTCCTGTATATGTCGCTGGTGCTGCAGTCCCTCCCTTTTGAGGTGGTGGACCTTTCAGAGAACTGATGGCTTGTGCCGAGCTGAGGTGGAGAGTCCCATGCTGTCATTTCTTTGCAAAGAAGGCAGTACCAGCCCTGTACAATTTTGTTGAACAGAAGGTGGGCCAGTCCTTTAGCCTTTCAGTGTGTACCAAAGTGCACAGCAGTGCCTACGTCTGGAGCTGTAACTACGGTCAGGAACAATACATATCCTTTAAGGCCCACTGGGTGATTGTGGTTCCTGCACAACCACAACAGCAACATGGACAGGTCCCTCTGCTGTGGCCTCCATGCTCCTAGGCCTTTGTGCCTGTGACAGTGCACTTGCACTTAGCAATAGTGTCACAGAAAAAAGTGGCTAATTGTCAATTACATATTAATAGTTAACATTTATCTTATTTGAACATATTTATAATAATAACATATAATAACATATAACATAGCAACAATAACATCTAACATAATAACAGTATTAACAGTAATAACAGCAATAACTTGCACAAATGGCACGATGCATGCTTACGTGCTTGCGTAGTAACCGCAGAATTGTCTCCATTTGCCAGCGGGATGACTTCTGGCTCTCCACCTTATTGGACCCTCGCTTCCGGCACAAAATGGGGGCATTTTTTACACCCACTGAGAGGGAGGACAAACTGACCTACTACAGAGACATCCTACGTAGTCAGTTGGGCGATGCCTATCTGCGCCATGGTCCATACTGTGATGCCCAGCGGGACACCAGCCTTCTGTAAGCAGGCAACCCCCAATCTCCACCGCCGCTTCTGCCTATAGTCAAGCCCCCATTTGCCAGGACGCTAGGTACGCCTCACCGGACACGGTTGCCCCCAGGTCTTAATAGGCACAAAGGATGGCTGCTTACGGTGAAGGCCGATGAACCATGAGGGTATTCCAAAGCCGAGCTCGTTCACAGGTAGTCAATCCGGAGGGTGTGTCAGAGTACAGGAATGAGACAGGTGCGTAGTCAGGAGTAGCCAAAGGGTCAAGCCAGGAGGTCAGAGATCGCGGGGTATCCAGAGGGGCAGGCAGCTTCGTGGTCAGACAAAGCAGAGGTCAGTACAGGCAGCAGACAGGAATGGTCGATCAAGCCGTGTCGGAACTGAACCGGCACAAAATGGGGGCTTTTTTTAACCCACCGAGAGGGAGGACAAACTGACTTACTACAAAGACATTCTACATAGTCAGTTGGCCGATGCCTATCTGCGCCAGGTCTGACTCGGGGGGACCTCTGTGATCACCTTCCACTGCTATGGCTGCTGGGGGGGTGGAAGGAGAAGCAGTAGCAGCTCCATCAGCAGCAGCCTCAGTCTTCAGTCGCTAATGAGTAGCTTTCTACATCCGCATAGTGAGTCTACTCATGAGCAGCATGAAGACCTGGAGCAAGACCTGAACCAGCAGGTCGTGTCATACCTTGACATGACCATGCCAACACACCTTGAGGATCCGCTGGACTTCTGGGCAGCCAAACTTGACTTGTGGCTGCAACTAGCAGAGTTTGCCCTGGAAAAGCTGTCCTGCAAGGCCAGTAGTGTGCCATCTGAGCGGGTGTTTAGTGCGGCAGTGGCCATGCCAAGGAGAACTTGTCTGTCCACGAATAATGTGGAGAGACTTACCTTTGTGAAGATGAATCAGGCATGATTCAACCAGGATTTCCAGCCAACAATGGCTGATCCATGGTAGTACCTGATGCATGGTAGCTCCTTATGCTGCTGCAAACTCCAGGGTGTGTCTTTCAGGCAATATATGGGCTCCCTATGCTGCTGACAACTCCTGGGTGTGTCTTTCAGGCAATATATGGGCTCCCTATGCTGCTGCTGCCAGCTCATATGTGTGTCTTTCAGGCAATATATGGGCTCCTAATGCTGCTGCTGCCAATTCCAATGTGAGCACTCTTAAAAGACGCATGCTAGCATATTTGGGATGCCCCCCGGTTAAAGGCAATGGCTGCTGGCAATTTGACAAAGTGACTTTCTTTACAAAATGCAGCCAGTTAATAGACAGGTACTCTTGAAATATTACTGCTAGTGTTTGGGATGCCCCCTCCTCACATACAGAGGAGGCCTCCCTTGATTGTGGAAATGTGACGTTAATTATAAAATGCAAGCAGTCATTAGACAGGTACTCTTGAAATATTACTGCTACTGTTTGGGATGCCCCCTCTTCACATACAAAGGAGGTCTCCCTTGATTGTGGAAAAGTGACGTTAATTATAAAAGGCAAGCAGTTATTAGACAGGTAGTCTTGAGATATTTATGCTAGTGTTTGGAATGCCCATGTGGGCTGGGGTTTTTATAGCAGACACAGAAACAATTCAAACTGCAATATATTTATGAGAAATAGCCTTTAAAAGCTGCTTTAGTGTAACAGATAGGGTCAAATGTGCTGGTTTGGGATACCCTGAGGCCTGTTTTTTTTTACAGCACACACAAAACAATTCAAACTGCGATATATTTATGAGAAATAGCCTTTAAAAGCTGCTTTAGTGTAACAGATAGGGTCAAATGTGCAGGTTTGGGATACCGTGCGGCCTGGTGTTTTTACAGCACACACAAAAACAATTCAAACTGCAATATATTTATGAGAAATAGTCTTTAAAAGCTGCTTTAGTGTAACAGATAGGGTCAAATGTACTGAAATGGGATGCCCACGTGGGCTGGGGTTTTTACAGCACACACAAAAACAATTCAAACTGCAATATATTTATGAGAAATAGCCTTTAAAAGCTGCTTTAGTGTAACAGATAAGGTCAAATGTGCTGGTTTGGGATGCCCATGTGGGCTGGTGTATTTAAAGCAGACAAAAACCAATTCAAAATACAATAGCTTAATTAAAATGAGGCTGAACAACGCTTATTTAGTATAACAGATAGGGTGACATGTACTGGTTTGGGATGCCCATGTGGGCTGGTGTATTTAAAGCAGACAAAAACCAATTCAAAATACAATTGCTTAATTAAAATGAGGCTGAACAACGCTTATTTAGTATAACAAATAGGGTGACATGTGCTGGTTTGGGATGACCATGTGGGCTGATGTATTTAAACCAGACAAAAACCAATTCAAAATGCAATAGCTTAATTAAAATGAGGCTGAACAATGCTTATTTAGTATAACAGATAGGGTGACATGTGCAGGTTTGGGATACCCTGCGGCCTAGTGTTTTGGCAGCAGACCAAAAACCAATTCAAAATGCAATAGCTTAATTAAAATGAGGCTGAACAACCCTTATTTAGTATAACAGATAGGTTGACATGTGCTGGTTTGGGATGCCCATGTGGGCTGGTGTAATAAAACCAGACAAAAACCAATTCAAAATACAATTGCTTAATTAAAATGAGGCTGAACAACGCTTATTTAGTATAACAAATAGGGTGACATGTGCTGGTTTGGGATGACCATGTGGGCTGATGTATTTAAACCAGACAAAAACCAATTCAAAATGCAATAGCTTAATTAAAATGAGGCTGAACAATGCTTATTTAGTATAACAGATAGGGTGACATGTGCTGGTTTGGGATGCCCATGTGGGCTGGTGTATTTAAACCAGACAAAAACCAATTCAAAATGCAATAGCTTAATTAAAATGAGGCTGAACAACGCTTATTTAGTATAACAGATAGGGTGACATGTGCTGGTTTGGGATGTCCATGTGGGCTGGTGTTTTTAAAGCAGACAAAAACCAATTCAAAATGCAATAGCTTAATTAAAATGAGGCTGAACAACGCTTATTTAGTATAACAGATAGGGTGACATGTGCTGGTTTGGGATGCCCATGTGGGCTGGTGTATTTAAACCAGACAAAAACCAATGCAAAATGCAATAGCTTAATAAAATGAGGCTGAACAATGCTTATTTAGTATAACAGATAAGGTGACATGTGCTGGTTTGGAATGCCCATGTGGGCTGGTGTATTTAAACCAGACAAAAACCAATTCAAAATGCAATAGCTTAATTAAAATGAGGCTGAACAACGCTTATTTAGTATAACAGATAGGGTGACATGTGCAGGTTTGGGATACCCTGCGGCATAGTGTTTTGGCAGCAGACCAAAAACCAATTCAAAATGCAATAGCCTGATTAAGCTGAGGATGAACAAGCGTAGTAAGTATAACAGATAGGGTGCTACGTGCAGGTTTGGGATACCCTGCGGCCTAGTGTTTTGGCAGCAGACCAAAAACCAATTCAAAATGCAATAGCTTAATAAAATGAGGCTGAACAATGCTTATTGTCAGGATTGTACCTAACACCCGTCTGTCTTAAGCCAGTATCCCCCAATCTCCACCGCCACTTCTGCCTATAGACAAGCCCCCGCTTGTAGGAGACGCGAGCAATGCCTCTCCCAGTCGGTTGCCCCCAGGACTTAACAGGCGCAAGGGATAGTAGCTTAAGGTGCAGTTTGGTGTTAAGCAGGGAATCCCGAATGAGGATGCCGGGTGCGGAAAGTCCGTAATTCAGGCCGAGGTCAAACCAGGAAGTCACAGGCGAGGTATCCAGGGGAGAAGACTGAGGATGGTCGAAGGTAGCCGGGGTCAATTCCAGGAGGTCACAGGCGAAGTACAGGAGGGTCAGGCAAGAGAATGGTCAGGCAAAGCAGAAGGTCAGGGCAGGCAGCTAGCAAGAATAGTCAGGGTCCAAATCCAAATCCAATCCAATATCTTCACAAACACAGCAGCACACATCCAGAACCCAGAAGCTATAACGGGCACTGGGAAACTGGAACAGTGCAAATATATAGGGAAGTCTGGCCAATGGGAAACAGGGAAAAAGGAGGGAAGGAAGGTGCTTGGTGCAAACAAGGAAGTGGGATCGGTCCCAGGAGCTGGACGGCCCAGGCCAGACAGGCCGACCAGTCCCTGGGTCCGATCCCAAGAACCGGCCACTGACTGGGCAATTCAAACTCGCCCCCGGCGGGCGCGCTGGGGGAAGCGCCGCCGGGAGGCATAAAGCAGACGTGCTCGCGCGCGCGCGCGAGCACGTTGACGATCGGGCGCGCCCCCGCCAGGAAGGGGAAGCGCAGAGCTGGAGGGGAGAGCCGCAAGGCCGCGCAGCCGCGCGGAGCGGGCTGCGACGCGGCCACCCATGGCGTCCTGCGCCGCCCGCCCCAGATCCCCGTGACGGTGCCGAGGAGCCGGCAGACCCGGGGACCGCCGGGCCGCAGCTCGGTGGGAGCCAGCCGGCAACGCGCCGCGGGACCCGGAACGGCGGTGAGGTAAGTGCCTAACATTACCCCCCCCCTGAGGAGGGGCCACTGGACCCTCCAAGCTGGGTTTTAACGGATTCTCTCTATGAAACTTCTTTACTAAATTCTGTGCATGAACTTCTCTGGCAGGAACCCAAGATCTTTCTTCCGGACCGTACCCCTTCCAGTCAATAAGATATTGAAGAGAGTTCCGAAAGAAACGAGAATCAAGGACCCGGGCAACCTCAAACTCCTGATGCCCCTCAACTACCACAGGACTAGGGGGACTATTGAGTTCATGGTTTCTTGCGGACTTAAGAAGTGAAACATGAAAGGATTTACAGATTTTCATGGAAGAGGGGAGGGCCAACCGGTATGTCACCTGATTGACTTTGTGTGTTATGGGGAATGGGCCAATAAACTTGGGTCCTAACTTAGCGGAGGGTTGGCGTAGCGCCAAGTTCTTGGTTGAGAGCCAAACCCAGTCACCCACTTTAAAGTTAGAATTAGACGATCGCTTGCGATCAGAAAATTTTTTCTGTAAACGAGCGGCCCTAGTTAGGTGTTGTTGGATTTTATTCCACTCCCCTGGCCATTTAGAAACCCATTCATCCACGGAGGGAACTCTAGAGGGTTGGTCCGAAAGAGCAGAAAACTTCAGATCCTTGCCATAGACACAGTGGAAAGGAGAAACCCCTGTGGATGAATGCGTAGCGTTGTTAAAAGCAAATTCTGCAAAAGGTAAGAAGAAGGCCCAATCAGTCTGAGAACCCGCCGTAAAACAGCGCAAGTATTGTTCCAGGGACTGGTTCGTCCTCTCGGTTTGACCATTCGATTGCGGATGAAAGGCCGAGGAAAGGGAGACAGAGAACCCCAACTTGGCACAGAAGGCCCTCCAAAACCGGGAGACAAACTGGACCCCCCTATCCGAAACAACATCCATGGGAATACCGTGAATCCTAAAGACATGAGTAATGAAAAGTTGAGCAAGAGTTTGAGCTGAGGGGAGTTTCTTTAAAGGGACGAAATGGGCCATCTTGCTAAAACGGTCCACAATTACCCAGATAACCGTATGACCCTGAGACGGAGGGAGGTCAGTAACAAAATCCATGGCCAAATGTGTCCACGGGGAGGCAGGAATGGATAATGGAAGGAGTGGGCCTTCCGGTGAGCTCCTCAAGGACTTACTTTGGGCACAGACTTTGCAAGCGGAGACAAACTTTTGAGCGTCCTTCCTGAGAGAAGGCCACCAAACTTGGCGTAACAATAAAGCTATGGTTTTTTTAATCCCTGGATGCCCGGTTGTTTTAGTATCATGAAAATGGGACAAAAACTCAGACCGGTAAGCAGAAGGCACAAACAGGGCTGACGCGGGTTTCCCAGGAGGGGCTTGGGCCTGGAACTGAGTAAGATCAGGAAGTTGGGGTTGAATGGCGGCCACCACTAGGGAGCGAGGTACAATGGGAGAAACCACCCTTTCCGGTAAGTCAGGGGGAGAGAAACTCCGAGACAGGGCGTCCGCCTTTACATTCTTAGACCCGGGTTTATATGTTATAGAAAAGTTAAACCGAGAAAAGAATAAGGACCAGCGAGCCTGTCTAGGAGTTAACCTCTTGGCGGACTGAATGTATTCCAGATTTTTATGGTCAGTAAAGACCGTTACTGGATATTGAGCCCCCTCCAACCAGTGCCTCCATTCCTGGAAGGCAAGTTTGATGGCCAGTAATTCTCTGTTACCGATATCATAATTCTTTTCGGCCGCTGAGAATTTCTTGGAAAAGAAGGCACATGGATGGAGGCGAGCAGGTGAGCCGTAGTATTGGGACAAGACCGCTCCGACCGCTATCTCTGAGGCATCCACCTCTACAAGGAAAGGTCGTTGTTCATCGGGATGGACTAGGACGGGAGCCCCGCTAAATACCCTCTTAAGATTCTCGAAGGCCTGGACAGCTTGAACCGGCCAAACCGGGGGGTACCCGCTTTTCTTTGTCAAATTGGTTAGTGGTGTAACCAGGGCTGAGAAATTCTTAATGAACCTTCTGTAAAAATTGGCAAAACCCAAAAACCTCTGCAGGCCCTTCAAATCTCTGGGTTGCTCCCATTCCAAAACAGCCCTCACCTTAGATTGGTCCATAGACAGACCAGACTTAGAGATAATGTAACCGAGGAACGGAACCTCAGATACCTCAAATTGGCATTTCTTTAATTTGACATATAAACAATTTTCTCTAAGTTTCTGCAAAACTAGGCGCACATGTTTTCGATGCTCATCAAGGGATGAAGAAAAAATTAAAATGTCATCTAAGTAGACAACCATAAATCGGCCAAGATAATCTCGGAAAATTTCATTAACAAAACTTTGAAAAACCGCAGGGGCATTACACAGGCCGAAGGGCATAACCAAATATTCATAATGCCCCTCAAGGGTATTAAAGGCCGTTTTCCACTCGTCCCCCTGCCTAATTCTTATGAGGTTATAGGCCCCTCTGAGATCTAGTTTGGAGAAGACCTGCGCCCGACCACCTGTGTAAAGAGCCCCTCAATAAGCGGTAGGGGATACTTATTTTTTACCGTGATGTTATTTAAGCCCCGGTAATCGATACAGGGGCGAAGTCCCCCATCCTTTTTCTCCACAAAAAAAAACCCTGCCCCCGCTGGGGAAGATGAAGGCCGAATAAACCCTTTTTCTAAGTTCTCAGCGATATATTCCCGCATGGCAAGGGTTTCTGCTCGGGTCAAATTAAATATTCTCCCTCTGGGAGGCATCGTACCAGGGAGCAGTTCTATTGGGCAGTCCCAAGGTCTATGGGGAGGAAGTTTGTCTGCTGCCTTTTCTGAAAAAACATCAGCAAACTCCAAATATGGAGTAGGAATCCCACTAGGGAGTAAGTGTGTGACCCTGAGGGGAAATTCAAGGCAGCTCCGGAAACACTGGTGTCCCCACTTGGTAATTTGCCCCGAAACCCAATCAATTTGAGGATTATGCGCCTGCAGCCATGGCAACCCCAGAATCAAGGGGGTCCCAGGCATGCTCAAAATCAGGAACCTGATAACCTCAGAATGACTGGCTCCAATTTTGATTTGCATGGGAGGTGATTGAAACCGAACTAACCCCCCGGCCACTGGAGTGCCATCAATAGCTGACACCCGGATAGGAGTTGGCAAGGTTTGTGCCATGATTCCTAGAGTCTGAGCTAGATCAGAGTCTAGGAAGTTCCCAGCTGCTCCAGAATCGAGAAGAGCCCTTAAGTTAATATATTTGGCACCAAACATAACCTGAACTGGGACAAAAACTGGAGACGATACTTGAGGAGATACCTTACAGCCTAGGAGGGCCCCCTCGATACCCCCTAGGCTCTGAAGTTTCCCGACGGTTTCTTTGGGCAAAGTCTAACCATGTGGCCGGTCCCACCACAGTATAGACAGAGCCCCTCGGATAGACGTCGTCGTCGCTCGCCTTCGGTGAGCCTGGTGGCACCTAGCTGCATAGGCTCTTCAGAAGGTTGAGCGACGGGAACCTCAGATTTTGCAGCGGGTTCAAAATGTGATCCTTTCTCCAGGCGCCGTTCCCGGAGTCGGCGATCAATGCGGATGGCCAAATGCATTAAGTCATCCAGTGTTTGGGGTTCCGGGTAGTTCACCAGGGTATCTTTGATAGCGTCAGCCAGACCTAACCGGAATTGGCCACAGAGGGCAGGATTGTTCCAGCGTGAGTCCACTGCCCAACGCCGGAATTCGGAACAGTAGTCCTCGGCTGGACGGCGTCCCTGGCGGAGGGTACGTAACTTTGCGTCAGCTGAGGCCCCCTTGTCAGGATCGTCATAAAGGACCTCCATTGCAGTGAAGAAACTGTCCACTGACTGGCGGATGGGGTCCTGAGCTGATAGACTAAAGGCCCAGGACTGAGGGTCTCCATGTAACAGGGATATAATCAAGCCCACTTTTTGTTCCTGTGAGCCCGAGGACACCGGGCGAAGCTGAAAGTAAAGTTTACAAGAGTCCCGGAAATTGGCAAATTTTGCCCTATCGCCAAAAAATTTTTCAGGGAGCGGGATCTTGGGTTCCACCGTCATTGCGGCCGGAGCCCCCTGAGAAGTGGGGACCATGGGAGTTGGACGGTTCTCCTGGGCCGCAACTCGATGAGCCAGGTGCTCCACCGCCGCCGTCAGGGCCTGCACCTGCTCCAGAATTTGGTCCATTCTTCTGGCCCGTTATAATGTCAGGATTGTACCTAACACCCGTCTGTCTTAAGCCAGTATCCCCCAATCTCCACCGCCACTTCTGCCTATAGACAAGCCCCCGCTTGTAGGAGACGCGAGCAATGCCTCTCCCAGTCGGTTGCCCCCAGGACTTAACAGGCGCAAGGGATAGTAGCTTAAGGTGCAGTTTGGTGTTAAGCAGGGAATCCCGAATGAGGATGCCGGGTGCGGAAAGTCCGTAATTCAGGCCGAGGTCAAACCAGGAAGTCACAGGCGAGGTATCCAGGGGAGAAGACTGAGGATGGTCGAAGGTAGCCGGGGTCAATTCCAGGAGGTCACAGGCGAAGTACAGGAGGGTCAGGCAAGAGAATGGTCAGGCAAAGCAGAAGGTCAGGGCAGGCAGCTAGCAAGAATAGTCAGGGTCCAAATCCAAATCCAATCCAATATCTTCACAAACACAGCAGCACACATCCAGAACCCAGAAGCTATAACGGGCACTGGGAAACTGGAACAGTGCAAATATATAGGGAAGTCTGGCCAATGGGAAACAGGGAAAAAGGAGGGAAGGAAGGTGCTTGGTGCAAACAAGGAAGTGGGATCGGTCCCAGGAGCTGGACGGCCCAGGCCAGACAGGCCGACCAGTCCCTGGGTCCGATCCCAAGAACCGGCCACTGACTGGGCAATTCAAACTCGCCCCCGGCGGGCGCGCTGGGGGAAGCGCCGCCGGGAGGCATAAAGCAGACGTGCTCGCGCGCGCGCGCGAGCACGTTGACGATCGGGCGCGCCCCCGCCAGGAAGGGGAAGCGCAGAGCTGGAGGGGAGAGCCGCAAGGCCGCGCAGCCGCGCGGAGCGGGCTGCGACGCGGCCACCCATGGCGTCCTGCGCCGCCCGCCCCAGATCCCCGTGACGGTGCCGAGGAGCCGGCAGACCCGGGGACCGCCGGGCCGCAGCTCGGTGGGAGCCAGCCGGCAACGCGCCGCGGGACCCGGAACGGCGGTGAGGTAAGTGCCTAACACTTATTTAGTATAACAGATAGGGTGACATGTGCTGGTTTGGGATGCCCATATGGGCTGGTGTATTTAAACCAGACAAAAACCAATTCAAAATGAAATAGCTTAATTAAAATGAGGCTGAACAACGCTCATTTAGTATAACAGATAGGGTGACATGTGCTGGTTTGGGATGCCCATGTGGGCTGGTGTATTTAAACCAGACAAAAACCAATTCAAAATGCAATAGCTTAATAAAATGAGGCTGAACAATGCTTATTTAGTATAACAGATAGGGTGACATGTGCTGGTTTGGGATGCCCATGTGGGCTGGTGTATTTAAACCAGACAAAAACCAATTCAAAATGCAATAGCTTAATTAAAATGAGGCTGAACAGCGCTTATTTAGTATAACAGATAAGGTGACATGTGCTGGTTTGGGATGCCCATGTGGGCTGGTGTATTTAAACCAGACAAAAAAATATTAAAACTAATCCAGTTATGAGAAATGCTTGTGTGTAACAGATAGGGTTAAATATGCCACTGCATTGATAGGATGCACAGTGGCAAGGCAGGTTTACAGCACAAAGAACTGAAATTGAATTGAAAACTTATCTGGCTAATGAAAATAAAAAAAAAATTTCCCTGTCACTTCAATGCTGGAACGTTCCGTTTTTTCTCTATCTTTCACTATCTTTCCCTGGATCTGTCTACCTCTCTTTCTGCCTCTCTGTCGGTCTCTCTGACTCTCCCTACCTATCTCTAACTCTGTCCCTGTCTGTAACCAGCTCTGCTCTGGCCGCAATACAACGCTAAACTGCGCACAAGGAAAATGGCTGCCGGTTTACTTTGCACGATGACGTCACCGGGCTTCCTGGCTGCTGATAGGCTGCATGTCACTTTCCCATGATACCTTGCCCCAGGGGATATGTCTGGACATGTTCATCCACCATTTTAGAATGCCTGTAATTGAAATAAATGGAGTTTAGAGGAAAACTTCGATCAATCGAATTGCGGGGAAATTCGGATTCATTCAAAATCAAATTTTTCCTGAAATTCGGAACGAATTCGGGTTCGTCCGGATCGATTCGCTCATCCCTATAAAACACCATCCCGCAAGAACCAGATAATAGGCAAGGTGCAGAATCCCCCCGCTATAGGCAGTGTGGCATTCTCCCCTCCCATTTCCCATAGGCATTGTGGCATTACCCTCTTAAATTCCCCATATAGGAAGTGTGGTATGTCCCCCCTCCTAATCCACATATAGGCAATGTGTCATTACACTATTCCATTCCCCATGTAGGCAGTGTGACATTACATCATTCGATTCCCCATGTAGGCAGTGTGGCATCCCCCCATCCCATTGTCCATATAGACGATGTGATATTACTCCACCCTATTCCCTATATATGCATTGTGCCATTCTCCCATCCCATTTCACATAGGCAGTGCAGCATCCCCCCTCCCATTCCCCATATAGGCAGTATGGCATTCACCCATCCTATTCCCCATATAGGCAATGTGGCATTCCTCCCTGCCATTCCCCATATAGGCAATGTGGAATTCCCCCTTCCCATTTGCCATATAGGCAATGTGGTATTTCCCAATCCCATTCCCCATTCTTCACTTCTCTTCTCAGGCGCGACAAGCACCCTAGATAAATGCCCCCTCCATGGGCATGGCCTTTGGCTAGTGTCCCAAGAGGACAGCGGAAGCAGCCCACGCCCCCCCCCCCCTGTACAGACTCGGTGTTTGTGTAGGGTGCACTCCACGCCTGAGAAGAGAAGCAGCAACAGAGGGGACTATGGGCCACAGCTCATTCATATTCTGTCCTCCCAGACTGCCAGCACTGCAGGAGTGCCGTATATAAGTATAAAAAAACTTACATACAACTTTGAGGAACAAATCTTTGTTCAACCCCCCTTTGCCTTCCAATTCTCATCTTGAAACTTTTAAAAATGTAGTTTCAAGGGATATCAAAAAGAGAAAAAATTGGTCGGCTACATTGTCAAAAGGCCTTAAGGATTTAGAGAAAAGGCATGAAGTAGTAATAAAACCAGCAGATAAGGGGGGGCTGGTTCTTTTGGATAAAATAGACTACGTGAGAGAAATGGATAGGTTACGCTCCAATTCACAAACCTATGCAGTCCTTATGAATGACCCAACAAAGGAATTTCAGGTGGAATTAGAGACCTTATTAGATTGGGGCTTGAATAGGGGTATTCTCAGTAAGAAGGAGAGGGATTACCTGCATATTAAAACCCCAAAGTTGCCCACTATATACTACCTCCCGAAAATTCATAAAAGCTTGGTAAGACCACCGGGGCCCCCGATTAGATAGTTAGCAGTAGAGATGAGCGAACTTTTGAAAAATTCGATTCGACTGATTCGCCGAATTTTCCGACAAAAATCGTTTCGACCCGAATAAATTCGCGACGAATCGCTATTAAAAACGGCTATTTCTGAGCCTCCTACAGCCTCAATAGGGTTGTAAACCATTCAGCCTTGCTGTAACACGCACAGGATGCGTGCTGGGTTAGTTAAATAATACTTTGAAGAAATATCACATGCAGATCAGAGGCATCGCTAATAGAATCGCAGAGCGGCACAATTGCAGAGAGTTGAAGTGGCATCACTATGAGGGGCAGAAGGAGCCCAAATATACACTGGAGTTGGCCTCAGGAGCCCAAAAATTGGATGAATCACACCCTGGAGTTGGCAGGAGTTGACAGTAGCAGCAGCAGGAGCCCAAATATACACTGGAGTTGGCCTCAGGAGCCCAAAAATTGGATGAATCACACCCTGGAGTTGGCAGAAGTTGGCAGCAGCAGCAGCAGGAGCCCAAATATACACTGGAGTTGGCCTCAGGAGCCCAAAAATTGGATGAATCACACCCTGGAGTTGGCAGAAGTTGGCAGCAGCAGCAGCAGGAGCCCAAATATACACTGGAGTTGGCCTCAGGAGCCCAAAAATTGGATGAATCACACCCTGGAGTTGGCAGAAGTTGGCAGCAGCAGCAGCAGGAGCCCAAATATACACTGGAGTTGGCCTCAGGAGCCCAAAAATTGGATGAATCACACCCTGGAGTTGGCAGGAGTTGACAGTAGCAGCAGCAGGAGCCCAAATATACACTGGAGTTGGCCTCAGGAGCCCAAAAATTGGATGAATCACACCCTGGAGTTGGCAGAAGTTGGCAGCAGCAGCAGCAGGAGCCCAAATATACACTGGAGTTGGCCTCAGGAGCCCAAAAATTGGATGAATCACACCCTGGAGTTGGCAGGAGTTGACAGTAGCAGCAGCAGGAGCCCAAATATACACTGGAGTTGGCCTCAGGAGCCCAAAAATTGGATGAATCACACCCTGGAGTTGGCAGAAGTTGGCAGCAGCAGCAGCAGGAGCCCAAATATACACTGGAGTTGGCCTCAGGAGCCCAAAAATTGGATGAATCACACCCTGGAGTTGGCAGGAGTTGACAGTAGCAGCAGCAGGAGCCCAAATATACACTGGAGTTGGCCTCAGGAGCCCAA
Source organism: Gastrophryne carolinensis (assembly GCA_027917425.1). Taxonomy (NCBI): domain Eukaryota; kingdom Metazoa; phylum Chordata; class Amphibia; order Anura; family Microhylidae; genus Gastrophryne; species Gastrophryne carolinensis. Next base: position 287,819,810 of record CM051236.1, read on the forward strand.
AAATTGGATGAATCACACCCTGGAGTTGGCAGAAGTTGGCAGCAGCAGCAGCAGGAGCCCAAATATACACTGGAGTTGGCCTCAGGAGCCCAAAAATTGGATGAATCACACCCTGGAGTTGGCAGAAGTTGGCAGCAGCAGCAGCAGGAGCCCAAATATACACTGGAGTTGGCCTCAGGAGCCCAAAAATTGGATGAATCACACCCTGGAGTTGGCAGGAGTTGACAGTAGCAGCAGCAGGAGCCCAAATATACACTGGAGTTGGCCTCAGGAGCCCAAAAATTGGATGAATCACACCCTGGAGTTGGCAGAAGTTGGCAGCAGCAGCAGCAGGAGCCCAAATATACACTGGAGTTGGCCTCAGGAGCCCAAAAATTGGATGAATCACACCCTGGAGTTGGCAGGAGTTGACAGTAGCAGCAGCAGGAGCCCAAATATACACTGGAGTTGGCTTCAGGAGCCCAAAAATTGGATGAATCACACCCTGGAGTTGGCAGGAGTTGACACCAGCAGCAGCAGGAGCCCAAATATACACTGGAGTTGGCTTCAGGAGCCCAAAAATTGGATGAATCACACCCTGGAGTTGGCAGAAGTTGGCAGCAGCAGCAGCAGGAGCCCAAATATACACTGGAGTTGGCCTCAGGAGCCCAAAAATTGGATGAATCACACCCTGGAGTTGGCAGAAGTTGGCAGCAGCAGCAGCAGGAGCCCAAATATACACTGGAGTTGGCCTCAGGAGCCCAAAAATTGGATGAATCACACCCTGGAGTTGGCAGGAGTTGACAGTAGCAGCAGCAGGAGCCCAAATATACACTGGAGTTGGCTTCAGGAGCCCAAAAATTGGATGAATCACACCCTGGAGTTGGCAGGAGTTGACACCAGCAGCAGCAGGAGCCCAAATATACACTGGAGTTGGCCTCAGGAGCCCAAAAATTGGATGAATCACACCCTGGAGTTGGCAGAAGTTGGCAGCAGCAGCAGCAGGAGCCCAAATATACACTGGAGTTGGCCTCAGGAGCCCAAAAATTGGATGAATCACACCCTGGAGTTGGCAGGAGTTGACAGTAGCAGCAGCAGGAGCCCAAATATACACTGGAGTTGGCTTCAGGAGCCCAAAAATTGGATGAATCACACCCTGGAGTTGGCAGGAGTTGACACCAGCAGCAGCAGGAGCCCAAATATACACTGGAGTTGGCTTCAGGAGCCCAAAAATTGGATGAATCACACCCTGGAGTTGGCAGAAGTTGGCAGCAGCAGCAGCAGGAGCCCAAATATACACTGGAGTTGGCCTCAGGAGCCCAAAAATTGGATGAATCACACCCTGGAGTTGGCAGAAGTTGGCAGCAGCAGCAGCAGGAGCCCAAATATACACTGGAGTTGGCCTCAGGAGCCCAAAAATTGGATGAATCACACCCTGGAGTTGGCAGGAGTTGACAGTAGCAGCAGCAGGAGCCCAAATATACACTGGAGTTGGCTTCAGGAGCCCAAAAATTGGATGAATCACACCCTGGAGTTGGCAGGAGTTGACACCAGCAGCAGCAGGAGCCCAAATATACACTGGAGTTGGCCTCAGGAGCCCAAAAATTGGATGAATCACACCCTGGAGTTGGCAGAAGTTGGCAGCAGCAGCAGCAGGAGCCCAAATATACACTGGAGTTGGCCTCAGGAGCCCAAAAATTGGATGAATCACACCCTGGAGTTGGCAGGAGTTGACAGTAGCAGCAGCAGGAGCCCAAATATACACTGGAGTTGGCCTCAGGAGCCCAAAAATTGGATGAATCACACCCTGGAGTTGGCAGAAGTTGGCAGCAGCAGCAGCAGGAGCCCAAATATACACTGGAGTTGGCCTCAGGAGCCCAAAAATTGGATGAATCACACCCTGGAGTTGGCAGGAGTTGGCAGCAGCAGCAGCAGGAGCCCAAAAAATGGCCTAAAGACATAAATATGTTTTGCACCATTTGGAAAGTGTAAAACGTGGCACCATGCTGAATCTAGTCGCATGCATCAGGCATTGGTGGGTGGAAATCCTGGCTGATCCATCCCTGATTCATTTTGACAAAGGTGAGTCTCTCCACATTTTTAGTTGACAGACGAGTTCTCCTCGCCGTAACTATGGCCCCCGCCGCACTAAACACCCGCTCAGATGGCACGCTACTTGCCGGGCAGGACAGCTTTTCCAGGGCAAACTCTGCTAGTTGCGGCCACAAATCAAGTTTGGCTGCCCAGAAGTCCAGCGGATCCTCAAGGTGTGTTGGCATGGTCATGTCAAAGTATGACATGACCTGCTGGTTCAGGTCCTGCTCCAGGTCTTCCTGCTGCTCATGAGTAGCCTCACTATGCGGGTGTAGAAAGCTACTCATTAGCGACTGAAGACTGAGGCTGCTGCTGCTGATGGAGCTTCTGCTGCTGCTGCTGCCAACCCCCCCAGCGGCCATGGCAGTGGAAGGTGAGCGCAGAGGTCCCCTCGAGTCAGACCTGCGAGAGTATGGACCATGGCGCAGATAGGCATCGGCCAACTGCCTACGTAGAATGTCTTTGTAGTAGTTGAGTTTGTCCTCCCTCTCGGTGGGTTTAAAAAATGCCCCCATTTTGTGCCGGAAGCGAGGGTCCAATAAGGTGGACAGCCAGAAGTCATCCCGCCGACAGATGGAAACAATTCTGGGGTCACTACGCAAGCATGTGAGCATGCTTCGTGCCATTTGCGCAAGTGACTCGGATGGACTACCTGTCTCCATCTCCACTGCATACTGCCACGGTGTGCCCGGGTCCTCTGTCTCTCCTTCCTCAAAAACCTCTAGCTCCTCTGGCTGCTCCTGCTCCTCCTCTCCTGTCCGCTGACTAGATAAACCAGCCATTTCGCCAAGCCTAAACTGTGTTTCGCTGGGCAACTCCTCCTCCTCCTCTTCCTCCTCCTCCTCCTCCAGTTCAGCTCCAACGGGGTTCATGTGGCCGTAAGATGTAAACGCCATGTCTCCAGTGCCCTGACCAGCCATGGTTTCCAACATGTGCTGTAGTACATGAAGCAGTGGAATCACGTCGTTCATCCCGTAATCCTGCCGACTGACAAATAAAGTGGCTTCCTCAAAGGGCCTGAGCAAACGGCAGGTGTCACGTATGAGCTGCCACTGGTTGACATTGAAGTTACACAGGGGAGTCCCCCTATCTGCTTGGATCATCAGGAAATCCGTGATGGCTTTTCTCTGTTCATATAATCGGTCCAACATGTGAAGGGTGGAATTCCAACGGGTGGAAACATCGCAAATCAGACTATGTTGGGGGATACCATTCTGACGCTGTAGCTCAAGAAGGGTGTGTTTGGCGGTGTAGGAGTGGCTGAAGTGCATGCAAAGTTTCCGTGAAGTTGTTAGGATGTCCTGCAGATGGGGGGAACACTTCAGAAACCGCTTGACAACCAGATTGAAGACGTGAGCCATGCAGGGGGCATGGGTCAGGCTTCCTTGGCGCAGCGCAGACAAAATGTTCTTCCCATTGTCGGTAACCATGATTCCCATTTTAAGTTTTCTCGGAGTAAGCCATGTTTGGATTTCCTGATGAATACATTTAAGCAGTTCCTCCCCTGTGTGACTCCGTTCGCCAAGACAAACCATGTGAAGCACTGCGTGACACCTCCGTGCCCTGCACACATGGTAGGCTGGAGGGGCACTGAGACTTGAGCCTACAGTGGAGGGTGAGGAGATGGCGGAGGATGAGGAGGCCGAGTCGCACGGTGTCACAGGCCCAATGGGCAGAGAGCGCGGAGGCCGAAGCGGCGTGACCTGTCCAAGTTGCTGCTGCAAAGGGACCACATTCACCCAGTGGGCCGTAAACGACATGTACTGCCCCTGACCGTAGTTACAGCTCCAGATGTCGGCGCTGCCATGTATTTTGCTACACACCGACAGGCTCAAGGACTGGCCCACCTTCTGTTCAACAAAAGTGTGCAGCGCTGGTACTGCCTTCTTGGCAAAGAAATGACGGCTTGGGACTCTCCACCTCGGCTCGGCACAAGCCATCAGTTCTCTGAAAGGTGCAGATTCCACCACCTGAAAAGGGAGCGACTGCAGCACCAGCAACTTGGACAGGAGCACATTCAGCTTCTGCGCCGTAGGATGAGTGGGCGCATACTGCTGTCTCTTGGACATGGCTTCGCTGATGGATTGCTGGCGGGATGCATGACTTGGAGGAGGAGGAGCAGGAGCGACAGAGGATGGGTATGACGCACAGCTGCCTTCGGCTGAGGTGCTGGAGCCTTGGCTGGCAGAAATTGGGAGCTCACTTGGTGAGGAAGCAGACTGGACCACCCCTTGGGAGCCTCGGTTCTCCCAGGTCGTTTTATGGTGACGCATCATATGTTGACGCAGGGCCGTGGTGCCAACATTTGGACCCTGGCCACGCTTCACCTTTTGCCTACATATCTTGCATGTGGCCATGTTACCCTCCTGCGGATGCCTCAGGAAAAACTGCCACACTGCCGAGTAGCTACTTTTCCCACCCCCTGGCCTCACTGATTCACTGCTGCTGTTGCCAACTCCAGGAACCCCTGCTCCACTACCTCCCGATAAGGTAGACTGCCGCACAGCAGGTGCTCTACCCCGGCCCCAGCCCCGGCCGGCTCCAGCCTTTGGAATTGTGCCCCCATGCTGACTGCTACCACCTTGCTGCCTCAGCTGCTGACTCCGGGGCAACCTGCACCCCTCTTCTCCTGATGATGACGATGAAGCCCCTTCATCACCCGGCTCCCAAGTGCGATCGGCTTCATCGTCATCATCATCATCATCACCGAGTTGTGGCTGTACGTCACTGATGTTCGTGGATTCGTCAACAGTGTCTGGCGCAGGAGCTGGAACGCTCGCAGCACCCACGACACTGTCCACATCACTATTTGTCTGCCTAGCTAAAGAAGCCACCTCCATTTCTTGGCTGGGCAGTAGCTGCTGACTGTCCTCTATCTGATGGTCCTCCTCACTAAAGAGTGGAGCTGAACCCAAAGCATAGGATACGTCGCTGGGGGAGGGAACGGCGTAGGCCAGAGGCAATGGGAGGACAGGGACTGCTCTCGGGGCATGCCAACTCAGGGTTGTGTCAGAGGAACCTACCGACCCTAGACTGGGGGTCTCAGACGTAAGTTGTGATGATGTTGTTGATGAGCGCGTCAACCAATCTACCACGGCAGATGCGTTACTGGTGGAGACCCGACCGCTAGCAGATACTGGCAGATTAGGTCTCTCAGCGTGACTCCTGCTGCTACTGGCCCCCAGTCTGATGCGAGCTCTGCCTGCGGAATCTTGGCCTCTGCCACTCCTCTTTTCACTTCCAGGCACTTGTCTGCCCGACATAGTCTAACTGGCGTGGTAGTAGGTGATATTTAAAAAAACCCCGGGCAGCGGTGGGTCTATATGAAACAGAATATAATGCACACCAAAAGTGAGCAGTAACACTCAGCCTCCAACAGGCCTGCTTAGTGTAAATAAGAGAGCTGCTTAGTGTAAATAAAGAGGGGTATGCTATGTTACAGAATGGGATGCCTCAACAGAAGTGCACCTGGCAGGCAGCAGTAAGCCTATGCCCAGCAAAAGTGTCTTATAATATAAATATAATAAGAGCAAATGCTTATATGGTCTTAAACAGAGGCTGCTTTAGTCACAGAATGGGATGCCCTGGGCAGGAATGGACCTGGCAGGGTCCAGTAGTGCTTTGGCCAGCAAAAGTGTCTTTATCAGGCTAATTTCAAATATGATAAGAGCAAATGCTTATATGGTCTTAAACAGAGGCTGCTGTAGTCACAGAATGGGATGCCCCGGGCAGGAATCGACCTGGCAGGGTCCAGTAGTGCTTTGGCCAGCAAAAGTGTCTTTATCAGGCCTAATTTCAAATATGATAAGAGCAAATGCTTATATGGTCTTAAACAGAGGCTGCTTTAGTCACAGAATGGGATGCCCTGGGCAGGAATGGACCTGGCAGGGTCCAGTAGTGCTTTGGCCAGCAAAAGTGTCTTTATCAGGCTAATTTCAAATATGATAAGAGCAAATGCTTATATGGTCTTAAACAGAGGCTGCTGTAGTCACAGAATGGGATGCCCCGGGCAGGAATGGACTTGGCAGGGTCCAGTAGTGCTTTGGCCAGCAAAAGTGTCTTTATCAGGCCTAATTTCAAATATGATAAGAGCAAATGCTTATATGGTCTTAAACAGAGGCTGCTGTAGTCACAGAATGGGATGCCCTGGGCAGGAATGGACCTGGCAGGGTCTAGTAGTGCTTTGGCCAGCAAAAGTGTCTTTATCAGGCCTAATTTCAAATATGATAAGAGCAAATGCTTATATGGTCTTAAACAGAGGCTGCTTTAGTCACAGAATGGGATGCCCTGGGCAGGAATGGACCTGGCAGGGTCCAGTAGTGCTTTGGCCAGCAAAAGTGTCTTTATCAGGCTAATTTCAAATATGATAAGAGCAAATGCTTATATGGTCTTAAACAGAGGCTGCTGTAGTCACAGAATGGGATGCCCCAACAGGAATCGACCTGGCAGGGTCCAGTAGTGCTTTGGCCAGCAAAAGTGTCTTTATCAGGCCTAATTTCAAATATGATAAGAGCAAATGCTTATATGGTCTTAAACAGAGGCTGCTTTAGTCACAGAATGGGATGCCCCAACAGGAATCGACCTGGCAGGGTCCAGTAGTGCTTTGGCCAGCAAAAGTGTCTTTATCAGGCCTAATTTCAAATATGATAAGAGCAAATGCTTATATGGTCTTAAACAGAGGCTGCTGTAGTCACAGAATGGGATGCCCTGGGCAGGAATGGACCTGGCAGGGTCCAGTAGTGCTTTGGCCAGCAAAAGTGTCTTTATCAGGCCTAATTTCAAATATGATAAGAGCAAATGCTTATATGGTCTTAAACAGAGGCTGCTGTAGTCACAGAATGGGATGCCCCGGGCAGGAATGGACCTGGCAGGGTCCAGTAGTGCTTTGGCCAGCAAAAGTGTCTTTATCAGGCCTAATTTCAAATATGATAAGAGCAAATGCTTATATGGTCTTAAACAGAGGCTGCTGTAGTCACAGAATGGGATGCCCTGGGCAGGAATGGACCTGGCAGGGTCCAGTAGTGCTTTGGCCAGCAAAAGTGTCTTTATCAGGCCTAATTTCAAATATGATAAGAGCAAATGCTTATATGGTCTTAAACAGAGGCTGCTTTAGTCACAGAATGGGATGCCCTGGGCAGGAATGGACCTGGCAGGGTCCAGTAGTGCTTTGGCCAGCAAAAGTGTCTTTATCAGGCTAATTTCAAATATGATAAGAGCAAATGCTTATATGGTCTTAAACAGAGGCTGCTGTAGTCACAGAATGGGATGCCCCGGGCAGGAATGGACCTGGCAGGGTCCAGTAGTGCTTTGGCCAGCAAAAGTGTCTTTATCAGGCCTAATTTCAAATATGATAAGAGCAAATGCTTATATGGTCTTAAACAGAGGCTGCTGTAGTCACAGAATGGGATGCCCTGGGCAGGAATGGACCTGGCAGGGTCCAGTAGTGCTTTGGCCAGCAAAAGTGTCTTTATCAGGCCTAATTTCAAATATGATAAGAGCAAATGCTTATATGGTCTTAAACAGAGGCTGCTTTAGTCACAGAATGGGATGCCCTGGGCAGGAATGGACCTGGCAGGGTCCAGTAGTGCTTTGGCCAGCAAAAGTGTCTTTATCAGGCTAATTTCAAATATGATAAGAGCAAATGCTTATATGGTCTTAAACAGAGGCTGCTGTAGTCACAGAATGGGATGCCCCAACAGGAATCGACCTGGCAGGGTCCAGTAGTGCTTTGGCCAGCAAAAGTGTCTTTATCAGGCCTAATTTCAAATATGATAAGAGCAAATGCTTATATGGTCTTAAACAGAGGCTGCTTTAGTCACAGAATGGGATGCCCCAACAGGAATCGACCTGGCAGGGTCCAGTAGTGCTTTGGCCAGCAAAAGTGTCTTTATCAGGCCTAATTTCAAATATGATAAGAGCAAATGCTTATATGGTCTTAAACAGAGGCTGCTGTAGTCACAGAATGGGATGCCCTGGGCAGGAATGGACCTGGCAGGGTCCAGTAGTGCTTTGGCCAGCAAAAGTGTCTTTATCAGGCCTAATTTCAAATATGATAAGAGCAAATGCTTATATGGTCTTAAACAGAGGCTGCTGTAGTCACAGAATGGGATGCCCCGGGCAGGAATGGACCTGGCAGGGTCCAGTAGTGCTTTGGCCAGCAAAAGTGTCTTTATCAGGCCTAATTTCAAATATGATAAGAGCAAATGCTTATATGGTCTTAAACAGAGGCTGCTGTAGTCACAGAATGGGATGCCCTGGGCAGGAATGGACCTGGCAGAGTCCAGTAGTGCTTTGGCCAGCAAAAGTGTCTTTATCAGGCCTAATTTCAAATATGATAAGAGCAAATGCTTATATGGTCTTAAACAGAGGCTGCTTTAGTCACAGAATGGGATGCCCTGGGCAGGAATGGACCTGGCAGGGTCCAGTAGTGCTTTGGCCAGCAAAAGTGTCTTTATCAGGCTAATTTCAAATATGATAAGAGCAAATGCTTATATGGTCTTAAACAGAGGCTGCTGTAGTCACAGAATGGGATGCCCCGGGCAGGAATGGACCTGGCAGGGTCCAGTAGTGCTTTGGCCAGCAAAAGTGTCTTTATCAGGCCTAATTTCAAATATGATAAGAGCAAATGCTTATATGGTCTTAAACAGAGGCTGCTTTAGTCACAGAATGGGATGCCCTGGGCAGGAATGGACCTGGCAGGGTCCAGTAGTGCTTTGGCCAGCAAAAGTGTCTTTATCAGGCTAATTTCAAATATGATAAGAGCAAATGCTTATATGGTCTTAAACAGAGGCTGCTGTAGTCACAGAATGGGATGCCCTGGGCAGGAATGGACCTGGCAGGGTCCAGTAGTGCTTTGGCCAGCAAAAGTGTCTTTATCAGGCCTAATTTCAAATATGATAAGAGCAAATGCTTATATGGTCTTAAACAGAGGCTGCTTTAGTCACAGAATGGGATGCCTCACAGCAGACTTAAGATCAGTTCAGTATATATGCACAGTTAGTTACTATAAGCAGCCTGAAAACGCTAACAAAGGCTGGATGAAAAAAAAAAAATCTCCCTGTCAGCCAGCTCCGTTTTTCCTACCTTTCCCTGGCTTTCTGTCTGTCTCCTGTCTGTCTCCTGCCTGTCTCCTGCCTGTCCCTGTCTGTCCCTGTCTCCAGCCTGTCTAACTGCCTCAGCTACACAGCGTTCTGTCTGTCTGTCACGAATGCAATAGAGAAATGAGGAAAAGCAAGATGGCCGCCGTTAAATACCGCTGTGTGACGTCACCGGGCTTGCTGGCTGCTGATAGGCTGCATGTGACTGCCCCAGCTTGCACTGGCGCGGGATACATGTCCAGACATGTCCCGTCCGCCATCTTAGAATGCCTGTAAATGTAAATGAATGGATGTTAAAGGAAAACTTCGAGTGATCGAATCGCGGGGAAATTCGGATTCGATCCGAATCGAATTTTTCCTGAAATTCGGATCGAATCCGGGTTCGTCCGGATCGATTCGCTCATCCCTAGTTAGCGGGATTGGCTCCATTACGTGCTGGGTAGGTGAGTACGTGGATTCTTTTCTCCAACCGCTGGTGTTGAAGTTACCTGCATATCTAAAAGATTCCGGACATGTGATAAATATATGTAACCAACAAATCACAACCCAGGATTCCTTATTGGCGACAGCGTGTAAATAAGGGGCCTTTATGGAAAATCAATATTGCTAATAATGTTGCATATTTAAGTATAGGAATATACAGCAAATAGTTTACAATACCAGCATGCACAGGTGGCCGGGCAGGAATTGTATTCCAATCAATCAGATAGGACAGCATCCTGCAACAATAAAGCAGGGCTGGGACAAGATTGAGAGGCCAGATTAGAAGAAGACTAGGGTCGTAAAAGATCAAAGGAATACCAGAAGCCGACTCTTAGTATAATTGAGGGGGGTGCAGACAGGAGGGGGGCAGAAGGAAAGGAGGCAGAAGGTAGGCAAGACGGGGGAGACGGCTTGGAGCGGACACTGCTTGCACATGAGAAGCTTGTGAGTGCCGTATCAGGAGGGTTATGTGTCTTTCCCTGTATATATGTATGCCTGTCTCATAACTGTATGCCAGTCTCATGTATTGTGTTTGATTTGAGATTTGATTGCATCATTGTGTTATTTAGTCAACAATATATCTCTTTATTTACTGCGTGTCTCAGTGTCTCTTGCATTTACCAGAAGTCAAAAGAACCTAGTCTTATAGTCTTATGCGTATATCCATTGCGGGATCATTGGCCAGATATTGATAGTATTGGTATATGTGGTGCCTATTTTAGTCGAGCCGGGCCGGATATAAATATATACACCATATTGTTAATATCAAGATATATAATTGTTTACATTTGGCTAAGAGCCATTCAGGAGATATTATTATTATTATTATTAATATTTGTTTACAGTTTGGCTAAGCCAGGCACGAGGCATCTTGTGTGTTTGCAGAGCACTGTGTTGTGGTGAATATTGAGTGTATTGTGGTATATAATACAGTGTGCAATTTAATTTCTAGTGTTCTAGGAACGCTGTTGCTATTGGTAACTATAGCATATAAGTGTTGCAATTGATTTGAAGTGCCTTATTGTATAGACATGGAGGGTCTTGTAAAAAAGATTAACAAGGTAAAGAATGCAGAGGGGATTATAAGAGCAATGCAGGGATCCAGTAACCCATGGGCTGAAGCCCAGGATTATGTATCTAAATGCATTGCTGCTAAACAAATCTCCAAATCTGAGGGCAAACGCTTTTTGATTTATGGGGCAGTTTGGATTGCAAAGGAGTTTGTTTTGGTGAAAATACAAAATGAAAGCCTCAAAGAGGAGGTAAACTCCCTGGATAAAGCGCTAGGAGCCATGAGGGCATCCACTGAAAGTTTGGGCGCAATTGTGGAGCAGCTGAGAGCTGAGAGCAGAGAATTGCGCAGAAACAATCCGATAATGTCAGAAAAGCTGATAGTCACAGAAAAAGAAGTTGAACTTGTGTCTGTGGATATCAGGAGACAGGATGATGCTTTTCCTGGTGCTGCTGAGGAGGTTTCATGTGGGTCTTCACCAAATGAGCATATAGATTCAGGGGTGCAGGGTAATTGTAGGAGTGAAAATTACCCAAAGGTAGCCCCAAATGTTAGTGCAGTCACACAAGCTCCAGTGGCAGTCTCAAGGTCCCCATTACAAAAAGCAATGCCTAGAATAATTAACTCTGCTGTACCCTGCAGAGACAATGTAAAGAGAGCTAGAAGTGTGAAGTGTCACTCTTGTGGCCAAGCTGATCACATTTCCAGGTTCTGCCCCTCTGCAAAACCAATGTGTAGTAATAAAGTCCAGAACTATAGAACCCACAAAAGGCAGACAATGGTTTACTCTGCTAGATTTGGGACAGGAAGCTTTAACCAAAAGAAATTTGCTAGGGAGCATTATAGTCAAAGCAAACCTATAAAGTGTGTCCCAGTAAAATGGTTAAGAGCCCGGAATGAATACCTTATGGCAGAAAATCTGCAGTTGAGGAGTGATATGAGCTCCCTGATACAACGGGTTATGGCCATAAGAGAAGAGGTAAGTATGTCGGGGAACAGAAGAATGTCGGATGAGCCAAGGCTTAGACAAAAGGTTATAGAGAGGCACCCAGTTAGGTGTTATTAATTCTATGTGTTTTGTCTTTCAGGTTCATTGGATAAAATCCCGGCTAAGTCTCTGATTAACTCTTTGACCTTTTCCATTAGGTTTTGAGGACCTTAACGTGGGTTTTTTTGTGTTGGTTTTTTTTTTATGTGCACACGTTTAGGATAAGCCTCAAAGATTAATTTGATAAAAGCAGTCAGGTTATCAAAAATCTAAATTCATTTTTGTTTTTTAGTTAAAAGACCTGAACTGCTAAGCTGGCAGGGACAGGGTTTCGGATATCCCTGATTTCCATTAAAGTGAAGAATTAGATTTTTTTTTGTGATTGCGCTATTTTTTACAGATTGCGCATATTTAGTAACTAGTGCCAGCCTAGTGTTTGTAGGTTTTGCTCCCAGGTGTCACTGGCAGGCTGTGTGGAATTCTCTGTTGCTGGGGCTGCAGTGTCATTCCAGGCTGATTAGCATTTCTATACAGCCAGGGTCTTTCCAGTGACAATACATTGGGAACCAGTTTTTAAGCTTTTTTTTCCTTTTACAATGAACAATGAAAAGGTTAAAATTCATATTTTAGCCTGTTCATTGGATCAATCATTTTAAATTGTGTGCTTGTGAGCTATTTTTCCTGTTAGGTTATTGGAGTGGGAACCATTATTTTTTTTCCTAAGGAACTTTTTTTTTGTAGTTGGTACACAGGCACACAATTTGAAACTATCTGTTTGTTTGTTTGTTTTCTTACTCTGAATGGTATGAAGTGGGCGAGCAGCTTTTCTCCCCATTTTCTCCACAAGTTTTACTTTAAATGTTATGAAGTGGGCGAGGTTTAGTGCTTAGGATTTTTCAATATGGTCAATACACGAGGTCTGCATTAGGTGGACCTAATACCTTAGGGATGTTTGTTTTATTGTTGTAAACATAACTTTTTAACAGATTTTCCATAGATAGCCCAGATATGCCCTTGATTTGAGTTTGCAGAGACGGAGGGGGATTATTGATATAGCATAGTAGCAACCATTCTTTGGTTATAGCTTGAATCCTCAAAGCCACATCTACAGAGTCACACTTTCTTTTGTTCAAGGTTTTCTTTCAGACATTTCCACCGTAATACGCCGTTTGCTATGTTGCATTATGTTTATGCTCTGTGACCAAAAATCTATTTCTTGGAGTCTGCTGTGTATCACTGTGTTGGAGAGTATATCACCGATTGCTTCTAATATTGCAGATGTACTGTTGCTGTAACTCCTTATGGTCTGTGTGAACTGTCAAAGTACATGTGCACCCATGACATTATGGACTGTTCTAATGATATGCACCCATGACAATATGGGCAGTTCTGATGCTGTGCACCATGAAACCATGGGCAGTTCTGAGGATGTGCACTCATAACCATATGGACTGTCACACGGTGCAATCAGTATATTATGGACTGTCACCTTGTGCACCCACTTCGTTGATAATACAGGCCTTGGACACTCAGTGACAGCTGATAAAGCATTGTCTGCAACATACAATGGAAGTCGACGGATGTCTGTCAATACCAGCAGCAGTGAATAAATCCGGATGTCACCAGATTTGGTCACCCAAAATCACATAAGCGGTTATGGATGGTGTAAAAAAAAATGAAATATGTTTGATGATCTGTTGAAGAAGGTGTGGCATTAAAACAGTATGTGGTGGCTGAAGGATGCAGGCTGTAACTTGAGATACTGGGGGTTGTGAGAACATTGTGCGGTAATATATCGGGTCCCATCGGTCTCAGCAAATTTGAAGCACTTACATTTTATATATTTGTGAGACCTCGATATATATATATACATATAAATATAATATATATATCTCTGTCTCAAGTGGGCGATATGTAAATAAGGGGCCTTTATGGAAAATCAATATTGCTAATAATGTTGCATATTTAAGTATAGGAATATACAGCAAATAGTTTACAATACCAGCATGCACAGGTGGCCGGGCAGGAATTGTATTCCAATCAATCAGATAGGACAGCATCCTGCAACAATAAAGCAGGGCTGGGACAAGATTGAGAGGCCAGATTAGAAGAAGACTAGGGTCGTAAAAGATCAAAGGAATACCAGAAGCCGACTCTTAGTATAATTGAGGGGGGTGCAGACAGGAGGGGGGCAGAAGGAAAGGAGGCAGAAGGTAGGCAAGACGGGGGAGACGGCTTGGAGCGGACACTGCTTGCACATGAGAAGCTTGTGAGTGCCGTATCAGGAGGGTTATGTGTCTTTCCCTGTATATATGTATGCCTGTCTCATAACTATATGCCAGTCTCATGTATTGTGTTTGATTTGAGATTTGATTGCATCATTGTGTTATTTAGTCAACAATATATCTCTTTATTTACTGCGTGTCTCAGTGTCTCTTGCATTTACCAGAAGTCAAAAGAACCTAGTCTTATAGTCTTATGCGTATATCCATTGCGTGATCATTGGCCAGATATTGATAGTATTGGTATATGTGGTGCCTATTTTAGTCGAGCCGGGCCGGATATAAATATATACATAATATTAGTAATATTTTAGATGTTTATGCTATTAATATTGTTTACATAATTGGCTTGCGCCAGCCAGGAGATAATATTAATAATATTATTATTAGTATTGTTTACATTTGGCCAGCCACTCAGGAGAGGATGGATTGTTTACAAGCGGACGTCCCTATATACCAATATTCCACTCGATAGGGGTGTAGAACCGGTCCGCTACTTTTTAGATGCAGAGTCTGGATTACCATCTGTACAAATTGGAATTATTATGGACTGCCTTGAGTTCGCACTGAACCATAATTATTTTTGGTTTGGGGGCGCTTTTTCTTACAGAAAAGGGGTGTAGCGATGGGTGCTAAATTCGCACCCAGCATGGCGAATTTGTTTGTGGGATTATGGGAATCACAATTTATATTCAGTGGGAGTTGGCCTCACCTAAAATTGTGGAAAATATTTATTGATGACGTTGTCTGTATATGGGATGGACCAAGGGAAGCCCTAGAAAATTTCTTTAGATTAGTCAATAGGAACACATTCAGTCTGGAATTCTCTGTAGAGATTAGTGCCGAGAAAGTGAATTTTCTTGATTTGACTATACAGATTGAAACTCCATCCCTATTAATGAAAACGTATTTCAAACCCACAGACAGAAATGGCTTTGTCCCCGCAGTAAGTTGCCATCACCCTAATTGGATTAAAGCAATTCCAAGGGGGCAATTTATGAGGCTTAGACGGAATTGCAGTAAACTAGAGGATTTTGATGTACAAGTGAGAGGCCTGATGGAGACATTTTTAGATAAGGGCTATGATGCTATTACTGTTAATCAGCAATTAATACAGGTTAGGGGCCAGGAAAGGTTCCCCCAAACAGGACCTTTACAGAAAGGAATGAAGTTCTCCTTTATCACTGATTTCAGCATACAACATCGTGCGGTCAAAAAAATTCTGACCAAGCATTGGCATATATTGCAGGCAGATGAGGTCCTTGGTTCAGTATTACCAAGGAGACCTAAACTGGTTTTTAAAAAAGCACCCAACCTGAGAAGTATCCTTACAAAAAGTTATGTAGATCCTCCTAAACAAAGCCCCCACCCATCTTCTTTTTTTGCTAATGAACAAAAAGGCTTTTTTAGATGTGGTACATGTGCGGGGTGTAAGACGTGCAAACTTATACCGAGGCCGTTAAAATCATTCGTCCATCCAAGGACGGGAAAGGATTATAAGGTTTCGAAAGTGATTACATGCACATCGAAATTTGTAGTGTATCTAATTTGGTGCACATGCAATTTACTATATGTGGGACGTACAACAAGGGAGCTCCGAATTAGAATAAGGGAGCATGTGTATAATATAAGGAGGGGTTTAGAGTCCCATAGCCTCTCAGCACATTTTAAGATATAATTGCATATAATTGTGACCCTTCTTGCATGTCTTTTATGGCCTTGGACAAAATTGATGGCCACTGGCGTGGATCAAATATGACACGGGAAGTATCCAAGAAGGAGAGCTTTTGGATTTTTAAACTGGATACTTTGAGCCCCAATGGGTTAAACATAGAGTTTGACCTTAACTGCTTCTTGGATACATCCTAGGTTGTATTTTATCGAGTTTTATTCTGAGGTTTTCGTTTTTAGGTACATCTTAATTTTGTGACTAGTTAGGTGATCTGTTTTAGATACGCATTTATTTTGAGATTAGATTTAGTTTTTCTTGATTTTAGATGTGTTGAATATAGGACGTATGTATGATAAATTCCTGTAAGGCTAACTCACCTTGCGAAATCTCGGAAAGTTTTGTTTTATTAATATCATTGATGTTCCTTCGAATACTGTATTTTTATTAATTTTGTCATTCTTTTTTAATATAGTCCTTAAAATGGTGATTTTATATACAATTTTTATAGCCTTGAACGTTATAGAATGGGCATATTGTCCCTTGAATTATGAGATTACTTTTCGTTTGCAGGAATAGAGTTATTATGCCATCTTGCATGTATACCTTTACTCCAGCCCTGGTAGGGGTTAATTGGTCGCCCTATATTTCCTCTAGCGCGCGCAGGAGTAAATCTGGCAGTCCTACATCGACAGCACGCTAAGTGTCTGTACCCTTTACTGGGAAATTGCTACGCCAGTGATTTATACTATAGAATAAAACACTTGGTTCATTTTTGTTTGTTTTGATCGGAGTGGCGAGGTTTTACAAAGATATTATACATAGGCTGTCAGTGGAGGTTAATAACCTTGCAGTGATTGGCTAGTGCGCGTGATGATGCGCACAGCCATGATAGGCTGATGCTAGCGTGATGCATCCGCTTTTGCAGTGATTGGCCAGTGCGCGTGATGATGCGCACTGCTGTGATTGGCTGATGCTAGCGTGATGCAACCGCCCCGCCCCCTAATTCAGGTATTTAAACTGGAACAGGCGGCCCTGGACATTCTCTCCCCTTTCAAAGCTTGGGGGATCGAGCAGCGTGAGTTGGCTATATTGGCCTGTTCCTTTTATGCACAGTTTTCATGTTTTAATTGTGAGTGTGTTATTGGCTCATTGATAAAAAGCCCCTTGAATTTTAGCATGTTGCACTATGGATTTTATATTTTTCTCTTTACATGCATCAATCCTTGGGCCTATGTACTACCTATAAGGGTGGTGAGAAGTGGGCAAGACCCCTAAGAGTGGGAAATACGTGAATGATTGATTAACTCAACGCATTTTTAAAGCCATTTCTTTGGTAAGAGCATAGGTGTGGTGGTGGGATCACATTAAGTTTGGATATACAGTCACCGGTTGAAGTTTGATCTCTACTGGATTTACCTTAAAGAGGACTTTAATCATAGTAACTACTTAGCTCTGTGCTGTTTGGATTTTATGTATTGTGGACTTATTGGTATAAGTATACTTTCCTTTTTTTCTTTTTTTTTTTTACATTCGTCCAGAAAGATGCATTGACATTCCCCACTTTTGTGGAAATATAAGTGTCTTATAGGGCAAAAATATGGTAAGATTTTCAAGAAAAACATATAGGGTGTAAACTAAAACAGTGCTTTAGGTGATTTTCAAATAAACTACTTTGCGCACCTTGCAGTTTTTCAAGAAAACAAACCTTTTGCATTGGAAATACCCCCCATATGCAATGTGTAGTACACACCTCAAGCTTTCTAGCCATACCAGGTTTGTTGTCATGGGACACAGACCCTCAAGGAATTCACTGCTTGCACAGAATTTACATGTAATTTAAAAGCAGAACAAAAGACACCTTTTCCTATAATATCATTATGCAAACAAAAAAAAAAAACAAGATAAATCTGAAACTGCAAGGTTCCCTAAACAGAAAAATCCCAACATGCTGTCATAGTACCACTCATTACACATCTTTCACTGTTTCTACATAGGTAAAATGGCAGGCTTCTTCCTGTAT
Organism: Gastrophryne carolinensis; assembly: GCA_027917425.1. NCBI lineage: Eukaryota > Metazoa > Chordata > Amphibia > Anura > Microhylidae > Gastrophryne > Gastrophryne carolinensis. The sequence goes on from CM051236.1 coordinate 287,837,437, forward strand.
GGTGATGGTTCCGGACCCTGGTTGTGCCTGCAGCCCAGCCTGCCCCCCCTCCCCCCTTGCAGGAGCCTATCCAGTGATGACCAGGTCTTCCAGCAGACTCCCCACTCCAGAGTTTCCACAAAGTGGTGATCATCTGCTCCAGTATCTCCTGTTTCAGTACCACCTATTCCAGTACCTTCTGTTCCATTACTCATCTGTTCCAGTACCTCCTGTTCCAGTAATCACCTGTTACAGTGCTCATCTGTTCTAGTCCACCACTTCAGAGTTTGCAAACTTCTACCCTGTCCTTCCACGCCTGCTCCACTACTAAAACTTTATCTTCTCTTGCTGTAGTGCCCTCCCTGTTGCTATTTCGGGAGGACACTAGCGGGCACCTCTGGTGGTGGTTGAGACTCTGCAATTGCCTGAAGATGCCCAGGTATGTGACACATCCATAGGTACCTTTAACCCTTTTAACTGCCAGCCTAATTGAGAATTTGAAACTCTCTGTTGCCAAGCCATTTTTCACCATTTTGCACTAACTGTGATTTTGCAGGAATGTCCAGGGACTTCCAGGAAAATTATATATTGAGTTTGGGCTTTAACATTAAATGCCCTGCTTCTTGAATATTTTTGGATAAAAGGGGGTGACATGAGCTTTTTTAAAATGTTTAAGGGTTAAACACTAAACCCTGAAACGTTGGCTGATACATTGCGATCCATTCTGACTTATCCATGGGTATACCATTCACTATAGCCAGATCATTCACATAACCCTCAGGAGGACCTTAAGTGACACCTACTACATTAGTTACATGGTAATTAGTTGTACCTAGCATACCTTACTATTTGCTACAGGTACATGCTGCTTGTTACATATTTAAATGCTCTGTCCTCTTTGGAAAGGTGCACTATACTCCTGGGGTTATGAACAACTGCAGTTCCACTGAACTTGGTCTCAGTGTATCATTTTTGTGTTATGGATATTGATTGATATATATAATGTCTGTATACTACATTCTCAATATAATTTTTATCTGCAAAACTATAATTAATAGTGTAGTGTGCATCCTTCAATCGTGTTTTTGGTTCTGATATAGGGCTGGAGTGGCGTATCGTTATTAGGTGTGTTATTACCTACTTTTCTCCTAAACACAAATTAAAAAAAAAGACAAATGGCAAAACCATTTGGGTACTGGTAGACCAGGGCATGGAGGCCAGCCCCCCGGCCCTGAAGGCTACCAACCTACATAGCCCTCATGGCCGCGTGCTCTTCTGTACTCCCTGTCCTTTGGTAGTGCATGCAATGTGTGCAATGTGCAATCAGGAACTTGCCAGCCCCTTCTGCATTGTGAACTGGTATAGGGGTCTTAAGGATCCTCTGGTGGGCCGCTCTTTTTTGAAGCAAAGAACATCATAACAGGCAGTATGCAGAATACCCAAACTTCATAAGACGCATTGTGCAGAACACCCAGATTCCATGGGGTGTCATTTAAAAAGAACACATGGAAGTTGCACAAGTCTCCCTGAGTTCCCAGCCTGTATTACACAGCTGTCAAGTGATGGATATGTCATTAGTAGAGGCCTGGAGACTCTTAAATTATGTAAGTACAATTTGGCTGCCGGTTATGTGCCTTGCATCAAGTGATGACATGGCCTCTCCCCCGGCCATGTGTTTAATTTTAAACAATAAAACCCTACAGAATATTGGTTTGGGAGGGGTTCAGCACACTGCCTGTTATGGGGTTCTGGGAGGTGATTCTGCACAATGCCTGTTATTGGGTAATGAGGGGGATTCTGTACACTGCCTGTTATGGGGTGATTGGGGGGATTCTGAACATGGCCTGTGGTGGGGGGGATTTTGCATGCTGTCTGTTATGAGGTAATTAGGGAGATTCTGCATGCTGGTTGTTATGGGGTGATTGGGGGGGTTCTGCACACCAACTGTCTGTGGGGGGAAGGAATCTGCACACTGCTTGTTATAGGGTTCTTGGGGGTTTTGCCGGCTATAAACCCTAGGTGCGTCTTCTGTTTCAGGTGTGAAAAATACGGTAAATAAAACAGAGAAAGCTAAAAGTTTGGCTAGAAATTGTCAACAACAGCTTTTTCAGCAGGACAGCAGGTTGGGAGGTAAGGCAAACATTTTACATTAGGGGGTTATCTAAGAAGGGCTAGTGCCAGGTAGTGCTTCATAGCGGCAGGTAGCTGGGCGTTGTACGCAAAACCACATTTAAGGAAGCGAATCTGGTGTGCGCCTCTAACAGCGTCATGTAGCATCACATGTGTTACTACAGGCAGCTCAGCGTATAGCACTGGCGCTCTAGGTTGAAGAGCACCACGTATTACCTTTCGCTCAGTGTCGCTCTCCCATACATTTCAATTGACTTTTATTTGATTGTGTTTAAATAGTGTGTTTGTCAATTCAAATTTTGTTTTTTTGTGCACAGTGTGACCTCTCCTGGCTGCAAACAAACACTTTTATAATTGTTTTTGACTTTTTTATATTTTTATGCAAAATTGTATTTACAGGTCTGGTACTAAATTGTCATTCCATGTGTTTTCGCTTTATTACTGGTGTATATGTGTTCAAAAACAGACTTTGATTACACAGCATCTGGCGCTCTATGCTACAGTGCCCAGCTTTAGAGCGCCAATGCTGTTTGTGTGTAGTTCTTAAATATGGTGTACCCCTCGCTCACTGCAGCGCTGTACTGTTGTTAGAGCGCCCAACACACATCACATTCAGCAATACCGGCCAGGTTACTACAGGGGTCGAGACGCTAGGTTACAACGCCCGATACCCGCTTACAGTCTCTACTAGCGGTCGCTTCAAGCACCGATATACAGACATTCATCTGGCAATACGTGCCACTAGTAGTGAATCAGCCTCTAAGCATGAATGAACCTTTTAGGATATATAGATATTCCTCAAAATAAAATCAGATTTATTATTTGCGAAATTGTGAGGACTAGTCGTTATTCATGTTAAACAACCTTTACATACCTCTTTGCAGACAAATACTGTTGTAGCTTGTGAACATTGCTATCCATGAAAATTGCAAGTGATCCAAAGTGCATTAAACAAATACCTCAATTAAAGTGTTTTTTAAAGTGCAGCCTAATATGGTCATTATTTCAATATAAAGTGTTCATATTCTTTTTATTATAGTTGTCAGTTAAATTTTGTACAAAATTAAGTTATAACTTGTTTCACGTCACATCACTTTGTAGCATAAATCTATTATTTGCCAAACATTTTCCCAAAAAACAGGTAAAAGATACATATTTGTTTTGTACCCTTTGACCAGCTATTTTCCACTTTGGTTTGCTGAAGTTTAAAAAAAAACCCACTTGCATCACTTTAGTAAAAAAGGAGTCTGAAGTGTCTGGAGATGCCTGTGTAGACTCTTCCCATCTCACCTCTCCCCAACATGTCCCATCTTACCTCTGCTCACCTCAGATCTACCTATCTCTACCAACCTCACCTCTTCCTATCGCTTCTCTTATCTTCTTACCTCTGCCCCCCTCATCTCTGTCTACCTCTCCCAACCTCTGCTCACCTATTCCTGCCTCATCTCTGCCCACCTCACCTCTTGTTGCCTTAGATCTGCTCAATTCACCTCTCCCTATCTTACCTCTGCCCACTCCTTCCCACCTTACCTCTTCCTGTCTCACCTCTGCTCACTTCACCTCTGCTTGCCTCACCTTTTCTACTTTTGTTCACCTTCCTCTTCCAGCCTCGCCTCAGCTCTCCTCACCTCTTCTCATTGTTCTCTTCCAGCCTCACTTTTGCATATACATATAGGCATATGCAACATGTTAAGGTTAAAGCTTGCCTCCAGTAAACTATTTGCATTTTCACTGCTTAGATTTTATAGTGGCTCCTTAAAGTAAAAAAATATAATGATGCGGCCCTTAGACAAAAAAAAGTTGTGCACCCCTGCATTAAATGAATGCTAAAATCAACAAACTGGTGACTGCATAGTGAGCTTATGTGTGTGCATGCATGTAGGGGGTGTTAGAAAAAATTAACTAACATAGTCCTGGCATCAGCACCGCCCCAAGTGCATCTGGTGGCAGCCACAGTGAAGATCAGAATCGCTCACAGTTAATTTTCTTTTTAAACCCCCACATTGACTGAGCATCGGGGGGGGGGGGGGCAGGAGCACAATTATGGTTTATTTAAAAAGGAATTGACCCCAGCCATTTGCAGCAGAACAAGGTCTACAGCAAGTTGTTTTCAGTAACACTGCAGACAGTAACAATTTCCTGGCATGTCATTTAGAATTCCTCTAAAATTGCATTGCTCTGCTATCGAAGTAGAAGTCATTTACTCTTTGATGCTCTTTAGTAAGTTTTTGTACAACAGAAATGGTTAAAATATACTTCTAGCACTTGTCTGAGTCACTCATCAGTCTTTGTTTTTAGCTCATCTAATGAGCAAAGTGATTGTAAGTGTTTTGCCCTAATCAACAGTCAGATGCACGGCTCTTCGCTGATCAAGACTCTCTGTGCCATTTGTTCTCTTAAAGTCAGGAAATCAGCATAACTCTGTAGTCTAGTGCAATTTGTAGAGGTGTAGTCACAGGTAATTAGCTTTCATGGTAATTCCTCTAGTAGTAGGGTTTAGTTTAATATGCCTCTGTTCAGTTTGGCTTCAATTTGTCTGTTTGGGATTCTGTAACTTCTGAATCTTAACTCCAATAATGTCTATAGTGCAAAATTCATTTGGAGATTTCTGGTCTCTGAAAAAGCATATAAAACAACCGAATGCCATCCAGTTGCCTAATAATCTACTAAATGCCTATGAAACAATGTGACACTGGAAGCAAAGAGCCCCCTCGCCAAAGAAAAGTTATGGGTGCTTTTGGTAGCGGAGAGGCATTAAATGCATTTTTTTCTCTGTCTTAAAAGAAAATCCTTTCTACAACTGTGCAAAGAATTACTTGTAACCATAGGGAAAGGGTGGGTTCTAACTTATATGAGGCGTAATTCTCTCCTTTTTCCTTTTCCAAACAAGGAGTTCCCTTTACCCTTTAACTACAACCAGCTACAAAAAATTGACTGCTCTCTGTCCACAGTACAGAGGTTGGGGTCCTCGTAAACACTGCTTGAGTAGTATTTTAAGTAAAGAGTTGAAGATGGGAAGCCATGTCCTGGGACCAAAAATATTATATGACCATATATTATATATACTCCCCCCCAAACACACACTAACCTGGCACTGTACTGTGGCATTGATGTACATAGAAATGAAATGACTGATTGAACTGCCTAATGGTTAAGGAAGCAACATTGTGAACGTCATATGTAAGCTTGTAAGAAATAGAGAATTCCCATAAAATATAAAACATTAGATATATAAGTTTGCTATGTCAAGCCACACCAGTTCCAGGCAAAGTGGTAGGCTAAGCCACACCAGTTCCAAGCAAAGGGCTAGGCCAAGCCACAACAACTCCAGGCAAAGTGCTAGGCAGGCCACAACAGTTCCAAGCAAAGTGCTAGGCCAAGCCAGAGTGCTGCCAGGCAAAGTGCTAGGGCAACACCAGTTCCAGCCAAAGCGCTCGGCAAAGTCAGATCAGTACCAGGCAAAGTGCTAGGCCAAGACAGACAGCCCTCCACACCCCCTCTCCTAACGTACCTTTCACACCAACTTCTTACCATGTCACACGCAGCAGGGATCTAGGACAGCAGCATCCCAGCTCAAATCTGGATACCCCCTCTCCCCAGCCTGCTTCACTCCACGCTTATCATGGCTGACCAGACACCCAGCCCCGCCAGGCAGCCATGTCTAGTCACCAGTCAGTCAGCAATATACCCTCAGGATTCAGCTTACCATGCATTGGTCTGATGTCCCCTATTCCCCCCAGTACACAAGGAGATGATGGCCACTCCTATGGTCTCTGCCACCTGCGGCGGGGCACCCTGAGCAGCAGGTTTAATGATGCCCAACATATGGATTTAGTGACTGGGATGTCGGAAGATTTTGATCAGCTCTATGGACACAGGTCTAGAGCCACATCCATAGCTGTCAAGTCCGATCTGTGAGATGCCGTCTCCAAGCAGGTTAACAGTGCTGGTCCAGAGCTAAAGGATGTAGATCAAGATCAAATGAAGTTTGCAGACATGAAATATTCTTTGAGGAAAAAAATCAACAAAGAAAAGCAACAAGGGTAAGGAACTGTGCTATTGGTGATGTTGATGTGTGCCCTGATCTTTGTATTGCTACATCCTTTGTGTCTGTTTTGCAGCTTGAAAACCAGAGGCCGAATAGCCCACAATCTGGAATTTACAGTTTCAGAAGAAATGGTGTATGGCCTGTTGAGCTCAGCAACACTCCAGAGCTTGCCCGGAACTAAACACATGCGTACTGCTGCTGGAATTGGTAAGTTGTGGCCCTTTTTGGGTTGTTTTGTCGAGGTTTATGTCTGCCCCATTGTAATGCCTAAGTTCAGGGCACCAGAACAGCCTAAATGCTGTGCCTGGTCCATGACACACAGGTTTGGCAACAGCCGAATCTTGGAATACTATCACATGCCACCTCAAAGCCAAGTACTGACCTTTAAATGCATGTGTATGTGCCACACCTTGCTCAATTGTACAACGTGCAACCAGATGAGGTAGCCATTGCTTAGCCACACAAGGTATGGAGCTTTACCAAGCTTATGCCCTATTCATAGATCTGGTAGACCTGGTAAGTGCCATGTGCGCAAAGTGGTTCCCCAAGCAGTCCTAGTTTGTTGTACTGTGTGTGTGGCAGAGAGCTAACTGATTTGTCTGGCCCTCAGACACCCCTGTTACTAGCTGTCATACTGGATCTCGAGGAGGACAATCCACAGCATCTGCTTCCCCAACAACAGCAGCATCAGCACCCTCTGCAGCAGCGGTTGCCTCCCCAGCACCCTCAGACACAACATCTGCCACTGCAGCATCAGCTGCCTCCCCAACTCCCTCTGCAGTAGCAGCTGGATCCACAAATCCATCTGCAGCAGCAGCATTTGCCTCCCCCCTCCCTCTTCAGCAGCATATGCCTGCCCCATTTCCTCTGCAGCAGCATCTGTTCACGCACTATTCTCACCCACATGATCTATTTACACGTAAAGACCATAAAATTTGTACCTCTACAGGTTCTACCAAATATATCTAGTGCTCAGCTACTTCTGATATCATGGTCTAGGCACACAGGCAAGTTGATGCCATTAGCAGGGCACAAAAAACTGGAAAGGAATGCCTGTTTGGAACGGTTGGAAAAAAAGAACTGGCAGGTCAGGTGGCTGCCGGTATGTCATCGGCTTTAAGGGCTAGTCTCCAAAATGCTTTGAATGAGTTAAATTTTGCCTTAAGCAGAGAATTGTTTACAATGGATCAAACACAAATATTAGATTAAAGCCAATAAACCAGATGCTCTCTTGGTGCATAAGCTTAGATCAAATTTACAAGCCAATTAAATTGAAAGATGCTAGGAGTGCCTCAACTAGCAATCCAAAGAGAATATTTGAGATATTTAGTTCACAACTTCAAAAATTGTATTCTGCTCCAGCCAGGGCAGTTTCTGGTAATTTTTGTCAGTTTTTTCAAAATATAAAATTACCTTCTCTCCCACAAGAGGTGAGGGAGGTTTAGGATAACAAATTTACTTTAGAGGAAGTAGAAAGAGCTTTAGAGGGGTTAAAATCTAAGTTCCTGGGACCTGATAGATTAATTTAAGAAACTGGTGGATATCTTAGCACACTGTGACAGCCTCTATTAGTATGAGTCAGAATACAGACACAGACCATTTGGTGTGGTCAAATTATAGGCCAATCTCACTTTTAAACTTGGATATTAACAGTTGTGCAAAAATGTTAGCGGATAGGTTGTCACGTTTCCTCCCGTCTCATCCCAGGGTGACAAGCAGTCGACAATATAAGGAGAATTACTAATTTGTGCAGCTTGATAGAGTAAAAAGCCAACAATGCTTCTCTCACTTGATGTGAGGAAAGCATTTGATTTGGTGTCTTGGGACTATTTATTTCAGCTAGTATCATACTGTGGCTTTGGATCTGGATTCATGTACCGCTCTTTATGCGGCACCAAACGCTTTTGTTAAATATTGTGGTTTCAAACCCCAAATCTTTCAGCTGGAGAGAGGCACCCAGCAGGGATGCTCTTTGTCACCCTTGCTCTTTGCTCCAGTGATGGAGCCTCTTGAACATGCTATAAGAGATTCAGGGGATATAACCGGTTTCGAGTTGTTCCACATAAACTGTGTATGTTCGCAGATTATGTTATTTTGTTTCACCAACCTGGTAATAACAATCCCTAAACGCTATAAAGATAACTTTTCTCCAAAAGTTTTTATATTATGTTAGAGTTTTGCCAGCAAAGGTACCTTTAAAGCAACTTAGTAATTTGCAATGAAAGGTATTTAATTTTATATGGGATGAGAAGAGATCTCGGGTGGCTAAGGGGTTACTTTTTATGCCAAAGGCAATCGGAATTTAGGTACTCCTAAATAACATAACAAGCCGAAGGGCAGAGCTATAGTTTCCAATGTATTTCTTTCTTTAGTTTCTGCTTCTTCTGTAATTATGCTTAGCTATGCAACAAAATGGCAGAAAGAGTTAGGAGAGCAGATGGAGGTAAAGGATTGGGTGGCAATGTGGCATAGTTCTCTTCATGAGAATACTTCAATACAAGTGGTAGAATTAATGGTGCGTTGGTATTTTTTGCCTGAAAGAATTGCTCGGAATGTGCCAGGTTATCCAGACAAACGTGAATGTCACTCATTGGGGTCCTTTAAGCATATCTAGTGTAAGGTGGTGGCGAAATTCTGGAATAAAATATTTTATGTGATTTCTAATATTGTGGAGGGACATGTTTCAAGAGGCCCATGGGTTGCATTGTTGAAAAACCAGTAAAAGAGTGTGCCTTCACTCAAAGGAAATTGCTGCATTATTTGATTACGGCAGCCAAGCAGGTAATTGCTAGGGCTTACAAAGTTCCTAGCCTTAACTCATGTATGGCTATAGAGCAACTATCTGCCATAAAGGAGGGTAAACTTGAGAATTTTGAGCATATATGGATGCCTTGGGTCATCAAATATTTGCCTGGGAACTTTGACAAAACGCTTATGGTGGTGTAGGAAGCTGTTCAGAGTATTAAAGTAATGGAGATGGAGGTGGAGAAGATGTTTTTTTTTTATTTAACAGGTATTGGCCTGGGTTTACAGACAAAACATGCTTGGGACAGTAAAATATTGACTGGGGCGTGGATGGGAGGGAGCAGAAGGGGAGGTTCTTGTTTTTTTGGGGAGTCATGGCAGTATTGCAGGAGATCTCTATTGAATATTTTTCTTTTTTCTTTTATTTTGGAATGTTTGATATTCTTAAGTGAATCATATTTGAAGCTTATGTGGGATGTTTCATTATTTCTGGGTATGTTTTTGAGCAATATTTGAGAGCTTTATAGAGTTCATAGATATCAATATTAGAGATGAGCGAACTTTTGAAAAATTCGATTCGACTGATTCGCCGAATTTTCCGACAAAAATCGTTTCGACCCGAATAAATTCGCGACGAATCGCTATTAAAAACGGCTATTTCTGAGCCTCCTACAGCCTCAATAGGGTTGTAAACCATTCAGCCTTGCTGTAACACGCACAGGATGCGTGCTGGGTTAGTTAAATAATACTTTGAAGAAATATCACATGCAGATCAGAGGCATCGCTAATAGAATCGCAGAGCGGCACAATTGCAGAGAGTTGAAGTGGCATCACTATGAGGGGCAGAAGGAGCCCAAATATACACTGGAGTTGGCCTCAGGAGCCCAAAAATTGGATGAATCACACCCTGGAGTTGGCAGAAGTTGGCAGCAGCAGCAGCAGCAGGAGCCCAAATATACACTGGAGTTGGCTTCAGGAGCCCAAAAATTGGATAATTCACACCCTGGAGTTGGCAGAAGTTGGCAGCAGCAGCAGCAGGAGCCCAAATATACACTGGAGTTGGCCTCAGGAGCCCAAAAATTGGATGAATCACACCCTGGAGTTGGCAGGAGTTGACAGTAGCAGCAGCAGGAGCCCAAATATACACTGGAGTTGGCCTCAGGAGCCCAAAAATTGGATGAATCACACCCTGGAGTTGGCAGAAGTTGGCAGCAGCAGCAGCAGGAGCCCAAATATACACTGGAGTTGGCCTCAGGAGCCCAAAAATTGGATGAATCACACCCTGGAGTTGGCAGGAGTTGACACCAGCAGCAGCAGGAGCCCAAATATACACTGGAGTTGGCTTCAGGAGCCCAAAAATTGGATGAATCACACCCTGGAGTTGGCAGAAGTTGGCAGCAGCAGCAGCAGGAGCCCAAATATACACTGGAGTTGGCCTCAGGAGCCCAAAAATTGGATGAATCACACCCTGGAGTTGGCAGAAGTTGGCAGCAGCAGCAGCAGGAGCCCAAATATACACTGGAGTTGGCTTCAGGAGCCCAAAAATTGGATGAATCACACCCTGGAGTTGGCAGGAGTTGACACCAGCAGCAGCAGGAGCCCAAATATACACTGGAGTTGGCTTCAGGAGCCCAAAAATTGGATGAATCACACCCTGGAGTTGGCAGAAGTTGGCAGCAGCAGCAGCAGGAGCCCAAATATACACTGGAGTTGGCCTCAGGAGCCCAAAAATTGGATGAATCACACCCTGGAGTTGGCAGAAGTTGGCAGCAGCAGCAGCAGGAGCCCAAATATACACTGGAGTTGGCCTCAGGAGCCCAAAAATTGGATGAATCACACCCTGGAGTTGGCAGGAGTTGACAGTAGCAGCAGCAGGAGCCCAAATATACACTGGAGTTGGCCTCAGGAGCCCAAAAATTGGATGAATCACACCCTGGAGTTGGCAGAAGTTGGCAGCAGCAGCAGCAGGAGCCCAAATATACACTGGAGTTGGCCTCAGGAGCCCAAAAATTGGATGAATCACACCCTGGAGTTGGCAGAAGTTGGCAGCAGCAGCAGCAGGAGCCCAAATATACACTGGAGTTGGCCTCAGGAGCCCAAAAATTGGATGAATCACACCCTGGAGTTGGCAGGAGTTGACAGTAGCAGCAGCAGGAGCCCAAATATACACTGGAGTTGGCCTCAGGAGCCCAAAAATTGGATGAATCACACCCTGGAGTTGGCAGAAGTTGGCAGCAGCAGCAGCAGGAGCCCAAATATACACTGGAGTTGGCCTCAGGAGCCCAATAATTGGATGAATCACACCCTGGAGTTGGCAGGAGTTGACAGTAGCAGCAGCAGGAGCCCAAATATACACTGGAGTTGGCCTCAGGAGCCCAAAAATTGGATGAATCACACCCTGGAGTTGGCAGAAGTTGGCAGCAGCAGCAGCAGGAGCCCAAATATACACTGGAGTTGGCCTCAGGAGCCCAAAAATTGGATGAATCACACCCTGGAGTTGGCAGGAGTTGACAGTAGCAGCAGCAGGAGCCCAAATATACACTGGAGTTGGCTTCAGGAGCCCAAAAATTGGATGAATCACACCCTGGAGTTGGCAGGAGTTGACAGTAGCAGCAGCAGGAGCCCAAATATACACTGGAGTTGGCCTCAGGAGCCCAAAAATTGGATGAATCACACCCTGGAGTTGGCAGAAGTTGGCAGCAGCAGCAGCAGGAGCCCAAATATACACTGGAGTTGGCCTCAGGAGCCCAAAAATTGGATGAATCACACCCTGGAGTTGGCAGGAGTTGACAGTAGCAGCAGCAGGAGCCCAAATATACACTGGAGTTGGCTTCAGGAGCCCAAAAATTGGATGAATCACACCCTGGAGTTGGCAGGAGTTGACACCAGCAGCAGCAGGAGCCCAAATATACACTGGAGTTGGCCTCAGGAGCCCAAAAATTGGATGAATCACACCCTGGAGTTGGCAGAAGTTGGCAGCAGCAGCAGCAGGAGCCCAAATATACACTGGAGTTGGCCTCAGGAGCCCAAAAATTGGATGAATCACACCCTGGAGTTGGCAGAAGTTGGCAGCAGCAGCAGCAGGAGCCCAAATATACACTGGAGTTGGCCTCAGGAGCCCAAAAATTGGATGAATCACACCCTGGAGTTGGCAGAAGTTGGCAGCAGCAGCAGCAGGAGCCCAAATATACACTGGAGTTGGCCTCAGGAGCCCAAAAATTGGATGAATCACACCCTGGAGTTGGCAGGAGTTGACAGTAGCAGCAGCAGGAGCCCAAATATACACTGGAGTTGGCCTCAGGAGCCCAAAAATTGGATGAATCACACCCTGGAGTTGGCAGAAGTTGGCAGCAGCAGCAGCAGGAGCCCAAATATACACTGGAGTTGGCCTCAGGAGCCCAAAAATTGGATGAATCACACCCTGGAGTTGGCAGGAGTTGACAGTAGCAGCAGCAGGAGCCCAAATATACACTGGAGTTGGCCTCAGGAGCCCAAAAATTGGATGAATCACACCCTGGAGTTGGCAGAAGTTGGCAGCAGCAGCAGCAGGAGCCCAAATATACACTGGAGTTGGCCTCAGGAGCCCAAAAATTGGATGAATCACACCCTGGAGTTGGCAGGAGTTGACAGTAGCAGCAGCAGGAGCCCAAATATACACTGGAGTTGGCCTCAGGAGCCCAAAAATTGGATGAATCACACCCTGGAGTTGGCAGAAGTTGGCAGCAGCAGCAACAGGAGCCCAAATATACACTGGAGTTGGCCTCAGGAGCCCAAAAATTGGATGAATCACACCCTGGAGTTGGCAGAAGTTGGCAGCAGCAGCAGCAGGAGCCCAAATATACACTGGAGTTGGCCTCAGGAGCCCAAAAATTGGATGAATCACACCCTGGAGTTGGCAGGAGTTGACAGTAGCAGCAGCAGGAGCCCAAATATACACTGGAGTTGGCTTCAGGAGCCCAAAAATTGGATGAATCACACCCTGGAGTTGGCAGGAGTTGACACCAGCAGCAGCAGGAGCCCAAATATACACTGGAGTTGGCTTCAGGAGCCCAAAAATTGGATGAATCACACCCTGGAGTTGGCAGAAGTTGGCAGCAGCAGCAGCAGGAGCCCAAATATACACTGGAGTTGGCCTCAGGAGCCCAAAAATTGGATGAATCACACCCTGGAGTTGGCAGAAGTTGGCAGCAGCAGCAGCAGGAGCCCAAATATACACTGGAGTTGGCCTCAGGAGCCCAAAAATTGGATGAATCACATCCTGGAGTTGGCAGGAGTTGACAGTAGCAGCAGCAGGAGCCCAAATATACACTGGAGTTGGCTTCAGGAGCCCAAAAATTGGATGAATCACACCCTGGAGTTGGCAGGAGTTGACACCAGCAGCAGCAGGAGCCCAAATATACACTGGAGTTGGCCTCAGGAGCCCAAAAATTGGATGAATCACACCCTGGAGTTGGCAGAAGTTGGCAGCAGCAGCAGCAGGAGCCCAAATATACACTGGAGTTGGCCTCAGGAGCCCAAAAATTGGATGAATCACACCCTGGAGTTGGCAGGAGTTGACACCAGCAGCAGCAGGAGCCCAAATATACACTGGAGTTGGCTTCAGGAGCCCAAAAATTGGATGAATCACACCCTGGAGTTGGCAGAAGTTGGCAGCAGCAGCAGCAGGAGCCCAAATATACACTGGAGTTGGCCTCAGGAGCCCAAAAATTGGATGAATCACACCCTGGAGTTGGCAGGAGTTGACAGTAGCAGCAGCAGGAGCCCAAATATACACTGGAGTTGGCCTCAGGAGCCCAAAAATTGGATGAATCACACCCTGGAGTTGGCAGAAGTTGGCAGCAGCAGCAGCAGGAGCCCAAATATACACTGGAGTTGGCCTCAGGAGCCCAAAAATTGGATGAATCACACCCTGGAGTTGGCAGGAGTTGACAGTAGCAGCAGCAGGAGCCCAAATATACACTGGAGTTGGCCTCAGGAGCCCAAAAATTGGATGAATCACACCCTGGAGTTGGCAGAAGTTGGCAGCAGCAGCAGCAGGAGCCCAAATATACACTGGAGTTGGCCTCAGGAGCCCAAAAATTGGATGAATCACACCCTGGAGTTGGCAGGAGTTGGCAGCAGCAGCAGCAGGAGCCCAAAAAATGGCCTAAAGACATAAATATGTTTTGCACCATTTGGAAAGTGTAAAACGTGGCACCATGCTGAATCTAGTCGCATGCATCAGGCATTGGTGGGTGGAAATCCTGGCTGATCCATCCCTGATTCATTTTGACAAAGGTGAGTCTCTCCACATTTTTAGTTGACAGACGAGTTCTCCTCGCCGTAACTATGGCCCCCGCCGCACTAAACACCCGCTCAGATGGCACGCTACTTGCCGGGCAGGACAGCTTTTCCAGGGCAAACTCTGCTAGTTGCGGCCACAAATCAAGTTTGGCTGCCCAGAAGTCCAGCGGATCCTCAAGGTGTGTTGGCATGGTCATGTCAAAGTATGACATGACCTGCTGGTTCAGGTCCTGCTCCAGGTCTTCCTGCTGCTCATGAGTAGCCTCACTATGCGGGTGTAGAAAGCTACTCATTAGCGACTGAAGACTGAGGCTGCTGCTGCTGATGGAGCTTCTGCTGCTGCTGCTGCCAACCCCCCCAGCGGCCATGGCAGTGGAAGGTGAGCGCAGAGGTCCCCTCGAGTCAGACCTGCGAGAGTATGGACCATGGCGCAGATAGGCATCGGCCAACTGCCTACGTAGAATGTCTTTGTAGTAGTTGAGTTTGTCCTCCCTCTCGGTGGGTTTAAAAAATGCCCCCATTTTGTGCCGGAAGCGAGGGTCCAATAAGGTGGACAGCCAGAAGTCATCCCGCCGACAGATGGAAACAATTCTGGGGTCACTACGCAAGCATGTGAGCATGCTTCGTGCCATTTGCGCAAGTGACTCGGATGGACTACCTGTCTCCATCTCCACTGCATACTGCCACGGTGTGCCCGGGTCCTCTGTCTCTCCTTCCTCAAAAACCTCTAGCTCCTCTGGCTGCTCCTGCTCCTCCTCTCCTGTCCGCTGACTAGATAAACCAGCCATTTCGCCAAGCCTAAACTGTGTTTCGCTGGGCAACTCCTCCTCCTCCTCTTCCTCCTCCTCCTCCTCCAGTTCAGCTCCAACGGGGTTCATGTGGCCGTAAGATGTAAACGCCATGTCTCCAGTGCCCTGACCAGCCATGGTTTCCAACATGTGCTGTAGTACATGAAGCAGTGGAATCACGTCGTTCATCCCGTAATCCTGCCGACTGACAAATAAAGTGGCTTCCTCAAAGGGCCTGAGCAAACGGCAGGTGTCACGTATGAGCTGCCACTGGTTGACATTGAAGTTACACAGGGGAGTCCCCCTATCTGCTTGGATCATCAGGAAATCCGTGATGGCTTTTCTCTGTTCATATAATCGGTCCAACATGTGAAGGGTGGAATTCCAACGGGTGGAAACATCGCAAATCAGACTATGTTGGGGGATACCATTCTGACGCTGTAGCTCAAGAAGGGTGTGTTTGGCGGTGTAGGAGTGGCTGAAGTGCATGCAAAGTTTCCGTGAAGTTGTTAGGATGTCCTGCAGATGGGGGGAACACTTCAGAAACCGCTTGACAACCAGATTGAAGACGTGAGCCATGCAGGGGGCATGGGTCAGGCTTCCTTGGCGCAGCGCAGACAAAATGTTCTTCCCATTGTCGGTAACCATGATTCCCATTTTAAGTTTTCTCGGAGTAAGCCATGTTTGGATTTCCTGATGAATACATTTAAGCAGTTCCTCCCCTGTGTGACTCCGTTCGCCAAGACAAACCATGTGAAGCACTGCGTGACACCTCCGTGCCCTGCACACATGGTAGACTGGAGGGGCACTGAGACTTGAGCCTACAGTGGAGGGTGAGGAGATGGCGGAGGATGAGGAGGCCGAGTCGCACGGTGTCACAGGCCCAATGGGCAGAGAGCGCGGAGGCCGAAGCGGCGTGACCTGTCCAAGTTGCTGCTGCAAAGGGACCACATTCACCCAGTGGGCCGTAAACGACATGTACTGCCCCTGACCGTAGTTACAGCTCCAGATGTCGGCGCTGCCATGTATTTTGCTACACACCGACAGGCTCAAGGACTGGCCCACCTTCTGTTCAACAAAAGTGTGCAGCGCTGGTACTGCCTTCTTGGCAAAGAAATGACGGCTTGGGACTCTCCACCTCGGCTCGGCACAAGCCATCAGTTCTCTGAAAGGTGCAGATTCCACCACCTGAAAAGGGAGCGACTGCAGCACCAGCAACTTGGACAGGAGCACATTCAGCTTCTGCGCCGTAGGATGAGTGGGCGCATACTGCTGTCTCTTGGACATGGCTTCGCTGATGGATTGCTGGCGGGATGCATGACTTGGAGGAGGAGGAGCAGGAGCGACAGAGGATGGGTATGACGCACAGCTGCCTTCGGCTGAGGTGCTGGAGCCTTGGCTGGCAGAAATTGGGAGCTCACTTGGTGAGGAAGCAGACTGGACCACCCCTTGGGAGCCTCGGTTCTCCCAGGTCGTTTTATGGTGACGCATCATATGTTGACGCAGGGCCGTGGTGCCAACATTTGGACCCTGGCCACGCTTCACCTTTTGCCTACATATCTTGCATGTGGCCATGTTACCCTCCTGCGGATGCCTCAGGAAAAACTGCCACACTGCCGAGTAGCTACTTTTCCCACCCCCTGGCCTCACTGATTCACTGCTGCTGTTGCCAACTCCAGGAACCCCTGCTCCACTACCTCCCGATAAGGTAGACTGCCGCACAGCAGGTGCTCTACCCCGGCCCCGGCCCCGGCCGGCTCCAGCCTTTGGAATTGTGCCCCCATGCTGACTGCTACCACCTTGCTGCCTCAGCTGCTGACTCCGGGGCAACCTGCACCCCTCTTCTCCTGATGATGACGATGAAGCCCCTTCATCACCCGGCTCCCAAGTGCGATCGGCTTCATCGTCATCATCATCATCATCACCGAGTTGTGGCTGTACGTCACTGATGTTCGTGGATTCGTCAACAGTGTCTGGCGCAGGAGCTGGAACGCTCGCAGCACCCACGACACTGTCCACATCACTATTTGTCTGCCTAGCTAAAGAAGCCACCTCCATTTCTTGGCTGGGCAGTAGCTGCTGACTGTCCTCTATCTGATGGTCCTCCTCACTAAAGAGTGGAGCTGAACCCAAAGCATAGGATACGTCGCTGGGGGAGGGAACGGCGTAGGCCAGAGGCAATGGGAGGACAGGGACTGCTCTCGGGGCATGCCAACTCAGGGTTGTGTCAGAGGAACCTACCGACCCTAGACTGGGGGTCTCAGACGTAAGTTGTGATGATGTTGTTGATGAGCGCGTCAACCAATCTACCACGGCAGATGCGTTACTGGTGGAGACCCGACCGCTAGCAGATACTGGCAGATTAGGTCTCTCAGCGTGACTCCTGCTGCTACTGGCCCCCAGTCTGATGCGAGCTCTGCCTGCGGAATCTTGGCCTCTGCCACTCCTCTTTTCACTTCCAGGCACTTGTCTGCCCGACATAGTCTAACTGGCGTGGTAGTAGGTGATATTTAAAAAAACCCCGGGCAGCGGTGGGTCTATATGAAACAGAATATAATGCACACCAAAAGTGAGCAGTAACACTCAGCCTCCAACAGGCCTGCTTAGTGTAAATAAGAGAGCTGCTTAGTGTAAATAAAGAGGGGTATGCTATGTTACAGAATGGGATGCCTCAACAGAAGTGCACCTGGCAGGCAGCAGTAAGCCTATGCCCAGCAAAAGTGTCTTATAATATAAATATAATAAGAGCAAATGCTTATATGGTCTTAAACAGAGGCTGCTTTAGTCACAGAATGGGATGCCCTGGGCAGGAATGGACCTGGCAGGGTCCAGTAGTGCTTTGGCCAGCAAAAGTGTCTTTATCAGGCTAATTTCAAATATGATAAGAGCAAATGCTTATATGGTCTTAAACAGAGGCTGCTGTAGTCACAGAATGGGATGCCCCGGGCAGGAATCGACCTGGCAGGGTCCAGTAGTGCTTTGGCCAGCAAAAGTGTCTTTATCAGGCCTAATTTCAAATATGATAAGAGCAAATGCTTATATGGTCTTAAACAGAGGCTGCTTTAGTCACAGAATGGGATGCCCTGGGCAGGAATGGACCTGGCAGGGTCCAGTAGTGCTTTGGCCAGCAAAAGTGTCTTTATCAGGCTAATTTCAAATATGATAAGAGCAAATGCTTATATGGTCTTAAACAGAGGCTGCTGTAGTCACAGAATGGGATGCCCCAACAGGAATCGACCTGGCAGGGTCCAGTAGTGCTTTGGCCAGCAAAAGTGTCTTTATCAGGCCTAATTTCAAATATGATAAGAGCAAATGCTTATATGGTCTTAAACAGAGGCTGCTTTAGTCACAGAATGGGATGCCCTGGGCAGGAATGGACCTGGCAGGGTCCAGTAGTGCTTTGGCCAGCAAAAGTGTCTTTATCAGGCTAATTTCAAATATGATAAGAGCAAATGCTTATATGGTCTTAAACAGAGGCTGCTGTAGTCACAGAATGGGATGCCCCGGGCAGGAATGGACCTGGCAGGGTCCAGTAGTGCTTTGGCCAGCAAAAGTGTCTTTATCAGGCCTAATTTCAAATATGATAAGAGCAAATGCTTATATGGTCTTAAACAGAGGCTGCTTTAGTCACAGAATGGGATGCCCCAACAGGAATCGACCTGGCAGGGTCCAGTAGTGCTTTGGCCAGCAAAAGTGTCTTTATCAGGCTAATTTCAAATATGATAAGAGCAAATGCTTATATGGTCTTAAACAGAGGCTGCTGTAGTCACAGAATGGGATGCCCCAACAGGAATCGACCTGGCAGGGTCCAGTAGTGCTTTGGCGAGCAAAAGTGTCTTTATCAGGCCTAATTTCAAATATGATAAGAGCAAATGCTTATATGGTCTTAAACAGAGGCTGCTTTAGTCACAGAATGGGATGCCCTGGGCAGGAATGGACCTGGCAGGGTCCAGTAGTGCTTTGGCCAGCAAAAGTGTCTTTATCAGGCCTAATTTCAAATATGATAAGAGCAAATGCTTATATGGTCTTAAACAGAGGCTGCTGTAGTCACAGAATGGGATGCCCCGGGCAGGAATGGACCTGGCAGGGTCCAGTAGTGCTTTGGCCAGCAAAAGTGTCTTTATCAGGCCTAATTTCAAATATGATAAGAGCAAATGCTTATATGGTCTTAAACAGAGGCTGCTGTAGTCACAGAATGGGATGCCCCGGGCAGGAATGGACCTGGCAGGGTCCAGTAGTGCTTTGGCCAGCAAAAGTGTCTTTATCAGGCCTAATTTCAAATATGATAAGAGCAAATGCTTATATGGTCTTAAACAGAGGCTGCTGTAGTCACAGAATGGGATGCCCTGGGCAGGAATGGACCTGGCAGGGTCCAGTAGTGCTTTGGCCAGCAAAAGTGTCTTTATCAGGCCTAATTTCAAATATGATAAGAGCAAATGCTTATATGGTCTTAAACAGAGGCTGCTTTAGTCACAGAATGGGATGCCCTGGGCAGGAATGGACCTGGCAGGGTCCAGTAGTGCTTTGGCCAGCAAAAGTGTCTTTATCAGGCTAATTTCAAATATGATAAGAGCAAATGCTTATATGGTCTTAAACAGAGGCTGCTGTAGTCACAGAATGGGATGCCCCAACAGGAATCGACCTGGCAGGGTCCAGTAGTGCTTTGGCCAGCAAAAGTGTCTTTATCAGGCCTAATTTCAAATATGATAAGAGCAAATGCTTATATGGTCTTAAACAGAGGCTGCTTTAGTCACAGAATGGGATGCCCCAACAGGAATCGACCTGGCAGGGTCCAGTAGTGCTTTGGCCAGCAAAAGTGTCTTTATCAGGCCTAATTTCAAATATGATAAGAGCAAATGCTTATATGGTCTTAAACAGAGGCTGCTGTAGTCACAGAATGGGATGCCCTGGGCAGGAATGGACCTGGCAGGGTCCAGTAGTGCTTTGGCCAGCAAAAGTGTCTTTATCAGGCCTAATTTCAAATATGATAAGAGCAAATGCTTATATGGTCTTAAACAGAGGCTGCTGTAGTCACAGAATGGGATGCCCCGGGCAGGAATGGACCTGGCAGGGTCCAGTAGTGCTTTGGCCAGCAAAAGTGTCTTTATCAGGCCTAATTTCAAATATGATAAGAGCAAATGCTTATATGGTCTTAAACAGAGGCTGCTGTAGTCACAGAATGGGATGCCCTGGGCAGGAATGGACCTGGCAGGGTCCAGTAGTGCTTTGGCCAGCAAAAGTGTCTTTATCAGGCCTAATTTCAAATATGATAAGAGCAAATGCTTATATGGTCTTAAACAGAGGCTGCTTTAGTCACAGAATGGGATGCCCTGGGCAGGAATGGACCTGGCAGGGTCCAGTAGTGCTTTGGCCAGCAAAAGTGTCTTTATCAGGCTAATTTCAAATATGATAAGAGCAAATGCTTATATGGTCTTAAACAGAGGCTGCTGTAGTCACAGAATGGGATGCCCCGGGCAGGAATCGACCTGGCAGGGTCCAGTAGTGCTTTGGCCAGCAAAAGTGTCTTTATCAGGCCTAATTTCAAATATGATAAGAGCAAATGCTTATATGGTCTTAAACAGAGGCTGCTGTAGTCACAGAATGGGATGCCCTGGGCAGGAATGGACCTGGCAGGGTCCAGTAGTGCTTTGGCCAGCAAAAGTGTCTTTATCAGGCCTAATTTCAAATATGATAAGAGCAAATGCTTATATGGTCTTAAACAGAGGCTGCTGTAGTCACAGAATGGGATGCCCTGGGCAGGAATGGACCTGGCAGGGTCCAGTAGTGCTTTGGCCAGCAAAAGTGTCTTTATCAGGCTAATTTCAAATATGATAAGAGCAAATGCTTATATGGTCTTAAACAGAGGCTGCTGTAGTCACAGAATGGGATGCCCCAACAGGAATCGACCTGGCAGGGTCCAGTAGTGCTTTGGCCAGCAAAAGTGTCTTTATCAGGCCTAATTTCAAATATGATAAGAGCAAATGCTTATATGGTCTTAAACAGAGGCTGCTTTAGTCACAGAATGGGATGCCCTGGGCAGGAATGGACCTGGCAGGGTCCAGTAGTGCTTTGGCCAGCAAAAGTGTCTTTATCAGGCCTAATTTCAAATATGATAAGAGCAAATGCTTATATGGTCTTAAACAGAGGCTGCTGTAGTCACAGAATGGGATGCCCTGGGCAGGAATGGACCTGGCAGGGTCCAGTAGTGCTTTGGCCAGCAAAAGTGTCTTTATCAGGCCTAATTTCAAATATGATAAGAGCAAATGCTTATATGGTCTTAAACAGAGGCTGCTTTAGTCACAGAATGGGATGCCCTGGGCAGGAATGGACCTGGCAGGGTCCAGTAGTGCTTTGGCCAGCAAAAGTGTCTTTATCAGGCTAATTTCAAATATGATAAGAGCAAATGCTTATATGGTCTTAAACAGAGGCTGCTGTAGTCACAGAATGGGATGCCCCGGGCAGGAATGGACCTGGCAGGGTCCAGTAGTGCTTTGGCCAGCAAAAGTGTCTTTATCAGGCCTAATTTCAAATATGATAAGAGCAAATGCTTATATGGTCTTAAACAGAGGCTGCTTTAGTCACAGAATGGGATGCCCTGGGCAGGAATGGACCTGGCAGGGTCCAGTAGTGCTTTGGCCAGCAAAAGTGTCTTTATCAGGCTAATTTCAAATATGATAAGAGCAAATGCTTATATGGTCTTAAACAGAGGCTGCTGTAGTCACAGAATGGGATGCCCTGGGCAGGAATGGACCTGGCAGGGTCCAGTAGTGCTTTGGCCAGCAAAAGTGTCTTTATCAGGCTAATTTCAAATATGATAAGAGCAAATGCTTATATGGTCTTAAACAGAGGCTGCTGTAGTCACAGAATGGGATGCCCCAACAGGAATCGACCTGGCAGGGTCCAGTAGTGCTTTGGCCAGCAAAAGTGTCTTTATCAGGCCTAATTTCAAATATGATAAGAGCAAATGCTTATATGGTCTTAAACAGAGGCTGCTTTAGTCACAGAATGGGATGCCCCAACAGGAATCGACCTGGCAGGGTCCAGTAGTGCTTTGGCCAGCAAAAGTGTCTTTATCAGGCCTAATTTCAAATATGATAAGAGCAAATGCTTATATGGTCTTAAACAGAGGCTGCTGTAGTCACAGAATGGGATGCCCTGGGCAGGAATGGACCTGGCAGGGTCCAGTAGTGCTTTGGCCAGCAAAAGTGTCTTTATCAGGCCTAATTTCAAATATGATAAGAGCAAATGCTTATATGGTCTTAAACAGAGGCTGCTGTAGTCACAGAATGGGATGCCCCGGGCAGGAATGGACCTGGCAGGGTCCAGTAGTGCTTTGGCCAGCAAAAGTGTCTTTATCAGGCCTAATTTCAAATATGATAAGAGCAAATGCTTATATGGTCTTAAACAGAGGCTGCTGTAGTCACAGAATGGGATGCCCTGGGCAGGAATGGACCTGGCAGGGTCCAGTAGTGCTTTGGCCAGCAAAAGTGTCTTTATCAGGCCTAATTTCAAATATGATAAGAGCAAATGCTTATATGGTCTTAAACAGAGGCTGCTTTAGTCACAGAATGGGATGCCCTGGGCAGGAATGGACCTGGCAGGGTCCAGTAGTGCTTTGGCCAGCAAAAGTGTCTTTATCAGGCTAATTTCAAATATGATAAGAGCAAATGCTTATATGGTCTTAAACAGAGGCTGCTGTAGTCACAGAATGGGATGCCCCGGGCAGGAATCGACCTGGCAGGGTCCAGTAGTGCTTTGGCCAGCAAAAGTGTCTTTATCAGGCCTAATTTCAAATATGATAAGAGCAAATGCTTATATGGTCTTAAACAGAGGCTGCTGTAGTCACAGAATGGGATGCCCTGGGCAGGAATGGACCTGGCAGGGTCCAGTAGTGCTTTGGCCAGCAAAAGTGTCTTTATCAGGCCTAATTTCAAATATGATAAGAGCAAATGCTTATATGGTCTTAAACAGAGGCTGCTGTAGTCACAGAATGGGATGCCCTGGGCAGGAATGGACCTGGCAGGGTCCAGTAGTGCTTTGGCCAGCAAAAGTGTCTTTATCAGGCTAATTTCAAATATGATAAGAGCAAATGCTTATATGGTCTTAAACAGAGGCTGCTGTAGTCACAGAATGGGATGCCCCAACAGGAATCGACCTGGCAGGGTCCAGTAGTGCTTTGGCCAGCAAAAGTGTCTTTATCAGGCCTAATTTCAAATATGATAAGAGCAAATGCTTATATGGTCTTAAACAGAGGCTGCTTTAGTCACAGAATGGGATGCCCTGGGCAGGAATGGACCTGGCAGGGTCCAGTAGTGCTTTGGCCAGCAAAAGTGTCTTTATCAGGCCTAATTTCAAATATGATAAGAGCAAATGCTTATATGGTCTTAAACAGAGGCTGCTGTAGTCACAGAATGGGATGCCCCGGGCAGGAATGGACCTGGCAGGGTCCAGTAGTGCTTTGGCCAGCAAAAGTGTCTTTATCAGGCCTAATTTCAAATATGATAAGAGCAAATGCTTATATGGTCTTAAACAGAGGCTGCTTTAGTCACAGAATGGGATGCCCTGGGCAGGAATGGACCTGGCAGGGTCCAGTAGTGCTTTGGCCAGCAAAAGTGTCTTTATCAGGCTAATTTCAAATATGATAAGAGCAAATGCTTATATGGTCTTAAACAGAGGCTGCTGTAGTCACAGAATGGGATGCCCCGGGCAGGAATCGACCTGGCAGGGTCCAGTAGTGCTTTGGCCAGCAAAAGTGTCTTTATCAGGCCTAATTTCAAATATGATAAGAGCAAATGCTTATATGGTCTTAAACAGAGGCTGCTTTAGTCACAGAATGGGATGCCCTGGGCAGGAATGGACCTGGCAGGGTCCAGTAGTGCTTTGGCCAGCAAAAGTGTCTTTATCAGGCCTAATTTCAAATATGATAAGAGCAAATGCTTATATGGTCTTAAACAGAGGCTGCTGTAGTCACAGAATGGGATGCCCTGGGCAGGAATGGACCTGGCAGGGTCCAGTAGTGCTTTGGCCAGCAAAAGTGTCTTTATCAGGCCTAATTTCAAATATGATAAGAGCAAATGCTTATATGGTCTTAAACAGAGGCTGCTGTAGTCACAGAATGGGATGCCCCGGGCAGGAATGGACCTGGCAGGGTCCAGTAGTGCTTTGGCCAGCAAAAGTGTCTTTATCAGGCCTAATTTCAAATATGATAAGAGCAAATGCTTATATGGTCTTAAACAGAGGCTGCTGTAGTCACAGAATGGGATGCCCTGGGCAGGAATGGACCTGGCAGGGTCCAGTAGTGCTTTGGCCAGCAAAAGTGTCTTTATCAGGCCTAATTTCAAATATGATAAGAGCAAATGCTTATATGGTCTTAAACAGAGGCTGCTGTAGTCACAGAATGGGATGCCCTGGGCAGGAATGGACCTGGCAGGGTCCAGTAGTGCTTTGGCCAGCAAAAGTGTCTTTATCAGGCCTAATTTCAAATATGATAAGAGCAAATGCTTATATGGTCTTAAACAGAGGCTGCTTTAGTCACAGAATGGGATGCCCTGGGCAGGAATGGACCTGGCAGGGTCCAGTAGTGCTTTGGCCAGCAAAAGTGTCTTTATCAGGCTAATTTCAAATATGATAAGAGCAAATGCTTATATGGTCTTAAACAGAGGCTGCTGTAGTCACAGAATGGGATGCCCCGGGCAGGAATGGACCTGGCAGGGTCCAGTAGTGCTTTGGCCAGCAAAAGTGTCTTTATCAGGCCTAATTTCAAATATGATAAGAGCAAATGCTTATATGGTCTTAAACAGAGGCTGCTTTAGTCACAGAATGGGATGCCCTGGGCAGGAATGGACCTGGCAGGGTCCAGTAGTGCTTTGGCCAGCAAAAGTGTCTTTATCAGGCTAATTTCAAATATGATAAGAGCAAATGCTTATATGGTCTTAAACAGAGGCTGCTGTAGTCACAGAATGGGATGCCCTGGGCAGGAATGGACCTGGCAGGGTCCAGTAGTGCTTTGGCCAGCAAAAGTGTCTTTATCAGGCTAATTTCAAATATGATAAGAGCAAATGCTTATATGGTCTTAAACAGAGGCTGCTGTAGTCACAGAATGGGATGCCCCAACAGGAATCGACCTGGCAGGGTCCAGTAGTGCTTTGGCCAGCAAAAGTGTCTTTATCAGGCCTAATTTCAAATATGATAAGAGCAAATGCTTATATGGTCTTAAACAGAGGCTGCTTTAGTCACAGAATGGGATGCCCCAACAGGAATCGACCTGGCAGGGTCCAGTAGTGCTTTGGCCAGCAAAAGTGTCTTTATCAGGCCTAATTTCAAATATGATAAGAGCAAATGCTTATATGGTCTTAAACAGAGGCTGCTGTAGTCACAGAATGGGATGCCCTGGGCAGGAATGGACCTGGCAGGGTCCAGTAGTGCTTTGGCCAGCAAAAGTGTCTTTATCAGGCCTAATTTCAAATATGATAAGAGCAAATGCTTATATGGTCTTAAACAGAGGCTGCTGTAGTCACAGAATGGGATGCCCCGGGCAGGAATGGACCTGGCAGGGTCCAGTAGTGCTTTGGCCAGCAAAAGTGTCTTTATCAGGCCTAATTTCAAATATGATAAGAGCAAATGCTTATATGGTCTTAAACAGAGGCTGCTGTAGTCACAGAATGGGATGCCCTGGGCAGGAATGGACCTGGCAGGGTCCAGTAGTGCTTTGGCCAGCAAAAGTGTCTTTATCAGGCCTAATTTCAAATATGATAAGAGCAAATGCTTATATGGTCTTAAACAGAGGCTGCTGTAGTCACAGAATGGGATGCCCTGGGCAGGAATGGACCTGGCAGGGTCCAGTAGTGCTTTGGCCAGCAAAAGTGTCTTTATCAGGCCTAATTTCAAATATGATAAGAGCAAATGCTTATATGGTCTTAAACAGAGGCTGCTGTAGTCACAGAATGGGATGCCCTGGGCAGGAATGGACCTGGCAGGGTCCAGTAGTGCTTTGGCCAGCAAAAGTGTCTTTATCAGGCTAATTTCAAATATGATAAGAGCAAATGCTTATATGGTCTTAAACAGAGGCTGCTGTAGTCACAGAATGGGATGCCCCAACAGGAATCGACCTGGCAGGGTCCAGTAGTGCTTTGGCCAGCAAAAGTGTCTTTATCAGGCCTAATTTCAAATATGATAAGAGCAAATGCTTATATGGTCTTAAACAGAGGCTGCTGTAGTCACAGAATGGGATGCCCTGGGCAGGAATGGACCTGGCAGGGTCCAGTAGTGCTTTGGCCAGCAAAAGTGTCTTTATCAGGCCTAATTTCAAATATGATAAGAGCAAATGCTTATATGGTCTTAAACAGAGGCTGCTGTAGTCACAGAATGGGATGCCCTGGGCAGGAATGGACCTGGCAGGGTCCAGTAGTGCTTTGGCCAGCAAAAGTGTCTTTATCAGGCCTAATTTCAAATATGATAAGAGCAAATGCTTATATGGTCTTAAACAGAGGCTGCTTTAGTCACAGAATGGGATGCCCTGGGCAGGAATGGACCTGGCAGGGTCCAGTAGTGCTTTGGCCAGCAAAAGTGTCTTTATCAGGCTAATTTCAAATATGATAAGAGCAAATGCTTATATGGTCTTAAACAGAGGCTGCTGTAGTCACAGAATGGGATGCCCCGGGCAGGAATGGACCTGGCAGGGTCCAGTAGTGCTTTGGCCAGCAAAAGTGTCTTTATCAGGCCTAATTTCAAATATGATAAGAGCAAATGCTTATATGGTCTTAAACAGAGGCTGCTTTAGTCACAGAATGGGATGCCCTGGGCAGGAATGGACCTGGCAGGGTCCAGTAGTGCTTTGGCCAGCAAAAGTGTCTTTATCAGGCCTAATTTCAAATATGATAAGAGCAAATGCTTATATGGTCTTAAACAGAGGCTGCTGTAGTCACAGAATGGGATGCCCTGGGCAGGAATGGACCTGGCAGGGTCCAGTAGTGCTTTGGCCAGCAAAAGTGTCTTTATCAGGCCTAATTTCAAATATGATAAGAGCAAATGCTTATATGGTCTTAAACAGAGGCTGCTTTAGTCACAGAATGGGATGCCTCACAGCAGACTTAAGATCAGTTCAGTATATATGCACAGTTAGTTACTATAAGCAGCCTGAAAACGCTAACAAAGGCTGGATGAAAAAAAAAAAATCTCCCTGTCAGCCAGCTCCGTTTTTCCTACCTTTCCCTGGCTTTCTGTCTGTCTCCTGTCTGTCTCCTGCCTGTCTCCTGCCTGTCCCTGTCTGTCCCTGTCTCCAGCCTGTCTAACTGCCTCAGCTACACAGCGTTCTGTCTGTCTGTCACTAATGCAATAGAGAAATGAGGAAAAGCAAGATGGCCGCCGTTAAATACCGCTGTGTGACGTCACCGGGCTTGCTGGCTGCTGATAGGCTGCATGTGACTGCCCCAGCTTGCACTGGCGCGGGATACATGTCCAGACATGTCCCGTCCGCCATCTTAGAATGCCTGTAAATGTAAATGAATGGATGTTAAAGGAAAACTTCGAGTGATCGAATCGCGGGGAAATTCGGATTCGATCCGAATCGAATTTTTCCTGAAATTCGGATCGAATCCGGGTTCGTCCGGATCGATTCGCTCATCCCTAATCAATATATCCAGGTACTGGCAAGTGATTAGATGATCATGTGTGATTGAAATATGAAAAAAATGGAATTGGGGGGACAGGGGATGCATACACAGATACACAAGTTCTACATGAGAAAACAATATCAGCAATAGAGCAGTAACAATGACAACACTTACCAAGTAGCCACCTGCCAGACATCTCACCAGACTCAAAACAAGCAGATAGGCTTGCATTTCTCACAATGTAGGCATCATGGGTGGAGCCTGGACCAGCTATAACACTTCGGAACCGTAGATCAGGACCCACAACACATTGCACATTGATCGAATGGCCCATCTTAAGGTTCCTGCACAAAATACACAAAGCACACAGGTCAATAGCTGAGCTGCATTCAAGCAGACCTACACTCACTGAACAGATGCTAAACAGAAAGGGAAAACCACTGGTAAGACTGCCTACTTTGGGTGAGTAAGAAAAAGGGACTTGGCAGATAGTGCTATGTGCTATGTGGGAGGCCATAACTTGTGTGAGCAAAAGGAAAATGAACATTTATATTGACTTACTTTAGATTGAAGAAGCTACAGGGAACAAGGGGCAACTAGTTGAAAGGGGAGATTGAGGCCCGCTATAGAGGAGGCAATACAACACACAATAAATATGGGAAGGGAATTAAGAATGCAAAGGTAAACCAAACACATATCTAAAAACATATTCATCATCAACCCATGCATGCGATTGACATCTGCACGCAATGCAATCAAAGCTCCATTAGGTACATGCACAGCAGGCCACTGTGCTGCAGGGCTGTGAATCATGCGCAAGCCCATACTAATCATGTAGTATATGCTAAAATGCAAAAACAACACAGGGAAAGCGTGCAGTAGAATTCTGCGTGAAAAGGCTAAAATAGAATTACGCAACACACAAATATATTACAAATAACACTCCAGAATCTTAAAAAAATAAATAATAAAATAAAAAAAATATGAAAATAATAAGCATTTGTGCACTTATTGATGCGTAAGTGCATTACAGAAAGGCTGTGAATTACCCTTAATTTCCTGATTTGTTTTGAGCAAGAAGGGGATGAAGCGGAAACGCTGGTGCTGTTACATTTATCTATGTATACTCTTTGTTGGACATTCCTGCTGCACGTTGTGTTTCCTGTACATTGAGGTGATCTATGACTTATTTTTCCTGTTGATGTTATCGACCATGTAAGGTGACTCCTCTTACTGCACTCATGTTCCAGTTGGGCCGCCAGGGAAGGAAGTGCGCATTGATGCATATCCTGCTCATTTTACCAACCAGAGCAGCAGTGAGTGGAATGTCTTTGCCATCTAGCTGATAGCCCTGATGTGCGCAGGCACATAAGTAGACATCAACAAACAGCACATAACACTTTGCACAATCCAGGAACGGACCAGAAGGCAGCCCAGTACTCAGTGCCAGTGATAGTCGCTTGCGATTAGGGTGTGATTCCGTTTAGTTACTATCTGTTTTCGACCCGGCTTGATCGACTATCCCTGTCTGCTGCCTGTACCAACCTTTGCTTTGTCTGACCACGAACCTTCCTGCTCCTTTGGATACCCCGTGATCTCTGACCTCCTCACTTGATCCTTTGGCTTCCCCTGACTACGCACCTGTCTCATCCCTGTACTCTGACGCACCCTCTGGACTGACTACCTGTGAACGATCTCGGCTTTGGGATACCCTTGTGGTTCATTGGCCTTCACTGTAAGCAGACATCCTTTGCACCTATTAAGACCTGGTTATCCACGTGTATATTCTAGGTCACCGAAGTTACATTCCTGGGATATATGATCTCTAGCCAGACCCTGGTTATGAATCCCGCTAAAATTTCTGCAGTTTTAGAATGGGACCAACCCAGCACCTTGAAAGCCTTATAGTGATTCCTTGGCTTTGGTCATTTCTATAGGTGGTTCATTAAATGATTCTAGTCCATTGTTGCTTCACTTATGGATCTAACCCATAAAGGTGCCTTTCAGGAGGAGTGGACATCTCTGGCTGCAAATGCCTTTCAAACCCTAAGGGAGGCTTTCACTTTGGCTCCAGTATTAATCTCTCCCCGCCCCATGGAAAGTCTGATGCTTCGGAACTTGGCGTAGTAGCTTTTCTCTCTCAATATACAGGCACCCCCCGAAAGACTACACCCTTGCAAATACTTATTGCTTAAATTCTAATGAGTTATGACGTGTGGAACCGGGAGTTGCTAGGTCTGAAATTGGCATTCAAACAGTTGAGGCAGTGGGTGGAAGGTTCCTTAAAGCCCATTACTGTGTACACTGACCATAAGAACCTTGAGTATATTGCATCTGCTAAGAGATTAAATTCACATTAGGCCTGCTGGGCGCCCTTTTTCCCCCAATTTTATTTTATCATCACCTTTATGCCAGGAGCTATAAACACCAAGGCAGATACATTGTCCAGCAACCCACTTTGCCCCCAGTGTGTGTGGCTGGTGCATTATTTCCAGATTTGTCTAGCTTGTTGGAACCATTGCAGATGGATTCACCTCCATTGTGGATATGTTCCACCCTATATGCGTTTATCTGTGTTGCAAGAGTTTCATTATGCTAAAACATTGGGTCATTTTGGCAGCCAGAAAGCTCACTAGGGCTCACCACTAGGGCTCACCACATGTTTGGTGGCCTACTCTCAGACATTACTGCCTTTGTCGAAGCATGTTCAGAGTGTGCTTGGAACAAAGGAACCCATAAAACTACTGCTGGGTTACTTGTTCCTTTGGAGGTCCCTATAGAACCATGGACCAGAGTCTCAGTAATTTAGCAAACATATTTTCCGCATTCATGGTATACCCCAAAATATTTTTTTGGGGGGTCCAATTTGTTTCCTGGGTTTGGTTGGAGTTCTGTGCTTGTTTGGGGATTAAAATCTCATCCTCGGCCTATCTCCCCAAATCCTGCGGCCAAACGGAAAGAATGAATCAATACTTATGTATTGGACTGCCAAGACAGGTGGTCCAAATGTATTGATTTCACTGAATTTGCACTTAACAATGTACCCATTGAATTGAGGAAATTTTCACTTGTTCGCTTTCTAGCCCTTCCTCCAATCTACCGGTCTTGACAGAATGGCTTGGAGAAAGAGCCAATGTCTGGGCTAAAGAGCTGAGAAATTTACCTACCCCCTCCTGCCACTCTCCACTCAATTACCCTCCCACCCAACCGGGACCCAGGGAAGGATCTCAGTGGACTAGGAAGGGGGAGAAAAAGACAAAATCTCCCTTACTCACGCAATTCTGGGGGAGGGAGGGAGACAGTGGTTTAAAAGGTAGGACTAGAAGAAAAACCAAAGACAGCGAAATGAAAAATAATACAGTTCCAGGCCTCCTCCAAGCCTAATAGCGGTCAGGTCGGAATTCGTCAGAAGGTCTCGGTCAAAATGTCTCTGCAAAAAGTAGGCAATCCACCCTCTCAAGTAGCCAGGAAGGGAGCAAAGTCTCCCTGCATGGAGGCCGCCATCTTCTCAAAGAACATGACCTCATTGATACGAGGAACCAAACTCCGACTAGGTATAGCCCGCTTCTTCCAAGCATGCGCATTTGTCAACTTGGCAGCCATTGTAATATGCCGTATAAGCTCAAACTGGGACTTTAAGCTGCCAGGGGATTTCAGATTAAGTAGGGCCACTCTCACTGAGGGGGTCAGCATCATCCCTGTAGCCTTCCCTATGACATAGAATACCTTGGCCCAAAATTGTCTAGCGGCCCTTAGGTCTTTGCTCAACGCCTCTAAGTCTCTTAGCCAGATGGATATTTGGTTTATTATTGAGATACTACTTGAACCTAGACCGGTTTATTTGAAGACCAGCCTCCCCTGATAAACAGAGATTTAGCTGATCACACGCATGATCAAGTAGGACCCTATTCCGCTTTGATGGACGGTCCATACACACAGTCGAGGCCACCTGGGATGCATCAGTAAGCTCTGTGAGCTTTTTTTATGGCAAGCCGATTCTTGAATTAGGAGCACTGGGGGGGGGGGGGGGGGGTGTGTGCACGTGACCGAGCAGTATGGACGCATGCTGAGCGAGCTCCGTGCAGTCGGGAGGCCCTGAGCTCAGTCAACAACTTTTTTTCCTGCAAAAACCACCCAGATCATCAGCGGAAGGTCCCAGGACTTACCTGGGTGAGATGGCTTCCACTCCAGCCAGAAGGAGAGCTCCCAAAGAGGGACAAAAGTCGGCAGCCCCAGGATCCAAGATGGCAGCCGCAGCACGGCTGCTAGCAGAGGAGACAGCAGCTCCAGAGGATGCAGCTTGTTCCAGAGCTGGCACGGACAGGGAAGACAACGTGAGGGTGAGTGGAGATGAACTCTCACAAGATTCCAGTGATAGCTG
Organism: Gastrophryne carolinensis; assembly: GCA_027917425.1. Lineage (NCBI taxonomy): Eukaryota > Metazoa > Chordata > Amphibia > Anura > Microhylidae > Gastrophryne > Gastrophryne carolinensis. Next base: position 287,869,402 of record CM051236.1, read on the forward strand.
GCCACAACTCCCCTCCTCACCACACATTCCAGCACAGAAAGCCCCAGCCCGGCTCTCCTTAGAGAATCAGACGCTGCTCATGCAGCTCAGAGCTGTAATCAGAGAAGAGGTCACAGCAGTGTCAGCAAGGCACACAGAGACACTCTTAAAAGAAATCAGGGATATTGGAGGCCGTACTGATGCCCTTGAATCCCGCATGGATGATTCCACATTAATCCTGGATAGTCACCACTCCCTTATCGGCCAACTGCAGGATGAAATTACCTCACTTAAAAATCAAAATGAGGAGCTTGAGAATCGTAACCGCGGGTCCAACCTGCGTTTCCGTGGGCTTCCTGAAACTATGGAGGATGCCACAGGCACCATCACCGCACTTCTCCAGGAGCTGGTTCCAGAAATACCGGTGGACAGGCTTGAGCTGGATAGAGCGCACAGGGCCCTCACTAAAAAACCTACAGAAGGCCCTCCACGGGATATCATTGTCAAATTTCATCATTACTTAACAAAGGAGGCGGTGTTAAAAGCCTCCGGGGAGAAAGCACCCCTCTATTTCCAGAAACACAACTATCAAATATTTGCTGACCTGTCGCAGACGACCATCTTGAAAAGGCGCGCCTTCAGACCTTTACTTCAAATCCTGCAAGCCCAGGGGATCCGATACCGCTGGGGGTTCCCCTTTAAACTTTCATTTACTTACCAATCCAAGCAGATCCAAGCCTCCTCGCCTCCGGAACTCTTAGCCAAGCTCAAAGCCCTCGACATCAGCATACCAGATCCGGATCCCGCTACTTCGTCTCTCCCCATCACTCCAAGAACCCCGGGACTGCCCCGTAGATCCATCCCCCAGGCCACCCCATCCCCAAGAGTGGAGCCTCATCTGAGAATTAATCAGGCAATAAAACGTCTCCTGTCCCAAATAGAGATGAGCGAACTTTTGAAAAATTCGATTCGACTGATTCGCCGAATTTTCCGACAAAAATCGTTTCGACCCGAATAAATTCGCGATGAATCGCTATTAAAAACGGCTATTTCTGAGCCTCCTAGAGCCTCAATAGGGTTGTGAACCATTCTGCCTTGCTGTAACACGCACAGGATGTGTGCTGGGTTAGTTAAATAATACTTTGAATAAATATCACATGCAGATCAGAGGCATCGCTAATAGAATCGCAGAGCGGCACAATTGAATTCAAGAGAGTTGAAGTGGCATCACTATGAGGGGCAGGAACCCAAACATTGCTTTAAAGAGACACTGGAGTTGCCAGCAGCAGGAGCCCAAAAATTGGATGAATCACACCCTGGAGTTGCAAGCAGCAGCAGGAGCCCAAATATTACTTTAAAGAGACACTGGAGTTGGCTTCAGGAGCCCAAAAATTGGATGAATCACACCCTGGAGTTGGCAGCAGCAGCAGCAGGAGCCCAAAGATTACTTTATAGAGACACTGGAGTTGGCTTCAGGAGCCCAAAAATTGGATGAATCACACCCTGGAGTTGGCAGGAGTTGACAGCAGCAGCAGCAGGAGCCCAAATATTACTTTAAAGAGACCCTGGGGTTGGCTTCAGGAGCCCAAAAATTGGATGAATCACACCCTGGAGTTGGCAGCAGCAGCAGCAGGAGCCCAAATATTACTTTAAAGAGACACTGGGGTTGGCTTCAGGAGCCCAAAAATTGGATGAATCACACCCTGGAGTTGGCAGCAGCAGGAGCCCAAATATTACTTTAAAGAGACACTGGGGTTGGCTTCAGGAGCCCAAAAATTGGATGAATCACACCCTGGAGTTGGCAGCAGCAGCAGCAGGAGCCCAAATATACACTGGAGTTGGCTTCAGGAGCCCAAAAATTGGATGAATCACACCCTGGAGTTGGCAGAATTTGGCAGCAGCAGCAGCAGGAGCCCAAACATTACTTTAAAGAGACACTGGGGTTGGCTTCAGGAGCCCAAAAATTGGATGAATCACACCCTGGAGTTGGCAGCAGCAGGAGCCCAAATATTACTTTAAAGAGACACTGGGGTTGGATTCAGGAGCCCAAAATTGGATGAATCACACCCTGGAGTTGGCAGCAGCAGGAGCCCAAATATTACTTTAAAGAGACACTGGGGTTGGCTTCAGTAGCCCAAAAATTGGATGATTCACACCCTGGAGTTGGCAGCAGCAGCAGCAGGAGCCCAAATATACACTGGAGTTGGCTTCAGGAGCCCAAAAATTGGATGAATCACACCCTGGAGTTGGCAGCAGCAGCAGCAGCAGGAGCCCAAACATTACTATAAAGAGACCCTGGGGTTGGCTTCAGGAGCCCAAAAATTGGATGAATCACACCCTGGAGTTGGCAGAAGTTGGCAGCAGCAGCAGCAGGAGCCCAAACATTACTTTAAAGAGACCCTGGGGTTGGCTTCAGGAGCCCAAAAATTGGATGAATCACACCCTGGAGTTGGCAGCAGCAGGAGCCCAAATATTACTTTAAAGAGACACTAGGGTTGGCTTCAGGAGCCCAAAAATTGGATGATTCACACCCTGGAGTTGGCAGCAGCAGCAGCAGGAGCCCAAATATACACTGGAGTTGGCTTCAGGAGCCCAAAAATTGGATGAATCACACCCTGGAGTTGGCAGCAGCAGCAGCAGGAGCCCAAACATTACTTTAAAGAGACCCTGGGGTTGGCTTCAGGAGCCCAAAAATTGGATGAATCACACCCTGGAGTTGGCAGAAGTTGGCAGCAGCAGCAGCAGGAGCCCAAACATTACTTTAAAGAGACCCTGGGGTTGGCTTCAGGAGCCCAAAAATTGGATGAATCACACCCTGGAGTTGGCAGCAGCAGCAGCAGGAGCCCAAATATACACTGAAGTTGGCTTCAGGAGCCCAAAAATTGGATGAATCACACCCTGGAGTTGGCAGAAGTTGGCAGCAGCAGCAGAAGGAGCCCAAACATTACTTTAAAGAGACACTGGGGTTGGCTTCAGGAGCCCAAAAATTGGATGAATCACACCCTGGAGTTGGCAGAAGTTGGCAGCAGCAGCAGCAGGAGCCCAAACATTACTTTAAAGAGACACTGGGGTTGGCTTCAGGAGCCCAAAAATTGGATGAATCACACCCTGGAGTTGGCAGCAGCAGGAGCCCAAATATTACTTTAAAGAGACACTGGGGTTGGCTTCAGGAGCCCAAAAATTGGATGATTCACACCCTGGAGTTGGCAGCAGCAGCAGCAGGAGCCCAAATATACACTGGAGTTGGCTTCAGGAGCCCAAAAATTGGATGAATCACACCCTGGAGTTGGCAGCAGCAGCAGCAGGAGCCCAAATATTACTTTAAAGAGACACTGGAGTTGGCTTCAGGAGCCCAAAAATTGGATGATTCACACCCTGGAGTTGGCAGCAGCAGCAGCAGCAGCAGCAGGAGCCCAAATATTACTTTAAAGAGACACTGGGGTTGGCTTCAGGAGGCCAAAAATTGGATGAATCACACCCTGGAGTTGGCAGCAGCAACAGGAGGCCAAATATTACTTGAAAGAGACAATGGAGCTGGCTTCAGGAGCCCAAAAATTGGATGATTCACACCCTGGAGTTGGCAGCAGCAGCAGGAGCCCAAATATTACTTTAAAGAGACACTGGGGTTGGCTTCAGGAGCCCAAGAATTGGATGATTCACACCCTGGAGTTGGCAGCAGCAGCAGCAGGAGCCCAAAAATTGGCCTAAAGACATAAATATGTTTTGCACCATTTGGAAAGTGTAAAACGTGGCACCATGCTGAATCTAGTCGCATGCATCAGGCATTGGTGGGTGGAAATCCTGTCTGATCCATCCCTGATTCATTTTGACAAAGGTGAGTCTCTCCACATTTTTAGTTGACAGACGAGTTCTCCTCGCCGTAACTATGGCCCCCGCCGCACTAAACACCCGCTCAGATGGCACGCTACTTGCCGGGCAGGACAGCTTTTCCAGGGCAAACTCTGCTAGTTGCGGCCACAAATCAAGTTTGGCTGCCCAGAATCCAGCGGATCCTCAAGGTGTGTTGGCATGGTCATGTCAAAGTATGACATGACCTGCTGGTTGAGGTCCTGCTCCAGGTCTTCCTGCTGCTCATGAGTAGCCTCACTATGCGGGTGTAGAAAGCTACTCATTAGCGACTGAAGACTGAGGCTGCTGCTGATGGAGCTGCTGCTGCTGCTCCTGCCAACCCCCCCAGCGGCCATGGCAGTGGAAGGTGAGCGCAGAGGTCCCCTCGAGTCAGACCTGCGAGAGTATGGACCATGGCGCAGATAGGCATCGGCCAACTGCCTACGTAGAATGTCTTTGTAGTAGTTCAGTTTGTCCTCCCTCTCGGTGGGTTTAAAAAATGCCCCCATTTTGTGCCGGAAGCGAGGGTCCAATAAGGTGGACAGCCAGAAGTCATCCCGCCGACAGATGGAAACAATTCTGGGGTCACTACGCAAGCACGTGAGCATGCTTCCTGCCATTTGCGCAAGTGACTCGGATGGACTACCTGTCTCCATCTCCACTGCATACTGCCACGGTGTGCCCGGGTCCTCTGTCTCGCCTTCCTCAAAAACCTCTAGCTCCTCTGGCTGCTCCTGCTCCTCCTCTCCTGTCCGCTGACTAGATAAACCAGCCATTTCGCCAAGCCTAAATTGTGTTTCGCTGGGCAACTCCTCCTCCTCCTCTTCCTCCTCCTCCTCCAGTTCAGCTCCAACGGGGTTCATGTGGCCGTAAGATGTAAACGCCATGTCTCCAGTGCCCTGACCAGCCATGGTTTCCAACATGTGCTGTAGTACATGAAGCAGTGGAATCACGTCGTCCATCCCGTAATCCTGCCGACTGACAAATAAAGTGGCTTCCTCAAAGGGCCTGAGCAAACGGCAGGTGTCACGTATGAGCTGCCACTGGTTGACATTGAAGTTACACAGGGGAGTCCCCCTATCTGCTTGGATCATCAGGAAATCCGTGATGGCTTTTCTCTGTTCATATAATCGGTCCAACATGTGAAGGGTGGAATTCCAACGGGTGGAAACATCACAAATAAGACTATGTTGGGGGATACCATTCTGACGCTGTAGCTCAAGAAGGGTGTGTTTGGCGGTGTATGAGTGGCTGAAGTGCATGCAAAGTTTCCTTGAAGTTGTTAGGATGTCTTGCAGACGGGGGGAACACTTCAGAAACCGCTTGACAACCAGATTGAAGACGTGAGCCATGCAGGGGGCATGGGTCAGGCTTCCTTGGTGCAGCGCAGACAAAATGTTTTTCCCATTGTCGGTAACCATGATTCCCATTTTAAGTTTTCTTGGAGTAAGCCATGTTTGGATTTCCTGATGAATACATTTAAGCAGTTCCTCCCCTGTGTGACTCTGTTCGCCAAGACAAACCATGTGAAGCACTGCGTGACACCTCCGTGCCCTGCACACATGGTAGACTGGAGGGGCACTGAGACTTGAGCCTACAGTGGAGGGTGAGGAGATGGCGGAGGATGAGGAGGCCGAGTCGCACGGTGTCACAGGCCCAACGGGCAGGGAGCGCGGAGGCCGAAGCGGCGTGACCTGTCCAAGTTGCTGCTGCTGCTGCAAAGGGACCACATTCACCCAGTGGGCCGTAAACGACATGTACTGTCCCTGACCGTAGTTACAGCTCCAGATGTCGGCGCTGCCATGCACTTTGCTACACACCGACAGGCTCAAGGACTGGCCCACCTTCTGTTCAACAAAAGTGTGCAGCGCTGGTACTGCCTTCTTGGCAAAGAAATGACGGCTTGGGACTCTCCACCTCGGCTCGGCACAAGCCATCAGTTCTCTGAAAGGTGCAGATTCCACCACCTGAAAAGGGAGCGACTGCAGCACCAGCAACTTGGACAGGAGCACATTCAGCTTCTGCGCCGTAGGATGAGTGGGCGCATACTGCTGTCTCTTGGACATGGCTTCGCTGATGGATTGCTGGCGAGATGCATGACTTGGAGGAGGAGGAGGAGGAGCAGGAGCGACAGAGGATGGGTATGATGCACAGCTGCCTTCGGCTGAGGTGCTGGAGCCTTGGCTGGCAGAAATTGGGAGCGGCGTGCCACTTGGTGAGGAAGCAGACTGGACCACCCCTTGGGAGCCTCGGTTCTCCCAGGTCGCTTTATGGTGACGCATCATATGTTGACGCAGGGCCGTGGTGCCAACATTTGGACCCTGGCCACGCTTCACCTTTTGCCTACATATCTTGCATGTGGCCATGTTACCCTCCTGCGGATGCTTCAGGAAAAACTGCCACACTGCCGAGTAGCTACTTTTCCCACCCCCTGGCCTCACTGATTCACTGCTGCTGTTGCCAACTCCAGGAACCCCTGCTCCACTACCTCCCGATAAGGTAGACTGCCACGCAGCAGGTGCTCTACCCCGGCCCCGGCCGGCTCCAGCCTTTGGAATTGTGCCCCCATGCTGACTGCTACCACCTTGCTGCCTCAGCTGCTGACTCCGGGGCAACCTGCGCCCCTCTTCTCCTGATGATGACGATGAAGCCCCTTCATCACCCGGCTCCCAAGTGCGATCGGCTTCATTGTCATCATCATTATCACCGAGTTGTGGCTGTACGTCACTGATGTTCGTGGATTCGTCAACAGTGTCTGGCGCAGGAGCTGGAACGCTCGCAGCACCCACGACACTGTCCACATCACTATTTGTCTGCCTAGCTAGAGAAGCCACCTCCATTTCTTGGCTGGGCAGTAGCTGCTGACTGTCCTCTATCTGATGGTCCTCCTCACTAAAGAGTGGAGCTGAACCCAAAGCATAGGATACGTCGCTGGGGGAGGGAACGGCGTAGGCCAGAGGCAATGGGAGGACAGGGACTGCTCTCGGGGCATGCCAACTCAGGGTTGTGTCAGAGGAACCTACCGACCCTAGACTGGGGGTCTCAGACGTAAGTTGTGATGATGTTGTTGATGAGCGCGTCAACCAATCTACCACGGCAGATGCGTTACTGGTGGAGACCCGACCGCTAGCAGATACTGGCAGATTAGGTCTCTCAGCATGACTCCTGCTGCTACTGGCCCCCAGTCTGCTGCGAGCTCTGCCTGCGGAATCTTGGCCTCTGCCACTCCTCTTTTCACTTCCAGGCACTTGTCTGCCCGACATAGTCTAACTGGCGTGGTAGTAGGTGATATTTTAAGAACCCCCAGGCAGCGGTGGGTCTATATGAAACAGAATATAATGCACACCAAAAGTGAGCAGTAACACTCAGCCTCCAACAGGCCTGCCTAGTGTAAATAAGAGAGCTGCTTAGTGTAAATAAAGAGGGGTATGCTATGTTACAGAATGGGATGCCCCAACAGCCAGCAGTGCACCTGTCAGCACTAAGACTATGCACAGCAAAAGTGTCTTTATCAGGCCTAATTTCTATTAGAATAAGTGCAAATGGTTATGGTATTAAATAGAGGCTGGTGTAGTCACAGAATGGGATGCCACAAAAACCAGAGAGCACCTGGCAGCAGTGAGACTATGCACAGCAAAAGTGTCTTTATCAGGTCTAATTTCTATTAGAATAAGTGCAAATGGTTATGGTATTAAATAGAGGCTGGTGTAGTCACAGAATGGGGTGCCCCAACCAGAGAGCACCTGGGAGCAGTACTATGCACAGCAAAAGTGTCTTTATCAGGCCAAATTACTTTTAGAATAAGTGCAAAGGGTCATAGTAAATAGAGGCTGGTGTAGTCACAGAATGGGATGCCCCAAGCGGAGAGCACCTGGGAGCAGTACTATGCACAGCAAAAGTGTCTTTATCAGGCCAAATAACTTTTAGAATAAGTGCAAAGGGTTATAGTAAATAGAGGCTGGTGTAGTCACAGAATGGGATGCCCCAACCAGAGTGCACCTGGGAGCAGTACTACTATGCACAGCAAAAGTGTCTTTATCAGGCCAAATTACTTTTAGAATAAGTGCAAAGGGTTATAGTAAATAGAGGCTGGTGTAGTCACAGAATGGGATGCCCCAACCAGATAGCACCTGGGAGCAGTACTATGCACAGCAAAAGTGTCTTTATCAGGCCAAATTACTTTTAGAATAAGTGCAAAGGGTTATAGTAAATAGAGGCTGGTGCAGTCACAGAATGGGATGCCCCAACCGGAGAGCACCTGGGAGCAGTACTATGCACAGCAAAAGTGTCTTTATCAGGCCAAATTACTTTTAGAATAAGTGCAAAGGGTTATAGTAAATAGAGGCTGGTGTAGTCACAGAATAGGATGCCCCAACCGGAGTGCACCTGGGATCAGTACTACTATGCACAGCAAAAGTGTCTTTATCAGGCCAAATTACTTTTAGAATAAGTGCAAAGGGTTATAGTAAATAGAGGCTGGTGTAGTCACAGAATGGGATGCCCCAAAAACCAGAGAGCACCTGGCAGCAGTGAGACTATGCACAGCAAAAGTGTCTTTATCAGGCCTAATTTCTATTAGAATAAGTGCAAATGGTTATGGTATTAAATAGAGGCTGGTGTAGTCACAGAATGGGATGCCCCAACCAGAGAGCACCTGGGAGCAGTACTATGCACAGCAAAAGTGTCTTTATCAGGCCAAATTACTTTTAGAATATGTGCAAAGGGTTATAGTAAATAGAGGCTGGTGTAGTCACAGAATGGGATGCCCCAACCAGAGTGCACCTGGGAGCAGTACTATGCACAGCAAAAGTGTCTTTATCAGGCCAAATTACTTTTAGAATAAGTGCAAAGGGTTATAGTAAATAGAGGCTGGTGTAGTCACAGAATGGGATGCCCCAACCGGAGAGCACCTGGGAGCAGTACTATGCACAGCAAAAGTGTCTTTATCAGGCCAAATTACTTTTAGAATAAGTGCAAAGGGTTATAGTAAATAGAGGCTTGTGTAGTCACAGAATGGGATGCCCCAACCAGAGTGAACCTGGGAGCAGTACTATGCACAGCAAAAGTGTCTTTATCAGGCCAAATTACTTTTAGAATAAGTGCAAAGGGTTATAGTAAATAGAGGCTGGTGTAGTCACAGAATGGGATGCCCCAACCAGAGAGCACCTGGGAGTAGTACTATGCACAGCAAAAGTGTCTTTATCAGGCCAAATTACTTTTAGAATAAGTGCAAAGGGTTATATTAAATAGAGGCTGGTGTAGTCACAGAATGGGATGCCCCAACCAGAGTGCACCTGGGAGCAGTACTACTATGCACAGCAAAAGTGTCTTTATCAGGCCAAATTAATTTTAGAATAAGTGCAAAGGGTTATAGTAAATAGAGGCTTGTGTAGTCACAGAATGGGATGCCCCAACCAGAGTGCACCTGGGAGCAGTACTATGCACAGCAAAAGTGTCTTTATCAGGCCAAATTACTTTTAGAATAAGTGCAAAGGGTTATAGTAAATAGAGGCTGGTGTAGTCACAGAATGGGATGCCCCAACCGGAGAGCACCTGGGAGCAGTACTATGCACAGCAAAAGTGTCTTTATCAGGCCAAATTACTTTTAGAATAAGTGCAAAGGGTTATAGTAAATAGAGGCTGGTGTAGTCACAGAATGGGATGCCCCAACCAGAGTGCACCTGGGAGCAGTACTACTATGCACAGCAAAAGTGTCTTTATCAGGCCAAATTACTTTTAGAATAAGTGCAAAGGGTTATAGTAAATAGAGGCTGGTGTAGTCACAGAATGGGATGCCCCAACCAGAGAGCACCTGGGAGCAGTACTATGCACAGCAAAAGTGTCTTTATCAGGCCAAATTACTTTTAGAATAAGTGCAAAGGGTTATATTAAATAGAGGCTGGTGTAGTCACAGAATGGGATGCCCCAACCAGAGTGCACCTGGGAGCAGTACTATGCACAGCAAAAGTGTCTTTATCAGGCCAAATTACTTTTAGAATAAGTGCAAAGGGTTATAGTAAATAGAGGCTGGTGTAGTCACAGAATGGGATGCTCCAACCGGAGAGCACCTGGGAGCAGTACTATGCACAGCAAAAGTGTCTTTATCAGGCCAAATTACTTTTAGAATAAGTGCAAAGGGTTATAGTTAATAGAGGCTGGTGTAGTCACAGAATGGGATGCCCCAACCAGAGAGCACCTGGGAGCAGTACTATGCACAGCAAAAGTGTCTTTATCAGGCCAAATTACTTTTAGAATATGTGCAAAGGGTTATAGTAAATAGAGGCTGGTGTAGTCACAGAATGGGATGCCCCAACCAGAGAGCACCTGGGAGCAGTACTACTATGCACAGCAAAAGTGTCTTTATCAGGCCAAATTACTTTTAGAATAAGTGCAAAGGGTTATAGTAAATAGAGGCTGGTGTAGTCACAGAATGGGATGCCCCAACCAGAGTGCACCTGGGAGCAGTACTATGCACAGCAAAAGTGTCTTTATCAGGCCAAATTACTTTTAGAATATGTGCAAAGTGTTATAGTTAATAGAGGCTGGTGTAGTCACAGAATGGGATGCCCCAACCAGAGAGCACCTGGGAGCAGTACTATGCACAGCAAAAGTGTCTTTATCAGGCCAAATTACTTTTAGAATATGTGCAAAGGGTTATAGTAAATAGAGGCTGGTGTAGTCACAGAATGGGATGCCCCAACCAGAGAGCACCTGGGAGCAGTACTACCATATGCACAGCAAAAGTGTCTTTATCAGGCCAAATTACTTTTAGAATAAGTGCAAAGGGTTATAGTAAATAGAGGCTGGTGTAGTCACAGAATGGGATGCCCCAACCAGAGAGCACCTGGGAGCAGTACTATGCACAGCAAAAGTGTCTTTATCAGGCCAAATTACTTTTAGAATAAGTGCAAAGGGTTATAGTAAATAGAGGCTGGTGTAGTCACAGAATGGGATGCCCCAACCAGAGAGCACGTGGGAGCAGTACTATGCACAGCAAAAGTGTCTTTATCAGGCCAAATTACTTTTAGAATAAGTGCAAAGGGTTATAGTAAATAGAGGCTGGTGTAGTCACAGAATGGGATGCCCCAACCGGAGTGCACCTGGGAGCAGTACTACTATGCACAGCAAAAGTGTCTTTATCAGGCCAAATTACTTTTAGAATAAGTGCAAAGGGTTATAGTAAATAGAGGCTGGTGTAGTCACAGAATGGGATGCCCCAACCAGAGAGCACCTGGGAGCAGTACTATGCACAGCAAAAGTGTCTTTATCAGGCCAAATTACTTTTAGAATAAGTGCAAAGGGTTATAGTAAATAGAGGCTGGTGTAGTCACAGAATGGGATGCCCCAACCAGAGAGCACCTGGGAGCAGTACTATGCACAGCAAAAGTGTCTTTATCAGGCCTAATTTCTATTAGAATAAGTGCAAATGGTTATGGTATTAAATAGAGGCTGGTGTAGTCACAGAATGGGATGCCCCAAAAACCAGAGAGCACCTGGCAGGCAGCAGTAAGACTATGCACAGCAAAAGTGTCTTTATCAGGCCTAATTTCTATTAGAATAAGTGCAAATGGTTATGGTATTAAATAGAGGCTGGTGTAGTCACAGAATGGGATGCCTCACAGCAGACTTAAGATCAGTTCAGTATATATGCACAGTTAGTGTATAAGCAGCCTGAAAACGCTAACAAAGCCAGTCAGCCAGCCAGTAACACTCAGGCTGGATGAAAAAAAAAAAAAATCTCCCTGTGACTGCCTCCGATTTTTCCTAACTTTCCCTGTTTTTCGCTGACTTTCTGTCTGTCTCCTGCCTGTCTCCTGCCTGTCTCCAGCCTTTCCCTGTCTGTCCCTGTCTAACTGTCTCTCTCCCTGCCTACAGCAGCGTCCTGTCTCTCACGAATGCAATAGAGAAATGAGGAAAAGCAAGATGGCCGCCGGCCTTAAATAGCGCTGTGACGTCACCGGGCTTGCTGGCTGCTGACAGGCTGCATGTGACTGTCCCAGCATACACTGCCCCAGCTTACATGTCTGGACATGTCCCGTCCGCCATCTTAGAATGCCTGTAATGTAAATTAATGGATGTTAAAGGAAAACTTCGAATCGCGGGGAAATCCGGGTTCGTCCGGATCGATTCGCTCATCCCTAGTGGTAAACAAAGTTTTCCAGTAGATTAATAACCAATAGTGGAGATGTTAAAAGAATGAAGGTACGTTCAGACATATTTGGTGGACCTAAAATGATTAAAGGCGAGTCCACTTTCGATACATACAGAACACTGCTGCTATGCCAACCTTACACATTCTGCCAACCGTGCACATGCCCAGCTGCAGTTCAGCTATCTGCAGTCTGTTGCTATTGGCAATGTACACCAAGTCTGCACATTGCCAATAGCAACAGGTGAAAATTGCTTCCATAAAACCCACATTTGCAAACATTAGAACATTTTAGCAACTTTTAGACATCATTTTGCCACTCTAATATATACACTTTCAAAAATTCAATTTAAATGTGAGCCTTCCCTTTAAAGATATGTTGGGAAGATGTCAGAGCCCTCATTGGGGAGGTTATAGGATAGGAGATATCTTGGGAACCAGAATAAACTCTGGCAAGGCCAGCTAGGGGAACTGAGTAGAAAAGATAGTATGCTAGTCATTTGCATTTTAAACATGGCTAAAATGTTAATACATAACATTGGAGCTCAGACATGTTTTGAGAGAGGTAGATCTATACTATAGCTATAGGTATAGGAGTTATATATATACTTTACCTAACTTGGGAACCTATATTTTTAGGTATCCCATTGGTCCACAAAGATTTTTTTAGAGCCTGTGTGTTGCCTTCATTGCTTTTGTTCTATGTGTTTTTAATCTGTGGTGTTAGTTAGGGATGAGCGAATCGATCCGGACGAACCCGGATTCGATCCGAATTTCAGGAAAAATTCGATTCGGATCGAATCCGAATTTCCCCGCGATTCGATCGCTCGAAGTTTTCCTTTAACATCCATTCATTTACATTACAGGCATTCTAAGATGACGGACGGGACATGTCCAGACATCAACCCCACGCCAGTGCAAGCTGGGACAGTCACATGCAGCCTATCAGCAGCCAGCAAGCCCGGTGACGTCACAGCGCTATTTAAGGCCGGCCATCTTGCTTTTCCTCATTTCTCTATTGCATTCGTGAGAGACAGGACGCTGCTGTAGGCAGGGAGAGAGACAGTTAGACAGGCAGGGACAGACAGGGACAGGCTGGAAACAGGCAGGAGACAGACAGGAGACAGACAGAAAGTCAGCGAAAAACAGGGAAAGGTAGAAAAATCAGAGGCTGTCAGCCTGTCACAGGGAGTTTTTTTTTTTTTTTTTCATCCAGCCTGACAGGCTTTGTTAGCGTTTTCAGGCTGCTTATACTAACTAACTGTGCATATATACTGAACTGATCTTAAGTCTGCTGTGAGGCATCCCATTCTGTGACTACAGCAGCCTCTGTTTAAGACCATATAACCATTTGCACTTATTCTCATAGAAATTAGGCCTGATAAAGACACTTTTGCTGTGCATACTCTCTGGTTTTTGTGGCATCCCATTCTGTGACTACACCAGCCTCTATTTAATACCATAATAACCATTTGCACTTATTCTCATAGAAATCAGGCCTGATAAAGACACTTTTGCTGTGCATGCTCTCTGGTTTTTGTGGCATCCCATTCTGTGACTACACCAGCCTCTATTTAATACCATAATAACCATTTGCACTTATTCTCATAGAAATTAGGCCTGATAAAGACACTTTTGCTGTGCATGCTCTCTGGTTTTTGTGGCATCCCATTCTGTGACTACACCAGCCTCTATTTAATACCATAATAACCATTTGCACTTATTCTCATAGAAATCAGGCCTGATAAAGACACTTTTGCTGTGCATGCTCTCTGGTTTTTGTGGCATCCCATTCTGTGACTACACCAGCCTCTATTTAATACCATAATAACCATTTGCACTTATTCTCATAGAAATTAGGCCTGATAAAGACACTTTTGCTGTGCATGCTCTCTGGTTTTTGTGGCATCCCATTCTGTGACTACACCAGCCTCTATTTAATACCATAATAACCATTTGCACTTATTCTCATAGAAATCAGGCCTGATAAAGACACTTTTGCTGTGCATGCTCTCTGGTTTTTGTGGCATCCCATTCTGTGACTACACCAGCCTCTATTTAATACCATAATAACCATTTGCACTTATTCTCATAGAAATTAGGCCTGATAAAGACACTTTTGCTGTGCATGCTCTCTGGTTTTTGTGGCATCCCATTCTGTGACTACACCGCCTCTATTTAATACCATAATAACCATTTGCACTTATTCTCATAGAAATTAGGCCTGATAAAGACACTTTTGCTGTGCATGCTCTCTGGTTTTTGTGGCATCCCATTCTGTGACTACACCAGCCTCTATTTAATACCATAATAACCATTTGCACTTATTCTCATAGAAATTAGGCCTGATAAAGACACTTTTGCTGTGCATGCTCTCTGGTTTTTGTGGCATCCCATTCTGTGACAACACCAGCCTCTATTTAATACCATAATAACCATTTGCACTTATTCTCATAGAAATTAGGCCTGATAAAGACACTTTTGCTGTGCATGCTCTCTGGTTTTTGTGGCATCCCATTCTGTGACTACACCAGCCTCTATTTAATACCATAATAACCATTTGCACTTATTCTCATAGAAATTAGGCCTGATAAAGGCACTTTTGCTGTGCATAGTCTTACTGCTGCCAGGTGCACTGCTGGCTGTTGGGGCATCCCATTCTGTAACATAGCATACCCCTCTTTTTTTACACTAAGAAGCTCTCTTATTTACACTAGGCAGGCCTGTTGGAGGCTGAGTGTTACTGCTCACTTTTGGTGTGCATTATATTCTGTTTCATATAGACCCACCGCTGCCTGGGGGTTCTTAAAATATCACCTACTATCACGCCAGTTAGACTATGTCGGGCAGACAAGTGCCTGGAAGTGAAAAGAGGAGTGGCAGAGGCCAAGATTCCGCAGGCAGAGCTCGCATCAGACTGGGGGCCAGTAGCAGCAGGAGTCACGCTGAGAGACCTAATCTGCCAGTATCTGCTAGCGGTCGGGTCTCCACCAGTAACGCATCTGCCGTGGTAGATTGGTTGACGCGCTCATCAACAACATCATCACAACTTACGTCTGAGACCCCCAGTCTAGGGTCGGTAGGTTCCTCTGACACAACCCTGAGTTGGCATGCCCCGAGAGCAGTCCCTGTCCTCCCATTGCCTCTGTCCTACGCCGTTCCCTCCCCCAGCGACGTATCCTATGCTTTGGGTTCAGCTCCACTCTTTAGTGAGGAGGACGATCAGATACAGGAGGACAGTCAGCAGCTACTGCCTAGCCAAGAAATGGAGGTGGCTTCTTTAGCTAGGCAGACAAATAGTGATGTGGACAGTGTCATGAGTGCTGCGAGCGTTCCAGCTCCTGCACCAGACACTGTTGACGAATCCACGAACATCAGTGACGTACAGCCACAACTCGGTGATGATGATGATGACGATGAAGCCGATCGCACTTGGGAGCCGGGTGAGGAAGGGAGAAGAGGGGCGCAGGTTGCCCCGGAGTCAGCAGCTGAGGCAGCAAGGTGGTAGCAGTCAGCATGGGGGCACAATTCCAAAGGCTGGAGCCGGCCGGGGCCGGGGCCGGGGTAGAGCACCTGCTGTGCGGCAGTCTACCTTATCAGGAGGTAGTGGAGCAGGGGTTCCTGGAGTTGGCAACAGCAGCAGTGAATCAGTGAGGCCAGGGGGTGGGAAAAGTAGCTACTCGGCAGTGTGGCAGTTTTTCCTGAGGCATCCGCAGGAGGGTAACATGGCCACATGCAAGATATGTAGGCAAAAGGTGAAGCGTGGCCAGGGTCCAAATGTTGGCACCACGGCCCTGCGTCAACATATGATGCGTCACCATAAAGCGACCTGGGAGAACCGAGGCTCCCAAGGGGTGGTCCAGTCTGCTTCCTCACCAAGTGAGCTCCCAATTTCTGCCAGCCAAGGCTCCAGCACCTCAGCCGAAGGCAGCTGTGCGTCATACCCATCCTCTGTCGCTATTGCTCCTCCTCCTCCAAGTCATGCATCCCGCCAGCAATCCATCAGCGAAGCCATGTCCAAGAGACAGCAGTATGCGCCCACTCATCCTACGGCGCAGAAGCTGAATGTGCTCCTGTCCAAGTTGCTGGTGCTGCAGTCGCTCCCTTTTCAGGTGGTGGAATCTGCACCTTTCAGAGAACTGATGGCTTGTGCCGAGCCGAGGTGGAGAGTCCCAAGCCGTCATTTCTTTGCCAAGAAGGCAGTACCAGCGCTGCACACTTTTGTTGAACAGAAGGTGGGCCAGTCCTTGAGCCTGTCGGTGTGTAGCAAAATACATGGCAGCGCCGACATCTGGAGCTGTAACTACGGTCAGGGGCAGTACATGTCGTTTACGGCCCACTGGGTGAATGTGGTCCCTTTGCAGCAGCAGCAGCAACTTGGACAGGTCACGCCGCTTCGGCCTCCGCGCTCTCTGCCCATTGGGCCTGTGACACCGTGCGACTCGGCCTCCTCATCCTCCGCCATCTCCTCACCCTCCACTGTAGGCTCAAGTCTCAGTGCCCCTCTAGTCTACCATGTGTGCAGGGCACGGAGGTGTCACGCAGTGCTTCACATGGTTTGTCTTGGCGAACGGAGTCACACAGGGGAGGAACTGCTTAAATGTATTCATCAGGAAATCCAAACATGGCTTACTCCGAGAAAACTTAAAATGGGAATCATGGTTACCGACAATGGGAAGAACATTTTGTCTGCGCTGCGCCAAGGAAGCCTGACCCATGCCCCCTGCATGGCTCACGTCTTCAATCTGGTTGTCAAGCGGTTTCTGAAGTGTTCCCCCCATCTGCAAGACATCCTAACAACTTCAAGGAAACTTTGCATGCACTTCAGCCACTCCTACACCGCCAAACACACCCTTCTTGAGCTACAGCGTCAGAATGGTATCCCCCAACATAGTCTGATTTGCGATGTTTCCACCCGTTGGAATTCCACCCTTCACATGTTGGACCGATTATATGAACAGAGAAAAGCCATCACGGATTTCCTGATGATCCAAGCAGATAGGGGGACTCCCCTGTGTAACTTCAATGTCAACCAGTGGCAGCTCATACGTGACACCTGCCGTTTGCTCAGGCCCTTTGAGGATGCCACTTTATTTGTCAGTCGGCAGGATTACGGGATGAACGACGTGATTCCACTGCTTCATGTACTACAGCACATGTTGGAAACCATGGCTGGTCAGGGCACTGGAGACATGGCGTTTACATCTTACGGCCACATGAACCCCGCTGGAGCTGAACTGGAGGAGGAGGAGGAAGAGGAGGAGTTGCCCAGCGAAACACAGTTTAGGCTTGGCGAAATGGCTGGTTTATCTAGTCAGCGGACAGGAGAGGAGGAGCAGGAGCAGCCAAAGGAGCTAGAGGTTTTTGAGGAAGGCGAGACAGAGGACCCGGGCACACCGTGGCAGTATGCAGTGGAGATGGAGACAGGTAGTCCATCCGAGTCACTTGCGCAAATGGCAGGAAGCATGCTCACGTGCTTGCGTAGTGACCCCAGAATTGTTTCCATCTGTCGGCGGGATGACTTCTGGCTGTCCACCTTATTGGACCCTCGCTTCCGGCACAAAATGGGGGCATTTTTTAAACCCACCGAGAGGGAGGACAAACTCAACTACTACAAAGACATTCTACGTAGGCAGTTGGCCGATGCCTATCTGCGCCATGGTCCATACTCTCGCAGGTCTGACTCGAGGGGACCTCTGCGCTCACCTTCCACTGCCATGGCCGCTGGGGGGGTTGGCAGGAGCAGCAGCAGAAGCTCCATCAGCAGCAGCAGCCTCAGTCTTCAGTCGCTAATGAGTAGCTTTCTACACCCGCATAGTGAGGCTACTCATGAGCAGCAGGAAGACCTGGAGCAGGACCTGAACCAGCAGGTCATGTCATACTTTGACATGACCATGCCAACACACCTTGAGGATCCGCTGGACTTCTGGGCAGCCAAACTTGATTTGTGGCTGCAACTAGCAGAGTTTGCCCTGGAAAAGCTGTCCTGCCCGGCAAGTAGCGTGCCATCTGAGCGGGTGTTTAGTGCGGCGGGGGCCATAGTTACGGCGAGGAGAACTCGTCTGTCAACTAAAAATGTGGAGAGACTCACCTTTGTCAAAATGAATCAGGGATGGATCAGCCAGGATTTCCACCCACCAATGCCTGATGCATGCGACTAGATTCAGCATGGTGCCACGTTTTACACTTTCCAAATGGTGCAAAACATATTTATGTCTTTAGGCCATTTTTTGGGCTCCTGCTGCTGCTGCTGCCAACTTCTGCCAACTCCAGGGTGTGATTCATCCAATTTTTGGGCTCCTGAAGCCAACCCCAGGGTCTCTTTAAAGTAATATTTGGGCTCCTGCTGCTGCTGCCAACTCCAGGGTGTGAATCATCCAATGTTTGGGCTCCTGAAGCCAACCCCAGTGTCTCTTTAAAGTAATATTTGGGCTCCTGCTGCTGCTGCCAACTCCAGGGTGTGATTCATCCAATTTTTGGGCTCCTGAAGCCAACCCCAGGGTCTCTTTAAAGTAATGTTTGGGCTCCTGTTGCTGCTGCTGCCAACTCCTGCCAACTCCAGGGTGTGATTCATCCAATTTTTGGGCTCCTGAAGCCAACCCCAGTGTCTCTTTAAAGTAATATTTGGGCTCCTGCTGCTGCTGCCAACTCCAGGGTGTGATTCATCCAATTTTTGGGCTCCTGAAGCCAACCCCAGGGTCTCTTTAAAGTAATGTTTGGGCTCCTGCTGCTGCTGCCAACTCCAGGGTGTGAATCATCCAATGTTTGGGCTCCTGAAGCCAACCCCAGTGTCTCTTTAAAGTAATATTTGGGCTCCTGCTGCTGCTGCTGCCAACTCCAGGGTGTGATTCATCCAATTTTTGGGCTCCTGAAGCCAACCCCAGGGTCTCTTTAAAGTAATATTTGGGCTCCTGCTGCTGCTGCCAACTCCAGGGTGTGATTCATCCAATTTTTGGGCTCCTGAAGCCAACCCCAGGGTCTCTTTAAAGTAATGTTTGGGCTCCTGCTGCTGCTGCCAACTCCAGGGTGTGATTCATCCAATTTTTGGGCTCCTGCTGCTGCCAACTCCAGTGTCTCTTTAAAGCAATGTTTGGGCTCCTGCCCCTCATAGTGATGCCACTTCAACTCTCTTGAATTCAATTGTGCCGCTCTGCGATTCTATTAGCGATGCCTCTGATCTGCATGTGATATTTCTTCAAAGTATTATTTAACTAACCCAGCACGCATCCTGTGCGTGTTACAGCAAGGCAGAATGGTTTACAACCCTATTGAGGCTCTAGGAGGCTCAGAAATAGCCGTTTTTAATAGCGATTCGTCGCGAATTTATTCGGGTCGAAACGATTTTTGTCGGAAAATTCGGCGAATCAGTCGAATCGAATTTTTCAAAAGTTCGCTCATCTCTAGTGTTAGTATATATTTGTTAGTAGTTAAGTCTGTACAATAAATATGAAATAGTATTTTATTTTGAACAGTGTGTGTGCAGCATTGTAATATTCTTGGGGGCTATTTGGGACAACCTGAGGGCCCTATTATCTGTTTTTGTTCTAATACATTTTACACCCCCATTGCTGGCACCACTTATTGAATGTGGTTTCTCATACAGCGTCCAGCGTTCACCAGACACTACCTGCCATTACAAAGCACTACCTGGCGCCATCCTTTCTTAAATAACCCCCCAAGTGTGTTTGGGGGCAAAGGTTGTCTTGCATAGCATCTGGATCGGGTTCAGAAAATAATGTAGAAGATTGTTTTGAAAGGAGGCGTTAGATTAGGGGATGTGACAGGAGACTCTAAAAAGATGCGTTTTTAGGGAGCATCTAACGCTATTGATGTTTAGAATCAATCTAATTGTTAGGGGGAGAGCATTCCAGAGAATTGGTGCAGCTCGGGGGAAGTCCTGTAGTTTGGAGTTGGAGGTTCAGTCTAAGGTAGAAGTACATTGTATATCATTAGCAGATTGCAAGGTGTGGATAGGGAGGTAGAAAGAGATTAGGGAAGACATGTAGAGGGGCGCAGCACCAAGGAGAGCTTTGAGGGTGAGAATGGGCAGTATAAACTGAATCCTATACTGTATGGGTGACCAAAGCAATGATTGGCAGAGGGTGGAGGTGTTAGAGTAGTGGGTAGAGAGATAGATGAGCCGGGCTGCTGCATTCAGGACAACTGGAGAGGAAAGAGTTTAGTAGGGGGGAGACCAGTTAGTAGTAACTTACAGTAATCAAGTTGAGAATGGATCAATTGCTTCCACTGTGAGAAGGGGATGGATTCTAGAGATGTGCAGATGGCATGAATGGAAAAGTGATTGAGTATTTTGCATCATTCCACAATGTGGAGCATCCCAAAATAGGATGTCCCCTAGGGAACTTCAGCAGTGGTGTATCTGGAAAGGGGAGCATAGAAGATGACATCTGCTTTTGTTTCCTTAACTTTTTTATGTACGTGTTGCTGCACTGTAAGAAACACATTTACTAAAACATTAGCAGTGCAGCAACATGCTTAAAAAAATATAAATTATGTTTTGCGCTACTAAAAATTGCACTGATAGTAGCACTGGTGTAGTCTGGCAAATAGTACCGTACTTGTTAAATCAAGCTCTAAGACTTGTGGAGGTTTTACTGCAGTATATTGATGTTGTAGGATTCCATGAGAATTTGTAGTCTCCTAACCAAATTCTAGCGAAGGTAAAAGAGTGTGTAATTATTATTTAATAATTGATGTATTGTCTCCAGGACATACCTGTAATATGCAATAAATTGCACTGTTATGATTTTAAAAAGCTTAAAAACAGATATGTACATACAACACTGGCAGTAGGCTGCAGGTATTTTCCCAATTATGGGAATAATTCCACACTTTAAAGATGATGAAGGATAGCTAATTTTGTGTCTGATGTATTTCGTATTGGTTCAATAAATATGCAGAGCTCACTAATGGTACTTTATGTTCTGACGCTGTATGGCTAGTAATCATGGATATTAACAGTTGATTTAATAAATGGTGCAGTAGAAATTCATTAATCAATAATTTAGAATAATTTACTGTCTACATAAATTCAAATAGTATTTGTGTAAAAGGGACTTTAATGATGTAGTTTAATGGAAACTGTCTAGTTCTAAATAATATGAATTACCAGGCATTCGTTTTCTTTATTTTGGGGGGTGGGGGGTATTCTGGTTTTGCAGACATCCAAATCCTAAACCCTTCCTGCAATAATAAAATTTGGAATTACATTAGTTTAACTGACTCTAATGGGGCTATATGGCAGAAAACCCCCAAACAAGACCATATTTTAAAACTACAACATTCAACATATACAAAACCACCTTCAGAAAGCTTAATGACCTATTTGGTTCTTCACAGGAATTAACAAAATGGCCGATGCTCGAGTCAGCCATGCCCGCCCACTGTTCGGAGCCAGGGATTTGTAGCTGGTGGCCCGGCCAGCAGAGTGGGTACAATGGATAGGTGCAATTAATTTCTTTTTTTTTCTTTTTCCTATGGGGAATGGGAGGGGGGAATGCTACACTGCCTATATGAATGGGAGGGGAGAATAGCAAACTGCCTATGGGAATGGGAGGGGGGGAATGCCACACTGCCTATGAGGAATGGGATGGGGGGAGAATGCCACACTGCCTATGGGGAATGGGATGGCTGGAGAATGCCACACTGCCTATGGGAATGGGATGGGTTGAGAATGCCACATTTCCTATGGGGAATAGGAGGGGGAATGCCACACTGCCTATGGGAAATAGAATGGGGGGAATGCCACACTACCTATGGGAATGAGAAGGAAAAATTCCACACTGCCTATAGGAATGGGAAGGGGGAATGCCACACTGCCTATGGGAATGGGAGGGGGGATGTAACATTTCCAATGGGGAATGGGAGGGGGAAATGCCACACTGCCTATGGGAATGGGAAGGGTGAATGCCACACTGTCTATGGGAATGGGAAGGGGAAATGCTACACTGCCTATGGAATGGGATGGGGGATGCCAGACTATCTATATGGGGAATGGGAGGGGGGAATACCACAATTCCTATGGAGAATGGGAGAGATACCACACTGCGTATGGGAGGGGGGAATGCCACACTGCCTATGGGAATGGGAGGGGGGATGTAACATTTCCGATGGGGAATGGGAGGGTGAAATGCCACACTGCCTATGGGAATGGGAAGGGTGAATGCCACACTGTCTATGAGAATGGGAAGGGGAAATGCTACACTGCCTATGGAATGGGATGGGGAATGCCAGACTATCTATATGGGGAATGGGAGGGGGGAAGACAACAATGCCTATGGAGAATGGGAGAGATACCACACTGCGTATGGGAGGGGGGAATGCCACACTGCCTATGGGAATGGGATGGGGGACACCACACTGCCTACTGGAATGTGAGGGGGGATTGCCACACTGCTTATGGGTATGGGAAGGGGGAATGCCACTCTGCCTGTAATGAGGGTATTCTGCACCTTGTGCTCTTGTGGGATGGTGTTTTAGCACATTCGGTTCAGAATATTTATTTTATTTTTTTCCTCCAAATCCGAGGTGTGTCCTATGGGCAGGTGCGTCTTATGGGGGAAGAAATACGGTAATGTATTACTTGAGTTAAGCAATAATTTCCAGAATTTCCATTTTATCTCCAGAAAATATATGTGTTATATGAAGGGACCCTGTCCCCCCACATTGTCCTCACTTGCTATTGTGCCCCCTCTACTTCAATCTTCTTAAAAACTAGAAAACACACCCAAATGCCTGGACCTACAAGTAGCCTCCAATCTAG
Source organism: Gastrophryne carolinensis (assembly GCA_027917425.1). Taxonomy (NCBI): domain Eukaryota; kingdom Metazoa; phylum Chordata; class Amphibia; order Anura; family Microhylidae; genus Gastrophryne; species Gastrophryne carolinensis. The sequence goes on from CM051236.1 coordinate 287,892,162, forward strand.
GTATTTTAAATGTGTGTTAGTTATGTACAGATGTAGCAATCATTACCGTCACATCCCAGCTCATCCCATTGAAAAGCATTTAAGATTTCAAGCTAGCAAGATGCAACAGTGCAATAAATAGACAATTAACAAGTACATGTTGTTGGATCATTAGCACCCACTGGCACGCTATTAATTTAAAGTGATTTATGTGGAGCAAGAATTTTCATTTGGCCATTTACTGTAGAGATGTACCTATCCCCAAAACCCACTGAGCAAATTTCAGTTCCTGAATGCTTCATTCCAATTCCTACCCCTCTAAAGTGCTATGTGTTATATGACTGTTATGCAGCTATAACTTAACAATACAGACTCTTGGTTCACTGCCTACTTTTTCTAAGAGGCATCATGACTTGAAGCAGAAAGCAGGGTTGCAGCTGCTGTACAGTGTTCCCTGCTGAATGCCGCATTTAACTCATGTGGAATCTTTAAATAAAGTATGTTACCCAGAGCGTAGCATTTTGCACCATTCTACACCGTGGAGCATCCCAAAATAGGACGTCCCCTAGGGAACTTTGGCATTGGTGCAAGAGTCAGTTTAGACTATCAATCCACTTTAAGTGAATGTAATTGGAAAGGGGAGAACAGAAGATGACAGCTACTATTGTATCCTTAACTTTATTTGAAAGTTAGACATCACAATATAACCAGCCTTTACAACAATGTAAATAGTGGGCTCCGGAATGCTCCATCTCGACCCTGCAAGGTTCCCAGCACAATTCATAAAATGTAACAATACTTTTGTAATAATAAGGCTCATATGAAATCCTTCCAAAACAGTTTGCCTTGTTTAGAGTTTGGTCAGCTAAGTAGGTCTTACACTAATTACAGATGGATTATGTTTTTCACGCTTGCTCTCCAAAAAACATGGCTAGCTAAGCTGTATCTGAATCAGTATCAACAAGTTAGTTAAAACGACAGAGAGATCACCGAATTCAATCCTTGTGCATAGCTGTATATATGTGTTAAAAATTAAAATGAATTACCGCGCTAGAAATTGTGTGTTCCAGAGAACTACTTTTTACAGAGTAGCACTGCTCAACGTGTTATAATCTTGATATCCAACAGAACAGAAGCAAAAATGGTAAAACACAGAGCAGTTAAAATAATAATAAAATCAGCATATTTAGCCGTTAAGACATTAAAGCATTATTATAGAGTCCCAATCTTATCCCGCAAGTTCAGGCGCGGAGTCACCGTGACTGGAGCAAACTTTAAATCACCTTTTCACGTGCCCTCCACCGCTTAGGTTGTGCTCTTACCAGAAGGGGATTGGTTAATCGCCTTTTTAATATTATATCTCCACAAAAGTTCCTCCTATGTGGGATTGTGCTTCTCCTTAAGAACTCCACTTAAAATCGATCCCAATTATCTCCTTCTTTGTGTCACCAAAATGATATGCATATGCCTCCGCACAGGCTCATTTAGAGTTTCACCATAAAAGCAAAAAGGAGGAAAGAGAGGGATCTAGCGCAATATGTTTTTAATATGTTTAAAATCTATAAAACGTGCCTATAGTGCACTCACATTTAAACACTATTACAAGCGCATTAAGTGCCAGGAGCGGTTCTCACCCAACCTCTGTGTACATCGGCCGATGATGGAAGAGATGAGGATGCCGCCTCTGATGCTGAGCTCCAAGGACTACAATGTGAAATGATACTAACACTGCCGCTGTCCTCAGTGCTGTATATAATCACCGGCGTCCCACTAACCCACAAGCAATCTACACATGAAACAAAGGACCAATAGTTAATTGTGGGACCTATCACAAAGGACATAAATACTTAAATGGGTACAAAACACTACTTTATTGGGAAAGTACCCTAGACATACAAAATAATGTGCAAAAATTCCCTAACCCACATAATATAAAGCACAACGTTGTGAAAAAAGGACAAAAAACGGAGGCCCCTCCAAGCGAAAACCCATGCAACTGCAAATTCATCCACACAACTCCACATAACATACTGAGTAATCTGGCCAGAAATTACACTGTGCTGGGACTGAGAGCACCCAATCCATCCAAGGACCTCAAATAATGTAGTTGTCAAGTTCTGTCAGCATGACTGAAAAGTGCTCAGATGCTTCAAAGTGCAGGTATGCCAGCATCACGTTTGTTTTGTGCAAAAATCGCAATCAATCAGCAGCAATTAATAGCAGCATATTGACATCAGGGCTATTGCCGAAGTCCTGTATACTTTGCTTACTTTTGTTTGGTGATACAACACCATAGTAAACATAACACCTAAGTGTGGTTGAGCACTGCACAAGATGTCAGCGTAAGTTGAAATATCAAAGCATTCTTGCGCACAGTTTCGGGCGGCCGCCCATCCAAAATATCAGTGTTTTTTAAATACTTAGCTGTGCACTACTGCTCTTCTCAGGTTCCACTCTGTCCGGAAAGTAGAATTACGACATCATGGGTCTCACACGTGTTCAGCTGCACACAAATCTCAGTGTGTGGAGAGGGGATGTGGGCGTGGTGGGGCCTGCCGTCCGCCGGCGCACGTTTCGCTCCGCCCACCGGAGCTGCCGAAGAATGAAAATTTAAGCTTTGCGCTCTCAGCTTCCCCTATTCCATGATGTATCCTGCTTCTTTTTTTTTTTACTTTCGCCTTACTTCTGGGCAAGTGCACTCATCAGTTTTCACGTTTTTCCACATTATGTGAACAATATGTGAATGTGAACAGTGTTAAATGACATTAATCCCTGTCATATTTTTGACAATGCTCTTGTTGGCTTGAAGAGGGAAGGTAGAAAGGAAACATATGTAATGTGGAATATAGGGAAAGCTTAGATCGGGGACTAGTATGAGACACTTACAGTGCCATGTTTTTGGTAGGTTACTTTTTTAGATAAAGAACGAAACAGCTGGAGAACAGGCAACACACGGCTAAAGGAAAGGAGCACAGAACCCCCGATAAACCGGACCAACATAAGCAGTAGCCCGCAGAAGGACAGTCTCCGGCCATAGACCTGCACCATCCAACCAATTACTAGGTGGGATGTCCGACTCCCTCAGTAAAGTACCTACACAGTAAGTCCATATTATTGAAACAATGATTAAAACATTATTAATAAAATAGCAGCCACATAATGCCATATCATTGACCTTATCTCTCCTCCCACAGAATGCTAACAAATTTGACACCAACATAAGGTAATACAACGAAAAAAATATAATGCTAAAAAATTAAAGCTAGAAGCATAATACAATTGTCAAATATTTATCACAGAGGAGATACAGCATACAGGCAAACGTGAATGGACCTGCCACTCCCTAAACTTCCAAGTAAGTGCACTCAATATGTACAAAAAACTATAAATTGTACAGAAAAAAACAAATACCCATGTTGTTTACAATATCCATTTTATTATCAAAGGTGTACTGATAAAGCACTAAAGGTGCGAAATGCTTCAACACAAATTGTCATTTACCACTTGCTACAACTGAAGGATAAACCTGTTACTTCCTACAAACTGAACAAAAAACAGACGTGCAAGGCAATAAAAAAAGAAATACATTATGAGAATTGAGAAAAGAAATTGCATTTGTGTATTGCATTCATGCGACCTTTCCAAACATTTTTAATGTTTATGTATAAGTATTGCAAGATCACCGAACAAGGCAAGGCCTAGTCCAAAAAACCCACTTCATTTCTGAAATAAACCCGATAGCAGACGAAAATGGGCAAGGGTGAAAAAAAACCCCCAAATTAGTTAAAAAAATAAATGTAATTTATTCTTTGTGTATTTCTTTACATTTAACACTTTGTGAACTTGTAAGGGATCCATGAGACCACTATACCAGTTCACAAGACTTGGGGGCTGGCAAGTCACCTTCAGCTAGTGGGTGACTTGCCATTAACCCCCAGCCCCGCTATTATCTGCCTATCCAAAGCCTGGTGGGGCAGAAGAGCCCAGGGGCCATGGATAGCTATGCAGGCTTATAGCCTGCAGGCTAGGAGGGGGGACACTGAGGATGACCCCTGCACCCTGTTCTACAAGCCATCATAACTGGTCCCTGGGATGCTTATGTTGGATAGGGGACCCCATGTCATTTTTGTGGGGGCATTTTTAAGGTCTTTTACTTTTAACTATATAAAACAGACTTTTCCGCTTCAGAGCTCTTCCTATAAAGCACCTCCCCTCCCCCCAGAGTTCAGGCCCGCTTCTTGGCAGCCACCCGCTGCTTGTCCTTACGCTTGTTTTTGGGCTTGGGAGTGGGTGGCGTGGTCTCAATGGCCTCAGGCTTCTCCTCAGCCAGGGTGTCAAATATTTCCTCAGTGGGGTCTTTTGGGAGCAGTTCAGTGGTGTCCAGCCTTTTTACCTTCTGCAGCTCCTTGACTTGTTGCCTTTCCTTCACTTGGGCAGCTGTGGCCAGCCGGAGCATGGTGCATGTTAGGAGACTGGTAGTTGGGGTTCTCATACAGAGTAGGTCCTCCGAAACTTCCCTGGAAAATCTTGAAGAGGTTTAACACAAAACGAGGTCCAATTTCGACCAGAGACACGTCCTCTTCTAGGATCTGATAATTCCTAAACCAGATCATCTTGTCCGCTACAGAGAAGGTGAAGACATGGTCCACAAAGGGTTGGCTCTTGGGGTGGTATCTTGGTGTCCCAAAGATCTGTATAAATAGTTCTTTCAAAACTGAAAGATATGGATACCGATCAAATGCAGGATCAAAAGACAGCAGAGGACGCGATCCTTTCAGGCAGTTCCTGGACATCTTTAGTTCGGCCAGTGTATGAACATTTTGAACGAGGAACTTCGCAGATGTTCCCGAAGGGCAGTTTGACACCCACATATAGAGAGGAGGAAAACCAGGGTAGCGGGGGTAAGCCACCTGCGCTTCGCGGTCCCTAGCAAGAAGCGGTCAAGGAATGCGAAGCGCAGGTGGCTGACCCCCGCTACCCTGTTTTTCCTCCCCGGCTGTTGTGCTGTCATATTGTCTCAGCTAAGTATCCTCTCTGTGCGCATATATATCAGAATACTTTGTTTATTGTCCATTGTACTGCATAGCAAGTATAGTTTTGAGGCACATTGCACTTTAATATGGTATAGTAAAATATGGGATTTCCTTGAGTATCATTATAATATTTGATGATTGGTTATGTTTTGCCTCTTTTGATGGGGGTTCTCTTTTTTTCTTTTTTATATAAATATTCTGTACAATACATAATTGAGTAAACCTTTTGCACACACTATTGTATATATATTTACAAATTTAGTTATTACATGCACTGATTTGCACATTTTGTTTTGCACATTGTGAATGTGTGTTTATTTGATTATTTGGTTGAGTACTGGTCCAATAATGTGATAGAAGGAATGAGGAGAGGAGTTATTTTGAGCCACAGCCCTATATTCTATGGGTTATTGTTTAGAGAAATTATTCCAGGGTGAGGAGGCGGGGGGGGGGGGGGGGGTTTAATGTGTCTTTAATGTGTTTTGATTGTTGGTTTTAAATGTTTGTGCTTTATGTGAATCTAATAAACTTTTGGTAAATGTATTGGTTGTGCTCCTTTTTGGTGAACCTTGGAGGAGTAGAGTACCCCAGGTTTCATCTGGATTGTTTAGCTAAGTGAGTCAGTGAGCATGCCACAACTCTGTTATTAGTGGTGCACCATTTGGTTGTAATTGTTTTCTTTAATAAAATTAATGTTTTATTTACAAGACAACAAGACAATTTTTAAAAGAATATTATTTTTTTTACTTTTTTATTGAAAAAAATATTTAAAAAAACACTGGAAAAATTATGAGCAAAACTTTTCATGTTAAAGCCTAAACTCTGTCACAAAAAATATATACTTTTCCTAAAAGAAATTACAGGTAAACATAGCACAAAATAGTGAAGAATGACCAGTCAACAGAGTGTTTTTTCTTGTTTGCATGTTGATATTTTAGGAAAAAACAAATACTCTGTGCAACCAACAAATTCTTCCAGGGATTACTTCCAGAAAGTTAAAGCCACTACAATAAGCTTGGTATGCCTAGAAAGCTTAATTTGTGTACTTTCGGGGAATATATGATTTGTGGGGGATATTGGTTGAAAAAGTTTTTGGCAGCTATTTCAAATGTAAAGGGTTATTTTTCTTGAAACACTGCAAGGTACACATAGCGCGTAGCAGTTGTATTTTATGTGAAAATCTCCTAAAGCGCTGTTTCAGTTTGGGGGTGTCTCCTGGGCAAGAAAGGGTGTCTACCAATACACGTGTTACCGTTGTAACCGGGAGAAATTTGACGTTTACACTCAATATGATTTTATTGAAATACATATTTTATTACAAAAAACACAAATTGAAAAAAAAAATATATACATTTTTTGCACATATTTCACCCATAAAGAATAGTGAAAAATGGTCTTGCAACAGACAGTGACAAAAACTCTAGGTAGGCTGGCACTTAAAGGGTTAAAGCATCAGTCAAGTCCTGTATAATAGCCTCGATTCAGAGAGACACAAAAAAACTTCCGTTTTCGTGCCGATCTGTTTTTTTGGTGAAATGTTTCCGTTCTCGTATGAGCGTTCGAGCGATTCAATGCATACATTGAAAACCTTCTGTAAAGTTTCCGTCCGTTCGTACGGCAGATTACGAATTACGAGGATGTCATTTTCCATCCAGACTTTTCCGTTTCATTTTCACATGTTACAACGTAGGCTTTCGTTTTTGCCCTTTTCCCATCATATCCTCCAACGAATCCTTTACGTTTCCCGTTCGATTCTGTTTCCCTTTTTCAATAAATATTCATCCAGACGGAAATCCTTACCATCTTGCGCCTGCGCACTACAAACTTAACTCATTAAAGTGCTTGCCTACATATTTGCCACCCTCACTTCTACTACAATGTTTAGCTAAATCACTTAGCACTCTCCTCCATCTTCCCTTTTGGACCCTTAAAGCTCACCCAAACCACTTAGCACTATCCTCCATCTTCCCTTTTGGACCCTTCAAGCTCACCCAAACCACTTCTCGGTTAGGTTCTTCTTCCATTTTAGCCCCCTAAAACTTACCCAAATCACTTCTCGGTCATGTGAATATTCATCTTTAAATATTTCTGGGCCCATTAGTTTTGTGTTAATGTATTTAGCAAATGAAATGACAATGTAACATTTTTTTTTATACCATCATAAAATATAACATTTTTAAAAATGTTGAAAATGTAAAATTTTTACAACTATAAAAAACAAAATACATAGCAATGGCAGGCCACTGAACATTATTCTTCATCTGTGGTCCCCAACGGGTTGCGCAGCTCCTGCATCTTGCCCACCAACTGAAGGACCCTGACACTCAGTTGTGCCACTCTGGAACGTGTGGTTCCTGTTAAAAAACGTAAATTAAAATTTTGGTATAACCTTGTTGGGGTCATACTGCAGTGCTCCCCCCCGCCCGTATGGTCCAAACACCTAAATCTGGACTTCAAAAGCCAAGAGCCCTTGCCACCACGGGCCGGGTTTTGCATAGTGCCCGATTAGAGAACCCCTGGCCCGCCCGCAAAGAACGGGCATCAGGAGCAAGGGCGAGTGGCACATCTTGCGGTTCCTGCAACCAAATATAAAATAATTACACAAAGCAAAGGTAACCAACTAAAACAATAACTCCTACAACAAATTAAGATTCAAGTTCAACAATCCTAATATAATTCACAAAGGACATAAGTCTAAAAAAATATAGCAATTATATGGATGTGTGGGAAAATAAATGTTTACATGCTAAGGACTAATTTAGGTCAGCATTAAAATGCATCTATAAGGCATACATGAAATCTATTGATTCAGGTATGCATTGCTATACAATTTATGGCCTCGGCCATGCTGATATATGCAATGCTTTGGTGCTAAAGGCGCGCAAACTCCTCCACATAGCCACAAAACATGTTCAACAACAGCAATCCGAGCCCTCAAAGGTCTCGTAAGTGGATCGGAAATGAAACGGATTTATAGGGTGGTGATCCGTCGGAAATCAGCTCTCTGAATCAGACAGAAACCATCCCAACAACGGAAGTTATCTGAACGAACGGAAAAAAAGATTAAAACACCCACCAAAACTTTCACAGACAGCTACGGAAGTCCGGACGACCGAATGTGTCTTTGAATCGAGGCTAACATGTGGTGCAATATGATGATGTTTGTAGATCATGTAAGAACTGCTGACACACTTCAGTCACGTAGGGTCCAGCATTGTCATGCAAAGTTTAAGTGGCTGGCATTTTCTCACCTCCATCCAGGTTCATACGCAGGGGGGTTGTGTGTCTGTGTTTTACATTTATTCTTTTGTAAACTGGGAAGGGGTCCTTGAGACAATTTCTGGCAAAGGCCTCCACAACCTCTGGTCTACCAGCCCACATTGTTTTGCTGGAGGAAAGACACCATGTCACTTAAAAAAGTAAGGTTTTCTTTAAAAAAAAAGCATTCTGGGCATTTTGTGCAATGGAAGCACAAAGAGGTCACCAACGCTTAAGACATTTTGTATGCAGAAGTCTGGGAACAGTTTCTCTGGGATGCAGAAAGGGGTAGATCATTTATGCCATACAAGACAATTACTGGAGAAACCTATGCTTTGACAATGAAGGTATTACCTGAGACAATCAAAGCAAAGCACCAGCTCACAAATGTTGGTACTTACAAGCTGCTATTAGTGAATGTGGCTTTATATACAGAAGCTTAACAGTCCAGACCTGGCTTCTGGTAAATACAATAATTTCTCATTCATAACCTGAAGTAATTTCTGCATAAGCAACAATTACCTTACGATAATGATGTTAAAGAAGCAACAACATGGTTCCTGCAGCAGCAAGAAGTCTCCTTCTATTCTGGGGGGGGGGGGGCAGTCGATCCATGAAGACGGAGAGTGAACTAAGTGTGTTTAACCTTTTAACTGCCAGCCTACTTGCGATTTTATAACCCTCTGTCGCCAGGCCATTTTTCACCATTTTGCACAATGTTTAACTGTGATTTTTTTCAGGATATTTTAGGGATTTCCAGAAAAAGTATACATTGTTTTATTCATCAGAGTTTGGGATTTTTAAGTGAAATGTCTTGTTTGTAATTTTCTCAGTGCTTTCATATTATTTTTGGGTTAAAAAATAAAATATATATATTTTTAAACTTTGTTGCTTTTTTTTACTAACAAAAATTATTTGTTTCAAGAAAACCATATTGGTGTGAATGCCCCTTTTATATTAACACTGTACCACATATGTACCAGTAGACCTCATTCCTACCAAGGAGATCCCCCAAACTGAATAGATCGCTTGATGACATTTTCAAATAAAATACAACTACTATGTGCGAGTGTTAAACCCTTAACTTTAAAAAAAAATGTGGGGTCCTCCATTCCTAGTAAAACCCAGCCCAGAAGGCTGCTACTAGACTAGAGCACAGAGGTCAATCGGCCCCTGGTCCTGCAGGCTACCATCCCTCATGGATCGCAGGGCTTTGGGGGGTGCAGGAAATGGGGCAGAGTGAATGGCAAGTAACCTGCATGCTGCAAGTAACTTGCCGGCCTCTCCTGCCCTGTGAACTGCTATAGGGGTCTCAAGGACTCCTTGCCAGTGCACAAAGGGTTAAAACTAAACACAAACAAAGGAATAAAAGTCATGTTTTTTTTCTTGTCTACTTGGCTTGGATCCAAAGTCAAGTGCTATGTCTCACACTACGCTGTCACTGACAGCCGAAAATAAATGGTGGAAGCCGGATGGGGGCAGAGGATCAGAGTCCCCTGGTCTTGCACCCACTTCTGTTGATCACTACTGGTTTCCTCCTCGCTCCTACTGCCAGGAACGGCCTTTTACAGCTGCAACATCTATAGGCACCTCCCTGCAGCGGCCTGTGAGATTCCAGAAGCTGGTGTGTGATGCAGAGATTGGGCGTTCCTGGCCCCCCCTAAAGAACCAAGGGGGTCCCCACTTGGGAAGAGGATACCACCGGCAATAGATCCAGAATTTAAGTGAGCAGCTTTTTTTGGGCTACAAAAATATTTAAACATCATGCACGTAAATACTTCAGGCTTGACAGTTAACGGTAGCAGAAGCCTAACGTGCTTGGCATTTACAAGGTAAATTCGATGGTAATTACTTTTAAAAACAGAATTTGATTTTTCTCAGGAAATGTTTTCATTCAGGGAGATGAATTATTGTACACCCCTTGTAAATAAGGTGTAGGAGTCAAAATGATAGGGCCCCCAGACATTATGGGCCCAATGTGGTTGCTACCTCTGCACCCACTATAGTAACATCCCTGCTAGTAATATATACAGATGCTATACTGTGACTTAAGATGGATTCTTTTTTAATTTTAAACATGCATTTTCTTGTCATCTACAGGAATTGTACTACTTTTATTTTTATGGGTCAGGTGAAATATATTACCTAAACAGGAATTACTGCTAACTGATTCATTTTTAAATTAAACATCCACTGATCTCCAAAATAAAAATCTTCCACAATATTCCCAATGCTCAGACTCGTTTAAAAGGATCGCATGAGAGAGGATGTGGCGAAATTTTTTTGCATGCAAAGCAAAAAAAGCAGAAAATAGTGCAGTATGTCCACTCAAAGTTAAAGCATTAGATTTATTAAAAAATACACTGACAAAGGATGCATGAAAAAGGACATAGAAACAATGGGGAAGACAGCAACTTCTCACCGCCAGCCGTCCCAAAGTCCAATCAGCCTTCCAGGATCCAAATAAAAGATGTTCAAATAACGTTCAAACCCTCCAACGCGTTTCGTGGCCGTAGCGACTTCAGCCGGAATGTTCGGACAGAAAAGAGCCGGTCTTTTTAACCGGAAATTGTATGACCTCATAGTCACATGATAACTCCACGTGACTTTATAAATAGAAAAGCCGGCAGCTGCTATTGATGTCATTCCCGCTGTCAGAGTGGGAGTGCGCGCGCATATACAGCGCATACGCACTATACATCTCTCCGGCTACAAACCGGAAGCCATTGTCAAAGCTGCCCTCCCCGCTATCAGAGCGGGAATGCGCGCGCATATACAATTCTGCGCATGCTCACTATACATATCTCCAGCTACAAACCGGAAGCCATTATCAAAGCTACCCTTACGTGACTGAGTACGCACCTCCACTCTCGCGCATGCGCACTAAGCCTCCAGCTGCCGGCCGGTCAACAGAAAACACAAAATTATATGTGCCTTGTCAGCTTCGCACATGCGCAACACGCTTTCAATGTCCCTGACAGCAAACACCTAATAACCGGCAGCGCTAGCTCACCATGATCGGGGCATATTCAAAACAATTAAAAGGGTATAGATGGGAACTCACAGGAAATTCATTAGAAAACTTACTATTAAGAAATTTTTCCTTGGAAAGAATGGAGAGAATCAGGGTTTAAATATACCCTCTATAGAACAAGGATCTGAGGTTGCTACGGACCCTACCATTTCTGCTGTTCAACATACTTCGCTTAGGAATAGTTCAGTATTTAATCCCCCTATTCCCGCCAATGCCCAGTTGGAAGTTTTTAAGAAATTAGTCAACAAGGATTTGAGGAATGTTAAGACTCGCTCTCATAAAGGGCCCTCCTTTATGCTTAAAAGCATTAAGGATTTGGAACAAAAGGGTGAGTTAGTTATAAAACCTGCGGATAAGGGAGGGGGTTAGTTATTCTTAATAAGACGGATTATATTGAAGAAATGCAGAGATTATTGGCAGATGTGGGGACATACAAATTATTGACTAGTGACCCCACTGTAGAGTTCCAAAAAGGTCTTATTTCGCTTCTGAATCAGGGACAGGATGATGGTATCCTTAATTCAAAAGAATATGATTATCTAAATATTCGGGCCCCACGAATTCCCACTATTTATTACCTTCCGAAAGTCCACAAGCGACTAGATAAACCCCCAGGTCGCCCAATTGTAAGCGGTGTTAACTCAATTACGTGTCGTTTGGGGGAATACGATGACAATTTTTTACAACCGCTTGTATGTGCACTCCCGGCCTACTTAAGAGATTTGGGGCAAGTGTTAGAACTATGTGCCCTATTGAAAATGACGACTTATTCAATATTGGCAACAGCGGACATAACGTCCCTCTATACTGTCATCCCTCATGACCTGGGTATTGCAGCTGTACGTTATTACTTAGATCTGGCATCAGGTCTTCCTGTTAAGCAGGTTGACTTTATTATTGTGTGCTTGACTTTCGCCTTAAACCACAATTATTTTTGGTTTAGTGGTCACTTCTATCTGCAGACCAAAGGCGTGGTAATGGGGGCAAAATTTGCCCCCAGCATGGCTAATTTGTTTGTGGGGTACTGGGAGTCCCAACATATTTTCGGTGTGCCATGGCCACACTTAAAGGTGTGGCGGCGGTACATCGATGACGTGTTAGTTGTCTGGGAGGGTCCCAGATCAACTTTGGAGAAATTCTTTGCGTCTGTTAACACCAATGGATGCAATTTGGAATTCACCCCAGAAATAAGTTCATTTGAGGTCAACTTTTTGGATCTTTCGATTAGAATAGAGGGTTTTGTATTGGTTACTTCCACGTTCTTTAAAGCTACAGACAGGAATGGATATGTCCCCTGGGATAGCTGTCGTCATCCAAATTGGTTGCGCGCTATTCCCAGGGGACAATTCATGCGCCTGAGGCGAAATTGTAGTGATTTGGGTAAGTTTGATCTGCAAGCGGCTGATCTTACCAAAAGATTTGTAGAAAAGGTTATGATGAAAAGGTTGTAGCTACCCAGCTTCAGTCTGTGAGGGCGATTGACCGTACCACTCTGTTTTCTAAATCTAAGAGTGTAGAGAAACAACATAATAGTATGGAGTATGCATTTGTTTCTGGTTTTAGTGTCCGTCACTGTAAGGTGAAAAGTATTTTAGATAAACACTGGCATATTTTAAAAGAAGACCCATTATTGGGTCCAGTTTTACCGACTAAACCTGTATGTATTTTTCGAAAAGCGCCTAGCTTGAAAGATAAATTGGTGCGTAGTTTTATAGACCCACCTAAACCCATTTCCCTTATAGAAACTCCGCCTGTCGGGTTTTACAGATGTGGTAAATGTTGTGGGTGTAAGGTCGGTATTGCGATCGAGAAACCCAAAAGATCTTTTTCTGATACCCATACAGGGAAATTTTATAAAATTAAACAATTCACTACCTGTTGTTCGAAAGGGGTAGTATATGCCATCCGGTGCCCATGTGCATTTACCTACATAGGGAGGACCACTAGAGAACTTAGGGTCAGAGTGCGTGAACATATTTAGAACATAAAGAGGGGTTTTGAAGGTCATAATCTGTCCGCCCACTTTACACAGTTTCACGCTTCTGACCCCAAGTATCTATCATTTTTTGGGTTGGAGAAAATTGACCATCATTGGAGGGGTTCTTGCCTAGTGAGGGATTTGTCGCTGTTTGAAAGTAGGTGGATCTGGAACTGGATACACTAGTGCCTGGAGGTTTGAATGTTGAATTTGATTTAAATTGTTTTATAAACAACTCATAACATTTTAATCCTAAGTGAGGGCTCCTTTTTGTTTTTAAGAAATAATGTTTTGTTTTAAATGTGTAAAGCAATTTCTCACACGCCAGTCTGCCTTTTTATACATTTTTATTTATTCCTATATCATCGGCCCCTGCGGGGGTTTGTGCCCTGTTGCCTTGTTTTAGTGCAGGCCTGATTCCTGTGAGTTCCCATATATACCCTTTTAATTGTTTTGTATATGCCCCGATCACGGTGAGCTAGCGCTGCCGGTTATTAGGTGTTTGCTGTCAGGGACGTTGAAAGCACGTTGCGCATGTGTGAAGCTGACAAGGCACATATAATTTTGTGTTTTCTGTTGACCGGCCGGCAGCTGGAGGCTTAGTGCGCATGCGCGAGTGGAGGTGTGTACGCAGTCACGTAAGGGTAGCTTTGATTATGGTTTCCGGTTTGTAGCCGGAGATACGTATAGTGCGCATGCGCAGAATTGTATATGCGTACGCATTCCCGCTCTGATAGCGGGGAGGGCAGCTTTGACAATGGCTTCCGGTTTGTAGCCGGAGAGATGTATAGTGCGTATGCGCTGTATATGCGCGCGCACTCCCGCTCTGACAGCGGGGATGACATCAATAACAGCTGCTGTCTTTTCTATTTATAAAGTCACGTGGAGTTATCATGTGACTATGAGGCCATACAATTTCCGGTTTAAAAGACCGGCTCTTTTCTGTCCAAACATTCCGGCTGAAGTCGGTACGGCGACGAAACGCGTTGGAGGGTTTGGACGTTATTTGAACATCTTTTATTTGGATCCCGGAAGGCTGATTGGACTTTGGGATGGCTGGCGGTGAGAAGTTGCTGTCTTCCCCATTGTTTCTATGTCCTTTTTCATGCATCGTTTGTGAGTGTATTTTTAATAAATCTAATGTTTTAACTTTGATTGGACATACTGCACTATTTTCTGCTTTTTTTGTCTGAGCATTGGGAATATTGTGGAAGATTTTTATTTTGGAGATCAGTGGATGTTGAGCACTTAATTGTGCTTTAAAGGCCAAGTTATCATTGTGTTCTGGTAAGCGTGTTGGCACTTCATCTGGTGTGCGTCCCTGATTGTGGTGGAGCATGCGCCGTGGGATCACATGTTAATGTTGTTGGACTAACTTTGAGCTCTGTGCCTTTTGCTTTTATATATATATAGAGAGAGAGACTGAAGGACTCACCGCACGTTGAGCTGTGTTTGATTTTATTGTTTCAGCGCGGTATAACTCTGTTGTTGACATTTTAATATACGTTTTCATGCTGAAAGCTAGTTGATCCTCTATTAATTTACTTCTTGTATATAGAAACTTTATTTTTATTTTTTAGCATGGCATCAAGGATAGTAAACTTCAATATATTACTTGAAATAAATCATGGTAATTTATGTAGGAGGAACTGGTATTGTGGCATGAGATGAAGATGTTAAGGGGTTAAAGTTAATTTTATATACCAGCCAGATTTTGGCTCCAGGACATTTGGCCAGCAGGAGATTCTCCTGGGCTTCAAGAGGCTGAGTTTTGACAGAATTAAAATGAATGCATTTCTATGGATATTTCATCTGATAGGTGCTAACAAATGACAAACTACATAAAGGTATGAGCCAGAAAGACTAAAACCGTATCACAGTATCTGGCAGGCTGAACGCATTTTGCTTAAAAAGACAGGTCGTACACTGGATCAGTGGGTTTCAACTGTCAGTCCATGGGCAATATATAGCGACTATTTCTGGTGATTTAAAATTATTTTTCTGCCCAAAAGACAATATATATTGCAAAATTATTTATCAGCTTCAATGTTTTAACTGTTGTACATCCACAGTGATTACGCCAGGAAGCAGTATTCCAGCCACAGCTCTGTTTTCTTATCAGATCTTATTTTTTTATCTTCTTAAAGGTGCCGGTGCAAGAAAACACCAGATTTGCTTTAATCTATATACGGCTTTAAGGAAACTTGGGGAAGAGCTTCATAGCATGTATCAACAGTGAATGCACATTTGCACTTCGGAGTGAAAGGTTAGTGAATTCTTTTTCTTAATTTTCCTGTACAATTCTTTTACTAAACCCTTAGGGGTTTTTCATGGTCATTTACCCACTATCCCATACTATTCCTCTGCCATTACTAGTTCTAATTCCTATAATTTATTTGCCATGCTTTCAGCTGTCTCCTATGGCATTTTAAGTGGTGCAGGTGCTGCAGCCGTCTAAATTATGCCATTTACCAGATCAAAGAGAAGGAGGCCTGCAAGCCATCTGCCTGACCTCCCAGGGGATGACTTTCCCCCACCTGCCACATTACCCACACTCCCAATAGGCGGGGGGGGGGGGGGGATACAGATTAGCCCGGTGCCCAACAACAGACCTGTGCTGTAGGACATAAAGTATAGTTAATTGTAATAACTAGGTAATTACGAGGACTAAGAGCCATTACCAGCTTGGATGCTAAGATTGTTTGGGTTAGGGCAGCGCAATTTTTTTCTTGATTTTTATTTGGGGGGAAGGGCTATTCATTGAAAATTTCCCACCAAATAAAAAAAAAGCCAGGGTGCTAGTGAGCAGCCGGCAATGGAGGACATCTTCTATCCAAACTCCTCACCACCCGGGCAGGGTGTGACCAAAAGCATAGACATGTGATGGACTGAGCTAGACCTGCTTCTAATCCCAATGAATGCCTGTAGGACTTCCTGGGGATGAATTGGGGTGAGGAGAAGTTGTTTTCCAGAGGGGCTCCCATTCCCGCCATCATGAGGATGGACCCACGCTGAAGATGAGATCCCTGAATCCCTGGAGCTTCCAGCAGCATCTCCAGGTACAGTGAGCAGCTGACCATGCAATTTGCCCAGCGGAGAAACACTGGCATCAACCCACCCCGGCCTCGCTACCTCTTCTGTGTGCAGCCTGTGACAGGAGGCTGGGGTCACTCATCTCCCTGATGCCTCCACTCTCCACATTGCTGCTATTGCTGTCCAGTTGGTCTCCCATTCCCAGCAACATGCGGCTTACCTTTTGATCCTCTGTGGCCCCTAGCTAAGCTTTCGAATGCAGCAGATGAATGACTTGTGGAATGACTTGTTTCCACTTTACATCTGCGGTGCACGGCTGGTGTAGGCACAGTTTGTCTCCCTGGAGTCCTCCACTTCCTCTGTTGCCACCACCATTAGTGACGACCCCCATTTGGTCCAACCCTACTTTTGCCCTCATTTCAGCCGCTATCCCTGACTATAGGTTGCCCTGATAAAGGCAGTTATTTAAAGAAGAAAGCCTATCTGTCCTTAAACTGCTGCAACATGACCTCTTCCTATCTAAAACAGGGCTGTAAGATGGCGCTAAGAGACGTGGACCCTGCCTGCTACACGGCAGATTCACGTGACCCACCAGGTCAATGTAGGGAGGGGAAGGAAAGGCCCGAACACCAAGTGCACGCATGGATTTCTGTTTGAAATCTGTATTTATCTCAGAGCGCTCAAACCCCCAAAGTTAGGTATGGATCTGAACTTTGCGGGTTGGATCAGATCATCACTAATTAACATCAATAAATAAAAAATTTACATAAAAAATATATACATAGATACATAAATAAATATTAACATCAAGGAGGAAGAGATAGCAAACACTTTAACCACTCACTCATGTGCTGGCACGGACATATCCTGTAGGATCCACGCCTGGTTTATCTTAAGGAATGTAAGCATGTCTACGTTGGCTGTGAATAGGCGGCTCCCCCTGTCGGTAATGACATCCCCTGCAGTGCTGAGCACACATTCTGATAGGCCTAGGCATGGTGAACAAGCTCTGGCCACCTGTCCTGTTACTGGTAAGAGAATCATTTTGGATCTTCGAAATAGGGACGGGATTCCCTAAAGGTTCAAACCATAAATGGGACATATCCTACATCATCGATAATTTTCTATCTACACTTCAAATTATCATGTTTCATGTTTAATGAATTGTTGAGACATCATATCATGACAATGTTGCTATATAGTTTGTTACATTTATGTCATTTTGTTATATAGTTTTTTCACACTATACCAATTAATGATAAATATGGTTCTTATTAGGGTTATTTAAGATTTACACATGTACCCCATTGATTGATTGTGTTTGTTTATAGTATTGCAACCATTATATATCTTTATTTGTCAGAGGGTGTTTCCCCCTTCTTCTTTGTCAGTCTCCATTTTCTTGTAGCTCTGCTGTGTTGCTTTGTTTCCTCGCTTCCTGCCATCTGGTGGTTGGCTGGAAACGCTTGGATGCTACAGCAGCAAAGCACCCAGCCATTTCTAGTTGTTGGAACACTTGGTTTCCATCCATCCACCTTGTGGAAACATGGCTGTAAAACGAGTAGGAGCATGGCTAACTATGACAAACTCTTTCTGGGCAGCGCTTGGTGCATGCTACAGCTTGTGCGCGCTGCCTCCATCCATGGATGTTTTCTTTCGGCTGACATTGGGAAAGAGATGGTATCCCACTAATTAATTCTTGAATTGTCTTGAATTGTCTTGATTGCTTGCATTTTTTATACTGGTCAGTTTTATTCTCATTTCATTGACAAAGGACCCCATTTACTCAGATCCTATACTCTGATGTTATTATTTTTTATCTATATGGATTTTTGCACATGCCTATATCAGATGCATTTAACTAGATTTACACATCCAAAATCGTAGGAAGCTGCCGTCTATACTGTTTGGTTTTGGAACTTTTGGGGAGCTTATGTTGCAATTATTTTGCTTTTATCAACATGTCCAGTTTACCGACCCAGAAATTGAACGGGGAGAACCCATCACTCAGTACCAGGAGACCAGTCGGCAGATAATCAACCACCATGCAAGTCAAAGTCTGTCTTCTGGTACTATGAGGCATTTCCGATGGTGGTGGATAATGGAATAAGTTGTTTCACATTGTGATCATGCTCACCCTCCCCTGTCAGGTGCTGCCGGTGCCCCTACTACATTAGAGACTTTCTCCTCCTTGGCCTCTTGATGCCACTGAGCCCTTAAATTCAGCTGGAAACTCCACCAGAGTGTGTTTGTACTTCTTAATCTTTCTATCCTGCTTCAGTGCTAAAATCAGGGAGGTGATGTCCTTATAGCACGATCCAGCAGGGTGGCCTCCCAATAATCGGCACTGCTGACTATGCGGGCAACTCTGCAGTCATTGCACAGCCACTGGAGCATGCAATGGTTCATGTGAGCCAGGTTGCCTGCCCTGAGTCAAGGAGAAGCTGTCATCAGTGTCAGGTGTCTCCTCCTCCATCCACACTCCACTGATGACAGAGAACTGTGCTGGGTGCCACCCTGCTGTGGAGGAGAGTCCTTCTCCTCCTCCCCCTCCTCCTCTGAATCTTTCAAAACTGTCCTCTGGCCGGACAAGGGAGTATCTGGCTGCTCCACCCTGCGAGCCACGTGTGCATTGCCTTGATACCTGGTAAAATGGGCCTTCCTTCTCCTTTGCTTCCTCCTGTGGCACCATTATATCAACTGTCATGGCCTGAAGAGTTTTTTTAGTAGGCAAAGGATTGGGTATGGTAGCGCTGACGATGGTGTCATCAGCGCTGACTATATTGGTGGTGTACTGCAAGCACTGCAACACGGTGCAAATGTCCATGCACATGACACACCCTTTTTGCAGCGGCTCCGGCATATTTGGATAATGGGGCTCAGCCCAAGGCTGCTACAAGGTTAAGCCCATTGTCACTCACCACATTGCCAGGCTTCAGGTGCCAAGGCAGCAGCCACTCATCTCCTGCTTGCTGGTCCACGGCTCCACCGTATGCTGCCATTTCCCCATGGCAGTGCTCAAATTGATGGTGTATGGGCTGCACTGACTGCATGAGGAGGAAGCAGAGGAAGAAGCAGAGTAGAAGGAGGAAACAACAAGAGGCACTGACTGAATCCTTGGTGGTGGAAGGATGTGCAGCAATTGCTTCCCGCCTCAGTCCCAGCTGCCACTACATTAACCCAGTGGGCAGTTAAAGAGATGTAAAGTCCCTGCCCATGCTTAGTTGTCCTTGTGTCAGTGGTGAGGTAGACACTGGAACGGAATTCTCTGCAGGGCAGGGATTGCCTGGAAAGAATGTAGTGGTGGCTGCAAACAGCATATTGTGGATCAGCTGCCATCATCAGATCTTTAAAACTGTCTGTCTCCACCAAGCACAATGGAAGCATTTTAAAGACCAGCAACTTGTAAATGCTCGCATTCAGGGCCAGAGCTTGTGGGTGGGCCTTTCTCTATAAAGTTTGCGGGATTGAAATCTGAAGGCTGGTGGCAGGGTTAGTGGTGGCTTCACAACCTCCATTTTGGGGGAGAAAGGTGGCCTTATCATTGGGCAGCTGGTGGTAGTGGCTAGAGTCAACCAAATCAGCTGAGGAAGCCTCAGGTGTTTGCATGTTTTTAGGTGTTTCTGCCTATGCAAATCGTGTTTGCAGGGGCCTGGTCATAGACATGATGCAGAGATTATTAAGGTTTTTATTATTTTATTAAGGCTCCTATGGAACTGGTAGCGCTGTGTGCCATATAACCATGACTGCTTCAACTTGTGTTGGCCTTACCACTCTGGCAGCGGAACTGTGGCCTACAGAAAGATGCTGCAAAACTTGGTGCCTGCTTACAACAGGCAAAGTCTCTCCCTGCAGTGTCAACTTTTTCAACCACGTTCAGGGGTGTACCTCTCTGCCGCCTGAGGTTACATAGTTAATACGGTTGAAAAAGACAAGTTCAACCAAGGGTGTTGGGGTAGGTGAACTATGGAATGGCGTCCCCCTGCCCCCCTCAGCCACGTGTGCATATTATTAAAATGTAAAATACCAGCTTATCTACATAACAAATAAAACCTGAGATATTGAAAATATCTCTACTGGCAGCCCTAGAGACCTTGGGAGAGCCTAGAAGAAAGAGTGAGTAAGCCCAGTGCTCCCCTCTTCTGTAGATACAGTGGTGAATGTGCTGATTTGGAAGTTATCCTGTTGTGCTGAAATAAAGTTCATATTTCTACATGGACGTAATCTCTAGAGAAGCAGCTCAAAGGGAAAGTCAGCTTCCAATGGCATTTTTGAAAGTCTAAATTACCATTTGCCGAAGTGCTGCGCTTACCTTATTTTTTCTTCTAATGTTGGCAAATGTGTGTTTTACTACTTGCAATCTGTTGCTATTGGCAACTGAAGAAAGATATCTACAAGTGATGTGAGTCCTGCACACACAGAATGCTGCTGCTGGGCATGTGTAAGCGTTAGTGAGATCTCTCACCTTAGCAATAACCATAGCAGTATTCTGTGCGTGCAGGGATCACTTCCCTTTTCCTGGTGTACAGTTGCTAATAGCAACAAATTGAAGGCACTGAAAACTGTTTTCACATTTGCTATTTTAGGAAAAAGAATTGATAGATACGCTCAACAACTTAAGGACATCCTTTTGGCAAACGATAATATACACTTAAAAATGCCATGAAAAGCAGAGTAAGTGCACCTTACCCCCACTACACCTCATCTAGTGACACCCACCCTAGGTTCAAGAACCCCCCTCACTCCTCACACCCTTCCCCACTGGCCCGGGGAAGGGTGTGAGGAGTGAGATCAAAAGAGGCCTGACGCAAGTTCCCCTATGACAATATTAATGTCGATAAACTAAATCCTACCGTGAGTGGCTCAGCCATGCTCTCTCGTTGTAGAAAATTGTTCCTGTAAACACTGAAAACAGCAGTATACAGTAATTATTGAGATAAAAAAATGCTGTAACAATGGTAAACCATTAATACATTGGGACCGCACTAAAAAGAGGGGGTTACTATATATCTAAATTTCAAAATAATACAGGGTTGCTCAACGTGAAATGTCCTTCTCTCCAAAAGAACACAATTACAATAAATAATAAAAAACACAGAGCAAACATTTTTTTTACAAGAAGGCTAAAAGTTCTAGGTATATGGGCTACCGAGTTGTCATCATACACAGTATCCAACGGTGCATGCACTTCACACAGACATGTGCAAGATAATCCTCCACCGATAGTGCAAACTCTTACCAGCTTCAGATCAATAAAGCATTTGTATGTAGTGTGAACAACGTTGTTGAAGCTTCAAATGACGCCTGCATCAGATTCTATATTTATCAAACAATGCTCAGACCATACAGCTGCTTCCCATTTATAAAACACTCTTGGATAAATTATAACGCCGTTGGTGCAACTTCCAAGAACGTCTGCCTCAGAAATTATCCTTACTGAGCAGAGCTCAGATGGTATAATCACATAGACATATGGACAAAAAAGGCAAAATATAGTGTAATTCTGCAAAAACTCCGTAGCTTTAATATAAATAATCCAAAATGCACTCACAAAAACAGTAGAGTAAATCAGCTTTACAATACAATCACGGTCTCACCAGTCCTGGAATCAGACGGTCACCATAGTCCAACAAAAGGCCAATGCCGTTAAAAAACAGGTTAATAACCGAAATCTGGCAAATCCTTATTCCACCGCTCGCCACCGCCGACGCGTTTCGTCGCCACAAGGCAACTTTAACTAGGCTGGTGGTGCGGCAGAGCGGCGGAAAGTAAATAGAAAAGAGCCCGGTCACGTGATCAAGGTCCTCCGGTCACGTGAGACACGTTTTGAAATTCCATTTAAAACTCTAAAATCTTATCAAGCTTACAAATAAAAAAGGGAAGTATAATACCACCAAAAACATGTGTTACCTATATAATTGTAAGATGTTATGATAGGTTACTTCCTCCCTCTCCGCGTGGCCAGAGACTCTCCAGCCCGGATAGAGCGCAGCCTCAAACGTCACTTACAGACAGCAGGGCTCAGCGACCAATCAAAAGCAGTTGTAAACGGTAACCTAGCAACAACTAATCAACACCATACTGTCAAATTCCGATGTCAAGGGAAATTCAAATACAGGCGGGGACAAACGCATCAAGGGTTGCAACTTAAAAAATAGCATTCTCCGTTCTGGCTTACATTAGAAAAGGAAGGTGAAAGAATAAATTAGTGCTGATGACAAACTACTATCTGTCGCACTGGTCAATATCATAAAAGGTTATGCTCTCACTCAAAAAACATGATTGAGTATGCTCCAGCATAGAATAATAACACAGCATAACTCCAAAGACTTCCGGCGTCTATTTAAAGACGACGGGACATATGGGGCCAAGACCAATCAAAACACATATAGATGAGAGCCTAACAGTGGCTAGCAGCAACCAAAGTAATAAAACTATCTAAACAAAGGGGGACTAAACCCACTAGTGTATGTAATGTCCCCAACTGCTCTCCTTATATAACAGGGACAGAACCTATTAAATAGCATCTTACCAACTATAACCTAAAATAAATAATGAAATAAGTAATTTTTTTTTTTTTTTAAATGTGACAATAAATTATATCTATAATAAAAGAATAAAAAAGAAAAATGCTCTAAAGGCCGTCTGATTCCAGCACCCAGAGACAGAATAAAAACATATAATATATAAAAAATAAAATCCATATATATAGCACCAAACAATGAAATATACAATAATTAACATTGATTAATAAATTAATATATCACTAAATTAACTAAATAAATCAAGATGAAATAAAACAATTCAAGTCGAACTCAATATTCAAACCTGCAGGATACAAGGTACCTAATGTAAAAATCCACCAACCCTCCTTTTTTTTAGAAATATCCTTCACTAGATCAGACCCCCGCCAATTGGGTTCTACATAGTCAATCCCAATGAAAGACATACAGCTGGGATCACAATTGTGATATTTGTTAAAATGTGCAGATAAGCTGTGGGATTCATATCTGCGCTTAATGTTATAAATATGCTCGCGGATACGAATCCTAAGTTCCCGAGTCGGACGTCCCACATATAACATGTGACAAGGGCATAACCTTTTATGATATTGACCAGTGCGACAGATAGTAGTTTGTCATCAGCACTAATTTATTCTTTCACCTTCTTTTTCTAATGTAAGCCAGAACGGAGAATGCTATTTTTTAAGTTGCAACCTTTGGTGCGTTTGTCCCCGCCTGTATTTGAATTTCCCTTGACATCGGGATTTGACAGTATGGTGTTGATTAGTTGTTGCTAGGTTACCGTTTACAACTGCTTTTGATTGGTCGCTGAGCCCTGCTGTCTGTAAGTGACGTCTGAGGCTGCGCTCTATCCGGGCTGGAAAGTCTCTGGCCACGCACGCAGAGGGAGGAAGTAACCTATCATAACATCTTACAATTATATAGGTAACACATGTTTTTGGTGGTATTATACTTCCCTTTTTTATTTGTAAGCTTGATGAGATTTTAGAGTTTTAAATGGAATTTCAAAACGTGTCTCACGTGACCGGAGGACCTTGATCACGTGACCGGGCTCTTTTCTATTTACTTTCCGCCGATCTGCCGCGCCACCAGCCTAGTTAAAGTTGCCTTGTGGCGATGAAACGCGTCGGCGGTGGCAAGCGGTGGAATAAGGATTTGCCAGATTTCGGTTATTAACCTGTTTTTTAATGGCATTGGCCTTTTGTTGGACTATGGTGACCGTCTGATTCCAGGACTGGTGAGACCGTGATTGTATTGTAAAGCTGATTTTCTCTACTGTTTTTGTGAGTGCATTTTGGATTATTTATCCCTTTCGCTGCCAGCCTACCTGAAGTTTTCGTCACCCTTGGTGCCAGACCATTTTGCACTATTTTGCGCTCCCCATGTTCATATGTGATTTTTTAAGGGATTTCCAGGGATTTCCCAGGAAAATAATATATTGTTTTTTTTCAGCAGAGTCTGGGCTTTAACATGAAATGTCTTGTTTGTCATTTTTTTGTGTATTCTCAATATTCTTGGGTGAAATATGTGCAAAAAAATAAAAAAAAATCTATTTTTTACAATTTGTAGTGTTTTTTTGTAATAAAAAATGTAAGTTTGTCAATAAAGTCTTATTGCGTGTGAAACCCCAATTTCTCCCGGTTACAGCGATACCACATATATATAGGTAGACACCCTTTCCTGCCCAGGAGACTCCCCCAAACTGAAACAGCGCTTTAGGGGATTTTCAGAAAAAATACAACTGTGATATGCGCTATGCGCACCTTGCAGTTTTTCCAGAAAAACAACCCTTTATATTTGAAATACCCCCAACAAACTATATATTCTCTGGAAGTACACACCTCAAGCTTTCTAGGTGTACCAGGCTTGTTGATGTGGCCACAGTTTTCTGGAAGTAATCCCTCAATGTATTCTTTGGTTGCAAAGAGTTTCCCTAAAAAAGGATAAAAAAGCAGAATCAAAGCCACATTTTCCTAAAAAAACTATTTACAAACAAGAAAAAACAAGTATAATCTGAAAAAACAACATCCCCCGAACAGAACAATATCCAACATGCATAGCTACTGTCAAGGGAAGAGTTGCCAAACACCCAAAAGTAAAGCGTGCGCATAACGGTAATTTTTCTTGAAAATTTCAGCTCTGCAGACAAAGTGCGCACCTTGCGATTTTTCAACCAAAACAACCCTTTACATTTGGAATATCCCCCATAAACCATATATTCCCTAAAAGTACACATGTTAAGCATTCTAAGCGTACCCAGCTTGTTGTAGTGGGCTCATCTTTCTGGAATTAATCCCTCAAAGAATTCTTTGGTTGCACAGGGTTTCCCTAAAAAAATTATAAAAAAGCTGAATAAAAAACACCTTTTCCTAAAATATAAATATGCAAACCAGAAAAAACAAGCTAAGTCTGAAAGCGCAAAGTCCCCCGAACAGAACAATACCCAACATGCATAGGTACTATTAACCCTTTTAATTGCCAGCCTACTTGAGATTTTGTCACCCTCTGTTGACAGGTCATTTTTTCCGCATTTTGCGCCATGTTTTGCGACATTTTTGCTGGAATTTTCAGGAAAATTATATAAATATATATTTTTGGAGCAGAGTTTAGGCTTTAACATGAAATGTCTTGTTTGTAAATTTTATTCTGTTTTTTACAATATTATTAAGTAAAAAAAAAAAAAAAAATTTTTTTTTAGAAAATTGCCTCCTTTATTTTACATAAAAAAATGTATTTTATTAAAGAAAACCATATTGCATGTGAAAGCCCCATTTCTACCGATTAGAACGGTACCACATATTTATCGGTAGCCCCCCCATTCTTGCCCAGGAGACCCCCCTAACTGAAACAAGTAATTTTTAACATTTACAAATAAAATACAACTACCATCCACACTAAAAAGGGTTAAATCAGGAAAAAAAATGACATAGGGTCCCCCCTCCGCAGGGGCCAGCTTTTGTGGCCCCTGGCCCTGCAGGCTACAAAGCCTGCATAGCCCGTGGGCCCAGGCTCTTCTGCCCCCCCTGGCCTTTGGGGAGGCAGGTATTCGGGGTGCCAAGGGTTAATGGCAAGTCACCAGCTAGTGCAGGTGACTTGCCATCCCCCCAGCCTTGTGAACTGATATAGGGGTCTCATGGACCCCTTACCAGTTCACAAGGGGTTAAATGTAAAAAAAAACACAGACACACAAAGAGAAAAAATATTTTATTATTGTTTTTTTTTACTTACTTACCTCCCATCCATACTGGATCACTCTGTCCCTCGCAATCACTGGCTTCTGCTCACTTGCTAGAAGCCTTTTATAGCTGCTGGATGACAGAAAACAAAGGGTTAATTAAAAAAAAAAACGACATAGGGTCCCCCTTACCCGAAGTAACCAGCCCGGGACCAGCTATGCAGGGCTTGTAGGAACAGGGCGCAGGGGCCAGCTTTTGTGGCCCCTGGCCCTGCAGGCTACAAAGCCCGCATAGCCCATGGGCCCGGGCTCTTCTGCCCCCCCCTGGCCTTTGGGGAGGCAGGTAATGGGGGTGCCGGGGGTTAATGGCAAGCCACCCGCTAGCGCAGGTGACTTGCCATCCCCCCAGCCTTGTGAACTGGTATAGGGGTCATGGACCCCTTACCAGTTCACAAGGGGTTAAAAGTAAAAAATAAAAACACAGACACATATTTAAAAAATGACATTTATTATTTTTTTTTTTACACTATACTCACCTCCAATCCTGGGTCCCACGTCGCTGTCCCGCGCCGCTCTCTTAGCGCCGGCATCTGTCAGATGCCGATAGTGATCGGCGCAGGGCGGATGAGAGGAGAGGAGGCTCTCATCTGACAGATGCCGGTGCTTGGGGAGGGTATAGGAGGAGCGGGATGACGTCATCCCGCTCCTCCCACAAAAGGCGGGGCCGCCGCCTCCCATTAGAGGCGGCGGCCATCGCCGCCATTACGAGCGGTGAGGACCCGGAAGAGGGTCCTCACCGAAGCCTGCGGAGCCCGGGGGGGGATCGGACCCCCCCCCCCCTGGTGAAGAGAAGACGGCGGGCCGGGGATCGGGCGAGGAGGTGAGTCAGTGGCGCTTTTTTTTTTTTTTTTATACTGAAGCTGAGCGCGGGGAAAACGGGGGGGGGGCGGCCGGTTTCGGGCCCCCCCCCCTGAAGACGGAGGACGTCGGGGGGGCGATCGGATGCCCCCCCCAGGAAGAGGAGACCCCCAGCTTCTCAGGGATACCAGAGGTAAGTGTTTAATTTTTATTTATTTTTAACTGTTTGGGGTAAATGCCAAGCCCGTAGTTTCTACGTGCTTGGCACTTAAGTGGAGTGGAAGCAAGCATGTAGAAACTACGGGCTTGGCACTGAAAGGGTTATATTAAAGCTACGGAGTTTTTGCAGAATTACACTATATTTTGCCTTTTTTGTCCATATGTCTATGTGATTATACCATCTGAGCTCTGCTCAGTAAGGATATTATCTGAGGCAGACGTTCTTGGAAGTTGCACCAACGGCGTTATAATTTATCCAAGAGTGTTTTATAAATGGGAAGCAGCTGTATGGTCTGAGCATTGTTTGATAAATATAGAATCTGATGCAGACGTCATTTGAAGCTTCAACAACGTTGTTCACACTACATACAAATGCTTTATTGATCTGAAGCTGGAAAGAGTTTGCACTATCGGTGGAGGATTATCTTGCACATGTTTGTGTGAAGTGCATGCACCGTGGGATACTGTGTATGATGACAACTCGCTAGCCCATATACCTAGAACTTTTAGCCTTCTTGTAAAAAAATTTTTTGCTCTGTGTTTTTTATTATTATATACAGTAATTATTACCAAACACGGCCCAAACTGGAGCAGATCCCCTTCAGGCCCACAAGTGATAGGCAGAATGTTAGTGGGCCCATAATTATTAAGCAGAGTGTAAGCTGATCCCCTCGAGGGCCCTCAATTAAAGCAAACCAAAACCCTGGTTCACACAATGCTGTAATCTAGAATACTCCAGTATGCGGTGATTCTCTGTTTTCTGATTTTGGATGCCCCACTATGTGAAAATTTGCAGTTCACCTGATCTCCGCTGCAGACTTTCAAATTTGCCACAGCAGAGACCAGACACATGCAACATGGGATCGCCGGATCAAGGTTATCGTCAGGTGTAGCATTCCAAATCCTAGGTTTTGCTCGACTTATCAGTGTCAGTGTGAGTGGATCCTCAACAAATAACAGGCAGATATGAGCATGAATCCCCCCACCCCCAGGACCCAAATGTAGGACACAGGTGAACTGGAAACATACCCCCATCCTTTGCACAAAACAAAGCTGAAAAAGTAATCAGGTTTCCCCTGGGGCCAAAGCAACCAGTGGTCTTCCGTTCACTCCTCTAAAAATTAAAATTAAACCAGACTAAAAGTCATATATAACTTTTGACCTGGTATTAATGATTCGGGATGCCCGACAGTCAGAATTGCTGTTTAACCCTGGCTCAAGCCCCTGTACTTACCAAACCATATTCCAGCATAGTTTTTCAAAGCAGCACATGAAGTTCTCACAGCGGCATCCCCCTGCTTCTCAGCTGTGTATATGCCTGCCTGGAAGACTATAGAGATGCACAGCAGGGAAAGATGGGATGCCGTGTTGGATTGTGGCTTGGTAAGGGCAGGAGCTGAGGTTAGACAGATCCCAAGTTGGTAAGTCCCCTTGGAATCACTAACACTGGACCAAAAGTCAAATCGGAATGCCCCTGTTAAGCAGGCAAAAACACAGTAGGCTAAAATAACTAGGTTTTGATCCACTTTAAGATAGTTTAGACAGGCAAAACTCCTTCCTCGTACCCAAAACATATTAATGCACACTAAAATGTATAAAAGCAAACTCCCACTAGGCTGGCAGAGGAGGAGGATGCAGTAGGAGGGCATCCTATTTGAGATGCCCTGCTATAGGAAACCTCGCTGTACGTCAATTAAATCTAACCACCGTTCCAACAGCGCATGCGCAGACGCACAGCCACAACTAGAAGTCTTGTTGGCTGTAGATTGAATAGAGACGAGTGGAGCCAAGCGTGCGCCAGCCGCATCCTTGGTGGTCTGTAGTTGGGGGCCTGGCCACGCCACCCATTCACAAATGCCTAGTGCAGCTAAGGGTAAAGCGTTGTGTGGCTGTAGCCCACATATGCACTGTTGGATTGGGAATCAGGTGGGATTTACTGGGGATTCAGGGGTGTCACACAGTGAGGCAAAAAAGTTAATAAATTGTCTTTATAGTGGGTAACAGTTTTTCACACAGTGAGCGGGTGCATCCCCAGCATCTCTGGTCTAAGGCATGTTCTCACACTCAGCCATACAGATAGGCTGGATTTGCCAAGCAATTAATATGCACGACAAATGGCTCTGATTGGACAATAGCCTGCACATGTGCTGCAGGGCCAGGAAAGGTGAGTTTGTATGGGCATCTGGAGGGGTTCACAAATCGAGGCATCCCAAACTGGTATGCCCCCAGAGCAATGACAAGATTCAGAATAGTCAAAATCTTGGGTTTTGTTTGCCTTAAAAAAAAAATTTAATGTTTTTTTGGAAGCAGTTTTCACTACCTCCAAGCTGTTGCTATTGGCAACTGTACACCTAGAGATAAGTGAGTCCTGTACACACAGAACACTATGATCGCTGCTGAAGTGAGGGGGCTCATGCTCCCTTACACGTGTCCAGCTGTAGTGCTCTGTGTGTAATGAACTCACTTCTCTCTTCTTAGTGTACAGAGTGTATGGTTGCCAATAGCAACAAATTGTAGTAGTGAAAACTGTTTCCATAAAACGCACATTTTCTTAAATTAGTAAAAAAAAAACACTAGAAAGAATTAGCACCTTGGGAACACCTTTTTGGCACAAAAGATTTACACTTTTAAGTGTCTCTGGGGCATCCCGAATCAGAATGAACTGTGTGAGCCACCAGCACAGGCCCATAACAGCTCCATATTAACCCTTTCAGTGCCTACCTACCTAGAGTTTTTGTCACCCTCTGTTGCCAGGCAATTTTTCACTATTTTGTGTTTGTAGCGATAACCCTTATCGCCGGAGGGCTTCACCGCCCGAGACGTCCTTTTCCCAATCGTAAGAGGTGCTGCTGGAATTCCAGAGTCGTCCGTGAGGAAACAGGAACAGCCCTTAAAAGGGCTAGTGAATTGTAATATAGCGTTTCCCCCAATAAGAGACAGAACTTCAGTATTGAGGGTGAAGGTGAAGTGTACTTTATTAGTGCCACACTGTGCCTTATATGCAAGGCTCCATGCAAGGGGACCTCCCCCGTGGACCTCATGACAAATACACAGACCAATGGGAGCAGGGCACACAATCCCTCAACTCTGCCGGTGACGCAATCAGTAGAACAATAGCAGGCTGTAATACAATCAATCAGGACAATGCCATTGACTGTGACGTAATCAACAATACACAATGGCAGTCAAAATACAATGACATTGCCTGTAACAGTATCAAAATACAATTACATTGTCTGGAACCTAATTAAGAAAAGGCCAGTGAATGACCCGGTGGGCAACTGAATAGTGATGACATCCAAAAGACAGAGCCTCTGTCACAGTGTTACACACGTTCAACTGTAATTTTTGAAGGGATTCCAGGGATTTTTTTCATCAGAGTCTGGGTTTGAATGTGAATGTCTTGTTTGTGTATTCTCAATATTTTGGGTTGAAATTTGTGCAAAAAAATATAAAAAGAATGATATTTGTAGTGTTTTTTGTAATAAAAAATTTACATTTTTCAATAAAATCTTATTTCATTTAAAAGCCCCATTTCTCCCAGTTACAGCGGTACCACATGTGTATTGCTAGGCAGTCTTTGCTGCCCAGGAGACTCCTCCAAACTGAAACAGCGCTTTAGGAGATTTTCAGATAAAATGTAATTGCTATGTGCACCTTGCAGGTTTAAAAAGGAAAACAAACATTTACATTTTAAATACCCTCCACAAACTATATATATTCCCTGGAAGCACACACCTTAAGCTTTCTAGGCGTACCAGGCTTGTTGATGTGGGTTTTTTGGAAGTAACCCCTTAATTAGTTTTGCCTTTAAAAGCGGAACACAACTCTGCATGGCCTGCCCTGGAATCTAAAAAATGTGCCCCATATGGGATTCTCTGCTGTGCGAAACCCCCCAAATCACCAGTATTTACTCACCTCCTCCCAGTCCAATGGCACATGCACAGGTTCTCAACCAATCAGAACCGTCTGCCATTACTACTAGTCATTCAGCGATATGCGGGGTTTCACACAACGGGGCATGCCGAATTGGAATGGACAGTGACCATCCCTGGAATCTTTTAGAATTAGCAAATCAATTATCGCTTGATTACTTGATTACAATAGTCTTTTAAATTCGAATGGGATGGTGAGTCTCTTTAAAGTGGACCCAAACCTTGGATTTTGACCATCCTGAACACACTTTCCTAGGCCATCCCAAGTTGGATTTAAAGTGCGAAAAAATGACCTGGCTGTCCCTGGAATCTTCTAGAAGGCTCTGGCCTTCCTCTGGGAACAATAGATTTTGGCACAAAAAAAATTATATTTCAAGTGTCCCTGGCGCATGCCAAACCCCTTGATGCCCAGATGTGTAAGCTCCTTGTGCAGGCCCATGAAATACCTTAATAGATTATATGTCCTCCCCTCTTGTATCAGCCTTATACCCTAATAGATTATACAGGAATAGAGCACTTCTCCTTCTCTATCCTCCTTATACCTTAATAGATTGGAAGCTCTTCCCCCTCCTGTAGCTGTCAGTCTCCTCACCTTTCCTGCCCTTTAAAACATCATGAGCGTGCTATGCCACGGACTGCATGCAGCAGCAGGCATGCTCGGCTGGATGTTTGTAACAGAGCAGGCTGTTCATCTGTTGCATGCTCCACAGCGACACCTGGTGATCAGTCCACTGCATGTACAGAAAGCCTAGAATGTAAGCTCTTGGGCTTGATTTCACTGAATCTGAATGGACAGGAAGTGACCTCACCCAGACTCTGACTCATCCCTCCCTGTTCTGATTGATAGCCCTATTTAAGAGGACATCTGGCCTACAGCCAATAATGTGTTATCAGTTTACTTCCTGGACTCTGTTTCCCTGACTCCTGAATATCTGATCTGAATACCTGGATTTACTCATGGGCGGATAACTCGGTTTTGACGCGGATTGCTCAGTGGACTTTGCTTGTTTTCTGCCTGCCTCTGACCCTGATTCATCCTTGGACTCTGCCCAGACTGTTTTATTTTGCTGTTTGGGATTATTTGCTTCACTTCACCCCATACCTGGAGCTCAGCTCAGCTCTTGGTTGTAGCCAAGAAGCCTGACAGTAGCATCCCTTATACCTTAACTATAGATTGGAAGTTCTTCCTCTTCTGCATCATCCCATATATCCTAATAGAGTGTAAGCTCTTCTTCTTCTGTATCCTCCATTATACCCTAACCTAGTGTAAGCTGTTCGCCCTCCTGTATCCTCCCTTATACCCTAATAGAGTGTAAGCGCTTCTCCCTCTGTATCCTCCTTAAACCTTTCTAGATAGTAAGCTCTTCCTCTTCTGTATCATATCTTATACCCTAATAGATTGCAATCTCTTCATCTTCTGCATCCCTCTCTCATATCCCTCATATTGTAAGGAATAGAATAAATTAAAGAACTGAAACCTTTGTAGTACACTTTCCTCCCTTAGTGGTTGATAAGCTTAGAATGGCTATATCTGTAAGTAGGTTTATCTAAGTCACAAGTGTTATGCAAGAGATCCCAACAAGTAACTGGTTTTATCAAAGCGTAATGCAAGGGGTGACAAAAAGTACGTTGTTTTATCAAAGCCTCAAAAGGTATAATGCAAAGGGGGCAAAAATTAAATAGTTTTATCAAAACCCCAAGAAGTGTTATGTAAGGGGTCTCAACAAGTAACTAGTTTTATCAAAACCCCGAAAGAATAATGCAAGTGGTGGCAAAAAGTAAGTAATTTTATCAAAGCCCCAAAAATATAATTCATGATCTGCTAACAAGTAAGTAGGTTTATCTAAGCCCCAAGAAGTGTTATGCAAGGCATCCCAACAAGTAACTAGTTTTAACAAAGCCCCCAAAAGGATAATTCAAGGGGTAACAAAAAGTAAGTAGGTTACCTAAGCCCCAAGAAGTGTTATGAAAGGGGTCTCAACAAATAGCTAGTTTTATCAAAGCCCCAAAATGTACAATGCAAGGGGTGCCAAAAAGTAAGTAGGTTTATCAAAAAGTATAATGCAGGTGATGGCCACAGATTACAGATACATGCCCAGATGTGCCCAAGCAGCTGCTCATCCTCAGCGTGCAATAAGAACAGGCAAATGTGCTGCTATGTCCCTCTTCCTAGCTATGTGTCCGAAAAAGGACATTTTATTAATATGCATAATCTGTTCTTCACTGAGCAGCAAAGCTGTCTCCTATCTACTGCAGAGGGCTCTGAGATCAGCGTGATGCACAACCCCGCCTGGTCCGGGGTCCCATGCCCCGCCTAGTCAGTCACAGCCATACCTACCGGCCAGTACCTAGTGCACCGATCCAAGCTGATTATTGCAGCACTATTCTGGCAAAATAATAGTGCCAAAATATAAATTGATGCTGGCGCTCAAAATCAGGCTATATGCCAGCAGAATGACATTAAATGGCCTTATATATACAGAATCAATATAGAATCAACCTGCAAAGTTCGGATCTCTGCCAAACTCTGTAGGTCCCCCCCCCCCCCCCCACCTCGAAGCCAATGACGGATTTAAAATTAAAATTCTTGCACAGGCTCGGGGCTTGGTCCGGACCTGGAAAAAGGCTGCTTGGTTGCAGCCAATCAAACTTTTTTCTGCTCTAGCCGGCAGGACATGTGACCCACAGCATAAAAGGCAAGGTCGCGTGTCCTGGCGGCATTGCAGCACTGATTTAGATAGGGCGAGGTTCCGGCTGCAGCAGCTTAGGGACAGATTGTTACAAACTGGCCTTTTCAGGGCAAACTACTATCAGGGATAGTGGCTGGTACAAGGGCTAGAGTAGGGTGGACTCACTAGCCACTACTACTGCACTAATACTACTGGCTTGTCACTACTGTGGTTTTGGTGCCTCCTCAACCCACATCTTCATTTCAGCACAGGGGTTTGTGTGCCCCTGTAACCCACATCTTCATTTCAGCACTGGCGAAGTTCTAAGCACTGGGGTCTACCCCACTTTATTACCAATTGTTCAGAGCACCTGTGTGTTAGTGCTCTTCAATACCTATAGTTCAGGGGTACTGCCACACTAGCTGCTATAAGGATGAGAGGGGTGATACTGCCACAGTGTCTGCTATAAAGATGAAAGGGGTGATACTGCCACAGTGTCTGTTATAAAGATGAGAGGGGTGATACTGCCACGGTGTCTGCTATAAAGATGAGAGGGGTGATACCGCCACAGTGTCTGCTATAAAGATGAGAGGGGTGATACTGTCAGTAAAAAATTGGTGCTGTATTTTACCAGTACTGGTCAGCATTTCAACATTACAATTACAAGATATCACTGCTGAGGACAAAGAGGACAAACTATACAGTGTGTCTAGACTGTGTTCTTGCTGTTGTCCAACACATTGGTAAAAAACAGAAGCCATAAAAATGATTTTACCAGAAAAAAATGAAATGACATTTGCCAACATCTAGGTGTGCTTGCACAAATTCAAAAGAAACAAAGTTTTCTTCTGTGTTTCTCTTGAATTTGTGCAAGCACATGGGGTGTGGGGTCTAGGCTGTATTGCAAGGTCTTTGACCCTTCCACCCCATGGCTTGCACTTGAGGTTTAGGGCAACCTCAGGTAAGCCTGCTCCCAATTTATCTATTGCATTGTATGTCCCAAATGGGGCTCTCAGAGATTAGAGTTAGGACTGCACCTCACAGGGGCACCTTGGCGCTGGTGGTGCAGCTTAAGCATACTTCTGCAGATGTGTGTGACCGAGCCCTCTGTTTTTAATCAAGTTTAGAGACAGATTGTAGGTTGGTCAGCAAGCTAACTGGTTTGAGTGCTGTGGCTCCTTTAAGACTAATGTTTTAGAGGTTACCTGATTTTTTTTTTATCTGACATCTTGCTTTATAACCTTTTTATTTATAAATGTCTAAAGATATGGATAAAAATACACAATCATAAATGATAAATCACATTTGGAATAATTGGGAAGCATTAAGAGTCTTTATTTATCAAGTGTCAGTGCCTGTTAATACGACTTAGTGCCAATATGTCCACTTTAGTGACACTTAGAACCTTATTTAAGAAGGGATAGCATCAGGTAGTGACTCTTTAGCGACAGGTAGCGAGAGGTACCGCCTCAAATACGCAATTACACATTTATGAAGCCGATCCTGTTTAGCGAGGGAAAATGCCATGTAGCATTAGATTCAACATGAACCCAGCATCAGCGAACAGCACCTGCGTTCAGTCTTGCAGAGCGCCACGTATTACCTCTCGCTACCTGTCGCTCTCCCATACATTTCAATGGCAGTGCCTCAAATCCCATTTGTTTGCTTCTTTTTTTTTTCAAACTTCAAATGTGTTAGTCATTATTCCTGAACTGTATGTAATGTTTCCTTATTTTTTTTTATTTTGTGTTGAAAAGTTAATTTATAGTGTGCCACTTAAATGTTAAACTCACACCCCTACCTCAATGTCATTCCCATTATTTTTACAGCTTTAATTTTTGTTTCCACCACAAAAAATCACTTTAATCTAACCGTGTCTGGCGCTCTATCCTGCAGTCAGGCAAAAAACAGCACCCACGCTATTTCTTAGAAATTTCTTGTTGAATCTGGGTTAGTGCGGCGAGGGCCAGTCGCTATGACCAGTGGCTACCTGTCGCTGTCTGTGGCGCTGTGCTTTTGATACATGTGTTTTTTTGGGGGGGGCAGGAAATTTCTTGTAATGCCCAGAGTCGCTGTTGTTGAATAAGCAGCAAACAATTTAGCGCATCTGAGTGCACTAGCATGACCTTGAAACCATAGTTAAACTTAACATTAACCCATTAGTTATTAGATTGTGAAACACATTGTTACCCCTTACATTCTTGAAGCATTCAAATGTATGCCAACTTATTACTTTAGTAATTTTTAAAACACATTCACATATATATAGATATAGAGAGGTCTTAATGAATGGGTTACTATCTCTGTAATTACGTACCAAACACAAATTTGTCCAGATAAACAAAAATGTATTAAATTTAATAAAGTCAAACCAAATTTGAACATCATTTGATTTGACCAAAATAAAAAAATTAACTTTAGCCCCTGGGTGGCCTGGTTGATGCCGAGTCATTTGTAGGGCGGTATTGGGGGCCAACAGTGCAGTAAAAAAAATAGACTGCTGCTGTATTAGCTGATGTAACAACAACAAAGTTTCATCCTGGTGCTCAATAGATTGATGGATGGCATGCATCAATTCTGCCTGGGGTTTGTTGCGCAGATCACGTACTTCTTGCCTCAGTTCCCAAATTTGTTGTTGGTCCAACAGCGATTGGGTTTCCAACACCGCAATGCGCTTCTGAGTTCTATCACGCAGCTGTTGGCGACTGTAGGCGACTGTAGGCCTCTAACTCATAGAGCTCGACACTTGTGGGGGCAGCTCTGGCAGTTGGTTGTTGCGCAGGCTAAAAGGAAAAGCCAGATATTAGTTTCAAGAATGTATTTAGCAGATAAAACTATAACAAACACATCTATGTTTAGATTAACATGTACCGTTGGTGCTGCCTCTGTAGCCTGACCACATGGGACTTGTGAGGAGGGAACATCCTGGGTTGGCGGCAAGGATACCTGATAATATCAAAGTATGTTGTATGTTACGTGGGTTTACATGAGTGTCCCCAAAATATGTAAACGTTGCTCAACGATAACCAATTTATCAATGGTACCTGAATGTGCTCCTCCTCAAATAGTACAGGTGTCTGGCTGCCAGAAAGGGGCAAATCATCACCCGAGAGTGGCGGCAACATCACATATGCTAAAGAGAAAAGGCGTGTTATTTGTTTTGTTGTTGGTATTGTGTGTCGACTTTGTCTAACCAGTATAGAGTCAATACCTGTAAAATGTTACCCATTGGGCAATACACACACCCTTTACATTTAGGATATTTCTTGAAGAAAGATCTTTGTTAAAGAAACAAGGTAAACTCATTGTTTTTCCACAGATAATAATCACATATATAAAAACACACATACCCGCCACATTGGAGATGTCCAGACTTAGCCCATCACTAGAAAAACATGGTTCATACCAAATGTCAAGAGGCACCAAACATTTTATGAAGAACAACATCCTTACATTAAAAAATTCAAACACATTCTTACCCTCATCCCTAGCAGCCGCACTGTGAAGGACCCTTTCAGGACCAGCACTTCCTGTATTCGGGCCTACCAACAGAAAGCATAATTGGTATTACTTTAAGCTGCCATAAAATTGTAAATGTATTAGAATATCATCAAAATCTCCAAACATGTATTTAACAGTTTTCTTGTCTGTTCACTCTGAACTAGTATCCATTTGATGCACAGACAGAAACAACTATCCAGCTTGGAATGTGAGGTCTCATGGTTTGGCATTTGACATTGTCAAATATACACATTCTAAAACAAAATACACAAAGGATACAGTGTGCTTTGCAATACACACCAATAGGGTCCTGTAGGCCTGCAACACAGGAAGTGGGGTCCAAAGATGAAGCTGGGACTTGGCCTACAAATGAAAAGTATGCTTGAGATACATTCACACATTTAAATTACTTTAGCAAAAGCCACCTTGACACATGCACTTACTGGCATCCAAAGAGTATGTAGACTGAGGAGATGTTGGTGCAATTCTGAGGGCATCTATGTGAAACAAATTAAAAGAATTAGGCATTTTTAATGTGCTGTTTAAAAATAAACATCCACAACAATACCATAAAATCGCATTATCAAAACTCTTTACCTTCAACCTCAGACTGGGTTAATGTAGAGGCTGGGGGAAGGGCAGGAATCTGGGACCCCTCATCATCCGACTCCTGCGAGTTCTCATATGCCACTATGCATAAACCAAGAAACATTTTTACAAAAAATAACATAGCTAGAATATGATACTTACCCTGACCTACTTTTAGTATGATAAAGAGTTTAGTTACAGATATGGGTCTACATGATTATCAACAATAATTTACAAAGTAAAAACAATGTACCTTAACCCCAACCTGTGGTGTCATTTCCACCATCCACACCCTGCAGCCGACAAAGTAGAATCTTGCACTTCAGGATCTCCTCATATGGCCTGTATTTACTCTTTGGACCCTGCTTCGTCCCACTGTCTACAAGAAGATCATTCTTCATCTTTAGCATAAGGGCCCTTTGCAAAGTGTAGAAGCGTTTCTTGCAGGCTGGGCCACTACGTGGGTATTGAGCAGTGCTAGTAAGCTGCTTACCAATGCCATCCCACAATTTGCTCCTTTCTTGCCTCCCTAAACACTGACTTTGGGAGCCAAATAATAACTCCACAAGAGTGGTATGCTCTGCCAAATTAAATTCTGGCTCCCTCTTGGCATAGGCAGGCTTGGGCTTGGGTGGGGCTTCACCTTCAGCCTGTGCCCTTTTCCTTGAGGAAGGTGGGAGTCTCCTGGGCAGGAAAGGGTGTCTACCTATACATATGTGGTACCGCTGTAACCGGGAGAAATTGGGGTTTCACACGCAATAAGATTTTATTGACAAACTTGCATTTTTTATTACAAAAAAACACTACAAATTGTAAAAAATATATATATTTTATTTTTTTGCACAATTTTTACCCAAAAATATTGAGAATACACTTATAAAATGACAAACAAGGCATTTCATGTTAAAGCCCAGGCTCTGCTGAAAAAAACAATATATCGTTTTCCTGGGAAATCCCTGGAAATCCCTTCAAAAATCACAGTTGAACATGGGGAGCGCAAAATAGTGCAAAATAATCTGGCAACAAAGGGTGACAAAATCTCAAATCCCATATCCTTCTACCCTGCACCAGGACTTGAGCCTTGCATTTAACTCTCTAAGCTCACCTGTCGTTTATGTGTAGCACATGACACAGGCAGTATTCAAGAAAATGCAACCTTGGAGGTCCTTCTTCGCAACTTGGTGCCAAATTCCTTTAATGTATTCCTGAGGATCCTTCATCTTCCATTAAGTCTGTCATTGGTCTTCACATGGACCACAACAGCTGGGTCATCCCCTGCCCCCCCCCCCCCAGTAATTTATCCACATTTTTCACCACATGCCGAAAACTGGCACCAGTGAGATAGCAAACCATTTGGTTGGGACGGTATTGGTGACAAATTATTCTATCAGTCTGTTTGATAATAGAATCCCCTATTACCACTAACTGTCTAGTCCTACCTGCAGTCCCAACCACCCGTTCACTAGCTGGGCTGTCCTCCCGGCTGTTGGGAGAGCAGGATCTGATAGGGCTGCCATTTATGAGATTGACACTCTTCATTCCCAACTTGGCAATTTTGCTAGGGTGCAAAGACACAGGTATGGCCTTCCTTTTCTGTGCACATTTTCTACTCCATCTGTCTACATTTACCCAACAACAAAATGCCCTTCTCCATATTGTCAATCTTCCTCAGTGGTGCATTTTGCGCCTCCAGATCTCTAACCTGAGCTTTCATGGTTGCAATATGCTCACATTTAAAGTGGACCAACACCCAGGATTTTCACTATCCTGGGTGTTGGTCCACTTCCACGGGGCACCCCGATCGGGGATGCCCCGCTGTGTGAAACCCCCCAGCAAGCCCCAAAAACTCACCTGACCCCGCTCCCAAGTGACTCGCTCCACCAATCACCGCCGATCGGGGTGCCCCGCAGGCAGGTAGCTGATCGATCAGCTGTGGGTGTTGGTCCACTTTAACACAGTGGTATTCACCCTGGAACTACTGCTCCTGAAGTATATACATAGGACAAATTGTGCACTGAAGTAGACCTCCAATGTTGCTAGCCATTATCCCATTTACAAAAACAGCAGTAAAAACACAATTTTAGTATTTAACAATTGCAGCACCTTTGGCTTTTAACTTCTTATTTTAGCTCTATAACGTTTAGACAACATTTAAAGTCCCCCAATATAGAGTCCCTTACAACCTCCATTCCTAAACCCACTTTAAACAACCTTATTCATAGCAAAGCAATAGTACTAGTTATAATGTTACTAGTTATAGCAAAGTAATACTTGGCTAGTCTGGCAAACACATATTAATATATAAAAGTAAAAGAACAATATAAAAAGAACCTTTGTATTATTGTGTTGTATTGTTTGGATTCCAAGCAGAATATAGAATATTCAATTTTTTTTTTTTGGGGGGGGGGTTATTAAAATTGATTTTAATGACTTCATTTTCTTACCAATGTGTACCAATGTGTAGTGATTTCTTGTAATTGTAATGATGACATGCCAACTAGCGCCGGAAAAATTCAGCGCCAAAGATATGAAGGAGGAAAAAAATCATAAATATGCTGTGGAGTGCTGGAAAAATGGAGGTACAAAATGCAGCTCACTGGCACTTGGATAATCAGCAGCTGGGTCCACCAGGTACTGACATAGGTCATCAGAAAATGCAAAACATGCAAAAATGCAGGCGTCTTGACACTGGCGCTATCGGTACCAGAAAGATGAAAAAGGGAGATCTACAGTTGAGGCTAATCTTGGATTCTCTTCTCCAGAAATGTTGTGTATGGCATTGGTGTCAATAAATTTCCTTTCTCCAAGTAAATAGAAATGCTGTCTTCAAATATGGGAGAGAAACCCAGATAAACTTTTTGATGTATTGCAGACCTGCTGTTTTAATTAACCTTATTTCCAGAGACCTGTGAAGGGGTGAGCCCATTCAATTAATTAAAAAAATAGCCCAGCATACTTTAATGTGAAATTATTCATTACAAAAGGAGTATAATGGCTTATTGCAACAGCCACGTGTGTGTCTTAAACACAAGTTTAATTAAGACGTAGATGTCAAAAAACTGATTTAAAATGGCTTTTGTAGTGTGTGTTTTTTCCCCTCAGCTCTTACTGATGGGGGACTGTAATTCATTTCTATTTTTCGCTTTAATGGCAGCATTTGATTTCAACTTAAAAAGAAAATAACTAATTGCTTGGCCTTAGGCCACAGAGCTCCATCGTTGCAAACAAAGATGATTTTCTGTTTCTCCCGGAATAAAAATAATCAAAGCAATACAATCTAGATGTTATACTCCTTGCTACAGTTGTAATTATAGTTGCTAACTATTTAAATTATTTTGAAGTTTTTCCCTGCATGCTAAATAGGTTCTGCCCTAAATTATTGCAGGATTAATACTGGTATAATAAGGTTTAAGACTGTGAATTAATAGTTTAATATGAATTCTGGTGGGGCAAAAAATCTTAAATAATAGTGTTTAGTCCAAATAAGAGAAACATGAATTCCTGACCACGACAGTAAATTTGGCCTAGACATCCAGTTTGCATATGGGTGGCTATCCAAATAATTTTGGACATTTCTGGAGAGGTTGAATTTGGTGAGGCAGTCTACTCACTGTTATTTTATACATTCTAAAAAAAATTACCTACCTACCCCCATTAAAAATATTTTGCACCTCACCTGAGAACTGCCTCGTCACATGTGTGGGCTATTTGGATTTTTAAATAGCAGAAAACTGTTTTTCATTTTTATTTTATTGTGTGCTGAGTAAGAAAAGCTTTAATTGTCTCTCCAGAAATATATATGTATATCAAGTTATTTGGATAACGCCCTTTTTTGTTATAGTTTTGAAGCAACAGTGCCCTATATTCCATGTAGAAAAAGTATGTGCCTCTGTATAGCCCATATAATGATGTTGTCTCCAAACGAAAAAAAAAGTATTGTTACCTATTTGGAAAAAACATGTACATCATCTGTAAAAATGCCCCATCACAGGTGCAGGTGATTTTTGGGAGAAAATTTTAACCAAAATGTTGCACTTCTTTGTGGGTCA
Organism: Gastrophryne carolinensis; assembly: GCA_027917425.1. Taxonomy (NCBI): domain Eukaryota; kingdom Metazoa; phylum Chordata; class Amphibia; order Anura; family Microhylidae; genus Gastrophryne; species Gastrophryne carolinensis. Next base: position 287,933,995 of record CM051236.1, read on the forward strand.
AAATAAAAAAGGTACAGTGAGAAGCCAGTTGTAATTTATATGTAAAAGCACAACATGACCCCCCAAAGTTGCTGCTTTGATTCAATTCAATGTTAAATTCAACCAGATTTTGGTTTTTGGTTTTCTATGTAATTCCACAACAATGCATACCGTACAACTCAAGGGACATCAAAGTGCTTTAATTGCCCAATGAAACTAAAATGTATTGCATTCCTGTCTCATTTTCTACTAATTTCTACTCTATGATAAACATTAGTATTGCCGTTATGATTTGAGTTTTCCAAAGTTTTCATTTGCTAAACAGAAAACAGAATATTCGAAACAGGACAGAGGTATTTTTTCGATCAACACTATGGGCCTTATTTATGATATATACCTTTTTGCATGATCTTTGTGGCTATAGTGCCAGCTTTGGAGTGCCGGCATTCCTGTCTTATCTGGTGTTGTGTACTACATTACACACTACTAATTTGACGTGTTGGACCGATTATCCCAGCACCAGTGAGCACCACTTTGTACTGCCTTTTTTTGGTGCTCCCCAGCATATTTATAATTTTTTTCCTCCGTGACATCTTTGGAGTTGTATTTTTTCACCACTGTAACAATTCATGGAAATGGGATTCTAGATATATCCCAACAAGGATTTTGTAAGAGCCGCCCACCAATATTAAAATCAAATAATTTATTATAGCAATGTAAACAACTATAGCCCACAAAAGAAATAGAAAGACACTTTAAAAAACACATACACAAACGAAATTGACCGAAGGAGAGACCCAAAAACAATTGACTCTATTACACAAGCACAATCATATGAAATATATATTATTAATAAATAATGTATACCCTAAGTGCTACAAAAAAATGTTTTTTTTAAATGTATATATTGAATTGTATTTAATTATAATATTTAACTATTAATCAATAAAAAATATATTTTATTATGTATTTTTTTTTATTGTTACTTATTAACATTAATTGTGTGAAGGAAAGTGCATGAGTGAAAAATTGTGTGCAAAGATTTAAATTAAAAAAAAAATTATATCACAACAATCAAATCTGTGCAATACGATATGCGCAAAATCGCCCACAAAAACCACAATTAAAAGCATGCAAGCATAATTAAAAAGTGCTAAAGTGCAAGAAACAATTGCAGCAGCTTAAATGTATACAATTATAAGCAATATTCAATTGATATATAACATCACCAGTACTGTAGAGTCATAGGGTCCTCCAGCCACAACCTGCCACCTGTTTTTCCACCACTGGTCTGCGTTTTTTCATTACAGTTACAAGTAATCACTTCTGGGGACAAAGGGGACAAACTTTACTGTGCGTTTAGGTTGTGTTTTAGTTGTTGGTGTCCAAATTACACTTTGGCAAAAGAAGCCATTAAAAGGTTATTGTCAGCAGCGTCACGTGAAATCCATATTTTAGATGCTCAAAATATTTTGCGTCTCATCTAGAATCACATAGCATTCATTTTATCACTTGTGCCTGGTGTATTTGTAGCACTGGCGCTGTGTGGGCAGCTGCATCACATCACATCAGGCGCTCAGTGTCGTTCTCCCAGAGACTTCAATTGTCCTTTCTTGAGTTCTTATTTTGGTTACTTCTTATTTTCATTCTTCATTTTTTTTGTCCTCCTTTGGTCCTCATGGAGCTTGCACAGGCTCTTTCACATGTTCTGAATGTGTTTTGATTTCATTTTTGCATTTTTGTTATCTTTGGCTTACTTGTGTTTTCAGCCCTGGCACTATTGTGTCAAGTCAGTTCGTAGTCACTAATGTCATTCCAGGTGTTTTCGCTCAGTCACTGTGCTCACAGCGTTTTTTAAGACTTTATTTGTATTGGTTTGGATTCTGCACCGCTGGTTTGTAGCCTCAGCAGTGCGGAGCGGCAATGGCACCCACCCGTCAACAAGTGGAGCTCCGGGTGAGCTGACAAATCATCAAAGTAAGTTTCTTTGTTTTTTGTTTGTTTGTTCTGTTTTAGTTGCTTGGTTAATGTGTTTTCTTGTGTGTGTGTATGTTTTCTGTACATGTGTTTTTCCTGTGGGCGTGGCATTCCCTGTCTCTTTTTATTGATGTGTTGTCCTTATTGGACATTGTTCAAGTATGCATTTAGGCCTCCATCACTCTTTTCCAAGTTTTAATGTATAGGTAAAACCTTTTACCATAAGGTACCGCACTATACAAATCTTAAACCTAATATTAAAATGCAATTTAATACATTTCCCTTTTATATAACAAAGTTAAAAAACAATAATCGAGAATGTAATACCGCGCTGCTCACAGAAATAATGTAATAATACAATATATTCAGGAAGATAGAGCTCAACGTGTGGTGTGTAGGATTCCAATCCCTACAAAGAAGTTAACAATTGTCATATATATATATGGTTACACAGAGCTCTTAATAGTCCACCGTGATATAGGCAAATCCACACGTGTTCTCCACACACTGGACAATCCGCCACCAATCACTCAAGCCTCTTACCAGATGGCCAATATAAATTGGCAAAAGGTGTAATTTCCTAATTAAATCCTGGTCTCCCTTAGGTTCCAGATCATCAACACAGCCGCCAAGGGGTCAAATTTAGAACATAGACTTGTAAGGAAAAATCACCAACCTCCTAATCCAGAACCATGCTCAGAAAAAGGGACTCCACATCAATGATTCAATAGTAGTTCAGAGTAAGATAACCATAAAGGAAAAACTAAAAGCAAATATAGTGCAGATTGTCTAAAAATATATCGATATTTTAATGGATAAAATTGCACTCACAAAACATTCAATAAAAGTAGGCAAAATTCAGGTACAGCTGCAATGCCAATAGTAGTTCTCACCACGCAGACACCCGGGGACGGCATGTACTCAAATTGAAGTATAAAAGCTGGTTATTCCAACGCGTTTCACCCTCATGGGGCTTTAACTAGGATAATCAGCTCAAAAATCTAACTATATTTATAGCAGTGTGATCAATTACGTGAGCAGCCGGATGCGGCTGCAGAACCCGGAAGTGATAGTGACACTAAACACGCTCCAATGTCTAGAGCGTGATAAAAACTTCACCAGCCAAAAGTGATATTCTGCAACTATTCATAAGGGTATCAATTCACCTATTAAGAGTGCGCAGAAATGACATGTCGATAGATGGCAGACACAGATATTACCCAGTTACCCGGAAACAGTAAACAAGCGCCCCTCGGGCTTTGGAACGCACGTGAAACCGAAAATGTGTCATATACCAAGTCCGCCGAATGGGACGCGGAAGCAGCCTATAACTCAAACATGGGCGATCACCCATGCTCCAGGAAATGACATACTCTGCGTCCCAGCCTGTGGAGCTCACACGGTTACGTGAATGGTGGAAATAGGAGAAGAAGAAAGAAGTTCCATAACTGGAACGCTAATAAGGTGAATACTCTATAAATAAACGTGACGTGTGGCATAGTATTATATATGTAAAGTAAATTATATTAAATAACGCGAATAAGTCAGAACTGACTTAGATTAAAGAAAAACCCTCCACCACTGTAAGTAATAGAATTGTTAATAAAATCCTAACATAAGAAAGAGTGAACTAATAATATATGATTAAGCCCGATGTAAAATATATCTGAACCTGAATGCATGGCGACCCCTAAGGTAACTGCATAAGGTGAGAACCCCTTTACAGGAGATTAGAAAAAGCACATAAGACTCTGAATAGAAATAAAAGTAAAAGATTAATCTACATAAAATACATTAACCAAGGATAAAACCACACCTTAAAAACTTCCTAGGAGCTATCTATAAAGCAATTTAGATCGAACTCCACATTCAACCCATTAGGGACCAGCGTGTTTAAATCAAATATCCAGCGGCTTTCCCGTTGTGACAACTCCCTTACCAAATTAGTTCCACGCCAGTGTGCTTCAATTTTGTCAATCCCCATAAAGCACATCTGACCTGGATCAGAAGCATGGAATTTTTTTAAATGATTTGAGAGGTTATGTGCCTCATAGCCTCTTTTTATGTTGTAAATCTGTTCCTGTATCCTTATTTTAAGGAGACGGGCAGTTCTACCCACATAAAAGAGGTTGCAAGGACACCATATCACATAGACCACGTATTTTGTATTACAACTAATCATTTTCGTAATTCTAATAGACCTCTGGAGACCTGTGACTTGAAATTCTCTAACCGATTTATCCAATTTCTGACCGATCTTGCACCCACAACAGGTACCACATCGGAAAAATCCCTTTAGAGGGTTGTCAACTAGGGGGACAGTTTTCGGGGGGTTCACATAACTCCTGACCAAGCGGTCCCGGAGACTTGGTGCCCTCCTAAAAATAAGGACCGGACTTTCAGGTAAGGTTGAACCTAAAATTGGATCATCTCGCAAAATATGCCAGTGCTTTTTAAGAACCCCTTTTATTTTCCGGTGCTGTAAGTTAAAACCAGTCAAGAAAGCAAATTCACTATACTGTTTTTTCCCCGTTTTTGATCCTTGGGGACTTATGAGTGTGGATCTATCAATATCCCTTACTCCTTCCAACTGCTGTTTGATGGAATCTGCAGGGTATCCCTTCTCTATGAACCTTTCAGATAGCTGCTCAGATTGTCTATCAAAATCGGCAATTCTGCTACAATTTCGCCTGAGTCTAAGGAATTGACCCCTAGGTATAGCCCGGAGCCAATTGGGATGGTGGCAACTCTCCTGAGGAGCATATCCGTTCCTATCCATCGAATTAAAATAGGTTGATGTTATCAACTTCCGTCCCTCTTTTTTAATTGTAAGATCTAAAAAATGGACCTGTGAGGAATCTATCTCTGCTGTGAATTCCAAGTTAAACGAATTCCGATTGACCTGTGAGAGAAAATCATCTAATGTATCTCTCAAACCATCCCATATGATAAGCACGTCGTCTATGTAGCGACGCCAGACCTTGAGTGAAGGCCATATCCCCCCAAAGATGAATTGTGCTTCCCAGAGACCTACGAACAAATTTGCCATGCTGGGGGCAAATTTCACCCCCATAGCTACTCCCCTAATCTGAAGATAAAACTTAAAAAACAACTTAATATACCCAATGCAGAAGTACAACAAACCATGTCAGTCCAGTCCGCAAACAATTAATGTCCATGATAAATCACAGAATTACTCCGCAGGGAAAGAAAAGACAGTATTAAGGGTTCTTTCAGTTTTCACAAATTCACCTTTGGTGCTCAAAAAAAATTCTTGTGCAACACCCCAACACAAATATGTGCTAAATCATGTACCAGATAGTTCAATATATCAAGCGGTTCAAAAAAGGTCCTCTTGAAGGACAAACTTTTGAATCATTTATATGATTCGCATATCATCCTTATAAAGTTGCTCCAAAAATGTGTGGTATAATATCATGTGGAACCAAAATTAAGCAGATACATAGTGTGATTCCATTTAAAACATAGGGCTAAACAGCCAGCTTTATTGTGCTTACCATGAAAATACTTGTGAATTCGCGTATCAAAAATAGAAATGCCAATCCTGTGATGAATTAAGGCCTTTCCAAGTTTTGCCATTTTTTTAAATCTACTATGCTTTATTTGGCGTTTTCATTTTGCTTACTTTGCATTTTTGATTAGCATCTTTTGTTTACACTTTGCGTTAGCGTTTTTTTTCTGTGTGTGTAGTTTGTTTTTGTTTCTGGTATATGTTTGTTTGCTTGTTCCATTTATGTTTGTGTGTGCGTGTCTGTGTGCTGTTATTTTGCTTTGGCCATGTTATGCCAATTTTTAGTTTAAAGTTGTATTTTTGGCCCAAAATTCCTCTTTTTCTTTTATTCCAGACTTTGCTCAGAAAAAAGAATGATTATGCCAGCCCGAAGTTCCGTAAGGGGGTCATAGTGGAGAAACCTAAGGAGATGGTGGACTGGTGATTCAAGGTGAAGTTGAAGCAAAAATCCATCAGGCAAAGGTGGTCACACTTGAAGCACCACCTTTTTGAGGCCTACAGCTCCTGTAAGTTAATTAGTCCAGCTAGCTTGCTTGTTTGTCTGACCTAAGGAACCTTTGTTTTTTTTTGGGGGGGGGTTGCCTTTTTATTGACAGATCTGCATCCTCCTGCTGGCTCATCCACACAACCCCCGGCTTCCCACTTGTCCCCACAAGCATCCAGTTGGGTCCAGCAGCATGGACCATCCATCACCAGACCTGTGATATTGAGTAACTTGAAGACAGGATTACACTTGTTGCTGCCTTTCATATGTTGTTTCAAATGACTCCCCTCCCAGATGGGGTACAACTTAGGATTGTCCAACACCCTGTTTGGTTTGGTGCTTGGGTATGACTCATCCTTGTGGGTGCATAAGCACTTTAATTTTGCTTTGTGTTTGTGGCCAAATCTCGGTCAAACATCACTACTTATATGTCCCCTGTTTGTTGGTGTTACCACAACCGGCTACATTGTCCACCTGTCCATGCGTGCACTCACTCAGAGTGTGTGTGTCATTTTTGGACCTCATTAATGTGTTTGCCATGTTGGTTGACCCATATGGACTTCCCCTTTGAATCACACAGCTGATGTACCTTTCAAGAGCCTTTCACGGCTTTTGACCACTTAAATAACCAATCTTGGTTTTTGGTCTGAGTTGGACAGTTGATCGGCCTCAGAACACACACACACACATTTGATATTGAGTTAGCTTGGGTTTTTCTGTGTCCCCCTGTGACTGTGTAAATGATGTCTACACACACAACTTGTAAGGTTGGCCTCGATATAGTGTGGCCTCTTGCTTTGTTGTGTGAATAATTGTTTGGTTCTTTAATAGCTTGGTTCTTTTTTAATTCTTTTTTCAGACTGCATCGCACAGCATCACAGGATCTGGCAGTATGTTTTGGAGTCCCAGGCAATGCTGCTGGACATGCGGGAAAAGAGGCTTGGAGGTGGCAAGAAATTGTTTTTTTGCTTGACACAAATGTTTGTGTGCTTGGCCATGTTGGTTATTCTTTAAAAAAAAAGAATTTTAACATTTCTAAATTTTGCGTGCACTTTTTTGGGGCCATTGTTTAAATGTTAATTTTGCTTTTGGGACATAACCGCCAGTTATAACCTTCACACTTACATTGCACATAAACACAATTGGAGCTATGTTTTGGGTCACAACAACATTTATTTGGCAGAATACGCAAAAATAACAAAAAAACACAATTACATTCCAAAATCAGGGAAGGGTGGTGAAGGTGCTTCATTGGGTGGTGGGTGTCCAGCAGGACTCACCTATAGATGTGGTAGGGCTGGTGGTTGGTCATTGGGAGCAGGAGGGTTGGTGGAAGCCACAGGTCCGACTCCGAACAGTGCCTGGAAAAAGATGTTTTGCTGCTAGACCTGCTGGTTGAGTACCTGCAGCAACTCAACAATTTCCCTCCTGTTTTCCTGGATGAACGACAGAATGACCAGATGTTGCTCCTCTGACGGTGCTGCTTGTTGTTCCTGCTCTGCCTGTTGATCCTGTGCCCATGCAGCAGCAAATAAAGCTCTGATGGTCCTCCGCCAACTAGCCAACCACTCCCATGCCCACCCCTGAGCCCAATTTGTGCTTCTGGCACGGCCACAAGGCAAAGCTCTGGGTCTGCATCCTGCAGGGGAATGCATCACCTAGTAGATGGCATTGTTGCTGTATTCCTCCTCTAGAGAAAGTACAAATGTTGCAATCGTTATCCGACACATCAGAGTTCAGCTCACCTTGATATATCACAAAGAAGCTATTGAAAGAATTTAAGATTTCAAGATAGCACAATGCACCAGTGAACCAAGTGGAATTTGAGGGAAAGCCACATCTGTAGATGAGACCCGGGGAGAAATGGTGCAATATTTATAGTGGGTCACTACCAATCAGGCGCAGGGCAGCACCACCAACAAAACCGATAGAAACGCTATGGGGTCTTACACTGAAAATGCCTCAATAGTACACAGAAGCATGCTCTAAAAGCTTTTCAAAAAACAAAGTAAGCGTTTCTTAACCCATAGAAGAAGAAGTGTGAAACCAGCTGTAAATCCTTACTGGTGCAGAGCAGCACGTAACGGCTATTTTAGGAGCAGCAGGTATAACGTATTTACACATGCTAATTAGTGTTTTGCCCTGACCGGATAGCATGGAGGTGAAGATGGCGAACATCTAAGAAAAGTAGAGAACTGTTTACTCCTTTCTACACTGTAGTAAAAGCTGCTATTGACTTTCATTGTCTTTTTATCTAGTGATTCAGTAACAGTGACACTCTCAGGCTTTTTTCTCATGAATTGAATTTTTTACTACCATGAGAATTATTTTCTACCTTTATTGAATCGAGGCCCATGTCTGGATTGCCTAGAAGCTCCCCTCTTGGCCTGGCCAAACTTTAGAAGCGTGCTTCCAGCAGCTGAATGCATGTTTCCCTAATGCATCTGTAATTTTGTGGGGTTGCACATCTGCGTGTAAGAGCCATGTGCCTACTGTTTGTGCTGAGCGTGTGGTGCGTGTGTTTCGTATTCTGACACAGTTGAGCTGCACTTACCTCACTGTACCAAAAATCCACCACAGAATTGAACACAAGGCTGTACCAGGAATAGTGCGCTATGTGCCTCGTTGAACATCCTGACGAGGGGCACATTTCAAGCCACTGTGGCTCTCTTAAGCGGCATAAACCAGCCTATTATGTGCCACATCTTTCATGAGGTCATCCTGGCCAACTGTGACTTCATTCCAACCTACATAATATTTTCGGACAATGAGTAAGAGGTGCAAAGCATCTAATGTGCGTTTTACTACATGGCAGTGATCCCCAATGTGCTTGGGTGCATTCGCAAGACCCATATTCTCTTTCAGCCCCCTTCAAGCACAGGAGCTGCACTACCACAAGCGAAAAATCTTCCATTCTATTAATGTGATGTTTGTGTGATGACTGTGTGTCATGATCAGATGCAGTTGCGTTCAGTGAGGTTGGGGTTCCTGGGCTCCTGGAAAAGGTGGGGGAGGTTAACCCACTAAGCATGCCTAGTAGCAACAAAATCAGCATTCACAGGCAGAGGCACAGTGGTATAAACAGAGGTCCCAGGTCATGAGCACCAATAGCATAAGACATTTATCAAAAGAACAAAAAAAGGACAGCCCTGCTTTGGTTGCAGCGCTGAACATTAACAGCGCCATTTGCCTGTTTGTGGCATACCTGTTACCTGCATGTCTCGTTAATGGCAAAAGTGGTACTCAGTGGCTCTAGCTATAAAGTAGTCTCCCAATAAGGTTGTAAGCTAGATAGGCCTGTTTGTATAAGATTGTGGGTCCCAACATAGACTTTATATAGGCCTTGGCTTAGGGCTCAGACAGGACTATCCATGTAGGTTTAATCCTGGAAAGGGGGGCTGGACATTGAGGTTGTATGGAGACCAAACATTTCTGGCAGTCCTGTATACACCTGTGTGTAGAAATTACATCAATTTATTAAACAATTTACAGCATGTGTAATGTATTCTTGCACATTTTCAGTTGACAATTACAAAAGTACTTGAAAAAAAAAGTACATTGCAAAGGTTGCCCAGTTCAGCAGACCTTTTTTCTTTGAGTATTTTATCTCTCTTGTTAGCAAAGGGTCATTTAGGGTATGCTTGAACTTTATTATTTTTCAGAGCTTTACTCCTGACGAGAGCAGAAGCAAAATGTCCACTTCCCAATCTTATATGCTTTTTTCACTGAAAATAGCCATGCTACAAATAGCGGCATATTTTTTTCAATGGAAAATCCCAGCCCCTATGCCCTTCAGTACAGATCAAAATAAATATTTACTATTCTAAATTCAACTATATACCACTCAGCATTTTCTAACTTTTACCCAGTGTCCCCCACTGAGCAATGTACTCTACTCTGGGGTGGGGTCATCCTTCTTGCTGCAGAGGTCCTCTTATGCATGACTTGAACTGGGGGGCATCGTACTTCCATCCTGACTCTCAACCTGGTGTAATGGCCAGGAGCTTGGGGAGGATATCTTTATGGAGAGAGAATTCCTGGGGTACCACCCTCCATGCTCTTCCCCTCCAGTGATTTATGAGTCACTCTGTGACTCTGGTCCCCTGGCCCTTTTCATTACCCTTGACTAGATTCCAAGGCGGGAGGAGGGGGGACCTGTGTTCTCATTCACTCCAATGCCAGCAGGATGTCTGAGATAGCGGTTGTGGGGTAAGGTAAGTATGGTTTTTTGTTTTGTACCGGTGAGGGGCCCAAAGAAGGCTTATACCAGTTCAAAGGGCAGGGGGCAGCAAGCCACCTGCCTGACATACTGGCATGCTGAACCCTCCTGCCTCATAACCCCCCACTCCCAATGGACAGAGGCATGCTGTAGAGCACAGTGCCCCTTGGCATGAGCCCAGTGCTCAGTGTGGCCCCCTACCCTAAAGCTCACCAGCCCAATGTGTCAAGCATAGGGGCTGGTAGACAAGGGCTCAAGGGTCAAAAAGCCAGCCTATGGCCCTTGTACTAACCAGCCCCTATGGTCTTAATCACAGATCCTCACCTCTGGCCATTGGGGTGACAGGTAATGTTGCGGAGTGTTCAGCAGTGCAAAATAAAAGTGCATAAAAAACACACCAGAACAATTATTTATATTTTTTACACCAATACTTACTCCTTCCTCTCTGTACATCACCGGACGGTGTTCTCATCTGCTCCACACCGCTCCCTCCTGTCCTGCACCATTCTCTGTGGAAGACTGAGTAGGGCATAGAATATAGATCCTATGCTGGCACTGGGCTCCTACCATCTCCCTCTCCACAGCAGGGAGGGGCTATTTATAGGCCAACACGGTGATGGCTGGAAATGAGATAACTATATATGGAATAACATTTTGGGTAAATTAAAAAAACTAAAATGTCATGTGCATATGTTTTAACCCCTATGGCATGAAGCCACTAAATAGTTCTGGTGAATACAATTTCCTTAAGACATCTCATGCATACTGAAATAAAGTCAACCTGTGCACAAGTGCCACATGGTTTGTCACTATATATACAGTACACATTTTTTAAAGGCCCAAATTAAGCAAGGGACACCACCAACCAAACAATGCTATGAAGACCAAGGAACTCTCCAAACAATTTTAGAGAGAGGGATCAGCACCACCTCTACAATAATTGGTAATAGGGAGTGCACCAAATAGCTCCAAATCACTACACAATCCAAACACAATGTGGAGCTAAATTAAGGGCACTGCAACCTAATAATGCAAAAAAACAATTAAAAAAGTCACCTATTGCAATAAAAACACTGAAAAACAACACGCATAAGACAACAGATAAAAAACCTACAAAACCTGTCTACCCTGGACCCAATTGTATTGCTCATTAGTATATATATATATATATATATATATATATATATATATATGTGTTGTCGGCGGACAAATAAATACAAATAAAGAAAAAAATACTTTTCAAAATGGATCCCTGTATAAATGTATTTTGCTGATAAATAAACAGATCGCTCCCAATGTGTACAATATTCTAATTAGAAAATAAATATCCTCCCACACATGGAAAAATTAATTAATAAAGTGCACTGATAATTCAAGTTTATATGTTACAATAAGACATGTATAAGTTATAAAGTGCTCTGTGCAAAGATATAAAAAAATATAATACATGATTTCTAATTAATAAAGTGCTACTAACAATACATGTGCATAGTTCTATAGCTGCCTTGTGAAAATAACACACCAATCATTTTATAAACAGTAAAATAAGGGACGAACCTGAGGAGGGGGAGGGAAAAGCTTATGGGGGGGGAGGGAAAAGTTACATAAGAATCAATAGCAAAAACGATCCATAATCTGAGAATAAGAAATAAATTCCGCCCATTAATGATCAATGCGAAGGTCCAGGTTGGCAGGGGTGCTGCCACGCGTTCTCCGGTGCGTGCCCACGCAAGGTAGGGCCAAAGTTATTGAGAAGGGAAGGTTGGGTTATAAAAAAATTAAAATCTCTGATGATCCCTCCATCAAATCTATTATCAAGAGACTGGAGTATCTATCCATACAACGACAATAAGCCGTACACTCCGTAGAACTGGACTTTATGGAGTGGCAAGAAAAAAAGTCTACTTACAGGTAAAAATAGGAAGGCTCATTTTGTGTTTGCCAAAAGATATGTGGGAGACTCCCCAAATGTACCGAGGAAGGTGTTCTGTTCAAATCAGAACGAAACTGAACTTTTCAGACACCAAGAAAAATGCTATGTCTAGTGCTAAACCAACATATCTCATCCCCAAGAAAATCACTGCCACAGTGAAACAAGGTGGTTGCATCATGCAGTGGGGATGTTTTTCAGCAGCAGGGACTGGGAAACTGGTCTGAGTCAAGGGACAGATGGCTGGCCCTAAATAGTCTGGTCTGTCAGTGTGGGACAAAGGTTCATCATCAGGACTATAACCCAAAGCATAGTGCTAAAGCCACACTCGAGGCTTTAAGGACATGGTTTAAGGACAAATGTGTAAATGTATTGAAATAGCCTAGTTAAAGCCCAGATTTCAAGTCAGTTGTAAATTTGTGGTCAGACTAAACCATCTAATTAAAAGGAACTGGAGCAGTTTTGCCCTGAGGAATGGGCAAAAATTCCAGTGGCAAAAACATTCAAAGTTTTAGGCATGTTCTTTAAATGAAATGATGCAAGCCCTCAAAATATATATTTTAATTCCAGCTATGATGTAGCAAAACATAAAACATGTGAAAGGGGTGAATCCTTTGCAAGCCGCTGTATTTATATACTGTGTAATGCTTGTTTTTTATCCACCACTTTAATTGAAAATATATTTATGAAGTTCTAGATATTCAGTTTTCAGCTGAAAAAAATGTTTGGACTATTCCACTGTGCTTATTTTGCACGTATATAAAATAATTTGATTTATCCATTTTCTTCATGAAAATACAACAGCAAGCTTTCGTATCAGATGTTCCTTTTAGACATAAAATGTCAACTCGTGCTGGCACTTTGGGCTATCTCTATACTAAAGCTTGGGAACTTAATGATAGTGGTTGAAAGAATCTGTAGAGGAGATTACATTTCCAGATATTTTCCAAGGTAAAGTAAAGTAAAAGAAACAGTAAAGGTACCATCATTGACAACCTGTGCAACAACACGGGCAGGCTGATTCATTACTAGCGCCATGTAACAGCAGATGATCTGTACTGCGGCGCTAAGGGTGACCGCTAGTGGTCGCTCTGATCAGCAGTGAGTCGCTGTTACAGAGCGCCTCAGTCGCTATAGTAACATGGCCACCATTGATGAATGTGATGGTTGTCAGTCGCTATAAAGGCATTATACAGTTGCTCACCCAAAGCTAATAGTGTCTGGGCGTTTCTATGCTGCTCTAATGCTAATTTTTTTTAAATGTTATATTGCCAATGATCACATTGGCAATATAAGTTTAAATTATATATATATATTTTTATTTTATTTTTTTTTTTGTGTGTGTTGAGTGAGTCCTAATCTATGTAAATAAAACAAGACACAAATGTATAATCAAAACTATAAAATGTGTTACTTTTTTAAAGAAAAAGACCCAACATGGGCCAAAAGGAAATTGGCCGCACAGCGGCAACCCTAATTCCCCCCACCCTGTGGCTGATTCTTCTTCCCCAGAAGCATAAGCCTTGTCCTTACTGCCTTGGACATACTTCCACAGTCTCCTGTGTGTAAGCTGTTGGAAAGAAAATACAAAATTAAGTACCGCAGCTCAAAATATACAGTATTTATCTATGAAAGTGTAAAAAATAGTAAGTGTAAAGAATATTCATTCACACTATTACAAACCTTAAACAACAGGCAAGTTTGGAGAATATTCAAACCTGTCCCTCCATTCTATATTATCCACCATAGTCTCACATCAGAAGGTCCTAAACTAACCAAATACTTGACCAGCGGAAGAATGTACTTCATGTACTTCATGTCTTGGTCAATTACTCCTGTGCCAATATGATTTTTAAATTTTCACCTATCAAACTTAATGAATGATTATATATATTAATTAGTGAATGGGGAGTTACTATAGTAGCAGGAATATAACCCACCACATAATCAACTGCTGCCTTTATCATGTAGGGTCCATTAACATTAGCAGGGCCACCAAACTAGCATGCTTACATGTAGTTATGCCTGATGATAGCATAAATGATAATAAACAGTAGACTGTCACTAACATGTGTACATGGTCATGGACACAGACATATGGCTGTTGAAAATGTTATAATAAGAAATCACAGTACTCACCATTGCAGCTGTGGCTTGGGCCCATGCTGCTGGAGGGTCCCGGAGCTGGGGTGGGGAGAATTAGAACAGGTTACACCTGTGATGTAGAAACATCTGTTCGGAGCAAATACACAACAGTAGCAATCATAAGATCTTTGCTTTTGATTGCGAAAATAGGCCTCAACATGTATTTGTTACAATGAAAACAACTATTTGTGGGTATACACTTGGCCATGTGTTAGACATAACTACTTTGGCTAACACATGCTCAAGCCATATTAGCTTTGGAAGTAGGGGTACACCAGCAGAGCACCTACTGTGAAATAGGCTACATGGCCACTTCACAACCATATAGGGTTTAATGTCCCTAAAAAATGCTATATACATAAATCAATATTTGTATAAACTTTAATAATAAAACTAAAGGAACTCTTACCACGACTATGTCCGAGTGCCTCATCAACAGCATAGGTGGAGGAGGTGCCGGCTCTATGATGCCCTGAAAAACATGTATACAAAGAAAGGAAAATTATAATAACAACAAGGTACCAATGAAAATAATAAGTCAAACTAAGTCCACTCACCAGGGGATGAACTGCTGCTGGTAACCCAGGGAGGGCTGTGAGGTGGAGGCGTGGAGCCTCCACTCCTCACAATGGGTCCCGCAGATCCCAAACCCAATGGGCCAACCTCCTCCCTCTCACTCCCTGATCCTTCTGGGAGTGTGGTGGAGTCCCTTGCCTCCTCCCCACTGGGACTCCCCACTTGAGAGTGGCCACAGGGGGTTTGGGACTCAGCTGAGTCCGATTGTGAGGAGCTGGGGCTCCATACTGCCCTCACCCCAGCAGCACTCTCCACTGGGCGTCATCCCCTTCCTCCCCTGGGTCCTCAACATGGGATATCTGAGAGGGTCCCTCCCCCGCAGACGTGTGGTGGAGTCGGATGAGTCTGCGGGGGAGGGACCCTTACCATGTTTACCCAGGGGAGCATGCTTATCTGTGGAGAGAAAACAAAAACACACATAAGCAGATTAATGTGCACATATGTAAATGTTGTGTATGTGTGTTGGACTTACTAGATGCGTAGGCATCATAGAGCCGGTAGACGCCCTCATTGTCCCAGCGCTTAAAATCAGACCACTTCTACATGCTGTTAGATTATGTTAGAGATGTTAGTATTTAAGCGCCGGGACACGGTGGCCCTCACCTCCTCCACTATGCTACTCTTGGCACTCAGGGCATAGTCGTACTCCTGAATGCAGAAATCCTAAAAAAAAAAAAATAATAACATTCTGATAAATACATTTTATTGTAAAAGTCACAATATATATGGACTAAAATGTCCTTATATGTTCCAATATATAACTATTGGAATGTCTATGGATATTGCTTAAAATAAAAGCTAGTAAAAATGTCCCAATTTTTTTTTTAATTAAAAAAAAAATAAAAAAAATAAAAAATATTAATTACAAAAATAATAAAAAATGAAATATAACATTATTAAAAAAAACCTACAATCAAAAAATATTATTATGGATGTAGATACAATAAAGCATAAAATATTTAAAGATGAAATGAAAAACAAACAATATTCAATAATGCCACAACACAGTACATCATACATTAACACACATTTCATACGTACACTTACTTCGACATACTTGGCCATTCGCTCAAGGATCTACTTGCTGTCTCTTCTTTTTGGGGGGGCAGTGGGGGCAGGGGGGGACATCTGAATTGGAGGAAAAGCTAGGGTGGCGATGTACACGCCTTCGGGGACGCATGTCCCCGGTGTTCTAAATTGTGTCACTGGAGGCCATAGTGCCGGACGCTGTGTGATTAAATTATGTATTCTGATGTTTAAACACTAGTAACCAAGCG
The DNA here is from genome assembly GCA_027917425.1 of Gastrophryne carolinensis. Lineage (NCBI taxonomy): Eukaryota > Metazoa > Chordata > Amphibia > Anura > Microhylidae > Gastrophryne > Gastrophryne carolinensis. The sequence continues at coordinate 287,950,114 of CM051236.1, forward strand.
AAAACATCTGGAATGACAATTTTGTAACATTGTGCCATGAACAATTTAATGCCAGACCTGTAATGACAATAATTCCCAAAAATAAAAAACCTTTCAAATATTCCTTTTAATAGGCCAGAATACCTAACACAATGTTTTTATTAAAATGTGTAAAACATGTTTAGAGATAAAAAATTGATTGCCCATTGAAATGTATGGGAAAGCGTCAGGTAGCGACAGGTAATACCAGCGCTGCCGGGATCCGCTGAGCTGTCTGTGATGATGAATCGGTCGCTACGTGTCGCTGTAAGGGTCGCTCACCAGAATCGGCTTCATAAATGTGCTATTGCGTGCCCCGGCCGGCGTTCACATGCCACTACCTGCCACTATCTGTCGCTTACAAGGCACTACCTGTCGCTATCCCTTCATGAATAAAGCCCTTGGTCAAGTAGTACCTGTGCTTTTTACTTGTAAATACATAAGGTAACAAATAACTGCAATATTTAGGTGACTAACCACAGAGTACGGCAATGGCTTATTTGACCTGTGCCATTAGCTATTGTATTTTGCCTAGTTATATTGTAGCTACACATTTGTATACATACATGATGGTGTTTTACTAAAGGGATTATCAGCCTTACCTTTACCCCTTAAGTGACAGCCTACCTAGAAATTTTAAGGCCTTATTTATGATGTGCACAATTTTGCATCGTTCTGGTGGCTATAGCACCAGTTTCAAGACACCTGCATTTTTGTCTTATCTAGCACTGCACTGTGGGCTACATTGCTGCTAGCAGTCGCTGCGCAGAACACTGAACTAATTGGCTTTAATTGTTGCATTAGGTATTGGCCGGCCTATGTCAGCATCTATTGGACCCGGCTGCTGATTATCCCAGCGCCAGTGAGCGCCACTTTGTATTACCATTTTTCTAGTGCTCCACAGCATATTTATTATTTTTTTCGTCCTTGAATTTTTATGGCATTGGCCGGCATGTCATCATTGCAGTTACAAGAAATCACTGCTGGGGACAAAGGGAACAAACTTTACAGTGCGTTTAGGCTGCATTTTAGTTGTTCAATGACAATTGACACATTGTTAAAGTGGACCAAAGCCCAGTATTTTGACTATACTGGATTTTGGTCCATTCTCTGGGGCAGCTGGTTGGGGGGGGGGGGGGCCTGCTGCATGAAACCCCCCAGATCGCCTGAAGAAACTCACCTCTTCCCAGTCCTACGTGCAAGTGCGGCCGCTTGTCCAATCAGCGCGATCAGAGCCACTGACATCACGCCATCTAAGACGGCATCTAAAGCCAGCGGCTCAGAGCGCGCTGGAGGCCGCATCCCCCACTTCCTTCTAACAGGGAGTGTGCCCGCACTGGCCATTCACAAATCAAAAGAAATCATTAAAGTCACTTTTAATAACCCTCCAAAAGAGCATTCTGTGACATCTAGGTCCTGCGTTCCATTATTGACAAATCACAATGCAAGTTCAGTACTTATAAATGTGTTCAATATTAATTATCAGCATAAAACACTTCAATCCAGGTCTGCCCATTGTGCTCTATAGGATCTTGACCTATAGTGCCCAGCTTCAACTGGTGCTGCTCAACCAGAGCGCCCAGCGCTGCAACCTTTTCCGTGCTAGAGTTAAATAAGACGATTGCTGATGTCCATATTGGCGCTGTGTTTTTTTCAGTTCTTAAAATACACGCTGTGCCACTGTGGCCAAAAAAGTGGAGCTGTGTGGTGCTGAAGCTTCATAAATAAGACTCCCCATCACCCTATGTTGCCAGACTTTTTGTTCACTATTTTGCGCTATACATGTTTAACTGTAATTTATTACGGATTTTTCTAAGGCAAATTATATAGTGTTTTTTTTTCAGCAGAGCTTGGGCTTTAACATGAAATTTAATTTTTCATTCCTTTTTAATATTTTTGGGTGAAATATGTTTAAAAAACTAAAAAATTTTATTTTTTACGTTGTAGTTTTTTTTAAATAAAAAAATTCAGTAAAATCATATTGTGTGTAAAAGCCCTATTCCTTCCATTTACAACAGTACCACATATGTATGGGTAGACACCTTTTCTGTCCAGGACACACCCCAAACTGAAAAGAAAAACTTTTACATTTGAAATACCCCCCACTAATTATATATCTCTGGAAGTACACACAGAAGATTTTTAAGCATACCAGGCTTGTTTTAATGGAGGGTTAGGGGGAGGAGTCGGGGTTTCTGTAATCGTGCTTGTTGAGTATCCTGATCAGGGTGGTGAGGTATTTATTGGGCCTGGGTTCGGCCTCAATAGTACAAGAGATAGGGGGGGTTTTCCTGGTAAGGTCACCGCGGTTGGTCCCGTGGGTCCCTTATCAGAAAAAAGAAAATACCTCTACGCTTTACTCTGATGTTGTAGATATAACACAATAGTTCGTTTATTTACAATGGTACTGATATGGCTATACAAATTTCTTTTAAGTTACCACGGTACATTTCGTTCATGTACTGTTTAAAAGGATAGTCCTTATGCAGAGACTATTATTTCGTAGTCTGATAGTGAAATACAATGTCCTGGTAGGTATAACGTTCTGGTGATAGATGAAAAAGGGAAGTGGGGGGCTAGGGTTACTTGCCCGGCCTCACTCTCCGTGGGGATTGCCTCCCGTTTGTAGCAAGGTTGAGTTGTAGCTCCTTAGTTTGTAGCCAGTTGATCACCTTTGCAGTTTGTAGCAAGTACTTGTAGGCTCCTTACAGACGCGTTTCGCACATTGCTTCCTCAGTGTAGGAGCCTAACGGTTAATACATACACAGGAGGATAATTATACACAAACTCTGCTAGGCTGGTATGTAAGAAAAAGCCACGGTTGTGGTCACTCACCGGCTGTTGAGGGTGCCCTGGTACTTAGCTGGTATGGTGCAGGAAGTAATAGAATTGGTTGCTGTGGAGATAAGGGGGAGAGGGGGGGGTTTTAGGGACCCCTTAGTATGGTATGTTTACAGGTAAGTGAGTACCAGGTGTGATGTGACAGTCTAGTCAGACATACAATAAGTCACTATGTTGTGTGACCGTAGGTTGTAATAATGATTGTTGCTCACCTGGTGCTTTACATGTAATGCAGAGGAGAACCGGTCCCTCCATAGCCCCTGTCAGGGGGTAGAGATGCGGAGGGTGGCGCCGATAATGCGTAGTCCGTGTGGTCGGTAATGCTGTCCGTGCAGCCTTTTGCGGTCTCCCTGGTGTTCTGCAGCGTGTTGTGCGTGGTTGGATGTCGGCGCGCTGTGGACCGCCAAATGCCGGGTGGGAGGGATTTACGTTCCTCTCCCTGCCTGGGCGACGTCCCTGATTGGTGGAAACTTGGGCGGAAGTACGTCAGAGTACTTCCTTTTTGGCGGTCCTATGTGGGTCTCCTGAAATGTGTGTCCCCGTGTAAGGCGGCGGCCATTTTGTTGGTTACCTGTCTATGTGCGTTATAGAAAGTCAATGTGTTGCGCGCGGGGTGAGTTTTAAAATGTCATTGTGTGCGCGCGGGGTGAGTGATGGCTTAGCTGGAGATTCCTAATATTATGTGTTTATGTAATGGCCCGGTAAGCTGCGCCGCCCAGTGTCAGTTTCACCCTAGTCTCCTGTCTCTACACATGGCGGCGGCCATTTTGGGGTGGTCATATGTGCCGAGCGCGGCCCCTGGAGTGTAGCGCTCGTCCAACGTTGGTCTACTGTCCCCACTCTTGGCGGTGGCCATTTTGTGAGTGGTAGTATGTGCCCAGTCCGTCCCTTGTGTAGCTCATAGACGTGATACATGTTTTGGGTGCCTGTGATGAGTTTAAGAGAGACCGGGAGAGCATAATAGACCTGGATATACCGGGAATGTGTCATTGATCTGCTATGGACTGGGATGGATTGGGGCAGTCTGTGGGCAGTGGTGGGGGGTGGAAAAGAACCCAGGGAAGCCTCACAGCCAGTGGAGTAGTGACAATGGGACTTCCGTGGCTTTATCCGGTATAGCATTAATAATATCCATCAGTTCAAAATTCGTAGTTACAGTGATTAATAAATACATTTATACAAGATGCTCATAACCGAGGATAAGAGTATAGTGGTACCTTTTCTCTGCTATTAACATCTACGTGTGTATGTGGGTCCTAGATCAAATTTGATACACCGTCCAGTGTTGGCTGGAGAACTCCATAGCCTTGGGATTTCTATTGGAGGCCGGAGGGCCTATGTGCAATTATATGAGTATACCGGTGGGTGTTGGATCAGGAGGAGAGGGGAGGGGGGGGGAAAGAAAAAAGAAAAGGTTTGCAGCGATGTAGGAGGTTTTGGTCGGGAGTATGGTCAAAGAAAGGGAGAAAAACTGCAGGTTTCATTAAGGCCCGGTGGGCGGGTGGCCTCAAGTTTTGTGATCCATTTTGTTTCCTTCTGCAGTGTCTGTTTCTGAATATCACCTCCCCTCACATTCACATGTAGTCTGTCCAGGGCTTGGAAGGTTGTGCCCCTGGCGTCGGATGCGTGTTTCTTAAGGAAGTGACGTCCTATTGGTGTGGTGATATTTTTGTTTCTAATGTCCCTGATATGTTCTAGAATCCTTATTCTAAATTTGCGATTTGTTTTTCCTACATAGAAATTGCCACAGGGGCATGTGAGGAGATAGATGATATTGGGTGAATTACAGTTAACGAAGTGTCTTATAGTATGGGGTTGGTTATTAGGGAGAGTAAAGGTTTTTTCCCTGTTTGAGGTACTGGCATGCTTGGCATCCTCCACAGCTGTAGAGGCCATGATTCTTACAACATTTAGAGTTACGGTCACTGTAGTGGCTTTTCACAAGTGAGTCCTTCAGTGATTTTGGTCTTCTATATACTAGTTTTGGTGTATCGGGAATTAGGCCCTGTAGGTCTCTGTCATGGGTCAGTATGTGCCAGTGTTTGTTTAGTATTCTCCTAATAGTGTTGTGTTGCTTGGTGTATGTGAGTATTATTGGGAGGGTAGGTTTTGTTTGGGTCTGTTCCTTTTGTTTGAAGAGAATGGTTTGTCGTTCTCTTTCCAGTGTCCTGTGATATGCTCTTTTAAGGGTTTTCTTACTGTACCCCCTGCGTGTGAGTCTCTCCCTAATCCCTGCTGCCGCTATCTGGAAGTCTTCTTCCGATGAGCAATTTCGTCTGGCGCGCAAATATTCGCCGTAGGGGATGCTCTGTTTGAGGGGAGTTGGGTGTGCACTGGAGGCTCTAAGGATGTTGTTGGCAGCTGTGGGTTTCCTGTATAGATTTGTGTAGACATTACCTTCATCGTCCTTCCCTATTTTGAGGTCTAAAAAGGTTATTTCAGTTGTGTTATGGTCCAAAGTTAGTTTAAGGTTAAGGGTGTTCTGATTAAGAAGTTCATGGAAGGTACTTAGTTCTGTTTCTGTTCCCTCCCAAAATACCAGTATGTCGTCGATATATCTATACCAGGAAAGCACTTTCTCCATATGTGGAAGCATGTTCTCATCCTGCCATAGTGTTCTTTCCCACCACCCCAAGTATAGATTGGCATATGATGGTGCACAGGTTGTGCCCATGGCCGTACCCTGAATCTGATGGTAGAGTTGCTCTTTGAACAGAAAAGTGTTGTGGGACAGAATAAAGTCAAGTAGTTTGATGAGAAATGAGCTGTGATCGTACTGGGTAATGTCAAGTTGGTCAAGAAAGGTTTTGACAGCCCTTAGGCCCATAGCGTGAGGTATACTTGAATAGAGTGCCTCAACGTCGAATGAAACCAGGATGGTGTTCCTTGGCAGGCTGAGTCCCTCCAGTATTCTTAGGAGGTGAGGTGTGTGCTTAACGTAAGAAGGTAGAGTCTGCACATGGGGTTGTAAGTGAGTGTCGATGTATTGGCTGGCTGTACTGGTAAAGGAGCCTATTCCTGATACTATGGGGCGCCCTGGTGGGTCTGTGAGGGACTTATGGACCTTCGGTAGGGCATAAAATGTTTGTGTTCCTGGTTTATCAATAAGTAGGAACTCTGCTGTTTGCTTGTCGATGATTTTGTGTGTCCTGGCATGTTCAATTAATGTTCGGTATTCCTGTAAGTCTTTTTGTAAACGTGTCATGGGGATTTTCTTATACCACTCCTTATTGTTAAGTATTTTCTCACACATCCTTTCATATTGAGTTTTTTTCATAATGACCGTATTGCCCCCCTTGTCCGCAGCTTTTATGATGATTTCAGGATTGGATTCTAATTCCTTTAGTGCTTTTTTCTGGGACATGGTGATATTGGTAGGTCGCTGCCCAGTTTTCGGGAGTTTCTCTAGATCATAAGTGACCAGGTTTACAAAGGTCTTAATGCTAGACTGTAGTTGTAAGGGGGGAAAATAGGTCGATGGTTTCCTGAATTTCCAAGTGGAGATATTGGTGGTAGTGGTGGTACTGGTTGGGGTAGTCTCCTGGGTACGGGAAGTGTGGTCATGTGTTGTGTATTGATCTTGTGTGTTCTGTTCCAGGAGTAACTCCTGTAAAGTTTCTAAGGCCTGCTTGTCGCTCGGGGCGAGGGCTGTGGTGGGCTCTGGTTCCGGACAATTTCGGTATTGATATTTCAATAGTGCTCTTCTGGCAAAGAGGTGAACATCTTTGGTTATTTCAAATCTATCAAAGTTGGTTTGTGGACAGAAGTTTAGGCCTAGTTCTAAGACCTGCTTTTGCTCCTCAGTTAGCTGTATTGCGGCTAGATTGACTATTTGTTTTTCCGCTGTCATTTTGTCTTGGTTTTTTCTTGGCTTCTGGTGTTTATGGCTGGTTTTTTTGGTTGTTGGATTTGGTGTGTGCGTGGTGGGTGTTGGTTTATGTCCAAGTCTAAAAAACTCTCCTCTGACGAGGTTTCGCTGGTATGTTGGTCTTGGGAGGGGAAGGTCCTGCCTGTCTCTATGGGTCTCCCTTGGGCTCCTCTAAGGTCGTGAATTTGGGTATGAAATGGTCTCTGGTCCCGTCTATACTGTCTTCCTCTGTGTCCGGAGTAGGAGGGGTCTCCTGGTCGTTGTCTCTGGGTGCGGTCCCTGCCTTGTGGTGCACCCCACCTGTACGCCCTGCCTTCCTGGTATGCCTGTAGGTCCCTTTCAAATTTCCTAGTTTTATTTTCCCAAACCTCCTTGTTTAGCTTACCTATGTCTTTAGTGACCTGGGTGTTTTTGGTATCGAAATGGATCCAGTCCTGGTGTGTATTCAATTCTGTGCACAAATCACTGTACTCCTTTTCTATTTCCCTTAATTGTGTGCTCTGTTGTTCAATCAGTAACTGTAACATTGTGGTAGAGCATTGATGTAGATTTTTTTCCCACTTTTCTTTAAAAGTAGGATCTATATTATATGTCTGGGGGAAAATCCTGATCCTTAATCCTAATGGAATTATTTTCTCTTCTAGGTATTTCTTAAGGAATTCAATATTCCAGAAAAGCTTTGTCTTTTTATAGAGTATCCTTTCCAAGTTGGTAAATTTGTTCTGTATGTTTGTGTTTGCGGAGTTCCCAAGAGGTGTATCTGTGGAAATTTTTGAAAATTCTTTGATCATCTGGTCCCAATTTGGGCCACTTAGTTGTGTCATAATATCAGCTTGGTTGCTTAGGTACCCTTTGTGGTTTGGATAAATCGAAACTTCCTGATTCCTTCAGTTTGTGGGCCTTCGCCCTTGGAGATGAATCTCCAATCTAGTATGCGAGGGTTAGGGGGAGGAGTCGGGGTTTCTGTAATCGTGCTTGTTGCACATATGACCACCCCAAAATGGCCGCCGCCATGTGTAGAGACAGGAGACTAGGGTGAAACTGACACTGGGCGGCGCAGCTTACCGGGCCATTACATAAACACATAATATTAGGAATCTCCAGCTAAGCCATCACTCACCCCGCGCGCACACAATGACATTTTAAAACTCACCCCGCGCGCAACACATTGACTTTCTATAACGCACATAGACAGGTAACCAACAAAATGGCCGCCGCCTTACACGGGGACACACATTTCAGGAGACCCACATAGGACCGCCAAAAAGGAAGTACTCTGACGTACTTCCGCCCAAGTTTCCACCAATCAGGGACGTCGCCCAGGCAGGGAGAGGAACGTAAATCCCTCCCACCCGGCATTTGGCGGTCCACAGCGCGCCGACATCCAACCACGCACAACACGCTGCAGAACACCAGGGAGACCGCAAAAGGCTGCACGGACAGCATTACCGACCACACGGACTACGCATTATCGGCGCCACCCTCCGCATCTCTACCCCCTGACAGGGGCTATGGAGGGACCGGTTCTCCTCTGCATTACATGTAAAGCACCAGGTGAGCAACAATCATTATTACAACCTACGGTCACACAACATAGTGACTTATTGTATGTCTGACTAGACTGTCACATCACACCTGGTACTCACTTACCTGTAAACATACCATACTAAGGGGTCCCTAAACCCCCCCCCCTCTCCCCCTTATCTCCACAGCAACCAATTCTATTACTTCCTGCACCATACCAGCTAAGTACCAGGGCACCCTCAACAGCCGGTGAGTGACCACAACCGTGGCTTTTTCTTACATACCAGCCTAGCAGAGTTTGTGTATAATTATCCTCCTGTGTATGTATTAACCGTTAGGCTCCTACACTGAGGAAGCAATGTGCGAAACGCGTCTGTAAGGAGCCTACAAGTACTTGCTACAAACTGCAAAGGTGATCAACTGGCTACAAACTAAGGAGCTACAACTCAACCTTGCTACAAACGGGAGGCAATCCCCACGGAGAGTGAGGCCGGGCAAGTAACCCTAGCCCCCCACTTCCCTTTTTCATCTATCACCAGAACGTTATACCTACCAGGACATTGTATTTCACTATCAGACTACGAAATAATAGTCTCTGCATAAGGACTATCCTTTTAAACAGTACATGAACGAAATGTACCGTGGTAACTTAAAAGAAATTTGTATAGCCATATCAGTACCATTGTAAATAAACGAACTATTGTGTTATATCTACAACATCAGAGTAAAGCGTAGAGGTATTTTCTTTTTTCTGATAAGGGACCCACGGGACCAACCGCGGTGACCTTACCAGGAAAACCCCCCCTATCTCTTGTTTTAATGGATGCAGTTTTCTGGACGCAAACCCTCAAGGAATGCTTTGGTTGCACATTGTCTCGCTAAAAAATTAAAATTAATAAAAATGTTGAATAAAAGCCACATTTTCCTAAAATATCAGTATGCAAACAGGAAAAAACAAGCTAAATCTAAAAGTGCAAGGTCCCCCAAACAGAACAATATCAATATGCATAGGTACTTTTAATCCTTTAGTTGGCAGCCTACTTGTGATTTTTTCACCCTCAGTTAAAGTGCCATTTTCACCATGTTACTACATGCTATATATGTAAACATATGTAATTGCAGGAATTTCAAGGGATAGCCAGGAGAATTATATGTTTTTTGGCAAAGTTGGTACTTGTATTATAGTACTGTACTTGTAATATGTAAAATGTACTTGTAATATGAATGTCTTTTTTGTAATTTTTGACATGCTTTTACTTTAATTATAACTTATAAAAAAAAATATATCTCGCAATTACAACAGTACCATATATGTATTATTAGCTCCCTGGTCCTGCCCAGAACCTCCCCAAACAGAAAAGAGTGCTTTATGACATTTTCAAATAAAATACAACTATTATCCACACAATCAAGGGTTAAATTATAAATTGGTGTGATTCTTCTGATAAAAACTATTGAAAAAAAAAATGGTGTTGTGTGAGGGAACCCCATGCTTTTTTGTTAATTTTTAGGGGTTAAACCCCTTAAATTCTCTTTAAAAATGGAATACGGTCCCCCGTATCCAAGCTTAACCAGCTCGGGCGCAAGCTATGGAGGACCAGCCTTGGTGACCCCCGGCTCTGAAGGCTACAAGCTCACATAGTCCTCATGGGCTGCAGGCTCTCCCCCCTCCGAGTTTTGGGGAGGCGAGTAATGGGCCCAAAGGGTTAATGGCAAGTCACTCACTTGCCGCAGGTGACTTGCCAGACCCTCAAGCCTTGTGAACTGGTATAGGGGTTTCATGGACCCCTTACTAGTTCACAAAGGATTACTGTAAAAAAAGACACAGAAACAACAGAGCATTTATTAAAAATATATTTTTTTTTTAATTACTCACCTCCAATCCTCTGTTCCGCACCGTTCATTGTCCCGTGCCGATGACAGCTGGTAATGATCGGTGAAGGGCTGGGCAGTAGGGGAGTCCCCTGCCCCTCCACCCGCCCTGCACCGATCACTACCAGCATCCGCCGTACCTGGTGCTAAAAGGGTTAAAGCTGACCAAATCCCAGGGTTTTCACTCTACTGGGTTTTGATCAGATCTGGGATGACCCTGTGTGGGAAATCTTCTGCTTCACCCAGTCACACAACTTGACACACAAGCTGCATGCCCGGCATCTCCTAAAATCAGCATTCATTGCCATGTAGGCAACCCATGCTGAATGAATAGACTACAAGGTGACTCCCTGGGCTGGTCCATCTGGCTGCAAACAAAAGGGTGCTGGGAATGCCATGACAAGATATCACTGCTAGGGGCAAAGCAGACAAACTTTACAGTGTGCTTAGGCTACATTTTAGTTGTTGACCAAATTGCACATTGAAAAATGCACATAAGAAAAAGAAGCCATGAAAAAACGATTTTACACGAAGAACATAAAATGACATTCAGCGACAGGTCCTGCATTTACATTATTCACAACTCACAATGTCTTGTATAAATAAATATGTTTAATATCATTTATAAGCAAGGAACACTTCAATACAGTTCTGACCATTGTGCTCTATGGGATCATAACTTACAGTGCCACTATAAACCGATGCAGCTTAAACAAGAGTGCCTTAAAATATTAGCTCTGAGTGGTATTAAAGGCATTTAAAGTGGACCAACACCCAGGGGGGATCAGATCCCTCCCCGCGGGGCATCCGAAATCGGGATGTCCTGCGGGGTGAAACCCCCCAGGAAGCCCAGAAACCTTACCTTAACCCCGTTCCAACGGCGCATGCGCGGGCCGCGGCCGCGTCTCGCGCTTCCCTCTAGCAGGGCACGCACCCGTGCCAGCCATTCACAAACGGCCGGCGCGGGCACGCTCCCTGCTAGAGGGAAGCGCGAGACGCGGCCTCCAGCGCTCAGAGTCGCTGTGGTTGGACGCCGCTTGTACGTGCATACCACAGCAGCTCTGAGCGCTCTGATTGGATGAGCACCTGCGTAGGAGCGTGGTGAGGTGAGTGTTTCCGGGAATTCTGGGGGGGTTTCACACACCCCGATCGGGGTGCCCCACCGAAGTGGACCAAAACCCAGGATAGTGAAAATCCTGGGTGTTGGTCCACTTTAAGGAATCAGCAAGGAAAAGGGTATATCCAAGTACCTTAATTTAATTATAATTTATATGTACAGCCATTGGATGTTTAGGACAAACAAGTTGGAACATCTGATAGAACTGTTGACTTACAACAGAAAAACCTTCTATCCCCAGCTTCAATTTGCATATTTACATCATATGTGTGGATTCACATTTAGGTCCACTTAAAAAAGAGAAATCACAGTGTTGTAGTAATAAAATGTAAAATCGTCTTCCATTAAAAAAGATAAATTCGTAGGACCTCATTATCATGTTGCATCGAATTCCTCCACTCAATGAACGTGTTTCGCTATATTATTTCATATCATTAATCTTGATCCTTTTTCAAGTGGACCTAAATGTGAATCCACAAATATGATGTAAATATGCAAATTGCTTCTGTAAATCAACAATTCTATTAGAGGTTCCTGCTTGATAAATCAGGCTCAAAGTCTACTCTCATAGTCAGGAGAATACTTGTGTGTGAGGCAACAATAAGAGGCCGATTCATTAATAGCGCCAGGTAGCGACAGATGAGCGACTGTAGCGTGATTTTTTCAGCGCCAGCCAGTATTCGCTGTGCTTGGCCGGCGTTAGCTTGATGACAGCGACTCAGTCGGTGTGCGGTAATGTTGAATACGGGCTGGGGGGTCGCTGTTTCACAGGTCCAGCGTTGTATGTGAGCGCCTGACAACGAATGGCCAGAGCGAACGGCTAGCTTCATATTCATTAACAAATCACGCTCCGAATGTGCTGTCGCTGTCCATTCCTTGTTTAAACCCCAGAGCGCTGGCGGCGATGTGTATTAACTAGTTTTTAACCCCTAAACAACCATATTTTTTGAATGTAACATTATACATGTTTTTAGAATCATTTTGTAATATGAATACATTAATCTCAGACCTGTTAGATCAATTCTGCACAAATTTTTTTTAAATTTTTTTTTTACTTAAAAATAAATCCTAACATTGCAGAAGTGGTCTCCGATTTTTTGACATTAAAAAAAAAAAAAAAAAAATTAATACCAATTAATTATGAATAATTATAGATTGCTCCATTGAAATGCATTGGACATCGCCAGGGAGCGACAGCTCATACCTGGCGCTGTGAGGGAATTTGCAGCGGCGCTGTTCGGTCCAGGCGGCTTCATGATGAATGCCGCGCTAGCCGGCGCTCTCGCCGGCGCTAGCCTCATTTTGCTTGATAAATGCGTCATTGTGACCGCCGCCGGGCGTACTTGAGTCGGTAGTCGCCGTTAGCTGCCGCTACCTGGCGCTCGTCAGACACTATCTGGCGCTATCGCTTGATGAATAAGGGCATAAGATTTGCCAGAAATAATTCTTGAATGAGTCCCGGTAGCACGTAAGGACAAGAATCTGTGAATCGCCTAGACCACATGCCAAAATGAAGGGGAATATACATTTGTTAAGAGCTCCAAATATGTTGTTTAACCTCCAGCAAGGTGAATGTTGTAGTAATCCCTCTTTGAATAAACATCTTTGTTTATATCACTAGCAAAGATGAGAATGACAGTTTAGTCAGCTAAATCCTAAAGACAAAATAGCCTACCCAATACAGTCAGAAGGATGAATCCAAAAGGGATAAGATTGCAGGAGATTCCCTTGGCAAAAATTGTTCACTCCACAATTTTCTGTTTGATACACTGTATAGACCCGTTCTGTCACTGATACAAGGTGACGGATGTTAGAATTTAATTTAGGCCTTGTCAGTTTTGTAAAATGGTGCTGTGCTGTAGAAATACGGTAAATGCAATTTGTATCATAGAGTAAAAACCTGCAAAGAATAAGTGAAAGTTGATTCAAGGAGGTCTCACATGCAGAATATTCTGTCATGAAATATATTAAACCTTTATACATGCTTTTGTGAGATGTCACCCAATATTGCTTGCAGAATTGAAATGCCCAATATGTATTAATCCAAAAGTGTGTGTGTGTGTGTGTGTGTGTGTGTGTGTGTGTGTGTGTAAACTTACTTATTATTTAAAACATGGGAAGGCAGAAAACAAGATTGGCCCCTGTTGCCTGTAGTTTTTCTAATGTATCCTGCTAACTATAGATATCGGCAGAAGTTCAAGGGGCACACAAAGGGATCAGGGCATGGAGACCAAAAAGCTGCATATTTCGGTGTACAGGGTGAAAAACTTATATAAACTGAATATATGTAAATAGCACATACATAGTAGCTGGAGCCATGTATAACTTCTCATCTCATTGCTATCCCAAGTGCCTAGAAAGAAGTTAATGAGCCTGCAATGCTTGGGTACAGTGTCTAACATTTACATAGCCATCGCTTCCTACTTGTTTGAAGTCTTTTGTTAGCAGCAGTGATGAATGTATGAGGGGGTTAGAATTCCATATTAAAATAGAGGAGCATGCACCTTAGGAAAGGCATGTGAGGCTTAAAGTCACCCTATAGCAAATTTTGGAAACCCTGAGGTGGGAGGTCCCTGAAAATCCACAAATCCACTTTCAAACCTGAGGAGCCAGTATCATACATACAGGCTACCCCTCCAGTATAAGCATGTATCTAGTGATGCACTAGAAAATGTGAGCTCAGAGCCACTACCATTTACAAAATTGTAGGCAGGCATTTCCGTGGCTACCAGTCCGTGGTTACCACTGAACTAAGAACAAGGTATGTAAATAAAATATATGAAAGAGTGTTTATTGTGAGGCCGTGACTGCTAAATGGAACCTCTAGTTAAAACTGAATCTGGTGTAAAATTGGGTTTCTTTCTTCACAGTAAAATTCAATATTTTGTAAAAATAAAGGTCCTCTAGCATTTTATATTTTACTGTAGTAACTTTAGCTAAAGGAGGCCATCTGAAAAAAATGTTTTGTTGAAGGGGAGCTCTAGTATATTATACTATAGTTAAAAAGGGTAACATGCTTGCACAGCAAAAAAAACTGTGCTGAATTGCACAGAGGAAAACAAGATGAAATGGATGGCAGCAACCCCTCATCTTCGAGCATCCTGAGGCTAGTGCTGGGAGGGCACCCACTGCCAGGTAGGCTGCTGCTCTTGCTCTGATTTACATAAACAAGAGGCATATTACCATGCATATATATATGCACAGCAAACAGCTCTGATTGTACGAGAGCCCACGCATGGGACCAGTAAGAGGTGAGTTTTACAGGGCGATCAGCTGGGTTTCACACAGTGGGACCCAAACTGGGATGCCCCTGGGACACAGAACAAAAACCAGGATAGCCAAAATTTTGTTCTGCTTTAAATGGTGAGTTTTAGAGTAAAGTCAAAGGCCAATTCTCTATTAAAAAGCCTTTGGTGAAACCGTTGGTATTAGGAACCATTCAAACATTTTAGCACAGACAAGTCGGAAAGTCCATGGCCCTGATTCAGTAAACTATCCCTAAAATATCTTTTATTTCAGAATAAGGCATGGGAATAAAGTGTGAATAAAAAATATAGAACATTACAATCTGACAGTGTAAAACTTAAACGAAGAAAGAAAGTTCAATCAGCTCAACCTGTGGAACAACATGCCATGACTAAAGGGACAGCAAGCTCCTAAAATGCATTGCCCATCCACTTTGATTTACAAATCTTGAGGCTGTGACATACTTTTATCCGTGGAATGCTTTATACATGTAATTTTAAAGTAACAGAATAAACCTTGGAGTTTTATTGCAATTGGACTGGTGAGCCAGCAAATTGTGTAAACGGTAAGGCTTTTTAATTTTTTTTTTGCCTGGAAAGAACCTTTAATACTACATTCTGAAAAAAAAAGTCAATACTGTACTTTTTGGGGGGAAATAATTTAAATAAAGTTATTGAATCAAACCTATTGTCAATACTGTTAGACTGGTAGATGGTTACTAGAAATACCAACTTGCTATTGTTTTTGCCATAGAGGACTATACTATGAGGCCGATTCATTAATAGCGCCAGGTAGCGACAGATGAGCGACTGAAGTATGGCGCTATGAGCGCCGCTAGCGTACGTCGCGGGCGGTAGCGATTCGCTATAGCAGGCCTCCTCAGTCGCTACCTGGCGTTGTTGGGAACAACGCCTACATTGCTGAATATGATGTTGGACCTCAGCTTTGTAGGCGCTGTCAGTCAGTTTGACGACGCTATTCAACACAGCGCCTGCGCTTTGCTTTGCTGTGGGCTGGGAATCAAGTACCTTCAGAATAAAACACATTGCAACATGTTTCTTTACTTTTTTTAGTTTTTATTTTGTGTTGAAAAGGAAATAAAATTAAAACAGATATTAGAATGTAAAGGAAAATTAAAACAGAATTAAACACATAGCCACATGTATTTTATTTGTTTTTTATTTTTTAAAGAAAAAGGAAATACAATTAAACCACCAATGAGAATGAAAAGGAAAATAAAAACAGAAATGAGAAAGAAAAGGAAAATGAAACAAGAAATGAGAAAGAAAAGGAAAATAAAAACAGAAATGAGAAAGAAAAGGAAAAGAAAAACAGAAATGAGAATGAAAAGGAAAATTAAACCAGAAATTAGATTGAAAAGGAAAATTAAACCAGAAATGAGAAAGAAAAGGAAAATTAAAACAGAAATGAGAAAGAAAAGGAAAATTAAACCAGAAATGAGAAAGAAAAGGAAAATTAAACCAGAAATGAGAAAGAAAAGGAAAATTAAACAAGAAATGAGAAAGAAAAGGAAAATTAAAACAGGAATGAGAAAGAAAAGGAAAATTAAACAAGAAATGAGAAAGAAAAGGAAAATAAAAACAGAAATGAGAAAGAAAAGGAAAAGAAAAACAGAAATGAGAATGAAAAGGAAAATTAAACCAGAAATTAGATTGAAAAGGAAAATTAAACCAGAAATGAGAAAGAAAAGGAAAATTAAAACAGAAATGAGAAAGAAAAGGAAAATTAAACCAGAAATGAGAAAGAAAAGGAAAATTAAAACAGAAATGAGAAAGAAAAGGAAAATTAAACAAGAAATGAGAAAGAAAAGGAAAATTAAAACAGGAATTAGAATGAAAAGGAAAATTAAAACAGGAATTAGAATGAAAAGGAAAATTACAACAGAATTAAACACATAGCCACATGTATATATATATATTTTTTTTATTTTTACACTAAAAATGAACTAAAATTAAAACAGAAATGAAAATGAAAATGAAAAGTCCAACAGAAATTAGAAATCAAAGGAAAGTTCAGTAAAGTTTGGGAAAATGAAATGAGTGATCACGGTGCATCTCGGGGTGCCTGAAAAATTAGAAAAAGTGCAGTTAGTATATATCTTTAAATTTGTGTTTTCGCTGAAAAAAAATATTGCATTAATTGATAACCAACATTTGCGTCTTACACCCCCCTTAGAGTGTTTTGGGTCATCTTACACCCCCCTTAGAGTGGTTTGGGTCATCTTACACCCCCCTTAGAGTGGTTTGGGTCATCTTACACCCCCCTTAGGGTGTTCTGGGTCATCTTACACCCCCCTTAGAGTGTTTTGGGTCATCTTACACCCCCCTTAGAGTGGTTTGGGTCATCTTACACCCCCCTTAGGGTGTTCTGGGTCATCTTACACCCCCCTTAGAGTGTTTTGGGTCATCTTACACCCCCCCTTAGAGTGGTTTTGGTCATCTTACACCCCCCTTAGAGTGGTTTGGGTCATCTTACACCCCCCTTAGAGTGGTTTGGGTCATCTTACACCCCCCTTAGGGTGTTCTGGGTCATCTTACACCCCCCTTAGAGTGTTTTGGGTCATCTTACACCCCCCCCCTTAGAGTGTTTTGGGTCATCTTACACCCCCCTTAGAGTGGTTTGGGTCATCTTACACCCCCCTTAGAGTGTTTTGGGTCATCTTACACCCCCCCTTAGAGTGTTTTGGGTCATCTTACACCCCCCTTAGAGTGTTTTGGGTCATCTTACACCCCCCTTAGAGTGTTTTGGGTCATCTTACACCCCCCTTAGAGTGTTTTGGGTCATCTTACACCCCCCTTAGAGTGGTTTGGGTCATCTTACACCCCCCCTTAGAGTGTTTTGGGTCATCTTACACCCCCCTTAGAGTGTTTTGGGTCATCTTACACCCCCCCTTAGAGTGTTTTGGGTCATCTTACACCCCCCTTAGAGTGGTTTGGGTCATCTTACACCCCCCTTAGAGTGTTTTGGGTCATCTTACACCCCCCCTTAGAGTGTTTTGGGTCATCTTACACCCCCCTTAGAGTGGTTTGGGTCATCTTTCACCCCCCTTAGAGTGTTTTGGGTCATCTTACACCCCCCCTTAGAGTGTTTTGGGTCATCTTACACCCCCTTAGAGTGGTTTGGGTCATCTTACACCCCCCTTAGAGTGGTTTGGGTCATCTTACACCCCCCCTTAGAGTGTTTTGGGTCATCTTACACCCCCCTTAGAGTGTTTTTTTTCTCATTTTGATGGGAGGTCAAATACATTTACCCAGTAGTGCAGTACTTGGATTAGAGTGAAGGGTAGTTAGCTTACCGCAAAAAAGGAAGTGATCATCCTTTCCCTTAGCTCATCGCCAGTCTGGGTGTCCTCACTTCTTCCTGCGGGCAAGTTGGGGATTTCTGGCACCAGTGCTGTCTCCTCGGGGGCTTGAATTCGGTGACAAATGCAAATGTTATGGAGCACACAGCAGGCGAGGATGATCTTGGAGACCTTCTGTGGGCTGTAGAGCATCTCTCCTCCTGGCCGTGCCAAACAGAGAAAGCGTGCTTTCAGCAGGCCGATGGTTCTTTCCACAATGCTTCTGGTCTTGCGATGTGCTGCATTGTAGCGTTCATGGGCAGAGGTCCGTGGGCTCCTGACCGGAGTCATGACCCACGTTCTCTGCCCATATCCCTTATCCGCTGTAGAAAAAACACAAGGAGAGAGACAGCAATTAGTACTAGTACATGTTTTGTTTATCTTTTTTTATAATTTGGCTTACTAGGCCACATATTTGAGTCTAAATACTTTGACATGGTAAATTTTTTACCCAGTAGCCAGCCAGCTGGCATTTCGTTGTTCTCAAACTTCCGGCACAGGACTGCCCGCTGCAAGACGTAAGAATCGTGGCATGAGCCGGGGAACCCCGATCTCACCGCCCGCAGCCTCATGTCTGGGTCACAGACAACCATGATGTTGAGGGAATGAAATTGCTTTCGGTTTCTGTAATACAGCTCCTGTGCACGGGGAGGGCGGAAAGGGATATGTGTACCATCAACGCACCCTAGCACATTCGGGATCCCTCCCATCAGATAGAAAGCATGTTTTATTTTGGCAACCTCTTCCTCATCCTCAGGAAACTTGATGTAAATTGGGATTAAATCACAAATGGCCAGAACTACCTGGATTAGTATGCGGCTCATAGTAGCCTGGCTTATCCCGCTGAGGAGGGCGGAGGTTGCCTGGAAGGTCCCTCGTGCCAAAATATTCAGCGTGGCACACCGGCGTACTATGCCTGGAATGGATTGAGTGCGTTTGGTGGATGGCTCGATTGTGTGCTTAATCTGATCATATAGGGACTGTAGTGCAGCACGATTCAGACGGAAGCGGCTCCTGATCTGCTCGTCACTTAAGTCCCATACTGAAAGGCGGATTGCAAAGGAGCGGGGTGCCCTAAGCCTCACAACACCCCGCTCCCTTTCCTCCTGCTCCTTCAGCATACACATACATCCATCCACCCAGACACCATACATCACCCTCTTATCCATCACACACACTCAAGAGATATACAAAATCAAAAAAACAAAAACAAAAACCACAAACACACCACACACACACAAACAATCACACTCCACACACACCCGCTACAATGCAGCTCACCACAAAACCAGAACTATAGTGGTCCAAACCACCAGCCTGCTGAAAAACAGCTTTCTAAGTTAGGCACAACCAAGAGGGGAGTTGCTGCACAGCCCACAAAAGGCCCCAAAATCAAGCTTTACTTGCTGTATGCTCCACAATATTTGCATATGCCACCAAAAACAAGCTCCTAAAGAAACAGCACTGATGTCAGAAATCACCCAACAAGCCACAGAGAGTGAGGACAGAACCCAGACAGAGGCTCAAATGAGCTAAGGGAAGCAAGCAAGCACTGCACCACACCACAGCCTTTGCCACAGTGTAAGAATACCAGAAGCTTGCAAATTCCTTCCATTTATACTTCACTTTCAAAAAGGACAGGTCCGCTTTGCCGCCTTTTGCGTTGCTCTGCTATTTCCGGGCGCCAATTAGCCGACCCAGGTGTGCGTGAAACGGAGTGCGCACGCGCACGCTAGTAGCGCTACTAGCGTACGTGAGCCGAAACTTGCGTGAATTAACGGACATGGGCGAAAATTCAGTGGTGGGCCAATGAAAGGTAAGCTGCTGTTTATTTAAATAGCCGTTAGGCTAGCCACATGTCACAAGGGTTTCAGATACATCAGTCCATTGTTGTATTTGGGTGTGTGTTGTTTGGTTAATGAGGTCTGTAATGAGTTAATTGGCTAACACACATGCTTCAGTCAGTGCAGTGGAGGTGTGGCTAGAAGGAACTGGGCTGTATGTGTGAATCAATTAAGTGGACTGGTTTGTGATTGGCTGTTAGAGCACATAAAACCTGCCCAACCCAAAGAGAGTGCGATGCCATTCTGTAGTCTGCATGCGTGCTTGTTGGGTGTGTATTTGTGTGTGTGTGCAGCTACAGGATGGAGCCAAATTCAGGACATCTGCCGGCCACAGCAGGCCCAAGTAGGAGTTTGGTGGGTGCTGTGCGCAGACCTCCCTTACGGAAAAGGGCCCAGCCTGAAGGTGGGGCAGCACCCCAGGCTAAGCGCCCAGGTGCCAAGAGGGAGCCTGAATTTAATTTGGCGGAGAATAATCATCTTGTGCGCCTTACCCTTGCTAAATGGGAGCTACTCTTTGGCTCCCAAAGCAAGTCCATAGGCAAACAAGAAAGAAGCAAACTGTGGGATGCCATTGGTGTGGAGCTTAGTAGCACTGCTCAACACCCACGTAGTGGCCCATCCTGCAGGAAACGCTTCTACACTTTGAGAGGGGCCCTTATGAAAAAGATGAATCACGATCTTGATGTGGACAGTGGGACCATCCAGGCTCCAAAGAGTACCTACAGGCCGTATGAGGAGATGCTGAAGGCCAAAATTCCACTGGCTCGGCTGCAGGGTGTGGATCCTGGGGATGACACCACAGGTTGGACTGAAGGTACATATTTTCTGCCTTTTTAGAAAAGCTACTGTTAATGTATGTGATTAGCATTTTCTCTTTCTGAGCAACTAACAGTAGGACCTGTGAAGTAGTACATTAGAGCTCATACATTTTTTACTTTCCTGTCTGTTGCTTTCTGCATAGGTGCACATGCTGCTGTCCGGGATGTGCCTCAGGACACACAAACTCCTGCCCTTCAACCAACCTCAAGGCTAACCCAGTCTGCCATTGAAGGTATTTACCACTAATTTTGGTGCTGGTTGTTTGGGGAACAAATGGGTGTGGGAGCAGCTCCAACAATCGAGTGGGGCACTGTGGAGTATTAATAATATGGACCTGCGGCCTAATTTCACGCCCACTGTAACACTCACAGCAACTAACTAACAAGGCCCTAACATGTGTAGATATGTTTGAAGCCAGAGATGTGTGGCCATATATCTGCATATAAATGTGGAAGCCACACTGGCCTTGATTAGTGAATATTAGTGAATGAGCTGCTCACACACACCTTAATGCATGTTGTATTTTTCCACGCACATTAACAATGGCTCAATGTTTGCTTGATTTTTACCTAGCTCCCACGCCATTGGCCCCAGCATCTCCTCAGGAGCCAAGCTACTCTTTGGATGTTGGTAAGTGCATGTGTCCACCTTGCTTTATCCACTTTAACCCAAGTGCATGTGTCTCATTCCTCTTTTTTATTGGTAGGCCAAGTGACTGGTTCATCTTTGGACCCCACTTCCGATGTTGCAGGTCAACAGGACCCTGTTGGTGTGTATAGCAATACATAATGTATCCTTTATGCTGTTTCTGTTACACTGGTTCGATTTGGTTAGTCTAATAATCTACATGTTTGCTCTGTCAACTTGAAGATGCCTCTTGGGAGTGCTTCTTCCCTCCCCAGGGTCAGTCTAATAGTTCTTGGAGTGATACCAATGTATTTTGGAGGACATATTTTTGGACAAACATTCACCGTAGTAGTTTGATGAATATTTAGAGCCATTACTTGTGTTTTTTAGTTGACCCGAATATCGGAAGTGGCTGTCCAGAAAGGGCCCCTCAAGTTCAGGCTGCCAGAGATGAGGGTAAGTTGTTTTGCCTTGCTCTAGTCTGTATTTTGTCTCTACTTTTGTGGCACTTGCTTCTGGCAACTTGTGTGTCCACGTGTATTTTAAAGGTCCAAGCTCGAGTGAGGGCCCCACTCCAGACATCTGGGATATTGCGGGTATGTGTAATTTAAGCAATGTGTCTGATCTTATTTGCAAAAATTAATGCCTCTTAGTCCTCTAACATACATGTTAACAATCTGAGTTTAACAGATACCTTTGGTCTAGTGTGTAATTTTGCACTTTGTTGAGGTATGGCCTCGATAGCCTAGCCAGGTAACATTTGAGTTTGGTCCACTGACCTACTAACCTGACTTTCCTGTTTAGCATATGCCAACTTGCCGGACATCTCTGATGTTGAATTGCCACTCTCTGGCAGCGATACCTCGAGCCTACCTGTGGCGGAGGACACGCAGGTAACATGGCTGATTTAGACGACCTATAACCACATTGCCATGTTCGTGGGTAGTGGATGAAGCAACATGTCACATTTCCTTTCTTTGTCGTTTTGGCAGGAGGCGGAACCAGAACCCCAAGCTGGGACCTCTTCCCAAGTCCCATGTGGCCAAGCTTCCGAGGCTCAGACAAGGGTAAGTTGTATAGTGACTGTTTGGGCAAATTATTTTGAGGGGCAGACATGCATTGTTTCTGTTTGTCTAAAATGTTGTTTTCTATTTTGTTAGCCTCAAACCCCAGCAAGAGGAGGTGTTGCACCAACCAGTGCCGATTTTTACCAGCTAGGGGTCCGGATGCTGGAGGACTACAGTCGCCAACAGCCGCGTGATGGAACTAATGAGCGCATTGCGGCGTTGGAACAGCAGGTGCTGATGTGTCAGCAACAACATGAGGCCCAGCAGCGCCAGATCGACCTGTTGATGCATAACCTTCAACAAAACCAGCAACTTGGTCGGCTGGCCAATGCAATTGAAGAATCTATACAGCAGCAGCAACAAGCGATACAGCGGCAGGACCAAACTTTGTTGTTGATACAACAGCTCATACAACAGCAGTCTATATTTTTTACTGCACTGTTGTCCCCCAACACCGCCCCTAGCAATGACTCCCAACCTCCCCGGCCACCCAGCCAAGAATATTAATTTTGTTTGTTTTTGTTTCTGTAAATATATTTGCTTAACCCACCTCTAAATTGTGTTTTTCCTAAGACCTAGCTAATAACACAGTCAGGGATGAGTATCTTGATCTAGATATGTCAATGTATTTGTAAATTTAGGCCACACATTTGAGACCATAGCTTACTATGGTTAACACATGAAATGGCTCCAAAGGTATGGCTAAATTGACACACAAATGGGTTTTGAGACAGTTAAACTATGCTTTGCAAGGCACCACACTGTAATGATGTGAATCAAAAATGTTTATTTTCAAACATGGCCAACAGGGCCAACATTGCCCAACAAAGGGCGTCAACAGGCCAGCCTTCCCCCCACCCTAACGACGCCGCCGGCGCCTCTTCTTGGCCAGCAGCATCAGCTTCAGGAGCCTGATCTCCCGCCACAGTCTGCGATGCTGGTTTTCACAAGCTGTAGAGATGTAGAAACAACAATTTATTAATAAATTGAATGTGACCTCAACAGACACAGATGTAGCAATGTAATGTCAGTGTGTCCAATTAGGTGACACTCACATTAACATTGTTGGCCACTGTGCGCTTATTTGTTAACATGATATGAGTACTATTGACTGGCAGGAATGTGAACAACACATCCCAAGCATACATTTACTCTTAAAGTGTACCAACACCCACCGGTGATCGGCCCTGGAATCTATCAGATTCCCGGCCCGATCACCTCCCTCCCCGCGGGACATCCGAGATCGGGATGTCCCTCGGGGTGAAACCCCCCCAACACCCCAAAATCCCTACCTCAGTTTCGGTGGGGCAGGGCCGCCGGGCCCTCCCTGGCGCCCCTCTAGACATGTGCGTGCCTGCGCCGGCCGTCTGTGAATGGCCGGCGCAGGCTTGCGCGCGTAAAAAGGGACGCGCGGGAGGCGGAGGAGGAGGAGCCACTTTGCCGCGGCTTGTACGTTGGCTGGAGGAAAAGTGAGTTCAGGGGGTTGTCACACAGCGGTGACGATCAGTGGTGCCCCACCGTAGTGGACCAAGACCCAGGAAAGTCAAAATCCTGGTTGTTGTTCCACTTTAACTCTTGGGAAGCAAGGTATAAGTCCCAGTGTGTCCATTTATGTGTTTAGTCACAGCCAAACATCAGGGCCTAAGTCCTAACGAGTAAACGAGTTTGCCCTATAATGTTAGAGGTCCAGACCTAATACGGCCCATTTGGTTGTGTCTAAGGCACAAATAGTCTCTATGTGGCCAAATGAAGAATGTGAGGCAACAATCAAGCATGCAGACAGGCATGTTGGATTATTGTACAAACACATGGAATCTAGATGTGTGTGAAATTAACACATAGGTACATTTTAAATGTCTGCAGATGTGACTAGAAGACATAGGTTTCACAAGTCTTTAGGCATATGAAGTGGGATGTACTCACCATCGCAGCTGTGGCGGGGGCCCATGCTGCTGGCCGTCCCTGGAGCTGGGGTGGGGAGGAGGTTTTCTGGCTCCGTCTGCGTAGCAACATCTGTCAACAGAAAGCAAAAGACAAAAACACAATTAGTGGGCCAATGACACCTGACTATTTGACATCCATCTGGTTATGGAGTCTGAAAAATCAAAGGCTTGCATGGTTACATACAGGTTGACCAAAATTAGCATATTTCCTGGTCCATGAGTTAATGTAAATTAGTTATGGTTGCAACATGTATCCCTAAAGATAATGTGCAAATAACATAGACAGTGCTATGTAAAGGACTCATTAGCAGTTGATTGGCTAATGTTACTAGTGTGCAACATGTGTTAGCGGGAACAACTTAACCCAAGAAAAGAAATGAGAACACCCATCATGGTGTGGGCAGAAACATAGGGGTGGTTGCCAGTTGGCTAGCACTGTAGTGGGGTTTGTGAGGTTAAGGTACATTATCAAACCAGCTGTGACAATGGACCAGGAAACATGTGTCTGTTAAAAGTGGGCCAAGTCATAGGATTGCAACAATTCTGTGTTTTGGTCCGCTTTGGCAGAGCACCACAATTTGAGTGAGACAACGTCCGCCGCCGCCGCTGCCGTCCGCACATCACTCCTCCAGTGTGTGCGCACGCGCAGCCCATTAGGAAACAGAGCGCAGGCGCACACACATCTAGAGTGGCACACAGGAGGCTGGGACGGTGGCTTCTGTAACCCCCAAAGAGGTAAGGAGTTTGTGGGGTTTTTTTTTGGGGGGGTGCCCTGGGTGAGGGATGTGATTTTTCAGGGCAGCTTCGAGAATCAAAGCACTATCAACAATGTTTGTGGGTCCACTTTAATGAATGTCATAACATAGGGAATGTGATGGATAACAACAAACACTTACCACGACTATGCCCGTGGAGAATGCTTCTCCAAAAGGCCATGGAGGTGACGCCTATATGATGCCCTGCAAATTAGAGAGGAATGGCAAGGGCTAAGTACAAATTGCAAGATGAAACCTCTCACAGACTAACAATGAAAAAAAGGACACTCACCAGGGGATGAACCGCCACTTGAAGCCCAGGGAGGGCTCTGAGGAGGAGGCGGGGAGCCTCGGCTCCTCACACTCTGGTCGGAAGATCCACCAGGCAAAGGGCCACCCTCCTCCCTCTCACTCCCTGCTCCTTCAGGGAGTGTGGGAGAGTCCATTTCTACCACCCCACTTGGACTCCCCACTTGAGAGTGGCCCCTTGCCTGGTGAGACTCCTCAGACTCAGAGTGTGAGGAGCTGCGGCTTGATCCTGCCAGCCCCCCAGCAGCACACTCCTCTGGGGCGTCATCCCCTTCCTCCCCTGGGTCCTCTAAATAGGACCCGCGGGAGGGACCCTCCCCCGATGACTCCCCCGAGTCCGCCTGCCTGGTTCGGGGGAGGAATCCCTTCCCACGTTTCCCCAGGGGAGGACGCTTATCTGTGTTGAGGGGGTGAAAGAAAATAATTAATATAAAGAGCACAAATGGACACAGCTTAGCAGATGATTCGGCAAAAAGTATAAACATAGCATAAGCTTTAACTTACCTGATGCGTAGGCATCATATAGGCGGTACACGCCTTCAGGGTCCCGGCGCTTAAAGTCCGACCACTTCTGCTGTATAGCTCGGATGGAGAGCTCGGTGTGGAAGCGCCGGGACACTGTGGCCTTCACCTCCATGGCAATTCGTTTTTTTCCCCCACGGGCATAGTCGTACTGTTTCACACAGAAGTCCTATGAGAAATGAAAAAAAAACAAAAATCAATACATGACATCAGAACAATGGCATAAACAGTTATACAGAGACCCGAGCAAAGTGGACCCACACCCAGGATTATCACTATTCTGGGTTTGTGTGCACTTTGGTGGGCCATACCAATTGTGGGTGGTCCGCTGTCTGAAACCCCCTTGGAAGGCCACAAATACACCACTGAGGACGCTCCCACGTGACTGCGCCAGCCGAGCACAGCGCTCAGCGCCGCTGTGGTATGCGCATACAAGGCCGTTTGGACGTGCATACCAGCTGAGCTGGGTCTGCGCGGCAAAGTCCGCATGTGGCGTTTGACTCTAACAGGGAGTGCGCCTGCACACAACATTAACAAATGTCTTGCACAGGGGTACACCCTGCTAGAGGTAAGCGCAAGAGGCATCCGCAGCTCACGCATGCACAGATGGGACGGGGCTGAGGTAATTTTTATGGCCCTCCAGGGGGGGGGCATCCCCGCAGGACATCCTGAATGGGGATGCCCCATGGGGAGTGATCCAATTGGGCCTGAAAAATTAGAAATTTCAGGGCCAATCCCCCCTGTGTGTTCTGCAACTTTAAGCCAAAAATACACAAACCAAATACTCACTTTGACCACCTGGCCGACATGGGAAAAAAAAAATAAATAAATAAAACGCTCCGCGCACCAGGAACAAGCTATTATCAGCTATGTGCAAGCTAAGTGGCGGAAAATATAAAATGACGCTTGAAAACAAGCTATTGGCATAAGCGCTAGACATTTTTAGCTTTAGGTGGCTTTGAAACGCAAAGGAGGATACTGGAACCGGATATGACGCAAGCAACTGTGATTAAAAATTCAAAAACAAAGATGCGCGCAACAGGGACAAGCTAATATCAGCTATGTGCAAGCTAAGTGGCGGAAAAAATAAAATGACGCTTGAAAACAAGCTATTGGCATAAGCGCTAGACATTTTTAGCTTTAGGTGGCTTTGAAACGCAAAGGAGGATACCGGAACCGGATATGACGCAAGCAACTGTGATTAAAAATTCAAAAACAAAGATGCGCGCAACAGGGACAAGCTAATATCAGCTATGTGCAAGCTAAGTGGCGGAAAAAATAAAATGACGCTTGAAAACAAGCTAGGGCCCAAGGCGCCACGAATTATTAGCTTGATTTAGCAGGGGGTTCTACATACTGTAATGCATAGGTCCTTATAAAGCAAACCAAGTTGTGCTTAAATATACAAATCTTATTCCTTCCTAAAGTCATCACAAAATCAACCTAGACAACTACATGATAATGTGGCACACATGAGAATGCATAACGGGTTGTTATGAGCTGGTACGACTGAATGTTAATCCTGCAATATGTGGCCAGGCACGCTCACAACTACAGTGTATTCATTAACAACGACTGGGGTCGCGGGAAGTGAATTCCTTGCAAATGGCAGAAGGGCACATGTATGAACAGCACAGCGCCGCACAACGCAGCGCAGCGAAGTACAGCGCCGCTCGCGCCGCCACATAGCGAATTAAAACAGCGACTGCACAAACTCTGACCAACACAGATTCATCAAGGACAGGGCTGCCGAATAGCTTGGGCGCTGTCAATTTCGAAGAGCGAACGTGACCGTCCAACCTGACAGGCTACAAAATAGCTTTACAAGCACCGTTTGTGGTGAAAACAAGCGATTTTGATGCCAATGAGTTTGGTTGGAGGAGATGCAATTCCCATGTCACTCACAACATTACATTGTCAAAAATAATAAAAACTTCAAAAACATAAAAATAACCAGCCAGATTAATAAAACATATCACTATAAACATGTGTTGAATTTTGTGCCAAAGAAAAGAACACAAAAACCACTTAAAACAATCATTGCAGCGTCTGCCATTGAAATGTATGGGAGAGCGGCAGGTAGCGCCAGGTCATACCTGTCGCTGTGATGGGATTAGCAGCGGCGCTGTTCGTTGCAGTCGGCTTCATGATGAATGCCGCGCTTGCCGTCGCTCTCGCCGGCGCTAGCCTCATTTAGCTTGATAAATGCGTCATTGTGGCCGACGGGCGTACTTGAGTCGGTAGCAGACGTTAGCTGGCGGGACATGGCGCTCGTCAGACACTACCTGGCGCTATCGCTTGATGAATAAGGGCCATTATATGTTCGAGCCAAGAGTATACTTCCTTTTTATACTAAATAAAGAAAAAGCCTTTGTAGTTATATATATATTTATATATATATATTGAATATATATATATGGGAATATTATGAACATTTCAATGAGAAGAATTTTCCAATGTTAAATGTTTCACTGGGAAAATGATTATTGATGATTATTGATGAAATGATTCAATTATATATCTAATGAGTTTTATGAGTTTTATAATTGGATACATTTAGTTGTCAATATTCATGCTGCTGTATATTAATGTAATTGAATATAAGCCAGGAAAAATAAGACCATTTTTAATTGGGCATAACATTAGGCCATTAGAACAAAATGAAGATTTACCAGTTATTTGTGGATATAGAATATGGTATTTTCAGCACATGTGGTACATTTAATATTGGTTTTACATTGACTGAAAACAAGGAAATCGATAATGCAATGATTCAGTATGTAATTCTATGTTTACATTGTGCAATGCTGGCATCTCTTGCTAATGGATTATCCCTCTGACTCATTCAGGCCTTCTAATTTAACCCTGCCTTTTTGCTCCCAACATGTACTGAGAATCCTTGGATGCAGTTCTACAACTTTCCTGAGCTTTTGCTCAATGAGGGGGGGGGGGGGGGGTCTTAGGACATGACAGCATTGTAAATAACCTTTACAAAGCCGGCAACTCACAAACAGCTATCCATATGCACAAATTTCTCTGAACGTCTTTACACATGGTCCCTGTTCAGACACCAAAAGTTACATCCTTGCCACTAGTAATGTGTAATGCGCTTATCACATTGTCTCTCAGGCAACAGATGGGCTTTAGTGTAGCTCACTGGTCTTTCCTGGCTTCTTATTAAAGAAAAGGATTGGTTGTACATGCAGTAAAGCCAGGCAGTTTAGCTTAAAGTTCTTGTATAACAGCTTTGTCCATTAGAACCTGGTTTCAACCTGAATTTCAGGGAAAGTTCGGTTTGCTGCGAACCCGAACTTCACATGGTTTGTGGCAGAACGCGGAAGATGAGAAAAACTCAGGTCAAAGCACACCCTCTATTAGAAGAAAAGGGGGGATACCGTAACAATGCAAAAGATAGTGTTTAGTCCTTGTGTCACACAGATAAACTACTCAATGCATTTTAAAGACAAACTACTCAAGGTTAAATGCAAAAAGGGAATTTATTAAGGGACAGTGTACAAAACAAGTGCTGACAAAATTATGATTAAAAAATGATATACCATAAGAAAAATACAGGTTGTATTGAAGAAATGACTGCTAGATGGCGCTCTATCAAGTGCCAGCCACCAGAATCCTCCAGACCCTGCATCCATAATATTTGTTTTACTGAGAATAATACATTCCCTACACTTTTTTGCATTTAACTTTGAGTAGTTCGTCTTTTTAATGCATTGAACGCGGAATATAAACCCGGGAGGAGTTCACTGGCACCAAACCACATGTCACTGCCGGCCAAGGAGTCCACCTCGTAAAACTTCAGGGAGGGATTTTTTATTTTTTGGCCACATCTGTCTGGTTTAGCTGGCCCCTGTTACTGTGTTGGGGAACTTTGGGTGCACAGTCCCTCAGTGCTTAATACAGTTTAAAAAAATATATATTTTTTCACCTGCCACGGTGGCATGCACCGTTTCTTTCACTGTCAAGGAATGTTTTTGGGGGGCAGCTCTCTTTTAGCTGAGCATACCCTGTCTCTCTCTAAGTAGGGGTCCACGGTGCCTCTTTGTTAAATGCAGTTTAAAAAAAACAATCTTTTTCACCTGCCAAGGAATATTTTAGGGAACATCTATCTGTTTTAGGAATAGTAAGTAAAATGTCTGATAAAGGAAGGGGCAGGAATGGATGGGGTAGAGGAAAAGACATCCCTGCAATTTATTCTGCCACTAAGGATAAGGATGTTGGTGCCAGTACCAACACTGGTCAGCAGCCATGCTTCCAGGCCCAGTAAAAGTAGTACCAGCCATTTGCCGAGGCCCAGCTATAGTAGTGGTAGCCTCCATTTGCCCAGGCCCGCCACTGCTAGTAGTAGCAGCAGCAGCAAGCCAGAGTTGTCTATTTCCTCCAGTGAACGTGTTATTTTGGACAATTTATCCATTGTGGATTGGTTGACTTGCTCTCGCTCATCTCAGGAGGAGGAAGACTCTAAAGCAATGACTTTGAGCCAGATTTCAGCGGATTCTGTCATCACTACAGCTATACGTCGCAGGAAAAAAAACTTTTCTCTTCCATCATCTGTCTCTTTACTGCCTCCTCCTAGTGGGCCCTCAATCTGGTAGGCTATTCCATGAGAGAATATTGAACTTTCTCAATTTTGGCTTCTTCTCAGGACTTTACCCGCCATTATATGATACAGCAGAAGGATGATACCAGCAAACTTACCTAGGTACAGAAACTGGGAGCTTTATTTATGTAGCATCAGCACCATACAGCAGCACCATGTCCCATTGCTGGGAGTCATCACAGGGGGTGGGGTCACAAGCCCCCTTCCCTTACCTCTAGGCCATGACGACCCCATTTGCACAGAGACTAGATGACATATCATAAAAACACAATGTTGTGACAAGCTGGTCACCAGACAACACTCATATCATAATGTATCGAGAAAATGTAAAGATGCACACACATGTATCTTTTCAAGACAACTTAAATGCCATGATAGGAACCTGTCATTAGCCTGCCCCAAAAGTTCGGCAGAATGTTGAGTATAATTTATTAAATGTACAGAATAAATTTCATTCTTTTACCCTGCATCTTATTAGCTATTTTGTAGCACTAGTCTGCTAAAAACATTTTAATCAAATTACTAATGTTTCTATATTGGTTGCCTATAGTTTAACTAGCTCGTCCTTCTATAGCTTTATTATTCCTCTGAGAGTTTAAATATAAAGTAGTAATAATAATAATAGCATGATATATCCTGACACTACTGAGAACTGTATTGGAGAGAACCTATTACAGCTGACCACCTTGTAATCACATGCAAAATGAAGATTGATGGAATGATCAGAGGAAATGAAATTACCCTTTCCCTCTGAATTATCAGCACTCATTTAGGAAATGCACATATTGACTGCATTTTTAAAAAATTCAATCTGCTGCTCAAATGTCGAATCAATATGCAAATCTTTCTAGCCACACATTTTCCAAATATGACTCATTAAAAACTTTCAAGTAAATAAATGCAGTTCCCTTGCAGTGAGGATGGAAATATTGCAGTACATATAAATGCAAATGAGGTTCTGCTTGTTACTGACGCTAATGTGATTAAAGGCGCAATTTCATCAACTCAGAAATAAATTCTTTTCTGCTCTACTCAACACTTGCTTTACTCTTAGCCAGTGATATGAATAGTTTGTAGAACATGCAGAATGATATGTACATAATGCATCACAGAATGGTTGAAGTTTTCATTTTCAGTGCTCGCAACCCTCAAGTAGGTTTACTTTTGTAGGCTGACAACTTCAGCCAATAACAGCCATCTTTTAGCTTGTGCTTTGTCAAAGTCATTCTTTACCACATCCCAAATCACAGGACATGAGACACACAGGGGGCCAAGCCAGGGGTGGTCTGTCCTCACTATCCCACTGTGTGAGCTCCCCAGATCACCCCAATAATGCTTACCTTTCTGCCTGTCCCTCACCACATTTGTGGCCCATGCCCACCTTGCTGGCATTCCTGCAGCTCTTTGAGCACCTGCACTCATTCAGGTAGGCTGTACGGGGGGGCTCACACTCTGCAGGAAAACTGTGGATGCAGTTGCCCCTGCTCCCTATGCTGAGACTCTGTCTAAACAAACGCATTATGCCATGAATTAATATGCATTGCATAAAGCTCTGACTGAATGAGAGCCCACACATACGCTGCGGGAATGACAGAAAGGTAAGTAGTGTGGTTGATCTGGGGGGGGTGTTTCACACAATAGGGCCCAGTTAGGTCTGTGGAGCACCCCTGTCTTCCCCCTGTAAGTCTGGGACTTTTTTGTGCCCCCCCCCCCAGAGACGAGAAGGGAATGGCTTCCCCAGGCACCATCTTTTCAGCTGGAGATCATGCAGACAGCTCTGTATTCCAAAGAGTTTGAGTAAACAAATACACGGAGCTCACGTCAAGTAAAATCATGTAAAATAGTCTTTAGTCTGAGAAGTGCACACCAAATACAATCATATAAAGAAGTCTCTAGTCCACCAAGAGTGAGGAATTTAATTACTCACTGGACGCCTTCTTTAATACTCCACATCAATTATAAGACTTGACAATTAGACACAGGTTGCATTGGATTGTGATTAATTGGTTTGTGATGTGGATTATTAAAGAATGCAGATTATTAAATAAGGTGCCCAATGAGTGATTTAAGTGCCAGAATATGTTCCACTATTCTTGTATGGCCTTTATCAGTGGATTCTCAATACTTTTGGGTGAAATATGTGCAAACATTTTTTTAAAAATCTATTTTTTGCAATTTTTAGTGTTTTTTTTTGTAATAAAAATGTAAGTTTGTCAATACAATTTGATTGCATATGAAACCCCAAATTCTCCCGGTTACAGCAGTACCACATATGTATTGGTAGACACCCTTTCCTGCCCAGGAGACTCCCCCAAACTGAAACAGAGCTTTAGGAGATTTTCAGACAAAAAACAACTGTAATATGTGCTATGCACACCTTGCAGTTTTTCCAGAAAAACAACCCTTTACATTTGAAATACCCCCCACAAACTATATATTCTCTGGAAGTACACAAGCTTTCTAGACATATCAGGCTTGTTTATGTGGGTGTAGTTTTCTGGAAATAATCCCTCAATCAATTCTTTGGTTGCACAGAGTTTCCCTAAAAAAGAATAAAAAGGAAGAATCAAAGAATCAGAGTTGCCAAACACCACAAAGTAAAGCGTGCACATAACGGCAACTTTACTTGAAAATTTCAGCTCTGCAGATAAAGTGCGCACCTTGCAATTTTTCAACCAAAACAACCCTTTACATTTGGAATATCCCCCACAAACCATATATTCCCTGAAAGTACATAAGTTAAGCTTTCTAAGTGTACCCAGCTTGTTGTAATGGGCTCATCTTTCTGGAAGTAATCACTCGAAGAATTCTAAGGTCTTTCCCTAAAAGAATGTATAAAAAAGCTGAAAAAAAACATGTTTTCCTAAAATATCAATATGCAAACAAGAAAGAACAAGCTAAATCTGAAAGTGCGGGGTTCCCTGAGCAGAACAATACCCAACATGCATAGGTACTATTATCCCTTTTAATTGCCAGCCTACTTGAATTTTTGTCACCCTATGTTGACAGATAATTTTTCCTCATTTTGCGCCATGTTTAACTGTGATTTTTGCCGGAATTTCCAGGAAAATTATATATATATAAGCCTTGTGAACTGGTATGGGGGTACCATGGATCCCTTACCAGTTCACAAAGGGTTAAGTGTAAAAAAACACTTAGAGACAAGGTGAAAAAAAAAATAAAAAAAAAAAAATATATATATATATATATATATATATATATATATACTTACCTCCTCATCCATCCTTCGGCACTGTGTCTCAGGCTGATCACTCTGGCTTCTGCTCTTCTGCTGCTGCTGGAAGCCTTTTATAGCTGCAGGGCAAAAGAACATAAAGGGTTAATAAAAAAATGACATAGGGTCCCCCCTTTTTGTGGGGAATTTTAAGGGTTAAAAACCCTTAAAAATAAAAAAAAAATGACCTCATGGATTCCTTACCAGTTCACAAAGGGTTAAATGTAAAAATAAACACACAGACACATAGGAAAAAATGACGTTTATTTATTTTTTTTCTTTACTCACCTTCGATCCTCCTCTGTCCCCCAGCGATCCCCGATGACAGCTGCTGGGTGCTCGGTGGAGGGTGGCTGGGGGGGGGGCGAGGGATCACAACCCTCTCCCCACCTCCAACCTCTCTCCTCCGAGCCTTTGGCAAGACGTCTCGTGTGAGGGAAGCCGGCTGCCTGGTGACATCATAGTGACATCACCCTGCCCCACTCCCAAGGGGTAGGCTAGCAGCCGCTAACCAGGAAGTGAGGAAGAGGGAGATTTCTCACCCTCTCCTCACCACGGGAGAGCCTGGGGGGTGATCAGGGGCCCCCCTGGTGAAGAGGAGACCCTGCGGAGGGATTGCGGCTGCAGGTGAGGAAATGTCATTTTTTTTTACAGTCAATTGTACCATCTGCCGAAGTGGGGGAGGCGCTATTTTGGGAGCTCTCCTGAAGAGAGAAGAGTCCCGGGGGGGGGGGGGGGGGATCGGATGCCCCACGGGTGAAAAGAAGACCCGGCCCAATCCAACGAGGGGTCAGGTGAGTTTTTAACTTTTATACTTTTTTTTCTGTGGGGGTTTAAAGTCAGCTACGTGAGACTCACGTAACTGGCACTAAAAGGGTTAATACCTCTTGGTGGTGGGACTAACAGCAAAGGATTTTGATGCACTTCTTGGACTAGAGACTAGAGACTGCTTCATATAATTGTATTTGCTGTGCACTGCTTAGACTAGAGACTATTTGATATGTTTTTATTTGTTGTAGGCTCCGTGCATTTGTTTACTAATATTCTATTTGCCGTTTTGGAATGCATATGGCTTTCTGGCACGTTGCAGTCCCCTTCTTGCTCTTCTTTTGCAAACTCATTAAAAAAACTTTTTTCTAGTTAGGGCGATAATATACTTTGTATTTTAATTTCCATAGACTCTGTCTGGGCTGAGTTACGACCAGACCCAGGCCCCCTGCAGCTGAGCCCTTGGACTAATGACCCAGCATGCACCCTGGCCAAGCTGCTACAGAACTGCTATTCTCATTTTTAGCGCATGATATCAGTAGCTCTGACTCTGCCAGCTGTCTGTTGCCTGTGTGCTGCTACATCTGTATTATGTGCAGCTCTGTTCTGCGCTGACAGGTTGCCTGGAGGCAAGCGAGACCCACAACCAATCCAAGTAAAGACAGTCCAGATTTGCCCTCTCCTTTATGCATATCAATGAGAACCCCGAGGATAAAACTAGTCCAGATACTGCTGCAATCAAGGCTGCAACAACATGCCAGATCACCCTCATGGAAAAATTCAACAACCTCCAGGAGCTGAGTTGAGCTACTTCAGACAAGACATAGACAAGCTGTGCAACTGTACGGGATAGGTGCAAAAGGGAGTGGCTGAAACAGAGCATGCACTAGAGAGTAATGCATCTGAACTTGCAAACCTCAAGCTGAAAGTAAAAATGATATCCCTGAAGGCAGAAGATACTGAAAACAGGAACCGCAGGAACAACATCTGCATCCTGGGACTGCCTGAGAGTTTAGAGGGGGAATTTTCAGAACAGTTTGTTAAAGAGCTCATGGCACCAATCTGTCTCCCTTCTTTGTGATTGAAAGGGCTCATCGCTTTCCAATGAGCCACTACCACCTGACGCAACTCCAAGGCCCTTTATTATGCGGTTCATGAACTCCCTTGACAGAGATGCTATTTTGGCCACTACTAGAAAAAAAAGAGAAACTCTTTAAAACAACCACCAGTTGTCCTGGTTTCCAGTCTTCTCCACTGAAGTGTGGAAACAACAATGTTCCTTTAATGAAGTTAGGGCCAGACTTAGGAGGAAAAACATTTAGGGAGTAATTCACAAAAGGATTCACCAGCATCCCCCGGGTTTACGTTTAAGTTTTGCTTACTCACAGGTCTGTCGTCGCGCGTCCAGTGGGAGATAGTTTTATGTCAAGTAGTGAACGGTAGGGAACATAGTAAATCACCCCTTAATATTCTATGCTGTTCTCTGCTAAACTCCATGTACAAGATGGAGAGATGGTCTGCTTTTTCTTTACTGCACAGGAGGCTAGCATCTGGATCTCTGGACTGACCATTATCGGTCTTCTTTGCTTCGCCCACCTTGGAGTCTTGTTGCCCGCTTGCTTATCTATTCTCAGAATTATGCCACCTGTTTGTTTTACAGCAAGGTGGATAGTTGTCTCAAGAGTTTGCTGTCAAGCTGAAAGCTCAGATGAGCTCCCCTCTGGCTCTGAAAGTGGTGATTGCACATGCCCTGTTGAAAGGGGGTGGGCCTAGCTAGCACACCCTCTCAATGGGCCAGTGCTTTCAGAGCCACAGAAAATGTAATTTCAGTGTGTTATCTCAGTTTAATTAATCCTATTAACCCTATTAGGTTCTTTTGGTTTATCGACTGCGGAGGTTAAATTCCCTCTTACTCACCTTCCTTGCTAGTTCCACCCTTCACCAGGCTTTACCCCACTACCACTGTATTTTCCTCTCCCTTCCTCTACCCTTTCCCTGACTATTCACTGCCCTAATTTGCTGTTGGATTAACCGGGGAGGAAAGGATAACAAAATATGTGGTTCATTTTTCAGTTTTATAAGCTCTGAATGTTATGCCTATTATAATGTTATGTGAACACTCCACTAAACCAGGCCAAATCTATAATGCAGGAATTCTGCTATATTGTAAGCTACTATAAGGTTACTTTGATATACCAAATTAGGGATTTTTGTTGGCTTTTAAAGCTTAGACATGTTCTAAACATCCAGTTTTCTGCTGAGAGTCCTATAATTGATGAGTTCTCTGTACTGGAGGCAGTCCGAGCATCAGATGTGGAAAAGCCAGTTTGCTGTCTTTCTCAGAGTGTTGGAAGGTTTTGCATACATCATTGGATAATAAAAATAATCTTTATGTATACAGTGCAAGCATATTTCACAGAGCTTTCCTGTGGGTTTATGTGCAAACATTGTAAAAAATTACATCACAAAAAACAGGTACGCTAATGAAACAAAAGGAATGAAGTCCCTTCTCACAAGCTTACAATCTTAGAGGAGAATTGATAGAAGTATCTACAAGCTGTATGGGCCAGCCATGAGCTGATTTAGTGCTTTTTGGGAACAAATGGTGTAGTGGATGTGAAGAATAATGTATAAGAGGGTTACAGAAAAAAAATGTCAGGCCGGAGAGTTCTCCAATATGAGCTCTCCACCAGGGAGCAGAAAGTTTGGTCAGAACAAAGACACAACAAAACAAAATGTTCAAATAAGGATTTTATTAAAGGAAAAGGAAACAAAAGGATCTTAGATTCAGATACAAAAATAAGGCTAACTAACAAAACAACTAATAACAAAAACAGAAACCCTAAGGTGCTGGCACACTCGCCCAATGGCATTATGACAGATGCCAGCAGTCTCCAGACTCCGGTAGGTACAGGTACAGAATTAGGTTCAGATCGCCAGAAAAAAAACACACAAGCAAAACAAACAAAATCCTGCTGCAGCAGGTGGAAGGCAGATCCACTTAAATAGCCCTGACACCAGGTGCAGCAGAAGATGGGGAGAGACAGAGCCAGGGCTCCGCTGGTGACTGATGGAACTGCAGACGGAAAGATAATTAATGCCAGCCACCAGTCGGGCATCAACGGAACCCAAGGCTCTTACAAATAACAAGACTAGTGGATGCGGTAGGCTACCCCATAAAGATGCATTTTTAGGGAGAGTCTAAAACTATTGATATTATGAGTTAATCTAATTGCTTTGGGGTAGAGCACTCCATAAAATTGGTGCAGGTCAGGAGAATTTGTGTTAACAAGAGTGAGAGGTCCAGATTATAGTGGATGTTAGTCATACTTCATTTGCAGGGCGTAAAGCCTGGGTAGGGTGGTAAATAGAAATTAGGGAGGAGATGTAGGGGGTGCAGCACCATGAAGTGCTTTGTGGGTGAGAATGAATAGTTTAAACTGAATCCTATACTGTATGAGTTACTAGTTCAATGACTAGCAAAGGTGGGAGGCATCAGAGTAGCAATTAGATAGATAGATAGATAGATAGATAGATAGATAGATAGATAGATAGATAGATAAGCCAAGCTGAATAGATAAGCCAGGAAGAATGATTTAATATAATCCAAAAATTCTCATTTTCTCTTTACTCGATTAAATGCAAGAGTTCACAGGAATAGAAGGAATACATGTTCTTTGGCATATTTCACTTGCTTCCCAGCTGCCCACATGTTCTCCTGGCTTTCTTTCCACTGGAGTCAGGGATGATGCATCACATTTTTTATCATATTTTTTATATGTTATAAAAAAACATGATTGGTGTTCATGATTGGTGTTCTGGCTAAAACCATGTCTCGTCATTCATCTTTAGAACTGTGTTCCGATTCAACAATATGTTCCACAGCTTTACTAATCAGTGTGTCAGCCAAATGGGCATTGCTTATCCCTGATGAAGCAACTCTGTCTGGAACTACTTCAAGAGCAGACACCCTTTTATCGTTGTGGGGTTCTAGTACATAAACACAGTCAAACCCACTATACTAAATAAGGTAGAGGGAAGGGTTGACTGGTACTTGATCTAAAACAGATGCTTTCCATTGTGCTCATGGACCTCTGCCTTCTATCCAACCATGTTCTATTCTGCAGCCAATGTTTCTCCTAGGCTGAGAAATTGGTTTGCTGGGTCCCATGTTATTGCATTGTTTCTTCTTCATATTTGCAGAAGCACCTGCATGTGCTCTCGATCACTCTGTTGCCGCATTTCAAAAAGGAGTCTTAATTCGTCTGTACATTAAAGGGCAGCAAGCCTGCCACACTACAGAGGACAGATCATCCTAAACCTGTTGATGTTTCATTATGCATGGCAAATATTCCATAGCTTCCACCAGTCTGTGTGTTTTCTGCCAGGTAGGTGGAAGAGATGGAGGTAGCCAACACTGCAACTGCTTGCTCAGGTGCTGGCACAGCCAAGTCCAGTTTATCTTCACAAAAGGATGTCCACGTTGGCTGTGGATAAGTGTAATCTCTTGTTGGTGATGACACCCCCTGCGGTGTTGAACACACATTCTGATACGACACTTGCCCAGGGCAGGCCAGCAGACATAGAGGGCAAGCTCTTGCCACGTGTCCATTTTATCAACTTGCCTGCTGGTGCTCACACACCCTTTCCAATATACTGGATGTAAAGTGCAATTCCACCTGGCCGGCAAGTCACCTATGAGTTGGTGGGTCGGAAGGCAAGCAGCAGAAAGCTATGAAGGCCCAGAGTGCACACAAATGGCATGCACTTTATGGAGCAGCTCTGTTATTTCTGGATAATAGGCTCGATTCAGAGAGACAAAAAAAGACTTTCGTTTTTGTGCCAATCTGTATTTTTTTTTGGAAATGTTCCCGCTCTCGTATGAGTGTGCGAGCGATTCTGTGCATGCATTGCTATGCTTCTGGAAAGTTTTAATCCGTTCGTACGGCAGAGTACCAGTACAAGGATGTCATTTTCCAGCATGACTTTTCCGTTTCATTTTCTCATGTTACAACGTAGGCTTTAGTTTTTGCCCTTTTTCCATCGTCTCCTCCCACGAATCCTTTACGTTTCCCGTTATATTCTGTTTTCCCTTTTTCAATAAATAATCGTCCGGACGTAAATCCTTACGATCTTGCGCCTGCGCACTACAAACTTAACTCATTAAAGCGCTCGCCTACATATTTGCCACTCTCACTTCTACTACAATTGGGTTGATTCAAAGAAACATGTAACAGCTTGGATTTGGCTCACGATCATCCTATTTTTCACGTCCGCTCGTGCGTTCGTATGAACTTGCGAGTGATTCAATAAGCAAATACGTTTCTATCCTAAAATATACGTCCGTTCGTATGATATCTCCCGAACTTGCCTCAGTCAGTTGGCAATCGTAAAAATCACGTTCATGTGCTCACCTGTTGCGGCGGCAGCCTGTTTTTTCGGCTGCTTCCATCGTCCACCTCTTCCAATTACTTGCGTTTGCCTCTGGTTTTCATTGGTTTTTGGCCTCTTAGATTCGTGCGTTCGTATGTTTATAAGATCTTGCGCATGCGCACCCTCAACCAGAAACTTACCTAAACCTCTTAGCGCTTGCATCCAACTTCATTTATCGGCCCATAAAACTTACCTAAACCCCTTAGCGCCTGCATCCAACTTCATTTATCGGTCCATAAAACTTACCTAAACCCCTTAGCGCCTGCATCCAACTTCATTTCTCGGTCCATAAAACTTACCTAAACCCCTTAGCGGATGCATCCAACTTCATTTCTCGGTCCCTCAAACTTACCTAAACCTCTTAGCGCCTGCATCCAACTTCATTTATCGGTCCATAAAACTTACCTAAACCCCTTAGCGGCTGCATCCAACTTCATTTATCGGTCCATAAAACTTACCTAAACCCCTTAGCGGCTGCATCCAACTTCATTTATCGGTCCATAAAACTTACCTAAACCCCTTAGCGGCTGCATCCAACTTCATTTATCGGTCCATAAAACTTACCTAAACCCCTTAGCGGCTGCATCCAACTTCATTTCTCGGTCCATAAAACTTACCTAAACCCCTTAGCGGATGCATCCAACTTCATTTCTCGGTCCCTCAAACTTACCTAAACCTCTTAGCGCCTGCATCCTACTTCATTTCTCGGTCCCTCAAACTTACCTAAACCTCTTAGCGCCTGCATCCAACTTCATTTCTCGGTCCCTCAAACTTACCTAAACCTCTTAGCGCCTGCATCCAACTTCATTTCTCGGTCTCTAAAACTTACCTAAACCCCTTAGCGCCTGCATCCAACTTCATTTCTCGGTCCCTCAAACTTACCTAAACCTCTTAGCGCCTGCATCCCACTTCATTTCTCGGTCTCTAAAACTTACCTAAACCCCTTAGCGCCTGCATCCAACTTCATTTCTCGGTCCCTCAAACTTACCTAAACCTCTTAGCGCCTGCATCCCACTTCATTTCTCGGTCTCTACAACTTACCTAAACCTCTTAGCGCCTGCATCCAACTTCATTTCTCGGTCCCTCAAACTTACCTAAACCTCTTAGCGCCTGCATCCAACTTCATTTCTCGGTCTCTACAACTTACCTAAACCTCTTAGCGGCTGCATCCAACTTCATTTCTCGGTCCCTCAAACTTACCTAAACCTCTTAGCGGCTGCATCCAACTTCATTTCTCGGTCCCTCAAACTTACCTAAACCTCTTAGCGCCTGCATCCAACTTCATTTCTCGGTCTCTACAACTTACCTAAACCTCTTAGCGGCTGCATCCAACTTCATTTCTCGGTCCCTCAAACTTACCTAAACCTCTTAGCGGCTGCATCCAACTTCATTTCTCGGTCCCTCAAACTTACCTAAACCTCTTAGCGCCTGCATCCAACTTCATTTCTCGGTCCCTCAAACTTACCTAAACCTCTTAGCGCCTGCATCCAACTTCATTTCTCGGTCCCTCAAACTTACCTAAACC
The DNA here is from genome assembly GCA_027917425.1 of Gastrophryne carolinensis. Classification (NCBI taxonomy): domain Eukaryota; kingdom Metazoa; phylum Chordata; class Amphibia; order Anura; family Microhylidae; genus Gastrophryne; species Gastrophryne carolinensis. The sequence goes on from CM051236.1 coordinate 287,991,423, forward strand.
TCTTAGCGCCTGCATCCAACTTCATTTCTCGGTCTCTAAAACTTACCTAAACCCCTTAGCGCCTGCATCTAACTTCATTTCTCGGTCCCTCAAACTTACCTAAACCTCTTAGCGCCTGCATCCCACTTCATTTCTCGGTCTCTAAAACTTACCTAAACCCCTTAGCGCCTGCATCCAACTTCATTTCTCGGTCCCTCAAACTTACCTAAACCTCTTAGCGCCTGCATCCCACTTCATTTCTCGGTCTCTACAACTTACCTAAACCTCTTAGCGCCTGCATCCAACTTCATTTCTCGGTCCCTCAAACTTACCTAAACCTCTTAGCGCCTGCATCCCACTTCATTTCTCGGTCTCTACAACTTACCTAAACCTCTTAGCGCCTGCATCCAACTTCATTTCTCGGTCCCTCAAACTTACCTAAACCTCTTAGCGCCTGCATCCAACTTCATTTCTCGGTCTCTACAACTTACCTAAACCTCTTAGCGGCTGCATCCAACTTCATTTCTCGGTCCCTCAAACTTACCTAAACCTCTTAGCGGCTGCATCCAACTTCATTTCTCGGTCCCTCAAACTTACCTAAACCTCTTAGCGCCTGCATCCAACTTCATTTCTCGGTCTCTAAAACTTACCTAAACCCCTTAGCGCCTGCATCCAACTTCATTTCTCGGTCCCTCAAACTTACCTAAACCTCTTAGCGCCTGCATCCAACTTCATTTCTCGGTCCCTCAAACTTACCTAAACCTCTTAGCGGCTGCATCCAACTTCATTTCTCGGTCCCTCAAACTTACCTAAACCTCTTAGCGCCTGCATCCAACTTCATTTCTCGGTCTCTAAAACTTACCTAAACCCCTTAGCGCCTGCATCCAACTTCAGTTCTCGGTCCCTCAAACTTACCTAAACCCCTTAGCGCCTGCATCCAACTTCATTTCTCGGTCTCTAAAACTTACCTAAACCCCTTAGCGCCTGCATCCAACTTCATTTCTCGGTCTCTACAACTTACCTAAACCCCTTAGCGCTTGCATCCTTCTTCATGTTGACGACCCTAAAACTTACACAAACCACATAATGTACATATGTCTATATGTTTATAAGCGTGTTATTTCTGTTTTGTGTAATAGTTTTTGGGTGCGCATATTATAAAAGACACATTTATGAAGGCTTCAAATATAATTTATTTAAATTATTATTTTTAATTTTTTTTTTTGCTATTTTCAAACATAGTACATTTTTTTTTTTTATTTTGGGCCAAACATAGTAAAATGTTTGATCTTTTTTTTTTCAAAACATTGTCAATTTTTTTTTTTTTTTTTCCAAACATTTTTTTTTTTTTTTTTTGTTTTTAAAAACCTTGTAAAATTTTTGTTTTTTTTGGCCAAACATAGTAAAAGTTTTTTTTTTTTTTTTCCCAACATAGTCAAATTTTTTTTTTTGGGTTTAAAAACCTTGTAAAATTTTATTTTTGGTTTTGGCCAAACATAGTAATTTTTTTTTTTTATGTAAAAAGATTAAAATTTTGGAAATACATAAAAAAATGTAAAACTAGTTAACAAAAGTAGCCAGGACCAAGGGCACTAATCATCCTCCTCTTCTTCATCTGTTGGCCCCAACGTCGCCTGTATGGCCAGCAGCTCGGCCACCAACTCCTGGATTCTTTTTTTTTTTTCAGCCACGGTTTTTGGGATAATCCCTGTAAGCAATAGAGAAATAAACATAAATAGGAGTCCAAGACCGGTTTTTATGCTGGAAATAGATTTGGGGTTAATCAAATACATGTAAATGCATGACATATGTCATTCTTCCAAGGGATAAAGTTAATGCATTTCCCACAGGTAAGTCTTTAAACTCCTGACACCGGACCTTCAACATTATTTAATGAAAACCAATAACTATTCCCAAATGATTCTGCACCAGATCAAAGTCCATTTTGGAGGTTTGGGGATTACAGCGCCGCCATCTGGACTCTGAAGCATAACACTTAATGAGGAGTGGAGAGTTGGATAAAGTACAGGGGAGTAGCTTACAGTGGTGCGTTGGGAATCCAGAGCATAGCTGGGTTGAGGGAAAGGTCATCAGTCCCACAATGCATGGCAGCACCTTACTTTTTTCAATCTGTATCCCATGCTGCCTGTAAATATTGGGCATTCCATATTCCGCCATATTGGTTTTTTTAAGTCTAATAACATGCATTAGATGGCTGAAGGGTGTTTGGCCATGTTTCTAATCTGTAGGTACAGTGTGTTGGCTAATTCTTAGGTTCTTAATACAAGTTAGGGTCCTCTTTAAGCTAACGAAGTGCCCACATGAAAGTGTGAACTACACATTGGCTACGCCTTTAGTTATGTGTGTGTTATTAGCTAACCAAACATTAATATGAATAATGGCATGGAGACTTACGGAGTTGGTGGCCGACAGATGGCTGGTTGGGGCCAACAGGCTGCCCTTGGTCCTGGCTATGCTGTGAAGAAGTCCCTGGAGAAACATGTGACATTTGGTTAGTACTTGTAGAGAGTCACTATTCCAAACATATCTGGCTCCCAGTCTGGCTGACATCACTCACCTTCGCCAGGATCGACTTCCAGCATCTCTGCTGCCTCCTCCTCCACTATTTCACCCGCACCAGAAGCTTCTACAAAGGCATAATAAAGGATAACTTAGTTTTTGGCCTGCCATGTATATCTTTGTGCCTATACATGAAGAGTGACATACCAGAGCCTTCCCCATGCCTGGCCAGGTATGACTCCACGCCCACGCGGTTTGGCCCCTCCTCTGTGGTAAGGTCCAGGGGCTGGTCTGAGGAGGCCACAGAGGAGGGGTAGGTCCGTCGCCCGGGAGATCCACCACCTTCACTCACAGATGCAGACTCATGCAGCACTGGTCGGCCTGTACGCCTCCGGGTGCGGCGAATTCTGAAATCCATTTCCAACACTACCAAAGAAAAGTCATTATAAATAAAGGCATAACTTATACATTTGGAACATATACCATGCAATTGCTTGGTACTTACTTGGGAAATGGATTCCAAAAAACCTCCGCACCCGGGGCATGTGCAGACGTTTCAGGTCCGACCAATGCTGCATTATCTGGGTGTGAGTGAAGGTGGTGCTGGTGACACGGTGTATCTCGGCTATGATCTCCCGGGCGATGTCCCTTTTCTCGCACACATTGGGCGCGAAGTCATACCGGCGCTGAAGCATGATCTGAAAAACATAATGGACACAGAGATTTTACTTTTACACACACACCCATATGTGTTGCATCACAAGTTGAGAATTTCATGTCATTAACACACACATTTAGAGTGGCAGCCATTTTTGGGGAGTGCCTTAAAGAGGACGTTGACTGTGAATGAGAGTCTGGTCTTATGTTATATGTATCACACACCATGTACATACAGATAATAGCCAACATCAAGAATCAGCCCACCTGCATCTATGGCATGTTAGGATGGTTTAAACATCCAAGATGTAGGCTAATGCTTAGGCTTTTGGACCACGTGTGTGGCTTCCCGTTGTGTTTTTATGGCTTAGCCAAACAGTGTTCCTCAAACATCCGCATCAAGGTCCGAGACAGGCCAGGTTTGCCAGCTAGCCCCGCTACTCCACAGGTTAATTAACTGTTGCTAAGCCGGAGCAATTGGCCGAATTAGGACATCAGCATAGACAGGTGAAAACGTGGCCAGGCTCGGCCCTTGAGGATGAAGTGTGAGGAGCCAGTGATTAAACATTAAGAGACCCCAAACTAGTTCCAAACGCATCATTTACATTTAGGCCATCATTGACTATTAGATTAAAATGCACAGGCAGCCACTTACCAGCATGAGGATCTCTTCCTGTTGACGGGTGAAGATAGTGGGCGCCATCTTTATGCTTCTTCAAGGCAGCAGATAAGTGAAACCCCAGCGGTTTCCTGGTTCCGCTCGAACGTACGTTCGTACGAGCGCGTAGTCGTGCGCATAGGCGTCACACGCTGGGCTCATTATTTAAAGGTCCCTGCACCCAAAGCTCATTCTCTTTGAGCATTTGTGTAAGATGGCACCTAAAAAGCCTATGAGCAAGCGAACCCAGCAAAGCAAGACCGCGGAGGGCCCAACAACAAGGTCCCAGCAAGGTAGGAGAAAGCTGAGAGGCAAGACTACTACCTCGGCCCCACCAAGGGACCCTGGACCCTCAGGAACCCAAAAAAGGGGCCCCAAGCCACGTGCCCCTGCAGCCAAAAAGCAGCCAACTGCAGCACCCACCACCTCTGCCCCCAGAAGAGGCCGCACAAGGGAGCCCACACCGGCCATGGGTTCAAGTAGGGCAGTTCGGCAACCCAGGCCCCGCAGCAGGGCCCGAACCCCATCCCGGGCCAGAAGCCCATCCAGGACCCGCCGAACCCCATCCCGGGCCAGAAGCCCAGCCAGAGGCCGCCGAACCCCATCCAGGGCCAGAAGCCCAGCCAGAGGCCGCCGAACCCCATCCAGGGCCAGAAGCCCAGCCAGAGGCCGCCGAACCCCATCCAGGGCCAGAAGCCCAGCCAGAGGCCGCCGAACCCCATCCAGGGCCAGAAGCCCAGCCAGAGGCCGCCGAACCCCATCCAGGGCCAGAAGCCCAGCCAGAGGCCGCCGAACCCCATCCAGGGCCAGAAGCCCATCCAGGGCCCGCCGAACCCCATCCCGGGCCAGAAGCCCAGCCAGAGGCCGCCGAACCCAATCCAGGGCCAGAAGCCCATCCAGGGCCCGCCGAACCCCATCCCGGGCCAGAAGCCCAGCCAGAGGCCGCCGAACCCCATCCAGGGCCAGAAGCCCAGCCAGAGGCCGCCGAACCCCATCCAGGGCCAGAAGCCCATCCAGGGCCCGCCGAACCCCATCCCGGGCCAGAAGCCCAGCTAGAGGCCGCCGAACCCAATCCAGGGCCAGAAGCCCATCCAGGGCCCGCCGAACCCCATCCCGGGCCAGAAGCCCAGCCAGAGGCCGCCGAACCCCATCCAGGGCCAGAAGCCCAGCCAGAGGCCGCCGAACCCCATCCAGGGCCAGAAGCCCAGCCAGAGGCCGCCGAACCCCATCCAGGGCCAGAAGCCCATCCAGGGCCCGCCGAACCCCATCCCGGGCCAGAAGCCCAGCCAGAGGCCGCCGAACCCAATCCAGGGCCAGAAGCCCAGCCAGAGGCCGCCGAAGCCAATCCAGGGCCAGAAGCCCAGCCAGAGGCCGCCGAACCCCATCCAGGGCCAGAAGCCCAGCTAGAGGCCGCAGAACCCCATCCAGGGCCAGAAGCCCCCGACCTGGCACCAGCCGGGAACATAGCCCCCCAAGAGGGCCCAGAATTGCAACCATGACCACATCTACACCTGGAAGTTCGGTGGCCAGCCACGCAAGAACACCCAGTCCCTTGGCCAGTCCAGTCCAGTCATTGGGAAGTCACCAATCCGGCCATTCCCCTACCCAGCCCCAGGCCATAATGTCACCACATGTGTCTGCACACATGGAGGAGCAGCCAAGCCAACCATCTGGCCGCACATTGCGCCGCGGCCAGTTGAGTGGGAGATTCTCCCATGATCAAAATATGGCATTGGCTAGTGGCCTTACATTATACTATGACGAGCTCTATGGGAGCAAATCAAAACACACCACAAAGCAGCGCAAGATGGAATTGTTTGAAACCATCCTACGACAAGTAAATGCAGCGGGGGAAGAGAGGAAAGATGTGTCCCAAATTCAGAAGAAAATCTCTGATCTGAAGTATGCTGTACGGCAAAAAGAAATTAAAAGGCATAATTACAGGTAAATAAATGTTTTCTCCAAATATAATGTTTAGGATGTACTGTATGCACCTTTTCTGAGTACCAAACGATTTTCTCTTTTCAGCCTGAAAACTGGAGGTGGCTTTCCTTCTAAATTGGAGTTTACCCCTGCTGAGGAGATTGTGCTGGGACTTCTCCATCCGGTCGCGGTCGGTGGACATGCTGGTCTAAGGGACACAGACTCACCGACCCGTACCCACGGTGAGTACTCTTAAATCTGCATGTTTGCCTGTTTGCTAACTAATCTACAGTTCACTAGTAACAAGATAACGGGATGCCCCTATGGTTTGCCTTGCTTGGCCTCGCACTACTGTGCCTGTTTGTGTCCTCTTTTGGTCCCTGGGAATCACACATTTAGGACCACATCCATTATGGCAAAGATCAAATTTCCAATTGGATTGGTAAAGTCATGAAGTTTCTCCTGAAAAGTGATATATTTGGAATCAATCACAAAACACACATCATTATGGATGGGTTGCCTATTTGTTGTGTGAGTTGTGTTTGAGTTAACAATGTAATTAGCCACCCCCAAACATATCTGACCTAGAGCAGCGAGACTCAACTGGCGGCCCGGGGTCCCAATGCGGACCTTGGCACCAGATTCCAGGACCCCTGCCCAGACAGCCCTGCACTCAGTTACTTCTGTGTTGACGTGCTCAGAGCTGCCCCCTTGATCGGCGATGTAGTGGTTGTTCTCCTGCCCAATGTGATGGCTCCCTGAAACATAGCATTGCAATATGAAGTACTGCACAGGAAGTGGCATTGCAAGGTACACAGTAACTTGGTAAAACTTTCTCTTGGCACAATCGTGTCCCGCTGCCCCTGCTCTGCCCCATCTGCCACAGTCCCCCCATGCCCCCCCCCCCACATAAGCCCCATACATTTGTAACAGATTTGCTCCATCCATCCCATCACCATCAATACGTTAACTCCCCCCTTTAGCCATCCAATCCCTGTCCCCTCAGCTCTGCCCCATCCAGCCCAGCAAGGGCAAGCAGCCTTTATTAGTTTGCACTTGGAAATCTCCAGCCCCTCCACCAGTGTGTTTATTTCTAACTAGACACCCCCTGCGTCAGCCCCATGGCCAGACATTCACCTCTCACCACATACCTTTAAATGGACCTTTCAAACAATTGTTTGAGTACCCCGGACCTAGCGAATGGTAGTCTAAATCCAAAAATGTGCGTGGAAAGTTGTATGCTGACTGGGTACACTTCCTGACTTAGAACTGAGGTCAGTTAGCAGTTTTTGCGAGCCATTGCACCTATCTAAACTTGCGTGTCTTTCAACAAATGTCCCCATTGCTCTAGAGTTGATTAATATTACAAATAGAGGTTTATTTGATTACCTATCCCAAAAATGGTTATGTGTGTGTTTACGTGGTTTTTTTTTCTCTTCTTCAGCCCAGCATGATCCCTCAGCAAGGGTAAACTCACCCCCCAGTTTGGTTATGCCTACCAGGTCCGTACAGCATAGGAGCCCAGATCAGAGATTTCCGGTAAGTTAATTTAGTACCATAAATACTACCAAGTGCTTAAGAATGTGTTAAACTGTTGGAATCCCAAATTTGGACGCCAACTTACACTTTTTTTTTTATATGTCCCTACAGACCCGCACACTCATGGAAGAGATCCAGGACATGGAGGAAGATGATGATGTCTCCATGCAGGGCACGTCGGATGACCTCCCCCTGGGTCCCAATTTGGAACTGCTCCATAATGTTTCTCTGGCCAATCCTCAGCAGCAGAGTGAATCTCCATCCATTGTGCATGCACATGGGGAGACTGACACTACAGTCCCCAGTGTTCACTCTGCTGCTGAGGATTTGCAAAGCAGGCCTGTTGCTGTTGAGGGGACGACACCACGCGGCAGGGCACGCCCAAGAGCCAGGGTAATTGTGCGGCGGACTCCATTACGCCGCCCCACAATTTCCCAGGGGAGGCAGAGTGCCCTGCTTCAATTATGGACCCAACAAAGGGACTCTTATGAGGCACAGCTCGTTACAGAGCGTGAGCAAAGGCATGCCGACATGGTCAACATCCATACCAGTCTACAGGGCATCCTCGCGGAGTTGCGTACCCTCAACAGCAACGTGGTCACTGCAAGTAATGGCATCCAGTCAGCCATGGCTGAGATGACCAATATGCAGAGAAACATTGTGGAGCAGTTTCAAATTCACAATGCTGCCATGGCCCAGGCTAGGTCCCATTCACATGGACCTCCACCTGGACCTCCACCTGGGTATTATGGGCAGCCACCCTATTAAGCCATGGGTGTGTGGGACATCTTTTCTCTTAACCCCCACTGTATTTACTTGTCCTTTGAGGTTTCAAACAATCCATTTTGTGTTGCTCATGCAGGTTGTGTTTTGTATTTGCTCCCATATAGCTATTTAGAGTAATGCTTAAGGCCACTAGCCAATGCCATAGGTCTATGTGGAGGGTATCTGGCCACTTATGGCTTTAAATATGGATTTGGTTGGTGCTCCTCCTGTTTGCAGACATGTTTGTGTGACATTATGGCCATGCCCAAATATCCCTGGGCACAGGCAATATTAATGACTGGACTAGGCTGGCCTTTGGACTGGGTGTCCTTGTTTGGTTGTGCCACTCACTTCCAGGTGTAGATGTGCTCGATGTTTTTGTTGTAATGTTATCCATTTGTAACCACAGATGTATGTGGAATGTTTTCTGTTAAGCACTATACTTTTTAATTTTCTAAGTAAAAAAAAAATCTCACTTACAATACTTGTGGCGTTTTTAGTGGGAACACATTTTAAACAGCTTGGGCTAAACCAGATATTTTTGGTTTGAAGAGGTGTAACAATGCAAATCTAAAGCTAAGGAAACTACATTAAATACATTAGGCAACAATTAAGGTCTAAATGTTTTACTTTGAGGTAATGCCACATTACGGCAAAACAACATATTTAACAAAAAGGATAACACAGACACACAGAATGTTGAGACCGGAAAAAAAATTAAGTAAAATGCTGCAAGATCAGGTTGGCTCTAACTGACTGGCCAGACTCACTGGGTGGCCCCACAAAATTCTCGACATCATCCTCTACGGCTGAAGAGGGCAGGCTATCCACATAACGTGGGACACGTTCCAGGATGGCAAAATTGTGCAAAACAGCACATGCCATGATAATGTCGATCACTTTCTTGGGATCATATTGCAGGGCGCCCCCAGTATGGTCCAGGCAACGAAAACGTGTCTTCAGCAGCCCAAAGGCCCTCTCCACAACAGCCCGGGTCTTGCGATGCGCACGGTTGTACGCTTCCTGAGAGGCATCCTGGGGCCGCAGCACAGGCGTCATGAGCCAGGGTAGAAGTGGGTACCCGGAATCACCTTAAACAGACAATTAAATGTAATCAAAATTAAAAAGGCAACACAACAAACACACAAAATTTTACATATATCATAATGATGTAAGGTAAAGTGGAAAAAAAAAAACATAGGGCACATTAGCAAAATAAATCTTTCCACTAATGTATTACCTAATTAAAAATGGCACTTCAATATACCAATTAATTAACAAACATCTGCACGGCCAAGGGTATTTGGAATTTAAATATATTTTTAGTTTTCAGACATGTTACAATTAGGATGCTGCTGAGGGGCTATCCACATTTATATGGAAACTACAATGTATGCAGTTTAAGTCCACTTTGACATTTAAAGACCAATAGTACAAAAGGAGCCAAAGCTCAAAGATCCTTGGGTATAAACTCACAACCAATATATTTAGGGACATGGAACTTACAGACATCCTAACTAAAGGGAAAACATTCTGAAGGACAAAGCGAGGCAAGCATTTTTTTTGGAAGTTCATAATATATGACCCAAGAAAAAGGCAGTTTGAGGCTTATGTAAAGAATTCAAATACTAACATATCAACAAATACAAGATTAATGCAACATTTAATAGCACACAAATAGGACACACTTACCAAGCAGCCATGCCCCCGAAAATTCACCTGCCTCAAATCTCCGAAACAACCCAGATCGCCTGAGGATATAGGAGTCGTGGGACGATCCTGGGTAGCCGGCAAGGACACTCATAAAACGCATGTCCGGACCAACCACGGCCTGGACATTAAGGGAGTGTCCCATTTTACGATTCCTTAAGGCAAAAACATACAAAAAGGGTAATTGATATTTGACCCCAAATAATAAATTAACAACAAAACATGTCTGCACTCTATTGGGAAATACTAATGAAAAGCCTAGATAAAGCAGCTACACAAATGAGGGATAAACAAATATGCTGCCGCAAAGGCAAACAGGTTACATTACACGTTGGCCAACATAATAACCAATCTCAATACCTATATATATACTCGTCGGCAGCCCTAGGTACGAGTGCCACATGTGTGCAGTCAATAGCACCAATAACGTTGGGCATGTCGGCCACATTATAAAACCCAAGCTTAATGGCGTTTCTGGCTGCCATATCATCCGGAAAATATATATATTTTGGAGTTATGGCAGCCATGCCTTCCAAAAATTTAGATAGTGCGCGGCTCAGCGTAGGCTGTGACATCCCCACGGAGAGGGCACCCAGCCTCTGGAACGAGCCGTTCGCCAAAAATTGCAGGCAGCCAAGCATCTTGGTCATACCTGAAATTGCATGCCCCTTCCTTGTGGTGCGGGCTAACCATGGCCGCAGCTCACTATATAATTTATGGAGGGAAGCGCGATTAAGCCTGGTCAGCTCGAACAGCTCAACATCATTCATGCTATCGATGTTCATGCGACGACGCAGGGGCAATCTGCTCTCAGACATCTCGATCAACTCAATGCCAAAAAGCATAAGCCCTTGATGTGCCACAAACTCGCTCCGCTCCATCCTACTCCCGAGGCCAAATAGCTGCCGGCAAACATTTCGTAAAGCAGCTCTTTAATGGGCTTCCAAACAATTAGCAATCACCTCTCTGAATTGGTCGCAAGCCCATGTGAAGGACGTAAAAAATAGGATCGGACGCAAATAATACGATTTGGACGGGAAAAACACACGAACTAACGCAAATTATACGATTCTCGTACGAAATGCGTATGTTCATATACGTCTATGCGCGAACGATCGTGCGAATACGAAATGGCCAAAAAAACAAGAAAAAATGACAAACACCCACCCAAACTTACGATTCTCGATACGAAATCAATTAACTTTGGCTCTTTGAATCGAGGGGAATGTTTAGCTAAATCACTTAGCGCTATCCTCCATCTTCCTTTTTGACCCTTAAAGCTCACCACAACCACTTAGCACTATCCTCCATCTTCTCTTTTTGACTCTTAAAGCTCACCCCAACCACTTAGCACTATCCTCCATCTTCCCTTTTGGACCCTTAGGTTCTTCTTCCATTTTAGGCCCCTAAAACTTACCCAAACCACTTCCCGGTTAGGTTCTTCTTCCATTTTAGGCCCCTAAAACTTACCCAAACCACTTCCTGGTTAGGTTCTTCTTCCATTTTTAGGCCCCTAAAACTTACCCAAACCACTTCCCGGTTAGGTTCTTCTTCCATTTTAGGCCCCTAAAGCTTACCCAAACCCCTTCCCGGTCATCTGAATCTTCATCTCTAAAGATTTATTTCACCCTTTGATTGGTGTTAATGTATTTGTGTAAAAAAAGACACTGAAATTTTATTTTGGTTTTGTTTTTTTTTTAGTAGAAGGCCATGTTTAAAAATGTAAAATATAAAAACTATTTACATAAAAAACACAGTGACAGGACCCAGAACACTATTCTTCTTCTGTTGTCCCCAACGAGTCAACCAGCTGCTGCATATCGGCCACCAACTCAAAGACCCTTCAGTTCATTTCTTCAACTCTTGCCCGTGTGGTCCCTGTATAACATTTTAAAAAATACATTATTTTGTGACAAATACATGTTTCTCACCTGTGGATGGAATGTTTGTTAGTTGCCAACCTAAATCATGACGACATATGTCAGTTTGCTAAGTCATTAATCTAAGGAAGTGGGCAGAGGTCATTCTGCTCAGTCATTAATCTAAGGAAGTGGGCAGAGGTCATTCTGCTAAGTCATTAATCTAAGGAAGTGGGCAGAGGTCATTCTGCTGAGTCATTAATCTAAGGAAGTGGGCAGAGGTCATTCTGATAATGCCACTGACTATGTCTTGATGTATGCGGGTGATCATGTCAAATACCACATACTGCAAAGAATGACATTACAACTTACTTGGTTGGTGGCCGATGGATGCCTTGTTGGGGACAACCCTGCATCCTGGGCCCTGCCACTGCTGTGAAGTAGAGGCTGTAGAGACATGGCAAATAGGGTCACTTATAATGTCTTAGTCAACAGTAATGAAATGTCTATTTCAATGTGTGTGTCACATCACTCACCTTCTCCCTGTGCCTCCTGGGTGAGATCTGCTGCATCCTCCACATCTTCACCCGTTCCAGAAACATCTAGAAAAACAGATTAAGGCAATTAGCTTTGTAGTAAATAGCATGTATATGTGTTTGCGGTTACATTGAGAGTCACATACCAGAGGCTCCCACCTGCGTCGCTGGGTACGACTGCCTGCCCACGCCGTGCCGACCCTCCTCTGTGGAAAGGTCCAGGGGCTGGTCGGAGGACCCAACAGAGGAGGAGTAGGACCGTCGCCCTGGAGAAACACCACCTTGCGGCGGATTCGGTACTCCATTTACAACACTAGTAAAGAAAAGCAATTATAACTTAAGGCCTACCTTCTGTATTAGTTACATCTTGCATGCATTCGCTATGTACTTACTAGGGAAATGGAGTCCGAAAAAACGCTGCACCCGGGGCATGTGCAGCCGTTTCAGGTCCGACCAATGCTGCATAATCTGAGTGTGGGTGAAGGTGGTGTCTGTCTGATGTTGGATTCTGGAAACTATCTCCAGGGCGACGGTCCGCTTCTCAAATGAGTTGGGCAGGTAGTTGTACCTGCGCTCCAGCATCGTCTAAAAAACACAAAAGAAACATAGGATTTAGATCAAACTGCATGCAAATATCTCTCACAAATCGATCATTTGACTAAATGACATTAACAGACACATTTCTAGCCTAATACAATCCTTGTAGCTGCCATAAGTCTTTGTTCGCACGTGTGGGCCCTAACTTCTGTTTGGCACGGATTTTTAGACTCTTATAAAACAAACAGTTTATTCCTGCGTTTCCTTAAGGGCTAGGCATGCATTTAGATGGCAAATCAAAGGCATTAAAAGACACTTACAAGCATGATGATCTCTTCTTGTTGGCGGGTGAAGATTGTGGGCACCATCTTGCCTCTTGTCTGCAGCAGATAAGTAATGCCCCAGCGGTTTCCGGGTTCCTCATGGCCGGACGTAAGCGTCATACCCCGGCATTAGTATTTAAAGGGTCCTGGACCCACAGCTCATTCTCTTTCAGAGTCTCAACATTATGGCACCCAAAAAAGCAGCCACTAAGGCCAAAGCAGCAAAGGAGGGCAGCAGCAAAAAGACAGAGAAGTGTGAGGAGGCTTCTGCAGGCCCCACCACTCGCTCAAAAATGCCAAAGGCTAAGCTGCGGGAAACCCGCTGTGGGCAGGCCAAGGCGATCACAAAGGCACCAACAAGCACCAAAACAAAGGAGCCAACACCAAAGAAGAAGGCCCAGGCCAGCAAGCACACAGGTACGGCCCCTAAAAAGCACACCAAGAGGGTGAGAAGCCCCAGCCCCCAAAGGTAAGCATCACCCCACCCACATAGGCCAAGCTCCCATGCCAAGAGGCCAACCTACCGGGCCCGAAGCCCCAGCAGCCAGAGCTCACCATCACCCCACTCACGTGGGAAAAGCTCCCATGCCAAGAGGCCAACCCACCGGGCCCGAAGCCCCAGCAGCCAGAGCTCACCATCACCCCACCCACGTGGGAAAAGCGACCATGCCAAGAGGCCAACCCACCGGGCCAGAAGCCCCAGCAGCCAGCGCTCACCATCACCTCACCCACGTGGGAAAAGCTACCATGCCAAGAGGCCAACCCACCAGGCCAGAAGCCCCAGCAGCCAGCGCTCACCATCACCCCACCCTTGTGGGAAAAGCTACCATGCCAAGAGGCCAACCCAATGAGCCAGAAGCCCCAGCAGCCAGAGCTCACCATCACCCCACCCACGTCCTACAACCTCCCAGGGGCATGAAAGTGTGAAGGGGCAACAGAAGCACAGGGCAAGAAGCCCAACATCATCCGCCACACCCTCTCCTCCGCGCCCACATTTGGCACCGGCACAGGTGGCAGGGCACTCTCCATATGCCACAGCTGCGCCTGCTAGTTCAGTGGCCACCCAGCCAAGAACCCCAAGTCCATATCCAAGTCCAGTTCAATCTGAAGCCAGCCACCTGTTCTACATTTCTCCCCAACACAGCCAGGCCAGAATGTCCCCCCGATTTGCCTGCAACCACTGATGAGCCAGAACATCAAGCAACAGGGCGCACATTGTGCCGAGGCCACTTGAGTGGCAGGTTTGGGGAGGCCCAAACTCTGGCATTGGCTAGTGGGCTCACCTTGTATTATGATGATCTATATGGGCGCAGATCCAAAGCTACAAGCAAACAGCGCAAAGCAGAAATTTTGGAGGAGCTCACCAGATAGGTCAATGCAGCGGGGGAAGAGCTAAAAGATGTGGAGCAGATTCAAAGGAAAATATCGGACCTCAAGTATGCAGCACGGAAGAAAGAAAATAAACAGCATCATTACAGGTACATATATACTTTGTGGATTGGTCTTCTTCTTGTATTGGCACCATTTTGCTAAATGTGTACAACTATCTTTTTCAGCTTACAAACTGGCGGAGGATTCCCCACTAAACTGCAATTTACCCAAGCTGAAGAGAGGATGCTGGGCCTGCTACATCCTGTGGCCTTAGAGGGACACTCGGCCCGACAGAACACGGACATTCCGACTATTCCTGCAGGTTAGTAATGTTAATGTGTATGTGAAATGTGAGCTACGTGTAAAATGATGCTCCAAGCCATTTATTAACACATGCCCCTAGGGTGTGCCTTGTAGTGGAGGTAACAATTTAAACAGGGTGTGTTATGTCTGTGGACTCATCATTTGCTAATTTGCTTGCCCATACATGAGCTTTGAGGGTCTTTAGGAACACTATTGAGATTAGAAAAGGACTGCCTGTTATGTGTTTAGAGTCAATTACATCCAACACTTCCATCTTTATCTGTAGGCCACTTGTGTTGGAGCTGTGCTTTGGTCTGAAAGACTTGATCTGGGGTGAGTGAAAGGTTGACCTAGAAAGAATGGCAACCAGCATAATCTGATGCCAAATGCTATTTGCAAGCTGAGTGTGGTCCCCTAATGGGCTTTTAGGGATGAGTGAAGCCTCAGAACAGCCAGTACATGCATGTTTAGTTGGTTAAGGTGACCAATGTGTATGTACTTGTTGACTAATACATCTAACAGATAATGGCATTCATAGTCAACGTCAACTTGGTCCATTGGGGGAGTTGCCATTCATGCTTGACCACGTGTTTTAGTGAAGCTTTATTACACATCAGCAATGCGTAGTTGTGTGTTTACATGCCTTTTTTTCAACAATGCAGCCCAGCATCATCCCTCAGCTAGTGGGGAAGCCTCAGCCAGTTTGATCATGCCGTCAACTTCCGTGTTGCCTCGGACCCATGATCTGATATATACGGTAAGTGTCATTTTCTGATTTTGCTTATGCATGTGACTTGGCATGTTTCTTTTTGCGGAATTACATATGTATTGCCCAAACTGAACCTTTTTTATTTATGTCCCAACAGACCCACACAATGATGGAGGAAATCCAGGAGCTGGAGGAGGATGGAACCTTCATGGGACCTTCTGTACAGCCCCCCCTGGGACAGAATATGCAACTGTCCCAACATGTTTCTCCAACAAATCCTCAGCAGCAGAGTGAAGCTGGTTGCATGCTGCCAGCCCATCGTGGGCAGCATGCAGAGACTGAGCCTACAGTCCCCAGTGTTAGCTCTGCTGCTGAGGATTTGCCAAGCAGACCTGTGGCTGTTGGTGGACCTAAAGGCCCATCATCTGCATGCCCCACAATCTGGGGAATTGGGAGGCGTAGTCAGCTACATCGGCTAGTTTTCCAGGGGAGGGGTGAGCAGATGATGGAGTCAGCATGGCACCATGAGAGGCGGTAATTTCGCCTACTAAATCAAAGAAACCACGAGCATCTTCATGGCCAATTAGAGACATTAAATAACACCTTAAACTCCATGCTGACTGAATTTAGGTCCAACAACAGCCACATGGCCACCTTATCGAATTATTACAGTGCCATGCTTGAGGAAGTTAGAAATAGCAACAGCCACATGGCCACCTTATCTAACAATCTCAGTGCCATGATGGCTGAATTTCGAACTTCCAATAGAAACATGTTGGAACAGTTGCATATTCTGAATGCCACACAGGCCCAGGTGAGGGCCCACCTCCAAGGGCCCCAACCTGGGTTTTATGGGCATCCCCCATTTTAAGGCTTATTTGGCCTGTAACTGCTCCCCATCTTTGCTCTACATCCCCACTGTATTGACCTGTCTGGTGAGCCCTACCAATATACCCTTTTGGTATGGCTTTGCTTGTATGCTTTGGATTTGCGCCATATAGCTCATTAGAGTGCTGAGGTAGCCCAATAGCCAATGCTGGAGGTCAAGCCTCAATGAACCTGCCACTCAAGCTGTTGCGCTGCAGGCTTGGGCCTAATTACATTGGTTCTGGCTCCTCTTGTTTGTAGGCATGATTGGGGGACATTCTGGGCTGGCAAACTACTACCTTGACCCCTGGCTGAGATTGAACAGGACTTGGATTTGGACTGGGGGTTCTTGTTTGGGTGGGCCACTGAGTAACAGGGGTAGATGTGGCATAGGTATGGCTGCTTTACACCTGTGCCTGTGGCAAATGTGGCCAAGCAGAAGAGGGTGTGTCTGTGGGCCTATTTGTTTTCCAAAAAATCTGGACATGGCAATGCTTGTTACATATGTTTTTGTATTGAAAATGTGTATTAAACTTTGGTCTGGAGTGCCTTACTTTGAAACTCCTGCCTGTGGCCAATTGCTATGTGGCATGATTTGCCAAAAATGACATTTGTTGTTTGACCATGTATTTACATGAACTATGGAAGTGACCATCAACTCCAAGGTTTGCTTTTCAAATAAACCCCATAAATTTTTACTTAACCTGTTGTTGACTAAGTTGATGCCTTTAGGTTTTTTGGGAATAAAGATTACTTAAAGTTTGCACTAACAACTTGGGCACAGAAAAAGACATGAGTTTCAAATCAGTTGTGAGGTTTTTAGTAATTAATTCCTTACTCTTTTGTACATAAAAAAAAAAACCAACACAAAGGGCAAAAAACAAAATTAACAATCAATAAAGTGACAAAACAAACAAAGGGACAACAAATTAGGAAAAATGTGTGGCTATCAAATTTGACCGCATGGCTTGGCCAGACGCACTAGGTGGGCCACGGTAGTCCTCCTATGGATCATCGGTAGGTGGAGAGGGGGGCAAATCCACATACCGGGGGACACGCTGCAATATGGCAAAATTATGCAACACTGCACACGCCATGATAATATCTATGACCTTTTTGGGGTCATACTGAAGGGCTCCCCCGGTATGGTCCAAGCATCTGAAGCGGGTCTTTAAAGTGGACCATCACCCTAGGGTGATCGGCCCGGGAATCTATAAGATTCCCGGGCCGATCACCTCCCTCCCCGTGGGACATCCGAGATCGGGATGTCCCGCGGGGTGAAACCCCCCAAAACCCCCAAACCCCCTTACCTTAGTTCCTCCCTCGCGCCCCTCTAGGCGTGCGCGCCCCCGCGCCGGCCGCCTGTGAATGGCTGGCGCGGGGGCGCGCGCGTCAAGAGGGACGCGCGGGAGGCGGCGGCGGAGGAGCCACGGACAAGTGGCGGTCAGATCGCTTGTCTGTCGGCGCTGGGAGCGGGGAGAGGTGAGTTTTTAGGCTGATCGGGGGGGTTTCACACAGCGGGGCACCCCGATCGGGGGTGCCCCACCGAAGTGGACCAAGACCCAGGATAGTCAAAATCCTGGGTGTTGGTCCACTTTAATAGGCCAAACGCCCTCTCCACCACGGCCCTGGTCTTCCGGTGTGCCCTATTATATGCATTCTGGGCGGCATTCTGGGGCCAGAGGACAGGCGTCAGCAGCCACGGAAGGAGTGGATAGCCAGAATCACCTGCAAATATTGTAAGTAAAACACATAAATTACACATTACTCCCTAAATTGAATACCAAAAACGGGCCATCAACATGACTAAGAGGCTAGGTCACATTTGCTAAACAGCATGAGCATACATAATGCACAGGCAAAAAAAAAAGACTAAAAACATCTAATAGATGTGGGAACAATTTAAACATCAAAGATGGTGGATGATGGCCGATCAGCCAGACTGCTAACAGGTATTGTTTTAAGACTGTGCTGCTCAGCATTCTTGGATGTCTTAACTTTTCTGGACCCCATAGCTGCTTTGTCTGAGGCAAAAACAGCTCTAACACGGCCCCTGCACTTTATCCCGCTCTCCTCTATTCAGTAAGTGTAATGCATCTAAGCTAAGATGGCACAGACCCTATCATAAAGTCAAGAACATAATTTCAGCCGAGTGTGGGGAAGAGTAATGATTAATTTACTATATATTCAAAGTTTAAATTTTGCAAATGCAGGACAAACATTTGGTAAGGCTTTGTTGTTTGAAAAATCTAATGGTTAAGGTTGTGTTTCACATGTAAACAAGGTGTTCAAATAGGTATAGTTTCATACATGGGACACAAACTAAATTCATAGGCATACGTTTAAAAAAAATGACATTATTGGCGTCAACTTACCAAGGAGCCATCCACCGGAAAATTCCCCAGACTCAAACCGACCGTACAATCCAGACCTTCAAAGAATGTAGGCATAATGGGATGAGCCTGGGAACCCGGCGACCATACTAAGGAAACGCATGTCCGGGGCCACCACTGCTTGAACATTCAGGGAGTGGCCCATTTTGCGGTTCCTGGGAAAAAATAAAAACCAAAACATTAGCAAGGCAAGGAAAACTAGTGAAACACTAACAAATCACACCCTAAGCAAAACCCGTGGGTCAATACAAATAACACTAACCAAATACATTAGTATTTTGTACAAAAAAAGGATATGTATGTTTGAAAAAGTAAAGATTAACTTTGAAGTGTCTATTTCAGGTACACATTAAAATGTGTTGAACACATGTTAAATTTTGGAGAAACTAAATACCGTTCATTGTTTTACAGGGACTCTTTACAAGGAGGAATAATTACAAGGAGGTAATTATTACAAGGAGGGAATTATTACAAGGAGGGACATTTTACAAGGAGGGACTTTTTACAAGGATGGACTTTTTACAAGTTGGGCTTATAAATTTTTTTTTTTTTTAAATAAGGTCAAGTAATTGTAAAAATGACAGATTGAACTTGCCTGTAGATATACACGTCGGCTGCCGAAGGCACCAGGGCAATGTGGGTGCAGTCAATGGCACCCATTACGTTGGGCATGTCGGCGATGTTATAAAATGACAGCTTAATCGCGTTTCTGGCTACCATGTCGTCAGGAAAACAAATATATTTCCGAGTAATGGTAGCCATGCCTTCTAAAAACTTGGATAGCGCACGGCTCAGTGTAGGCTGGGAGATCCCCACGGAGAGGGCACCCAGCCTCTGGAGCGAGCCGTTCGCCAAAAATTGCAGGCAGCTAAACATCTTGGTCATACCTGAAATTGCTTGCCCCTTCCTTGTGGTGCAGGCTAACCATGGTCTGGTGAGCTTGAACAGCTCAACGTCATGCATGCCGGTGCAATCTGGTCTGAGCCCTCTGGACAATTTCAATGCCCATGAGCTGCAGATCCTCATCCTCCTCAAATACACTAGAGTCATCCATAGCTGCTAGTCTCAAGGTTAAAATGGTCCCGTAAGGGGATCGCAAAGGAAACGGGTTTATAGGGTGGTGGTCCGTCGGCAATCAGCTCTCTGAATGAGACGCAAGCCCATACCAATAAAGTAAGTTATCTGAACAAACGAAAAATATCAGATTTTGTTGGGAAAATGATCCGAACTAACGCAAATGATCCGATTTGCTTTCGTTCATCGAAAGCGCATATACGCATTTTACCGAACGTTCGTACGAATGAAAAATGAACGAAAAAAAACAAAAAAATTACAAACACACACAAAAACTTTCACAGACAGCTACGGAAGTCTAGACGAATGTGCCTCTGAATTGAGCCTAATGAGCCAAGAAGCCTTGCACCACCAAGTTGAGCACAGTGGATGTGCCTCAACCCAGCTCGGCCCAAGGTACTGCTGCTACTAGGTTCTACCCCTTGTAACACACCACCTTTAGGTTTAGCCAAAGCAACCATTCTTCTGTCTGCTCCTGGTTGCCAGTTCACAGCTCCTGGCGTTGTTTGGTCTTTGGCACAGACAGATTAGTTTCAGCACCACCTCTTGCCATTTCCTAATGACTGGGCTCAAAATGGTGATGCCTGCGTTGACTGGATGGGGAGGCAGGAGAGGAGGAACCTGAGTAGGAGGCAACAGGAGGTAACAAGTGATGTCCGGCAATCCTGAGTGGTGGAAGAAATTGCGCCCAAGTGATTCATGGCTCGGGCCCAGCCGCCACTACATTAACCCAGGGGGCACGTAAAAAGCTGTAACATCCTGCCCATGCTTAGTGGTCCATGTGTCAATTGTGATGTGGACCTTGCAACATATAACATTGCTCAGTGCACACCTTACTTGCTCCACAAACTGTTGGTGCAGGGCAGGGATGGCCTGTTGAGAAAAGTTGTGGTGGCTGGAAATGTAAGTTTTTCGCGGCAGCTTCAGCCATAAGGTTTTTATTAGCACCACACTCTCCAGCTACACCAGCCAGAATGGGAGCATTTCAAAGGCAAGCAATTTTCAAATGCTCACAAACAAACCTGGGGCTCGCGGGTGGGGTTGGCCAAACTTTCACCTTCTGTCCATTGTCTGAGGAACAGAAAGCTAAACTCTTTGCTGGCAGGGTGTGGACAGGCTTGGTGGTAGTAGTGGTGACAGCAGTGGTAGTCTTACATCCTCCCTTTCGGGGAGACAGATGGCCTTGTGGAGGTGGGGGTAAAGGCTGAGACGGAAGCATCAAAGGGAGCCTCATTGTGGAGCTGCAACTCCACTATTGAGCACATGCCCCAGCCAGCGGGTGTGCCTCAACCCAGCTCGGACCAAGGTTGCTACTAGGTTCTGCCAGTTGTTGTGGACCACCTTGCCAGACTTCAGGTTCAGCGTCAGCAACCACTCATGTGTCTGCTCCTGGATCCCATGACTGGATGAGGAGGCAGGAAAGAAGGAAATGGAGGAGGCAACAGGAGGCAAAGAGTAGAGGCATATAATAATACTAACAATGTTTTTCTCTTTGCTTTGCAGGTTCCTGGCCATGAACATGGTGTTGATTTTTTAGTGTCTCACCCTCCTGTAATTTTTAGTTTGCGCCCTGCCACAGAAGACACTAACATTCTTTAAACAATAATAATAATACATTTTTTTTTTTTTTTGCTTTTCAAGACCCTGTTGACAAGGTAATGCAGAGATTATTCACAATTTTCCCTCTTCAGTGACTGGTGGCACAGCGTGCGTGTCATGCTGGTGAGATCCTCAGTGTGAGATCCTCAGTGTGGTGGGAAGTAGTAGCAAGGGGCTGACCACTGATGGTTTCTCCTCCATTTGCTGGCTCCCTGGAGCTGCACCACCACCTGTTCCAATGAAATCTAATCACGTTGGGTTTAGGATTTTGTCATTCAGCCACTCCTCCCTGCTACTCTCCTTCCCTGCCTCCACATTGCAGAAAGCTACAGCAGTCAGCACTAGGTTTTCATTCTCATCATAGATGACCTGTGATGGTTGAATGTTCACATCCTCATTCTCCAACACAAGTATGTCTTCAACTGGGGCAAGGGCAGGTGGATGGCCCACAGAATCCCAGATAGGAGTGTCATCATAGGGCATTAGTGATGGCCCCTTAACTTGTGGCTGAGACGGCCTTGCTGATTTGAAGGGGGTGAGTTGGAGGGCTCTGCAGAAGTAGAGTGGGTTGGGTTGGGCAGTGGGATGGAAAATATTAATAATAACCATGTTTTTCTGTTTGCTTTATTCTGTGTCCCACTCTCACGCAAGTTTTTGCAGTGCCACAGCTCTGCGCTGTGTGCCATCAAATCTACAAATACCTCAGCTTGGTCTGGCCTCACCATTCTGGCAGTGGCATTGGGTCTACAAGAATACACTGCAAAGCCTGACAGCTCCTGGAAAGAAGGTGTAGCAGGCACACATGTAACACATCATCTCCCTACAGCACCAGCTCCATCACCAGCAACACCACAGCCACGTCCCTGTCCCTTATTTGCTGATTACTTCATTTTGTAAGTTACTGACAGTGGTCTGTCCCCCCTCAGTATATCAGCCACCTGTCCTTGGAAGTGGCCTGTAAAGGACAGTTAGAAGATGTTTCCCCCCTCAATATATGAGCAGCCTGTCCCTGGAAGTAGCCTGAAAAGGACAATTAGCAGAGGTTTCTTTGTCCCTAGCTGTCTCTCAGTGTGTGAGCCACCTGTCCATGGAAGGGCAATGAAATGTACAGTTAGCTTTGGAAATGGACTTCCCCCACCCTTACTCATCCATTTAATAAATATCTATTCTCTAATTGTAGTTTTCTGTTATCATCTTGAGTACTTTCCCTAGTCCATTTTGTGGCAGGCAATCACTTAGGTGTCGCCCAAATTTGGCCTTCAACCACCATAAATTAAATATTTAGTTTTTTTTTCCATTTATGTATGTATTTCTTTCATAGATTTTTGCTATTATTTTGAGAACTTTACCCAGTTCATTTTGTGTAGGGCAACCACCTTCGATTGGCAGCCCTCTAAGTCTCACTACCCCCATTTTACAGTAATTTTTGGTCCCTCAAATTCAGGTTCCTATTGACTTCAATGGGGTTTGGGTTCGGGTTTGAGTCAAGTCTGGGGACCTGAACCAAACTTTACCGTCAGGTTTTGCCAAACTTGATGAACCTGAACTTCAGCAGGGGCCACCCCCCTCCCCCGTTTTCGCCGCCGACAGTTCTGTAAAAAAAAAAAAATGACAGTCACTCACCAGCCTGCCCGATCCCTCCGCCCGGCTCTTCTCTTCGCCAGTGGGGGTCCGTTTCCCCCCCTGGGCTCTGCAGGCTTTGGGTGAGGACCCTCTCCTGGGTCCTCACTTCCTCTAATGGCGGTGATGGCCGCCGCCCCTAGCCCTGCCCTTTATGGGAGGAGCGTGATGACGTCATCCCACTCCTCCTATACCCTCACCCAGCTCCGGGATCTGTCAGATGTCGGTGGTGATCACAGCAGGGCGGGTGTGAGGCGAGGAGGCTCCGATCAGAGCCTCCTTGCCGCTCACGCGCCCTGCGCCCATCACTATTGGCATCTGACAGTGACAGCAGTGCTGGACATCGGAGAGGAACCCAGGATCGGAGGTGAGTACAGTTAAAGTGTGTGTGGTGTGTTTTTTTTTTTTTTTTACATTTAACCCATTGTGAACTGGTAAGGGGTCAATGAGACCCCTATACCAGTTCACAAGGCTGGAGGATGGCAAGTCACCTGTGGCTAGCTGCCATTAACCCCCAGCACCCCCATTACCTGCCTCCCCAAAGCCCAGGGGGGGGGGCAGAAGAGCCCGTGGCCATGGGCTATGCGGGCTTTTAGCCTGCAGGGCCAGGGGCCACAAAATCTGGCCACTGCACCCTGTTCCTACAAGCCCTGCATAGCTGGTCCCGGGCTGGTTACTTCGAGTAAAAATCCCCCAAAAAATGGGGTCCCCCCTGGGAGGAGTAGTGTGGATGGTAGTTGTATTTTATTTGTAAATGTTATAAAGTACTTGTTTCAGTTTGGGGGGTCTCCTGGGCAGGAATGGGGGGCTACCTATAAATATGTGGTACCGTTCTAATCGGTAGAAATGGGGGTTTCAAATGCAATATGGTTTTCCATATTTTTTATTTAAAATAAAGGAGGCAATTTTCTAAAAAAAAAATATTTTTTTTTTCACTTAATAATATTGTAAAAAACAGAATAAAATTTACAAACAAGACATTTCATGTTAAAGCCTAAACTCTGCTGCAAAAAAATATATATAATTTTCCTGGAAATTCCAGCAAAAATGGCTCAAAACATGGTGCAAAATGGGGAAAAATGACCTGTCAACAGTAGGCTGTCAATTAAAAGGGTTAAAAGTAGCTATGCATGTTGGGTATTTTTCTGTTCGGGGGACCTTGTGCTTTCAGACTTAGCTTGTTTTTTCTTGTTTGCATATTTATATTTTAGGAAAAGGTGTTTTTTATTCAGCTTTTTATAAATTTTTTTAGGGAAACCCTGCGCAACCAAAGAATTCTTTGAGGGATTAATTCCAGAAAGATGAGCCCACTACAACAAGTTGGGTACGCTTAGAAAGCTTAACATGTCTACTTTCAGGGAATATATGGTTTATGGGGGATATTTCAAATGTAATGGGTTGTTTTGGTTGAAAAATTGCAAGGTGCACACTTTGTCTACAGAGCTGAAATTTTCAAGTAAAACTACCATTATGCACATGCTTTAATTTGGGGTGTTTGGCAACTCTTCCCTTGACAGTAGCTATGCATACTGGGTATCGTTCTGTTCGGAGTATGTTGCTTTTTAGATTAAACTTGTTTTTTCTTGTTTGTTTATAGTTTTTTTGGAAAATGTGGCTTTGATTCTGCTTTTTTATCATTTTTTAGGGAAACTCTTTGCAATCACAGAATGCATTGAGGGATTTGTTCCAGAAAACTGTGGCCACATCAACAAGCCTGGTACACCTAGAAAGCTTGATGTGTGTACTTTCAGAGAATATATAGTTTGTTGGGGGTATTTCAAATGTAAAGGGTTGTTTTTCTGGAATAACTGCAAGGTGCGCATAGCGCATATTACAGTGGTATTTTATCTGAAAATCCCCTAAAGCTCTGTTTCAGTTTGGGGGAGTCTCCTGGGCAGGAAAGGGTGTCTACCAATACATATGTGGTACCGCTGTAACCGGAAGAAATTGGGATTTCACACATTTTCATATTGACAAACTTACATTTTGTATTACAAAAAACACTACAAATTGTAAAAAATAGATTTTTTTATTTTTTTGCACATATTTCACCCAAAAATATTGAGAATACAAAATGACAAACAAGACATTTCATGTTAAAGCCCAGACTATGCTGAAAAAAACAATATATCATTTTCCTGGGAAGTCCCTGGAAATCCCTTCAAAAATCACATTTGAACAAGGATAGTGCAAAATAGTGCAAAATGGTGTGGCAACAAAGGGTGACAAAAACTCCAGGTAGGCTGGCACTTAAAGGGTTAAATGCCTAAAGGGTTTGCAAATTTAAAATACATTATTTTAAATATGGTTAATTGAGATGTAATATCTGATAATATGTGGTTATTAACCAATCTTTTAGTAGGATTAACTTCTTAAAAGTCATTCATGGGTATAAAAACTTAAGGTTGGTGATTAATTTTAGTAAATTAAATAATTAATGAATTGATCTTAGATATTACCAACCTAACATAATAATTCTAGGGGGTCAGAGGGAGAAATATATTTGTGTGAAAGACATGATTGTAGAACACCATAGATGGACAGATTCAATTGATGAGTTTGCTGTGGAGTAAAGAGCAGTATAATTATAATTTAAGTTTAGTGGTGATCTGTAGTGAAGAAACAGAATATTGAGGGTAAGGATATCTTGAAGAGCGATCAGATCATAAAGATATTTCTTCAAGAGATAGCCTGACGATAGGATTTTCTTTGTTGGATAATTACTGACAGATGGCCATAAAACTCAGAAGAGCTTATAGAGATGAATGCACTTTTAAAGGAACAATCAATACTAACAACACTTGCCTAATATATTAAGTTTAACGTTAAGCAGCTAAAAATCATATGAATGTTTCCAAAGTAAAAGGTAGATATTATAATTAAAGTTAAATGATGATTTTTACAGCATTTAACAGAAGTTTAGGTTCCCACATACTTTAAAAGATTAGGGCAATACATGGCAAGTGGGAGGAGCAAATAGCTGTAAGAAGTCAAGCAGATATACCATACACATAAGATATGCATTTGCTTGTAAGTGGCAATTTAACTTAAAAGATTTAATTTACATTGCAAGTTATTGTATAGCATAGTAAACAGAAGAATACATTTGATTTTTCACTGAAACATGCAATGATAGCTAATCAGAGGTTGTTTCATAATCTCATTTTCAAGAGAAAAGGGATTCTGGGGGCTTGACTTAAGTGGGAGATATGCTTCTGTTATTCCGAAGCATTTACTTCAACATTTAGGAACAAGAATGGGATATGCAAATATTTAGAGATAAGGTTACTGGGGAGAAATTGAGCAAATTGTACATTACGTCATACAATATTGTTTTATTTGTGCCCAGATATATATCTCATATTTACTGACTTCAATTATTCATACTGCACTTACATACTTGTAGAGAAAAACTTTATAATATATGCTGATTGTTAGTGTGGATAAAAACTGTTTTTTTTTAAGAAATATGTCTGGAAAATAATTCATTTGCATTTAGATAAAAACTTTATGCTATTAGTTTTTTTTTAAGCAATGATGACGCAAAATCCTAAAGTCAAAAAGAACTGCAGGAGAAGAAAGAAATTAATAATGTGTTTCAATATGAGATGCCATAATGAAACATTCACCACAAGGAGAAGAATACGATGTCATGAAGACCCCTATTTCATCATATAAAAAAAATAAATAACTAGCACTTAAGAAAAATTAACACTTCCATGCATGAGATTGCAGTGAATGATCTGGTGAAGTCTTGCCAGAGAAGTGGCCTTTCCAAGACAGGAAAAAGAATAACAGAATAAGTGGAAGATTCATCTATTGAGATCTATTTACATATTTACATTATTATTATTATTTATTTATATAGCGCCATCATCTTCCGTAGCACTGTACAAAGTAGTAATTACAGACAGGGTAGAAACATACAGCACATAGACTATTTCAGATGCAGTGTTATAGAGTTAACAATGGATATTCTGAATACAAGATACAGTAGGAAAATGAGCCCTGCCCTTGCGAGCTTACGGTCTAAAGGATGAGGGGTGGAGACGAGGGGGAAGGATCACAAACAGTCAGTATTGAGCTTTGTGGCATGTGCCCTTTATAAAATTGGTTAAGCCAAATTATATGCTTGTCTGTATAGGTGAGTTTTAAGGGCACCTTTGAAGGTTTTGAGGGTTGTGGAGTGGCGGATTGGGGGGGCATTCCAGAAGGATGGAGTTGCACGTGAGAAGTCTTGGAGGCGGGCATGAGAGGAGGTGACCAGGGTAAAGGAGAGGAGAAGGTCGGCAGCAGAGCGTAGGCTGCATCTAGGTTGATATTGTTGGATTAGAGGTGAGATGTAAGGAGGGGCCTGGTTGGAGAGAGCTTTGTAGGCAAGAGTTAGCGTTTTGAACAGGATTCGCTGTGGGACTGGCAGCCAGTGCAGGGATTGGCAGAGAGGAGCAGAGCTGGATGAGCGGGAGGAGAGATGAATAAGGCTAGCAGCAGAGTTCACGATAGATTGGAGGGGTGCCAGTCTGTTAGTTGGTAAGCCACAAAGAAGGATGTTGCAGTAATCCAGTCAGGATATGAAAAGGGCATGCACAAGCATTTTAGTAATAAAGGACAGAGAGGACACAAAGGACACAAATTCCTCCAAACAATCCCCAACAAAAGTGGCACCACTAATTATAAAAATATATCAATTTTATTGTATATATAAAGCCAAAATTACATACACACAAGACATAATTAAAAAAACACATATTACAAACAACCACTAGGGGGCACTGCTGTATAATCACCAATTAAATCAAATGATCCAGTATACATAACAGGGCATAAATGACTAACCAATAAGGAAAATATTTGTTATTCATTGTACATTGTATTGTATTGTATACATATGGTGCAAAAATCTCAATATCCTATATAAAAATGTGCAAAAAAAATCTAAGTAAAGTGCTAAGTGCTAAATATTAGGCATGAGGACAAACTAGGTAAAGGGATGAAAGTGCAGTCAGATCATAAATCCAATCAAAAAATACTTACATATCCATAGTGCAATGGCGATGCTGTAAGCAGACCCCCCACCTCCAAGCCAGGCTTATGACCAAGTATTGTGCCAGTTCTGAGTGGACATGTTGTTCAAGAAGTTTGGAGGAGAAGGGGAGTAGTGAGTAGGAGAGGGCAGAGGGGTCGAGAGAGGGTTGCTTGGTTATCGGAGTAATAACTGCATGTTTGTAGGTGGAAGGAAAGGTGCCAGTGAAGAGAGTAAGGTTGAATAGAGGTTAAGGCTGGAGTGATGGATGGAGACAGTTGAGGAATTAGGTGAGATGGAATAGGATCGAGGGAGCAGGTAGTCAGGTGGGCCCTAGAAATGAGAGGTTAGTCCAAGTTCAGTTACTGGAGTGAAGAAAGTAAGTGAATAAGGCAGGGGGGTCGTTTGAAGTGGTGAGGGGTTCTGAGGGGGATATCCAAGTCGCATGTTGTCGATTTTTTCTTTGAAGAATGTAGAAAATTCTTCTGCTGTTATTTAGGAGAGTTGTTTGGGATTCCAGGCTTGTGCAGAAATCATTGAAGAGAAATATGTTTGCTTAGCAGATGAAAGGACAATCCTGAGTTCCTGAAGGGCTTGTTTATAGAACAGAAAGTCATGATTGGCTTTGGTTTTCCTCCATTGCCTTTCAACAGCTCAGAATAGCTGTTTCAATCTGGTTGTGCTTGCATTTAGCCAGGGTTGACGATTTTCGGGGTGGGGCAGCTATAGGTGAGGGGGCAGCAGAGTCTAGAGCTGAGGAGAGTGTATTATGGTAGTGTGATGATGCACCATCTATGTCCGTGAATGAGATCAAGGTCTTAAGAGGTTGAAGTGAGGCAGAAAGGGACTGAAGATCTAGGTTTCTTAAGTCTCTGCATTGAATTATAGGTTTGTGTGGAGGGGGTTTGCAGGAATTGGAGAGAGCGTCATAGTTAGCAGATTATGGTCAGAGAGGGGGAACCAAGAGGATGAGAGGTTTGATACAGAGCAGAAGTTAGAGAAGTTACAGAAGAGGAGGTCAATTGTGTGGCCGTCTTTGTGGAGGGTGCAATAGACCATTGCTTGAGTCCGAAAGATGAGGTTAGTGACAGTAGTCTGGTGGCAGCAGGGTTGCTAGTGTCAACAGGCATGTTGAAGTCACCCATGATGATTGCGGGATGTCTGTGGACAGAAACTGAAGGAGCCAGGTAGAAAAGTGGTCAAAGAAAAGAGTAGTAGTTCCAGGAGGGCGGTAGATGACTGAGATTTTCAGGTTACAGGGAGAATATAAATGGACACAGTGAGCTTCAAAAGATGAGAAGGATAGAGATGGCAAGGCAGGGAGTGGGTTAAAGGAGCAGAGCTCGTATAGAAGGATGCCCACACCCCCGCCCTGCTTGTTGTTGGATCTGGGGGTGTGGCTGAGATGTAGTCCCCCATGTGAAAGGGCAGCGGGTGAAGCTGTATCTGATGGTGTGAGCCATGAATCCCATGAAGGTAAAAGAGTTAGAGAGAAACAGGTCATGAATATAGGGGAGTTTATTGCGCAATGAGCGTGCATTCCACGGTGCGCAAGTGGCAGGAAGGGCAGGGAGGGAGTAAGCTGTATCAGATTAGATAGGTTGCGTGTGTATCCAGGTTTAACACGGTTGAGCATTTTTGGCTTTCATGAAGAGGGAATTGTTCTGGAGGAGACGGGTGGAGAGAGTGGGCCCGGATTAGGGCTGATGTCACCGGCGGCAAGTAAGAGTAAAAGGAGAGAGAAGAGATGGTTGTGGCTTTTGAGGGTGGAATACTGTGTATTTTGCTTGGATATAGAGGTGGTGAGTGATTTTGCCAGAGAAAGGCAAAGGAGGGGGCGATATATAGGGACTTACCAGGAGCATGGGGATACTGTGTGCCTAGGATTCTGAGGGTAAGAGGAAGTAGTGTGATGAGATAAATGGTAATCATTTTAGTCGATGCTGGGCTATTCAGACAAGAAGAATTTGGTATAGGTTTCCTTCAGGTTGAATTCAGGTTAAATTTGCTGCAGACTTAAAAAGATTCAGACTTGGAAAGGATTCTGAATTGCAGCCACTACCACTCAATATGAACAGTTTCTAAGTGCCTTTGATTAGCTCATGCACAGCAATTGTGCCTAAAGGGTGGGGCTCAGGTCAGTCCTAAAAGTTTGGTCTGGGAGGGCACATAAAGTAATAAAACTCCAAATGGAATGTTGCTAGGTGCTATGGGTCAGTGAACAGACAAGGGGCAATACTGGTCAATAAAAGTTTAGCAGATAGTAACAGATGATAATTTTACAAATATAGATATGGGCAGGGGAACCAGATGGGGCATTCAAAATAATCACATAGATCTTAAATAAGACATAGGTACAAGTAAGGTGACAGGGAAAGAAATCAGGGTTTAAGTAGTGAATGCATGCCAGGATGAGAGAAAGGCAGCAGGATTCACATGGGCAGGAAAGGGTTAAAAGTTGCAGATGGGATCAAATCGATGAATGCATACCAGGATGAGAGAAAGGCAGCAGGATTTACATGGGCAGGAAAGGGTTAATAGTTGCAGATGGGATCAAACCAATGAATGCATACCTGTGAATGAGAGAGGAGACATATCAGAATGCAGAAGGTGGTGATGTGGAGGAAGAGTTGTGCGGTTCTGTGTCAATAGAGTGAATTCAGGTTAAATTCACTGCAGACTTAGAAAATTTCAGACTTGGAAAGGATTCTGAATTGCAGCCATTTTGACTTGCAGCCACTACCACTCAATATGTTTCTAAGTGGGCTAAGTTAGGCTTTAGGAACCAGAATAGAGCATTCCACATAACTGTGTACCTATAAGTATAATATGATAAGGAGTATATGGGTGCTCTTAAAGTGTAATTATAGGGGTTATGAGTTTTTTTGTTTTCAATTGCCATATAAAGGGTAAATGTGTTCATAGCAGGTCAGGGGAGAAGTCAGAAGGGGTTAGACATTCTGATTCCTGGCTCTTCCTGGATCAATCACAACAAGGCTTTTCTTTTAATACACAACACTTGCCACTGGGAGTGCTGTTGTAAAAAGAGGGCTGCATTCTACTTTGGAGGGACAGTATCATGGGCAAATGAATAACAAGGGTTTACCTTGATATCATTGAGAATATTGGACTGTTGCTCTTGACATTGTTAGGCCAAAGCCTAAACTGAGTGGTATATCATCAGGTTACATTTCCAATCCAAGTATTCTGCTTGAATAGTTACGAAAGATGAATAGGGGATAACCAAATTATTTTGTATTTCCTGGGTACATTTGAAGTTATGAGAGCTCATTATGCAGTATCAAGACTAGAGGCGTTTACGTTTAAAATATATTTTGTTCTCTTCTTTATACTGGTAAATAATAAAGAAGAAATATCTCATACTTCCATTTTATGTTTATAGATACGCTTCCAAAGAAAATGGGCACAGGAAGTAAGGAATAGAAATTGATTTACAAGCATTATTAATGGGGCAAATCAAGCAGATATTCATTAACAAATGATTGTTGAAACTTGAGAGTGGATTGAACATGATTGATATAATCTTCCAGCATAATTTGAAGGGAAAACGTCATAACATCTATAGAAAATCATTTATACCTTTCACTGCCAGCCTATCTGGAGATTTTGTCATCCTATGTTGCCAGACCATTTTGCACTATTTTGCACTCCATGTTCAACTGTGATTTTTGAAGAGGCTATCAGGGATTTCCCAGGAAAATTATATATATATTTTTAGCAGAGTTTGTGCTTTAAAAAGAAATGTCTTGTTTGTCATTTTGTAGGTGTATTCTCAATATTTTTGGGTGCAATGTGTGCAAAAAAATAAAACATTTTTTACAATTTGTAGTGTTTTTTTGTAATAAACAATGTAAGTTTGTCAATAAAATCTTATTGCGTGTGAAATCACCATTTCTCCCGGTTACAGCAGTACCACATATGTGTTGGTAGACACCCTTTCCTGTCCAGGAGACTACCCACAAACTAAATTTATCAGATAAAATACAAATATGCTATGCGCTATGTGCACCTTGCAGTTTTTCAAGAAAAAACCCTTTACATTTGAAATATTCCAACAAACTATATATTTTCTGGAAGTATGCACCTTAAGCTTTCTAGGCATACCAGGCTTGTTGGCTTGGGTGCAGTTTTCTGGAAGCAATCCCTCATTTAATTCTTTGGTTGCACAGGGTTTTCCTAAAAAAAAAGAATCTAAAAGCAGAATCAAAGCCACATTTTCCTAAAAAAAAACTATATGCAAACAAGAAAAATCAAGTTAAATCCCCCGAACAGAACAATATCCAACATAGGTACTGTCAAGGGAAGAGCTGCCAAACCCCCCAAAGTAAAGCATGTGCGTAAGGATCATTTTACTTGAAAATTTCAGCTCTGCATGCTCAAGTATACACCTTGCGCTTTTTCTACCAAAACAGCCCTTACATTTGGAATATCCATATATTCTCTGAAAGAATACATGTTAAGCTTTCTAAGCGTACCCAGCTTGTTGTAGTGGGCTCATCTTTCTAAAAGTAATCCCTTGAAAAATTCTTAGGTTGCACAGGGTTTCCCTAAAAAAATGTATAAAAAAGCAGAATAAAACACCTTTTCCTAAAATATCAGTATGCAAACAAGAAAAAAAAAGCTAAATCTGAAAGTCAAGGTCCCCCGAACAGAACTCTTTTAATTACCAGCCTACATGAAATGTTGTCACCCTCTGTTGACAGGTCATTTTTCACCATTTTGCGCTGTTCAAGGGCTTTGGGGAGGAAGATAATGGGGGTTAATGGCAAGTCACCTGCTAGCTGTAATTTATTAAAAAAAAAAAGAATTCTTTTCTCACCTCCTCTTTCCCTTGCCGATCCGATGACAGATGCAGTGATCACTGGAGGGGGGGAGGCAGGTGGTCAGAGGATCCCCTGCCCCTCTCTTCCTATGGCCGGCAATCATCGCATCTGACAGCTGTACCCCCGGGAGCAGGATGACGTTGAGCAGTAAAGATGGTGTGTTGAACCCCCTCCTGAAGACTGAAGAGCCCGGGGGGATCTGAGGCCCCTGAAGAGGAAACCTGGCTGAAGTGATCGCACACAAAGGTTAATAAATGTCATTTTTCTTTTGTTTTTTTTTTATAGGAATTGGCAGCGGCTGAAGTTGGGTGGGGCCCTAATCCTGGCACTCTCCTGCAGCCGGAGAAGCCCAGTGGGAGGATCGGAGGCCCCCCGGGTGAAAAGGAGACCCGGCTGAATCGAACGAGGGGTCAGGTGAGTGTTTTTCTGTAGCACGGGGGGGGGGGGGGGAATGGAAGCAAGCATGTAGAAACTACGTGCTTGGCAATGAAAGGGTTATAGTAAGATCTGCAGGAAATGTTAATGTAATTCTAGTCATTTTATTAAGTAAGAATTATGATCATTTGAATTTCATTAATGCATGTTTTAATATTAGTTAATTTTATTTAGAATTAGTAGTTATAGTAGTAGATAATTTAATTACATTAAAATGGTTAAAGTGTTTGGCAAGTCAAAAAATAAATATCAGTAGCTTACCTCTCACGGAGTGGCTGGAGTGCTGTTATTCCTCCTCTGTCTGTCTCCTTATTGCTGAAACGCACTTCCTTATTCAGTTTTCAGTCACCACCCCCCTGACATGGTCCAGCAATGAACCTTCAGTGGACCAAGAAACACTCCCATATCCTGCCCAGATTTCCTTACTGGCTACCTCTCTCTGCAGCTCCCCACTATCCTCTCCCACTCATCACAGTGTTCTTACATGAAATTGCTGTTGCCACACCCACTGATCTCCAATGCTCTAATACTTAGGAACTACAGGATCTTTTTGAAAACAGATTGAAGTTTAGGACAGTGCTACATGTAGCACGATGATGCCATCGCCAGCTCTACCATCCCCAGCCAGCACGGTCAGCGTGATGCGAACCTCACCTTTTATACAGTGGGGTCACGTGTCCAGTCTAACCAATGGTTGACAATGAAGGAAGAACAGCAGGCAATCAGCCTTCTTCCGTGTTTGGACCGATCGCCAAACACGTTTAAAATCTGTGTGTGCGTTCAGGGACTTTGTGGTTCGGATTTGTCCGATTTGTCCATCACTAATAATGATGCGTTCCGTGGCTACATACCCAGCCACTTCTTCAGGATGTGTCCCTGGGTAGAAGAAGTGGCTGGGTATGTAGCCACGGAACGCGTGGAAGTTTTATTCCCTGTCTTTTTGGGGATAGCGGGGCACCATTCATCAGGGCATCACTCATGTAGGTGACTATATAGTGGATATTTGTATATTTTGCACATTGCATTTAGAACCTTAATAAGCACTGTAGCACTTTTGTTATTAGCACACAGCACTTTGTTGTTCTTTGAGATTCAACAAAAGGATTTAATTATTTGTATCATAAGCACATTAAATTATTATTTATAATTAGATTAGTTGTTTGATGGGTTGTATTTTGTGGTTCTCTTTGCCCGGGATGGCCTCCTGCTATGTCATATGAATGTTTGTAGATTGATGTATTGTATGTGATGTAATGTAGTGGGACTTTTTATCAATAAATTCTATTTTTGGCCCATGCTAGTTGTATCTGATTAAGGGCATCTTTGGTGCAGTGGGTTTACCCTTGGTGGCAGCTGGAGCTGCCATATATATTTTTTTCTTTTGGTCTGCATTACAGGGGCCTCCACCACACTTAATCTGGCCCTGGGCCCATGGGACAGATATCAGATGAGCTGCTTGCTGCCTTATTATTGCTGTTGCCTGGACAGTCCCTTTAAGCAGCTCTTTAGACCGTTTAAATTTTACATTATAAGCATATTTATGTGTCACATGTAAATGAGAGGGCTGTTTAACTATAATGAAGGAATCTTTGCATAACAAATAGTATGATCAAAGACTAAATTCATTTCTCAGCTTTTGTCTAATGATGCAAATACACGCTGATAGCTCAGTGTTGTTATGGCTAATGAAAATACATACCATACAAGCCCTGGATTTGTATAGTTAAATTGAACAATGTATTATTTTTCTTCTTTTGTCAAACTTTTGCTTCTAATTGATGAAACATAAGACGCATGACTAGTCTGTCATTGTGACATCCCCTACCTAAAGTGATATTTTACTTTTCTGAACACTGCTTCTCTATTGTTAATAAGATCCTAACATAGGAAAAGGGGGGCATTTAGCTTTTTTTAAAAAAAAAAAAAATCTTGCTGTTGCTGTTTGAAATGTCCCCCAATGAAAGGCAATGGCACATTTTTCTCCAAACAAAAAGTAATATTGAGTCACTCAAAAAGGGTAATTCCAACTTTCAATGACACGTTTCCATTATTGCGTGCCAAAATGATGTCCTTAAGGTGCTGAGCTTTTTATTGTTTTATTCTTTTCTATTTGTTTCCAACTGGCAAAGACTTCCTGACTCTGGCGTGCTAATCATTTGATTGGTTAAGGCAGAAATAACACTCCACATTCCTGAGCTCACAGGTTCAACCTTTTCAGATGAGTAAAACCAATTCCCAGCACAACTGTTTCCCCAAACAAAAAAAGGTTAAAACTTAGCTTTTACTACGATATGTTAAAATCTATAGCTGCTGACATCAGGACAGCGGTCCCCTACCCCAACCTCTGACACAGTAATGCGTATCGAGTATGTATTCCTTTGTCAAGGTTTGAAAGGATTGTATCCATTTCAGATGAGTGGATCACAATCTTGTGTTCAGATAAGGTTACTGGCATTAGTCTCACCTTCAGAGGTCATTACTGCTTCTGGATTGAGCTGCTGATGAGTGTATCTGTTGCAGTGGAAGGATTCTGGCTAGAGATGAGCGAACTTTTGAAAAATTCGATTCGACTGATTCGCCGAATTTTCCGACAAAAATCGTTTCGACCCGAATAAATTCGCGACGAATCGCTATTAAAAACGGCTATTTCTGAGCCTCCTACAGCCTCAATAGGGTTGTAAACCATTCAGCCTTGCTGTAACACGCACAGGATGCGTGCTGGGTTTGTTAAATAATACTTTGAAGAAATATCACATGCAGATCAGAGGCATCGCTAATAGAATCGCAGAGCGGCACAATTGCAGAGAGTTGAAGTGGCATCACTATGAGGGGCAGAAGGAGCCCAAATATACACTGGAGTTGGCCTCAGGAGCCCAAAAATTGGATGAATCACACCCTGGAGTTGGCAGAAGTTGGCAGCAGCAGCAGGAGCCCAAATATACACTGGAGTTGGCTTCAGGAGCCCAAAAATTGGATGAATCACACCCTGGAGTTGGCAGAAGTTGGCAGCAGCAGGGGCAGGAGCCCAAATATACACTGGAGTTGGCCTCAGGAGCCCAAAAATTGGATGAATCACACCCTGGAGTTGGCAGAAGTTGGCAGCAGCAGCAGCAGCAGGAGCCCAAATATACACTGGAGTTGGCCTCAGGAGCCCAAAAATTGGATGAATCACACCCTGGAGTTGGCAGGAGTTGACAGTAGTAGCAGCAGGAGCCCAAATATACACTGGAGTTGGCTTCAGGAGCCCAAAAATTGGATGAATCACACCCTGGAGTTGGCAGAAGTTGGCAGCAGCAGCAGCAGGAGCCCAAATATACACTGGAGTTGGCCTCAGGAGCCCAAAAATTGGATGAATCACACCCTGGAGTTGGCAGAAGTTGGCAGTAGTAGCAGCAGGAGCCCAAATATACACTGGAGTTGGCTTCAGGAGCCCAAAAATTGGATGAATCACACCCTGGAGTTGGCAGAAGTTGGCAGCAGCAGCAGCAGCAGGAGCCCAAATATACACTGGAGTTGGCTTCAGGAGCCCAAAAATTGGATGAATCACACCCTGGAGTTGGCAGAAGTTGGCAGCAGCAGCAGCAGGAGCCCAAATATACACTGGAGTTGGCCTCAGGAGCCCAAAAATTGGATGAATCACACCCTGGAGTTGGCAGAAGTTGGCAGTAGTAGCAGCAGGAGCCCAAATATACACTGGAGTTGGCTTCAGGAGCCCAAAAATTGGATGAATCACACCCTGGAGTTGGCAGAAGTTGGCAGCAGCAGCAGCAGGAGCCCAAATATACACTGGAGTTGGCCTCAGGAGCCCAAAAATTGGATGAATCACACCCTGGAGTTGGCAGAAGTTGGCAGTAGTAGCAGCAGGAGCCCAAATATACACTGGAGTTGGCTTCAGGAGCCCAAAAATTGGATGAATCACACCCTGGAGTTGGCAGAAGTTGGCAGCAGCAGCAGCAGCAGGAGCCCAAATATACACTGGAGTTGGCTTCAGGAGCCCAAAAATTGGATGAATCACACCCTGGAGTTGGCAGAAGTTGGCAGCAGCAGGAGCAGGAGCCCAAATATACACTGGAGTTGGCCTCAGGAGCCCAAAAATTGGATGAATCACACCCTGGAGTTGGCAGAAGTTGGCAGCAGCAGCAGCAGGAGCCCAAATATACACTGGAGTTGGCCTCAGGAGCCCAAAAATTGGATGAATCACACCCTGGAGTTGGCAGGAGTTGACAGTAGTAGCAGCAGGAGCCCAAATATACACTGGAGTTGGCTTCAGGAGCCCAAAAATTGGATGAATCACACCCTGGAGTTGGCAGAAGTTGGCAGCAGCAGCAGCAGGAGCCCAAATATACACTGGAGTTGGCCTCAGGAGCCCAAAAATTGGATGAATCACACCCTGGAGTTGGCAGAAGTTGGCAGTAGTAGCAGCAGGAGCCCAAATATACACTGGAGTTGGCTTCAGGAGCCCAAAAATTGGATGAATCACACCCTGGAGTTGGCAGAAGTTGGCAGTAGCAGCAGCAGGAGCCCAAATATACACTGGAGTTGGCTTCAGGAGCCCAAAAATTGGATGAATCACACCCTGGAGTTGGCAGAAGTTGGCAGCAGCAGCAGCAGCAGGAGCCCAAATATACACTGGAGTTGGCCTCAGGAGCCCAAAAATTGGATGAATCACACCCTGGAGTTGGCAGGAGTTGACAGTAGCAGCAGCAGGAGCCCAAATATACACTGGAGTTGGCTTCAGGAGCCCAAAAATTGGATGAATCACACCCTGGAGTTGGCAGAAGTTGGCAGCAGCAGCAGCAGGAGCCCAAATATACACTGGAGTTGGCTTCAGGAGCCCAAAAATTGGATGAATCACACCCTGGAGTTGGCAGGAGTTGACAGTAGCAGCAGCAGGAGCCCA
The DNA here is from genome assembly GCA_027917425.1 of Gastrophryne carolinensis. Lineage (NCBI taxonomy): Eukaryota > Metazoa > Chordata > Amphibia > Anura > Microhylidae > Gastrophryne > Gastrophryne carolinensis. Next base: position 288,029,567 of record CM051236.1, read on the forward strand.
AATATACACTGGAGTTGGCCTCAGGAGCCCAAAAATTGGATGAATCACACCCTGGAGTTGGCAGGAGTTGACAGTAGCAGCAGCAGGAGCCCAAATATACACTGGAGTTGGCTTCAGGAGCCCAAAAATTGGATGAATCACACCCTGGAGTTGGCAGAAGTTGGCAGCAGCAGCAGCAGCAGGAGCCCAAATATACACTGGAGTTGGCTTCAGGAGCCCAAAAATTGGATGAATCACACCCTGGAGTTGGCAGAAGTTGGCAGCAGCAGCAGCCCAAATATACACTGGAGTTGGCTTCAGGAGCCCAAAAATTGGATGAATCACACCCTGGAGTTGGCAGAAGTTGGCAGCAGCAGCAGCAGCAGGAGCCCAAATATACACTGGAGTTGGCTTCAGGAGCCCAAAAATTGGATGAATCACACCCTGGAGTTGGCAGGAGTTGACAGTAGCAGCAGCAGGAGCCCAAATATACACTGGAGTTGGCCTCAGGAGCCCAAAAATTGGATGAATCACACCCTGGAGTTGGCAGGAGTTGACAGTAGCAGCAGCAGGAGCCCAAATATACACTGGAGTTGGCTTCAGGAGCCCAAAAATTGGATGAATCACACCCTGGAGTTGGCAGAAGTTGGCAGCAGCAGCAGCAGCAGGAGCCCAAATATACACTGGAGTTGGCTTCAGGAGCCCAAAAATTGGATGAATCACACCCTGGAGTTGGCAGAAGTTGGCAGTAGCAGCAGCAGGAGCCCAAATATACACTGGAGTTGGCTTCAGGAGCCCAAAAATTGGATGAATCACACCCTGGAGTTGGCAGAAGTTGGCAGTAGCAGCAGCAGGAGCCCAAATATACACTGGAGTTGGCTTCAGGAGCCCAAAAATTGGATGAATCACACCCTGGAGTTGGCAGGAGTTGACAGTAGCAGCAGCAGGAGCCCAAATATACACTGGAGTTGGCCTCAGGAGCCCAAAAATTGGATGAATCACACCCTGGAGTTGGCAGGAGTTGACAGTAGTAGCAGCAGGAGCCCAAATATACACTGGAGTTGGCTTCAGGAGCCCAAAAATTGGATGAATCACACCCTGGAGTTGGCAGAAGTTGGCAGTAGCAGCAGCAGGAGCCCAAAAAATGGCCTAAAGACATAAATATGTTTTGCACCATTTGTAAAGTGTAAAACGTGGCACCATGCTGAATCTAGTCGCATGCATCAGGCATTGGTGGGTGGAAATCCTGGCTGATCCATCCCTGATTCATTTTGACAAAGGTGAGTCTCTCCACATTTTTAGTTGACAGACGAGTTCTCCTCGCCGTAACTATGGCCCCCGCCGCACTAAACACCCGCTCAGATGGCACGCTACTTGCCGGGCAGGACAGCTTTTCCAGGGCAAACTCTGCTAGTTGCGGCCACAAATCAAGTTTGGCTGCCCAGAAGTCCAGCGGATCCTCAAGGTGTGTTGGCATGGTCATGTCAAAGTATGACATGACCTGCTGGTTCAGGTCCTGCTCCAGGTCTTCCTGCTGCTCATGAGTAGCCTCACTATGCGGGTGTAGAAAGCTACTCATTAGCGACTGAAGACTGAGGCTGCTGCTGCTGATGGAGCTTCTGCTGCTGCTGCTGCCAACCCCCCCAGCGGCCATGGCAGTGGAAGGTGAGCGCAGAGGTCCCCTCGAGTCAGACCTGCGAGAGTATGGACCATGGCGCAGATAGGCATCGGCCAACTGCCTACGTAGAATGTCTTTGTAGTAGTTGAGTTTGTCCTCCCTCTCGGTGGGTTTAAAAAATGCCCCCATTTTGTGCCGGAAGCGAGGGTCCAATAAGGTGGACAGCCAGAAGTCATCCCGCCGACAGATGGAAACAATTCTGGGGTCACTACGCAAGCATGTGAGCATGCTTCGTGCCATTTGCGCAAGTGACTCGGATGGACTACCTGTCTCCATCTCCACTGCATACTGCCACGGTGTGCCCGGGTCCTCTGTCTCTCCTTCCTCAAAAACCTCTAGCTCCTCTGGCTGCTCCTGCTCCTCCTCTCCTGTCCGCTGACTAGATAAACCAGCCATTTCGCCAAGCCTAAACTGTGTTTCGCTGGGCAACTCCTCCTCCTCCTCTTCCTCCTCCTCCTCCTCCAGTTCAGCTCCAACGGGGTTCATGTGGCCGTAAGATGTAAACGCCATGTCTCCAGTGCCCTGACCAGCCATGGTTTCCAACATGTGCTGTAGTACATGAAGCAGTGGAATCACGTCGTTCATCCCGTAATCCTGCCGACTGACAAATAAAGTGGCTTCCTCAAAGGGCCTGAGCAAACGGCAGGTGTCACGTATGAGCTGCCACTGGTTGACATTGAAGTTACACAGGGGAGTCCCCCTATCTGCTTGGATCATCAGGAAATCCGTGATGGCTTTTCTCTGTTCATATAATCGGTCCAACATGTGAAGGGTGGAATTCCAACGGGTGGAAACATCGCAAATCAGACTATGTTGGGGGATACCATTCTGACGCTGTAGCTCAAGAAGAGTGTGTTTGGCGGTGTAGGAGTGGCTGAAGTGCATGCAAAGTTTCCGTGAAGTTGTTAGGATGTCCTGCAGATGGGGGGAACACTTCAGAAACCGCTTGACAACCAGATTGAAGACGTGAGCCATGCAGGGGGCATGGGTCAGGCTTCCTTGGCGCAGCGCAGACAAAATGTTCTTCCCATTGTCGGTAACCATGATTCCCATTTTAAGTTTTCTCGGAGTAAGCCATGTTTGGATTTCCTGATGAATACATTTAAGCAGTTCCTCCCCTGTGTGACTCCGTTCGCCAAGACAAACCATGTGAAGCACTGCGTGACACCTCCGTGCCCTGCACACATGGTAGACTGGAGGGGCACTGAGACTTGAGCCTACAGTGGAGGGTGAGGAGATGGCGGAGGATGAGGAGGCCGAGTCGCACGGTGTCACAGGCCCAATGGGCAGAGAGCGCGGAGGCCGAAGCGGCGTGACCTGTCCAAGTTGCTGCTGCAAAGGGACCACATTCACCCAGTGGGCCGTAAACGACATGTACTGCCCCTGACCGTAGTTACAGCTCCAGATGTCGGCGCTGCCATGTATTTTGCTACACACCGACAGGCTCAAGGACTGGCCCACCTTCTGTTCAACAAAAGTGTGCAGCGCTGGTACTGCCTTCTTGGCAAAGAAATGACGGCTTGGGACTCTCCACCTCGGCTCGGCACAAGCCATCAGTTCTCTGAAAGGTGCAGATTCCACCACCTGAAAAGGGAGCGACTGCAGCACCAGCAACTTGGACAGGAGCACATTCAGCTTCTGCGCCGTAGGATGAGTGGGCGCATACTGCTGTCTCTTGGACATGGCTTCGCTGATGGATTGCTGGCGGGATGCATGACTTGGAGGAGGAGGAGGAGGAGCAGGAGCGACAGAGGATGGGTGTGACGCACAGCTGCCTTCGGCTGAGGTGCTGGAGCCTTGGCTGGCAGAAATTGGGAGCTCACTTGGTGAGGAAGCAGACTGGACCACCCCTTGGGAGCCTCGGTTCTCCCAGGTCGTTTTATGGTGACGCATCATATGTTGACGCAGGGCCGTGGTGCCAACATTTGGACCCTGGCCACGCTTCACCTTTTGCCTACATATCTTGCATGTGGCCATGTTACCCTCCTGCGGATGCCTCAGGAAAAACTGCCACACTGCCGAGTAGCTACTTTTCCCACCCCCTGGCCTCACTGATTCACTGCTGCTGTTGCCAACTCCAGGAACCCCTGCTCCACTACCTCCCGATAAGGTAGACTGCCGCACAGCAGGTGCTCTACCCCGGCCCCGGCCCCGGCCGGCTCCAGCCTTTGGAATTGTGCCCCCATGCTGACTGCTACCACCTTGCTGCCTCAGCTGCTGACTCCGGGGCAACCTGCGCCCCTCTTCTCCTGATGATGACGATGAAGCCCCTTCATCACCCGGCTCCCAAGTGCGATCGGCTTCATCGTCATCATCATCATCATCACCGGGTTGTGGCTGTACGTCACTGATGTTCGTGGATTCGTCAACAGTGTCTGGCGCAGGAGCTGGAACGCTCGCAGCACCCACGACACTGTCCACATCACTATTTGTCTGCCTAGCTAAAGAAGCCACCTCCATTTCTTGGCTGGGCAGTAGCTGCTGACTGTCCTCCTGTATCTGATCGTCCTCCTCACTAAAGAGTGGAGCTGAACCCAAAGCATAGGATACGTCGCTGGGGGAGGGAACGGCGTAGGACAGAGGCAATGGGAGGACAGGGACTGCTCTCGGGGCATGCCAACTCAGGGTTGTGTCAGAGGAACCTACCGACCCTAGACTGGGGGTCTCAGATGTAAGTTGTGATGATGTTGTTGATGAGCGCGTCAGCCAATCTACCACGGCAGATGCGTTACTGGTGGAGACCCGACCGCTAGCAGATACTGGCAGATTAGGTCTCTCAGCGTGACTCCTGCTGCTACTGGCCCCCAGTCTGATGCGAGCTCTGCCTGCGGAATCTTGGCCTCTGCCACTCCTCTTTTCACTTCCAGGCACTTGTCTGCCCGACATAGTCTAACTGGCGTGGTAGTAGGTGATATTTTAAGAACCCCCAGGCAGCAGTGGGTCTATATAAAACAGAATATAATGCACACCAAAAGTGAGCAGTAACACTCAGCCTCCAACAGGCCTGCTTAGTGTAAATAAGAGAGCTGCTTAGTGTAAATAAAGAGGGGTATGCTATGTTACAGAATGGGATGCCTCAACAGAAGTGCACCTGGCAGGCAGCAGTAAGCCTATGCCCAGCAAAAGTGTCTTATAATATAAATATAATAAGAGCAAATGCTTATATGGTCTTAAACAGAGGCTGCTTTAGTCACAGAATGGGATGCCCTGGGCAGGAATGGACCTGGCAGGGTCCAGTAGGGCTTTGGCCAGCAAAAGTGTCTTTATCAGGCTAATTTCAAATATGATAAGAGCAAATGCTTATATGGTCTTAAACAGAGGCTGCTGTAGTCACAGAATGGGATGCCCCGGGCAGGAATCGACCTGGCAGGGTCCAGTAGGGCTTTGGCCAGCAAAAGTGTCTTTATCAGGCCTGATTTCTATGAGAATAAGTGCAAATGTTTATTATGCTATTAAATAGAGGCTGCTTTAGTCACAGAATGGGATGCCAGTGCCACAAAAACCAGAGAGCATGCACAGCAAAAGTGTCTTTATCAGGCCTGATTTCTATGAGAATAAGTGCAAATGTTTATTATGCTATTAAATAGAGGCTGCTTTAGTCACAGAATGGGATGCCAGTGCCACAAAAACCAGAGAGCATGCACAGCAAAAGTGTCTTTATCAGGCCTGATTTCTATGAGAATAAGTGCAAATGTTTATTATGCTATTAAATAGAGGCTGCTTTAGTCACAGAATGGGATGCCAGTGCCACAAAAACCAGAGAGCATGCACAGCAAAAGTGTCTTTATCAGGCCTGATTTCTATGAGAATAAGTGCAAATGTTTATTATGCTATTAAATAGAGGCTGCTTTAGTCACAGAATGGGATGCCAGTGCCACAAAAACCAGAGAGCATGCACAGCAAAAGTGTCTTTATCAGGCCTGATTTCTATGAGAATAAGTGCAAATGTTTATTATGCTATTAAATAGAGGCTGCTTTAGTCACAGAATGGGATGCCAGTGCCACAAAAACCAGAGAGCATGCACAGCAAAAGTGTCTTTATCAGGCCTGATTTCTATGAGAATAAGTGCAAATGTTTATTATGCTATTAAATAGAGGCTGCTTTAGTCACAGAATGGGATGCCAGTGCCACAAAAACCAGAGAGCATGCACAGCAAAAGTGTCTTTATCAGGCCTGATTTCTATGAGAATAAGTGCAAATGTTTATTATGCTATTAAATAGAGGCTGCTTTAGTCACAGAATGGGATGCCAGTGCCACAAAAACCAGAGAGCATGCACAGCAAAAGTGTCTTTATCAGGCCTGATTTCTATGAGAATAAGTGCAAATGTTTATTATGCTATTAAATAGAGGCTGCTTTAGTCACAGAATGGGATGCCAGTGCCACAAAAACCAGAGAGCATGCACAGCAAAAGTGTCTTTATCAGGCCTGATTTCTATGAGAATAAGTGCAAATGTTTATTATGCTATTAAATAGAGGCTGCTTTAGTCACAGAATGGGATGCCAGTGCCACAAAAACCAGAGAGCATGCACAGCAAAAGTGTCTTTATCAGGCCTGATTTCTATGAGAATAAGTGCAAATGTTTATTATGCTATTAAATAGAGGCTGCTTTAGTCACAGAATGGGATGCCAGTGCCACAAAAACCAGAGAGCATGCACAGCAAAAGTGTCTTTATCAGGCCTGATTTCTATGAGAATAAGTGCAAATGTTTATTATGCTATTAAATAGAGGCTGCTTTAGTCACAGAATGGGATGCCAGTGCCACAAAAACCAGAGAGCATGCACAGCAAAAGTGTCTTTATCAGGCCTGATTTCTATGAGAATAAGTGCAAATGTTTATTATGCTATTAAATAGAGGCTGCTTTAGTCACAGAATGGGATGCCAGTGCCACAAAAACCAGAGAGCATGCACAGCAAAAGTGTCTTTATCAGGCCTGATTTCTATGAGAATAAGTGCAAATGTTTATTATGCTATTAAATAGAGGCTGCTTTAGTCACAGAATGGGATGCCAGTGCCACAAAAACCAGAGAGCATGCACAGCAAAAGTGTCTTTATCAGGCCTGATTTCTATGAGAATAAGTGCAAATGTTTATTATGCTATTAAATAGAGGCTGCTTTAGTCACAGAATGGGATGCCAGTGCCACAAAAACCAGAGAGCATGCACAGCAAAAGTGTCTTTATCAGGCCTGATTTCTATGAGAATAAGTGCAAATGTTTATTATGCTATTAAATAGAGGCTGCTTTAGTCACAGAATGGGATGCCAGTGCCACAAAAACCAGAGAGCATGCACAGCAAAAGTGTCTTTATCAGGCCTGATTTCTATGAGAATAAGTGCAAATGTTTATTATGCTATTAAATAGAGGCTGCTTTAGTCACAGAATGGGATGCCAGTGCCACAAAAACCAGAGAGCATGCACAGCAAAAGTGTCTTTATCAGGCCTGATTTCTATGAGAATAAGTGCAAATGTTTATTATGCTATTAAATAGAGGCTGCTTTAGTCACAGAATGGGATGCCAGTGCCACAAAAACCAGAGAGCATGCACAGCAAAAGTGTCTTTATCAGGCCTGATTTCTATGAGAATAAGTGCAAATGTTTATTATGCTATTAAATAGAGGCTGCTTTAGTCACAGAATGGGATGCCAGTGCCACAAAAACCAGAGAGCATGCACAGCAAAAGTGTCTTTATCAGGCCTGATTTCTATGAGAATAAGTGCAAATGTTTATTATGCTATTAAATAGAGGCTGCTTTAGTCACAGAATGGGATGCCAGTGCCACAAAAACCAGAGAGCATGCACAGCAAAAGTGTCTTTATCAGGCCTGATTTCTATGAGAATAAGTGCAAATGTTTATTATGCTATTAAATAGAGGCTGCTTTAGTCACAGAATGGGATGCCAGTGCCACAAAAACCAGAGAGCATGCACAGCAAAAGTGTCTTTATCAGGCCTGATTTCTATGAGAATAAGTGCAAATGTTTATTATGCTATTAAATAGAGGCTGCTTTAGTCACAGAATGGGATGCCAGTGCCACAAAAACCAGAGAGCATGCACAGCAAAAGTGTCTTTATCAGGCCTGATTTCTATGAGAATAAGTGCAAATGTTTATTATGCTATTAAATAGAGGCTGCTTTAGTCACAGAATGGGATGCCAGTGCCACAAAAACCAGAGAGCATGCACAGCAAAAGTGTCTTTATCAGGCCTGATTTCTATGAGAATAAGTGCAAATGTTTATTATGCTATTAAATAGAGGCTGCTTTAGTCACAGAATGGGATGCCAGTGCCACAAAAACCAGAGAGCATGCACAGCAAAAGTGTCTTTATCAGGCCTGATTTCTATGAGAATAAGTGCAAATGTTTATTATGCTATTAAATAGAGGCTGCTTTAGTCACAGAATGGGATGCCAGTGCCACAAAAACCAGAGAGCATGCACAGCAAAAGTGTCTTTATCAGGCCTGATTTCTATGAGAATAAGTGCAAATGTTTATTATGCTATTAAATAGAGGCTGCTTTAGTCACAGAATGGGATGCCAGTGCCACAAAAACCAGAGAGCATGCACAGCAAAAGTGTCTTTATCAGGCCTGATTTCTATGAGAATAAGTGCAAATGTTTATTATGCTATTAAATAGAGGCTGCTTTAGTCACAGAATGGGATGCCAGTGCCACAAAAACCAGAGAGCATGCACAGCAAAAGTGTCTTTATCAGGCCTGATTTCTATGAGAATAAGTGCAAATGTTTATTATGCTATTAAATAGAGGCTGCTTTAGTCACAGAATGGGATGCCAGTGCCACAAAAACCAGAGAGCATGCACAGCAAAAGTGTCTTTATCAGGCCTGATTTCTATGAGAATAAGTGCAAATGTTTATTATGCTATTAAATAGAGGCTGCTTTAGTCACAGAATGGGATGCCAGTGCCACAAAAACCAGAGAGCATGCACAGCAAAAGTGTCTTTATCAGGCCTGATTTCTATGAGAATAAGTGCAAATGTTTATTATGCTATTAAATAGAGGCTGCTTTAGTCACAGAATGGGATGCCAGTGCCACAAAAACCAGAGAGCATGCACAGCAAAAGTGTCTTTATCAGGCCTGATTTCTATGAGAATAAGTGCAAATGTTTATTATGCTATTAAATAGAGGCTGCTTTAGTCACAGAATGGGATGCCAGTGCCACAAAAACCAGAGAGCATGCACAGCAAAAGTGTCTTTATCAGGCCTGATTTCTATGAGAATAAGTGCAAATGTTTATTATGCTATTAAATAGAGGCTGCTTTAGTCACAGAATGGGATGCCTCACAGCAGACTTAAGATCAGTTCAGTATATATGCACAGTTAGTTACTATAAGCAGCCTGAAAACGCTAACAAAGGCTGGATGAAAAAAAAAAATTCTCCCTGTCAGCCAGCTCCGTTTTTCCTACCTTTCCCTGGCTTTCTGTCTGTCTCCTGTCTGTCTCCTGCCTGTCTCCTGCCTGTCTCCAGCCTGTCCCTGTCTGTCCCTGTCTCCAGCCTGTCTCCAGCCTGTCTAACTGCCTCAGCTACACAGCGTTCTGTCTGTCTGTCACGAATGCAATAGAGAAATGAGGAAAAGCAAGATGGCCGCCGTTAAATACCGCTGTGTGACGTCACCGGGCTTGCTGGCTGCTGATAGGCTGCATGTGACTGCCCCAGCTTGCACTGGCGCGGGATACATGTCCAGACATGTCCCGCCCGCCATCTTAGAATGCCTGTAATGTAAATGAATGGATGTTAAAGGAAAACTTCGAGTGATCGAATCGCGGGGAAATTCGGATTCGATCCGAATCGAATTTTTCCTGAAATTCGGATCGAATCCGGGTTCGTCCGGATCGATTCGCTCATCCCTAATTCTGGCATTTAGAATCAGTAGTTTTTACTCAAGGCCAGGAAAGCCATTTCAGCTTTAGCAACACAGAGTCATAGGCATATAAGAAGCTTGGAAACAGCATGCTGATAAGTAAATCACAAATATGGGAGCACAATTCTAACACAAAATAAACATTATTTTACATTCCAAAAGAGGAAAACAATAAAGCAGAACACAAAAAAAACATTCTTTTTCATTTAAAGTGGACTAAAATCCACCGTGATCATTCCCAGGTCGATCAATTCCCTCCCCCTAGAGCAATACGGGAGGCCCCGCTGTGCGAAACCCCCCATGTAGCCGCATGCACTTACCCTGCGAAGGCTTAAATTACATGATGTCATCAGCTCCGAGCGCGCTGATTGGACGAGTGACCGCGCATGCGCTGTAGGACCGGCGATCTGGGGGGTTTAAAGCTGTGGAGCACCCTTGATCGGGGGGGGGCCTGGGGGAAAGGATCAAAACCCAGGATATTCAAAATCCTGGGTTTTGGTCCACTTGAAATTTAAAAGTGCCACTACCTCTCTTCTGTGGTCATGCTATTTATCTGGTGAAGCAAGTGTGGTTTTGGGTGTGAATTGCAATTTGCACCTGAGTGACCTTTCTGTTCTAACTATTCCCCAAACATCTATATACAAGTGAGGTAAATACTCTTTTCCATTGAGGTAAGTATAGTAATAACAGCACTCTATGTGCCATACAGAAACAAATCACCAAATGTTTCTGTAGTCTATAGGGTGATGGTGTTACTAAACTTAAACCGCACCAACAGCCTTGCACAATTGGAAAAAAACTCCCAAAACTAACTTGCTCCATCTGCATGTATGATACTGAATAATTGTAAGCACTTACATTTGCTCCTGCATCCACTCAAAGTTGAAACCCTGCCTCACCAATTTTACCCCAGTCACGGACATCTTAAAGCCCCTTTGAGTCTTTCTTTCCCAGCTCCCCAGTCATGCTGTTTACTGGATTTAACTGACTTAACCCCTAATGCACAGTGACAGGAAACCCATTAGCACCTCCTCTTTGCAGGCCACAGATGGGGGGGGGATCGATCGGCCTAGAATCTTATAGATTCCCAGGCCGAACACGGCGGGTTTTGGTCCACTTTAAGGGTGTTGGTCCAGTTTAAAAAAAAATCCTTTTCCCCTTTTAAAATATTTTTTATATACCTAGAAATGTCCCGTCACTGTTTTCTTTTGCAGATGTTGCAGAAGCTCCCTGAGATCCAGGTAGCAATTCACATTCTAAAGCACAACCAATCAAAACGACTTTAATGTTCTCTCTTTTTGAATTCCTCGTCATTTTAACTCATGCCTTAGTCTGACAAAGGAAGGTTTATTGAATCAAGGCCCGTAAGTCTTCTTTAAATACAGAAATGGTGTAGTATAAACGGGCAAGGGAGGCTTGGCTTATCTTCTCCTGTTTTATTGTAATAACGGTCAGTTGGGGGGCGTGGCCTGGCGCGCGAATGGAGCGGACGTGAGTCGGAGAGCTCCTGACCCCGCCGAGAGATTTATAGCGATTTCTGCAACACTGTTGATCGAACTCACCTCTGTAGACGACCCCATGAAGGGACGGAGAAGGAGGGATCAGAAGAGGATGGCGATCGCTGGCTCCCGGGCGAGGAACACGGAGATGAAGGACGGAGGTAGCCGCGTGGGCGCAGACATGGCGCCGCTTTCTCCCTTATCGGAAGCCAGCAGCTCGGAGGGGACGGAGGGATTTGCCAGAGGAGTAAGAGGCGGAGGGGGGACGCCGCACGCGTCGGTAATACAGTCCACCTCGGTAAGCCCCGGCGCGCGGCTGCAATCATCGGGAACGGGGCTGGAGGGAGAGACGCACCCGGCAGCAACACGTGCGGTCTCTCCTCCCCCACAGAGTCCGCGGGTGATGGCTCAGCCTGAGCAGCGGAGACAGCCTGGAGGTAAGGGAGGCGGCGGTGGAGAGATGCGGGAGGCAGGTACACCGCACAACACGGCGTGGAGGGATCTAGGCGGGGTAGAGGAGGGCTGCAGAGACTGCTCCAAAATGGCGCCGATGAGTGCACACCACCAGATCCAACCGGCGGTTAGTGATGGGGGCCCTGAGGTTGAAGAGTCATGGGTGTCGGGGGGGCAGGCAGGATCATCAGCACGGAGTTCAGAAGTGTACCCAGCTGCTCAATGTCGTCCCAATGCCCCCTGTGCTGCACTTGAGGAGAGCCCAGGGCTGCAGAACACCTCCCCCAATGAGGGCAGCAACCAGTCACTGACCCCAGTAGCCCCTGCCTGCCCCTGGCTAGTCAAACAAGCCCGCAAGATGGTGGGAGACGCCACAGCGGTGGGGAGGTTGGAGAGATACGGATTCACCTCCTCAGACCGGGTGTTGAGGCTGCCAGAGCAGAACACGGCGGCACCAGGACGTTCTTCTCCCTCAGACTTGCCACCCCGCCCCCTCCCACCGAGGATGCAGCGCTCTCGGAGTGCCCCTGGGACTGAGCCGAATTTGGGGAATGAGCCCCGACAGACACCTGCTGTGCCCCTTGCAGGAGGCAGTGGAGGGATGGGAGCTGCTGTCTTGAGCGCACCACCTCAAGTGTGGCCTGGATATGAGGAGATATCGCCTCTCAGCCTGCCGGAGGGGGTGTTTGCTTTCCCCCAAGAACCCATGTCTCCTCCAGCAGTGGACTCTCTACCTATGGTGGAGCTCCCGTTCCCGATCATTTACTTGGATTCCCCGTCAACATTATCTGGAGCCGGGGGGCGAGGAGAGGCACCTGACGCTGGTAACATCCACCGAGAAACACTCTCTTTTCTCAAGTCTATACCGACCAAAGCGGATTTCGAAGCGCTGATCAGGAGATATGAAGTGGCCTTTAAAAAAGATATAGCAGAAGTTAGAGGTCAGATCCAGTCGCTAGATGCCAGAGTCTCTTCCAATCATACGGCTACAGAGGCCGCGCTGGCAGAAATGGTGGCGAAGATTGAGTGTCAAAACGCACAAATTCTACAGTTACAGCTCCAACATGACGACCTAGAGAATAGGCACAGGCAAAATAACCTCCGAGTTCGCGGCATTCCCGAGGCTTCGGCAGGGGAAGACGTCAGGCAAATAATCACAGTAATATTCAACCAGCTACTTGAAAGAGAGTCTAATACGCCGATCGAGATTGACAGAGCACACAGAGCGCTGGGTCCGCCAAGCAATGATCGGTCCCGGCCAAGAGACATTGTCTGTCGCATCCATCACTACAACACTAAGGAGGAGATCTCCCGAAGGGCCTGGAGACGTGGCCCGATTGATTTTGATGGGGCAAGTGTCACTATATTTCCGGATCTTTCCAGGCGCACTCTGCAGATGCGCAGGCTTCTGCGCCCCGTCCTCAATTTGATCAGAAATTCCAGGGCGTCCTACAGATGGGGATATCCCCTCCACTTGATTGTGAGCAGAGACGGAGGTTCCTTCACCCTCAGGTCTTACCAAGACCTTGAGGGGCTGTTTGCTTTTCTCGACACCGACCCAATTACATTGCCCAACTGGCTGGTGCCCTCTGCCTCTCTTCCGCTGCAGAGACCCAGGAGCTCTATACTAAGAAATCGAAGGGACAACAGATCAAGAAGGCCGAGAGCAAGGCCATCGAGACCCAAGGACAATGAGCAGTAGATGTGGTCTGTTGCCCAAAGTTGACTACCTACCTGGAGACTGGCGTCTCCCTTCCTTCTTCGCCCGATAGTATTGTGTTATATTGGAGTTTGATCTTAGTGGTTGCATAGTTCTTTTTTGTGTCACTAGCCTCTCTCGGTGGGTGGGCTGACTCCGCGTTTCGTCGCCGGACATAGTCCCCTACTTAGGCCAGTCTCTGACCTTTCCCGTTTGGGGATAGGCCACAGACTTAGCGAGATCGCTACTTAGTTGTTCCCCCTTGGGGGTTTTGGCCGGATCTACCGGTTTTCATTGTTTTTGTATTTTGCTTTCCCTTTTCCTCCCCCTTTGTTCGTACCCTTCTGTTTCTTCCCCTCCGTATTCCTTTTCTGTAATTGTATTCCCTGTCCTCGCTGACCCCTCCCCCATATCTAGTCTGAGTAGGCAACAATGGGTGAACCTAATCTGGTTTCTTTCAACGTGAAGGGGCTGAACATGCCAGAGAAAAGGAAGGCAATCCTGAGAAACCTCAAGGCCTTAAAGGCTAATGTGGCCTTTCTCCAGGAAAGCACTTTAAAACTGCAAATCCACCGATGATGAGAGACAGGACGTTCCCCGTCTCCTACCACAGCTATTCTCCGGATTCCAGATCAAGAGGGGTAAGCCTGCTGATATCCAGGTTAGTTCACTGGGAGAAGGGGGGGTGCTGAGTGGTGGAGAGGGAAGGTGGCTCTGGGAAGAGGGAAGAGTAGTGGTCAGTGGAGACTTTAACCTCACCCTGGACCCACTGATTGACACTTCCAAGGGTCACACTTACCTCTCCTACACCAAGCTTAGAAGGCTCAAAAGGCTCCTGCATACTTATCAGCTTGTAGACCCCTGGCGTATTTTTCACCCTCACGATAGAGATTACACATACTACTCCCCCCCGCATAACATGTACTCTAGATTAGACATGTTTTTCATCCAACACCATACACTGCAAAGAGTTAAAAAGGCAGACATTGGCAAAATTGTGCTGTCCGATCACGCCCCAGTTAGTCTCACGTTGTCTGCACACACTCCGGTGCCTCGCTCCTGGTCATGGAAACTGAATAACTCGCTCATTCAAGATGCAGGCTTCAGGGAAACCCTAAAACAGGAACTCAGGGAATACTTTATTAGGAACAATACACTAGGCTCCAACCCCGCAGTGATTTGGGAGGCGCATAAATGTGTGGTGAGAGGCCTTCTGATCCAGGAGGGGGCCAGAGTTAAAAAGGAAAAAGGGAGGATTACTAGCGAACTGGTGGGGGAGATCCATAGGTTAGAGGCGTTGCATAAACAATCTCTGGCTTCTGAGCATCTGGCGGCTTTGACCGCCCTCAGGGACCGGCTACGCAGGATTTGTAATGACTCGGTTAAACTCCAGCTCATCAAGTGTAGGAAAACATATTATGAGTCAGGTGACAAATGTGGTCGCCTGCTGGCCATGGCCCTGAGGGGGGAAAGAGCCAAAACTTATGTCCCCAAAATACAGGATAGGGCGGGAACCATGAAACACAAGGCCGCAGAGATCGCCGGAGTTTTCAGACAGTACTATGAGGACTTATATAACTTACCTTCTGATGAGACAGGTACAAGGGCTTCAGACATCACCGCTTACCTCCAGTGCTCTGGGCTCCCCAAGCTCCCGTCTGAGGTCCTGGGCGAATTGGAAGACCCGATCTCTCACGTGGAACTAGATACAGCGTTGAAGGACTCAGCTGCTGGGAAGTCGCCGGGACCTGATGGGTTTCCTCTTATTTTCTACAAAACCTTCGCTGAGATTCTCTCGCCTAGAATGCTGGAGGTATTCAACTCTATGGGCTCGGGTAACAAATTCCCACGGGATAGCCTCTCTGTTCAAATTGCTGTAATACCAAAAGAGGGCAAGGATCCTACCATTAGCTCCAGTTACAGGCCAATATCCCTCCTGAATGCGGATATTAAACTTTTCACCAAAATATTGGCTTCACAACTAGTATCGCATCTCCATCATGTAGTGCATTTGGACCAGGTAGGCTTCATGCCCTATAGGGAAGCACGTGATAACACCACAAAGACACTGAACCTTATTAACCTGGCAACTCAACGGAACCTTCCTGCGCTGCTCCTATCAACCGATGCAGAACAGGCGTTCGATAGAGTGCAGTGGGACTTCATGTTCGGAGTCCTATGACACATTGGCCTAGGAGACAGCATGCTGGGCTGGATAGCTAGCTTATACCACGGTCTTTCTGTATCGGTAACGGGACAAGACAGAGGTGTCCTTTGTCTCCACTAATCTTCATACTAACTCTGCAGCCTCTCCTTTGTCGGGTTAGAAATAACCAGAACATTCAGGGAATATCCTTGCCCTCTGGTAATTGCAAAATAGCGGCGTACGCGGATGACCTGCTGTTCTTCGTGACTTGCCTGGAGGTCTCTCTTCCAAACCTAGTGATGGAGCTGGAGACATACAAAAGCCTCTCCAGCTACAAAATAAATATGCAGAAGTCAGAGATCCTCAATGTAAATCTCTCGGCTTCTAGAGAGGCCAACCTTAGCCAATCTTTCCCGTTCAAATGGACTAAGGATCATATTACATACCTGGGGGTGAAGATAAGCAGGTCTCTGGGTAGGCTGTTTGACCTTAACTTCCCCCCACTCTTGGGCGCTTTCACCAAAGACACAGGCACATGGTCACACAAAAACCTATTCTGGTTCGGGAGATGTAACTCCCTGAAGATGAACCTTTTGCCACGCCTTCTATACTTATTACAGGCTCTCCCAATTGAGATCCCCAGCTCTTTCCTCCGGAGGGTCGGGAGTGTTTTCTCCAACTTCATTTGGCAGGGACAGAACCCGAGAATTAGCAAAAGCTTACTGACTAGACCCAGGGAGGAGGGGGGGCTTGGGGTGCCGGACCCGGGAATGTACTACGTCGCTGCCCATCTCACCAGGGTGGTCGACTGGAATAGGCATGCCTCACACAAACAGTGGGTTTAGATTGAACAAAGTAACTCGTCATTCCCTCTGCGAGGCCTCCCATGGATTGCAAAGAAATCTGTAAGGCAGGAGCTCTCCCACCCAACAATAGGGGCCACGCTCAAGGTGTGCCATAAGTTCTTTCAGCGGGAGGAACTTTCTCCCCCCTTCTCCCCATTATTCCCAGTACTAGGTAACCCAGAATTTACCCCGGGGATGGGTGATGGGATAGCCGACCAGTGGATGAAAAAGGAAATCTGCCGAGCCAAACAATTTTGTCACATAAGTAATTTCGAGTCGATGGAGAGACTGGCGGATGTACATGGTCTTCCGAGGTGGGACGCCTGGCGGTGGAGGCAGCTTAACCACTTCCTTCAATCACTTAGAAGTCAGTTGTGCCACTTGCGGGAACTCACTGGTTTTGAGAGGCTGTGTGTTGACGAGGGTCCTGCTAGACACACTCTCTCCCTAGCCTACAAATCTCTGATAAGTACTTAAAGCCAAGGCGTTCTCCCCTGCTTCGCCAAATGGGAGAGGGACCTGGGGGTAGCCTTCACATCAAAGCAGTGTAAGAAAATCGTTGAGCTGGCCCACAAGACCTCTGTATGCACTAAATATAAGGAATGCAACTATAAAGTGCTAATGCATTGGTACAGAGTCCCGACACAGCTCAATACATGGTTCCCTGGGGTTCCCTCGCTGTGTTGGAGGTGTAATTCCGGGTGAGGCGACCTTCTGCACATTTTTTGGTCGTGCCCGGTCCTACAGTCTTTCTGGAAGGGAGTAAGCGAGGTAACGCAGCACATGACTGAGAGAGAGATACCATGGGACCCGGCTTTCTTCCTTCTCCACCACTCGGCCATTCCTGCTAAGAGCTATCGGAGATCTGTGGTGTGTCAGTTGATCAATGCTGCAAAAGCGTGTATCCCTTCGCGTTGGAAGAGTCAGACGCCTCCAAACATTGCGCAGTGGCTGGCTAGGGTGGGTGAAATTGAGAGATTTGAAGGGATGATCGCAGCCCGGCGAGAGTCTGAGGAAGAGCACAGGAATAAATGGGCTTACTGGGTGGAATTTACGCTGTCACAAGCCTACAGAGACCTTCTGGTGACAGAGTAGTTGCGAGAGCTAAATCGTATCCCTTTAAGGTCCCCCCTTGCACCTCCCCCTCCTCAGCTCTTTCCTCCAGTTTTCCTCCCTTTTCTGCCTCCCCCGCCTTCCCTTCCTCCCCCTGTTTGTCTTTCTACTGCATAATTAACTCTTGTTTTGCTCTAACGGTTGTCATGAGTATTTTGTTTCTATGTCTGGTTGATAATACAACAACTGCCTAAAAGCCGGGGTGACAGATTTGATGTAGGCGACTGTCACAGGGGTCCTTGCCTTGGTTAGTCCCTGGACCATATCCACACCGTGGGTCCTTAGGTGTTGCCAGGCATTACGGTCCTGTCTGAGGTGGGTCGGCAGGTGCCATGACCTGCCCGGCGATGGGCTTAGTAGAGTGAGGCGTCCTGGACATGTGATACGTGCTCTGAAGTATGCCGGGTGACGCCATCCGCCACCTTTAAGACCCCCGTCGACCTATTTTAAGCAGATGGTTGACTGTATTGTTCTGTACTTGTTTAACTAATGTGCATTTCAAGTGCCATGTATTTGTCCTTCTTTTATGTTCTGAAAAAATCTAAATAAAGAATATGTAAAAAAAAAAATAATGGTCAGTTGTTTGATACTTGCAGGAGAGAGCATGGTAAGTTTTTCTTTTACTAAGAGGCCGATTCATTAATAGCGCCAGGTAGCGACAGATGAGCGACTGTAGCGTGATTTTTTCAGCGCCAGCCAGTATTCGCTGTGTTTGGCCGGCATTAGCTTGATGACAGCGACTCAGTCGGTGTGCGGTAATGTTGAATACGGGCTGGGGGGTCGCTGTTTCACAGGTCCAGCGTTGTATGTGAGCGCCTGACAACGAATGGCCAGAGCGAACGGCTAGCTTCATATTCATCAACAAATCACGCTCCGAATGTGCTGTCGCTGTCCATTCCTTGTTTAAACCCCAGAGCGCTTGCGGCGATGTATATTAACTAGTTTTTAACCCCTAAACAACCATATTTTTTGAATGTAACATTATACATGTTTTTAGAATCATTTTGTAATATGAATACATTAATCTCAGACCTGTTAGATCAATTCTGCACATATTTTTTTTAATTTTGTTTTTGACTTAAAAATAAATCCTAACATTGCAGAAGTGGTCTCCGATTTTTTGACATTAAAAAAATAAAAAAAAAAATTAATACCAATTAATTATGAATAATTATAGATTGCTCCATTGAAAAGCATTGGACATCGCCAGGGAGCGACAGCTCATACCTGGCGCTGTGAGGGAATTTGCAGCGGCGCTGTTCGGTCCAGGCGGCTTCATGATGAATGCCGCGCTAGCCGTCGCTCTCGCCGGCGCTAGCCTCATTTTGCTTGATAAATGCGTCTTTGTGACCGCCGCCGGGCGTACTTGAGTCGGTAGTCACCGTTAGCTGCCGCTACCTGGCGCTCGTCAGACACTACCTGGCGCTATCGCTTGATGAATAAGGGCCTAAGTCTCCTGCAGCTTGCAGGGCCCCTCATTTCAGTTACAATATCTATTATAAATACCAGAACAACATTACTGGCACAAACATTTACAGCTTTTACTACAGCACTTTGAAATGGGAGATGCTATTAAGGTGTTGATCTAAAAAAGCCTACAGCAATCCTGTCACGGATATGTGCACTCAAAAACATTCACAGCCTTAATCTTTGTTGTCTGCAAAACTGCAAATGTGGAAAGCTAACATAAGGCATGACTTTCCAAAGCAATTTGTAAATGTTTCTTTTGACAGGTATGATATTTTGTTGACAGGTTTGCTTAAAACTGAGGTATGTACTTGCGTTTTCTTTTTGTTAAATTATCGAATGAATATTTTAAAGATATTTTAGTTGTATTATTTTTAGCTTGCTTTTTGTATAAAATATAATATCTGATATTTCATTCACCTTACCTTTCATAGTCACCTTACCCACATTCATGCAGGACTGGCTCCCCCTCCTGCCACTTCCTCCTTCGAAACAAGCAATGCTCAGTCAGCATCTCTGATCTCTGCACCCACTTCTTCCTTAAAGTGGACCAAAACCCAGAGTGATCGGCCCAGGATTCTATAAGATCCGCCGGTGCATCCAAAATTGGGATGCCCCACTGTATGAAACCCCCCAGGTCGCACCATACACTCACCTTGCTTCCCGGTCCAATGGAGCATGCGCGAGCCATGGCCACATCTAAACTATCACTCTAGCAGGGCGCTTGCCCATACCAGGCATCCCTGTTAGAGGGAAGCAGGGGATGCGGACGCCAGTGTGCTGGGAGCCACTGGCCTTAGACGCTGGCTTAGATGGCCTGATGTCAGCAGTTCCAAGCTCGCTGATTGGACAATCAACCACGTTTGTGCCGCAGGACCGCGAAGAGCGGAGTTACGCTCTGCGATCTGGGGGGTTTCACACAGCAGGGCACCCCCGATCAGGGTGCCCCAGGGAAAAGGACCAAATCTCATAGTCAAAATCTTTAAATCAGTGAGTGAGCCTGCTCTCTTGTGCAGTTTGCAGTGAAGGCAATGCTGAACTGGATCACACGCCCAAGGTAGAAGGGAGTTTATATTTTTATATTCCTGCAGATAGGCTTTAAATTCAGTTCTATATATTTGAAAAAGTCAGCTAACCGAGTAAAATTGGACCATCAGACTTGCACATTTAGAAAAAAGCCTTCCCAAAACCCACTTGCCATACCTACATCAAAGGTGAAATGGCACCTCAAAGATTTTTCTCCTCATCTCCTGGAAGCTCCTCTCCCTGCATCCCGTTGCCTGAATTTAACTGACGTAATACCAAAATGCACAGCTGCAGGAAGCTTCATCTTTGCAGGCGACCTACAGCTCCATGAGACACCATTTTTATTTAAAAATGTACTACAACAGGCGTTGCATAAATAAAAATACATTTTTATATGCAGCAATCTGACTTTCCCTGTGGGGGGAATTCATATAAGCACTGTCTCTTGTAGGGGTGTTGGTCCAGTTTAACCCTTTCAGTGCCAGCCTACCTAGAGTTGTTGTCACTCTCTGTTGCCAGACCATTTTTCACTATTTCACTATTTTGCACTATACATGATGATTTAAAAAGATTTTCAGGGGTTTCCCAGGAAAATTATGTTTTTTCAGCAGAGTCTGGGCTTTAACATGAAATGTCTTTGTCATTTTTGTAGTGTATGCTCAATATTTTTTGGGTGGAATATGTGCAAAAAATATATTTTTTTTTTACCATTTGTAATTTTTTTTGTAATATAAAATGTAAGTTTTGTCATATTTCTTCTTGTTACAACGGTACTGTGTATGTATTGGTAGACACCCTTCCCTGCCCAGGAGACTTTGGTAGAGATAAAATGCAACTGCTATGCTCACCTAGCAGTTTTTGAAGGAAAACAACCCTTTACATTCGAAATACCCCACATAAATTGTATATTCTCTGGAAGTACATACCTCAAGCTTTCTAGGTATACCGGGCTTGTTGAGGGCGCAGTTTTCTGGAAGTAATGCCTCGACAAATTCTTTGGTTGCACAGGGTTTCCCTAAAAAAGGAATAAAAAAGCAGAATCAAAGCCACATTTTCCTAAAATATCAATTTGCAAACAAAAAAAACAAGCTAAATCTGAAAGAGCAAGGTCCCCTGAACATAACAATGCCCAACATGCATGGCAAAAGCTGCCAAATGCATCAAAGTAAAGCATGCGCGTAAGGGTAACTTTACTTTAACTTTACAGTTCTGCAGACAAAACAAACTTTTACATTTGGGATACCCCTGCACAAAAGTCTGCAATTTATCTATTGCACTGTATGTCCCAAATGGGCTCTCAGAGATTAGAGTTAGGACTGCACCCCACAGAGGCACTTTGGCGTAGTGGTGCAGCTTAAGCATACTTCTGCAGATGTGTGTGACCGAGTCCTCTGTTTTTAACCAAGTTTAGAGACAGATTATAGGCTGGCCTGCAAGCTAACAGGGTTGAGTGCTGTGGCTCCTTTAAGACTTTTGTATTCTAATTGCCCTGCTAACGTGCACCTCCCAGGTTAGTTATAAAATGGTCTGAGCGGCTGCCACCCCCCTTTGTTTCTTTTGAATTTGTGCAAGCACATGGGGTCTAGGCTGTATTGCAAGGTCTTTGACCCTTCCACCCCATGGCTTGCACTTGAGAGGTTTAGGGCAACCTCAGGTAAGCCTGCTCCCAATTTATCTATTGCACTGTATGTCCCAAATGGGGCTCTCAGAGATTAGAGTTAGGACTGCACCCCACAGAGGCACTTTGGAGTAGTGGTGCAGCTTAAGCATACTTCTGCAGATGTGTGTGACCGAGTCCTCTGTTTTTAACCAAGTTTAGAGACAGATTATAGGCTGGCCTGCAACAGGGTTGAGTGCTGTGGCTCCTTTAAGACTTTTGTATTCTAATTGCCCTGCTAACGTGCACCTCCCAGGTTAGTTATAAAATGGTCTGAGCGGCTGCCACCCCCCTTTCTTTCTTTTGGATACCCCTGCACAAACCATATATTCCCTGACAGTACACACATTAAAGTGGACCAACACCCAGGGGGGATCGGCCCGGGAATCTATAAGATTCCCGGGCCGATCAGATCCCTCCCCGCGGTGCATCCGAAATCGGGATGTCCCGCGGGGTGAAACCCCCCAGGACGCCGACAAACCTTACCTTAACCCCGTTCCAATGGCGCATGCGCGGGCCGCGGCCGCATCCCTCTAGCAGGGCGCGCACCCCGCCGGCCGTTTGTGAATGGCTGGCGTGGGCGTGCTCCCTGTTAGAAGGAAGCGCGAGACGTGGCCTCCAGCGCTCAGAGCCGCTGTGGTTGGACGCCGCTTGTATGTGCATACCACAGCGGCTCTGAGCTCTTTGATTGGACGTAAGAGCGTGGGGAGGTGAGTGTTTACGGGCGTTCTGGGGGGATTTCACACAGCGGGGCACCCCCGAAGTGGACCAAAACCCAGGATAGTCAAAATCCTGGGTGTTAGTCCACTTTAAGCTTTTTACGCATATCCAGCTTGTTGTAGTGGGCACATCTTTCTGGAAGTAATTCTTTTAAAGAATTCTTGGCTGCACAAGGTTTAACTAAAAGTGTTTTAAAAAGCAGAATAAAAAACACATTTTCCTAAAATATCAATTTGCAAACAAGAAAAAACATCCGAAATTACAAGGTCCCCTGAATAGAACAATACCCAACATGCATAACTACGTTTAACCCTTTTAACTGCCAGCCTACTTGAGATGTTGTCACCCTCTGTTGACAGGTCATTTTCACCATTTTGCGTAACAAAAAAAATCTTGTTTATTTTAAATAAAAAGAATTTTATTTAAGAAAATCATATTGTATGTGAAAGCCCCATTTGTTCCCATTACAACGATACCACATATGTATCGGTAGCCCCCTGTTCCTGTCCTTGAGATCCTCCAAACTGAAAAGAGCATTTTATAACATTTACAAATAAAATATTATCCACACTATAAAGGGTTAAACTTTAAAACTAGTGTTGGGTGCCCCTCCCCAGGGCTAGAACTGTTTTTTGTATTACTTACCTCCCATCCATCTGGAGCACGGTTTCTCATGGCGAACACTCTGGCCTCTAGTGTGCCCCCCCCCCCGGGGGGCAATTTTTTTGTGATTTCTAAGGGTTAAAAACCCTCAAAAATGCCCTCCAAAAAATGGTGTGGGGTCCCCTGTAGCAAGCATAACTAGCTATGCAGGACCAGCCTTAGTGCCTCCAGCTCTGCAGGCTACAAGCCCACACAGCCTAAATGGCACCAGGCTCTTCTGCTCTTCCTGCTAGCTGCAAGTGACTTGCCAGACCCCAAGCATTGTGAACTGGTATAGGAGTCTCATGGATCCTTTACCAGTTCACAAAGGGTTAAATGTAAAAAAAGACACACACGCAGGTAGAAAAATATGTTATAATTTTTTTTTAATACTTACCTCTTATCGATCCCTCCCCAAGCACTGTGTCCCACGATGATCACTCTGGCTTCTGCTCTCCCGCTGCTGCTGCTGGAAGCCCTTTAAACCTGCTGAGTAATGTGACATACAACAACTGGTATAGGGGGTCTCATGGATCACTTACCAGTTCACAAAGGGTTAAATGTAAAAATAAACACACTGACACCAGAGAAAAAATATTACATTTATTAAATGTTTTTCTCTATTCACCTCTGATCCTGTGTCCCATGTTGCTGTCCTATGCCGGTGCAGGACGGGTGAGGGGACAGGGGATCACAGCTACTGGTACTACCGGCATCTGTCAGAGCCAGAGTCAGGCCTGGAAACTACTATCACAAAAACGCGTGGCTAGAGGCGGCAGCCAGTACCGTCAGAAGTGGTGGGGGGGCCCTATTTTAAGCCCTAACCTGAATCCTGCGGAACTAATAATGTGGATTATATTATGTTCTGCCTCACTGGGTTTCTCCTCGTAGCTGCTATTTTGGAGCTTCCTTTTCCAGCATCCCATCCATGCTGCTGCCTGGATTCAACTGACATAACCCACAGCGACAGGAAACCCAGCAGCTTTTCCTCACTGCAGGCGCGCAGCTCTACAGGACCCCATTTTGTTTGTAAAATTGAGCACAGCAAGAATTACAAAAATGTAAATTAAGTTTTGGACGCAATCTGAATTGCCCCGGAGGGGTTGCAGATGAGCACTGTTTCTTCCAAGGGTGTTAGTCTGGTTCAACTAGCTTGTGACATTCCTACTGAGCTCCCCATTTTCTCCCAGGTCGGCCAATGAGTGCACTCCAAGGCTCACCAAATCAATGGATGAAAGTCATGATGCTGAGGCTATTGCATTAAACACAAGATGTGTACTGGGGTTTTATGGCTAAGGGGGACTGTAGAATCAGGTACAGAGGGGCTAGGGAGAGACTGTGAAGGTAGCAATTAGATATCGGTGTAAAAAACAGCAGCCGAAACTGCCTCAAAGCAGTGCGACCCGCCAAGGTCTTCCTTTGTCCGTCCCTGACCATGACCATATATGGTACAAGGTTTCCAGAGAGGGTTTAGATCTGCTTTAAGTATATACATCAGATGCTATTAGCGGTAACTAGAAAATGTTATGCAACTATGTATTGTTTTCTTCTGAGCTGGGCAACTGAAAAGACAGATATGCTTAATCCATAGTTTTGCACATTTATTTCCAGCTCAGGCAGGAGGGGGTTCTCAGCATGCAAATTTTAAGAGGATTTTCATACTACAACTTGCCATCATTTTGTATTTCTGTTTAATGAATCATAAGAATTATAGGAACATTACAAATGTTTTTTTCTTAAGCGGGCTATTAGTTTGTTTCTCTGGGCTTCTAATAGAAGACATGCTTCATTTAAAGCGCCGAAAACCCCCCAGGCTACCAGGAAATAAATGGTATTATTCTAGCCATTTGCTTCATTTTAAATGCTTTTTTTGGAAATATGCAAAAGTATTATAGCTGAGCTTATTATCTCACACCAATGCTCTGCAGGTGTTGTGATGCCAAGTACAGTTGTACTGTGTGTAAAATAATGGGGATGGCTTTATTGTATACAATTATGTTCTGTTTTAGATATTTGATGCCAAAAAATGATTGCTACATCAAATCAAAGCCAAGTACAGTTGTAGCCTAACATATAGTTCACATCTATTTTATATTGCCAATGTTTTTGTATGTAAGCATGAAGACTGATACAAACCTCCCAAATCTCAAATGGTTTTAACTAGTATGACTGTAGTTTATTTACTAAGAACAAAGCTTTTACACATACAAGTGGTCCATTTACATGAACAGATTACCTGACCATTCGTTGAGCGAGCAACAAATTGTACAACTGGCATGCAGATGCGGACTATTTGTCGGCAATTGTTTCTTTAGCAATTATTCGTTCACTAATCATTCCGAGGAAATAGCCCATTAATTCTGTCAAGTGTTGTCCTGCTAAAGCAAGGTTCTTA
The DNA here is from genome assembly GCA_027917425.1 of Gastrophryne carolinensis. Classification (NCBI taxonomy): domain Eukaryota; kingdom Metazoa; phylum Chordata; class Amphibia; order Anura; family Microhylidae; genus Gastrophryne; species Gastrophryne carolinensis. The sequence continues at coordinate 288,054,766 of CM051236.1, forward strand.
TGTTAACTACCTGCAAGAACTAGCCATGCAGAATGGTATGAATTAACATTTGTCAGGGCTAAAGGCTTATGTACAATTTATGATTCCTCTGTAACTGTTAAATCAGAGCCACTATCTGTTTGTCTGTATTGATACTTTGGGCTTGATTGAGCCACAAATGCTAATTCAAAAAGAAAAATGTGAGCTATCACAGGTAGGGGAATTTACATTCTCTACGATGGTACTTCCTTGGAATTTCCCTGGTGCTACCGTTGCAATAATATTATATAAGGAGACAGTGGAAAAAGAAAGGCAGGACCTGTGTATTTTGGGTTAAGAAGCAGATTGATGGACAATTAAGCAATTTTAAGATGCCAGACTCAAAAAAGAAAGAAAGTCTAAAGGCCTTCTATACCACTTCAGAAAGCAGGGGATGGCAATCCACCTGCCTTCCTTTATTGGCAGTTGGCTTGCCAAATCCACTCCCTATACCATGCACTTTATGTCAAATACCTTTGTTTATTTTACTGGATTTTTGCTACACAATATCATTTGAATTTAACAGTATAGCTGTGAAATATTGAAGTACTCAGGTTAGAAAGATTTTGAATCTTAGAGGCCGATTCATTAATAGCGCCAGGTAGCGACAGATGAGCGACAGTAGCGTTATTTTCACAGCGCCCGCTAGTATTCGCTGTGCTTGGCTGTTGTTCGGTTGTTGACAGCGACTAAGTCGGTGTGCGGTAATGTTGAATACGGGGTTAGGAGTCGCTGTTTGACAGGTTCCGCGCTGTATGGGAGCGCATGACAGCGAATGGCCATAGCGAACGGCTCCCAGCATATTCATTAACAAATCACGCTCAAAAAATTCTCGCGCTGTGAAATGCATGTTTAAACCCCAGAGCGCTGGCGGCGATGGGTTAAAAGTAGTTTTTTAAGCCCCAAACCACCATATTTTTGGAAAATAAAAAAAACAAGTTTTTCAAAACATTTTGTAATATTGAATACATTAATATCAGACCTGTAATATCAATTCTGCACAAATATTTTTTTTTTTTTTTTTTTAGTAAATTCTTTATTTATGCTTAATCAACAATACACAAGGTTGAAAACATAGTGAAACATGAGCAGTACTAGCATAATCATATGTATAGTAAGACTGATGAAAACAACTTACGTTACATTGCTCCATAAGCTTGCATTGAATAACAGGACAATAAAAAAAGATAGAAAATGAAATGGGTAACATGCCTTTAGAAAACCCTGGGAGCATGCCAGGGCTCAGAACTGTAGCAACAATCTATCACGGAGTGATTAAGTATTAGATCTACCCTTTTGTCATACTTAAACATTTCAAAGTATATGTTGAGAAGAGCAGAAGAGAAAAAGGAGAAAAAACAAAGAAAAACCACAACATTGGGGAAAGGAGAGAGTAGGGAGACAGAATGTGGAAAAGAGGGGGGGGGGGAGGGGTTATAGATCAGGGATGAGAGATGCTAGGAGTAAGTGGCCGTAGGATCTCCAAGAACTAACGCCTATGCGTCTATCATGATGTGCTTGTAGCCCTCCGATTCAGTATATTGCATCCATGGGAACCAGATCGCCGTAAATTTCTCAAAGCCCTCTCCCCCCTGTCATGAGATCCTCAAACCTCATTATTTCGTTTATTTTTAAGGCCCACATAGCCAGGGTGGGAGGGTTATCTTTCCTCCACAACTGCGGGATACACAGCTTAGCCGCGTTTAGGAGATGGCACAACAAAGAGTTACGATACTTCTTGAGTGGGGTCTTTGTCATATGAAGTAAACATAAGGCCGGGTCATCTGGAATCACCTCACTCAACAGGTTGCCCGCCACTTCTCTGACCCCATCCCAAAAAGCTTTCAATTTAGGGCAAGACCAAAAGATATGTAGCAAGCTGCCCTCTCCGCTTCCACATCTCCAGCACTTCGCCTCCACCCCTGGATACCACTTGTGGATCACCGCTGGGACCCGATACCACCGAGTTAGGATCTTATAGTTACATTCTTGAATCCTAGTACATATCGAGGTTTTATGGGGGGCCTCCAGTAGTCTGCCTAACTGTTTCGGGGCGAAGGTCCTACCCAAATCTCTCTCCCACTTTTCTACAAATGACGGTGGGGCGAGGTCCGGGGGGTTAACCAAAAGCTTGTAGTTAAACGAGAGGGTGTGGCTCGCCTCCTCTCTACTAGAACACAATTCCTCAAACGGGGTGAGGCCTCTCCGCCCTCTTTTATGTGCTTGTAGCGTGGAGAGGAAGTGCATCAGCTGCTGTTGCTGCCATGACGACCACACAGGTAGTCCTTTCTCAGATGCCAACACTCCCACATTACCCCACTCTCCCTCCCGTAGCAAGTGGCCCACTCTAAAGATACCTGCAGCCCTCCAAGCCTCAGGAACAGTGCCTCTACAGCCAGGGGGGAAACTGGGGTTACCCAGTACTGGAACCAGTGGTGAGGGTGCCGGGGAGAGATCCGTTCGCTGGAAATATCGGCCACAAACTCTCAGCGTGGTCCCGGCCAGGGCATGTTTCATAGCTAATGGTATGTCGTTTCTATCTACCCACGGGATACAGTCGACGTTGGCCTCTACGAGGCTCTGTTCAAGAGATACCCACTGCTTGTGACCCCTGTGGAGGCACCAGTCTGTTACCCTGGTGAGATGAGCCGCTACATAGTATAGTCCTGGATCAGGGAGACCAATACCCCCCTTATCTTTGCTTCTAGTAAGGGTCGTCTTGCTAAGTCTCGGCCTCACTCCACCCCAAACAAATCGCCGAAAAAGTGCGTCTACTCTTCGAAAGAACGCCTGAGGAATAGTCACCGGGAGGGCCTGAAGTAAATAGAGAAGTCGTGGTAGTAACACCATTTTCAAGGCGTTGCTTCGGCCGAACCAAGAGAGATTCTTACTCGACCACCTGGCCATTTCGTCTTCAAACTTTTTGATCAAAGGGGGGAAGTTAAGCGCAAAAATCTTTGCTAAGTTCCTACTAATTTTTGTTCCCAAATATGTTACACTTTCCCCCGAACATCTAAAGGGGAAGGATTTCTGTATAGTATCGAACCTTTTCGCTGGAATATTGACATTGAGGGCCTCGGATTTTTGAAAGTTAATCCTGTAGCCTGCCAGGACTCCAAATTGTTTTAATTCTCTCATCAAGTTCGGTAAGGAGGTCTCTGGGAGCGTCAAACCAAAGATCAGGTCGTCGGCAAACGCCGCAATCTTGTAGCTGCCCGCTTGATCTCCCATACCCTTAATGTCAACATTGTTGCGAATTTTACATAGAAGGGGTTCCATGGTAAGTATAAAAATTAGAGGGGAGAGAGGGCACCCCTGTCTTGTTCCGTTTGTGATACGGAAGGGGCTCGAGAGCGCTCCATTCACTTGCACCGATGCGGAGGGGGCACTATACAAACTGCTTATCCATCCCATAGCAATAGGACCAAGGCCAATGTGTCTGAGAGTGTTCTGCATAAAGCTCCAGTTAACTCTATCAAAGGCCTTCTCCGCATCGGTGGCAAGCAAAAGAGACGGCACTCCACTTTTTTGGGCCCACTGAATCAAGTTAAGAACTTTAATAGTATTGTCTCTGGCCTCTCTATGTGGCATAAAGCCAACTTGATCAAGTGCTATGATGTGATGCAGTTGGGGGGCAATCCTGGAGGCGAGTATCTTTGCAAAGATCTTGAGATCCACATTCAGCAAGGATATCGGCCGGTAACTAGCGCACAGGCCTGGGTCTTTCCCTTCTTTTGGGATAACTGATATAAACGCCCTAAGTGAGTCTGGGGGAATGGATCCAGGCAGCTTGAATGAGTTGAAAGCTTCCGATAATTCCGGTGCCAATAAAGGGAGCAGTTTCTTGTAGAATTCAATCGTGAAGCCGTCTGGGCCTGGTGCTTTCCCATTCGAGGCCCCCGCTATCGCTTTCTGGATCTCCTCTACCGAGATTGGCCCCTCCAATTCTCCCACTATCTCACTCGGCCGGACTCCAGAATATATTGTTGCATCGCCTCCTCACTTTCCCCACCCTCCCCCCTCGGGAGATTATATAACCCTTCGTAAAATTTCTTAAAGGCCTCCGTGATCTCCCCAGCGAGGTGAACTACTCTGCCTCCCGAGTCAGCTATCTTCGGGATATAGGCCCTCGCCCTCTCCGCCCGTAATGCCCGAGCCAAAAGCCTACCACATTTATCACCGGATTCATAAAATTTACCCCTACATTTGGCTTTTTGAACTTTGAGCCTATCGCAACAGAGCAGTTTAAGTTTTTCTCTGGCTGCTGTCAACGCTGATAGATGAGCAACAGCGAGAGATTTCTTATGTAGGGCCTCCAAGTTTCCAATCTCATTCAGCAGCTTCAGAACACACTCCGACCTCTCTCTTTTCAGCCTCGAACCCATCTTTATGAGGGTCCCCCTTATATAGCACTTAAAGGTCTCCCACAGAAGCCCCGGGCTAGTCTCGGGCGATTTATTGATTTCAAAGAATTCCTTTATATCTTTCTGTAACTCAGACACAACCCTTTCGTCCCCCAGTAGGGAGTTATTAAGGCGCCAAGACCAGCTTCTCGGCCCTGGGTATGGGAGCGCAAGTCTGATCGAGATCGGAGCGTGGTCCGAGATGGTGATGCAGCCAATCTCAGAGTCGATGACACGTTGGAGAGAGCCATGTGTTACTAGAAACATGTCAATTCTTGAGTAGGACCCATGGGGGGGAGAGAAGAAGGTAAAGTCCCGCGTGTCCGGATGTTGTATCCGCCATGGGTCTACTAATTGATGTTGGGCGAGCGATTTCTTTAGCTTTTTCAGTTTAAGGTAGGATAGATGTGGGGTCCCCTTAGATGTATCCAAAAGCGGGTCTAGGGTCAGGTTAAAGTCGCCCCCCAACACCAGTTCCCCTTCCTTGAACATATCCAGTTCCTCTAGAAACTTGCTTAGGAACACTAGCTGGGCGGAGTGGGGCATGTAGACATTAGCAAACGTGTATATGGTTGATGAGATCCGCCCCTTTAGGAATATCCACCTCCCCTCTTCGTCAGTTTTAAAATCAACCAGCTCCCAGGGAAGGGATCCCGCAATAACAATGCTCACTCCTCTCGATCTCGAATCGGGGGAGTGGCTGTGGTACGATCTCGGAAAGTGTCTACTCCCAAAGGAAGGCGGATTGGAGGCTCTAAAATGGGTCTCCTGGAGGAATGCAACCTGCGCTCCCAGTCCCCTTAGGTTTGCCAGAACCAGCGACCTCTTCTCTGGGCTATTCATCCCTTTCGTATTAAGTGAAACTATTTTGATGTCTGTCATTATACCTTCCGATAGGACCTCTGTCTCGGGCCCGGGCTAACGAGGAGGGATATGACGCTTCTCAGGTGGTACTAAACTCCCGTTCGAAGAATCTCACCAACCCGGGGAGCACTTGGGTAGATCTGTCTGTTCCACCCCAAGTGGGACACAAAAGGTATCGGAGAGTAGAGAGAGAAAGAAAAAAGGGAGAGGGAAAGCTGACAATGGGGGGGAAGGGGGGGGCGGGAGGAGAAGAGAGACAGGGATTCCCGGAACTGCCGGGATGGAAAGGAAGGGGGAACACTAACCAATCCCTAAACCAGGGAAACAAGTAAGTCTTATTAACTACTGGAGTCAATAAGGTCGGCCTACTGGGGGAACGCGTCCGAGCCAAGAGGAGGGCGCACAGGAGTCACCGCCCACTCTCCCCGGCTGGAGGTCAATAAACCATGTTGACAGCCAGTAAACCTTCGGGGCATATTCTAGTTAACACAATGAGACGGCAGAGTGGGAGCAAGACTGCCCAACCGTAATTGAACAATGAAGCCCACTCCGAGATCCCAACCGTATCTGAGACATAGAATGAACGTTAGTGGAAACAGCATATAGTGACCAGCGTCGCTCTCCGAGAACGAGTTCCCGGAGGTCGACTACAAAATACTACTTGGTGAAACAACAGTAGAGACACTTCCGTCCCAAGGCCTTCCCCGCCCCCCTATCCAACCAAACCGTCGGGTAGGGCGAGGAATGACAGTGGGACAAAACTTGCAAAAATTAGCTACCAAGTCTTATAAACTAAAGAAGCAGGTAAAGGAGAAACAAGAAGGAGAAAAAGCTTCCACGTTGGGTCGATCACGACTCATCTTCTGGACGCCTCGATGACCGCTTGAGTCGACCGAGGTCTCGGAAGCTCCTCGGGCCCCGACGTTTTTCTCCAACCGCAGGCTGAGATATCGGAGGGAGGTCGTTTCCGAGCCAATTAGGAATTCGGATAGGTTCACAGCCCAAGTAGGCGAAGAGTCCTCCCAAGTCCTGATAAGACTTAAGCACAAAGGAGCTCTGACCTCTGCGGACAATCAGATGGAACGGAAAGCCCCATCTGTAGGTAGCACCACTTTTCAAGATAACTTCCAAGAGGAGTTTCAGAGCTCTTCGCATCTGCAAGGTCCTCCTTGACAAGTCTGGGAAGATCTTGATAGAGGCACCCTGAAATTTCACTTCCCCTTTTCTCCAAGCCTTCCGGGCAATTTCCTCTTTAAGTGTGTGGCGGTGAACTCGACATATAACATCTCTCGGGAAGGCAGGGTCTAAACTTTTGGGACCTAGGGCTCTATGAACTCTGTCCAGTTCTATATCGACAGTCGAGTCTCGGTCCAAAATCGAGTTAAAAATGGTCGTGGCGATCAGCTTCAGATCCTCGGTCGCTTCCGCCTCTGGGATGCCCCGCAGCCGCAAATTGTTTCGTCGACTCCTATTCTCCAGGTCGTCGATGTGTAGATTGCATTCTTGTATCAGGGCATCTTGCCGCTCACACCTGGCTTCCAGGGCTAGTAAACGATTCGAGTCTAGGGATCTTTCATTTTCTATCGAAGTGACTCTTGACTCGACGGCTGTTACTTGCTGTCGCACCGCAGCGATCTCTCGTTTATGAGCAGCCTCGTATTTAGCAATCAGCCCTTCAATATCAGCTTTGGTAGGAAGGCTCTTAAGAAGGGATAAGGTAGCTAGATGGATTTCAGGCTCACAGCTCAGACCTGCCGCCGACGGTGCAAGAGGGATAGATAACCCCAGATCTTCATGGGCCTCAGGTGACCTGGCCGGGGGAGGTGAGCCCAGGGGGTCTGCCGGCGACATCAAAAGGGGGCTAGCCAGCTGTTCTCCTGCATCCCTTTCGGGGGTGGGTGCTAGTGAGTATGGGGGGGAGCCTAGTTGCTCATTCCCAGCATCATCTGAGCGGTCAATGGGCTCATTTCCTCTCCCAGCTCTCTTCAGCCTCTGTGGTACTGCTTCTCCAGGGGCATCCAGAGGAGTGTGATTAAGAGGGTCTGTCGTGTGCCGTGGCACATATACAAATTGGGCCAGAGTCTCCAGACCTCCCCTCTCTGAACCTGACATGTGGCCAGTTGTGGCAGTGCCCTTTATTGCAAGGCTCATAGGGGAATGGCAGACCTCAGGATCAGATGTGTGTGCTGATCTGTGTGGAGCACGGTGTTGTATTGCTGCATCAGCAAAAACAGCTCCACTGATGTTTGGCTGCGGATCTAATCTTTGTGACACAAGCCAGGCAGCAGCAGCTGTCTGGCTGCGCAGCCCGCCGCACAGCCTGCTCTCGCCTTCTCCCGCCGCCGACAGTCTGGGCGGTGACGTCACCGCTGGCCGGGACCCAGCCGTCGCCATCTTACTGCACCCAAATCCAGGAGGGTGTACACACCTCCCCGCGGGGCTCTTTAGTTGCTGTAGCGGCGCTTCTGCCGCCGCCTGGGACATTGTCGGCTGGGGACTGCACCCACCTGTCTGATCTCCGACGGGAGCCTCATCAGACGCTGCGGTGAGTCTGTCTTCGGTCCCGCTGTCCTCCGCGCTCTCCAGAACGGGCGACATCTTGCCCGCCTCCACCTCTTCATGTTGCAGCCATTTACCGGCTGTCTGCCACCTCCCGGGGCTCCGCTGGCCACCTCCGCCGCCTCCCCGTCCACCACGCTTCTTGCCCATATCTAAAGTTGCCCGGCTCTAGCAATATAGCAGGACCTCCACGCACAGGGATCGGGAGCTCCCCTACACACGTCCGTTCGCCATTACACTCGGGACACGCCCCCATCTTTTTTTTTTTTTTTTTACCTTAAAAAAAATATCTAACATTGCAGAAGTGGTCACAGAATTTTTGACATTTAAAAAAAACAAAAAAAAAAAAAAACATTAATTGCAATTAATTAAGAATATTTAAAGATTGCTCCATTGAAATGCATTGGAGAGCGCCAGGTAGCGAGAGGTCATACCTGTCGCCAAGGTCGCTCGCTGGCGCTGTGGGGTGAGGCTGGAATAATGATGAATGATTCGCTATCTGGCGCTCTGTCAGTCGCTAAGCAGGATCGGCTTGATAAATGTGTGATTGCGGAGGGGAGCCGGCGTTCTCGTGGCGGTGACCGTCATTACCGTTCGCTCACCATTCGCTACCTGGCGCTATCCCTTGTTAAATAAGGGCCTTAGTCAAGATACCCCACTGCTTTCTTACCATTCTACTGAGCATTAATTGCTGAGATAAAAATTTGGCCCAGGCCTTGCCTTCCTTCTTCTTCTGAATTTACAGATCTTTCAGAGGAGCCCATAAAAACATTTGACAAAAAAAACTAAGTATATGGACCAGATTTTCCAGGTGATTGAAGCAGTGAATGGTATGGGCCCCTCAACAGGTAACCACTCTGGGCTTGATCCTGCTCAAATGACTCCACAAATGAGGTGTTTGTCTTTACACTTGGACCATATTACCCCATTGAGCCTAAAGGGAAGCAGTTATAACCCTTACAGACCCACTATCTTCACCTCTGATTAAAGTAATGCACAGTGTAATTTAGGAAGGGGGCACCATACGGACCGCTGTGTGATCTGTGATATTATGATTAGAATTGTTATTGTTTTTCCCCCTTTGTTTGTTGCTTCCCCTCTGGTCCTCTTTTGCCTATTTAGTCTTAAATAAGTTCATGCCTTATAAACATTAGCACTTGATTGGATTAGTTATAAGCATAGTTTCGATTAGTGTTAGATTTATTGGTAGTTGTGTAGGTAATATGTGATTTATTTGTGACTTGTGACTTTATTAGCACTGGGCACTTTATGCCTATTCGGTCTATTCAGTTTTAGAAAAGTTCATAGATTACTCATGAATACGCATGTCAGAATTCCTTAAATCCAGATCTATGTTCCCAATGGTCACCAATCTATTTTGCTATCAATCCTTGGTTTTAAGTACAAGGGCATAGAATCCCATAGTCTGATACCAATTATAAATTCACTTGAGCCAGATATGTTAGACTCCTATGATACACTGCCTATCAGACATCGCCTCTAGCCAAGGCTGTATGTGGAGTACACAATATCCGTTTTCAGCGCTGAGCCATCTGTGTAGCGCTCGTTCTTCTTCCAGGCCTAGAGAGGTCACTTGACGTCAATTCCTTTGCTTGCGCTCCATATAATACTTTTTGCAGCAAAACATATCAGTACAGTATATAGATTTGTGGATAAGACATTCTAAATTAAGGAGGAAGTCCAGGTCTGGTGACTTTGGCCTGAGATAGTTTCATGTGTGTATTGACATGCTAATCAGGCTACATCCATGTTACCTATTGACTTGAGACTGACCAATCAGAGATTACTGAGCTAGTTTGAATCAAAGAAAGCACCTGGCAGATGAGAGGGAACAGATTTGCTGGACTAGAGAGACAGATTGCTTCTGGGCGCTAATAGATTTGATAGGACCTAGCAGCCATCTTGTGGCCCAGGGTTCTCCAGGCTGCCTTTAACCAGATAATTGTAGCCTGTTTCATGCACACTTTTTGCTTTGTTTTCATGCTCTCTTTATTGTGGCAGAGCTTGAAAACTTTGCATTGAGATCACAAAAAATGGCCCAATAATAAAAATCCATATAAATATCATGGATGGCGAGAGGAGTGGTCACTTATACACCTGGCATCAGAAAATATCCAGCCAGGCTTGTTTTTTTTATTTTAGTGGAAGAAAGAGGAAATCACAGGTGACAGACCCCTCAAAGACTAAACCTGTCACCCCTGGATTTTATTCCAACCAGGAGAAGAAAACCACAAGCTTGGCAGGAGTTTTATTTAGTTAGAGTGCATAAGTGACCTCTCCTCTTACAAAACTTTGCGATGGTGCTTCTTTAAAGCACATTTTTGGTATACACAACAAGGTGCAATTAGAGGTGAGATATGCGTGTCTTTAAATTGCCTTAAACATTTAAGGGCTGCAAATATTGTCATAGATTTAGAGAATATTGCAACCAAGCATTACATCCTTTGATGCTGACGGGTGCAGAAGTCGTAGACTTGAAGCGGACCAACAGTCAAAAATTTACTAAATCAGACCAACACAACAAACAATGCGCATATGCATCCCTCCCTGGGGCAAATTAGATTGCTGCACATAACAACTAATTTACCTTTTTAGAACGCCTGCTGGGATAAATTTTAAAAACAAGATGGCCGCTCATAGGCTTGCAGCCCACCTGCAAACAGGAAGTTGTGCTGGGCTTCCTGTTACCGTGCATTTCAGTTATGTCAGTTAGGGGGAGGAAGCTCCAAAATGGCCACTACCTTTCTTTTCCAACTGTGCCAGGCTGTTGGTCTGGTTTAAATGACATTGGGACTTTAGTGACAGACCAATACAGTCCCGTTAACACATGATTTTGGGCGACTGATCTGTCACTTTAGGCCCCAAGCTTCAGCTTTTGTTCAGATTTCCCTTTCTCCGGTGAGTTGTTTTTTGTATTAATGCCCAGCAAAAGGGGGGGGGGGGGGGGGGTATTGGAGGCTTACAAAATGCTAGGAATTCATCTTTAAGATGCTAGATGGCTGACTAGTAACATGTAAACACAGCAAGTCCAATTGTTTAAACTTAACATTCCAATGTAAACATTTAAATTAGGCTGCTTTCTGCTTTCCCTGTGCTGGTTGTGCATATTTTATTCAATCTTAATAATTGTATTAATACATCTTAATTAACAATGGTCCCTTCAGCAGCAGAGTGTCATGTTTCTATGTCTCATTCCCCTCAGAAGGGAATTTGTTTGTGGACTGAGAATAATAGGTCAGCAGAACGACTCATCAGAGATTGTTGTATGATGTTTATCAGGGAATGCAAATACCACATATGTGCACAAGTTACTGATCTGTACATTTGTGTAACAGTCTTCCATGTCTTGTGGATGAAGTAGTATAATTGTATTGTACTGTATATAATGGTAAGTCTATTTTTACTATGTCCATAAACAGGATTATGATGCTTCTAAATATGTACAATAAAACCTCAGGCTTAAAACATTGTTTGAAGATTTACATATGACAGTGTGCGATAGAGCTTTTAGTCCCAGCAAACACTAGTTTAGAAAGACAATAGTCATTAATCATTATGATTAAGTATTCATTTGGGAGCCACTGTGCACATATATGATGCATCTTCCTCTTGTGTTTTTCATGTATAATGTACATTAATGTGATTTACATAAATAATATGCTTTCACAGTTTACAGAAATAGTCTATACTAAGCTGAATTCCAGTATGTGAAAAATATGAGAATGTATAAGTATTTTTTAAAAACACACATAAACTAAAAATCAAATAATAATATTATTGCATGCAATTAATAGTTGTTCCTATTAAGGAACAGTCAGAAACAAATTTAGTATCTATATTGGTGCTGGTAAAGTAATGTGAATGATAGCCCCCTATACAGGCCATAAAAAACCATGATAAACAATAGTAAAGAAATGCTCAAATTACTGTATTTATCGCTTTATAAGCCGCACACACAAAAGTTGGGGGAAATTGTGCTTTTTGGAGCGAATGTACCATATATAACAAGTAGGTGTAGTGCCAGTTCCCCTGGGGGGCAGGTGATTGCCAGATGGGGGGTTCGCGCCAAGTGCCAGGGGGTGTACCACAAGGGGAGATGCACACCGAGTGCCGGATAGGGGGAAGGGGCGGGTCACCTCCGGTCTTCTGGGCTCTTCCTAAGTGAGAGAGCTCTGAAACTCACATGGATAGCTTTCTGCTTCAGTTTGCATATTATTAAATAAAACATAAAGCACGCAATCTTTTTTTGTTTTTTTTCTGAATATGTATCGCAATGAAAAAAAGCAAGTTGAAATGTTTTGGCCTATTGCTATAACCAGGAAAAAAACCCACAGGGGCCCATTGGAGGGCCTTCATCACCAAACTTGAACTATGCATAGCTTATTTGTGGCATCCCAATTGCACATAGAGAGACAATACAGTTTGGCATAATGTTTTTGTGCATGGACCCTGAATGTAATCTAGTAATACTTGCATATAAATGTGGGATGGACCCCCAGAGTCAGTTCTACTGTTGGGCCCCAGGCATCCCAGACTAAATATACAAATATACATGCAAAGAACAATGGCTTATTCTTAACACAATTTTTAATAGAGCTTAATGTCGGAGATACTGTGCAACAGCCTTAGCTTAGTATGTGATCTGCATCTATATTGCTAGGTTAATGCAGTTTACACTGATGACAGTAGATGGCACTGTTACATATACCTATGCAAAGTCTCTGTACTGCATGTTGTGTTTCCTGTACCTTGAGGTGATCTCTATGACATATTTTGTCTGTCGATGTTATCCACCATGTAAGGTGATTTCTCTTCTCTATTTTGCACTCATGTTCCAGTAAAGCTAGTTCCTGTTACACCACAAATGTCTATCTGGATTTGGCTCCGCTGCACCCAGCACTCACACTCTTCTACATTTAAAGTGATTCAGCAGGCTAATGAAAATAAAGAGGTACTTATCTTTTGTCCCATGCCGCTGATCAGTTCAGGTCCGGGGATCAAGAACTCACCTTATCGGAAGATCCGTACCCCCACCGAATCCTCTGAGACTGACACACCGCCCAGAGACTGACCATGGGGACGGTTTTGATGGTGGGTCGGAATCAGCATAAATCACTGCTGTGCTGCTACTCCCTCTCCATTCATCGCAATGGAGGTAGTAGGCCAAGGACTGACACCCCCCTCCCCATTGAAGTGAATGGAGAGGGCATGGCCACACCCCCTGTGACTGATGGTGGGAGCATGGGCTGGCACGGAAGTACCAGAGAATGGCATTTGAGGCTCCAGGCGGTGTGGGATGTGACGCTGCAGCAGGGGCTCTGCTTAAGCGATCAGATGAGTGTCTGACCGCCGGATTTGCAACGGTCAGCGACGCAGGACAAAAGGTATGTACCCTTTTGTTTTTTTCATTAGCCAACTATATGACATTACCATATATCTCATATGAAATAAAAAGTACTCCCCACATAAGGCAGAGAGCTTTCCACATTTTAAAGTCATAGGCAATTGTTACACCATTGTGTCGGGCTATGTTTGGAACTGTCCTAACCTGTTTGCCATTTTTAAATTAAAGAAGAAATGGCCAAGATATCAAAGTTTTCAGTTTCACCTCATGCTTTCTCTTAGAAAAATGTGGGCATGGAACTGTAATGCTGCATAATAATGAGCATAATGCGTAGAGTCTGTAAGTGCCCGAAAACTTACTTAAAGTGGACCAACACCCAGGATTATGACTATCCTGGGTTTTGGTCCACTTCGGCGGGGCACCCCGATCGGGGGTGCCCCGCTGTGTGAAACCCCCCAGAAACCCCCAAAAACTCACCTCTCCCCGCTCCCACGTGAACGCCGCAGCCAATCCCCGCCAACGTCCAGGCGGGGGACAGGAACGTCCAAGCCGCTTCCGCCGCCGCCTCCCGCGCGTCACTCTCGGCGCGCACGTGCCCCCGCCGGCCATTCACAGAGGGCCAGCGCAGGCGCGCGCACGTCTGGAGGGGCGCGCGGGAGGCGGCGGCGGATCAGGTAAGATCTTTTTGGGGTTTCTGGGGGGTTTCACCCCGCGGGACATCCCGATCTCGGATGTCCCGCGGGGTGGGAGGTGATCGGCCCGGGAATCTAGATTTCCGGGCCGATCACCCCTGGCTGTTGGTCCACTTTAAGACACTCCCAAACGCACATGCCTCAATCCCAAACCACATGTGTGCACTCCCAAAGCAAATGTGTGTAATCCCATGCACATGCATGCATTCCCAAATGTATATGCATGCACTCCCAAACCTGCATGTGTGCACTCCCAAAGTGCATGAGCACATGCCCAAATGTACATGTGCACACTCCCAAATGTACATGCACACAGTCTCAAAGCGCATGTGCCCACTCCCTAATGTGCATGCACACACTCCCAGATCAGTAGGTGGTCAGGTAAGTAGCTGGGTTAGTGTGCATGTAGATGGGTGGGTGGACAGGAAGGTAGGTGTGTAGGCAGTTTGGCCAGGTAGGGAGCTGACTGGGTGGGCAGGTAGGTAGGGAGGCTGCCAGCAAGCTCCCCCCACTCTTTTAGCAGTGAGGGAAAGACAGTGAGCAATGGAGAGGCTGTGCAGCCTCTCCCCACCCGCATACTAACAGGGATCATGTGAACGGGGGGCCAAGCTGCTACTGTGGGGTGAGAGGATGAAGAGGGCCCCACTGATGTCGCTCCCACCTGCACTGACTGGGGTAGAGTGAAAGGAGAAAGGGGCTGCCGCTGCCGTCCCTACTCTCGCTCCCACCGGCACCGGTCAGGAGAGAGTAAAAGAGGAAGGGGCTCCACTGATCTCCAGGGCCTCTTTTAGATTCCAGGACAGGCCACTGTGTGTTCGTCAAGGCATTCTGAATGGGTAGGCCATACTGTGTGAAACACACCAGTTTGCCCATAAAAAAGTCCCTTGCTAAGCTCCAACAGTGCATGTGCAGGCTCACCTACTGTGACTAAATCATTCAGCGGGTGTCTCTCTGTGTTTTGAATGGAGTGCAAGCACTGCCCCTGCCTTATGTGCACGCTCTTGTCCCAGCCACTCATATAGGAATGACAGCAGGCGTCTCTCATTCAACGAGAGCCCACACATGCACTGTTGGAGCTTGGCAAGGGGACTTTTTATGGGCAAACTGCGGGGGGTTCACACAGAAGGGCATCACAATTTGGGTCAAATTCACAGGTTTTGTTCCGCTTTCCCAAGAGGCCCACCTCGTGATGGACTACAAGCAACAGCAAGGCAGTACAGAGCTGTATAATAAATAACAAAGTGCAAGGAAACATACAGTCACGGCAATATATCTAAAATATTAAATGCATATGACAGAAAGTGCTACTTCACAGATGGCGCCTCCATATGATTGGAGATAGCTCATTCACAAGCTACTGGAACTAGCATGATGTTACTGATATTTCTAGTGTTACTGTTCCAGCCTGCTCTGCTTACTCCTCTGCAGCCATGTTGCCAACCTGTGTTATGTCTGACTAACCTTGTTTCCACGCAGTTCTATGTCTGACCATACAGAGTGCAGATACTTGTGACCAACCCATGCCAAGCCTGACCACATCGAGAATCAAGCCCTGTGCTAATCTATGTCGAGTCTGACAACATCCAGGTCCAAGCCCTGTTGTCAACCTGTACCAAATTTGACTACTGTATGTCTGCACTTCTACTGCTACTGGCCATTCCAGGTTGAACCCCCAGCCATGTCACCTTTTCAGGGAAACCAGTGACATTACAGCTTAGGTCTTATCTCACATTAGCCACTCCAGTGTCAACAACTACCCTACTCAAGAAAGATTAGTATTACGACCTTGAAGTGCCTTTATAGGCTTCACACCAGCTCTTTATGTGATGGGCTACTTTCTCTTTATGGGAACATTGAGAAATATGGTCTTCTTCTGTCCTTTCTGAAGTTAAAATTTTAACTGCTATTGGCTGTTCCTTACATAGACAGCATCTCTCTTCTTTGTAATGTATATCACATTCTCATGAGAAAATATGCAATATTTTGGCAATCACAATGACAGTATTGTTACATTAGCTATGCCGGTATCATAATAGCCCATTACTTAGCAATCTAATATTTAGATTCATGATTCTATAAGAAGAGGCAAAGCTTCAGCAAGAGGCGGGTATAAAACATGTATGTGGAACCAGCTACAAATTCACCATCTTCAATTGCTGCCTTGTATTCAGCACCTTTTCATACAAAAGCAGGTTACACTCTTCCAGGCTATGCCAGTAGGAATGCGGCACTCTGCAGAGCCCTGAGAAATTCATTCAGCGATGACAGCTATTAATGATATGACTCACTTGAATGGTTGAATACAAAACAAACTAGTAATCTGGAACAATTACTTCCAGCTCCTATTCACTGAGCCTTTTGTGCATGTAATAAAACAGATGCAAATAAGAATATAGAAATGCATCTGACAGGCAGGACAATGAAAGGTCAGCGGATCTCAGTGTTAGATTTTCCGTGTAATAATGAAGCAAGCATTATTTATCTGCACCCTTCACTTTACCTTTCCTATCCTACTTTGAATGTACACATTTTTATGTCAGTTTTAGCAGGGATAATTAAATGTTTCAAGCTATGTTAGGTCATTGCCAATAGAAAGAGCCTGAATTAGCAGGTTTAGAGCGTCACTATTAAGTACAAGTACAAATAATTTTTTTTTTTTTTTTTTTTTCCGGGTTTTATTAGCGTTGAGCAAACCTGAACTGCAAAGTTTGGGTTAGTACCGGATTTTTCTGGTTCCAGTCCTTGAACCTGAGCACAGATTTCAAATTGAGATCTGTGTGCACATTTGCCCTGAACCCAGAAGAAGGCTGATTGGCTTCACAACCATTGGCAAGTTGGGAAACATGACCCAGTCGTATAAAAGGTGCGGTTTGTGTCACGCTGATCGCACTGGTGCTCTGCTGTAGGTAGGGGAAGGTGCAGGCTGCTGCTGAGGGACAGATAGGGCATTATCTTTTTACAAAGACTGTCCTTGTAAGGACATTTATTTAGAGAAAGTGGCTGGAGTGGGAGCTATATAGATTGTTAAGCATACTTTTGTGCTTTTCAGGAAATTTATTCAGGGGAAGTAACTGGAGTGGGGGTTAGATAGGTTCGGTGTCAGTACTGTTTAATATCACTTGCTCAAAACACTTGGGTGTCACTACTCTTTAACCCTTTAAATGCCAAGCATGTTCGGTTCTCCGACCATTAAGTGCCAAGCATGTAGAATCGACATGCTTGCCATTTTGCCCTGTTACTGTCAAAATATTTAAAAAAATAACTCACCTCTGGCCTGGATCGAAAGCTGAGGGTCTCCTTTTCCTCCGGGGGCCCTTAATCCCCACCCCGGGGTCTCCCGGCTTCAGGAAGGTGCTCCAAACACCAAAAAAAACATGACATTCACTCACCTCCTCGTGCGATCCCTCTGTCCGGGTCTTCTCTTCACCGAGGGGGGGGGCTCCGGCTCCTCAGGCTTCAGGTGAGGACATGGAACACCGTCCTCCCACCACTTCTGACGGCGCTGGCTGCCGTCCCTAGCCGCACCTTTTTGTGGGATGAGCGGGATGATCCTGCTCTGGCTCTGACAGATGTGAGAAGGCTCTTATCCCTTGCCCTCCCACCTGCCCTGCTCTGATCACTACTGACACCTGTCATTGGCACATGATCGGAGATGAGTAGTGAAAAAAATGTTATTTCTCTGTGTCTGTGTTTTTATTTTTACATTTAACTCTTTGTGAACTGGTAAGGGATCCATGAGACCCCTATACCAGTCCACAAGGCTCTGGGTCTGGCAAGTCACCTGTGGCTAGCAGGTGACTTGCCATTAACCCTGACCCCGCCAATTATCTGCCTCCCCCCAGCTGGCCCCTGCATCTTGTTTTACAAGTCCTACAAGACCCCATGTCATTATTTTTAGAATTTTAAGGGTGTGTGTCAACTACTCTTTAATACACAGGGCACTTATGTGTCAAGTACTTTTTAATACCGCTTTCTCAAACCACTTCTCTTTAGTATCAATTTGTTAGTGGAGTATCCAATGGGTCAGGTAAGAGATGCCTTAAATCTCATTGACTGGGAAAATGTCCTGAAAAACAAAAGCATAGACATCAAATGGGATACCTTTAAGAAATTCTTAATACGCAATGCATAAAAAAAATAAACAAGGTAAACAACAGATAAGGGCAGCAAAGTTGGAGATTGCCAAAGAGAGTAAAACTAAACCCAAAATGTTCTACAGCTATGTAAACAGTAAAAGATACAAACCTGAGAGTGTGGTCCCCATGAAAAGCAACTATAGAGGGGCATGCAGAAAAAGCCAATGTACTAAACTTCTTCTTTGCTTCCATATTTACAGAGGAACATGTTATGCTATGTGTAATGCAGAGCAATAACCCAAACCCCCCATTAAATGACACTGGTCTGACCAAGGAAGAAGTGCGGCACCGCCTTAAACAGATTAAAATAGACAAATACACTGACCAGATGGCATTCATTTTAACACACAACTTTTCTAAAGTATTTGATACTGGGCCACATAAGACTGGTACAAAAGATCAGAATGCTTGGACTGCGGGGAAAATGTGTGAACATGGGTAAGTAACTGGGCTTAATGATAAAGGGTGGTTATAAACTGTACATACTCATATTGGGTCACCATTACTAGAGGAGTACCACAAGGGTCAGTGCTGGGCCCAATTCTCTTTAATATATATATTAATGATACAGGTAATGGGTTAAACAGTGATATCTCAATATTTGTGGATTATACTAAGCTGTGTATAGTAATTAACGGAAAAGAGGATAACATGCAGCTACAAACTGACTAATTTGTTTTTGGGCAGAAAAATGGCAAATTCAATTTAATACAGATAACTGTAAGGTTATGCACTTCGGCAGGAGAAATTGGTGCCATAATTATGCACTAAATTTGGAAATGCTGAGTAAAACAACAATGGAAAAAGACGTATGAGGTTTTAGTAAGTAAAAATCGAAATTGTAGTGAATATGTCAATTTTTTTCCAAACAAGATCGTGAGATGCATCAAGAGGGGCATAGGTGCCAATGACCAGAGCATCATTTTACCCCCGTATAAGTCCCTGGTCAGACCCCATGTAGAATATTGTGTACAGTTCTGGACACCAGTGCATAAGAAAGACATGAAAGTAAAATTACCTTTATGTGCATGCTTTACTTTGGGGAGTTTGACAACTCTTCCCTTGTCAGTCCCTTTGCATGTTGGGCATTGTTCTGTTTGGGGGACCTTGCTTTTTCAGATTTAACTTGTTTTTTTCTTATTTATTGTTTTTTTTTAGGCAATTGTGGTTTTGATTCTGCCTTTTTTCTCTTTTTTTAGGGAAACCAAGTGCCCACCCAAAAATTTATCGAGGAGTTGCTTCCAGAAAACAGTGCCCATGTCAACAAGTCTGGTATGCCTAGGTTGTGGGGGGGGGGGGAGATTTCAAGCTGTGCCTCTAGTGCAAGCAGGTGCCAGGGTCTGGAGTGCAGTTTTGTAGGCCTCAATACTGCTGGCAGAGTGGTGAGTTCAGAACAAGTTGAGGCAGTAACAGATTATATGGCATGCAGTGGTACCAGTTCCATTGGATTGTCTCCCCTTAAAATCAACAAGGTCGTCCCAGCAATGTAATGGAGTGAATAATGCTACATCAACGACAATTGGAGTGGACGTGGAAAAGCCACACCTCCCTACCAATGAGAGGCACCAGACAATACACATGTCAAAATTCAAAGTATTTTATTAGATAACCAAAACTTTAAAAATTTCTACACAATACACATACAACACAAGACATTGCCTTAGTTTTAAATGTCTTGTGTTGTATGTGTATTGTGTAGAAATTTTTAAAGTTTTGGTTATCTAATAAAATTCTTTGAATTTTGACATGTGTATTGTCTGGTGCTCCTCATTGGTAGGGAGGTGTGGTTTTTCCATGTCCACTCCAATTGTTGTTGTTTAAGTGAGAGTGAGCACACATTTGTGATTTCAGATAGGTGGTGCACCCCGATATATCTATTGTGGTCAATAATGCTCTATGATGACACTCCTAGATGGGATACCATGGGCCATCCACATGTCCCTGCCTCAGTTGCAGACCTAGGGTTCCCAGATGCTCAACAACTTATGTTGGAGGATGAGGACGTGGCCAGCAGACCTGCAATGTTGAGGCTGAGAAGAAGACTAGCAGGTAGGAGTGGGTGGAAGAGGATACCGGGGGTGATGATGAGGTCCTAGAGTCAACTTAGATTGAAGAGTTCAGAGGAAGAGATGGTAGTCACACAACCCCAGGCAGCCAGCAGAAGAGGGAGAAAGGTGCCAGCGGTCAGTGTCAGCCCATTGCTATTTCCCCCAAAGGGAGGATGTGGCACCACCACCTCCAGCACCAGCATCACCATCACCAAGCCAGTTCACACCATCCCAGGGAAATGTTCAGGTTTCCATCCCACCCACATGCCCTGGCCCTGAATGCGAGCATTTCCAAATTGCTTGCCTTTGAAATGCATCCACTTTCCCTGGTGGAAACAGACCGTTTTAAAGATCTGATGGCATCGGCTGTTCCACAATACACTGTTCCAAGTCGCCACTACTTTTCTCGCCAGGCCATCCCTGCTCTGCATCAACAGTTTGTGGAAAAAAAGAAAATGTGCACTGGGTAATCCCAATAGTTCCAGTGTCCATATTAGCATGAGCAGGGATGTTACATCTCTAACTGCCCACTGGGTTAATTTAGTGGCGTCTGAGACTGGGGTGGGAAGCACTATGGTGCATACCCTTCCACCACCCAGGTTTGCTGGAAATCAGTTGGTGCCTCCTGTTGCTTCCTCCTTCTACTCTATATATTAAACACTGAACAGTTAAAAACAATCAATTAAGGAACATATATCAATAAATTTCATGACGACAATACATCATTTTAATAACCTAAGAAAATGCAAAATGTCAGTGCAGGTATACCACCTGTAAATCAGAATTTGGAAATCAATCAGAAAATATGGTTTTGAGTATACTGCTTGTGCGTCAGGTTCTGAGTAAGCATTAGCTCTGCTGTGAACCTGGGCAGCGGGTTGCATCTGTCTGTCAGGAGATCATGACATGCTACTCCAGTTATTAGTGCTGTGTGTGTCAGTACATCCTGAGGGCAGGTCAACAATGCAGTGTGACGAAAGCCTGTAACACATGGGTACTGGTATTCATATCAGGAACCTTGCTAGTGTAACCCGTGGCTAGTTCTCCAAGGGGCCTGAGAACTGATTAAGCCTAGGTCCTGATATTCTTCTGCCAATGTCCCCAGCACTGTGTCCCTCCCATTCCCAGATATAGAGAATGTATAAGAGGAGGGATTAGAGAATGGGAAGGAGGAATAGGGATAATGTTAAACAGAGAGAGATAAAATTAAACGGACATATAGAAAAGAGCTAAAGGGAAGGAAAATGAAATAGAGGGGCACGTGAGGAAGGAAAAGGAAGGTGAAACCAGGGGAGACAGAGGAAAATAGAATAAAGGGGAAAACACAAGGGACAGAATAGAACTGGGTGGGGATGAAAATGAGTGTTATAGGTGCTTATAGGGAAAGATAGCATACCTGCCCATCTCCCATCCCCATCCCTTGTTCCCCATTGGTCCCCCCATTCCCAGAATGCCTTTATTCAAGCCAGCTTTTACCTTGGAAGATGTACACAGCTCCCGTAGCATGATTTGTGGGCAGGAGGAAGGTCTGTGAGTAGGATACAGAGTTATCTGACTCCTTGCGCTCAACCTCGAGCTGGCATTTTGCGTTTTATGACAGCCAGAGGAATTAATTTGATTGTTCTCTGGGTGCAGCCCTGCAAGTAGCACTATACAGAAAGCTGTGGGCTGCATGCAGAACTGGAACTTTTAAACAGCTCCGTGTGTTACTGCAAAGTAAAGCAGCCACACTTTTCAATGCTGCTCCAGAGGGCCAACCCGCCTCTCATAGCCACTCTCCCAGGATGAGGGGGGCAAATAGACTAACCTGCTGCCACCAGCGTTGGTACTGTACTCTCTATGGCTCCCCTCTGTCCTCTGCCACCAGCAATTCTCCCCTGGTACAGGAAACCAGGAGGTCAGCCGTCCATGTAAGGAGCTAATCTTTCACTGCCATTGCTGCACCTCTTCTTTTGGCTTCCAACGGCAGCAGCAGTTAGTGGGGGCAGTGCCACAACTCAGAGACTGCTCTCAGCTGTACTTAGCTTCCAGACAGTTCAGTAAGTTCAGTGAGACCCTCTGATGATCGTAAAGCTGCTGCAGGGCCCCATCAAAGTGAACGGTGCAGTGGCCACAGGCTCCTAACTCATAAGGTAGGCCTCATGCTGCAGAATGTAATCTCTCTTTTCACCTACTGCCACCATTCAAACCTTCTCTAGTGGTAAGGAATTAGATCTACGTTGCTTTACATTTAGACTGGAGGTCCGCTTTAATTCTTCGCAAAGGGTTACAGAAAGCTTTTAAGTAATGATGTATCTAATCTGATACATAACATTATGGATTGACATCAGCTCAAGTGAGTAGCTTACCAACATGTTCATGTTTAGCATAAACTTGTTTGTTTTTGATTTATTGTGAATTAATATTTTATTGGTATGACTATAAAAAGTGTATATATTACTAATTGCAATATGGCTAATCCAGTACCTGTAAGAAATACAAAGGAGACAATAATTTACGGTGTTCTCTCTATCACAGCAGTGTGATCCACTCATCACAAAAAGCTTTAAGCCAGCTGTGAGCTATTTATATTTCAATAGCAGACTCATTCAATTTTTTTTGGTGAAGCATGTTTAACTATTTTTAAGGACTTTTTTTAAAGCTTGGAAACAACAGCACCCTATGGGGTATGCAGAAAAAAAAATAAAATTCTTAAGCATAGCCTATAGCAGGGGTACTCAACCACTTCTTGGAAAGGTCCATATACAGGCATCTGGTGAGAGGTGAGGGTCCGGGCAGGGGTCTGTCGTGGGGGGTGAATAGTTAAAAATCAGCGCACTGGGGTGGGCTATAGATTCCACGGGCAAAACTAACAAAAAGGCTGGGCTGGATGGGGCAGCATTGATGGGACAGGGATGGATGGGGCAGAACTGGTGGCACAGGAATGTATGGGGCAAAGCTGGGGGGGCAGTAATGAATGGGGCAAAGCTGGGGGGGGGACAGGAATGGATGTAGCAAAGCTGGGGGGAAAGGAATGGATGGGGCAGAGCTGGTGGGACAGGAATGGATGAGACAAAGCTGGGGGGACAGGAATGAATGGGGCAAAGCTGGGGGGACAGGAATGGATGGGGCAAAGCTGGGGGGGCAGGAATGGATGGAGGCAAATGGGGCAAAGAGACTGAGAAGCAGTTTGTGTGTATCTTGTAATGCCACTTCCCGTCCGTGCAGTGCTTCATATTGCAATGCTAGGTGCCAGGCAGCAGGGAGTAGTCATGACACTGGCAGGGAGATTAAGCACTACATTGCCAATCAAGTAAAGGGGGCAGCACTGAGCACGGCAACACAGAAGCAACTGAATGCAGCCCATTTTGTGCTGTCACCTCTGTACATACACACACATAACGTTTAGCTACATTGGTCACTGTTAGTTCACTATCCAAAGTCCATGTTATACAATAATTTTTTTCAGATGTTAAACTAATTTTGAAAGATGATAATTCTGTTTTGAGCCCAGTGCCCTCCCACTGAGAAGAAAACAAAAAAACAAGTAATTAATCAAAATGTAGCTTATTTTAAAATGTCATATTTTGTTATAGGTATAAAAAGCAGTTCATACACGGAGAACAAATGAAAAGGAGTAAAGGCAATAATCATCAACCATGTGCATACAAAGGGAGAATGGAGGGTAGGGCACTATGATGCAGGGTCTCTATTTTTCTATATTTTTATTTTCCAGGAAGAATTTATTTGTGTATTTATAGATTAACATGTAAAGATTACATATATATATATATATAGGGGGTTGTTATAGGCTTGTTTTGTCATTTATGTTATGTGTGTTTTAGGGAAAGGTAATTTTGTAATTTAAAAAGGAGCACTATCACGAAATTGTGTAATGTTAAAAATCCATATAAACACATCGGCTAATGAGAGGAGGGGTCACTTATACACCCGAATTGAATAAAACTCCCGCCAAGCTTGTTGTTTTATTCTCTAATGGTAGGAACAAAATCCTGGGGGGACAGGTTTAGTCTATGAGGGGTGACAGAACCTGTCACCCCTGATTTCCTCTTCCATCCAATAAGATAAAAGAAACAAAACTTGGCTGGAAATTTCTTGATGCTGGGTGTATAAATGACCCCTCCTCCCGCCATCCAGCATATTTATATGGATTTTTATCATTGGGCCATTTTTTTGCGATAGTACTCCTTTAAGAAAGCTAATGGACAGAAAGTGGAGTTTGGCCCATCTCACCCAATGCAAACAAAATGCCTCCATTTCAGCTGGCTTAAAATCTTAAGGGCGGTGCTAATAAAGATCTTAAGGCTGCAGTTGCCCCACCCCAACACATCGTTCCCAGCCATCTCATCCTTTCTAGGCAGGCTATCCCTGCCCTGCACCAACAGGTTGTGGAGAAAATAATTGTGCATTGTGCACTTCACAATGGTATATTTTGCAATATACTTTACTTTGCAATATTTTACATCTCTACTGCCCATTGGATTAATGAAGTGGCCACCCAGGATTGACACACATCGCCTGCAGCACCTGTTTGAGCACAGCGATGGGTAAACTGCAGTAGGCTAAGCTGAAACTACTCTGTCTGGGCAAAAGGCCCCACACCGACCCAGAAGTTGTGGACTGGCATTCAGTAGGAGACAGATAAGTTTGCTGTAGCTGAACCTTAAGCCCAGTGGGTGGAACCAAGTAGCATCTTAGGGCTGAGCCGGGTTGACACATCTGTTTCCTGGTATTCGTGCGT
This sequence comes from Gastrophryne carolinensis, assembly GCA_027917425.1. Lineage (NCBI taxonomy): Eukaryota > Metazoa > Chordata > Amphibia > Anura > Microhylidae > Gastrophryne > Gastrophryne carolinensis. Next base: position 288,079,592 of record CM051236.1, read on the forward strand.
GCACTTTCAGGGTTCCCACCCTGATGCTGCTTGGCTATCTGCACTGCAGAGGAACTTTGGCTTTCCCACCCACAACCTCATAGGTGATTTGCCAACCAGATTCCCCTTTACGTATGCTTGAAAGGCAGTGTGAGTAGAAGCCGGCAATAGTGGAGTTCCAGCTACAGAATGTCTGGATTAGGGATGAGCGAACTTTTGAAAAATTCGATTCGACTGATTCGTCGAATTTTCCGACAAAAATCGCTTCGACCCGAATTTATTCACGACAAATCGCTATTAAAAACGGCTATTTCTGAGCCTCCTAGAGCCTCAATAGGGTTGTAAACCATTCTGCCTTGCTGTAACAGACATAGGATGTGTGCTGGGTTAGTGAAATAATACTGTAAATAATTATCACATGCAGATCAGAGGCATCGCTAATAGAATCGCAGAGTGGCACAATTGCAGAGAGTTGAAGTGGCATCACTATGAGGGGCCCCTATAGTGCCTGAAAAACACACCCTGGAGCTGGCAGCAGCAGGAGCCCAAACGCGTGAAAGAGACACCGGAGTTGGCAGCAGGAGCCCAAAAATTGGATGAATCACACCCTGGAGTTGCAAGCAGCAGGAGCAGGAGCCCAAACATAGCTTGAAAGAGACACTGGAGTTGGCTGCAGGAGCCCAAAAATTGGATGAATCACACCCTGGAGTTGCAAGCAGCAGCAGGAGCACAAACATTACTTTAAAGAGATACTGGAGTTGGCTGCAGGAGCCCAAAAATTGGATGAATCACACCCTGGAGTTGCAAGCAGCAGCAGCAGGAGCTCAAACATAGCTTGAAAGAGACACTGGAGTTGGCTGCAGGAGCCCAGAAATTGGAGGAATCACACACTGGAGTTGCAAGCAGCAGCAGGAGCCCAAACATTACTTTAAAGAGACACTGGAGTTGGCTGCAGAAGGCCAAAAATTCGATGAATCACACCCTGGAGTTGCAAGCAGCAGGAGCCCAAAGATTGCGTGAAAGAGACATTGGAGTTGGCTGCAGGAGCCCAAAAATTGGATGAATCACACCCTGGAGTTGCAAGCATCAGCAGCAGGAGCCCAAACATAGCTTGAAAGAGACACTGGAGTTGCAAGCAGCAGTAGGAGCACAAACTTTACTTTAAAGGGACACTGGAGTTGGCTGCAGAAGGCCAAAAATTGGATGAATCACACCCTGGAGTTGCAAGCAGCAGCAGGAGCCCAAACATTGCATGAAAGAGACACTGGAGTTGGCTGCAGGAGCCCAGAAATTGGAGGAATCACACACTGGAGTTGCAAGCAGCAGCAGGAGCCCAAACATAGCTTGAAAGAGACACTGGAGTTGGCTGCAGGAGGCCAAAAATTGGATGAATCACACCCTGGAGTTGCAAGCAGCAGCAGGAGCCCAAACATAGCTTGAAAGAGACAGTCGGCTGCAGGAGGCCAAAAATTGGATGAATCACACCCTGGAGTTGCAAGCAGCAGCAGGAGCACAAGCATTACTTTAAAGAGACACTGGAGTTGGCTGCAGGAACCCAAAAATTGGATAAATCACACCCTGGAGTTGCAAGCAGCAGCAGGAGCCCAAACATAGCTTGAAAGAGACACTGGAGTTGGCTGCAGGAGCCCAAAAATTGGATGAATCACACCCTGGAGTTGCAAGCAGCAGCAGGAGCACAAACATTACTTTAAAGAGACACTGGAGTTGGCTGCAGGAGCCCAAAAATTGGATGAATCACACCCTGGAGTTGCAAGCAGCAGCAGGAGCCCGAACATTGCGTGAAAGAGACACTGGAGTTGGCTGCAGGAGCCCAAAAATTGGATGAATCACACCCTGGAGTTGCAAGCAGCAGCAGCAGCAGCAGGAGCCCGAACATAGCTTGAAAGAGACACTGGAGTTGGCTGCAGGAGGCCAAACATTGGATGAATCACACCCTGGAGTTGCAAGCAGCAGCAGGAGCCCAAACATTACTTTAAAGAGACACTGAAGTTGGCTGCAGGAGGCCAAAAATTGGATGAATCACACCCTAGAGTTGCAAGCAGCAGCGGCAGGAGCCGAAACATTGCTTGAAAGACACCCTGGAGTTGGCAGCAGCAGCAGCAGATGGCCCAAAATTGGCTGAAAGGCACACCCTGAAGTTGGCATAAGCAGGAGGCCAAAAATTGGCTGAAAGGCACACCCTGAAGTTGGCATCAGCAAAAGCCCAAAAATTGGCCTAAAGACATAAATATGTTTTGAACCGTTTGAAAAGTGTCAAATGTGGCACCATGCTGAATCTAGTCGAATGCATCAGCCATTGGTGGGTGGAAATCCTTGCTGATCCATCCCTGATTCATTTTCACAAAGGTGAGTCTCTCCACATTTTTAGTTGACAGACGAGTTCTCCTCGCCGTAACTATGGCCCCCGCCGCACTAAACACCCGCTCAGAGGGCACGCTACTTGCCGGGCAGGACAGCTTTTCCAGGGCAAACTCTGCTAGTTGCGGCCACAAGCCAAGTTTGGCTGCCTAGAAGTCCAGCGGATCCTCAAGGTGTGTTGGTATGGTAATGTCAAGGTATGACATGACCTGCTGGTTCAGGTCCTGCTCCAGGTCTTCCTGCTGCTCATGATTAGCCTCACTATGCGGGTGTAGAAAGCTACTCATTAGTGACTGAAGACTGAGGCTGCTGCTGATGGAGCTGCTGCTGCTGCTCCTGCCAACCCCCCCAGCAGGCATGGCAGTGGAAGGTGAGCGCAGAGGTCCCCCCGAGTCAGACCTGCGAGAGTATGGACCATGGCGCAGATAGGCATCGGCCAACTGACTACGTAGAATGTCTTTGTAGTAGTTCAGTTTGTCCTCCCTCTCGGCGGGTTTAAAAAATGCCCCCATTTTGTGCCAGAAGCGAGGGTCCAATAAGGTGGACAGCCAGAAGTCATCCCGGCGACAAATGGAAACAATTCTGGGGTCACTACGCAAGCACGTGAGCATGCTTCCTGCCATTTGCGCAAGTGACTCGGAGGGACTACCTGTCTCCATCTCCATTGCATACTGCCACGGTGTGTCCAGATCCTCTGTCTCGCCTTCCTCACAACCCTCTAGCTCTTCTGGCTGCTCCTCCTGTCCGCTGACTAGATAAACCAGCCATTTTGCCAAGTCTAAACTGTGCTTCACTGTGCCCCTCCTCCTCCTTTTCCTCCTCCTCCTCCTTTTCCTCCTCCTCCTCCAGTTCAGCTCCAACAGGGTTCATGTGGCTGTAAGATGTAGACGCCATGTCTCCAGTGCCCTGACCAGCCATGGTTTCCAACATGTGCTGTAGTACATGAAGCAGTGGAATCACGTCGTTCATCCGTAATCCTGCCAACTGACAAATAAAGTGGCTTCCTCAAAGTGCCTGAGCAAGCGGAAGGTGTCACGTATGAGCTGCCACTGGTTGACATTGAAGTTACACCGGGGAGTCCCCCTATCCGCTTGGATCATCAGGAAATCCGTGATGGCTTTTCTCTGTTCATATAATCGGTCCAACGTGTGAAGGGTGGAATTCCAATGGGTGGAAACATCGCAAATCAGACTATGTTGGGGGCTACCGTTCTGATGCTATAGCTCAAGCAGGGTGTGTTTGGCGGTGTATGAGTGGCTGAAGTGCATGCAATGTTTCCTTGAAGTTGTTAGGATGTCTTGCAGATGGGGGGAACACCTCAGAATCTGCTTGACAACCAGATTGAAGACGTGAGCCATGCAGGGCGCATGGGTCAGGCTTCCTTGTCGCAGCGCAGAAAAAATGTTCTTCCCATTGTCGGTAACCATGATTCCCATTTTAAGTTTTCTTGGAGTAAGCCATGTTTGGATTTCGTGATGAATAAATGTAAGCAGTTCCTCCCCTGTGTGACTCCGTTCGCCAAGACAAACCATGTGAAGCACAGCGTGACACCTCCGTGCCCTGCACACATGGTAGACTGGAGGGGCACTGAAACTTGAGCCTACAGTGGAGGGTGAGGAGATGGCGGAGGATGAGGAGGCCGAGTCGCACGGTGTCACAAGCACAATGGCCAGGGAGCGCGGAGGCCGAAGCGGCGTGACCTGTCCAAGTTGCTGCTGGAAAGGGACCACATTCACCCAGTGGGCCGTAAATTACATGTACTGTCCCTGACCGTAGTTACAGCCCCAGATGTTGGCGCTGCCATGCACTTTGCTACACACCGACAGGCTCAAGGACTGGCCCACCTTCTGTTCAACAAAAGTGTGCAGCACTGGTACTGCCTTCTTGGCAAGGAAATGACGGCGTGGGACTCTCCACCTCGGCTCGGCACAAGCCTCAGTTCTCTGAAAGGTGCAGAGTCCACCACCTGAAAAGGGTGCGACTGCAGGACAAGCAACTTGGACAGGAGCACATTCAGCTTCTGCGCCGTAGGATGAGTGGGCGCATACTGCTGTCTCTTGGACATGGCTTCGCTGATGGATTGCTGGCGGGATGCATGACTTGGAGGAGCATCAGGAGCGACAGAGGATGGGTATGATGCACAGCTGCCTTCGGCAGAGGTGCTGGAGCCTTGGCTGGCAGAATTTGGGAGCGGCGTACCACTTGGTGAGGAAGCAGGCTGGACCACCTCTTCGGAGCCTCGGTTCTCCCAGGCAGCTTTATGGTGACGCATCATATGTTGACCCAGGGCCGTGGTGCCAACATTTGGGCCCTGGCCACGCTTCACCTTCTGCCTACATATCTTGCATGTGGCCATGTTACCCTTATGCGGATGCTTCAGGAAAAACTGCCACACTGCCGAGTAGCTACTTTTCCCACCAACAGGCCACACTGATTCACTGCTACTGTCGCCAACTCCAGGAACCCCTGCTCCACTACCTCCCGATAAGGTAGCCTGCCGTGCAGCAGGTGCTCTACCCCGGCCCCGGCCCCGTTTGGCTCCAGGCTTTACAATTGTGCCCCCATGCTGACTGCCAACCATGCTGCTAATACCTTGCTGCCTCAGCTGCTGACTCCGGGGCAATCTGCTCCCCTCTTCTCCTGATGATGACGATGAAGCCCCTTCTGCACCCGGCTCCCAAGTGCGATCGGCTTCTTCATCATCATCATCACCGAGTTGTGGCTGCACGTCACTGATGTTCTCGGTTTCCTCAACAGTGTCTGGCGCAGGAGCTGGAACGCTTGCAACACCCATGACACTCTCCACATCACTATTTGTCTGCCTAGCTAAAGAAGCCACCTCCATTTCTTGGCTGGGCAGTAGCTGCTGACTGTCCTCTATCTGATCGTCCTCCTCACTAAAGAGTGGAGCTGAACCCAAAACATAGGATACATCGCTGGGGGAGGGAACGGCATAGGACAGAGGCAACGGGAGGACAGGGACTGCTCTCGGGGCATGCCAACTCAGGGTTGTGTCAGAGGAACCTACTGACCATAGACTGGGGGTCTCAGATGTAACTTGTGATGATGTGGATGACCGCGTTAACCAATCTTCCACGGCAGATGCATTACTGGTGGAGACACGACCGCTAGCAGATACAGGCAGATCAGGTCTCTCACCGTGACTCCTGCTGCCACTCGCCCCTAGTCTGCTGCGATCTCTGCCTGCTGAATCTTGGCCTCTGCCACTCCTCTTTGAACATCCTGGCACTTCTCTGCCTGACATTTTTATGTATTTGAAATGCGCAAAAGGTACGTTAAAAAATGTGTCTACTTTAAAAAGCAAAAGCTAAATAAAGTGAGGAACTGCTTCTCTGCACCAGATACTATGAAAATTGGCAATATGGGATACCCTGCGGCCTAGTGTTTTGACAGCAGGACAAAAACCAATTCAAAATGCAATAGCTTGATTAAGCTGAGGATGAACAAGCGTATTTAGTATAACAGATAGGGTGCTACGTGCAGGTTTGGGATACCCTGTGGCCTACTGTTTGGCAGCAGGACAAAAACCAATTCAAAATGCAATAGCTTGATTAAGCTGAGGATGAACAAGCATATTTAGTATAATAGATAGGGTGCTACGTGCAGGTTTGGGATACTCTATGGCCTAGTATTTTGGCAGCAGACAAAAACCAATTTAAAATGCAATAGCTTGATTAAGCTGAGGATGAACAAGTGTATTTAGTATAACAGATAGGGTGCTGCGTGCAGGTTTGGGATACCCTGCGGCCTGGTGTTTTTTTTAAAAGCAGGACAAAAAACAATTCAAAATGCAATAGCTTGATTAAGCTGAGGATGAACAAGGGTATTTAGTATAACAGATAGGGTGCTACGTGCAGGTTTGGGATACCCTGCGGCCTAGTGTTTTGACACAGGACAAAAACCAATTCAAAATGCAATAGCTTGATTAAGCTGAGGAAGAACAAGCGTGTTTAGTATAACAGATAGGGTGCTACGTGCAGGTTTGGGATACCCTGTGACCTAGTGTTTTTACAGCAGGACAAAACCAATTCAAAATGCAATACCTTGATTAATCTGAGGATGAACAAGCGTATTTAGTATAACAGATAGGGTGCTATGTGCAGGTTTGGGATACCCTGCGGCCTAGTGTTTTGGCAGCAGACCAAAAACCAATTCTAAATGCGATAGCTTCATTAAGCTGAGGGTGAACAAGCGTATTTAGTATAACAGATAGGGTGCTACGTGCAGGTTTGGGATACCCTGCGGCCTGGTGTTTTTTGACAGCAGGACAAAAACCAATTCAAAATGCAATAGCTTGATTAAGCTGAGGATGAACAAGCGTATTTAGTATAAGAGATAGGGTGCTACGTGCAGGTTTGGGATACCCTGCGGCCTAGTGTTTTGACACAGGACAAAAACCAATTCAAAATGCAATAGCTTGATTAAGCTGAGGAAGAACAAGCGTGTTTAGTATAACAGATAGGGTGCTACGTGCAGGTTTGGGATACCCTGTGACCTAGTGTTTTTACAGCAGGACAAAACCAATTCAAAATGCAATAGCTTGATTAATCTGAGGATGAACAAGCGTATTTAGTATAACAGATAGGGTGCTATGTGCAGGTTTGGGATACCCTGCGGCCTAGTGTTTTGGCAGCAGACCAAAAACCAATTCAAAATGCGATAGCTTGATTAAGCTGAGGGTGAACAAGCGTATTTAGTATAACAGATAGGGTGCTACGTGCAGGTTTGGGATACCCTGCGGCCTGGTGTTTTTTGACAGCAGGACAAAAACCAATTCAAAATGCAATAGCTTGATTAAGCAGAGGATGAACAAGCGTATTTAGTATAAGAGATAGGGTGCTATGTGCAGGTTTGGGATACCCTGCGGCCTAGTGTTTTGGCAGCAGTCTAAAAACCAATTCAAAATGCGATAGCTTGATTAAGCTGAGGATGAACAAGCGTATTTAGTATAACAGATAGGGTGCTACGTGCAGGTTTGGGATACCCTGCGGCCTAGTGTTTTGGCAGCAGGACAAAAACCAATTCAAAATGCAATAGCTTGATTAAGCTGAGGATGAACAAGTGTATTTAGTATAACAGATAGGGTGCTACATGCAGGTTTGGGATACCCTGCAGCCTAGTGTTTTGGCAGCAGACCAAAAACCAATTCAAAATGCAATAGCTTGATTAAGCTGAGGATGAACAAGGGTATTTAGTATAACAGATAGGGTGCTACATGCAGGTTTGGGATACCCTGTGGCCTAGTGTTTTGGCAGCAGGACAAAAACCAATTCAAAATGCAATAGCTTGATTAAGCTGAGGATGAACAAGCATATTTAGTATAACAGATAGGGTGCTATGCACAGGTTTGGGATACCCTGCAGCCTAGTGTTTTGGCAGCAGACCAAAAACCAATTCAAAATGCAATAGCTTGATTAAGCTGAGGATGAACAAGACAATTTAGTATAACAGATAGGGTGCTACGTGCAGGTTTGGGATACCCTGCGGCCTAGTGTTTTGGCAGCAGGACAAAAACCAATTCAACATGCAATAGCTTGATTAAGCTGAGGATGAACAAGCATATTTAGTATAACAGATAGGGTGCTACGTGCAGGTTTGGGATACCCTGTGGCCTAGTGTTTTGGCAGCAGACCAAAAACCAATTCAAAATGCAATAGCTTGATTAAGCTGAGCATGAACAAGGGTATTTAGTATAATAGATAGGGTGCTACGTGCAGGTTTGGGATACCATGCGGCCTGTTGTTTTTTTTGACAACAGGACAAAAAGCAATTCAAAATGCAATAGCTTGATTAAGCTGAGGATGAACAAGCATATTTAGTATAACAGATAGGGTGCTACGTGCAGGTTTGGGATACCCTGTGGCCTAGTGTTTTGGCAGCAGGACAAAAACCAATTCAAAATGCAATAGCTTGATTAAGCTGAGGATGAACAAGGGTATTTAGTATAACAGATAGGGTGCTACGTGCAGGTTTGGGATACCATGCGGCCTGTTGTTTTTTTGACAACAGGACAAAAAACAATTCAAAATGCAATAGCTTGATTAAGCTGAGGATGAACAAGGGTATTTAGTATAACAGATAGGGTGCTACGTGCAGGTTTCGGATACCCTGCGGCCTAGTGTTTTGACACAGGACAAAAAACAATTCAAAATGCAATAGCTTGATTAAGCTGAGGAAGAACAAGCGTGTTTAGTATAACAGATAGGGTTCTACGTGCAGGTTTGGGATACCCTGTGACCTAGTGTTTTTACAGCAGGACAAAACCAATTCAAAATGCAATAGCTTGATTAATCTGAGGATGAACAAGCGTATTTAGTATAACAGATAGGGTGCTATGTGCAGGTTTGGGGTACCCTGCGGCCTAGTGTTTTGGCAGCAGACCAAAAACCAATTCAAAATGCGATAGCTTGATTAAGCTGAGGGTGAACAAGCGTATTTAGTATAACAGATAGGGTGCTACGCACAGGTTTGGGATACCCTGCAGCCTAGTGTTTTGGCAGCAGACCAAAAACCAATTCAAAATGCAATAGCTTGATTAAGCTGAGGATGAACAAGACAATTTAGTATAACAGATAGGGTGCTACGTGCAGGTTTGGGATACCTTGCGGCCCAGTGTTTTGGCAGCAGGACAAATACCAATTCAAAATGCAATAGCTTGATTAAGCTGAGGATGAACAAGCATATTTAGTATAACAGATAGGGTGCTACGTGCAGGTTTGGGATACCCTGCGGCCTACTGTTTGGCAGCAGGACAAAAACCAATTCAAAATGCAATAGCTTGATTAAGCTGAGGATGAACAAGCATATTTAGTATAATAGATAGGGTGCTACGGGCAGGTTTGGGATACTCTGTGGCCTAGTGTTTTGGCAGCAGACCAAAAACCAATTCAAAATGCAATAGCTTGATTAAGCTGAGGATGAACAAGGGTATTTAGTATAACAGATAGGGTGCTACGTGCAGGTTTGGGATACCATGCGGCCTGTTGTTTTTTTGACAACAGGACAAAAAACAATTCAAAATGCAATAGCTTGATTAAGCTGAGGATGAACAAGCATATTTAGTATAACAGGGTGCTACGTGCAGGTTTGGGATACCCTGTGGCCTAGTGTTTTGGCAGCAGGACAAAAACCAATTCAAAATGCAATAGCTTGATTAAGCTGAGGATGAACAAGTGTATTTAGTATAACAGATAGGGTGCTACGTGCAGGTTTGGGATACCCTGCGGCCTACTGTTTGGCAGCAGGACAAAAAAAAATTCAAAATGCAATAGCTTGATTAAGCTGAGGATGAACAAGCATATTTAGTATAATAGATAGGGTGCTACGGGCAGGTTTGGGATACTCTGTGGCCTAGTGTTTTGGCAGCAGACCAAAAACCAATTTAAAATGCAATAGCTTGATTAAGCTGAGGATGAACAAGCGTATTTAGTATAACAGATAGGGTGCTGCGTGCAGGTTTGGGATAACCTGCGGCCTAGTGTTTTGGCAGCAGGACAAAAACCAATTCAAAATGCAATAGCTTGATTAAGCTGAGGGTGAACAAGCATATTTAGTATAACAGATAGGGTGCTACGTGCAGGTTTGGGATACCCTGCGGCCTGGTGTTTTTTGACAGCAGGACAAAAACCAATTCAAAATGCAATAGCTTGATTAAGCTGAGGATGAACAAGGGTATTTAGTATAACAGATAGGTTGCTACGTGCAGGTTTGGGATAACCTGCGGCCTAGTGTTTTGGCAGCAGGACAAAAACCAATTCAAAATGCAATAGCTTGATTAAGCTGAGGGTGAACAAGCATATTTAGTATAACAGATAGGGTGCTACGTGCAGGTTTGGGATACCCTGCGGCCTGGTGTTTTTTGACAGCAGGACAAAAACCAATTCAAAATGCAATAGCTTGATTAAGCTGAGGATGAACAAGCGTATTTAGTATAAGAGATAGGGTGCTATGTGCAGGTTTGGGATACCCTGCGGCCTAGTGTTTTGGCAGCTGTCTAAAAACCAATTCAAAATGCGATAGCTTGATTAAGCTGAGGATGAACAAGCGTATTTAGTATAACAGATGGGGTGCTACGTGCAGGTTTGGGATACCCTGCGGCCTAGTGTTTTGGCAGCAGGACAAAAACCAATTCAAAATGCAATAGCTTGATTAAGCTGAGGATGAACAAGGGTATTTAGTATAACAGATAGGGTGCTACATGCAGGTTTGGGATACCCTGTGGCCTAGTGTTTTGGCAGCAGGACAAAAACCAATTCAAAATGCAATAGCTTGATTAAGCTGAGGATGAACAAGCATATTTAGTATAACAGATAGGGTGCTACGCACAGGTTTGGGATACCCTGCAGCCTAGTGTTTTGGCAGCAGACCAAAAACCAATTCAAAATGCAATAGCTTGATTAAGCTGAGGATGAACAAGACAATTTAGTATAACAGATAGGGTGCTACGTGCAGGTTTGGGATACCCTGCGTCCCAGTGTTTTGGCAGCAGGACAAAAACCAATTCAAAATGCAATAGCTTGATTAAGCTGAGGGTGAACAAGCATATTTAGTATAACAGATAGGGTGCTACGTGCAGGTTTGGGATACCCTGCGGCCTGGTGTTTTTTGACAGCAGGACAAAAACCAATTCAAAATGCAATAGCTTGATTAAGCTGAGGATGAACAAGCGTATTTAGTATAAGAGATAGGGTGCTATGTGCAGGTTTGGGATACCCTGCGGCCTAGTGTTTTGGCAGCTGTCTAAAAACCAATTCAAAATGCGATAGCTTGATTAAGCTGAGGATGAACAAGCGTATTTAGTATAACAGATGGGGTGCTACGTGCAGGTTTGGGATACCCTGCGGCCTAGTGTTTTGGCAGCAGGACAAAAACCAATTCAAAATGCAATAGCTTGATTAAGCTGAGGATGAACAAGGGTATTTAGTATAACAGATAGGGTGCTACATGCAGGTTTGGGATACCCTGTGGCCTAGTGTTTTGGCAGCAGGACAAAAACCAATTCAAAATGCAATAGCTTGATTAAGCTGAGGATGAACAAGCATATTTAGTATAACAGATAGGGTGCTACGCACAGGTTTGGGATACCCTGCAGCCTAGTGTTTTGGCAGCAGACCAAAAACCAATTCAAAATGCAATAGCTTGATTAAGCTGAGGATGAACAAGACAATTTAGTATAACAGATAGGGTGCTACGTGCAGGTTTGGGATACCCTGCGTCCCAGTGTTTTGGCAGCAGGACAAATACCAATTCAAAATGCAATAGCTTGATTAAGCTGAGGATGAACAAGCATATTTAGTATAACAGATAGGGTGCTACGTGCAGGTTTGGGATACCCTGTGGCCTAGTGTTTTGGCAGCAGGACAAAAACCAATTTAAAATGCAATAGCTTGGTTAAGCTGAGGATGAACAAGGGTATTTAGTATAACAGATAGGGTGCTACGTGCAGGTTTGGGATACCATGCGGCCTGTTGTTTTTTTGACAACAGGACAAAAAACAATTCAAAATGCAATAGCTTGATTAAGCTGAGGATGAACAAGCATATTTAGTATAACAGATAGGGTGCTACGTGCAGGTTTGGGATACCCTGTGGCCTAGTGTTTTGGCAGCAGGACAAAAACCAATTCAAAATGCAATAGCTTGATTAAGCTGAGGATGAACAAGGGTATTTAGTATAACAGATAGGGTGCTACGTGCAGGTTTTGGATACCATGCGGCCTGTTGTTTTTTTGACAACAGGACAAAAAACAATTCAAAATGCAATAGCTTGATTAAGCTGAGGATGAGCAAGGGTATTTAGTATAACAGATAGGGTGCTACGTGCAGGTTTGGGATACCCTGCGGCCTAGTGTTTTGGCAGCAGGACAAAAAACAATTCAAAATGCAATAGCTTGATTAAGCTGAGGATCAACAACGCTTATTTAGTATAACAGATAGGGTGACATTTGGTTGGGATGCCCATGCGGGCTGGTGTATTTAAAGCAGACAAAAAAAGATTAAAACTAAATTAAAACTAATCCAGTTATGAGAAATGCTTGTGTGTAACAGATAGGGTTAAATATGCCAATGCATAGATGGGATGCACAGTGGCAAGGCAGGTTTACAGCACAAAGAACTGAAATTTAATTGAAAAATTATCTGGCTAATGAAAATTAAAAAAAAAATTCCCTGTCACTTCAATGCTGTCCCTGCCTGGATCGTTCCGGGTTTTCTCTATCTTTCACTATCTTTCCTTGGCTCTGTCTACCTCTCTTTCTGCCTCTCTGTAGGTCTCTCTGACTCTCCCTACCTCTATCTAACTCTGTCCCTGTGTGTAACAAGCTGTGCTCTGGCCGCAATAGAACGCTGAACTGCGCACAAGGAAGATGGCTGCCGTTTATATAGCACGGTGACGTCACCGGGCTTCCTGGCTGCTGATAGGCTGCATGTGACTTTCCAATGATACCTTGCCCCAGGGAACATGTCCGGACATGTGCTTCCACCATTTTAGAATGCCTGTAATTGAAATAAATGGAGTTTAAAGGAAAACTTCGATCGATCGAATCGCGGGGAAATTCGGATTCGTTCAGAATCGAATTTTCCATGAAATTCGGAATGAATCCGGGTTCGTCCGGATTGATTTGCTCATCCCTAGTCTGGATAAGTCGACATGCAGACCAACAACACTTCACCTCCAATGAGTGGGTCTCTATGAGGGATAGTGCCGTGCTGCAGTGCTTCCAGTACACCACCAATGTGGTCAGCACTGATGATGATATAATTAGCACTACCATCCCCATTTTTTGCTTGCTACAAAATATTTCAGGTCATGAAGTTTTGGCACAGGAGGAGGGTGGCACATTTACAAAGATGTCAGAACATTCCACACTTGACTTACAGAGTGGGTACAGCTATCCTCTTCCATCACAGCTCGCTGCTGCCAAGTCCTGGGATGGTAGGGTGTATATGGATGTCACCATCTACAGCCTGGGTCCCCAGGGGGATGTTTAAAGGAAAATTCTCTTTTTGGCAGGTTTTTGGTATTCTGCCTTTGTCATTGTTCTCTTCATTTGGAATGTAAAATAATAATTTGTATTAGAATTGTTCCCTATACCTGTGATTTACTTCTCTACATGCTGCTCCCAAAATATTCATATACCTGGCATTCTTTGTTGCTACATTGGGAATGGTTTTCCTGGCCTTAAGCAAAAACTACTGTCTAAAAGTCTCAGAATTCATCCAATGTAACAGATGAGGTTATTAGCAGGTTTGGCTAAATCAAGCAGCAGTAACGACCTCCCCAAATGAGAACACTTCCAGCAATCCTTTAGCTAATGGAACACAAGACTGTGATCCCCTCTGTCTGAAGAAGTCGAATTACAGCAGAAGTGATTAAATCTGTCATACCTGCCTTAGCCAAGCATATTATCAGCAAGCCAGAGTGAGGAAGTCTCTAATCTCTACACTTGATCTAGTTTGATCAATCTACACTGATTGTAAAATATAGATCAAATGTGATATATAATTCCCCTCTGACTGTAGAATGTAGATCAAATGTGGAATACAATTCACCCTGATTGTACAATGTAGATCAAATGTGTTATACAACTCCTACTAACTGATCCCTAAATGTCCTGAGAGCAGTGACCCCCAGGTGGTTTGAGCAAGTGTCTGTCAGTACTGACAGACAAGTGGCCTGAACAATTGGTATTAAACAGTAACAGCCCCCAAGTGGCCTGAACAATGGGTATTCAAGAGTAGTGACACACACATGCTCTGAAAAATTGGATACTCCACAACTGGCATTGAAGAGCAGTGATCCCCAAGTGGTTTGCGCAAGTGGTATTAAAGAGCAGTGACCCCAAGTGGTTTGAGCAATTGGTGTTAAACAGTAATGACACACAAGTGGCCTGAACAATTGGAATTAAAGAAAAGTGACCCCCAAGTATTTTAAACAAGTGGTATTAAACAGTACAGACACCTAACTATCTAGCCCTCACTCCAGCCGCTTCCCTTGAATGCATGTCCTGAAAAGAACAATAGCAGGCTTAACAAGCTATCTAGCCCTTTCTCCAGCCTCTTTCCCTAAATAAATGTCCTTACAAGGAAAGTTTTTGTAAAACAATAAAGCCATATGAGTCCCTCGGTAGCATCAGCAGCCAGCAGCACTTTTCCCTATCTACTGCAGAGCACCAGCATTATCGGGTGACGTGATTTATGGCAGGATCACTTCCCATCTGGCCGATGGTTGCTAGTACAGGAAGTAGGCTGGTTGGCTGCTGTGCCTTCTTTCAGGTTCGGGTCAAATACTGAACATGCACATGCATTTCAAGGACCCCCATACCAGTTCAAAGGCCAATGACAGGAGCCTGGGGAGCAGAGCTTCAATACCATATTATAATGGTATAGTGGGAGTCTCCCCCCAGGGGTCATCCCTCCATGGGACTCAATATGTCACTGGGGGAGGGGCTTTGAGATGGATACTCCATACCCTCCATACCCCTCCCCTCCAGTGACATATTGGGTGACTCTGCCTCTGAAATATGGAAACCTTCCTCTCTGGAAAGAGCCCTACGCATTCAATAGCTAAGTGGTAGTCAAATTCAGAATAAAAAATGGGTTGATGAATTGGTAAGGGATCCAGTTTAGCAGGTACCATTTTACGGGGTGGGGGGGCGAGCGGAAAAGGTCAATACAAGTCACCCTGGTCTAATTAGAATAATGCCACTAAACTACCAACATGAAACATGTAATATGCATTAGCTTAATTTGTATCATGGGGTTCAACAGTAATGATGACTCTTGGGCACCCTGAAATGTAGTTGGATATTTAGATAGCTGGTGCAGGCAAAGCAATCCAATCTTTAAGGTGTAGTAGTTAGCGGATATGTTAATGCACTTTAAGGGTGAAGAATACTAAATTACTTGGTAAAATTATTACCAAAGACTTGGAATGGACCAGACATGCATGTTATTGAACAAAGCTCAGCATACTTACTCCCTAAGGCAATTGAGGAAATATTGGCTGCCAAAAAAGATGCTGACCATGTTCTACAAAGCAACTGTTGAATCAACCGCACATGGTAATGATTAGTAATTAGTAATGATTACTAATTAGTAATGATTGGTATGAAGGTCAGACAGCACCTGAGGAAGATTATAAAAACAGCAGAAAAAAATTATTGGAAACACGCTTCCACTATTTGGAATTATTACTAATTACTATTGGAGACATTACTAAAAACCAAAGCAAAAAAGATCATGGGAGACTCCACCCATCCGGGACACAACTTTTTCAGTAGCCTACTGTCAGTACGGTGATACAGACTCCCATAAATGAGAAAATGACAATAGAGAGTCATAAATACAGCTTCTATACATCGGTCATTAGGAGCCTGAAAGGGATTGACCATTCAGACTTTACAATCATTGCCTGCCAGCTTACCTGATGCAGTGTCAGTCCCATGCTTCCTTTTTGCTCCAGTCACTGAAAGGAAAGAGAATTTCACAATTCTTGTTGGTGGATTGTGGATATTAAATCTCTACATAGTCTCCCATCTCTAACTCTCTTGCCAGATAAAATTCTCTTCATAAAAGATTGATTGAATTCTGTTACTTGTGTAATCTTCATTGTAGATTAAGAGCATTTATGTCTTATCTAAAAAAAATCAATGAAGATACTGTACACATTTTTGAAAGTTTAAATCATTGTTTGGGCTTTGATTAAACATAACTAAAATGATGTGATGATAGACGTAGACGTGGTATCAAATATTTTTTAACATGTCATCACATTTTTTGTAGTCACAGAGAGGTGATATCTAAGGATGAGCGAATCGATCCAGACGAACCCGATTCGATCGATCAAAGTTTTCCTTTAAACTCCATTTATTTCAATTACAGGCATTCTAAAATGGTGGATGAACATGTCCAGACATATCCCCTGGGGCAAGTTATCATGGGAAGGTCACATGCAGCCTATCAGAAGCCAGGAAGTCCGGTGACGTCACCGTGCTATATAAACGGCGGCCATTTTCCTTTTGCGCATTTCAGCCTTGCATTCCAGAAACAGCGGTGGTTGCTGCAGACAGGGAGAGACTTAGGGCCTTATTTATCAAGGAATAGCGACAGATAGCAACTGGGGAGCCGGCCAGTAAAGCCAGGTACCGCAACTAGAACGCTGGCTCCCCTCCACAATCACACATTTATCAAGCCAATACTGCTTAGCGACTGAGATAGCGCCACCTAGCAACTCATTCATCATTATCCCAGCCTCATCCCACAGCGCCAGCGAACATCCTTGAACAGCGACAGGTATGACCTCTCGCTACCTGGCGCTCTCCAATGCATTTCAATGGCAGAATGTATTTTAATTAATAATTCTTTTTTAATATATTTTTTTTTTTTAAATTTCAAAAAAAAAAATCCGTGAACACTTCTTCCTTTGAAAATGTATTTTTTGGGGATTTAAAAAAAAAAATTTTTTGGGCAGAATTGATATTACAGGTCTGATTTTAAACTATTCAGGTTTGAATATTATTTCAAAATCATTCCATTTTTTTGGGGGGTGGTTAGGGGGTTAAAAAACTACTTTTAACACATCGCCTACTGCGCTCTGGGATTTAAACATGCATTTCACAGTGCTAGGAATTTTTAAGGCTGATTTTTTAATGACTATGGTGGGTGCCGGTCGCTATGTCCAGTCGCTATCATGCGCTCCCATACAACAGCGAACCTGTCAAATAGCAACTCAGCATCTTGTATTCAACATTACGGCACACCGGCTGAGTCGCTATCATCCACCGAACAATGGCCAAGCACAGGGACTACTAGCGGTCGCTGTCAAAATACCGCTACAGTCGCTCAACAGTCGCTATCTGTCGCTATCTGTCGCTATTAATGAATCAGCTTCTTAGAGATAGGCAGGGACAGTCATTGAGACCCACAGAGAGGCAGACAGAACCAGGGAAAGATAGGGAAAAATCGGGAACGATCCAGGCAGGGACAGTGAGAGGGAAAGCTTTTTTTTATTTTCATTTGCCAGATCAGTTTTAAATCGGTGTTCTTTGTGCTGTAAATATTCCTTGCCACTGTGCATCCCATCTTGGCAGTGGCATATTTAACCCTATCTGTTATACACAAGCATTTCTCAAAACTGGATAAGTTTTAATTTGTTTTTGTCTGCTGTAAAAACCCCAGGCCACATGGCCATTTCATTTCAGCACATGTGACCCTATCTTTTATGCTAAATCAGCTTGTTCAGCCTCAGGTTTATTAAGCTTTTGCATTTTGATTTGGTTTTTGGCCTCCTGCAAAAACCCAAGCCCACATGGGCATCCCAAACTAGCACATGTGACCCTATCTTTTATACTAAATCAGCTTGTTCATCCTCAGCTTTATTAAGCTATTGCATTTTCAATTGGTTTTTGTCCTGCTGTCAAAACACCAGCCCACATGGGCATCCCAAACCAGCACATGTGACCATATCTTTTATACTAAATCAGCTTGTTCATCCTCAGCTTTATTAAGCTATTGAATTTTGAATTGTTTTTTGTCTGCTTTAAAAACACCAGCCCACATGGGCATCCCAAACCAGCACATGTGACCCTATCTTTAATAATAAATCAGCTTGTTCATCCTCAGCTTTATTAAGCTATTGCATTTTGAATTGATTTTTGTCCTGCTGTCAAAACACCAGCCCACATGGTCATCCCAAACCAGCACACAAGACCCTATCTTTTATACTAAATCAGTTTGTTCAGCCTCAGCTTTATTAAGCTATTGCATTTTGATTTGGCTTTTGGCCTCCTGTAAAAACCCAAGCCCACATGGGCATCCCAAACCAACACATGTGACCCTATCTTTTATACTAAATCAGCATGTTTGGCCTCAGCTTTATTAAGCTATTGCATTTTGAATTGGTTTTTGTCTGCTTTAAAAACACCAGCCCACATGGGCATCCCAAACCAGCACATGTGACCCTATCTTTTATACTAAATCAGCTTGTTCATCCTCAGCTTTATTAAGCTATTGCATTTTCAATTGGTTTTTGTCCTGCTGTCAAAACACCAGCCCACATGGGCATCCCAAACCAGCACATGTGACCCTATCTTTTATACTAAATCAGCTTGTTCAGCCTCAGCTTTATTAAGCTATTGCATTTTGAATTGGTTTTTGTCCTGTTGCCAAAACACCAGCCCACATGGGCATCCCAAACCAGCACATGTGACCCTATCTTTTATACTAAATCAGCTTGTTCAGCCTCAGCTTCATTAAGCTATTGCATTTTGAATTGTTTTTTGTCCTGCTGTCAAAACACAAGCCCACATGGACATCCCAAACCAGCACATGTGACCATATCTTTTATACTAAATCAGCTTGTTCAGCCCCAGCTTTATTAAGCTATTGCATTTTGATTTGGTTTTTGGTCTCCTGTAAAAACCCAAGCCCACATGGGCATCCCAAACCAACACATGTGACCCTATCTTTTATACTAAATCAGCATGTTCAGCCCCAGCTTTATTAAGCTATTGCATTTTGAATTGGTTTTTGTCTGCTTTAAAAACACCAGCCCACATGGGCATCCCAAACCAGCACATGTGACCCTATCTTTTATACTAAATCAGCTTGTTCATCCTCAGCTTCATTAAGCTATTGCATTTTGAATTGGTTTTTGTCCTGCTGTCAAAACACCAGCCCACATGGGCATCCCAAACCAGCACATGTGACCCTATCTTTTATACTAAATCAGCTTGTTCATCCTCAGTTTTATTAAGCTATTGCATTTTGAATTGTTTTTGTCTGCTTTAAAAACACCAGCCCACATGGGCATCCCCAAACCAGCACATGTGACCCTATATTTAGTACTAAATCAGCTTGTTCAGCCTTTATTAAGCTATTGCATTTTGAATTGTTTTTTGTCCTGCTGTCAAAACACCAGCCCACATGGACATCCCAAACCAGCACATGTGACCATATCTTTTATACTAAATAAGCTTGTTCAGCCCCAGCTTTATTAAGCTATTGCATTTTGATTTGGTTTTTGGTCTCCTGTAAAAACCCAAGCCCACATGGGCATCCCAAACCAACACATGTGACCCTATATTTTATACTAAATCAGCATGTTCGGCCTCAGCTTTATTAAGCTATTGCATTTTGAATTGGTTTTTGTCTGCTTTAAAAACACCAGCCCACATGGGCATCCCAAACCAGCACATGTGACCCTATCTTTTATACTAAATCAGCTTGTTCAGCCTCAGCTTTATTAAGCTATTGCATTTTGAATTGGTTTTTGTCCTGCTGTCAAAACACCAGCCCACATGGGCATCCCAAACCAGCACATGTGACCCTATCTTTTATACTAAATCAGCTTGTTCGGCCTCAGCTTTATTAAGCTATTGCATTTTGAATTGGTTTTTTTCTGCTTTAGAAACACCAGCCCACATGGGCATCCCAAACCAGCACATGCCACCCTATCTGTTATACTGAATAAGCTTGTTCATCCTCAGCTTTATTAAGCTATTGTATTTTGAATTGGTTTTTGTCCTGCTGTCAAAACACCAGGCCGCAGGGTATTCCAAACCACCAAGTTGCACCCTATCTTTTATACTAAATCAGCTTGTTCAGCCTCAGCTTTATTAAGCTATTGCATTTTGAATTGTTTTTTGTCCTGCTGTCAAAACACCAGCCCACATGGACATCCCAAACCAGCACATGTGACCATATATTTTATACTAAATCAGCTTGTTCAGCCCCAGCTTTATTAAGCTATTGCATTTTGATTTGGTTTTTGGTCTCCTGTAAAAACCCAAGCCCACATGGGCATCCCAAACCAACACATGTGACCCTATCTTTTATACTAAATCAGCATGTTCGGCCTCAGCTTTATTAAGCTATTGCATTTTGAATTGGTTTTTGTCTGCTTTAAAAACACCAGCCCACATGGGCATCCCAAACCAGCACATGTGACCCTATCTTTTATACTAAATCAGCTTGTTCAGCCTCAGCTTTATCAAGCTATTGCATTTTGAATTGTTTTTTGTCCTGCTGTCAAAACACCAGCCCACATGGGCATCCCAAACCAACACATGTGACCCTATCTTTTATACTAAATCAGCTTGTTCGGCCTCAGCTTTATTAAGCTATTGCATTTTGAATTGGTTTTTTTCTGCTTTAGAAACACCAGCCCACATGGGCATCCCAAACCAGCACATGTGACCCTATCTTTTATACTAAATCAGCTTGTTCAGCCTCAGCTTTATTAAGCTATTGCATTTTGAATTGGTTTTTGTCCTGCTGTCAAAACACCAGCCCACATGGGCATCCCAAACCAGCACATGTGACCCTATCTTTTATACTAAATCAGCTTGTTCATCCTCAGCTTTATTAAGCTATTGCATTTTGAATTGGTCTTTGTCTGCTTTAAAAACACCAGCCCACATGGGCATCCCAAACCAGCACATGCCACCCTATCTGTTATACTGAATAGGCTTGTTCATCCTCAGCTTTATTAAGCTATTGTATTTTGAATTGGTTTTTGTCCTGCTGTCAAAACACCAGACCGCAGGGTATTCCAAACCACCAAGTTGCACCCTATCTTTTATACTAAATCAGCTTGTTCAGCCTCAGCTTTATTAAGCTATTGCATTTGAATTGGTTTTTGTCCTGCTGTCAAAACACCAGGCCGCAGGGTATCCCAAACCACCACGTTGCACCCTATCTTTTATACTAAATAAGCTTGTTCAGCCTCAGCTTTATTAAGCTATTGCATTTTGAATTGGTTTTTGTCCTGCTGTCAAAACACCAGGCTGCAGGGTATCCCAAACCTGCACGTTGCACCCTATCTGTTATACTAAATAAGCTTTTTCAGCCTCAGCTTTTTTAAGCTATTGCATTTCGAATTGGTTTTTGTCCTGCTGTCAAAACACCAGGCTGCAGGGTATCCCAAACCTGCACGTTGCACCCTATCTGTTATACTAAATAAGCTTTTTCAGCCTCAGCTTTTGTAAGCTATTGCATTTCGAATTGGTTTTTGTCCTGCTGTCAAAACACCAGGCCGCAGGGTATTCCAAACCACCAAGTTGCACCCTATCTTTTATACTAAATCAGCTTGTTCAGCCTCAGCTTTATTAAGCTATTGCATTTGAATTGGTTTTTGTCCTGCTGTCAAAACACCAGGCCGCAGGGTATCCCAAACCACCACGTTGCACCCTATCTTTTATACTAAATAAGCTTGTTCAGCCTCAGCTTTATTAAGCTATTGCATTTTGAATTGGTTTTTGTCCTGCTGTCAAAACACCAGGCTGCAGGGTATCCCAAACCTGCACGTTGCACCCTATCTGTTATACTAAATAAGCTTTTTCAGCCTCAGCTTTTTTAAGCTATTGCATTTCGAATTGGTTTTTGTCCTGCTGTCAAAACACCAGGCTGCAGGGTATCCCAAACCACCACGTTGCACCCTATTTTTTATACTAAATAAGCTTGTTCAGCCTCAGCTTTATTAAGCTATTGCATTTTGAATTGGTTTTTGTCCTGCTGTCAAAACACCAGGCCACAGGGTATCCCAAACCACCACGTTGCACTCTATCTGTTATACTAAATAAGCGTTGTTCAGCATCAGCTTTATTAAGCTATTGCATTTTGAATTGGTTTTTGTCCTGCTGTCAAAACACCAGGCCGCAGGGTATCCCAAACCACCACGTTGCACCCTATCTGTTATACTAAATAAGCGTTGTTCAGCATCAGCTTTATTAAGCTATAGCATTTTGAACTGGTTTTTGTCCTGCTGTCAAAACACCAGGCCGCAGGGTATCCCAAACCACCACGTTGCACCCTATCTGTTATACTAAATAAGCTTGTTCAGCCTCAGCTTTATTAAGCTATTGCATTTTAAATTGGTTTTTGTCCTGCTGTCAAAACACCAGGCTGCAGGGTATCCCAAACCTGCACGTTGCACCCTATCTGTTATACTAAATAAGCTTTTTCAGCCTCAGCTTTTGTAAGCTATTGCATTTCGAATTGGTTTTTGTCCTGCTGTCAAAACACCAGGCTGCAGGGTATCCCAAACCACCACGTTGCACCCTATTTTTTATACTAAATAAGCTTGTTCAGCCTCAGCTTTATTAAGCTATTGCATTTTGAATTGGTTTTTGTCCTGCTGTCAAAACACCAGGCCACAGGGTATCCCAAACCACCACGTTGCACTCTATCTGTTATACTAAATAAGCGTTGTTCAGCATCAGCTTTATTAAGCTATTGCATTTTGAATTGGTTTTTGTCCTGCTGTCAAAACACCAGGCCGCAGGGTATTCCAAACCACCACGTTGCACCCTATCTGTTATACTAAATAAGCGTTGTTCAGCATCAGCTTTATTAAGCTATAGCATTTTGAATTGGTTTTTGTCCTGCTTTAAAAACACCAGCCCACATGGGCATCCCAAACCAGCACATGCCACCCTTTCTTTTATACTAAGTTAGCTTGTTCAGCCTCAGCTTTATTAAGCTATTGCATTTCGAATTGGTTTTTGTCCTGCTGTCAAAACACCAGGCCGCATATTGCCAATTTTCATAGTATCTGGTGCAGAGAAGCAGTTCCTCACTTTATTTAGCTTCTGCTTTTTAAAGTAAACACATTTTTAAAGTACCTATTGTGCATTTCAAATACATAAAAATGTCAGGCAGACAAGTGCCTGGAAGTTCAAAGAGGAGTGGCAGAGGCCAAGATTCTGCAGGCAGAGGTCGCAGCAGACTAGGAGCGAGTGGCAGCAGGAGTCACGGTGAGAGACCTGATCTGCCAGTATCTGCTAGCGGTCGTGTCTCCACCAGTAACGCATCTGCCGTGGTAGATTGGTTAACGCGCTCATCCACATCATCACAAGTTACATCTGAGACCCCCAGTCTAGGGTCGGTAGGTTCCTCTGACACAACCCTGAGTTGGCATGCCCCGAGAGCAATCCCTGCCCTCCTATTGCCTCTGTCCTACTCCGTCGTTCCCTCCACCAGCGACATATCCTATGCTTTGGGTTCAGCTCCACTCTTTAGTGAGGAGGACGATCAGATAGAGGACAGTCAGCAGCTACTGCCCAGCCAAGAAATGGAGGTGGCTTCTTTAGCTAGGCAGACAAATAGTGATGTGGAGAGTGTCGTGGGTGTTGCAAGGGTTCCAGCTCCTGCGCCAGACACTGTTGAGGAAACCGAGAACATCAGTGACGTGCAGCCACATGATGATGATGAAGAAGCCGATCGCACTTGGGCGCCGGGTTCAGAAGGCGCTTCATCATCATCATCAGTAGAAGAGGGGCGCAGGTTGCCCCGGAGTCAGCAGCTGAGGCAGTAAGGTGTCAGCAGCATGGTTGGCAGTCAGCATGGGGGCACAATTATAATGCCTGGAGCCAAACGGGGCCGGGGTAGAGCACCTGCTGCACGGCAGGCTACCTTATCGGGAGGTAGTGGAGCAGGGGTCCCTGGAGTTGGCGACAGTAGCAGTGAATCAGTGCGGCCTGTTTGTGGGAAAAGTAGCTACTCGGCAGTGTGGCAGTTTTTCCTGAAGCATCCGCAGGAGGGTAACATGGCCACATGCAAGATATGCAAGATATGTAGGCAGAAGGTGAAGCGTGGCCAGGGCCCAAATGTTGGCACCACGGCCCTGGGTCAACATATGATGCGTCACCATAAAGCGGCCTGGGAGAACCGAGGCTCCGAAGAGGTGGTCCAGCCTGCTTCCTCACCAAGAGGCACGCCGCTCCCAATTTCTGCCAGCCAAGGCTTCAGCACCTCAGTCGAAGGCAGCTGTGCGTCATACCCATCCTCTGTTGCTCCTGATGCTCCTGCTCCTCCTCCTCCAAGTCATGCATCCCGCCAGCAATCCATCAGCGAAGCCATGTCCAAGAGACAGCAGTATGCGCCCACTCATCCTGCGGTGCAGAAGCTGAATGTGCTCCTGTCCAAGTTGCTTGTGCTGCAGTCGCTCCCTTTTCAGGTGGTGGACTCTGCAACTTTCAGAGAACTGATGGCTTGTGCTGAGCCGAGGTGGAGAGTCCCAAGCCGTCATTTCTTTGCCAAGAAGGCAGTACCAGCGCTGCACACTTTTGTTGAACAGAAGGTGGGCCAGTCCTTGAGCCTGTCGGTGTGTAGCAAAGTGCATGGCAGCGCCGATGTCTGGAGCTGTAACTACAGTCAGGGACAGTACATGTCATTTATGGCCCACTGGGTGAATGTGGTCCCTTTGCAGCAGCAACTTGGACAGGTCACGCCGCTTCGACCTCTGCGCTCCCTGGCCGTTGTGCCTGTGACACCGTGCAACTCGGCCTCCTCATCCTCCGCCATCTCCTCACCCTCCACTGTAGGCTCAAGTCTCAGTGCCCCTCCAGTCTACCATGTGTGCAGGGCACGGAGGTGTCACGCTGTGCTTCACATGGTTTGTCTTGGCGAACGGAGTCACACAGGGGAGGAACTGCTTAAATTTATTCATCATGAAATCTAAACATGGCTTACTCCAAGAAAATTTAAAATGGGAATCGTGGTTACCGACAATGGGAAGAACATTTTGTCTGCGCTGCGCCAAGGAAGCCTGACCCATGCGCCCTGCATGGCTCACGTCTTCAATCTGGTTGTCAAGCGGATTCTGAGGTGTTCCCCCCATCTGCAAGACATCCTAACAACTTCAAAGAAACATTGCATGCCCTTCAGCCACTCATACACCGCCAAACACACCCTTCTTGAGCTACAGCGCCAAAACGGTAGCCCCCAACATAGTCTGATTTGCGATGTTTCCACCCATTGGAATTCCACCCTTCACATGTTGGACCGATTATATGAACAGAGAAAAATCATCACGGATTTCCTGATGATCCAAGCGGATAGGGGGGCTCCCCTGTGTAACTTCAATGTCAACCAGTGGCAGCTCATACGTGACACCTGCCGTTTGCTCAGGCCCTTTGAGGAAGCCACTTTATTTGTCAGTTGGCAGAATTACGGGATGAACGACGTGATTCCACTGCTTCATGTACTACAGCACATGTTGGAAACCATGGCTGGTCAGGGCACTGGAGACACGGCGTCTACATCTTACGGCCACATGAACCCCGTTGGAGCTGAACTGGAGGAGGAAGAGGAGGAGGAGTGGCACAGTGAAGCACAGTTTAGGCTTGGCAAAATGGCTGGTTTATCTAGTCAGCGGACAGGAGAGGAGGAGCAGGAGCAGCCAGAGGAGCTAGAGGGTTGTGAAGAAGGCGAGACAGAGGACCCAGACACACCGTGGCAGTATGCAGTGGAGATGGAGACAGGTAGTCCCTCCGAGTCACTTGCGCAAATATCAGGAAGCATGCTCATGTGCTTGCGTAGTGACCCCAGAATTTTTTCCATTTGTCGGCGGGATGACTTCTGGCTGTCCACCTTATTGGACGCTCGCTTCTGGCACAAAATGGGGGCATTTTTTAAACCCGCCGAGAGGGAGGACAAACTGAACTGGAGTTCCACCCACCAATGGCTGATGCATTCGACTAGATTCAGCATGGTGCCACGTTTTACACTTTCCAAATAATGCAAAACATATTTATGTCTTTAGGCCAATTTTTGGGCTCCTGCTGATGCCAGCTTCAGGGTTTGCCTTTCAGCCAATTTTGGGCCTCCTGCTGCTGCTGCTGCCAACTGCAGTGTGTCTTTCAAGCTATGTTTGGGCTCATGCTGCTGCTGCTTGCTACTCCAGGGTGCGATTCATCCAATTTTTGGCCTCCTGCTGCCAACTCCAGTGTCTCTTTAAAGCAATGTTTGGGCTCTTGCTGCTGCTTGCAACTCCAGGGTGTGATTCATCCAATTTTTGGCCTCCTGCTGCCAACTTCAGTGTCTCTTTAAAGCAATGTTTGGGCTCCTGCTGCTGCTTGCAACTCCATGGTGTGATTCATCCAATTTTAGGGCTCCTAGAGCCAACTCCAGTGTCTCTTTCAAGCTATGTTTGGGCTCCTACTGCTGCTGCTGCTTGAAACTCCAGGGTGTGATTCATCCAATTTTTGGGTTCCTGTAGCCAACTCATTGTTAGGGCTAGCGCTGCAGAGACGCCTCATGGCGCTTCCTGCCGTCCCTCTCCCGGGGCAAGAGCCGCGCTTCCTCCCCGCGGCTTTCCCCGCCGGGTTTCCCCTAGCCCGAGCGCTATTTCCCTTCCTGGCAGCGCCCCTCTCTTACCTGATGTCCTGCCCTCCGTCCGGCGTGGCTGCCGGGGTCTGCGGGCGGCTCCCTCACTTCCTCCTTCCTCCCTGCCTCTCCTGCGCGCACGTCCCCGGCCACTAGGGGGCGCGCGCCGCAATACTGTTGAATTTAAAGGGCCAGTGCATCACTAATTGGTGTCCGGCCGTCCAATCCGGTAATGACACTTCCTTTTTATTCTGGCCAGCCCTTCTTCCTCTGCCGGATTATCGGTGTGTTTCCGTGATTGTCTGTAGTTTATCTGTGGCTTTCTCGTGTATGACCTCGGCTTACCTTTTTGACCACGAACCTCCGCTGCCTGTCCCGACCTCGGTCTGTCTCTTCGTCTGTGAACCTCCGCTGCCTGTCCCGATCACGGCTTGTCTACTCGCTGCTGAACCCTCGCTGCCTGCCCTGAATCTGGCTACTCACCGTGACCATCGTTTATCTCTGCTGTACAACACCTCGGCAAATTGTGGAACTGTGCCGCCGTTGGGGGGTAGCGACCTGGGAGTCATCAGCCGCACAAGGCCAACCTGCTTCGCGGCGGGCTCTGGTGAAAACCGGTGGCTCCTTAGACCCCGCTTCCCTGACGCGGTACTCACCAACAGTTTCACAGTTCCAGTGGGTCCACGCTTCATTGGTTCCATCCGGTTTGTAACACTCATGTCTCTTTCAAGCTATGTTTGGGATCCTGCTGCTGCTGCTTGCAACTCCAGGGTGTGAGTCATCCAATTTTTGGGCTCCTGCAGCCAACTCCAGTGTCTCTTTCAAGCTTTATTTGGGATCCTGCTGCTGCTTGCAACTCCAGGGTGTGATTCATCCAATATTTGGGCTCATGAAGCCAACTCCAGTGTCTCTTTAAAGCAATGTTTGGGCTCCTGCTGCTGCTTGCAACTCCAGGGTGTGATTCATCCAATTTTTGGGCTCCTGAAGCCAACTTCAGTGTCTCTTTAAAGCAATGTTTGGGCTCCTGCTGCTGCTACTGCTGCTGCTTGCAACTCCAGGGTGTGATTCATCCAATTTTTTGGCTTCTGAAGCCAACTCCAGTGTCTCTTTCAAGCTATGTTTGGGCTCCTGCTGCTGCTGCTGCTTGCAACTCCATGGTGTGATTCATCCAATTTTTGGGCTCCTGCAGCCAACTCCAGTGCCTCTTTCAAGCTATGTTTGGGCTCCTGCTGCTGCTGCTGCTGCTTGCAACTCCAGGGTGTGATTCATCCAATGTTTGGGCTCCTGTAGCCAACTTCAGTGTCTCTTTCAAGCTATGTTTGGGCTCCTGCTGCTGCTTGCAACTCCAGGGTGTGATTCATCCAATTTTTGGGCTCCTGAAGCCAACTCCCGTGTCTCTTTAAAGCAATGTTTTGGCTCCTGCTGCTGATTGCAACTCCAGGGTGTGATTCATCCAATTTTTGGCCTCCTGCTGCAAACTCCAGTGTCTCTTTCAAGCTATGTTTGGGCTCCTGCTGCTGCTTGCAACTCCAGGGTTTGATTCATCCAATTTTTGGGCTCCTGAAGCCAACTCAAGTGTCTCTTTAAAGCAATGTTTGGGCTCCTGCTGCTGCTACTGCTGCTGCTTGCAACTCCAGGGTGTGATTCATCCAATTTTTTGGCTTCTGAAGCCAACTCAGTGTCTCTTTCAAGCTATGTTTGGGCTCCTGCTGCTGCTGCTGCTGCTGCTGCTTGCAACTCCATGGTGTGATTCATCCAATTTTTGGCTCCTGCAGCCAACTCCAGTGCCTCTTTCAAGCTATGTTTGGGCTCCTGCTGCTGCTGCTGCTTGCAACTCCAGGGTGTGATTCATCCAATGTTTGGGCTCCTGTAGCCAACTCCAGTGTCTCTTTCAAGCTATGTTTGGGCTCCTGCTGCTGCTTGCAACTCCAGGGTGTGATTCATCCAATTTTTGGGCTCCTGAAGCCAACTCCAGTGTCTCTTTAAAGCAATGTTTTGGCTCCTGCTGCTGATTGCAACTCCAGGGTGTGATTCATCCAATTTTTTGGCTTCTGAAGCCAACTCCAGTGTCTCTTTAAAGCTATGTTTGGGCTCCTGCTGCTGCTGCTGCTTGCAACTCCATGGTGTGATTCATCCAATTTTTGGGCTCCTGCAGCCAACTCCAGTGCCTCTTTCAAGCTATGTTTGGGCTCCTGCTGCTGCTGCTGCTTGCAACTCCAGGGTGTTATTCATCCAATGTTTGGGCTCCTGTAGCCAACTCCAGTGTCTCTTTCAAGCTATGTTTGGGCTCCTGCTGCTGCTTGCAACTCCAGGGTGTGATTCATCCAATTTTGGGGCTCCTGAAGCCAACTCCAGTGTCTCTTTAAAGCAATGTTTTGGCTCCTGCTGCTGATTGCAACTCCAGGGTGTGATTCATCCAACTTTGGGGCTCCTGATGCCAACTCCAGTGTCTCTTTCAAGCTATGTTTGGGCTCCTGCTGCTGCTTGCAACTCCAGGGTGTGATTCATCCAATTTTTGGGCTCCTGCAGCCAACTCCAGTGTCTCTTTCAAGCTATGTTTGGGCTCCTGCTGCTGCTGCTGCTTGCAACTCCAGGGTGTGATTCATCCAATTTTTGGGCTCCTGCAGCCAACTCCAGTGTCTCTTTCAAGCTATGTTTGGGCTCCTGCTGCTGCTTGCAACTCCAGGGTGTGATTCATCCAATTTTTGGCCTCCTGCTGTCAACTCCAGTATCTCTTTAAAGCAATGTTTGGGCTCCTGCTGCTGCTGCTGCTTGCCACTCCAGGGAGTGATTCATCCAATTTTTGGCCTCCTGCTGCAAACTCCAGTGTCTTTTAAAGCAATGTTTGGGCTCCTGCTGCTGCTTGCAACTCCAGGGTACGATTCATCCAATTTTTGGGCTCCTGCAGCCAACTCCAGAGTCTCTTTCAAGCTATGTTTGGGCTCCTGCTGCTGCTGCTTGCAACTCCAGGGTATGATTCATCCAATTTTTGGGCTCCTGCAGCCAACTCCATTGTGTCTTTCAAGCTATGTTTGGGCTCCTGCTGCTGCTGCTGCTGCTTGCAACTTCAGGGTGTGATTCATCCAATTTTTGGGCTCCTGCAGCCAACTCCAGTGCCTCTTTCAAGCTATGTTTGGGTTCCTGCTGCTGCTGCTGCTTGCAACTCCAGGGTGTTATTCATCCAATTTTTGGGCTCCTGCAGCCAACTCCAGTGTCTCTTTCAAGCTATGTTTGGGCTCCTGCTGCAGCTTGCAACTCCAGGGTGTGATTCATCCAATTTTTGGGCTCCTGCAGCCAACTCCAGTGTCTCTTTCAAGCTATGTTTGGGCTCCTGCTGCTGCTTGCAACTCCAGGATGTGATTCATCCAATTTTTGGCCTCCTGCTGTCAACTCCAGTATCTCTTTAAAGCAATGTCTGGGCTCCTGCTGCTGCTGCTGCTTGCCACTCCAGGGTGTGATTCATCCAATTTTTGGCCTCCTGCTGCAAACTCCAGTGTCTTTTAAAGCAATGTTTGGGCTCCTGCTGCTGCTTGCAACTCCAGGGTGCGATTCAACCAATTTTTGGGCTCCTGCAGCCAACTCCAGAGTCTCTTTCAAGCTATGTTTGGGCTCCTGCTGCTGCTGCTTGCAACTCCAGGGTATGATTCATCCAATTTTTGGGCTCCTGCAGCCAACTCCATTGTGTCTTTCAAGCTATGTTTGGGCTCCTGCTGCTGCTGCTGCTGCTTGCAACTTCAGGGTGTGATTCATCCAATTTTTGGGCTCCTGCAGCCAACTCCAGTGCCTCTTTCAAGCTATGTTTGGGTTCCTGCTGCTGCTGCTGCTTGCAACTCCAGGGTGTTATTCATCCAATTTTTGGGCTCCTGCAGCCAACTCCAGTGTCTCTTTCAAGCTATGTTTGGGCTCCTGCTGCTGCTTGCAACTCCAGGGTGTGATTCATCCAATTTTTGGGCTCCTGAAGCCAACTCCAGTGTCTCTTTAAAGCAATGTTTAGGCCCCTGCTGCTGCTTGCAACTCCAGGGTGTGATTCATCCAATTTTTGGCCTCCTGCTGCCAACTCCAGTATCTCTTTAAAGCAATGTTTGGGCTCATGCTGCTGCTGCTGCTACTTGCAATTCCAGGGAGTGATTCGTCCAATTTTTGGCCTCCTGCTGTCAACTCCAATGTCTTTTAAAGCAATATTTGGGCTCCTGCTGCTGCTTGCAACTCCAGGGTGTGATTCATCCAATTTTTGGGCTCCTGCAGCCAACTCCAGAGTCTCTTTCAAGCTATGTTTGGGCTCCTGCTGCTGCTGCTGCTGCTTGCAACTCCAGGGTATGATTCATCCAATTTTTGGGCTCCTGCTGCCAACTCCAGTGTCTCTTTCAAGCTATGTTTGGGCTCCTGCTGCTGCTGCTTGCAACTTCAGGGTGTGATTCAGCCAATTTTTGGGCTCCTGCAGCGAACTCCAGTGTCTCTTTCAAGCTATGTTTGGGCTCCTGCTGCTGCTTGCAACTCCAGGGCGTGATTCATCTAATTTTTGGGCTCCTGAAGCCAACTCCAGTGTCTCTTTAAAGCAATGTTTGTGCTCCTGCTGCTGCTTGCAACTCCAGGGTGTGATTCATCCAATTTTTGGGCTCCTGCAGCCAACTCCAGTGTCTCTTTAAAGCAATTTTTGGGCTCCTGCTGCTGCTTGCAACTCCAGGGTGTGATTCATCCAATGTTTGGGCTCCTGCAGCCAACTCCAGTGTCTCTTTAAAGCAATGTTTGGGCTCCTGCTGCTGCTTGCAACTCCAGGGTGTGATTCGTCCAATTTTTGGGCTCCTGCTGCCAACTCCAGTGTCTCTTTTAAGCAATGTTTGGGCTCCTGCTGCTTGCAACTCCAGGGTGTTTTTCAGGCACTATAGGGGCCCCTCATAGTGATGCCACCTCAACTCTCTGCAATTGTGCCGCTCTGTGATTCTATTAGCGATGCCTCTGATCTGCATGTCATAATTATTTACAGTTTTATTTCACTAACCCAGCACGCATCCTATGCGTGTTACAGCAAGGCAGAATGCTTTACAACCCTATTGAGGCTCTAGGAAGCTCAGAAATAGCAGTTTTTAATAGCGATTCGTCGCGAATAAATTCGGGTCGAAGCGATTTTTGTCTGAAAATTTGGCGAATCAGTCGAATCGAATTTTTCAAAAGTTCGCTCATCTCTAGTGATAGCAGAGCATTGAACTCGGGCAGGCTGATTAATTAATAGCGCCAGGTAGCGACAGATGAGCGACAGTAGCGTTATTTTCACAGCGCCCGCTAGTATTCGCTGTGCTTGGGCATTGTTCGGCTGTTGACAGCGACTCAGTCGGTGTGCGGTAATGTTGAATACGGGGTTAGGAGTCGCTGTTTGACAGGTTCCGCGCTGTATGGGAGCGCATGACAGCGAACGGCCATAGCGAACGGCTCCCAGCATATTCATTAACAAATCACGCTCCAAAAATTCTCGCGCTGTGAAATGCTTGTTTAAACCCCAGAGCGCTGGCGGCGATGGGTTAAAAGTAGTTTTTTAACCCCCAAACAACCATATTTTTAGAAAAAAAAAAACATGTTTTTCCAAACATTTTGTAATATGAATACATTAATATCAGACCTGTAATATTAATTCTGCACAAATTTTTTTTTTTTTTTTTACCTTAAAAAAAAAACTAACATTGCAGAAGTGGTCACAGAATTTTTGACATTTAAAAAAAAAAAAATTAATAGCAATTGTTTATGAATATTTAAAGATTGCTCCATTGAAATGCATTGGAGAGCGCCAGGTAGCGAGAGGTCCTACCTGTCGCTGTTCAAGGTCGCTCGCTGGCGCTGTGGGGTGAGGCTGGAATAATGATGAATAATTCGCTATCTGGCGCTCTGTCAGTCGCTAAGCAGGATCGGCTTGATAAATGTGTGATTGCGGAGGGGAGCCGGCATTCTCGTGGCGGTCAGCGTCATTACCGTTCGCTCACCATTCGCTACCTGGCGCTATCCCTTGTTAAATAAGGGCCTAAGAATCAATGAACCACCATGAGTGTAGTTACAGGAGTTCCCATGCTGTAAGCTCTAAGGCATCTCTAGGTTCATTTAGCTGCCTTCTCTCTGTCTGCTGGATCCCTAAGGTCTTGGAGACGGGCAGAATGCTCATTTGTAAAGGAGAACAAATACACGCTGTCTAAATCTCCCAAGCAGAAACGCTGGTGTCCTGCTTAGTCCCAACAGCACACTTAGCACACTACTATATTTATTCTATCACCTGCTGCGTGACAGAGGTTGCACTCGCCTCTGTAAAATCTCGACCAAAATAAGAGCCTAAGCTAAGTGCTAAATGTCAAAAAGAGTGACTCCAGGTTAACTTCAGGGTGTGATTTATCCAATTTTTGGGCTCCTGCAGCCAACTCCAGTGTCTCTTTCAAGCTATGTTTGGGCTCCTGCTGCTGCTTGCAACTCCAGGGTGTGATTCATCCAATTTTTGGGCTCCTGCAGCCAACTCCAGTGTCTCTTTCAAGCTATGTTTGGGCTCCTGCTGCTGCTACTGCTGCTGCTTGCAACTCCAGGGTGTGATTCATCCAATTTTTTGGCTTCTGAAGCCAACTCCAGTGTCTCTTTCAAGCTATGTTTGGGCTCCTGCTGCTGCTGCTGCTTGCAACTCCAGGGTGTGATTCATCCAATTTTTGGGCTCCTGCAGCCAACTCCAGTGTCTCTTTCAAGCTATGTTTGGGCTCCTGCTGCTGCTGCTGCTTGCAACTCCAGGGTGTGATTCATCCAATTTTTTGGCTTCTGAAGCCAACTCCAGTGTCTCTTTCAAGCTATGTTCGGGCTCCTGCTGCTGCTGCTGCTGCTTGCAACTCCAGGGTGTGATTCATCCAATGTTTGGGCTCCTGTAGCCAACTCCAGTGTCTCTTTCAAGCTATGTTTGGGCTCCTGCTGCTGCTTGCAACTCCAGGGTTTTGCGCTCTGCGATTCTATTAGCGATGCCTCTGATCTGCATGTCATAATTATTTACAGTTTTATTTCACTAACCCAGCACGCATCCTATGCATGTTACAGCAAGGAAGAATGCTTTACAACCCTATTGAGGCTCTAGGAAGCTCAGAAATAGCCATTTTTAATAGCGATTCGTCGCGAATAAATTCGGGTCGAAACGATTTTTGTCGGAAAATTCGGCGAATCAGTCGAATTGAATTTTTTAAAAGTTCGCTCATCTCTAGTGATAGCAGAGCATTGAACTCTAAGAATCAATGAACCACAATGTTTGTGGTTACAGGAGTTCCCATGCTGTAAGCTCCAAGGCATCTCTAGGTTCATTTAGCTGCCTTCTCTCTGTCTGCTGGATCCCTAAGGTCTTGGAGACGGGTAGAATGCTCATTTGTAAAGGAGAACAAATACACGCTGTCTAAATCTCCCAAGCAGAAACGCTGCTGTCCTGCTTAGTCCCAGCAGCACACTGAGCCCACTACTATATTCATTCTCACCTGCTGCGTGACAGAGGTTGCACTCGCCTCTGTAAAATCTAGACCAAAATAAGAGCCTAAGCTCTGTAAGTGCTAAATGTCAAAAACAGTGACTCCAAGTTAAATTGTTAGGATGTATTTGACCTTAGTAATGCAGCTAATGAGCATAATAAAAATATTATAAGGGTCAAACGCCTAAAGCAAGCTGAAGCCAAAAAATGCTTTTTACCACACTGCCTGCAAACAGTCAGAAGTGCACACCACGTGATCACTTGAGAACATGTGTGCACACCCACTCCACAAACTGGATTTGTTGCAGGCAGATAAAAGAACAAGTGGGCTGCAACTGCCGCATCTGAGGATCAGCCACAAAGAATGAACATTTAAGCCCATTTACAGTATTACAGCAGCCATTTTAAATGTTTATTTATATCTGCCTGATAAAATGTCCAAATTAAGGGCGAAACGTGTCAATGGAAGGATTTGATCAAAGACAAACCCTGCAGATTTCAGTATGTCCATACATGCAGCATCTTCTTTTGGGGTCTTCTTGGTCCATCACATACATTTTTTGTGAGGTGTCTTATTATTTTTTAACTACAGGGGGGTCCGGTACTACACACCTGATTGGGGTGCTGACCCTGAACAATCACTAGGCTGCACAAGTTAAATCATGAAAAATTATTTAAAATGTATTGAGGCGCAACATAAAAACATACATCACACATAAGACACATTAAAAACATGAAGAAGGGGGTCTCTGAGTAGTCTCTATTAATGCAGTGGCTGTAATTGCCACATAACGCATCTGTTAACAATATCACATGATTAGGGGTCCTTTCTGAGGGTGCCAGTGGATATTCTTATGCTTCACTGTGGTTCAGCATTGTCCTTTACTTTTGGGTTTTTTTGCCGGATTTGGTCTAACTTTGGGGTATGGGTCCGGTGTTCTTCACCAGCGCCGCTGGATTAAAAAGTCTGTTAAAGAAACTCATAAAAAAAAACATGCTTTTGTTGTGCAAGGTTATCTGTGGATAAAATAAGCAGAAAAAAGGTCTGCTGAATCAGGCGAAGTGCTTACACATATTTTCTCAACTGAAACTTCTAACCAGCAACTGACGTTTGCCGTATCTGCTAATTCTGATTGTACTACCAACTGTATTTGACCATTGTATATATAGCAATTGTTTATGCTGGGTTTGTCTAGTCAAGACAATGAAATATCCAACTAAAGGCCCGCTTAGATGGAGCAATTATCTAGCAAGTAATTGCTAAAGCGGCTGCAATTTAGCATTAATCGCTCTATAGAAACGGTTGTAACAATCAGTCGATGAACGAGAATTGGTTAATTGGCTGTTGTATTGTTTAGGCTGAGCAAAGCATTTCTTGTTTATGGCTTGATATTTGAAATGTGTAAACAGAAGTCGCCCTCAAAAAAATGTGTTTTGCTAGCGACTGACCAGCAAATCTTCGGAATCTGAGCACAGTTGCTCAATCTCAGAAGATTTGTAGGGTTGATCGCTCACTGCTCATGTAAACCCAGCATTAATCTTGGGTTTCCCTTTTATCTTTTATTCTATATATGAATCCACACGTCCTGTTTTTGGTTTAACATTACTTGCTACTGGACCGGCTTCTGGTCTGATATAACCCTATTAACATACTGTGCTTATCTCAAACAGGAAACTGGTGGCAGTTTTACTGGTGTTAGCTTTCCCATTTCTGTAAGTAGAAGGGTTATGAGAATATAGGTGGCTGTCAGCAGCCATGTGGACCTCCCTCTCTCTCTCCACATGCCTCCCTGTGTGCATGTGAAACAGGTCTGTATTACACTGTTCCAAGCAGACCTTCCGTACCCCCAGGGAGTGTAGAACATCACATTTTGGTGTCAGCAAAGAGACCATACAGTGCAATCCAGTGCAATCAGTAGTGATGTCAGGTGGAGCTAGGAGGTGAAGCCCTTCATACTGTAGCTTATAAAACTGGAAACAGACACAAGTAGATATAAAATCTAATTCTGATTTTTCTTCATGAATGATCCTTTTACTGTGACTGGCATCAACCCAGTTCAGCTTCGCTTGCAGCTTCACAGAGGTTAATAAGTTAAAAGAACTTCAGTAGTAACATGGGTCATAGCTTTTCCTTCTCAAGATGATCCACTTTCTAGGTTGTAGATCATAAGCACCAGCAATATAATCAGAGAAGCATACTGTAGACTTTAAACCAGGCAGGCAAAAAAAATGGTGGAAGGACTAAGTATCAATTGGACTGCAACCAGGGCCCTTGTTAGGCTGCCTGGTGCTTGTTTTGGCTGCAGAATCTGCCCTGATGTTTTCTTGTGCCTCCATAGTGTCATTCTTGGTATGTGCTTTTCCTTTTATAATCCCTAGCTGTTTCAGAAAGCTAGAGGAGAGCAGAAATGCAGCACACTCGCTCTATTCAGTTTTTATGGCATCAGAGCCCTGAGGCGAAGCTGAATGAGCCAAACACAAACCAAAAGGGAAAGTTAAAATCCTGGTGTTCCTCTTTAAGGTATTTACATCTAGGGGAAGATCAGGTGGTGGAGATGAGCTGGCACCATGAATATTATAACTTGGTCTTGTAGGGTGGGGGTCTGCCATCTTATCTGCTCTCAAGTTCAATGGATTTATCTTTCACCCTCACTACTTCTGCCGAAAGTGCAGAGCCCTCCTTGCCACCCTACAAATCAGCAAGGCTGTCCCAGTCACAAGTCATGGAGCAGTCAATAATGCTCTATGATGACACTCCTAGCTTGGAATCTCTGGGCCATCTATAGACACATTTACCTAGGTGTCAGGCCAGTCCACATATAGCTCACAAGGTGGGTTGCTGTACCAAGAGTGATCAGGTACTCCACTGTCCAGCCAGCAGAGAATTGGAGAATATAGAGGAGGATGGAGAGAAAGAGACACTGGTGATATAATACTTAAAGAGTACAAGCCCACTCTTGTAGAGGCATTACTGAAGGAGGTCCCAGCTCACATGGCTAAGTTGTGGACCCAAATGAAACTTTTGCGCCTAGTTCTGCCAAAATTGTCGAACTTGTTTAATCATCAATTTTATTTTCAACCACAAGGGACCAAGATGGGGGCCAATATGGATCATGTATACAGCCCGTCAACATTCCAGGTAAACATGCTAACATGGCGTTGTTTTATAGGCGATATCTTCATCACCTGGAAAGGCTCTTTCCTACATGTCAGTTCATGTCAACTGCATTGCATTGAGGGTTCACACTGTCTATGGCAGTCACCACTGAAGCGACCACCTTCTGGCTTGAAATGTTTCTGTCATCTGCAAATGTATATGTACTTAAAGTGGACCAAAACCCAGGATTTTGACTATCCTAGGTTTTGGTCTTGCTCCCCGGGGCACCCCGATTGGTAGTTCCTCGCTGTGTGAAACCCCCAGGTCACCTGAACAAACTCACCTCTTCCCAGTCCTACGACACATGCGCAGCCGCTCGTTCAATCAGCGTACTCAGATCCACTCGAGCCCCTTCGTCCAGGAGCTCACCTAATGCGAGCAGATCCAAGCGCGCTGGCGGCCACATTCCCTGCTACTCTCTATCAGGGAGCAAAAAAAAGGTTGTATATATGTTTGTTTAATTTTTGCTTTCACTTATAATACACATGATTGTTTGTTAAAAAACTTCCTGTCTAAGGAGTGCAATCTTTCCAAATAGTTGTTTTTTTTATCGTAATTTAATTTTTACCTTAATCTGATGCCTAGCACACAAGTCTTGTTCCTTTTGTTATGGAGTGACTTTGTAATTGCTTATTTTACAAGAATAGCACCAAACCTAACTGTTATGCATGTTAATTTATTAAAACATGCAAATCATAATATCTAATGCTAGATTTGATTATATTTCTGCTGGGACAGCAGCAAACCTTGAAGGTCAAGAGGACCTTTACTTTAACCCCTGTTTTAGGATTTATCTTTTTTTTTTTATTTACTAAAGTCTCTGGACCCAAGGCAATGCTGCACAATGTTCTTTGGCTCAGAAGGTGTACATTATAATTAGAAGACTGAACATGTGAATTATCAAATTGTGGTGCGGACCATTGAAGAGTTATATTAATTAAAATAAAATGCAAGGTACCAGGAAAGGCCAGAAAATTGCATTCCCTTATAAGATATTTAACAGAATGAAGTAAAGCAGATGAAGCAGAATCTAATTGCAGCCACATTTGATGGTGGAGTAGCCAGAGGCAGTATCTAATGAGATTTTCTTTTTCTGTCCGAAGACTTCATTTTGTTTTCAGAACAGATGAAAACAATATGTAGAGGTTGGGCAGGAGAAGACTGCAGACCCTGGAAAATCTTGTTCAAGAACATGATGTATGTACTTCTGATTATCTGTTTCTTAAAATTATCACAGCAAAACATATAATATGTTTCCTAATATTTTGGATGCTTCAATGTCCACTGAAAGGAGAAATGTGCTGATTGCAATATTTATGAACTGATAAACTGATGAATAAATAAAAGACGCTTAGATGCCTAGTCTACCTTTAGGTCATTATCAGGGCTTTAGTTTTTTCACCCTGCTACAATTGCCAGTTAACAAGTAAACCCTTAAATCATGCATCACCAAAAAGCCTAAAATTTTACAAACTGTGAACCCATTCTTCAAAGTAGTCCAAGGTAGTTGAGATTTCTCCCATTGGAAATCCCAGGCAATGTGCGCACTTTTCACTACACAGATGGACCACAACCTGAATAATCAAGGATTCCACATTTTATCACTTAAAAACTGTGGCAGCACACATGACTGAGTTGGGCAGGCATAGTAAATATTATGTTGACAGGCTTTATGGGTACATGGCTAAACTGAAGCAAAGGAATATGTTTTTTTGCAACAGTTAACTTCTCAAGGGGCAGTTGTTTTAATTATCAGTATGTCTGGAAGGAGGTGGGTGAATGTATATCTGTAATATTCAACTTTGCGGACAGGTAAACACTTAGATCTAACATTACATATCCCCGGAGGAGGGGCCTCTGGACCCACTGCATTGAGTTTCTCAGAAGGAGCTAAGTGAAATTTCTTAATTAACGCCTTGGCGTGAACTCGATGAACTGGTCAATCTCTCTCTTATGGCCCGTATCCCATCCGGTCAATTAGATACTGAAGAGAATTTCTCATCCAACTGGAGTCAAGAATTTCATTCATTTCATATTCTGGCTCCCCCAGAACTAACCTGAACCAATCAAGTTGGAAGAACTTGAGATATAGCAACAAAGATACTGTTCCAAGGTCTGGTTGATTCACTCTGTCTGACCATTGGTCTGCGGATGGAAGGCTGAGGAAAAGGATAAGAAGATACCCAAATGCGCACAAAAGGACCTCCAAAACTGGGAAACAAACTGGACCCTCTATCTGTATTGAGACTCTATTCTCAGGGATTCCATGTATTTTGAACACATGTTCAACAAACAGCTGGGCTAGCTCCTTATCTGTTGGGAGTTTGTTGAGTGGTACAAAATGAGCCATCTTACTAAACCTACCAACCACTACCCAGATCACAGCGTAACCCTGAGAATTGGGCAAATCTACGACGATGGCTACGGCAATGTATGACCAGGGTTCCTCAGGGACTAGGAGTGGTGAGAGGGTACCAACTGGAGAGGTATGTGGAGCGGTCACAGACAGATCATGTTTTCATATAGGCATTGGCATCATCAAACATTGAGGGCCACCAGACTAGATGAGAGTATTTTTCTCCCCTGGATGGCCTGCAGTCTTAGAGTCATGGAATTGTTTTAGGATTTGCAACCAGAGTGACAAAGGGACAAACATGCCCGGAGGTCTGGAGAGAGCAGGTCTGGGGCACCTATGATACAGTGGGAAGGCAATATTAGTTCATTAACCAGGTCTGGAAGAGGCAGTGACTCCTCAAAACTTCTGGATAACGCATCAGCCCTAATGTTTTAGGGCTTATAGGTAATGATGATAGGTTAAATTGACTGAAAAAGAGGGCCCACCTTGCCTGTCTTGAATTAAGGTGCTTGGCCCCTTTTAATATATTCTAAATTCTTATGGTCTGTGAAGACTGTAATTGGATACACTGCACCGTCCAGCCAGTGACTCCACTCCTCGAATGCCAGTTTGACCCCTAATAGTTTCCGATTGCACATGTCATAGTTTCTCTCAGCAGGAGAAAACTTCCTAGAGCAGAAGACACATGGATGCAATTGCTCAGGAACACCAGAAAACTGGGAGAAAACCGCCCCCACACCAAGCTCAGATGCATCCACCTCAATGAAAAAGGGGTGCTGGACATTATGCACTAAGATGGGAGCAGAACAGAAGGCTTCCATAATATGGCGAAAAGCCTGAATAGCTTCAAATTAGTAAGCAGAGACACAACTGAAGAGAAATTCTTTATGAACTTTCTATAAAAATTTGCAAAGCCAAGGAAGCGCTGTAAGGCTTTAAGATTAGAGGGTTGGGGGGCAGTTCAGAAAAGCCATAGCTTTACTGGGTCCATGGGTAATCCCTGATCAAACACAAAATATCCAGGGAAAAGGTAAACTCTGGACTTCAAACTGGGACTTCTCTAGCTTGGCTGCTCTCTCTGAGTTTTTGCAGGACCATCCCCACGTGTTTAAGATGCTGGATGCTGGAGGACATGTAATAAATCAAATTATCATCAAAGTAAACCATCATGAATTTCTCTAGAAACTCCCTGAAGATACAGGTGCAGGTGCATTACACAAGCTGAATCATAAGATATTCGTAATGGCTATCTTTAGTATTAAACATAGTCTTCCATTCATCATCCTGTTGAATTCTGACTATACTGTATGCCCAGCAGAGGTCCAGCTTAGTAAAAATCCTGGCCCCCACCACCTCACTCAAAAGATCATCTATGAGTGGAAGAGGGTACTTATTCTTGATGATTATCTTATTTACCCCTCTATAGTTGATGCATGGCCGCAGACTCCCATCTTTTTTCTCAACAAAAAAGAAACTTGTCCCTGCTGGTGATGTGGATGGGCAAATAAAATATTTTTCAGATTCTCTTTAAAATATCGCTTCATGGCAAGATCTGCAAGCCCAGACAGATTATAAAGCCTGCCACGGGATGGCATGGAGCCAGGAAGCAATTAAATGGGGCAGTCATAAGGACTATAGGAAGGAAGGGAGTTTGCGGCCTGAGGTGAAAATACATAATCAAACTCAGCCTATCAAGAATGACATGGGACAAATATAAAGGCATGGATAAACACTTTTGAAAACAACCTGGACTCAATTTCCCAATTTAACCACTCTTTCAGTCAATCCGGGGGTTGTGCTTACGAAGCCAGTGTAATCCCAGGACGACAGATGAAGAAGGGGTATGAAATAAATAAAAATAAATAGAACCAAAGGCTCTCAGTTTCATGTCAGGCATTTTGGACAAAGTTTTCTCCTGCTGTTTTCTTTCTGCTTCAGACAGCTTGGTGGAGCCCAACTGCACAGGCTCTGTGGCCAGAGAGGTAGGACATTGCTGAGGGGGTTGAGCCCCAGAGGCTTAAGTCAACTTCTCCTGTTGGCAATCCTGGATATGCCGGTCTATACAGGTGTCCAGGTGCATTGCCCCATCCAAAGCCTTTAGAGTGGGAAAATTAATCAAAACACCTTTTATGGCATCTGAAAGACCGAGCCTGAACTGACTCCTCAGAGCAACAACAAGAAAAATCCCGCACAGCCACAAAGATAAATAAACTGGATGCTGGCTGCGGGAGCACCTGTCACCCCGTGGGTGTACTTTTATAACCAAAACTGCAATGTGGACTGCCAGCACAGACCACAAGTGCTCCCTACCTATAGAATGCAGCCGCACAACAGTGAATATATTAAATTGAAAAAATTCATTATATTACATAAGGGCAAAAACATAACTAACCCATTAAAAACAATTAAAAAACCCTCTGCGGAGATGAAAATGGATCATGTTAGACTAATAATAAAATACAAAATGTGATTGAAAAATGCCTGAATCAACTGTCAGATGCCTTGGGGTCTCCACATGAAAAGTGCTTGTGCATCAAGGGATAGTGCTATGAGGGGAGTGATAGTGCCTAATAGGAACTGTGTAAAGATTGCAAAGAAGAGGGACTCGCTGCCTTATAATTGCAAAAAAATACACCGAACTGGTGCTAAGATAAAGTGTTCCGTGCAAAAGTGCAATGCTATCATAGAGAAACACACTATGTAACTGTAAATGTAACCAGGCTGACTTTGACATGTTGAGTGGCTGGGCATCCACTTGGCAAATTAAGCTCAATGTGGGAAAATGGTAAAGTAATGCACTTAGGGTCTAATAATCCGCAGGCCCCATATGTCCTCGGGGGAGTAAAGCTGAGAGAGTCACTAGTTGAGAAGGATCTTGGGGTACTTGTAGACCACAGGCAAAACAGTATGCAATGTCAAGCAAATGCTACCAAGATATTATCATGTATTAAAAGAGGCATGGAATAGCAGCATAGGAATGTAATATTGCCTCTTTACAGGGCGTGCCCTAAACTGGAATATGCGGTCCAGTTCTGGGCACCAACCAGTTCATAGAAAGGACACCCTGATTTTGGAAAGGGTGCAGAGGAGAGCCACCAAACTGATAAGGGGAATGAGGGATCTTAGATATAAAGAAAGATTATGGG
Organism: Gastrophryne carolinensis; assembly: GCA_027917425.1. Lineage (NCBI taxonomy): Eukaryota > Metazoa > Chordata > Amphibia > Anura > Microhylidae > Gastrophryne > Gastrophryne carolinensis. Next base: position 288,122,198 of record CM051236.1, read on the forward strand.
AATTAAATCTGTTTAGTCTTGCGAGAAGACATGTATAAATATATAAATGGTCAATACAAAATAAGTGGGGAAAAATTTCAGGTAAAATCCTCTATAAAGACAAAAGGGTACATCCTCCATCTGTCTTTTTACAATAAGGACTTTAAATCTGTGGAATAGCCTCCCACAGAAGCTAGTTGAAGCTGCCTGCTTCAAAAAAGGATAGTATTAATTAGCTGTTATTAATAGCTGTTATCAGTAAATGCGTTCCTTGGTTGAACTTGATGGAGATACAGTATGTATTTTTTCAACCGTAATAACTAAAAACTACAGTATGTAAATATGTATATTAAAATAGTGAAGCTGTGGTGCCAGAGTCACTTTTCCACAACTTAAAGCGGACCTTCACTCTGAATAAGAGTCCATCTTATATGTTTCCCACACCCTGTACATACAGATTGTCCACATTAAAAATCATCCTACCTACATCTACTGCATGTTATGAGCCTTTAAACATCCAAGATGGCGGCTTATGGAAGCCGCCATCTTATCAGGCAGCCTGCAAACAGGAAGTGCCTCCTGACTGTGCTGCTCTGCATTCTGGGACTGCTGACCGTTACCTGACCCCAGCTCTGCTATGTCTGAGCAAAGCACAGCTATAACCCGCCCCCCTGTACCTTATCCCTATCTCCTCTCCTCAGTAAGTGTGATGCTTCTGGGTCAAGATGGCGGCGCCCGTATCCTAAATTCCTGAACAGAGTTGCAGCCCAGTGGGGGAAAGAATAATAAGTTAGTGACTAAAAACGTAAAATATATTAATTTTAGATGCTGGGGAACCGTTTTTTAAGAGTTTTGGCTTTTCATTAAATCATGTTGAAGGTCCGGTTTAATGTAAACCAAAAATCTAAAATAGACTCTTGATCTTATTTCATATTCCCGAGGGGACATCCCTGTTCTGCAGTGGTAACTGCTACTAAGCCCCCAGGAGTGGAGGAACATGCTCTCCTGCTTCCTGCTTCCAGCTTCCTGTGGAAGAAATGCTGAAGCAGCAGATGGAGCTGGAGAGCAGCCCCATCTCAGCTCTTCCCGTTCACTGGCTCTTAGAAAGGAGAGGGCAGGGAAAGCACTGCTCTGCTGTGCAACCTGTTGCTTACGCATCATATTACTGCAGGAAACCGAAGATGAGTATGATGGACGCCTTTGATCATAAATTTGGTTTACTTTAAATACAATTTACACTTTTATTTCATGCAGTGTATGATGCAGATGCAATGCAGAATGAGTTGATTGAAAGCTATCAAACTCTCTTAAAATACAAAATTCTGATGTCAATACTTACATGGTCCTGTGAAAAAAATGCATATTGAGAACTTAAATCTGATGTAAAATCAAATTGTGTTTTACATTATGCAGTAATACACCTTATGCAATACAACAATACAGTTGACTTGTCAAGGCTGACTGCTGCACCTAACATGAACATTTGATTTAAAAATATTGGATTTAATTTTTAAAACAACATTTTATTTACGTTTCAAAAAAAAGGCGTTTGCCCTTTGCATTTTCAAATATCACAGTGTGAAGCATTTATCTAATTTTCTGGTATTATCAAATGTCTGTCAGAAAGTTCAAGTAAACCAAATGTTTTACCATTATAAAAGGACGCCATTGTATTTACTTGAAAAATTAATTACATACAGTGTACTTTGTGTTCTTTATTTTCTTTGTAATATCTTTCATGAATTATCTGTTACCATGTTGTTGACAGACTAAATATGACTTATTCTGCTGCCAAAATAATAGACCGACCTGTTTCTTGCACTCCATTCCAATATAGTAGAGATGAGAGAACTTTATAAAAGTTTGATTTGTGTGATTCACAGAAATTCCCCAAGAACTTTAACAAAAAAATGGACCCCCATCCATGTTCCAACGGGTGATGTCCTCATTCTTGGGCAGATTGCAATGTCTTCAGCGGGACAGAGGACACAGTTCCTCTGCCCCATGCTGGGTTCCCGACAAAACCGGTATAAAAAGCCCCTCCTTGTGGCGGGAGTGAGTGTCAGATGCCGGTGGTGGGATGGAGGATTTGTATACTCTGCCACACTGAAGACATTGGAGAGTGGTGGACAGCGTAGGCCAGCACCCAACAATGGAAGGGGATACATATTGCTGTAAAAAGAAGAATATAAAAGTACTTTTTGGGGGGGGGGGTTCCCCCCTATTGCTTGTGGGGTACAGAAGAGCCCGGTGCCTGATGTGAGCTGTTAGACTTCAGGCCGGGGGGGCTGGCCTTTCGGCCTTCAACCTCTGGGCTACAAGCCCACATAGCTGGTGCCCAGGCTGGTTTTGATAAAAAGGAGGCATCCAATGCCATTTTTTAACCCAATACCTTTTTTCCCTGGGTTCCCTTCTCTCCAGAAAAACCAGGGCGGGCTCCAGCTATTAGGCCTTGTATCCCAGTCTTGGGGATGCAGGTAATAGGGCAGGGGTTTTTGGGTATATCTATCTTCTTCCTCGATATTCTTTGCCAGGTGGTTCCTTATCTGTACCACTTCACTCTCTGCTGTCCTGTCTTCATTCTGCTGAAGACAGAGATCCTCCCTCCACACTGCAGCAAGAAACTATTTGAAGGCAAGGAGGAAGGTGGCTGGAAAAGCCCTTCACACCCCCTGTCACTCACAGTGACATCAGCTACATTGCTCTTGCGGTTGGGGAGCAATGTAGCCAGAGGCCAGTGGCCGGGGCTAGGATATGGACTGGAGGACAGTGAGGGAGCAGATACGTTTTTCCTATTTTTTTCCTAGAGCCCTGGTAAGGCCACAGCTAGAATACTGTGTGCAGTTCTGGAGACCTTACCTGCAAAAAGACATTATTCAAATAGAACGTGTCCAAAGGTGGGCAACGAAAATGGTGAAAGGACTTAACCCTTTAAATGCCAGCCACGTAAAATTTACGTGGTTGCCTCTCCGCCACTTAAGTGCCAGCCACGTAAATTTTACGTGCCTGGCATTCCCCAATCCCACAAAAAAAAGTTTTCAAAAAAGTCACTTACCTGACCCCTTGTTTGGTCCGGCCGGGTCTCCTCTTCAGCCAGCGGGGCTCCGATCGCCGATCGGGGCTTCTCCGGCTGCAGGGGAGGGCCCGGAATAGGGTGCCCCCCCCCTTTCAGCAGCCGCCGGGATTGCCTGTGAAAAAAAAAAAAAAAAAAATGACAGTTACTCACCTCCGCTCCCGCCGACTCCCGCCGCCTCTCCTCTTCATGGGGGGGGGGGGCTCCGATTACCCCCCCCCCCAGGTCTTCTGTCTTCTGGAGGGGGGCATAACAGCCCTCCCTCCTTCGGGGGCGGGGCTAATGACGTCACCGCCGGGTGTCATCGGGGCACCCGGCAGTTCTCTTCTCAGATGCCGGTGACGGCTGGGCGGAGAAGGAGGGAGGTAGGCGATCCTCCGATCGCCTGCCTCCCCCCTTCTCTGCCCAGCTGTCACCTGCATCAGATCGCCGCGGGACACTGCATCTGAACATCGGAGGTGAGTAAAGTTAATTTTTTTTTTTTTTTAATAAACTATTACAAAAACCTGTGTGTGTGTGTGTTTATTTTTTATACTGTTAACCCTTTGTGAACTGGTAAGGGGTCCATGTGACCCCTTATACCAGTTCACAGGGCTCAGGGGTCTGGCAAGTCACCTGCGCAAGCGGGTGGCTTGCCATTAACCCCTGGCACCCCCATTACCTGCCTCCCCAAAGGCCAGGGGGGGCAGAAGAGCCCGGGCCCACATAAGCTATGTGGGCTCGTAGGCTGCAGGGTGGGGGGGCCACAAAAGCTGGCCCCCCCACTCTGTGCCTACAAGCCCCCATAGCTGGTCCCGGGCTGGTTACTGTGGGTAAGGGGGACCCCACGTCATTTTTTTTTTTATTTTTAAGGGTTTTTAACCCTTAAAAATCAAAAAAAAAAATGGGATCCCCCCCCCTGGGGGGGGGGGACCCTATGTCATTTTTTTTTTGATTAACCCTTTGTGTTCTGTCATCCAGCAGCTATAAAAGGCTTCTAGCAAGTGAGCAGAAGCCAGTGATCGCCGAGGGACAGAGTGCTCCAGGATGGATGGGAGGTGAGTACAGTGTAAAAAAAAAATAAAAATTAATAAAATATTTTTTTTCTCTGCTTGTGTCTGTGTGATTATTTACTTTTAACCCCTTGTGAACTGGTAAGGGGTCCATGACACCTATACCAGTTCACAAGGCTGGGGGGATGGCAAGCCACCTGCGCTAGCGGGTGGCTTGCCATTAACCCCTGGCACCCCCATTACCTGCCTCCCCTTCGGGGGCGGGGCTAATGACGTCACCGCCGGGTGTCATCGGGGCACCCGGCAGTTCTCTTCTCAGATGCCGGTGACGGCTGGGCGGAGAAGGAGGGAGGTAGGTGATCCTCCGATCGCCTGCCTCCCCCCTTCTCTGCCCAGCTGTCACCTGCATCAGATCGCCGCGGGACACTGCATCTGAACATCGGAGGTGAGTAAAGTTAATTTTTTTTTTTTTAATAAACTATTACAAAAACCTGTGTGTGTGTTTATTTTTTATACTGTTAACCCTTTGTGAACTGGTAAGGGGTCCATGTGACCCCTTATACCAGTTCACAGGGCTCAGGGGTCTGGCAAGTCACCTGCGCAAGCGGGTGGCTTGCCATTAACCCCTGGCACCCCCATTACCTGCCTCCCCAAAGGCCAGGGGGGGGCAGAAGAGCCCGGGCCCACATAAGCTATGTGGGCTCGTAGGCTGCAGGGTGGGGGGGCCACAAAAGCTGGCCCCCCCACTCTGTGCCTACAAGCCCCCATAGCTGGTCCCGGGCTGGTTACTGTGGGTAAGGGGGACCCCACGTCATTTTTTTTTTGATTTTTAAGGGTTTTTAACCCTTAAAAATCAAAAAAAAAAATGGGATCCCCCCCCCGGGGGGGGGGACCCTATGTCATTTTTTTTTTGATTAACCCTTTGTGTTCTGTCATCCAGCAGCTATAAAAGGCTTCTAGCAAGTGAGCAGAAGCCAGTGATCGCCGAGGGACAGAGTGCTCCAGGATGGATGGGAGGTGAGTACAGTGTAAAAAAAAAATAAAAATTAATAAAATATTTTTTTTCTCTGCTTGTGTCTGTGTGATTATTTACTTTTAACCCCTTGTGAACTGGTAAGGGGTCCATGACCCCTATACCAGTTCACAAGGCTGGGGGGATGGCAAGCCACCTGCGCTAGCGGGTGGCTTGCCATTAACCCCTGGCACCCCCATTACCTGCCTCCCCAAAGGCCAGGGGGGGGCAGAAGAGCCCGGGCCCACATAGGCTATGTGGGCTCGTAGGCTGCAGGGTGGGGGGGCCACAAAAGCTGGCCCCCCCACTCTGTGCCTACAAGCCCCCATAGCTGGTCCCGGGCTGGTTACTTTGGGTGAGGGGGACCCCACGTCAATTTTTTTTTTGATTTTTAAGGGTTTTTAACCCTTAAAAATCAAAAAAAAAATGGGGTCTCCCTCCCCTGGGAGGGGGGACCCTATGTCATTTTTTTTCTCGATTTAACCCTTTGTAGTGTGGATGGTATTTGTATTTTTTTTGTGAATGTTATAAAATACTTGTTTCAGTTAGAGGGGTCTCCTGGGCAGGAACAGGGGGCTACCGATAAATATGTGGTACCGTTCTAATCGGTAGAAATGGGGCTTTCACATGCAATATGATTTTCCTTAATAAAATACATTTTTTATTTAAAATAAAGGAGTCAATTTTCTAAAAAAAAATTTTATTTATTTATTTATTTTTTTTTACTTAATAATATTGTAAAAAAAAAAAAAATTTACAAACAAGACATTTCATGTTAAAGCCTAAACTCTGCTGCAAAAAAATATATATATAATTTTATTGAAAGTTCCAGCAAAAATGGCGCAAAACATGACGCAAAATGGGGAAAAATGGCCTGTCAACAGAGGGTGACAAAATCTCAAGTAGGCTGGCAATTAAAAGGGTTAAAAGTAGCTATGCATGTTGGGTATTGTTCTGTTCGGGGGACCTTGCGCTTTCAGACTTAGCTTGTTTTTTCTGGTTTGCATATTTATATTTTAGGAAAAGGTGTTTTTTATTCAGCTTTTTTATAAATTTTTTAGGGAAACCCTGCGCAACCAAAGAATTCTTTGAGGTAATAATTCCAGAAAGATGAGCCCACTAGAACAAGCTGGGTACCCTTAGAAAGCTTAACATGTGTACTTTCAGGGAATATATGGTTTATGGGGGATATTCCAAATGTAAAGGGTTGTTTTGGTTGAAAAATCGCAAGGTGCGCACTTTGTCTGCAGAGCTGAAATTTTCAAGTTAAATTACCGTTACGCACATGCTTTACTTTGGGGTGTTTGGCAACTCTTCCCTTGACAGTAGCTATGCATGTTGGGTATTGTTCTGTTCGGGGGATGTTGCGTTTTCAGATCATACTTGTTTTTTCTTGTTTGTATATAGTTTTTTTAGGAAAATGTGGCTTTGATTCTGCTTTTTTATCCTTTTTTTAGGGAAACTCTTTGCAACCAAAGAATCCATTGAGGGATTACTTCCAGAAAACTATGGCCACATCAACAAGCCTGGTACGCCTAGAAAGCTTGAGGTATGTACTTCCAGAGAATATATAGTTTGTTGGGGGTATTTCAAATGTAAAGGGTTGGTTTTCTGGAAAAACTGCAAGGTGCGCATATTGCATAGCATAGTTGTATTTTTTCTGAAAATCCCCTAAAGCGCTGTTTCAGTTTGGGGGAGTCTCCTGGGCAGGAAAGGGTGTCTACATATACATATGTGGTACCGCTGTAACCGGGAGAAATTGGGATTTCACACGCAATAAGATTTCATTGACAAACTTACATTTTTTATTACAAAAAAAACTACAATATGTAAAATTTTTTTTTTTTTTTTTTTTTTGCACATATTTCACCCAAAAATATTAAGAATACACCTAACAAATGACAAACAAGACATTTCATGTTAAAGCCCAGACTCTGCTGAAAAAAAACAATATATCATTTTCCTGGGAAATCCCTGGAAATCCCTTCAAAAATCACATTTGAACATGGGGAGCGCAAAATAGTGCAAAATGGTCTGGCAACAGAGTGTGACAAAAACTCCAGGTAGGCTGGCACTTAAAGGGTTAAACTTAAAACTTATCAGGAGAGACTTAAATAACTTAATTTGTACAGTCTGGAGGAAAGAAGGGAGAGGGGGGACATGATTGAGACCTTTAAATATGTGAAAGGATTGAATAAGGTTCAGGAGGGAAGTGTTTTTAAGAAGAAGCTTAATGATAGAACAAGGGGGCACAACCTGAAGCTAGTCGGGGGGAAGATCAGGAGCAATGTTAGAAAATATTATTTTACAGAAAGAGTAGATGCTTGGAACAAACTTCCAGCAGAGGTAGTTGAAAAATCAACAGTCACTGAATGTAAAATGCTTGGGATAAGCACACATCTATCCTAAGATATAGAGTACATACAGTATACACATAAGGGCAGACTAGATGGACCGTATGGTCTCCTTCTGCTGTCAACCTTCTATGTTTCTATGGCCCTTATTTATGAAGGAATAGCAACAGGTAGCGACTGGTAAGCGACCGGTAATGACGGGCACCGCCACGAGAACGCCGGCTCCCCACCACAATCACACATTTATCAAGCCGATCCTGCTTAGCGACTGCCAGATAGCCACTCATTCATCGTTATTCCAGCCTCAGCCCACAGCGCCAGCGTCCGACCTTGAACCGCGACATGTATGACCTCTCGCTACCTGGCGCTCTCCAATGCATTTTTTTTAAATGTGAAAAATTCTGTGACCACTTCTGCCATGTTAGTTAATTTTTTTTAAGGTAAAAAAAAAAAAAAAATTTGCAGAATTGATATTACAGGTCTGATATTATTGTATTCATATTACAAAATTCTTTCAAAATTTTTTTTTTTTTTGGTTTCCAAAAATATGGTGGTTTGGGGGTTAAAAAACTACTTTTAACACATCGCCGCCAGCGCTCTGGGGTTTAACATGCATTTCACAGCGCGAGAATTTTTTGAGCGTGATTTTTTGATGAATGTTGTGGGAGCCGGTCGCTCTGACCAGTCGCTATCATGCGCACCCATACATCGTGGAACCTGTCAATTAGCAACTCGTCACCCCGTATTCAACATTACTGCACACCGACTCAGTCGCTATCAACAACCGAACAATGGCCAAGCACAGTGACTACTAGCGGGCGCTGTGAAAATACTGCTACAGTCGCTCAACTGTCGCTACCTGCCGCTATTAATGAATCGGCCTCCCCGTTTCTATGTTTCTATTTTTGTTCGATTTTACCCTGCAATTTGGACCGATTTCCAGGTCAAAAGAATTAGTTTGCTCATATTTAACAACAAGAAAAAAATATATCCTATTGAAATTACACTCAGATTGAGCAGAAGACTATCCATGTGCACCCCCTTGTGTTATTAAACTAATTCTAATACAAAATTCATATTTGAAGCAAGCATCAAGTGTTATCGGCTTATTACACTTTCCTCATTCTTTGAGCGTGGTTATCTGCAGCCGACCAGAAATGTGAAAAAAAAAACAATGAATCTAAACATTTGAAGAAGTAAGAAGAAGTAAGAAGTAAGTAAGAAGACAATGTTACTCAAGAATAATTTGGAAAAAGAGGAGTAAAATAGAGAAATACCATAGTGTCTAGATGGTCTAGATAAGCTGTAAATGTTGCAAATTGTTCATTTACTATGACCCGGGAAGGTATGTTACTTATTTTTGTAATAACTTTATATCACACCAGATATCTGGACCAGGTTTTTGACCAGGTTTTATTGTAAATGGGATTCGGGACATGGTTTGTAGTTAGAGATGAGCGAACTTTTGAAAAATTCGATTCGACTGATTCACCGAATTTTCCGACAAAAATCGTTTCGACCCGAATTTATTTGCGACAAATCGCTATTAAAAACGGCTATTTAAGAGCCTCCTAGAGCCTTCTGCCTTACTGTAACACGCATAGGATGCGTTCTGGGTTAGTGAAATAATACTGTAAATAATTAGGACATGCAGATCAGAGGCATCGCTAATAGAATCGCAGAGCAGCACAATTGAAGAGAGTTGAAGTGCCATCACTATGAGGGGCCCCTATAGTGCCTGAAAAACACACCCTGGAGCTGGCAGCAGCAGGAGCCCAAAAATTAGCTGAATCACACCCTGGAGTTGCAAGCAGCAGCAGCAGGAGCCCAAACATTGCTTTAAAGAGACACTGGATTTGGCTGCAGGAGCCCAAAAATTGGATGAATCACACCCTGGAGTTGCAAGCAGCAGCATCAGGAGCAGGAGCAGCAGCAGCAGGAGCAGGAGCCAAAACATTACTTCAAAGAGACACTGGAGTTGGCTGCAGGAGCCCAAAAATTGGATGAATCACACCCTGGAGTTGCAAGCAGCAGCAGCATCAGCAGGAGCAGCAGCAGCAGGAGCAGGAGCCCAAACATTACTTTAAAGAGACACTGGAGTTGGCTGCAGGAGCCCAACAATTGGATGAATCACACCCTGGAGTTGCAAGCAGCAGCAGCAGTAGGAGCCCAAATATTGCTTTAAAGAGACACTGGAGTTGGCTGCAGGCGCCCAAAAATTAGATGAATCACACCCTGGAGTTGCAAACAGCAGCAGCAGCAGCAGCAGCAGCAGGAGCAGCAGCAGCAGGAGCCCAGACATTGCTTTAAAGATACACTGGAGTTGGCTGCAGGAGCCCAACAATTGGATGAATCACACCCTGGAGTTGCAAGCAGCAGCAGGAGCAGCAGCAGCAGGAGCAGGAGCCCAAACATCACTTTAAATAGACACTGGATTTGGCTGCAGGAGCCCAAAAATTGGATGAATCACACCGTGGAGTTGCAAGCAGCAGTAGCAGCACAAACATTGCTTCAAAGACACCCTGGATTTTGCAGCAGCAGCAGGAGCCCCAAAATTGACTGACACACCCTGGAGTTGGCAGCAGCAGCAGGAACCCAGAAATTGGCTGGAAGGCACCCTGAAGTTGGCAGCAGCAGGAGCACAAACATGAGCTGGAAGGCACACCCTGGAGTTGGCAGCAGCATAAGCAGAAGCCCAAACATTGCTTGAAAGACACCCTGGAGTTGGCAGCAGCATCAGCAGGAGGCCAAAAATTGGTCTAAAGACATAAATATGTTTTGCACCATTTGGAAAGTGTAAACTGTGGCACCATGCTGAATCTAGTCGCATGCATCAGCCATTGGTGGGTGGAAATCCTGGCTGATCCATCCCTGATTCATTTTGACAAACTATGGCCCCCGCCGCACTAAACACCCGCTCAGATGGCACGCTACTTGCCGGCCACAAGCCAAGTTTGGCTGCCCAGAAGTCCAGCGGATCCTCAAGGTGTGTTGGCATGGTCATGTCAAGGTATGACATGACCTGCTGGTTGAGGTCCTGCTCCAGGTCTTCCTGCTGCTCATGAGTAGCCTCACTATGCGGGTGTAGAAAGCTACTCATTAGCGACTGAAGACTGAGGCTGCTGCTGATGGAGCTGCTGCTGCTGCTCCTGCCAACCCCCCAGCAGCCATGGCAGTGGAAGGTGAGCGCAGAGGTCCCCCCGAGTCAGATCTGCGAGAGTATGGACCATGGCGCAGATAGGCATCGGCCAACTGACTATGCAGAATCTCTTTGTAGCAGTTCAGTTTGTCCTCCCTCTCGGCGGGTTTAAAAAATGCCCCCATTTTGTGCCGGAAGCGAGGGTCCAATAAGGTGGAGAACCAGAAGTCATCCCGCCGACAAATGGAAACAATTCTGGGGTCACTACACAAGCACGTGAACATGCTTCCTGCCATTTGCGCAAGTGACTCAGAGGGACTACCTGTCTCCATCTCCACTGCATACTGCCACGGTGTGTCTGGGTCCTCTGTTTCGCCTTCCTCAAATCCCTCTAGCTCCTCTGGCCGCTCCTGCTCCTCCTCTCCTGTCCGCTGACTAGATAAACCAGCCATTTCGCCAAGCCTAAACTATGCTTCACTGTGCCCCTCCTCCTCCTCTTCCTCCTCCTCCTCCTCCAGTTCAGCTCCAACGGGGTTCATGTGGCCCGTAAGATGTAGATGCCATGTCTCCAGTGCCCTGACCAGCCATGGTTAACAACATGTGCTGTAGTACATGAAGCAGTGGAATCACGTTGTTCATCCCATAATCCTGCCGACTGACAAATAAAGTGGCTTCCTCAAAGGGCCTGAGCAAATGGCAGGTGTCACGTATGAGCTGCCACTGGTTGATATTGAAGTTACACAGAGTCCCCCTATCCGCTTGGATCATCAGGAAATCCGTGATGGCTTTTCTCTGTTCATATAATCGGTCCAACATGTGAAGGGTGGAATTCCAATGGGTGGAAACATCGCAAATCAGACTATGTTGGGGGCTACCGTTCTGACGCTGTAGCTCAAGAAGGGTGTGTTTGGCGGTGTATGAGTGGCTGAAGTGCATGCAAAGTTTCCTTGAAGTTGTTAGGATGTCTTGCAGATGGGGGGAACACTTCAGAAACTGCTTGACAACCAGATTGAAGACGTGAGCCATGCAGGGGGCATGGGTCAGGCTTCCTTGGCGCAGCGCAGACAAAATATTCTTCCCATTGTTGGTAACCATGATTCCCATTTTAAGTTTTCTTGGAGTAAGCCATGTTTGGATTTCCTGATGAATAAATTTAAGCAGTTCCGCCCCTGTGTGACTCCGTTCAGCAAGATAAACCATGTGAAGCACAGCGTGACACCTCCGTGCCCTGCACACATAGTAGACTGGAGGGGCACTGAGACTTGAGCCTACAGTGGAGGGTGAGGAGATGGCGGAGGATGAGGAGGCCGAGTCACACGGTGTCACAGGCCCAACGGGCAGGGAGCGCGGAGGCCGAAGCGGTGTGACCTGTCCAAGTTGCTGCTGCTGCTGCAAAGGGACCACATTCACCCAGTGGGCCATAAACGACATGTACTGTCCCTGACCGTAGTTACAGCTCCAGACGTCGGCGCTGCCATGCACTTTGCTACACACGGACAGGCTCAAGGACTGGCCCACCTTCTGTTCAACAAAAGTGTGTAGCGCTGGTACTGCCTTCTTGGCAAAGAAATGACGGCTTGGGACTCTCCACCTCGGCTCGGCACAAGCCATCAGTTCTCTGAAGTCCACCACCTGAAAAGGGAGCGACTGCAGCACCAGCAACTTGGACAATCAGCTTATGCGCTGTAGGATGAGTGGGCGCATACTGCTGTCTCTTGGACATGGCTTCGCTGATGGATTGCTGGCGGGATGCATGACTTGGAGGAGGAGGAGCAGGAGCGACAGAGGATGGGTATGACGCACAGCTGCCTTCGGCTGAGGTGCTGGAGCCTTGGCTGGCAGAAATTGGGAGCGGCGTGCCACTTGGTGAGGAAGCAGGCTGGGCCACCTCTTTAGAGCCTCGGTTCTCCCAGGCCGCTTTATGGTGACGCATCATATGTTGACGCAAGGCCGTGGTGCCAACATTTGGGCCCTGGCCACGCTTCACCTTCTGCCTACATATCTTGCATGTGGCCATGTTACCCTCCTGCGGATGCTTGAGGAAAAACTGCCACACTGCCGAGTAGCTACTTTTCCCACCAACAGGCCTCACTGATTCACTGCTACTGTCGCCAACTCCAGGAACCCCTGCTCCACTACCTCCCAATAAGGTGGCCTGCCACGCAGCAGGTGCTCTACCCCGGCCCAGGCCCCATTTGGCTCCAGGCTTTACAATTGTGCCCCCATGCTGACTGTCAACCATGCTGCTAACACCTTGCTGCCTCAGCTGCTTACTCCGGGGCAACCTGTGCCCCTCTTCTCCTGATGATGATGATGAAGCCCCTTCATCACCCGGCTCCCAAGTGCGATCGGCTTCATCATCATGATCATTATCAGTGAGTTGTGGCTGCACGTCACTGATGTTCTCGGTTTCCTCAACAGTGTCTGGCGCAGGAGCTGGAACGCTCGAAACACCCACGACACTGTCCACATCACTATTTGTCTGCCTAGCTAAAGAAGCCACCTCCAATTCTTGGCTGGGCAGTAGCTACTGACTGTCCTGTATCTGATCGTCCTCCTCACTAAAGAGCGGAGCTGAACCCAAAGCATAGGATACATCGCTGGGGGAGGGAACGGTGTAGGACAGAGGCAATGGGAGGACAGGGACTGCTCTCGGGGCATGCCCACTCAGGGTTGTGTAAGAGGAACCTACTGATCCTAGACTGGGGGTGTCAGATGTAACTTGTGATGATGTTGATGAGCGCGGCAGATGCGTTACTGGTGGAGACACGACCGCTAGCAGATACTGGCAGATCAGGTCTCTCACCCTGACTCCTGCTGCCACTCGCTCCTAGTCTGCTGCGACCTCTGCCTGCTGAATCTTGGTCACTGCCACTCCTCTTTGAACATCCTAGCACTTGTCTGCCTGACATTTTTATGTATTTGAAATGCGCAATAGGTACGATAAAAAATGTGTTTACTTTAAAAAGAAGAAGCTAAATAAAGTGAGGAACTGCTTCTCTGCACCAGATGCTATGAAAATTGGCAATATGAGATACCCTGCGGCCTAGTGTTTTGGTAGCAGACCAAAAACCAATTCAAAATGCAATAGTTTGATTAGGCTGAGGAAGGATGAACAAGCGTATTTAGTATAACAGATAGGGTGCTATGTGGTGGTTTGGGATACCCTGCAGCCTGGTGTATTGACAGCAGGACAAAAACCAATTCAAAATTCAATAGCTTAATAAAGCTGATGCTGAACAACGCTTATTTAGTATAACAGATAGGGTGCCTTGTGGTGGTTTGGGATACCCTGCGGCCTGGTGTATTGACAGCAGGAAAAAAACCAATGCAAAATGCAATAGCTTAATAAAGCTGATGCTGAACAACGCTCATTTAGTATAACAGATAGGGTGCAACGTGATGGTTTGGGATACCGTGTGGCCTGGTGTATTTAAAGCAGACCAAAATCAATTCAAAATGCAATAACTTAATAAAGCTGAGGCTGTAGACGCTTATTTAGTATAACAGATAGGGTGCCACGCGGTGGTTTGGGATACCCTGCCGCCTGGTGTATTGACAGCAGGACAAAAACATTTGCAAAATGCAATAGCTTAATAAAGCTGATGCTGAACAACGCTTATTTAGTATAACAGATAGGGTGCCATGTGGTGGTTTGGGATACCCTGCGACCTGGTATATTGACAGCAGGCCAAAAACCAATGCAAAATGCAATAGCTTAATAAAGCTGATGCTGAACAACGCTTATTTAGTATAACAGATAGGGTGCAACGTGGTGGTTTGGGATACCCAGCGACCTGGTGTATTGACAGCAGAACAAAAACCAATGCAAAATGCAATAGCTTAATAAAGCTGATGCTGAACAACGCTTATTTAGTATAACAGATAGGGTGCAACGTGGTGGTTTGGGATACCCTGCGGCCTGGTGTATTGACAGCAGGACAAAAACCTATGCAAAATGCAATAGCTTAATAAAGCTGAGGCTGTAGACGCTTATTTAGTATAACAGATAGGGTGCCACGTGGTGGTTTGGGATACCCTGCGGCCTGGTGTATTGACAGCAGGACAAAAACCAATGCAAAATGCAATAGCTTAATAAAGCTGATGCTGAACAACGCTCATTTAGTTTAACAGATAGGGTGCAACGTGATGGTTTGGGATACCCTGCGGCCTGGTGTATTTAAAGCAGACCAAAATCAATTCAAAATTCAATAACTTAATAAAGCTGAGGCTGTAGATGCTTATTTAGTATAACAGATAGGGTGCCACGTGGTGGTTTGGGATACCCTGTGGCCTGGTGTATTGACAGCAGGACAAAAATCTATGCAAAATGCAATAGCTTAATACAGCTGATGCTGAACAACGCTTATTTAGTATAACAGATAGGGTGCCACGTGGTGGTTTAGGATACCCTGCGACCTGGTGTATTGACAGCAGGACAAAAACCAATGCAAAATGCAATAGCTTAATACAGCTGATGCGGAACAACGCTTATTTAGTATAACAGATAGGGTGCAACGTAGTGGTTTGGGATACCCTGCGACCTGGTGTATTGACAGCAGGACAAAAACCAATGCAAAATGCAATAGCTTAATAAAGCTGATGCTGAACAACGCTTATTTAGTATAACAGATAGGGTGCAACGTGGCGGTTTGGGATACCCTGCGGCCTGGTGTATTTAAAGCAGACCAAAACCAATTCAAAATGCAATAACTTAATAAAGCTGAGTCTGTAGACGCTTATTTAGTATAACAGATAGGGTGCCACGTGGTGGTTTGGGATACCCTGCGGCCTGGTGTATTGACAGCAGGACAAAAACCTATGCAAAATGCAATAGCTTAATAAAGCTGATGCTGAACAACACTTATTTAGTATAACACATAGGGTGCCACGTGGTGGTTTGGGATACCCTGCGGCCTGGTGTATTGACAGCAGGAAAAAAACCAATGCAAAATGCAATAGCTTAATAAAGCTGATGCTGAACAACGCTCATTTAGTATAACAGATAGGGTGCAACGTGATGGTTTGGGATACCGTGTGGCCTGGTGTATTTAAAGCAGACCAAAATCAATTCAAAATGCAATAACTTAATAAAGCTGATGCTGAACAACGCTTTTTTAGTATAACAGATAGGGTGCCATGTGGTGGTTTGGGATACCCTGCGGCCTGGTGTATTGACAGCAGGACAAAAACCTTTGCAAAAGGCAATAGCTTAATAAAGCTGATGCTGAACAACGCTTATTTAGTATAACAGATAGGGTGCCATGTGGTGGATTGGGATACCCTGCGGCCTGGTGTATTGACAGCAGGACAAAAACTTATGCAAAATGCAATAGCTTAATAAAGGTGAGGCTGTAGGCGCTTATTTAGTATAACAGATAGGGTGCCACGTGATGGTTTGGGATACCCTGCGGCCTGGTGTATTGACAGCAGGACAAAATCCTATGCAAAATGCAATAGCTTAATAAAGCTGATGCTGAACAACACTTATTTAGTATAACAGATAGGGTGCCACGTGGTGGTTTGGGATACCCTGCGGCCTGGTGTATTGACAGCAGGACAAAAACCAATGCAAAATGCAATAGCTTAATACAGCTGAGGCTGTAGACGCTTATTTAGTATAACAGATAGGGTGCCACGTGGTGGTTTGGGATACCCTGCGGCCTGGTGTATTGACAGCAGGACAAAAAAACAATGCAAAATGCAGTAGCTTATTAAAGCTGATGCTGAACAACGCTTTTTTAGTATAACAGATAGGGTGCCACGTGGTGGTTTGGGATACCCTGCGGCCTGGTGTATTGACAGCAGGACAAAAACCTATGCAAAATGCAATAGCTTAATAAAGCTGATGCTGAACAACGCTTATTTAGTATAACAGATAGGGTGCCATGTGGTGGTTTGGGATACCCTGCGGCCTGGTGTATTGACAGCAGGACAAAAACTTATGCAAAATGCAATAGCTTAATAAAGGTGAGGCTGTAGGCGCTTATTTAGTATAACAGATAGGGTGCCACGTGATGGTTTGGGATACTCTGCGGCCTGGTGTATTGACAGCAGGACAAAAACCTATGCAAAATGCAATAGCTTAATAAAGCTGAGGCTGAACAATGCTTATTTAGTATAACAGATAGGGTGCAACGTGGCGGTTTGGGATACCCTGCGGCCTGGTGTATTTAAAGCAGACCAAAACCAATTCAAAATGCAATAACTTAATAAAGCTGAGTCTGTAGACGCTTATTTAGTATAACAGATAGGGTGCCATGTGGTGGTTTGGGATACCCTGCGGCCTGGTGTATTGACAGCAGGACAAAAACCAATGCAAAATGCAATAGCTTAATACAGCTGATGCGGAACAACGCTTATTTAGTATAACAGATAGGGTGCAACGTAGTGGTTTGGGATACCCTGCGACCTGGTGTATTGACAGCAGGACAAAAACCAATGCAAAATGCAATAGCTTAATAAAGCTGATGCTGAACAACGCTTATTTAGTATAACAGATAGGGTGCAACGTGGCGGTTTGGGATACCCTGCGGCCTGGTGTATTTAAAGCAGACCAAAACCAATTCAAAATGCAATAACTTTATAAAGCTGAGTCTGTAGACGCTTATTTAGTATAAGAGATAGGGTGCCACTTGATGGTTTGGGATACCCTGCGACCTGGTGTATTGACAGCAGGACAAAAACCAATGCAAAATACAATAGCTTAATAAAGCTGATGCTGAACAACGCTTATTTAGTATAACAGATAGGGTGCAACGTGGCAGTTTGGGATACCCTGCAGCCTGGTGTATTTAAAGCAGACCAAAACCAATTCAAAATGCAATAACTTAATAAAGCTGAGGCTGTAGACGCTTATTTAGTATAACAGATAGGGTGCCACATGGTGGTTTGGGATACCCTGCGGCCTGGTGTATTGACAGCAGGACAAAAACCTATGCAAAATGCAATAGCTTAATAAAGCTGATGCTGAACAACACTTATTTAGTATAACACATAGGGTGCCACGTGGTGGTTTGGGATACCCTGCGGCCTGGTGTATTGACAGCAGGACAAAAACCAATGCAAAATGCAATAGATTAATACAGCTGAGGCTGTAGACGCTTATTTAGTATAACAGATAGGGTGCCACGTGGTGGTTTGGGATACCCTGCGGCCTGGTGTATTGACAGCAGGACAAAAAAACAATGCAAAATGCAGTAGCTTAATAAAGCTGATGCTGAACAATGCTTTTTTAGTATAACAGATAGGGTGCCATGTGGTGGTTTGGGATACCCTGTGGCCTGGTGTATTGACAGCAGGACAAAAACCTATGCAAAATGCAATAGCTTAATAAAGGTGAGGCTGTAGGCGCTTATTTAGTATAACAGATAGGGTGCCACGTGATGGTTTGGGATACCCTGCGGCCTGGTGTATTGACAGCAGGACAAAAACCTATGCAAAATGCAATAGCTTAATAAAGCTGATGCTGAACAACGCTTATTTAGTATAACAGATAGGGTGCCACGTGGTGGTTTGGGATACCCTGCGGCCTGGTGTATTGACAGCAGGACAAAAACCAATGCAAAATGCAATAGCTTAATACAGCTGAGGCTGTAGACGCTTATTTAGTATAACAGATAGGGTGCCACGTGGTGGTTTGGGATACCCTGCGGCCTGGTGTATTGACAGCAGGACAAAAAACAATGCAAAATGCAGTAGCTTAATAAAGCTGATGCTGAACAACGCTTTTTTAGTATAACAGATAGGGTGCCATGTGGTGGTTTGGGATACCCTGCGGCCTGGTGTATTGACAGCAGGACAAAAACCTATGCAAAATGCAATAGCTTAATAAAGCTGATGCTGAACAACGCTTATTTAGTATAACAGATAGGGTGCCATAAGGTGGTTTGGGATACCCTGCGGCCTGGTGTATTGACAGCAGGACAAAAACCTATGCAAAATGCAATGGCTTAATAAAGCTGAGGCTGAACAATGCTTATTTAGTATAACAGATAGGGTGCAACGTGGCGGTTTGGGATACCCTGCGGCCTGGTGTATTTAAAGCAGACCAAAACCAATTCAAAATGCAATAACTTAATAAAGCTGAGTCTGTAGACGCTTATTTAGTATAACAGATAGGGTGCCACGTGGTGATTTGGGATACCCTGCGGCCTGGTGTATTGACAGCAAGACAAAAACCTATGCAAAATGCAATAGCTTAATAAAGCTGATGCTGAACAAGGCTTATTTATTATAACAGATAGGGTGCCACGTGTTGGTTTGGGATACCCTGCGGCCTGGTGTATTGACAGCAGGACAAAAACCAATGCAAAATGCAATAGCTTAATACAGCTGAGGCTGTAGACGCTTATTTAGTATAACAGAAAGGGTGCCACGTGGTGGTTTGGGATACCCTGCAGCCTGGTGTATTGACAGCAGGACAAAAAACAATGCAAAATGCAGTAGCTTAATAAAGCTGATGCTGCACAACGCTTATTTATTATAACAGATAGGGTGCCACATGGTGGTTTGGGATACCCTGCGGCCTGGTGTATTGACAGCAGGACAAAAACCTATGCAAAATGCAATAGCTTAATAAAGCTGAGGCTGTAGACACTTATTTAGTATAACAGATAGGGTGCCACGTGGTGGTTTGGGATACTCTGAGGCCTGGTGTATTGACAGCAGGACAAAAACCTATGCAAAATGCAATAGCTTAATAAAGCTGATGCTGAACAACTGTTATTTAGTATAACAGATAGGGTGCCATGTGGTGGTTTGGGATACCCTGCGGCCTGGTGTATTGACAGCAGGACAAAAATTATGCAAAATGCAATAGCTTAATAAAGCTGATGCTGAACAACACTTATTTAGTATAACACATAGAGTGCCACGTGGTGGTTTGGGATACTCTGCGGCCTGGTGTATTGACAGCAGGACAAAAACCTATGCAGGCTTAGACGCTTATTTAGTATAACAGATAGGGTGCCACGTGATGGTTTGGGATACCCTGCGGCCTGGTGTATTGACAGCAGGACAAAAACCTTTGCAAAATGCAATAGCTTAATAAAGCTGATGCTGAACAACGCTTATTTAGTATAACAGATAGGGTGCAACGTGGCGGTTTGGGATACCCTGCGGCCTGGTGTATTTAAAGCAGACCAAAACCAATTCAAAATGCAATAACTTAATAAAGCTGAGGCTGTAGATGTTTATTTAGTATAACAGATAGGGTGCAACGTGGCGGTTTGGGATACCCTGCGGCCTGGTGTATTTAAAGCAGACCAAAACCAATTCAAAATGCAATAACTTAATAAAGCTGAGGCTGTAGATGCTTATTTAGTATAACAGATAGGGTGCCACGTGGTGGTTTGGGATACTCTGCGGCCTGGTGTATTGACAGCAGGACAAAAACCAATGCAAAATGCAATAGCTTAATACAATTGAGGCTGTAGACGCTTACTTAGTATAACAGATAGGGTGCCATGTGGTGGTTTGGGATACCCTGCGGCCTGGTGTATTGACAGCAGGACAAAAAACAATGCGAAATGCAGTAGCTTAATAAAGCTGATGCTGCACAACGTTTATTTAGTATAACAGATAGGGTGCCACGTTGTGGTTTGGGATACCCTGCGGCCTGGTGTATTGACAGCAGGACAAAAACCTTTGCAAAATGCAATAGCTTAATAAAGCTGATGCTGAACAACGCTTATTTAGTATAACAGATAGGGTGCCATGTGGTGGTTTGGGATACCCTGCGGCCTGGTGTATTGACAGCAGGACAAAAACCTATGCAAAATGCAATAGCTTAATAAAGCTGAGGCTGTAGATGCTTATTTAGTATAACAGATAGGGTGCCACGTGGTGGTTTGGGATACCCTGCGGCCTGGTGTATTGACAGCAGGACAAAAACCTATGCAAAATGCAATAGCTTAATAAAGCTGAGGCTGTAGACGCTTATTTAGTATAACAGATAGGGTGCCACGCGGTGGTTTGGGATACCCTGCGGCCTGGTGTATTGACAGCAGGACAAAAACCTATGCAAAATGCAATAGCTTAATAAAGCTGAGGCTGTAGACGCTTATTTAGTATAACAGATAGGGTGCCACATGGTGGTTTGGGAAACCCTGCGGCCTGGTGTATTGACAGCAGGACAAAAACCTATTCAAAATGCAATAGCTTAATAAAGCTGAGGCTGTAGATGCTTATTTAGTATAACAGATAGGGTGCCATGTGGTGGTTTGGGATACCCAGCGGCCTGGTGTATTGACAGCAGGACAAAAACCTATGCAAAATGCAATAGCTTAATAAAGCTGAGGCTGTAGACACTTATTTAGTATAACAGATAGGGTGCCACGTGGTGGTTTGGGATACTCTGCGGCCTGGTGTATTGACAGCAGGACAAAAACCTATGCAAAATACAATAGCTTAATAAAGCTGATGCTGAACAACGCTTATTTAGTATAACAGATAGGGTGCCACGCGGTGGTTTGGGATACCCTGCGGCCTGGTGTATTGACAGCAGGACAAAAATTATGCAAAATGCAATAGCTTAATAAAGGTGAGGCTGTAGATGCTTATTTAGTATAACAGATAGGGTGCCACGTGGTGGTTTGGGATACCCTGCGGCCTGGTGTATTGACAGCAGGACAAAAACCTATGCAAAATGCAATAGCTTAATATAGCTGAGGCTGTAGACGCTTATTTAGTATAACAGATAGGGTGCCACGTGGTGGTTTGGGATACTCTGCGGCCTGGTGTATTGACAGCAGGACAAAAACCTATGCAGGCTTAGACGCTTATTTAGTATAACAGATAGGGTGCCACGTGATGGTTTGGGATACCCTGCGGCCTGGTGTATTGACAGCAGGACAAAAACCTTTGCAAAATGCAATAGCTTAATAAAGCTGATGCTGAACAACGCTTATTTAGTATAACAGATAGGGTGCAACGTGGCGGTTTGGGATACCCTGCGGCCTGGTGTATTTAAAGCAGACCAAAACCAATTCAAAATGCAATAACTTAATAAAGCTGAGGCTGTAGATGTTTATTTAGTATAACAGATAGGGTGCAACGTGGCGGTTTGGGATACCCTGCGGCCTGGTGTATTTAAAGCAGACCAAAACCAATTCAAAATGCAATAACTTAATAAAGCTGAGGCTGTAGATGCTTATTTAGTATAACAGATAGGGTGCCACGTGGTGGTTTGGGATACTCTGCGGCCTGGTGTATTGACAGCAGGACAAAAACCAATGCAAAATGCAATAGCTTAATACAGTTGAGGCTGTAGACGCTTATTTAGTATAACAGATAGGGTGCCGTGTGGTGGTTTGGGATACCCTGCGGCCTGGTGTATTGACAGCAGGACAAAAAGCAATGCGAAATGCAATAGCTTAGTAAAGCTGATGCTGCACAACGTTTATTTAGTATAACAGATAGGGTGCCACGTTGTGGTTTGGGATACCCTGCGGCCTGGTGTATTGACAGCAGGACAAAAACCTTTGCAAAATGCAATAGCTTAATAAAGCTGATGCTGAACAACGCTTATTTAGTATAACAGATAGGGTGCCATGTGGTGGTTTGGGATACCCTGCGGCCTGGTGTATTGACAGCAGGACAAAAACCTATGCAAAATGCAATAGCTTAATAAAGCTGAGGCTGTAGATGCTTATTTAGTATAACAGATAGGGTGCCACGTGGTGGTTTGGGATACCCTGCAGCCTGGTGTATTGACAGCAGGACAAAAACCTATGCAAAATGCAATAGCTTAATAAAGCTGAGGCTGTAGACGCTTATTTAGTATAACAGATAGGGTGCCACGCGGTGGTTTGGGATACCCTGCGGCCTGGTGTATTGACAGCAGGACAAAAACCAATGCAAAATGCAATAGCTTAATAAAGCTGAGGCTGTAGACGCTTATTTAGTATAACAGATAGGGTGCCACATGGTGGTTTGGGAAACCCTGCGGCCTGGACAAAAACCTATTCAAAATGCAATAGCTTAATAAAGCTGAGGCTGTAGATGCTTATTTAGTATAACAGATAGGGTGCCATGTGGTGGTTTGGGATACCCTGCGGCCTGGTGTATTGACAGCAGAACAAAAACCTATGCAAAATGCAAAAGCTTAATAAAGCTGAGGCTGTAGATGCTTATTTAGTATAACAGATAGGGTGCCACGTGGTGGTTTGGGATACTCTGCGGCCTGGTGTATTGACAGCAGGACAAAAACCTATGCAAAATGCAATAGCTTAATAAAGCTGAGGCTGTAGACGCTTATTTAGTATAACAGATAGGGTGCCACGCGGTGGTTTGGGATACCCTGCGGCCTGGTGTATTGACAGCAGGACAAAAATCAATGCAAAATGCAATAGCTTAATAAAGCTGAGGCTGTAGACGCTTATTTAGTATAACAGATAGGGTGCCACATGGTGGTTTGGGAAACCCTGCGGCCTGGACAAAAACCTATTCAAAATGCAATAGCTTAATAAAGCTGAGGCTGTAGATGCTTTTTTAGTATAACAGATAGGGTGCCATGTGGTGGTTTGGGATACTCTGCGGCCTGGTGTATTGACAGCAGAACAAAAACCTATGCAAAATGCAAAAGCTTAATAAAGCTGAGGCTGTAGATGCTTATTTAGTATAACAGATAGGGTGCCACGTGGTGGTTTGGGATACTCTGCGGCCTGGTGTATTGACAGCAGGACAAAAACCTATGCAAAATGCAATAGCTTAATAAAGCTGATGTTGAACAACGCTTATTTAGTATAACAGATAGGGTGCCATGTGGTGGTTTGGGATACCCTGCGGCCTGGTGTATTGACAGCAGGACAAAAACCTATGCAAAATGCAATAGCTTAATAAAGCTGATGCTGAACAACACTTATTTAGCATAAAAGATAGGGTGCCATGTGGTGGTTTGGGATACCCTGCGGCCTGGTGTATTGACAGCAGGACAAAAACCTATGCAAAATCTAATAGCTTAATAAAGCTGAGGCTGTAGACGCTTATTTAGTATAACAGATAGGGTGCCATGTGGTTGTTTGGGATACCCTGCGGCCTGGAGTATTAACAGCAGGACAAAAACCTATGCAAAATGCAATAGCTTAATAAAGCTGATGCTGAACAACGCCTATTTAGTATAATAGATAGGGTGCCTTGTGGTGGTTTGGGATATCCTGCGGCCTGGTGTATTGACAGCAGGACAAAAACCAATTCAAAATGCAATAACTTAATAAAGCTGAGGCTGTAGATGTTTATTTAGTATAACAGATAGGTTGCCACGTGGCGGTTTGGGATACCCTGCGGCCTGGTGTATTGACAGCAGGACAAAAACCAATGCAAAATGCAATAGCTTAATTAAGCTGATGCTGAACAACGCTTATTTAGTATAACAGATAGGGTGCAACGTGGTGGTTTGGGATACCCTGCGGCCTGGTGTATTTAAAGGAGACCAAAACCAATTCAAAATGGAATAACTTACTAAAGTTGAGGCTGTAGATGCTTATTTAGTATAACAGATAGGGTGCCACGTGGTGGTTTGGGATACTCTGCGGCCTGGTGTATTAACAGCAGGACAAAAACCTATGCAAAATGCAATAGTTTAATAAAGCTGATGCTGAACAAGCTTATTTAGTATAACAGATAGGGTGCCATGTGGTGGTTTGGAATACCCTGTGGTCTGGTGTATTGATAGCAGGACAAAAACCTATGCAAAATGCAATAGCTTAATAAAGCTGAGGCTGTAGACGCTTATTTAATATAACAGATAGGGTGCCACGTGGTGGTTTGGGATACTCTGCGGCCTGGTGTATTGACAGCAGGACAAAAACCTATGCAAAATGCAATAGCTTAATTAAGCTGATGCTGAACAACGCTTATTTAGTATAACAGATAGGGTTACATAAGGCACTGCATAGATGGCATGCACAGTGGCAAGGCAGATTGTGGTTTACAGCACAAAGAAATCAAATTGAATTGAAAACTGATCAGACAAATCTCCCTGTCACTGTCACTTTTATGCTGTCCCTGGATTGTTCCGGTTTTCCACTATCTTTCCCTGGCTCTGTCTGCCTCTCTAAATCTCCCTACCTATCTGTAAATCTCCCTACCTATCTGTAAATCTCCCTACCTATCTGTAACTCTCCCTACCTATCGCTAACTGTCTGTCCCTGTCTGCAGCAACCACCGCTGTCTCAAGAATGCAAGTCTGAAATGCGCACACGCAAGATGGCCGCCGCTTTATATACCACGGTGACGTCACCGCGCTTTCTGGCTGCTGATAGGCTGCATGTGACCTTCCTATGATAACTTGACCCAGGGGATATGTCCAGACATGTCCATTCACCATTTTACAATGCCTGTAATTGAAGTAAATGGAGTTTAAAGGAAAACTTCGATCGATCGAATCGCGGGGAAATTCGGATTCGTTCAGAATCGAATATTTCCTGAAATTCGGAAGGAATTCGGGTTCGATTCGCTCATCCCTATTTGACGTACAAAAAGAAACACCTAATTACAGCACATCCAATGGTGACAATGCTGTTCAGGGTGTAAGGTGAATATTGCTGCACCAAATAGTTCCATAATAATTCTATGTATTTCTTGCCCTAGTCAAAAAGGGGATTGTGAGGCAGGACTAAATGAATCAGTATTAGGAAGCTGTTTAATGAAACCTGATACACAATGACAGCACCTGCAAAGCTCTTAGTTTTATGAGGTGACATAATTTCCATCTTTTGTATACAGCTTCTGACCTGGTATGACATTTAATTCAAATCTGGGTTTATAAATGCCAAGGCATGCTAGCGCTTGCAGGTCCATTGACAGCTAGACATCAGTATGATTGGAAAAAAGAATAGGGGGATCCATTACTCTGATTTGTATCAGTAAACAGTTAAAAAAACACTAATAGAATTCACGTCATGTATATGTTCATAGTTTATTCATTACTATACTAAGCTTAGTGTCTGTATGACAAATTATTTCTTCTAATGATATGTTAAAACTGGAGGAGAGTGGTGGGGCTCGGCACTGGTGAAAAAAAAATCTAAAATGGTCTAAAATTTGCACTGCCTATATGCTTGCACACATGGGTCAATTAATGACCTATTACAGTTCAAAGGGCAGAGCAGTGGCAAGCCACTTGTTCAACATGCTAGCATGCTATCTGAACTCCCCTGCATCATTACCCATACTCCCAAATGCCAAGGGGTGTGGAAGAACAAGGTGCCCCTCTGCATGGGCTAGCTACCGAAGGGTAAAAGGGCTGGTATTTACATTGACCAGGGGCCAGAATTTCCACCCCTAAACCCCTCAATTACTGGCCCTTATGCTTGGCACATTGGTCTTGTGAGCTTTAGGGAAATTGGCAGCTCTTTTTTTTCCCTTTTTGTGGGGTTGTGAAGCTTTTTAAGAAAGGCCTAGTCCCTGCCCTAATGATTATCAGCACACTGTGCCAATGATAGAGTCTGGTAAGCCAAGGCTCAAGTGCCAAACTGGAGCCCCTGTGGAATCTCCCCATATAATTCTTACATCACTTAAGGGGAGGTGCATGAGGGATATACCCTGTCAATTGGGTCTGCAACTGAGAAAGACAAATTTAACCCAACTGAGTTGTGGACCCAAAAACAAAGCTTTACACCAATCCCAAGATGGCAAATAAGAGCAAAGCTTAGGATCAACTGGGTTCAGCAGCTGACAAGACATAATTAACTTGGGATGTACAATGGGTGAGAAATCATGTCAGGCATGGTGCCTTGGTAGCTGCTAGAGTGGATATGACAAATAGATTCCCTGCAATGAAAGAGACAGATTGCACCTCATACCTCTGAATTAAGAATCCCGGATTTGCTCCATGTCATATTCCTCAGCGCTACTAACTACTACAGGTTCGGGTGACTTAGCTTGGACCCAATTTTGCGTAACTGGCTTCAGCAGGGAGACATGGTAGACTGGATGCACCTGGGAGGAAGCAGGCAGAACCAGTTCAAAGGCCATCTGACTGATTCTCCACTTGATGGGAAATGGGCCAATGAAAAGAGGAAATTGTTTTTTGATGGGTGTTTAAGCTGCAGATGTTCCGTAGTCAATCAGACCATGTCTCCTACTTGATATTTGTAATTCACCTGTCTATGATGATCTGCTCCCTTCTTGTAGTGAGCCCGACAGTGAAGTAATAAGTGACTGATCCTGGTATGGATGGAAGCCAGGGTACCTACCAGGAAAGCAGCTGCTGGGGTGGCAACAGATGTAGGCAAATACGGAGGGGTCTTCAGATAAAAGCCTTGGCTGAAAAGTATGGTGAATGGCCAGTCAAGGAATGCTGTGCATTATAAGCAAACTCCATTGGTAGCAGTTGGCTCCAGTTGTCCTAAAGATAGGATGTGTAGAATGAGAAGTATTGCTCCAAGGTTTTATTGATGTGTCCTTTCTATCCGTTGGACTGCGGGTGGTATGCTAAAGACAAAGCCAGCCTAACACAGAGAGTTTGACACAATTGGGTCGATTCAAAGAAACATGTAACAGCTTGGATTTGGGTGCCGATCATCCTATTTTTCCCGTCCGCTCGTGCGTTCGTATGAACTTGCGAGTGATTCAATAAGCAAATACGTTTCTATCCTAAAATATACGTCCGTTCGTATGTTATCTCCCGAACTTGCCTCAGTCAGTTGACAATCGTAAAAATCACGTTCATGTGCTCACTTGTTGCGGCGGCAGCCTGTTTTTTCTGCTGCTTCCATCGTCCACCTCTTCCAATTACTTGCGTTT
This sequence comes from Gastrophryne carolinensis, assembly GCA_027917425.1. Taxonomy (NCBI): domain Eukaryota; kingdom Metazoa; phylum Chordata; class Amphibia; order Anura; family Microhylidae; genus Gastrophryne; species Gastrophryne carolinensis. The sequence goes on from CM051236.1 coordinate 288,149,496, forward strand.
GCCTCTGGTTTTCATTGGTTTTTGGCCTCTTAGATTCGTGCGTTCGTATGTATATAAGATCTTGCGCATGCGCACCCTCATCCCGCACCCCATCCAAACCCCTTAGCGCTTGCATCCTTCTTCATTTCTCGGTCCCTAAAACTTACCTAAACCCCTTAGCGCTTGCATCCTTCTTCATTTCTCGGTCCCTAAAACTTACCGAAACCCCTTAGCGCTTGCATCCTTCTTCATTTCTCGGTCCCTAAAACTTACCTAAACCCCTTAGCGCTTGCATCCTTCTTCATTTCTCGGTCCCTAAAACTTACCTAAACCCCTTAGCGCTTGCATCCTTCTTCATTTCTCGGTCCCTAAAACTGACCTAAACCCCTTAGCGCTTGCATCCTTCTTCATTTCTCGGTCCCTAAAACTTACCTAAACCCCTTAGCGCTTGCATCCTTCTTCATTTCTCGGTCCCTAAAACTTACCTAAACCCCTTAGCGCTTGCATCCTTCTTCATTTCTCGGTCCCTAAAACTTACCTAAACCCCTTAGCGCTTGCATCCTTCTTCATTTCTCGGTCCCTAAAAGTTACCTAAACCCCTTAGCGCTTGCATCCTTCTTCATTTCTCGGTCCCTAAAACTTACCTAAACCCCTTAGCGCTTGCATCCTTCTTCATTTCTCGGTCCCTAAAACTTACCTAAACCCCTTAGCGCTTGCATCCTTCTTCATTTCTCGGTCCCTAAAAGTTACCTAAACCCCTTAGCGCTTGCATCCTTCTTCATTTCTCGGTCCCTAAAACTTACCTAAACCCCTTAGCGCTTGCATCCTTCTTCATTTCTCGGTCCCTAAAACTTACCGAAACCCCTTAGCGCTTGCATCCTTCTTCATGTTGACGACCCTAAAACTTACCTAAACCCCTTAGCGCTTGCATCCTTCTTCATGTTGACGACCCTAAAACTTACCCAAACCACATAATGTACATATGTCTATATGTTTATAAGCGTGTTTTTTCTTGTTTGTGGAATTGTTTTTTGGTGCGCATATTAGAAAAGACACATTTATGAAGGCTTAAAATATAATTTATTTAAATTATTTGCTTTGGTTGGTTTATTTTTTAAACCTTTTTTTTTTTTTTTTTTTTGGGTTTGGTTGAAAACATAGTAACATTTTTTTCTTTTTTATATTAGAAACATATTAAAATTTTATTTTTTTTTCTTTTTCAAACATAGTAAAATCTTTTTTTTTTTTTTCTTTTTCAAACATAGTAAAATTTTATTTTATTTTTTTTTGTTTTTTAAAACATTAAAAATGTTTAAAAATTTAAAACTTTAAAAACCTATTTAACAAAAGTACCCAGGACCAAGGGCACTAATCATCCTCCTCTTCTTCATCTGTTGGCCCCAACGTCGCCTGTATGGCCAGCAGCTCGGCCACCAACTCCTTGATTCTTTTTTTTTTTTCGGCCACGGTTTTTGGGATAATCCCTGTAAGCAATAGAGAAATAAACATAAATAGGAGTACCAGACCGGTTTGTATGCTGGAAATCGATTTGGGGTTAATCAAATAAATGTAAATGCATGACATATGTCATTCTTCCAAGGGCTAAAGTTAATGCATTTCCCACAGGTAAGTATTTAAACTCCTTAAACCGGACCTTCAACATTATTTAATGAAAACCAATAACTATTCCCAAATGATTCTGCACCAGATCAAAGTACATTTTGGAGGTTTTTGGATTACAGCGCCGCCATCTGGACTCTGAAGCATAACACTTAATGAGGAGTGGAGAGTTGGATAAAGTACAGGGGAGTAGGTTACAGTGGTGCTTTGGGAATACAGAGCATAGCTGGGTTGAGGGAAAGGTCATCACTCCCACAATGCATTGCAGCACCTTACTTTTTTAAATCTGTATCCCATGCTGCCTGTAAATATTGCGCATTCCATATTCCGCAATATTGGATGTTTTCAGGCTCCTAACATGCATTAGATGGCTGAAGGCTGTTTTTCAATGTTTCAAATCTGTAGGTACAGTGTGTTGGCTAATTATTAGCTATGTTCTTAATACAAGTTAGGGTCCGCTTTAAGCTAACGAAGTGGCCACATGAAAGTGTTAACTACACATTGGCTACGCCTTTAGTTATGTGTGTGTTATTAGCTAACAAAACATTAATAGGAATAATGGCATGGAGACTTACGGAGTTGGTGGCCGACAGATGGCTGGTTGGGGCCAACAGGCTGCCCTTGGTCCTGGCTATGCTGTGAAGAAGTCCCTGGAGAAACATGTGACATTTGGTTAGTAGTTGTATAGAGTCACTATTCCAAACAGATCTGGCTCCCAGGCTGGCTGACATCACTCACCTTCGTCAGGATCTCCTTCCAGCATCTCTGCTGCCTCCTCCTCCACTATTTCACCCGCTCCCGAAGATTCTACAAATACATAATAAAGGAGAACTTAGTTTTTGGCCTGCCATGTATATGTTTGTGCCTATACATGAAGAGTGACATACCAGAGCCTTCCCCTTGCCTGGCCGGGCATGACTCCACGCCCACGCGGTTGGGCCCCTCCTCTGTGGTAAGGTCCAGGGGCTGGTCTGAGGAGGCCACAGAGGAGGGGTAGGTCCGTCGCCCGGGAGATCCACCACCTTCACTCACAGAAGCAGACTCATGCAGCACTGGTCGGCCTGTGCGCCTCCGGGTGCGGCGAATTCTGAAATCCAATTTCCAACACTAGCAAAGAAAAGTCATAATAAATAAAGGTATAGCTTATACATTTCCTACATATCACATGCTATCGCTTGGTACTTACTTGGGAAATGGATCCCAAAAAACCTCCGCACCCGGGGCATGTGCAGACGTTTCAGGTCCGACCAATGCTGCATTATCTGGGTGTGAGTGAAGGTGGTGCTGGTCACACGGTGGATTTCCGTGATGATCTCCCGGGCGATGTCCCTTTTTTCGCACACATTGGGCGCGAAGTCATACCGGCGCTGAAGCATGATCTGAAAAACATAATGGACACAGAGCTTTTACTTTTACACACAGACCCATATGTGTTGCATCACAAGTTGATAATTTCATGTCATTAACACACACATTTAGAGTGGCAGCCATTTTTGGGGAGTGCCTTAAAGCGGACGTTGACTGTGAATGAGAGTCTGGTCTTATGTTATATGTTTCACACACCATGTACATACAGATAATAGCCAACATTAAAAATCAGCCCACCTGCATCTATGGCATGTTAGGATGGTTTAAACATCCAAGATGTAGGCTTATGCTTAGGCTTTTGGCCCACGTGTGTGGCTTCCCGTTGTGTTTTGCGTGCTTAGGCAAACAGTGTTCCTCAAACATCCGCATCAAGGTCCGAGACAGGCCAGGTTTGACAGCTAGCCCCGCTACTCCACAGGTTAATTAACTGGTGCTAAGCCTGAGCAATTGCCCTAATTCGGACATCAGCATAGACAGGTGAAAACGTGGCCAGGCTCGGCCCTTGAGGATGAAGTGTGAGGAGCCAGTTCTTAAACATTAAGAGACCCAAAACTAGTTACAAACGCATCCTTTACATTTAGGCCATCATTGACTATTAGATTAAAATGCAGAGGCAGGCACTTACCAGCATGAGGATCTCTTCCTGTTGACGGGTGAAGATAGTGGGCGCCATCTTTGGGCTTCTTCAAGGCAGCAGATAAGTGAAACCCCAGCGGTTTCCTGGTTCCACTCGAACGTACGTCCGTACGAGCGCGTAGTCGTGCGCATAGGCGTCACACGCTGGGCTCATTATTTAAAGGTCCCTGCACCCAAAGCTCATTCTCTTTGAGCCTTTGTGGAAAATGGCACCAAAAAAGCCAGCATCCAAACGCGCCCAGCAAAGCCAGACCTCGGAGGGCCCAACCACCAGGTCCCAGCAAGGAAGGAAAAAACTCCGATCCAAGACGGCAAGTACTACCTCTGCCCCACCAAGGGACCCTGGACCCTCCGTTAGCCAAAAAAGGGGCCCCAAGGCACGTGCCCCTGCGGCAAAAAAACAGGCCACAGCAGCACCCACCACCTCTGCCCCCAGAAGAGGCCGCCCAAGGGAGGACACACCGCCCATGGGTTCAAGCAGGGCAGTTCGCCAACCCAGGCCCCGCAGCAGGGCCAGAACCCCATCCAGGGCCAGAAGCCCATCCCGGGCCAGAAGTCCGTCCAGGCACACAAGCAGGGCCAGAAGCCCAGAAAGGCGAGACAGGAGGCCCAGAACCCCAGCAAGGCCGCGCAGCAGGGCAACAACCCCAGCAAGGCCCCGAAGCAGGGCCAGAAGCCCCTACAGGCCCCGCAGCAGGGCCCGAACCCCAGAAAGGCCCAGAAGCAGGGCCAGAAGCCCCTACAGCCACACAAGCAGGGCCAGAAGCCCCTACAGTCACACAAGCAGGGCCAGAAGCCCAGAAAGGCCCAGAAGCAGGGCCAGAAGCCCCTACAGCCACACAAGCAGGGCCCGAACCCCAGAAAGGCCCAGAAGCAGGGCCAGAAGCCCCTACAGCCACACAAGCCGTGCCCGAACCCCAGAAAGGCCCAGAAGCAGGCCCAGAAGCCCCTACAGCCACACAAGCAGGGCCAGAAGCCCAGAAAGCCGAGAACGGAGGCCCAGAACCCCAGCAAGGCCCCGAAGCAGGGCCAGAAGCCCCTACAGGCCCCGAACCCCAGAAAGGGAAAGAAGCAGGGCCAGAAGCCAAGACAGGCCCCGCAGCAGGGCCAGAAGCCCACGACCTGGCACCAGCCGGGAACAGAGCCCCCGACCTGGCACCAGCCGGGAACATAGCCCCCCAAGAGGCCAAAGAATGGCCACCCTGACCACATCTACACCTGGAAGTTCGGTGGCCAGCCACGCAAGAACACCCAGTCCCTTGGCCAGTCCAGTCCAGTCATTGGGAAGCCAACAATCCGTCCATTCCCCTACCCAGCCCCAGGCCATAATGTCACCACATGTGTCTGCACACATGGAGGAGCAGCCAAGCCAACCATCTGGCCGCACATTGCGCCGCGGCCAGTTGAGTGGGAGATTCTCCCATGACCAAAATATGGCATTGGCTAGTGGCCTTACATTATACTATGACGAGCTCTATGGGAGCAAATCAAAACACACCACAAAGCAGCGCAAGATGGAATTGTTTGAAACCATCCTACAACAAGTAAATGCAGCGGGGGAAGAGAGGAAAGATGTGTCCCAAATTCAGAAGAAAATCTCGGATCTGAAATATGCTGTACGTCAAAAAGAAATTAAAAGGCATAATTACAGGTAAATAAATGATGTCTCCAAATATAAGGATTAGGATGTACTGTATGCACCTTTTCTGAGTACCAAACGATTTTCTCTTTTCAGCATGCAAACTGGAGGTGGCTTTCCTACCAAACTGGAGTTTACCCCTGCTGAGGAGATTGTGCTGGGCCTTCTCCATCCGGTCGCGGTCGGTGGACATGCTGGTCTAAGGGACACGGACTCACCGACCCGTACCCACGGTGAGTACTCTTAAATCTGCATGTTTGCCTGTTTGGTAAATAATCTAAAGTTCACTAGTACCAAGATGACGGGATGGCCCTATGGTTTGCCTTGCTTGGCCTCGCACTACTGTGCCTGTTTGTGTCCTGTTTTGGTCCCTGTGAACCACACATTTAGGACCACATCCATTATGTAAAAGATCAATTTCCCAAATTTATTGGTCAAGTAACGAAGTTTATCCTGAAAAGTGATATATTTTGACTCAATCACAAAACACACATCATGATGGATGGGTTGGCTATTTGTTGTGTGAGTTGTGTTTGAGGTAACAATTTAATTACCCACCCCCAAACATATCGGACCTAGAGCAGCGAGACTCAACTGGCGGCCCGGGGTACCAATGCGGACCTTGGCACCAGATTCCAGGACCCCTGGACAGACAGCCCTGCACTCAGTTACTTCTGTGTTGACGTGCTCAGAGCTGCCCCCTTGATCGGCGATGTAGTGGTTGTTCTCCTGCCCAATGTCATGGCTCCCTGAAACATAGCATTGCAATATGAAGTACTGCACAGGAATTGGCATTGCAAGGTACACAGTAACTTGGTGCATCTTTCTCTTGGTCCAATCGTGTCCCGCTGCCCCAGCTCTGCCCCATCTGCCACAGTCCCCCCATGTGCCCCCCCCACATAAGCCCCATACATTTGTAACAGATTTGCTCCATCCATCCCATCACCATCAATTCGTGAACTCCCCCCTTTAGCCATCCAATCCATGTCCCCTCAGCTCTGCCCCATCCAGCCCAGCAAGGGCAAGCAGCCTTTATTAGTTTGCACTTGGCAATCTCCAGCCCCTCCCCCAGTGTGTTTATTTCTAACTAGACACCCCCTGCGACAGCCCCATGGCCAGACATTCACCTCTCACCACATACCTTTAAATGGACCTTTACAAGAAGTGTTTGAGTACCCCTGACCTAGCGAATGGTAGTCAAAATCCAAATATTGGCGGTGCAAGTTGTATGCTGACTGGGTACACTTCCTGACTTAGAACTGAGGTCAGTTAGCAGTTTTCTCGAGCCATTGCACCTATCGAAAATTGCGTGTCTTTTAACAAATGTCCCCATTGCTGTAGAGTTGCTTAATATTACAAATAGTGGTTTTTTGGATTAACTTCAAAAACAATGCTTATGTGTGTGTTTACCTTGTTTGGTTTTCTCTTCTTCAGCCCAGCATGATCCCTCAGCAAGGGTAAACTCACCCCCCAGTTTGCTTATGCCTACCAGGTCCGTACAGCATAGGAGCCCAGATCCGAGATTTCCGGTAAGTTAATTTAGTACCATAAATACTACCAAGTGCTTATGCATGTGTTAAACTGATGGAATCCCAAATTTGGACGCCAACTTACCCTTTTTTTTTATATGTCCCTACAGACCCGCACAATCATGGAAGATATCATGGAAATGGAGGAAGCTGATGTCTCCCTGCAGGGCACGTCCGATGACCTCCCCCTGGGTCCCAATCTGGAACTGCTCCCTAATGTTTCTCTGGCCAATCCTCAGCAGCAGAGTGAATCTCCATCCATTGTGCTGGCACATGGGGAGACTGACACAACAGTCCCCAGTGTTCACTCTGCTGCTGAGGATTTGCAAAGCAGGCCTGTTGCTGTTGAGGGGACGACACCACGCGGCAGGGCACGCCCAAGAGCCAGGGTAATTGTGCGGCGGACTCCATTACGCCGCCCCACAATTTCCCAGGGGAGGCAGAGTGCCCTGCTTCAATTATGGACCCAAGAAAGGGACTCTTATGAGGCACAGCTCGTTACAGAGCGTGAGGAAAGGCATGCCGACATGGTCACCATCAATACCAGCTTACAGGGCATCCTCGCGGAGTTGCGTACCCTCAACAGCAACATGGTAACTGCAAGTAATGGCATCCAGTCAGCCATGGCTGAGATGACCAATATGCAGAGAAACATTGTGGAGCAGTTTCAAATTCACAATGCTGCCATGGCCCAGGCTAGGTCCCATCCACCTGGACCTCCACCTGGGTATTATGGGCAGCCACCATATTAAGCCATGATTGTGTGGGACATCTTTTCTCTTACCCCCCACTGTATTTACTTGTCCTTTGAGGTTTCAAACAATCCATTTTGTGTTGCTCATGCAGGTTGTGTTTTGTATTTGCTCCCATATAGCTCCTTAGAGTAATGATTAAGGCCACTAGCCAATGCCATAGGTCTATGTGGAGTGTATCTGGCCACTTATGGCTTTAAATATGTATTTGGTTTGTGCTCCTCCTGTTTGCAGACATGTTTGTGTGACATTATGGCCATGCCCAAATATCCCTGGGCACAGGCAATATTAATGACTGGACTAGGCTGGCCTTTGGACTGGGTGTCCTTGTTTGGTTGTGCCACTCACTTCCAGGTGTAGATGTGTTTATTTTTTGTTTGGTTATCTCATGCCTTTTTAACCACAGTTGTATGTGGAATGTTTTATGTTAAGCCAAATAACTATAATTATACAAAGTAAAACAAAATTTAAATTTACTATACTTATGGCGTTTTTACTGGAAACACAGTTTAAATCAGCTTGGGCTAAACCAGATCCTTTTTGGTTTAAGAGGTGTAACAATGCAAATATCAAGCTAAATAAACAACATGAAATACATTAGGCAACAATTAAGGGAAATTTTTTTTTATTTAAGGTAATGCCACATTACGGCAAACCAACATATTGAACCAAAAGGCTAAGACACACACACAGAATGTTGCAAAACGAAACTAAATTAACTAAAATGCTGCAATATCAAGTTTGCTCGAACTGATTGTCCAGACTCACTGGGTGGGCCCACATAATTTTCCACATCATCCTCTAGGGCTGTAGAGGGCAGACTATCCACATAACGTGGTACACGTTCGAGTATAGCAAAATTGTGCAAAACAGCACATGCCATGATGATGTCGATCACTTTTTTGGGATCATATTGCAGGGCGCCCCCAGTATGGTCCAAACAACGAAAACGGGTCTTCAACAGCCCAAAGGCCCTCTCCACAACAGCCCTGGTCTTGCGGTGCGCACGGTTGTACGCTTCCTGAGAGGCATCCTGGGGCCGCAGCACAGGCGTCATGAGCCAGGGGAGAAGTGGGTACCCGGAATCACCTTAACAAGACAATGAAATTTCATAAACATTAAAAAGGCAAGAGAACAAACAGAAAGAATTTGACATATATCCAAATGATGTAAGGTAAAGGGCGTAAAAATACACCCAGGGCACATTTGCAAAATAACTATTGCCACTAATGGAGTACATAAATAAAAATGCCGCTTAAATATACCAAATAATTATAAAACATCTGCACGGGCAAGGGCAGGTAGAATTTACCGATATTTTGGGTTTTCGGACATGTTACAATTAGGATGCTGCTGAGGGCCACTCAACATTTATGTAAAGAATACAATGTATGCAGTTTAAGTCCACTTTGACATTTAAAGACCAATACTACAAAAGGAACCTAAACTAACAGATACTTGGGGATCAACTCACAACCAATATATTTTGGGACATGGAACTAGGGCCACTCAACATTTATGTAAAGAATACAATGTATGCAGTTTAAGTCCACTTTGACATTTAAAGACCAATACTACAAAAGGAACCTAAACTAACAGATACTTGGGGATCAACTCACAACCAATATATTTTGGGACATGGAACTAGGGCCACTCAACATTTATCTAAAGAATACAATGTATGCAGTTTAAGTCCACTTTGACATTTAAAGACCAATACTACAAAAGGAACCTAAACCAACAGACACTTGGGGATCAACTCACAACCAATATATTTTGGGACATGGAACTTACAGACATCCTAACTAAAGGGAAAACATTCTGAAGGACAAAGTGAGGCAAGCATTTTGGTTGGGAGTTCAGAAAAGAAGACCCAAATAAAATGCAGTTTGAAGGCTTATGTAAAGAATACCAAAACAGAAATATCCACAAATAACAGATTAGTCTGAAATGTAATACCAAATAAATAGGACACACTTACCAAGCAGCCATGCACCCGAAAATTCACCTGACTCAAATCTCCGAAACAACCCAGATCGTCTGAGTATATAGGAGTCGTGAGACGATCCGGGGTAGCCGGCAAGGACACTCAGAAAACGCATGTCCGGCCCAACCACGGCCTGGACATTAAGGGAGTGTCCCATTTTTCGATTCCTTAAGGGAAAAGCATAAAAAAAGGGTAATTAATAATTGAAAAAAGGATCAAAAATTTAAAACATGTCTGCACTCTATTGGAAACTACTAATGAAAAGCCTAAATAAGGCATGTACACAAATGAGGCCCAAAAAAATATGCTGCCGCAAAGGAAAAAAGGTTACATTACACGTTGGGCAACATAATAAGCTAAAACAAAATATCAATACCTATATATATACTCGTCGGCTGCCCTAGGTACAAGTGCCACATGTGTGCAGTCAACAGCACCAATAACGTTGGGCATGTCGGCCACATTATAAAAACCAAGCTTAATGGCGTTTCTGGCTGCCATATCATCCGGAAAAAAAATATATTTTGGAGTTATGGCAGCCATGCCTTCCAAAAATTTAGATAGTGCGCGGCTCAGCGTAGGCTGGGACATCCCCACGGAGAGGGCACCCAGCCTCTGGAACGAGCCGTTCGCCAAAAATTGCAGGCAGCCAAGCATCTTGGTCATACCTGAAATTGCATGCCCCTTCCTTGTGGTGCGGGCTAACCATGGCCGCAGCTCACTATATAATTTATGCAGGGAAGCGCGATTAAGCCTGGTCAGCTCGAACAGCTCAACATCATTCATGCTATCGATGTTCATGCGACGACGCAGGGGCAATCTGCTCTCAGACATCTGGATCAACTCAATGCCAAAAAGCATAAGCCCTTGATGTGCCACAAACTCGCTCCTCTCCATCCTACTCCCGAGGCCAAATAGCTGCCGGCAAACATTTCGTAAAGCAGCTCTTTAATGGGCTTCAAAACAATTAGCAATCACCTCTCTGAATTGGTCGCAAGCCCATGTGAAGGACGTAAAAAATAGGATCTGACGCAAATAATACGATTTGGACGGGAAAAAGACACGAACTAACGCAAAATATACGATTCCCGTACGAAATGCGTATGTTCATATACGTCTATGCGCGAACGATCGTGCGAATACGAAATGGGCAAAAAAACAAGAAAAAATGACAAACACCCACCCAAACTTACGATTCTCGATACGAAATCAATTAACTTTTGCTCTTTGAATCGAGGGGAATGAGTCGAGATCGAGACATCTGGCACAATCTCCTTGATAAAGATGGTAGCCAACTAAGTGACAGATGGAATGGCCGTAAAAAGGACAAATTGGGCAACCTTGGTGAAATGATCACCTACAACATAGGTTGTAGAAAAGCTATTAGAGATGAGCGAATCGATTCTGACGAACCCGAATTCATTACGAATTTCAGCAAATATTCGCTTCCTTACGATTCCGAATATCGCCGCGATTCGATCGCTCGAATCACTTCCTTAAAACTCCATTTACTGCTATACAGCCCATCTAAAATGGTGTCTCCACATGTCAGTAAAAGTCCCATGGGGCAAGGAATCCTGGGTAGGTGTCAAATGCTACCTATCAGCAGACAGGCTTATAGATGACACAGCCCCATATAAGCGGCGGCCATTTTGCGGAAGATCATTCTGACACTGTACAGAGCAGATCAGGCAGGGAGAGAGCGAGGGACAGATAGATAGACAGATAGATAGACAGACAGATAGATAGATAGATAGATAGATAGATAGATAGATAGATAGATAGATAGATTTTGTGATCAACGTCACTTTTCCACTATCAAAGGAGCCAACCTCTGTATGTGAGCAGGGGGCATCCCAAACACTAGCATAAATATTTCAGGACTACCTGTCTATTAACTGGTTGCATTTTGTAATCAACGTCACTTTTCCACTATCAAAGGAGCCAACCTCTGTATGTGAAGAGGGGGCATCCCAAACACAAGTATAAATATTTCAAGGGTACCTGTCTACTAACTGGTTGCATTTTGTAATCAACATCACTTTTCCACAATCAAAGGAGGCCACCTCTGTATGTGAGGAGAAGCATCCCAAACACTAGCATAAATATTTCAAGAGTACCTGTCTACTAACTGGTTGCATTTTGTAACCAACGTCACTTTTCCACAATCAAAGGAGCCAACATCTGTATGTGAGGAGAAGCATCCCAAACACTAGCATAAATATTTCAAGAGTACCTGTCTACTAACTGGTTGCATTTTGTAACCAACGTCACTTTTCCACAATCAAAGGAGCCAACCTCTGTATGTGAAGAGGGGGCATCCCAAACACAAGTATAAATATTTCAAGAGTACCTGTCTACTAACTGGTTGCATTTTGTAATCAACGTCACTTTTCCACTATCAAAGGAGCCAACCTCTGTATGTGAGAAGGGGGCATCCCAAACACTAGCATAAATATTTCAAGACTACCTGTCTACTAACTGGTTGCATTTTGTAATCAACGTCACTTTTCCACAATCAAAGGAGCCAACCTCTGTATGTGAAGAGGGGGCATCCCAAACATTAGCATTAATATTTCAAGAGTACCTGTCTACTAACTGGTTGGATTTTGTAATCAACGTCACTTTTCCACTATCAAAGGAGCCAACCTCTGTATTTGAGAAAGAGGGCATCCCAAACCCTAGCATGAATATTTCAAGACTACCTGTCTACTAACTGGTTGGATTTTGTAATCGTCACTTTTCCACTATCAAAGGAGCCAACCTCTATATGTGAAGAGGGGGCATCCCAAACACTTGCATAAATATTTCAAGAGTACCTGTCTACTAACTGGTTGTATTTTGTAATCAACGTCACTTTTCAACTATCAAAGGAGCCAATCTCTGTATTTGAGGAGGGGACATCCCAATCACTAGCATAAATATTTCAAGAGTACCTGTCTACTAACTGGTTGGATTTTGTAATCAACGTCACTTTTCCACTATCAAAGGACCCAACCTCTGTATGTGAAGAGGGGACATCTCAAACACTAGCATAAATATTTCAAGATTACCTGTCTACTAACTGGTTTGATTTTGTAATCAACGTCACTTTTCCACTATCAAAGGAGCCAACCTCTGTATTTGAGAAAGGGGGCATCCCAAACACTAGCATAAATATTTCAAGAGTACCTGTCAACTAACTGGTTGAATTTTGTAATCAACGTCATTTTTCCTTTATAAAAGGAGCCAACCTCTGTATGTGAGGAGGGGGCATCCCAAACACTAGCATAAATATTTCAAAACTACCTGTCTATTAACTGGTTGCATTTTGTAATCAACATCACTTTTTTACTATCAAAGGAGCTAACCTCTGTATTTGAGAAAGGGGGCATCCCAAACACTAGCATAAATATTTCAAGAGTACCTGTCTACTAACTGGTTGCATTTTATAATCAACGTCACTTTTCCAATATCAAAGTAGCCAAACTCTGTATTTGAGGAGGGAGCATCCCAAACACTCGCATAAATATTTCAAGACTACCTGTCTATTAACTGGTTGCATTTTGTAATCAACGTCACTTTTCCAATATCAAAGTAGCCAAACTCTGTATTTGAGGAGGGGGCATCCCAAACACTAGCATAAATATTTCAAGTTTACCTGTCTACTAACTGGTTGCATTTTATAATCAACGTCACTTTTCCAATATCAAAGTAGCCAAACTCTGTATTTGAGGAGGGAGCATCCCAAACACTCGCATAAATATTTCAAGACTACCTGTCTATTAACTGGTTGCATTTTGTAATCAACGTCACTTTTCCAATATCAAAGTAGCCAAACTCTGTATTTGAGGAGGGGGCATCCCAAACACTAGCATAAATATTTCAAGTTTACCTGTCTACTAACTGGTAGGATTTTGTAATCAACGTCACTTTTCCACTATCAAATGAGCCAACCTCTGTATGTGAGGAGGGGGCATCCCAAACACTAGCATAAATATTTCAAGAGTACCTGTCTACTAACTGGTAGGATTTTGTAATCAACGTCATTTTTCCACTATCAAAGGAGCCAACCTCTGTATATGAGGAGGGGGCATCCCAAACACTAGCATAAATATTTCAAGAGTACCTGTCTACTAACTGGTAGGATTTTGTAATCAACGTCACTTTTCCTTTATAATATAAGAGTACCTGCTTACTAACCTTTTGCCTTTTGTATAAAAAAGTCTGTTTTAAAGTTTAAAGAACCCATTGCCTTTCACCGGGGGCCATTGTCAGTGCTACCACTTATCTTTTAAGATTACCTGCCTACTAACCTTTTGCCTTTTGTATAAAAATGTCTGGTTTAAAGTTTTAAACACCCATTGCCTTTCACTGGGGGCCATTGCCAGTGCTACCACTTATCTTTTAAGAGTACCTGCCTACTAACCTTTTGCCTTTTGTATAAAAAAGTCTGGTTTACAAGTTTAAAGCACCCATTGCCTTTCACCGGGGGGCATCCCAAATACTAGCACTTAGATTGTAATAGTATCTGCATCTTTACCTTTTTTACATTTTGAACAAAAACCAAGTTTTAAAACTGCCTGTGGTGCATTTAACTCTGACCAGGGGTATCCTTTGTAAGACCATCTGACAGTGTATTTTTGCATTAGCTTTTAGCTACAGTGTCTGCCTATTTTGATCCAACTTTTCTACACACCTACTGTTACAAAAATACTGTTCTAGGTGTAGTGTAGTGTATTGTTTTCCCCTCCTAAACGCAGTAAAAATGTCAGGCAGAGATGTGCCAGGATGTGCACCGAGGAGAGGCCTAGATTCATCAGGCAGAGGTCGCAGCAGACTAGGGGCAAGTGGCAGAATGAGTCGCGGTGAGAGGCTGATCTCCCGGTATCTGCTAGCGGTCGTGTCTCAACCAGCAATGCATCTGCCGTCATTGATTGTTTAACGCGGTCATCGACCTCATCACAAGTGACATCTGACACCCCCAGTCAACAGTCCATAGGTTCCTCGGACACAACCCTGAGTTGGCATGGCCCGGGAGCAGCCCCTGTCCTTCCATTGCCTCTGTCCTACGCCCCCCCTCCAGTCAATGTATCTTATGCTTTGGGTTCAGCTCCACTATTCAGTGAGGACGATGTGTTAGAGGACAGTCAGCAGCTACTGCCCAGCCAAGGGCAGACAAACACTGAGGAGGAGAGTGGCGTGGGAGGTGGTGTGGCGAGCGTTCCGTCTCCTGCAGCACACGCTCTTGTGGAAACTGAGGAGGACATCAGTGACGTGCAGACACAACTCAATGATGATGATGATGAAGCCGATCACACTTGGGAGCCCGGTGCAGAAGGGGCTTCATCATCATCAGGAGAGTCAGCAGCTGAGGCAGCAAGGTGGCAGTAGGGTTGGCAGTCAGCATGGTGGAAGAATTGGGATGTCTGGAGCCACATGTGGCCGGGGGCGGGGTAGATCACCTGCTGCGTGGCAAGCTGCCTTCCCGTAAGGTAGTAGAGCAGGGATTCCTGGAGTTGGCAGCAGTAGCAGTGAATTAGTGTGGACTGTTGGAGGGAAAATTAGCTACTCGGCAGTGTGGCACTTTTTCATCAAGCATCCAAAGGAGGGTAACCTGGCCACATGCAAGATGTGTAGATAGAAGGTCAAGCGTGGCCAGGGCCCCAATGTTGGTACCACGGCCCTGCGGCAACACATGCAGCGTCACCATTAGGGATGAGCGAATCGATCCGGACTAACCCGGAGTCGATCCGAATTTCAGGAAAAATTCGATTCGGATCGAATCCGAATTTCCCCGCGATTCGATCGCTCGAAGTTTTCCTTTAACATCCATTCATTTACATTTACAGGCATTCTAAGATGGCGGACGGGACATGTCTGGACATCTATCCCGCGCCAGTGCAAGCTGGGGCAGTCACATGCAGCCTATCAGCAGCCAGCAAGCCCGGGGTGACGTCACAGCGCTATTTAAGTCGGCCATCTTGCTTTTCCTTCCTCATTTCTCTATTGCATTCGTGAGAGACAGAACGCTGTGTAGCTGAGGGAGAGACAGTTAGACAGGCAGGGACAGACAGGGACAGGCTGGAGACAGGCAGGAGACAGACAGGAGACAGGCAGAAAGTCAGCGAAAAACAGGGAAAGGAAGGAAAATCGGAGGCTGTCACAGGGAGATTTTTTTTTTTTTTCATCCAGCCTGACAGGCTTTGTTAGCGTTTTCAGGCTGCTTATACTAACTAACTGTGCATATATACTGAACTGATCTTAAGTCTGCTGTGAGGCATCCCATTCTGTGACTGCAGCAGCCTCTGTTTAAGACCATATAACTATTTGCACTTATTATAATTGAAATTAGCCCTGATAAAGACACTTTTGCTGGTCATAGCACTACTGGATCTTTTTTTGGGGCATCCCATTCTGTGACTACAACAGCCTCTGTTTAAGACCATATAACCATTTGCACTTATTGTAATTGAAATTAGGCCTGATAAAGACACTTTTGCTGGGCATAGCACTACTGGATCTTTTTTTGGGGCATCCCATTCTGTGACTACAGCAGCCTCTGTTTAAGACCATATAACCATTTGCACTTATTATAATTGAAATTAGGCCTGATAAAGACACTTTTGCTGGGCATAGCACTGCTGGATCTTTTTTGGGGGCATCCCATTCTGTGACTACAGCAGCCTCTGTTTAAGACCATATAACCATTTGCACTTATTATAATTGAAATTAGCCCTGATAAAGACACTTTTGCTGGGCATAGCACTACTGGATCTTTTTTTGGGGCATCCCATTCTGTGACTACAGCAGCCTCTGTTTAAGACCATATAACCATTTGCACTTATTATAATTGAAATTAGCCCTGATAAAGACACTTTTGCTGGGCATAGCACTACTGGATCTTTTTTTGGGGCATCCCATTCTGTGACTACAGCAGCCTCTGTTTAAGACCATATAACCATTTGCACTTATTATAATTGAAATTAGCCCTGATAAAGACACTTTTGCTGGGCATAGCACTACTGGATCTTTTTTTGGGGCATCCCATTCTGTGACTACAGCAGCCTCTGTTTAAGACCATATAACCATTTGCACTTATTGTAATTGAAATTAGGCCTGATAAAGACACTTTTGCTGGGCATAGCACTACTGGATCTTTTTTTGGGGCATCCCATTCTGTGACTACAGCAGCCTCTGTTTAAGACCATATAACCATTTGCACTTATTATAATTGAAATTAGGCCTGATAAAGACACTTTTGCTGGGCATAGCACTACTGGATCTTTTTTTGGGGCATCCCATTCTGTGACTACAGCAGCCTCTTTTTAAGACCATATAACCATTTGCACTTATTATAATTGAAATTAGCCCTGATAAAGACACTTTTGCTGGGCATAGCACTACTGGATCTTTTTTTGGGGCATCCCATTCTGTAACATACCATTAGCCTCTGCATTTACTGTAAGCTGCACAGTTATTTAAAGAAATTTGGCCTGTATGAGCCTGCTAACACACTGCTGCTGTGTGCATATATACTCATCTCAAGTCTGCTTGGGGCATCCCATTCTGTAACATACCCTTAGCCTCTGCATTTACTGTAAGCTGCACAGTTATTTAAAGAAATTTGGCCTGTATGAGCCTGCTAACATACTGCTGCTGTGTGCATATATACTGATCTCAAGTCTGCTTGGGGCATCCCATTCTGTAACATACCATTAGCCTCTGCATTTACTGTAAGCTGCACAGTTATTTAAAGAAATTTGGCCTGTATGAGCCTGCTTACACACTGCTGCTGTGTGCATATATACTGATCTCAAGTCTGCTTGGGGCATCCCATTCTGTAACATAACATAACCTACCTACCATACTAAGCAGCTCTCTTATTTAAACTAAGCAGGCCTCTTGGAGGCTGATTGTCCACTTTTGGGTGTGCATTTATATTCGGTTTCATATACAGTGGGGTATCCCAATTTGTAAGATAACCTACCCCAACCATGTAAACTAAATAGGCCTGTTGCAGCCTGAGTTTCTCTGCTTGCGTATGGCCTGCATTACAATCTGTCTCTTTCAATGACACTGCTGCCTGGGGTATCCCAATTTGTAAGATAACCTACCCCAACCATGTAAACTAAAGGTTACGTCCTTCCAGAAGGAAAACTTATGCCGAACACTATTTTTGTTAGGGGCATTGACCTTTGGATTGATCAGCATGAAATTAATTTTTTTTTTCAAAGTATGGCGCTGTAAAGAAGGTCAAAATTATGTCTCATACTTGGATTATTGTTACTTTTTGTTCAGCTTGAAATATAACAGGCCACACGGGGCATCCCAAGGCACATGCTATTTTAAACCTATCTGTTATACAACATAAGCGTTGATCAGCATCAGCTGCTTTATTAAGCTACTTCAGTTTGCACTTGTTTTTGACTGCTTTTAATAAACCAGGCCGCAGGGCACCCCAAAGCTGCACCTTGCACCCTATCTGGTATACAACATAAGCGTTGATCAGCATCAGCTTCATTAAGCTACTTCAGTTTGCACTTCCTTTTTGACTGCTTTCATTTAACCAGGCCGCAGGGCACCCCAAAGCTGCACCTTGCACCCTACCTGTTTATACTAAATAAGCATCTACAGCCTCAGCTTTATTAAGTTATTGCATTTTGAATTGGTTTTGGTCTGCTTTAAATACACCAGGCCGCAGGGCATCCCAAACCTGCATGTTGCACCCCATCTGTTATACTAAATAAGCGTTGATCAGCATCAGCTTTATTAAGCTATTGCATTTTGCATTGGTTTTTGTACTGCTGCCAAAACACTAGCCCATATGGGCATCCCAAACCAGCACATGTCACCCTATCTGTTATACTAAATAAGCTTCTACAGGCCCTTTTTTTATTTATTTATTTTTATTTATATAGAGCTGCAATAGCTTATATTGTGAGGTAAATTTGCCATTTTGCAGCATAATATAGAGCAGCCCCTGTGTAAATCTGAGGGGCAATAGCTTATATAGTGAGGTAAATTTGCCATTTTGCTTCGTTATATAGAGCAGCCCAGTTGCCATCTAAATCACCTACTGTCCGGCCAGTACAGCTTTTCCAGGGCAAACTCTGCTAGTTGCGGGCACAAGTCAAGTTTGGCTTCCCAGCAAATCCAGTGGATCCTGAAGGTGTGTTGGCATGGTCATGTCAAGGTATGACATGACCTGCTGTTTGAGGTCCAGCTCCAGGTCTTCCTGCTGCTCATGAGTAGACTCACTATGCGGGTGTAGAAAGCTACTCACTAGCGACTGAAGACTGAGGCTGCTGCTGATGGAGCTGCTGCTGCTGCTCCTTCCACCCCCCCCAGCAGCCATGGCAGTGGAAGGTGATCGCAGAGGTCCCCCCGAGTCAGACCTGCGGGAGTATGGGCCATGGCGCAGATAGACATTGCCCAACTGACTACGTGGGATGTCTCTGTAGTAGGTCAGTTTGTCCTCCCTCTCAGTGGGCGTAAAAAATGCCCCCATTTTGTGCCGGAAGCGAGGGTCCAATAAGTTGGAGAGCCAGAAGTCTTCCCGCTGACAAATGGAGACAATTCTGCGCTCACTAGTACGCAAGCATGTGAGCATGCATCGTGCCATTTGTGCAAGTGACTCGGAGGGACTACCTGTCTCCATCTCCACTGTAAACTGCCACGGTGTGTCTGGGTCCTCTGTCTCGCCTTCCTCACAACCCTCTAGCTCCTGTGGCTGCTCCTGCTCCTCCTCTCCTGTCAGATGACTAGATAAAATGGTCATTTTGTGAAACCTAAACTGTGGTTTGCTGTGCCCCACCCCCTCCTCCTCCTCCACTTCAGCCCCCACAGGCTTCATGTGGCTGTGAAATGTATGTGCCATGTCTCCAGTGCCCTGACCAGCCATGGTTTCCAACATGTGTTGTAGTACATGAAGCAGTGGAATCTCATCGTTCATCTCATAGTCCTGGCAACTGACTAATAACGTAGCTTCCTCAAAGGGCCTGAGCAAACGGTCGGTGTCACGTATGAGCTGCCAATGGTTTACATTGAATTTACACAGGGGTGTCCCCCTATCCGTTTGGATCATCCAGAAATCCGTGATGGCTTTTCTCTGTTCCTATAGTGCAGTGGTCCTCAACCCTGTCCTCAAGGCCCACCAACATGTCATGTGTTTTGGATCTCCAAATAGCCAGCTCTATTGCTCTGCAGCTGCACTAATTACTCGACCTGTGCATCTTTGTGGAGATCTGCAAAACCTGGCCTGTTGGTGGGCCTTGAGGACAGGGTTGGGGACCACTGCTATAGTGGATCCTGCATATGGAGGGTGGAATTCCAACGGGTGGAAACATCGCAAATCAGACTATGGTGGGGTACACCGTTGTGACGCTGAGGCTCAATAAGGTTGTGCTTGGTGGTGTAGGAGTGCCAGAAGTGCATGCTAACTTTCTTTCCTGTTGTTCTTTCAGATGGAGGCAAGACTTCAAAACTAGACTGAACACGTGTGCCATGTCAGGACGCATGACTCTGGCTTCCTTGTCGCAGCGCAAACAAGATGTTCTTCCAAGTGTAATGCAGCAGGCTGGACTTATGGTGACGCTGTCTGAGAGGAGAAATCCCTCAGACATCAAGATTAAAAATTCCAAGAATTTTTGAGAGCTAATTATTCAGAGGCAAATGATAGCTAGTTGTTTCTGATTTAGTTACAAGGTGGAAACACACCCTCAAACAAAACTTCACTTTGGCAATACTATTGCATTTGTCTATTCATAATTTTATGTATATACACTAACTAACCTACTTTTTCTCCACAGGATTGTGGATGCAACATGAAAAACTGACACATCGCTGAGTAGCTGATTTTTCCTATCAACAGTCCCCAATAATTCACTGCTGCTGCTGCCGCCACCACCGCAGACTCCAGGGACCCTCTTCCACTACCTCGGCTTGCAACACCTCCTCCCACGACACTCTCCTCATCACTAATTGCCGGCTAGTGGAAGAAGAGGCGAGTGTCTCCTCCACTTCTTGGCTGGGCAGTAGCTGCTGAATTTTATGATTATCAGATCTTCATCAATGGATAGTGGAGCTGAACCCAAAGCATAACAGACAGACAACAGACAGTTGCCTGGGGGTGTCAGATGCCACTTGTGATGCAGTGGACTGCTTTTGCAGCACTTCCAGACAAAGTTGCTTCATTGGCTGACACAATGACTGGTAAAGCTGTTGAACATATGGTTTAAAAGCAAAAATAACCATTTGTTTTTATATGAAAAAGACCCTGGTTTATACATAGTTTTTTTTTTTCCAGAGACTGCCCTGCGTGGAAATGAATGGCGCATGGATCATCCAAGCTTTCCTCCCAACAATGCCTGATGTATTCCAGTAGATTGATGACGGGGCCAGACCTACACTAAAGAAAGATGGATCGTGCAAACCAGATTTAAGGCGCTGCTCTCCAGTTACAGACATTCCTCCGCATCGGACCACAAGTAAGTATTGATAAAAAATCCTTTACGTTACTCTTACTTTTTATTAATATTCTTCGGATAAGACGGATCAGACATGATTCCAGATTAAAAATTCCAAGAATTTTTGAGGGCTAATTAGTCAGAGGCAATGATACCTTCTTGTTTCTGATTTAATTAAAAGGTGGAAACACACCCTCAAACAAAACTTCACTTTGGCAATACTTTTGCATTTGTTTATTCATAATTTTATGTAGATATTACTAACTAAGCTACTTTTTCTCCACATGACTCTCCACAGGGTGTGATTCATCCAATTTTTGGGCTCCTGAAGCCAACACCAGGGTCTCTTTAAAGTAATGTTTGGGCTCCTGCTGCTGCTGCTGCCAACTCCAGGGTGTGATTCATCCAATTTTTGGGCTCCTGAAGCCAACTCCAGTGTATATTTGGGCTCCTGCTGCTGCTGCTGCCAACTCCAGGGTGTGAATCATCCAATTTTTGGGCTCCTGAAGCCAACCCCAGTGTCTCTTTAAAGTAATGTTTGGGCTCCTGCTGCTGCCAACTCCAGGGTGTGATTCATCCAATTTTTGGGCTCCTGAAGCCAACCCCAGTGTCTCTTTAAAGTAATGTTTGGGCTCCTGCTGCTGCTGCTGCCAACTTCTGCCAACTCCAGGGTGTGATTCATCCAATTCTTGGGCTCCTGAAGCCAACCCCAGGGTCTCTTTAAAGTAATATTTGGGCTCCTGCTGCTGCCAACTCCAGGGTGTGATTCATCCAATTTTTGGGCTCCTGAAGCCAACCCCAGTGTCTCTTTAAAGTAATGTTTGGGCTCCTGCTGCTGCTGCTGCCAACTCCAGGGTGTGATTCATCCAATTTTTGGGCTCCTGAAGCCAACTCCAGTGTATATTTGGGCTCCTGCTGCTGCTGCTGCCAACTCCAGGGTGTGATTCATCCAATTTTTGGGCTCCTGAAGCCAACCCCAGGGTCTCTTTAAAGTAATATTTGGGCTCCTGCTGCTGCTACGGCGAACTTCTGCCAACTCCAGGGTGTGAATTATCCAATTTTTGAGCTCCTGAAGCCAACCCCAGTGTCTCTTTAAAGTAATATTTGGGCTCCTGCTGCTGGCAACTCCAGGGTGTGATTCATCCAATTTTTGGGCTCCTGAAGCCAACCCCAGTGTCTCTTTAAAGTAATGTTTGGGCTCCTGCTGCTGCTGCTGCCCACTCCAGGGTGTGATTCATCCAATTTTTGGGCTCCTGAAGCCAACTCCAGTGTATATTTGGGCTCCTGCTGCTGCTGCTGCCAACTCCAGGGTGTGATTCATCCAATTTTGGGCTCCTGAAGCCAACCCCAGGGTCTCTTTAAAGTAATATTTGGGCTCCTGCTGCTGTTACTGCCAACTTCTGCCAACTACAGGGTGTGATTCATCCAATTTTTGGGCTCCTGAAACCAACCCCAGGGTCTCTTTAAAGTAATATTTGGGCTCCTGCTGCTGCCAACTCCAGGGTGTGATTCATCCAATTTTTGTGCTCCTGAAGCCAACTCCAGTGTATATTTGGGCTCCTGCTGCTGCTGCCAACTCCAGAGTGTGAATCATCCAATTTTTGGGCTCCTGAAGCCAACCCCA
Source organism: Gastrophryne carolinensis (assembly GCA_027917425.1). Taxonomy (NCBI): domain Eukaryota; kingdom Metazoa; phylum Chordata; class Amphibia; order Anura; family Microhylidae; genus Gastrophryne; species Gastrophryne carolinensis. Next base: position 288,172,077 of record CM051236.1, read on the forward strand.
GTGTCTCTTTAAAGTAATATTTGGGCTCCTGCTGCTGCCAACTCCAGGGTGTGATTCATCCAATTTTTGGGCTCCTGAAGCCAACCCCAGTGTCTCTTTAAAGTAATGTTTGGGCTCCTGCTGCTGCTGCTGCCAACTCCAGGGTGTGATTCATCCAATTTTTGGGCTCCTGAAGCCAACTCCAGTGTATATTTGGGCTCCTGCTGCTGCTGCTGCCAACTCCAGGGTGTGATTCATCCAATTTTGGGCTCCTGAAGCCAACCCCAGGGTCTCTTTAAAGTAATATTTGGGCTCCTGCTTCTGCTACTGCCAACTTCTGCCAACTCCAGGGTGTGATTCATCCAATTTTTGGGCCCCTGAAGCCAACCCCAGGGTCTCTTTAAAGTAATATTTGGGCTCCTGCTGCTGCCAACTCCAGGGTGTGATTCATCCAATTTTTGTGCTCCTGAAGCCAACTCCAGTGTATATTTGGGCTCCTGCTGCTGCTGCCAACTCCAGGGTGTGAATCATCCAATTTTTGGGCTCCTGAAGCCAACCCCAGTGTCTCTTTAAAGTAATATTTGGGCTCCTGCTGCTGCTGCTGCCAACTCCAGGGTGTGATTCATCCAATTTTTGGGCTCCTGAAGCCAACCCCAGTGTCTCTTTAAAGTAATGTTTGGGCTCCTGCTGCTGCTGCTGCCAACTCCTGCCAACTCCAGGGTGTGATTCATCCAATTTTTGGGCTCCTGAAGCCAATCCCAGGGTCTCTTTAAAGTAATATTTGGGCTCCTGCTGTTGCTGCTGTCAACTCCTGCCAACTCCAGGGTGTGATTCATCCAATTTTTGGGCTCCTGAAGCCAACCCCAGGGTCTCTTTAAAGTAATATTTGGGCTCCTCCTGCTGCTGCTGCCAACTCCAGGGTGTGATTCATCCAATTTTTGGGCTCCTGAAGCCTACCCCAGGGTCTCTTTAAAGTAATATTTGGGCTCCTGCTGCTGCTACTGCCAACTTCTGCCAACTCCAGGGTGTGATTCATCCAATTTTTGGGCTCCTGAAGCCAACACCAGGGTCTCTTTAAAGTAATATTTGGGCTCCTGCTGCTGCTGCTGCCAACTCCAGGGTGTGATTCATCCAATTTTTGGGCTCCTGAAGCCAACTCCAGTGTATATTTGGGCTCCTGCTGCTGCTGCTGCCAACTCCAGGGTGTGATTCATCCAATTTTTGGGCTCCTGAAGCCAACCCCAGGGTCTCTTTAAAGTAATATTTGGGCTCCTGCTGCTGCCAACTCCAGGGTGTGATTCATCCAATTTTTGGGCTCCTGAAGCCAACTCCAGTGTATATTTGGGCTCCTGCTGCTGCTGCTGCCAACTCCAGGGTGTGAATCATCCAATTTTTGGGCTCCTGAAGCCACCCCCAGGGTCTCTTTAAAGTAATATTTGGGCTCCTGCTGCTGCCAACTCCAGGGTGTGATTCATCCAATATTTGGGCTCCTGAAGCCAACCCCAGTGTCTCTTTAAAGTAATGTTTGGGCTCCTGCTGCTGCTGCTGCCAACTCCAGGGTGTGATTCATCCAATTTTTGGGCTCCTGAAGCCAACTCCAGTGTATATTTGGGCTCCTGCTGCTGCTGCTGCCAACTCCAGGGTGTGAATCATCCAATTTTTGGGCTCCTGAAGCCAACACCAGGGTCTCTTTAAAGTAATGTTTGGGCTCCTGCTGCTGCTGCTGCCAACTCCAGGGTGTGATTCATCCAATTTTTGGGCTCCTGAAGCCAACTCCAGTGTATATTTGGGCTCCTGCTGCTGCTGCTGCCAACTCCAGGGTGTGAATCATCCAATTTTTGGGCTCCTGAAGCCAACCCCAGTGTCTCTTTAAAGTAATGTTTGGGCTCCTGCTGCTGCCAACTCCAGGGTGTGATTCATCCAATTTTTGGGCTCCTGAAGCCAACCCCAGTGTCTCTTTAAAGTAATGTTTGGGCTCCTGCTGCTGCTGCTGCCAACTTCTGCCAACTCCAGGGTGTGATTCATCCAATTCTTGGGCTCCTGAAGCCAACCCCAGGGTCTCTTTAAAGTAATATTTGGGCTCCTGCTGCTGCCAACTCCAGGGTGTGATTCATCCAATTTTTGGGCTCCTGAAGCCAACCCCAGTGTCTCTTTAAAGTAATGTTTGGGCTCCTGCTGCTGCTGCTGCCAACTCCAGGGTGTGATTCATCCAATTTTTGGGCTCCTGAAGCCAACTCCAGTGTATATTTGGGCTCCTGCTGCTGCTGCTGCCAACTCCAGGGTGTGATTCATCCAATTTTTGGGCTCCTGAAGCCAACCCCAGGGTCTCTTTAAAGTAATATTTGGGCTCCTGCTGCTGCTACGGCGAACTTCTGCCAACTCCAGGGTGTGAATTATCCAATTTTTGAGCTCCTGAAGCCAACCCCAGTGTCTCTTTAAAGTAATATTTGGGCTCCTGCTGCTGGCAACTCCAGGGTGTGATTCATCCAATTTTTGGGCTCCTGAAGCCAACCCCAGTGTCTCTTTAAAGTAATGTTTGGGCTCCTGCTGCTGCTGCTGCCCACTCCAGGGTGTGATTCATCCAATTTTTGGGCTCCTGAAGCCAACTCCAGTGTATATTTGGGCTCCTGCTGCTGCTGCTGCCAACTCCAGGGTGTGATTCATCCAATTTTGGGCTCCTGAAGCCAACCCCAGGGTCTCTTTAAAGTAATATTTGGGCTCCTGCTGCTGTTACTGCCAACTTCTGCCAACTACAGGGTGTGATTCATCCAATTTTTGGGCTCCTGAAACCAACCCCAGGGTCTCTTTAAAGTAATATTTGGGCTCCTGCTGCTGCCAACTCCAGGGTGTGATTCATCCAATTTTTGTGCTCCTGAAGCCAACTCCAGTGTATATTTGGGCTCCTGCTGCTGCTGCCAACTCCAGAGTGTGAATCATCCAATTTTTGGGCTCCTGAAGCCAACCCCAGTGTCTCTTTAAAGTAATATTTGGGCTCCTGCTGCTGCCAACTCCAGGGTGTGATTCATCCAATTTTTGGGCTCCTGAAGCCAACCCCAGTGTCTCTTTAAAGTAATGTTTGGGCTCCTGCTGCTGCTGCTGCCAACTCCAGGGTGTGATTCATCCAATTTTTGGGCTCCTGAAGCCAACTCCAGTGTATATTTGGGCTCCTGCTGCTGCTGCTGCCAACTCCAGGGTGTGATTCATCCAATTTTGGGCTCCTGAAGCCAACCCCAGGGTCTCTTTAAAGTAATATTTGGGCTCCTGCTTCTGCTACTGCCAACTTCTGCCAACTCCAGGGTGTGATTCATCCAATTTTTGGGCCCCTGAAGCCAACCCCAGGGTCTCTTTAAAGTAATATTTGGGCTCCTGCTGCTGCCAACTCCAGGGTGTGATTCATCCAATTTTTGTGCTCCTGAAGCCAACTCCAGTGTATATTTGGGCTCCTGCTGCTGCTGCCAACTCCAGGGTGTGAATCATCCAATTTTTGGGCTCCTGAAGCCAACCCCAGTGTCTCTTTAAAGTAATATTTGGGCTCCTGCTGCTGCTGCTGCCAACTCCAGGGTGTGATTCATCCAATTTTTGGGCTCCTGAAGCCAACCCCAGTGTCTCTTTAAAGTAATGTTTGGGCTCCTGCTGCTGCTGCTGCCAACTCCTGCCAACTCCAGGGTGTGATTCATCCAATTTTTGGGCTCCTGAAGCCAATCCCAGGGTCTCTTTAAAGTAATATTTGGGCTCCTGCTGTTGCTGCTGTCAACTCCTGCCAACTCCAGGGTGTGATTCATCCAATTTTTGGGCTCCTGAAGCCAACCCCAGGGTCTCTTTAAAGTAATATTTGGGCTCCTCCTGCTGCTGCTGCCAACTCCAGGGTGTGATTCATCCAATTTTTGGGCTCCTGAAGCCTACCCCAGGGTCTCTTTAAAGTAATATTTGGGCTCCTGCTGCTGCTACTGCCAACTTCTGCCAACTCCAGGGTGTGATTCATCCAATTTTTGGGCTCCTGAAGCCAACACCAGGGTCTCTTTAAAGTAATATTTGGGCTCCTGCTGCTGCTGCTGCCAACTCCAGGGTGTGATTCATCCAATTTTTGGGCTCCTGAAGCCAACTCCAGTGTATATTTGGGCTCCTGCTGCTGCTGCTGCCAACTCCAGGGTGTGATTCATCCAATTTTTGGGCTCCTGAAGCCAACCCCAGGGTCTCTTTAAAGTAATATTTGGGCTCCTGCTGCTGCCAACTCCAGGGTGTGATTCATCCAATTTTTGGGCTCCTGAAGCCAACTCCAGTGTATATTTGGGCTCCTGCTGCTGCTGCTGCCAACTCCAGGGTGTGAATCATCCAATTTTTGGGCTCCTGAAGCCACCCCCAGGGTCTCTTTAAAGTAATATTTGGGCTCCTGCTGCTGCCAACTCCAGGGTGTGATTCATCCAATATTTGGGCTCCTGAAGCCAACCCCAGTGTCTCTTTAAAGTAATGTTTGGGCTCCTGCTGCTGCTGCTGCCAACTCCAGGGTGTGATTCATCCAATTTTTGGGCTCCTGAAGCCAACTCCAGTGTATATTTGGGCTCCTGCTGCTGCTGCTGCCAACTCCAGGGTGTGAATCATCCAATTTTTGGGCTCCTGAAGCCAACCCCAGGGTCTCTTTAAAGTAATATTTGGGCTCCTGCTGCTGCTGCTGCCAACTCCAGGGTGTGATTCATCCAATTTTTGGGCTCCTGAAGCCAACCCCAGTGTCTCTTTAAAGTAATGTTTGGGCTCCTGTTGCTGCTGCTGCCAACTCCTGCCAACTCCAGGGTGTGATTCATCCAATTTTTGGGCTCCTGAAGCCAACCCCAGGGTCTCTTTAAAGTAATATTTGGGCTCCTGCTGCTGCTGCTGTCAACTCCTGCCAACTCCAGGGTGTGATTCATCCAATTTTTGGGCTCCTGAAGCCAACCCCAGGGTCTCTTTAAAGTAATATTTGGGCTCCTCCTGCTGCTGCTGCTGCTGCCAACTCCAGGGTGTGATTCATCCAATTTTTGGGCTCCTGAAGCCTACCCCAGGGTCTCTTTAAAGTAATATTTGGGCTCCTGCTGCTGCTACTGCCAACTTCTGCCAACTCCAGGGTGTGATTCATCCAATTTTTGGGCTCCTGAAGCCAACACCAGGGTCTCTTTAAAGTAATATTTGGGCTCCTGCTGCTGCTGCTGCCAACTCCAGGGTGTGATTCATCCAATTTTTGGGCTCCTGAAGCCAACTCCAGTGTATATTTGGGCTCCTGCTGCTGCTGCTGCCAACTCCAGGGTGTGAATCATCCAATTTTTGGGCTCCTGAAGCCAACCCCAGGGTCTCTTTAAAGTAATATTTGGGCTCCTGCTGCTGCCAACTCCAGGGTGTGATTCATCCAATTTTTGGGCTCCTGAAGCCAACCCCAGTGTATATTTGGGCTCCTGCTGCTGCTGCTGCCAACTCCAGGGTGTGAATCATCCAATTTTTGGGCTCCTGAAGCCAACCCCAGTGTCTCTTTAAAGTAATATTTGGGCTCCTGCTGCTGCTGCTGCCAACTCCAGGGTGTGAATCATCCAATTTTTGGGCTCCTGAAGCCAACCCCAGTGTCTCTTTAAAGTAATGTTTGGGCTCCTGTTGCTGCTGCTGCCAACTCCTGCCAACTCCAGGGTGTGATTCATCCAATTTTTGGGCTCCTGAAGCCAACTCCAGGGTCTCTTTAAAGTAATATTTGGGCTCCTGCTGCTGCTGCTGTCAACTCCTGCCAACTCCAGGGTGTGATTCATCCAATTTTTGGGCACCTGAAGCCAACCCCAGGGTCTCTTTAAAGTAATATTTGGGCTCCTCCTGCTGCTGCTGCTGCTGCTGCCAACTCCAGGGTGTGATTCATCCAATTTTTGGGCTCCTGAAGCCTACCCCAGGGTCTCTTTAAAGTAATATTTGGGCTCCTGCTGCTGCTACTGCCAACTTCTGCCAACTCCAGGGTGTGATTCATCCAATTTTTGGGCTCCTGAAGCCAACACCAGGGTCTCTTTAAAGTAATATTTGGGCTCCTGCTGCTGCTGCTGCCAACTCCAGGGTGTGATTCATCCAATTTTTGGGCTCCTGAAGCCAACTCCAGTGTATATTTGGGCTCCTGCTGCTGCTGCTGCCAACTCCAGGGTGTGAATCATCCAATTTTTGGGCTCCTGAAGCCAACCCCAGGGTCTCTTTAAGGTAATATTTGGGCTCCTGCTGCTGCCAACTCCAGGGTGTGATTCATCCAATTTTTGGGCTCCTGAAGCCAACCCCAGTGTATATTTGGGCTCCTGCTGCTGCTGCTGTCAACTCCAGGGTGTGAATCATCCAATTTTTGGGCTCCTGAAGCCAACCCCAGTGTCTCTTTAAAGTAATATTTGGGCTCCTGCTGCTGCTGCTGCCAACTCCAGGGTGTGAATCATCCAATTTTTGGGCTCCTGAAGCCAACCCCAGTGTCTCTTTAAAGTAATGTTTGGGCTCCTGTTGCTGCTGCTGCCAACTCCTGCCAACTCCAGGGTGTGATTCATCAAATTTTTGGGCTCCTGAAGCCAACCCCAGGGTCTCTTTAAAGTAATATTTGGGCTCCTGCTGCTGCTGCTGTCAACTCCTGCCAACTCCAGGGTGTGATTCATCCAATTTTTGGGCTCCTGAAGCCAACCCCAGGGTCTCTTTAAAGTAATATTTGGGCTCCTGCTGCTGCTGCTGTCAACTCCTGCCAACTCCAGGGTGTGATTCATCCAATTTTTGGGCTCCTGAATCCAACCCCAGGGTCTCTTTGAAGTAATGTTTGGGCTCCTGCTGCTGCTGCTGCCAACTCCAGGGTGTGATTCATCCAATTTTTGGGCTCCTGAAGCCAACCCCAGTGTCTCTTTAAAGTAATATTTGGGCTCCTGCTGCTGCTGCTGCTGCTGCTGCCAACTCCAGGGTGTGATTCATCGAATTTTTGGGCTCCTGAAGCCAACCCCAGTGTCTCTTTAAAGTAATGTTTGGGCTCCTGCTGCTGCTGCCAACTCCAGGGTGTGATTCATCCAATTTTTGGGCTCCTGCTGCTGCCAACTCCAGTGTCTCTTTAAAGCAATGTTTGGGCTCCTGCCCCTCATAGTGATGCCACTTCAACTCTCTTGAATTCAATTGTGCCGCTCTGCGATTCTATTAGCGATGCCTCTGATCTGCATGTGATATTTATTCAAAGGATTATTTAACTAACCCAGCACGCATCCTGTGCGTGTTACAGCAAGGCAGAATGGTTTACAACCCTATTGAGGCTCTAGGAGGCTCAGAAATAGCCGTTTTTCGTCGCGAATTTATTCGGGTCGAAACGATTTTTGTCTGAAAATTCGGCGAATCAGTCGAATCGAATTTTTCAAAAGTTCGCTCATCTCTAGTCACCATAAAGCGGCCTGGGAGAACTGAGGCTCCAAAGTGGGGGTCCAGCCTGCTGCGTCAGCCAGTGCTGCTGCTGCTGCCAACTCCAGGGTGTGATTCATCCATTTTTTTGGGCTCCTGAAGCCAACCCCAGGGTCTCTTTAAAGTAATATTTGGGCTCCTGCTGCTGCTGCTGCCAACTCCAGGGTGTGATTCATCCAATTTTTGGGCTCCTGAAGCCAACCCCAGGGGCTCTTTAAAGTAATGTTTGGGCTCCTGCTGCTGCTGCTGCCAACTTCTGCCAACTCCAGGGTGTGATTCATCCAATTTTTGGGCTCCTGAAGCCAACCCCAGGGTCTCTTTGAAGTAATGTTTGGGCTCCTGCTGCTGCTGCTGCCAACTCCAGGGTGTGATTCATCCAATTTTTGGGCTCCTGAAGCCAACCCCAGTGTCTCTTTAAAGTAATATTTGGGCTCCTGCTGCTGCTGCTGCTGCTGCCAACTCCAGGGTGTGATTCATCGAATTTTTGGGCTCCTGAAGCCAACCCCAGTGTCTCTTTAAAGTAATGTTTGGGCTCCTGCTGCTGCTGCCAACTCCAGGGTGTGATTCATCCAATTTTTGGGCTCCTGCTGCTGCCAACTCCAGTGTCTCTTTAAAGCAATGTTTGGGCTCCTGCCCCTCATAGTGATGCCACTTCAACTCTCTTGAATTCAATTGTGCCGCTCTGCGATTCTATTAGCGATGCCTCTGATCTGCATGTGATATTTATTCAAAGGATTATTTAACTAACCCAGCACGCATCCTGTGCGTGTTACAGCAAGGCAGAATGGTTTACAACCCTATTGAGGCTCTAGGAGGCTCAGAAATAGCCGTTTTTCGTCGCGAATTTATTCGGGTCGAAACGATTTTTGTCGGAAAATTCGGCGAATCAGTCGAATCGAATTTTTCAAAAGTTCGCTCATCTCTAGTCACCATAAAGCGGCCTGGGAGAACTGAGGCTCCAAAGTGGGGGTCCAGCCTGCTGCGTCAGCCAGTGCTGCTTCCAATTTTACCCAGCCAAGGCTCCAGCACCTCAGCCAAAGGTAGCTGTGCATCATACCCATCCTCTGCCGCTCCAGATGCTCCTGCTCCTTCTACTAAAATTCACTCATCCCACCAGCAATCCATCAGCGAAGCCATGTCCAAGAGACAACAGTATGCACCCACTCATCCTACGGCGCAGAAGCTAAATGTGCTCCTGTCCAAGTTGCTGGTGCTGCAGTCCCTCCTTTTTACAGTGGTGGACTCTGCACCTTTCAGAGAGCTGATGGCTAGTGCCAAGCCGAGGTGGAGAGTCCCAAGCCGTTATTTCTTTGCAAAGAAGGCAGTACCAGCCCTGCACAAATTTGTTGAGCAGAAGGTGGGCCAGTCCTTGAGCCTGTCGGTGTGCACCAAAGTGCACGGCAGCGCTGACATCTTGAGCTGTAACTACGGTCAGGGACAATACATGTCCATTATGGCTCACTGGTTGAATGTGGTTCCTGCACAGCAACTTGGACAGGTCACACGCTCCCAGGCCGTTTTGCCTGTCACAGTGTGCGACTCCGCTTCCTCATCCTCCGCCGTCTCCTTAGCCTCCACTGTATGGTCAATTTTCAATGCCCCTTCAGCATACCATGTGTGCAGGGCACAGCGGTGTCACGCTGTGCTTCACATGGTTTGCCTTGGAGAACGGAGTCACACTGGGGAGGAGCTCCTGAAATTCATTCATCAAGAAATCAAAACATGGCTTACTTCGCGAAAATTGGAAATGGGAACCATGGTGACTGACAATGGAAGTAACATCTTGTCTTCACTGTGACAAGGAAGCCTGAGCCATGCGCCCTGTATGGCACACATGTTCAACCTAGTTGTCAAGCGTTTTCTGAAGTCTTCCCCCCATCTGAAAGACATCCTAACAACAGGAAGGAAACTTTGTATGCACTTCAGCCACTCCTACACCGCCAAGCACAGCCTTCTTGTGCTACAGCGTCAGAACGGTATCCCCCAACATAGTGTGATTTGCGATGTACCCAACTATTGGAATTCCACCCTACATATGTTAGATCGACTATACAAACAGAGAAAAGCCATCACTGATTTCTTGATGATCCAAGCAGATAGGGGGACTCCCCTGTGTAACTTTAATATGAACCAGTGACAGCTCATACGTGACTCCTGCCGCTTGCTCAGGCCCTTTGAGGAAGCCACTTTAATTGTCAGTCACCAGGATTACGGCATGAATGACGTGATTCCGCTGCTTCATGTAATACAACACATGTTGGAAACCATGGCTGGTCAGGGCACTGGAGACATGGCGCATACATTTCATGGCCACATAAACCCCGTGGGAGCTGAGGAGGAGCAGCACAGTGAAGCACAGTTTAGTTTTGGCGAAATGGGCGGTTTATTTAGTCATCTAACAGGAGAGGAGGAGTAGGAGCAGCCAGTGGAGCTAGAGGGTTGTGAGGAAGGCGAGACAAAGGACCCAGACACACTGTGGCAGTATGCAGTGGAGATGGAGACAAGTAGTCCCTCCGAGTCACTTGCACGAATGGCACGATGCATGCTCACGTGCTTGCGTAGTGACCACAGAATTGTCTCCATTTTTCTGCGGGATGACTTCTGGCTCTCCACCTTATTGGACCCTCGCTACCAGCACAAAATGGGGGCATTTTTTACAAACGCTGAGAGGGAGGAAAAACTGACCTACTACAAAGACATTCTATGTAGTCAGTTGGCCAATGCCTATCTGCGCCATGGTCCATACTCTCGCAGGTCTGACTCGGGGGGACCTCTGCGATCACCTTCCACTGCCATGGCTGCCGGGGGGGGCGGCAGGAGCAGCAGCAGCAGCTCCATCAGCAGCAGCCTCAGTCTTCAGTCGCTAATGAGTAGCTTTCTGCACCCGCATAGTGAGGCTACTCATGAGCAGCAGGAAGACCTGGAGCAGGGCCTGAACCAGCAGGTTGTGTCATACCTTGAAATGACCATGCCAACGCACCTTGAGGATCCGCTGGACTTCTGGGCAGCCAAACTTCCCTTGTGGCCGCAACTAGCAGAGTTTGCCCTGGGAAAGCTGTCCTGCCTGGCCAGTAGTGTGCCATCTCAGCGGGTCTTTAGTGCTGCGGGGGCCATAGTAACGCCAAGGAGAACTTGTCTGTCCACGAAAAATGTGGAGAGACTCACCTTTGTGAAGAGGAATCAGGCATGGATCAGCCAGGATTTCCACCCACCAATAGCTGATGCATGCGAGTAGCTGATGCATGGTAGCTCCTTCTGCTGCTGCCAACTCCTGGGTGTGTCTTTCAGGCAATATATGAGCTCCTTCTGCTGCTGCCAACTCCTGGGTGTGTCTTTCAGGCAATATATGAGCTCCCTATGCTGCTGCCAACTCCAATGTGTTTTTCAGCCAATTTATGGGCTCCCTATGCTGCTGCCAAGTCCAGAGGGTGTCTTTCAGGCAATATATGGGCTCCAATGCTGCTGCTGTTGCCAACTCCTGGGTGTGTCTTTCAGGCAATATATGTGCTCCCTATGCTGCTGCCAACTCCTGGGTGTGTCTTTCAGGCAATATATGCTGCTGTCAACTCCAATGTGTTTTTCAGGCAATATATGGGCTCCTAATTCTGCTACCAACTCCTGGGTGTATCTTTCCGGCAATATATGAACTCCCTATGCTGCTGCCAACTCCAATGTGTTTTTCAGGCAATATATGGGCTCCTAATGCTGCTGCCAACTCCTGGGTGTGTCTTTCAGGCAATATATGGGCCCCAAATGCTGCTGCCAACTCCAATATGTTTTTCAGGCAATATATGGGCTCCCTATGCTGCTGCCAAGTCCAGAATGTGTCTTTCAGGCAATATATGGGCTCCTAATGCTGCTGCTGCTGCCAACTCCAATGTGTTTTTCAGGCAATATATGAGCTCCTAATGCTGCTGCCAACTCCTGGGTGTGTCTTTCAGGCAATATATGAGCTCCCTATGCTGCTGCCAACTCCAATGTGTTTTCAGGCAATATATGGGCTCCTAATGCTGCTGCCAACTCCAATGTGTTTTTCAGGCAATATATGGGCTCCCTATGCTGCTGCCAACTCCTGGGTGTGTCTTTCAGGCAATATATGGGCTTCCTATGCTGCTGCCAACTCCAATGTGTTTTTCAGGCAATATATGGGCTCCCTATGCTGGGTTTTTAACCGAAAAAAAAAATGACATGGGGTCCCCCTTACCCAAAGTAACCAGCCCAGGACCAGCTATGCAGGGATTGTAGGAACTGGGCACAGGGGCCAGCTTTAGTGGCCCCTGGCCCTGCAGGCTACAAGCCTGCATAGCCCGTGGCCATGTGCTCTTCTGCCCCCCCAGGCTTTGGGGAGGCAGGAAATGGGGGTGCTGGGGGTTAATGGCAAGTCACCCGCTAGCCGCAGGTGACTTGCCAGACCCCCGAGCCTTGTGAACTGGTATAAGGTCTCATGGACCCCTTACCAGTTCTCAAGGAGTTAACAGTAAAAAAAAAAGACACAGACAGAATAAAAAATGACTTTATTAAAAAATAAAAACTTTTTCTTTACTTTACTCACCTCTGATCCTCAGCTCCTGTGCCCCTTGCAGCTCTGATGACAGTTGGTGTCATCGCTGGCTAGTGGAGGAGGGAGGCAGGTGATCAGATCATCACCTGCCTTCCTCCTCCTGTGGCCAGCGATGCCAAGTGTCAGAAATGACAGCCGGAGTCAGGACGACACCCGAGGAGTGACGTCATAAGCCCCGCCCCCAAAGGGCGGCACCCGGCAAGATGGCGCCGCCCGTCGAGGAGGACAGGCAGAGAGCCTTTCAGGCTCTCTCCTGAAGCTAGAGAGCCGGGGGGCAATCGGAGCCCCCCTGGTGAAGAGGAGACCCTGCGGAAGCGATCGAACATTAAGGTGAGTAAATGTCATTTTTATTATTATTTTTATTTTTACAGGTATTTCGGCAGCTGCTGAAGGGGTGGCTATTCCGGGCCCTCCCCTGCACCCGGGGGGGCCTGGGTGGGGGATCGCAGCCCCCAGATGAAGAGGAGACCCGAACTGATCGAACAAGGTTTCAGGTGAGTGTTTTTGTTATTTTACTTTTATTGTAGCAGGGGGAAAAGTCAAGCACGTAGATTCTAAGTGCTTGGCACTTAAGTGAAGTGGAAGCGAGCACATAGAATCTACGTGCTTGGCACTGAAAGGGTTATATGGGCTCCTAATGTTGCTGCCAACTCCAATGTGTTTTTCAGGCAATATATGGGCTCCCTATGCTGCTGCCAAGTCCAGAGTGTGTATTTCAGGCAATATATGGGCTCCTAATGCTGCTGCTGCTGCCAACTCCAATGTGTTTTTCAGGCAAGATATGGGCTTCTAATGCTGCTGCCAACTCCTGGGTGTGTCTTTCAGGCAATATATGGGCTCCCTGTGCTGCTGACAACTCCTGGGTGTGTCTTTCAGGCAATATATTGGCTCCTAATGCTGCTGCCAACTCCAATGTGTTTTTCAGGCAATATATGGGCTTCTAATTCTGCTGCCAACTCCAATATGTTTATCAGGCAATATATGGGCTCCCAATGCTGCTTCCAACTCCTGGGTGTGTCTTTCAGACAATATATGGGCTCCTAATGCTGCTGCCAATTCCAATGTGTTTTTCAGGCAACATATGGGCTCCCTATGCTGCTGCCAACTCCTGGGTGTGTCTTTCGGGCAATATATGGGCTCCTAATGTTGCTGCCAACTCCAATGTGTTTTTCAGGCAATATATAAGCTCCTAATGCTGCTGCCAACTCCTGGGTGTGTCTTTCAGGCAATATATGAGCTCCCTATCCTGCTGCCAACTCCAATATGTCTTTCAGGCAATATATGGGCTTATAATGCTGCTGCCAACTCCAATGTGTTTTTCAGGCAATATATGGGCTCCCTATGCTGCTGCCAACTCCTGGGTGTGTCTTTCAAGCAATATATGGGCTCCTAATGCTGCTGCCAACTCCAATGTGTTTATCAGGCAATATATGGGCTCCCTATGCTGCTTCCAACTCCTGGGTGTGTCTTTCAGGCAATATATGGGCTCCCTGTGCTGCTGCCAACTTCTGGGTGTGTCTTTCAGGCAATATATTGGTTCCTAATGCTGCTGCCAACTCCAATGTGTTTCTCAGGCAATATCTGGGCTCCCTATGCTGCTGCCAACTCCAATGTGTCTTTCAGGCAATATATGAGCTCCCTATGCTGCTGCCAAGTTCAGAGTGTGTCTCTCAGGCAATATATGGGCTCCTAATGCTGCTGCTGTTGCCAACTCCTGGGTGTGTCTTTCAGGCAATATATGGGCTCCTAATGCTGCTGCCAACTCCTGTGTGTGTCTTTCAGGCAATATATGGGCTCCTAATGCTGCTGCCAACTCCAATGTGTTTTTCATGCAATATATGTGCTCCCTATGCTGCTGCCAAGTCCAGAGTGTGTCTTTCAGGCAATATATGGGCTCCTAATGCTGCTGCTTCTGCCAACTCCTGGGTGTGTCTTTCAGGCAATATATGAGCTCCTAATGCTGCTGCCAACTCCAATGTGTTTTTATGGCAATATATGGGCTCCTAATGCTGCTGCCAACTCCAATGTGTTTATCAGGCAATATATGGGCTCCCTATGCTACTTCCAACTCCTGGGTGTGTCTTCCAGACAATATATGGGCTCCTAATGCTGCTGCCAATTCCAATGTGTTTTTCAGGCAAGATATGGGCTTCTAATGCTGCTGCCAACTCCTGGGTGTGTCTCTCAGGCAATATATGGGCTCCCTGTGCTGCTGCCAACTCCTGGCTGTGTCTTTCAGGCAATATATTGGCTCCTAATGCTGCTGTCAACTCCAATGTGTTTTTCAGCAATATATGGGCTCCCTATGCTGCTGCCAACTCCAATGTGTTTTTCAGGCTATATATGGGCTCCCTATGCTGCTGCCAAGTCCAGAGTGTGTCCCTCAGGCAATATATGGGCTCCTAATGCTGCTGCTTCTGCCAACTCCTGGGTGTGTCTTTCAGGCAATATATGAGCTCCATGTGCTGCTGCCAACTCCTGGGTGTGTCTTTCAGGCAATATATGAGCTCATAATGCTGCTGCCAACTCCAATGTGTTTTTTAGGCAATATATGGGCTCCCTATGCTGCTGCCAACTCCTGGGTGTGTCTTTCAAGCAATATATGGGCTCCTAATGCTGCTGTCAACTCCAATGTGTTTATCAGGCAATATATGGGCTCCCTATGCTGCTTCCAACTCCTGGGTGTGTCTTTCAGACAATATATGGGCTCCTAATGCTGCTGCCAACTCCAATGTGTTTTTAAGGCAATATATGGGCTCCTAATGCTGCTGCCAACTCCTGGGTGTGCCTGTCAGGCAACATATGGGCTCCTAATGCTGCTGCCAACTCCAATGTGTTTTTCAGGCAATATATGGGCTCCCTATGCTGCTGCCAACTCCTGGGTGTGTCTTTCGGGCAAAATATGTGCTCCTAATGTTGCTGCCAACTCCAATGTGTTTTTCAGGCAATATATGAGCTCCTAATGCTGCTGCCAACTCCTGGGTGTGTCTTTCAGGCAATATATGGGCTCCCTATGCTGCTGCCAACTCCAATGTGTTTTTCAGGCAATATATGGGCTCCCTATGCTGCTTCCAACTCCTGGGTGTGTCTTTCAGACAATATATGGGCTCCTAATGCTGCTGACAATTCCAATGTGTTTTTCAGGCAAGATATGGGCTTCTAATGCTGCTGCCAACTCCTGGGTGTGTCTTTCAGGCAATATATGGGCTCCCTGTGCTGCTGCCAACACCTGGGTGTGTCTTTCAGGCAATATATTGGCTCCTAATGCTGCTGCCAACTCCAATGTGTTTTTCAGGCAATATATGGGCTTCTAATTCTGCTGCCAACTCCAATATGTTTATCAGGCAATATATGGGCTCCCAATGCTGCTTCCAACTCCTGGGTGTGTCTTTCAGACAATATGTGGGCTCCTAATGCTGCTGCCAATTCCAATGTGTTTTTCAGGCAACATATGGGCTCCCTATGCTGCTGCCAACTCCTGGGTGTGTCTTTCGGGCAATATATGGGCTCCTAATGTTGCTGCCAACTCCAATGTGTTTTTCAGGCAATATATGAGCTCCTAATGCTGCTGCCAACTCCTGGGTGTGTCTTTCAGGCAATATATGAGCTCCATGTGCTGCTGCCAACTCCTGGGTGTGTCTTTCAGGCAATATATGAGCTCATAATGCTGCTGCCAACTCCAATGTGTTTTTTAGGCAATATATGGGCTCCCTATGCTGCTGCCAACTCCTGGGTGTGTCTTTCAAGCAATATATGGGCTCCTAATGCTGCTGTCAACTCCAATGTGTTTATCAGGCAATATATGGGCTCCCTATGCTGCTTCCAACTCCTGGGTGTGTCTTTCAGACAATATATGGGCTCCTAATGCTGCTGCCAACTCCAATGTGTTTTTAAGGCAATATATGGGCTCCTAATGCTGCTGCCAACTCCTGGGTGTGCCTGTCAGGCAACATATGGGCTCCTAATGCTGCTGCCAACTCCAATGTGTTTTTCAGGCAATATATGGGCTCCCTATGCTGCTGCCAACTCCTGGGTGTGTCTTTCGGGCAAAATATGTGCTCCTAATGTTGCTGCCAACTCCAATGTGTTTTTCAGGCAATATATGAGCTCCTAATGCTGCTGCCAACTCCTGGGTGTGTCTTTCAGGCAATATATGGGCTCCCTATGCTGCTGCCAACTCCAATGTGTTTTTCAGGCAATATATGGGCTCCCTATGCTGCTTCCAACTCCTGGGTGTGTCTTTCAGACAATATATGGGCTCCTAATGCTGCTGACAATTCCAATGTGTTTTTCAGGCAAGATATGGGCTTCTAATGCTGCTGCCAACTCCTGGGTGTGTCTTTCAGGCAATATATGGGCTCCCTGTGCTGCTGCCAACACCTGGGTGTGTCTTTCAGGCAATATATTGGCTCCTAATGCTGCTGCCAACTCCAATGTGTTTTTCAGGCAATATATGGGCTTCTAATTCTGCTGCCAACTCCAATATGTTTATCAGGCAATATATGGGCTCCCAATGCTGCTTCCAACTCCTGGGTGTGTCTTTCAGACAATATGTGGGCTCCTAATGCTGCTGCCAATTCCAATGTGTTTTTCAGGCAACATATGGGCTCCCTATGCTGCTGCCAACTCCTGGGTGTGTCTTTCGGGCAATATATGGGCTCCTAATGTTGCTGCCAACTCCAATGTGTTTTTCAGGCAATATATGAGCTCCTAATGCTGCTGCCAACTCCTGGGTGTGTCTTTCAGGCAATATATGAGCTCCATGTGCTGCTGCCAACTCCTGGGTGTGTCTTTCAGGCAATATATGAGCTCATAATGCTGCTGCCAACTCCAATGTGTTTTTTAGGCAATATATGGGCTCCCTATGCTGCTGCCAACTCCTGGGTGTGTCTTTCAAGCAATATATGGGCTCCTAATGCTGCTGTCAACTCCAATGTGTTTATCAGGCAATATATGGGCTCCCTATGCTGCTTCCAACTCCTGGGTGTGTCTTTCAGACAATATATGGGCTCCTAATGCTGCTGCCAACTCCAATGTGTTTTTAAGGCAATATATGGGCTCCTAATGCTGCTGCCAACTCCTGGGTGTGCCTGTCAGGCAACATATGGGCTCCTAATGCTGCTGCCAACTCCAATGTGTTTTTCAGGCAATATATGGGCTCCCTATGCTGCTGCCAACTCCTGGGTGTGTCTTTCGGGCAAAATATGTGCTCCTAATGTTGCTGCCAACTCCAATGTGTTTTTCAGGCAATATATGAGCTCCTAATGCTGCTGCCAACTCCTGGGTGTGTCTTTCAGGCAATATATGGGCTCCCTATGCTGCTGCCAACTCCAATGTGTTTTTCAGGCAATATATGGGCTCCCTATGCTGCTTCCAACTCCTGGGTGTGTCTTTCAGACAATATATGGGCTCCTAATGCTGCTGACAATTCCAATGTGTTTTTCAGGCAAGATATGGGCTTCTAATGCTGCTGCCAACTCCTGGGTGTGTCTTTCAGGCAATATATGGGCTCCCTGTGCTGCTGCCAACACCTGGGTGTGTCTTTCAGGCAATATATTGGCTCCTAATGCTGCTGCCAACTCCAATGTGTTTTTCAGGCAATATATGGGCTTCTAATTCTGCTGCCAACTCCAATATGTTTATCAGGCAATATATGGGCTCCCAATGCTGCTTCCAACTCCTGGGTGTGTCTTTCAGACAATATGTGGGCTCCTAATGCTGCTGCCAATTCCAATGTGTTTTTCAGGCAACATATGGGCTCCCTATGCTGCTGCCAACTCCTGGGTGTGTCTTTCGGGCAATATATGGGCTCCTAATGTTGCTGCCAACTCCAATGTGTTTTTCAGGCAATATATGAGCTCCTAATGCTGCTGCCAACTCCTGGGTGTGTCTTTCAGGCAATATATGAGCTCCCTATCCTGCTGCCAACTCCAATATGTCTTTCAGGCAATATATGGGCTTTTAATGCTGCTGCCAACTCCAATCTGTTTTTCAGGCAATATATGGGCTCCCTATGCTGCTGCCAACTCCTGGGTGTGTCTTTCAAGCAATATATGGGCTCCTAATGCTGCTGCCAACTCCAATGTGTTTATCAGGCAATATATGGGCTCCCTATGCTGCTTCCAACTCCTGGGTGTGTCTTTCAGGCAATATATGGGCTCCCTGTGCTGCTCCCAACTCCTGGGTGTGTCTTTCAGGCAATATATTGGCTCCTAATGCTGCTGCCAACTCCAATGTGTTTCTCAGGCGATATCTGGGCTCCCTATGCTGCTGCCAACTCCAATGTGTCTTTCAGGCAATATATGAGCTCCCTATGCTGCTGCCAAGTCCAGAGTGTGTCTCTCAGGCAATATATGGGCTCCTAATGCTGCTGCTGTTGCCAACTCCTGGGTGTGTCTTTCAGGCAATATATGGGCTCCTAATGCTGCTGCCAACTCCTGTGTGTGTCTTTCAGGCAATATATGTGCTCCTAATGCTGCTGCCAACTCCAATGTGTTTTTCATGCAATATATGTGCTCCCTATGCTGCTGCCAAGTCCAGAGTGTGTCTTTCAGGCAATATATGGGCTCCTAATGCTGCTGCTTCTGCCAACTCCTGGGTGTGTCTTTCAGGCAATATATGAGCTCCTAATGCTGCTGCCAACTCCAATGTGTTTTTATGGCAATATATGGGCTCCTAATGCTGCTGCCAACTCCAATGTGTTTATCAGGCAATATATGGGCTCCCTATGCTGCTTCCAACTCCTGGGTGTGTCTTTCAGACAATATTTGGGCTCCTAATGCTGCTGCCAATTCCAATGTGTTTTTCAGGCAAGATATGGGCTTCTAATGCTGCTGCCAACTCCTGGGTGTGTCTCTCAGGCAATATATGGGCTCCCTGTGCTGCTGCCAACTCCTGGCTGTGTCTTTCAGGCAATATATTGGCTCCTAATGCTGCTGTCAACTCCAATGTGTTTTTCAGCAATATATGGGCTCCCTATGCTGCTGCCAACTCCAATGTGTTTTTCAGGCAATATATGGGCTCCCTATGCTGCTGCCAAGTCCAGAGTGTGTCTCTCAGGCAATATATGGGCTCCTACTGCTGCTGCCAACTCTTGTGTGTGTCTTTCAGGCAATATATGGGCTCCTAATGCTGCTGCCAACTCTAATGTGTTTTTCAGGCAATATATGTGCTCCCTATGCAGCTGCCAAGTCCAGAGTGTGTCTTTCAGGCAATATATGGGCTCCTAATGCTGCTGCTTCTGCCAACTCCTGGGTGTGTCTTTCAGGCAATATATGAGCTCCATGTGCTGCTGCCAACTCCTGGGTGTGTCTTTCAGGCAATATATGAGCTCATAATGCTGCTGCCAACTCCAATGTGTTTTTTAGGCAATATATGGGCTCCCTATGCTGCTGCCAACTCCTGGGTGTGTCTTTCAAGCAATATATGGACTCCTAATGCTGCTGTCAACTCCAATGTGTTTATCAGGCAATATATGGGCTCCCTATGCTGCTTCCAACTCCTGGGTGTGTCTTTCAGACAATATATGTGCTCCTAATGCTGCTGCCAACTCCAATGTGTTTTTAAGGCAATATATGGGCTCCTAATGCTGCTGCCAACTCCTGGGTGTGCCTGTCAGGCAACATATGGGCTCCTAATGCTGCTGCCAACTCCAATGTGTTTTTCAGGCAATATATGGGCTCCCTATGCTGCTGCCAACTCCTGGGTGTGTCTTTCGGGCAAAATATGTGCTCCTAATGTTGCTGCCAACTCCAATGTGTTTTTCAGGCAATATATGAGCTCCTAATGCTGCTGCCAACTCCTGGGTGTGTCTTTCAGGCAATATATGGGCTCCCTATGCTGCTGCCAACTCCAATGTGTTTTTCAGGCAATATATGGGCTCCCTATGCTGCTGCCAACTCCAATGTTTTTTTCAGGCAATATATGGGCTCCCTATGCTGCTGCCAAGTCCAGAGTGTGTCTCTGAGGCAATATATGGGCTCCTAATGCTGCTGCTGCTGCCAACTCCTGGGTGTGTCTTTCAGGCAATATATGAGCTCCATGTGCTGCTGCCAACTCCTGTGTGTGTCTTTCAGGCAATATATGAGCTCCTAATGCTGCTGCCAACTCCTGGGTGTGCCTTTCAGGCAATATATGGGCTCCTAATGCTGCTGCCAACTCCAATGTGTTTTTAAGGCAATATATGGGCTCCTAATGCTGCTGCCAACTCCTGGGTGTGGCTTTCAGGCAATATATGGGCTCCTAATGCTGCTGCCAACTCCAATGTGTTTTTAAGGCAATATATGGGCTCCCTATGCTGGTGCAAACTCCAATGTTTTTTTCAGGCAATATATGGGCTCCCTATGCTGCTGCCAACTCCAATGTGTTTTTCAGGCAATATATGAGCTCCCTCTGCTGCTGCCAAGTCCAGAGTGTGTCTCTCAGGCAATATATGGGTTCCTAATGCTGCTGCTGCTGCCAGCTCCTGGGTGTGTCTTTCAGGCAATATATGGGCTCCTAATGCTGCTGCCAACTACTGTGTGTGTCCTTCAGGCAATATATGGGCTCCTAATGCTGCTGCCAACTCTAATGTGTTTTTCATGCAATATATGTGCTGCCTATGCTGCTGCCAAGTCCAGAGTGTGTCTTTCAGGCATTATATGGGCTCCTAATGCTGCTGCTTCTGCCAACTCCTGGGTGTGTCTTTCAGGCAACATATGAGCTCCTAATGCTGCTGCCAACTCCAATGTGTTTTTAAGGCAATATATGGGCTCCCTATGCTGCTGCCAACTCCTGGGTGTGTCTTTCAAGCAATATATGGGCTCCTAATGCTGCTGCCAACTCCAATGTGTTCATCAGGCAATATATGGGCTCCCTATGCTGCTTCCAACTCCTGGGTGTGTCTTTCAGACAATATATGGGCTCCTAATGCTGCTGCCAATTCCAATGTGTTTTTCAGGCAAGATATGGGCTTCTAATGCTGCTGCCAACTCCTGGGTGTGTCTTTCAGGCAATATATTGGCTCCTAATGCTGCTGCCAACTCCAATGTGTTTTTCAGGCAATATATGGGCTCCCTATGCTGCTGCCAACTCCAATGTGTTTTTCAGGCAATATATGGGCTCCCTATGCTGCTGCCATGTCCAGAGTGTGTCTCTGAGGCAATATATGGGCTCCTAATGCTGCTGCTGCTGCCAACTCCTGGGTGTGTCTTTCAGGCAATATATGGGCTCCTAATGCTGCTGCCAACTCCTGTGCGTGTCTTTCAGGCAATATATGGGCTCCTAATGCTGCTGCCAACTCCAATGTGTTTTTCAGGCAATATATGTGCTCCCTATGCTGCTGCCAAGTCCAGAGTGTGTCTTTCAGGCAATATATGGGCTCCTATTGCTGCTGCTTCTGCCAACTCCTGGGTGTGTCTTTCAGGCAATATATGAGCTCCATGTGCTGCTGCCAACTCCTGGGTGTGTCTTTCAGGCAATATATGAGCTCCTAATGCTGCTTCTGCTGCCAACTACTGTGTGTGTCTTTCAGGCAATATATGGGCTCCTAATGCTGCTGCCAACTCTAATGTGTTTTTCATGCAATATATGTGCTCCCTATGCTGCTGCCAACTCCAATGTGTTTTTCAGCCAATTTATGGGCTCCTAATGCTGCTGCTTCTGACAACTCCTGGGTGTGTCTTTCAGGCAATATATGAGCTCCTAATGCTGCTGCCAACTCCAATGTGTTTTTAAGGCAATATATGGGATCCCTATGCTGCTGCCAACTCCTGGGTGTGTCTTTCAAGCAATATATGGGCTCCTAATGCTGCTGCCAACTCCAGTGTGTTTATCAGGCAATATATGGGCTCCCTATGCTGCTTCCAACTCCTGGGTGTGTCTTTCAGACAATATATGGGCTCCTAATGCTGCTGCCAATTCCAATGTGTTTTTCAGGCAAGATATGGTCTTCTAATGCTGCTGCCAACTCCTGGGTGTGTCTTTCAGGCAATATATGGGCTCCCTGTGCTGTTGCCAACTCCTGGGTGTGTCATTCAGGCAATATATTGGCTCCTAATGCTGCTGCCAACTCCAAGGTGTTTTTCAGGCAATATATGGGCTCCCTATGCTGCTGCCAAGTCCAGAGTGTGTCTCTCAGGCAATATATGGGCTCCCTAATGCTGCTGCTGCTGCCAACTCCTGGGTGTGTCTTTCAGGCAATATATGGGCTCCTAATGCTGCTGCCAACTCCTGTGTGTGTCTTTCAGGCAATATATGGGCTCCTAATGCTGCTGCCAACTCCAATGTGTTTTTCAGGCAACATATGTGCTCCCTATGCTGCTGCCAAGTCCAGAGTGTGTCTTTCAGGCAATATATGGGCTCCTAATGCTGCTGCGTCTGCCAACTCCTGGGTGTGTCTTTCAGGCAATATATGAGCTCCATGTGCTGCTGCCAACTCCTGGGTGTGTCTTTCCGGCAATATATGAGCTCATAATGCTGCTGCCAACTCCAATGTGTTTTTAAGGCAATATATGGGCTCCCTATGCTGCTGCCAACTCCTGGGTGTGTCTTTCAAGCAATATATGGGCTCCTAAACCTGCTGCCAACTCCAATGTGTTTATCAGGAAATATATGGGCTCCCTATGCTGCTTCCAACTCCTGGGTGTGTCTTTCAGACAATATATGAGCTCCTAATGCTGCTGCCAATTCCAATGTGTTTTTCAGGCAAGATATGGGCTTCTAATGCTGCTGCCAACTCCTGGGTGTGTCTTTCAGGCAATATATGGGCTCCCTGTGCTGCTGCCAACTCCTGGGTGTGTCTTTCAGGCAATATATTGGCTCCTAATGCTGCTGCCAACTCCAATGTGTTTTTCAGGCAATATATGGGCTCCCTATGCTGCTGCCAACTCCAATGTGTTTTTCAGGCAATATATGGGCTCCCTATGCTGCTGCCAAGTCCAGAGTGTGTCTCTGAGGCAATATATGGGCTCCTAATGCTGCTGCTGCTGACAACTCCTGGGTGTGTCTTTCAGGCAATATATGGGCTCCTAATGCTGCTGCCAACTCCTGTGTGTGTCTTTCAGGCAATATATGGGCTCCTAATGCTGCTGCCAACTCCAATGTGTTTTTCAGGCAATATATGTGCTCCCTATGCTGCTGCCAAGTCCAGAGTGTGTCTTTCAGGCAATATATGGGCTCCTAATGCTGCTGCCAACTCCAATGTGTTTTTCAGGCAATATATGTGCTCCCTATGCTGCTGCCAAGTCCAGAGTGTGTCTTTCAGGCAATATATGGGCTCCTAATGCTGCTGCTTCTGCCAACTCCTGGGTGTGTCTTTGAGAAAATATATGAGCTCCATGTGCTGCTGCCAACTCCTGGGTGTGTCTTTCAGGCAATATATGAGCTCCTAATGCTGCTGCCAACTCCAATGTGTTTTTAAGGCAATATATGGGCTCCTAATGCTGCTGCCAACTCCTGGGTGTGCCTTTCAGGCAATATATGGGCTCCTAATGCTGCTGCCAACTCCAGTGTGTTTTTCAGGCAATATATGGGCTCCCTATGCTGCTGCCAACTCCAATGTGTTTTTCAGGCAATATATGGGCTCCCTATGCTGCTGCCAACTCCAATGTGTTTTTCAGGCAATATATGGGCTCCCTATGCTGCTGCCAAGTCCAGAGTGTGTCTCTGAGGCAATATATGGGCTCCTAATGCTGCTGCTGCTGACAACTCCTGGGTGTGTCTTTCAGGCAATATATGGGCTCCTAATGCTGCTGCCAACTCCTGTGTGTGTCTTTCAGGCAATATATGGGCTCCTAATGCTGCTGCCAACTCCAATGTGTTTTTCAGGCAATATATGTGCTCCCTATGCTGCTGCCAAGTCCAGAGTGTGTCTTTCAGGCAATATATGGGCTCCTAATGCTGCTGCCAACTCCAATGTGTTTTTCAGGCAATATATGTGCTCCCTATGCTGCTGCCAAGTCCAGAGTGTGTCTTTCAGGCAATATATGGGCTCCTAATGCTGCTGCTTCTGCCAACTCCTGGGTGTGTCTTTGAGAAAATATATGAGCTCCATGTGCTGCTGCCAACTCCTGGGTGTGTCTTTCAGGCAATATATGAGCTCCTAATGCTGCTGCCAACTCCAATGTGTTTTTAAGGCAATATATGGGCTCCTAATGCTGCTGCCAACTCCTGGGTGTGCCTTTCAGGCAATATATGGGCTCCTAATGCTGCTGCCAACTCCAGTGTGTTTTTCAGGCAATATATGGGCTCCCTTTGCTGCTGCCAACTCCAATGTGTTTTTCACGCAATTTATGGGCTCCTAATGCTGCTGCCAACTCCTGTGTGTGTCCTTCAGGCAATATATGGGCTCCTAATGCTGCTGTCAACTCTAATGTGTTTTGCAGGCAGTATATGGGCTCCCTGTGCTGCTGCCAAGTCAAGAGTGTGTCTTTCAGGCATATATGAGCTCCTAATGCTGCTGCCAACTCCTGGGTGTGTCTTTCAGACAATATATGGGCTCCCTATGCTGCTGCCAACTCCAGGGTGTGTTTTTATGGCAATATATGGTCACCTAATGCTGCTGCCAACTGCAGTGTCTCTTTCAGGCAATATATGGGCTCCCTATGCTGCTGCCAAATCCAATGTGTTTTTCAGGCAATATATGGGCTCCCTAATGCTGCTGCCAACTCCTGTGTGTGTCTTTCAGGTAATATATGAATCAATAGTTGGATCAATCAATAGCCAACACATCCTTCAAGCTATTTCCCAGCCCCTTACAGAATCGGTGATGGAGAGCTGCGTCATTACAGTCTGTTAGTGTCAGAGTGTGACAGCAAATCTCGATCACATCTATGGATGCTTCCCGGGCAGGATCGTTGTACAGAACGACAAGGGTCTTAAAGGAAAACTCCCTTTTGACATGTTTTTGATGTTCTGCCTTATCGTTTTCCTCTTTTGGAATGTAAAATAAACATTTGTGTTAGGATCCCCACACACACACACACACACACACACACACACCTGTGATTTACTTATCAGCATGCTGTTTCCATGATTTGCATATTCCTGGGACTCTGTTTTGCTACAGTGTGAGTGGTTTTCAAAACATGGACTACAAGTTTTGTTTTTCAGGCAATATATGGGCTCCCTATGCTGCTGCCAACTCCAATGTGTTTTTCAGGCAATTTATGGGCTCCTAATGCTGCTGCCAACTCCTGTGTGTGTCTTTCAGGCAATATATGGGCTCCTAATGCTGCTGTCAACTCTAATGTGTTTTGCAGGCAGTATATGGGCTCCCTGTGCTGCTGCCAAGTCAAGAGTGTGTCTTTCAGGCATATATGGGCTCCTAATGCTGCTGCCAACTCCTGGGTGTGTCTTTCAGACAATATATGGGCTCCCTATGCTGCTGCCAACTCCAGGGTGTGTTTTTATGGCAATATATGGTCACCTAATGCTGCTGCCAACTCCAGTGTCTCTTTCAGGCAATATATGGGCTCCCTATGCTGCTGCCAAATCCAATGTGTTTTTCAGGCAATATATGGGCTCCCTAATGCTGCTGCCAACTCCTGTGTGTGTCTTTCAGGTAATATATGAATCAATAGTTGGATCAATCAATAGCCAACACATCCTTCAAGCTATTTCCCAGCCCCTTACAGAATCGGTGATGGAGAGCTGCGTCATTACAGTCTGTTAGTGTCAGAGTGTGACAGCAAATCTCGATCACATCTATGGATGCTTCCCGGGCAGGATCGTTGTACAGAACGACAAGGGTCTTAAAGGAAAACTCCCTTTTGACATGTTTTTGATGTTCTGCCTTATCGTTTTCCTCTTTTGGAATGTAAAATAAACATTTGTGTTAGGATCCCCACACACACACACACACACACACCTGTGATTTACATCAGCATGCTGTTTCCATGATTTGCATATTCCTGGGACTCTGTTTTGCTACAGTGTGAGTGGTTTTCAAAACATGGACTACAAGTTTTGTTTTTCAGGCAATATATGGGCTCCCTATGCTGCTGCCAACTCCAATGTGTTTTTCAGGCAATTTATGGGCTCCTAATGCTGCTGCCAACTCCTGTGTGTGTCCTTCAGGCAATATATGGGCTCCTAATGCTGCTGTCAACTCCAATGTGTTTTTCAGGCAGTATATGGGCTCCCTGTGCTGCTGCCAAGTCAAGAGTGTGTCTTTCAGGCATATATGGGCTCCTAATGCTGCTGCCAACTCCTGGGTGTGTCTTTCAGGCAATATATGGGCTCCCTATGCTGCTGCCAACTCCAGGGTGTGTTTTTATGGCAATATATGGTCTCCTAATGCTGCTGCCAACTCCAGTGTCTCTTTCAGGCAATATATGGGCTCCCTATGCTGCTGTTCCCAAACCAATGTGTTTTTTAGGCAATATATGGGCTCCCTAATGCTGCTGCCAACTCCTGTGTGTGTCTTTCAGGTAATATATGAATCAATAGTTGGATCAATCAATAGCCAACACATCCTTCAAGCTATTTCCCAGCCCCTTACAGAATCGGTGATGGAGAGCTGCGTCATTCCAGTCTGTTAGTGTCAGAGTGTGACAGCAAATCTCGATCACATCTGTGGATGCTTCCCGGGCAGGATTGTTGTACAGAACAACAAGGGTCTTAAAGGAAAACTCCCTTTTGACATGTTTTTGATGTTCTGCCTTATCGTTTTCCTCCTTTGGAATGTAAAATAAACATTTGTGTTAGGATACACACACACACACACACACACACACACACACACACCTGTGATTTACTTATCAGCATGCTGTTTCCATGATTTGCATATTCCTGGGACTCTGTTTTGCTACAGTGTGAGTGGTTTTCAAAACATGGACTACAAGTCCCACAATTCTTCAAATTTAACAGGTGAACTCTTTAGTAGCTTTGGCTAAAGTCTAAGCAGCATTATGACCTATCCATCTGAGAACCCAGCCATTAACCCTTGCTACTGGAACACAAGACTGTGATCATTTCAAACTGAAGAAGTTGAATTTCAGCAGAATGGGTTAAACCAATAAACCATGCCTTAGCTAATCAGAAGATTAGCCAGCTAGATTGAGAAAGTCTATGATATGTACCCGAAATCACCCCTTTGTTGTACATAACTAAGGGTTAACACATTGTTGCTATGGAAAACTGCTTTCTTTTATAACACAGAGCTGCAGACAAATAGAATATTTAAAAAATTACAGATAAGCTTAGCACATTGAAGAGATCATTTTGCAACACAATAATGGGCTGCGTCAGTGCAGGTCTTCCTGAAGAACACTGGCCAAGACCCAGCACACTCCACTCCGGGGTAGGCTGGAGACATTGCACCTAGACCCGTGGGCGGTGTGTTGACACATAGTAAATAAAAGTCATGCTGGAATAACCAGGGCTTTCTGTTACATTGCATGGCTCAGAAAGAAGGCTGGAGCTAAATCTTAGCCAGCAAATCACTGTATATGAGATGTCCCTGAAATAGTAAAATTCTACTTGACTGCATGCCTGCAATGTGGTTGCGTTTTTCAGTGGGGGGGGGGGGGAGTTACCCTTTTAAAGATAAGTGTTTTTTGTCTTACAGACATAGACCTGTTTTTCGTAGGCTAGATGAACCACTGTATCTTAATGAACCTCAGTCCAAATAATCTAACCCACTGAAAGTAGCACATACACATCACTTTAACAATAGATGCCCCAGCCACTGGTAATTTGTATAAATGTTCTAACTGACCTACATATTGCAAGGTGTATTCAAGCCTTTGTCATCCTTAGCCCTCCTGGTGACAGATTAACTTTAACAAACTCTGAGATCAACTAAAATCAGTTAACCACAATATGCAACTTGTACAACTTTTTGTATTTGTTTTATCAGGCTAACATATAATCTGAGGACTATGCTAAATGCAACTATTTTAATAAGAGAAAACTATTTTATTAAACTATGAAATCCCAATGGCCAGACAGCCTTCTTAAAAACTGCTCTCGCTGGATTTCAGGAATGTCATATTGATTTAATATGGCACTAATTACATTGCTATATTATGCTGAATGCAAAGATGCTGCCTGTAGTTTCTTTTTAATAGGAACATCACTAAAGTTTACCCAAGGGAACTCCTGTTGTCCCATTTGTGTTCTTCTTAATGTAAATTGCACTGGTAGTCAGTTAAATACTAAACCAATTATTACTGAAATCCATAGAGCCTGACAGAAAAAATGTGCATAATATTTAAGTATGAAGTATAGCTTGTTTGTAGTCCTTTCAATTTTATTTCTCCAGGACCATGCAAAAAAGTGGTCTAACAGCCACTCTGCCCCTTGGTGCTCTTAGTGTGGGCAAGTATTGCAAGGCAAGCTGTCTTTGACAACAGCAGAGCATGCTCAAAACTCATAAAATCCTCATTCCAGCTCAGCTACGACCTATAAATTTAGATGCAAAAAGTGGTATAGCTTAGAATACTTAAGGTAAGGTAGGGGGAGTTAGTGTGGAGGCCTCGGCAGGGACTGTAAACCATTAATGTACTAGTTGGTACTGCATTGTAAAGGCATTTACCAATCCAACCCACTTGAGGGCTTTAGACTAATAGACCTTTGTTTGTACTTCAGTGAATTCCTTTATATTGGCTCACAATTTGATTGGACTATTTATATAAAATTTCACTATAGAAGAAGTTATGTTAAGTTTGGAAGAGAAGGGGACTGAAGTCAAATATGCAATAGGTAACATTTTTTTATGCCACTTGACAACATCTTCCTCCACCCAATAATAAGCCTTTGTGAGCAGGTCCTAACCAGAAGGTCAATCTGTGTTGTACTTTAGTAACTGCATTCTTTAATTTCTTTGTTTTTCTTCTCGCTACTTTGTTTACCCTGCGCTGGCTCTCGAAAAAAAATGATTTTGACTGCAGTGCTTTGTGCTTTATACTTTCTCTGATAGATCCACATCTTACTTTATCTTGTATAGCCTGAGATTCAGGCCTCCAACAGTGCAGTACATTTGCTCTATTACTAGTTTCCATTCCTAACATTCTCTCGTATCAACCTAGCTATTCAATGACTAGAATAAAGGGTTTCTTCTATTTGGCTATTATTTTTACTGGCAGACAGCGCTTTAATTATTTCATTATAATCAACTCTTATATATAGGTCTGTAAATTAGAGAACCACGCCCTTATATAAGGCGTGCCCCGAACTTTAATACATATCCATCTAGGGTATCAACTAATTTATGTAAGCTTTCTCTACCTCATTGGGAAACTTCTTCACTTCAAAAACCGATTGGGTGGGAGGACAAAAAACATTTTGTAAAGAAAAACAATTAAAGCCCAGGAAAGGTGAAAATGTAAACTTTTTCCTGCTATGGAATGATGGGGGTTGTTCTGCACCAAAGTCTTCTATGGGATGATGGGGGTTGCTCTGCAATACAGTCTGCTATGGAATGATGGGGGTTGTTCTGCAACAAAGTCTGCTATAGGAGAACACGAGGGCTTTGTCACGAAGTCTTCTATGGGGTGATGGTGGAATTCTGTCACACAGCCTTTTTTAGGGTTATGAGGGGGGTTTTTAATATTGTTTTAATAAAGGATACATAATATTAATAGTCTCTTCCCCATTTTGTGCAGGCCAATCTCCCTGGTGTTACTCCCCTCCCCCCATATTTCCCTCTGACGCCCATTAAAAAATAATTTATTTTTTATATTTATTTTTCATTTTTGGTGTATTGTTCATTTTGTGGGAATATTTTCAGCACTTTCCCTACCCCATTTTGTACAGAGGAATTGCCCGGGTGCTACCCCTCCCCCATTTGGCCTCCGACACCCGTAAAAAATGAGTATTGCAAATATAACATTGGAGACTGAAAAGAGAGCCAGCTATCTTACTGAATTATTACTCATGAGAAGACCGAAATTTTTTTGACTTTGCCACCTCAGTATTTATAAAAGACAACAAAAGGACAATTAAGTGTTGCAGAATGTGAATGCTGGGTGCAGCAGAGTCAAATACATGAATGCCGTAAGAGAAGGTCCCCTTACATGGTGGATAATATAGACAGGAAAAAGAAATCACAGAGATCACCTCAATGTACAGGAAAGATAACATGCAGTTGAGAATGCACAATAGAAACTACACAAAGAAATATATAGCAGCGCCATCTACTGTCATAAATGTAAACTGCATTAACCTAGCAATATAGATGCAGATCGCATACCTCTTGAATCTCCAACATTTTGTGCAATGCACAATACAGTTAGAACCACAGTGATTCTGCATTGGACCCATACAATATAAAGAGGGGTTGGCAGATGACTATAGACCAATATCTTGGATTAATGTGAATTTAAAAACGTTTTGCCAATATTGTTGCTAACTGATGAAACCACTCCTTGGCAATAATAATGGCCTTTTCTATAGACCTTATAGCCAAAATCAAAGCAAATTTTTTTTGATTTTATCCACTCCCTTGGACATTGCAAATAGTAAATGTCAGAGCTGCCTGTGATCACCTTTGTTTTATTTGATTGTTATGAAGTATGAAGTATCACCCTGACAAAGCCCCGGGGGCGGGGCGAAACGCGCGTCGGAAGTGGGAGGTTCCACATTGCCTCGTGTCCCTCCCCTACATCCTGCTGCTGACCAGCGTCTAGCCTGTGTGTGATGTAAGGACGCCCCTCTGCAGCAATGAGACCTTCCCATGAGATTGGCTGAAGCTGCAAATGATTGAAGGCTGTGCAGCTAAGTATATGATACTCACATCATTGTTATGCTAATTGTGGTCTGCTGATACTGAGACCTGGCAGCCGTGATTCACCTATCAGCTGTGCGTATCACAGTATACGCTAGATGGGCTTGCAATGCCAACACAGTCAGTGGAAGTTTTAATGTCTGTTATTGATGCTGCTTTGCACAGGCACTTTTTGAACTGACATGTAGGTCAGTGTAAGGATTTGCATAGACTGTTGTACAGCTGCTATCTGACTATAAGACTTGTGGGACACTGTGAAAGCAACAGCGCATTAGGAGACAGCCGTTTGTCACTTGATGCTGCTCAGAATTTAGCACATGCACTTTACAATTCAAGGTTGTGGAATTAAGCACAGGAAAATGAATAGCACGTGGTTGCTGTAGCGGTGCTTCTCTCAACAGTAATACATGGAATATTGTTAAAGTGAATATATGCCTGCAGATTGTGTTCTACTATGGCGCCCAACACAGAGCTATGAAGAAGCATGCTAATTAGTGCAAGTCAATATGGTCTGTTATGCTGCATGCATGTGTGGTGAGTGGATGCGTGTGTGAGGCAATGGTGCATGTGCATGGGGGGACCCCCGATTTTTAATAACACAACGTTGTGTTTTTTTTAACCTTGTTCTGGTGTAATACATTGGTGCTGTGTGGGTGAGTGCAATATTATGAATACAGTTGGTTTTCATCACTTTCTATCCTGTTCCCCTGGAATGATTTTTTCATACAAATCATAGTGCCAGTCCCACAGGTAACCTAGTGTCTATGTGTTCTGTAGTTGGTATGAAGTATATTGCAGTGGCCATCAAAAGTAATATATCAATTTTGGGGATTACCTTTGGGGAAAGGGAGTGAAAACTATGTCTATTTACAGTTGACCGACACTTCACCTGACCATTTACCTCCCTTCCAAGGAATTTGAAAGATTTGGCCAATTAAGCAATTTCAGAACATAATAATTCTTATAATAAATAAAGTCAGATAGCCTTATAGGGCTTAGATAGCTTTAGGGATGTAACTCTCTTAAATCTCTCCAAAGTAACCTTTTCTTTAGGCGGCAATAAGACATCAAAACCTGTTTAAGCTGAACTACCATTCTTACCATACTAAGGATAGTTTCCCCACACTGCTTTCTTTATTACAAGCAGTATAGATTGGGAACGGGATTGGGACCATTCTCCAAGCAACTGCACTCTGTATTTTTGAGGTAGGGAAAGTACTCAAAATAACACCAAAAAACAAATAAATAAAATAAATACATAAACAAAAAAATAATAATGGGGGGAGGGGTAACACCTGGGCAATTGCTCTGTACAAAATGGGGTAGAGAAAGTGCTGAAAATAATCCCACAAAATAAAAAATAATAAATAAAAATAAACAAATGTAATTATTATTTTTTTAATGAGTGTCAGAGGGAAAATAGGGGGGGGGGAGTTGTAACACCAGAACACCAGGGAGATTGTCCTGCACAAAATGGGGAAGATGCAGTATTAATAATATGTACCCTTTATTAAAACAATTTAAAAAAACACCCCCATAACCCTAATCCAGGCTGTTTGACAGAATCCTCCCATTACCCCATAGAGGACTGTGTGGCAAAGCCCCCGTGTTCTCCTATAGCAAACTGTGTTGCAGAACAACCCCCATAGTTCCATAGCAGACTGTATTGCAGAGCAACCCCCATCATCCCATAGCAGACTGTGTTTCAGAACAACCCCCAACATCCTATAGCAGATCGTTGCAGAACAACCCCCATCATTCCATAGCAGACTGTTTTGCAGAA
Organism: Gastrophryne carolinensis; assembly: GCA_027917425.1. Classification (NCBI taxonomy): domain Eukaryota; kingdom Metazoa; phylum Chordata; class Amphibia; order Anura; family Microhylidae; genus Gastrophryne; species Gastrophryne carolinensis. The sequence goes on from CM051236.1 coordinate 288,204,510, forward strand.
CAACCTCCATCATCTCATAGTAGCGCTTTGAGCACCTGCCTGCTTGCTGGCCAGGCTGGGAGCTGTCCTTCCAGCTTGGAGCCATCCCCTGTCCTCGCCCGCCCCGCCTACTCCCCTTCCAAATTGGTTGGGGCGGGGTGTGGGGGGCAGAGGTCAGAGAGATAGTCGGCCTGCTGGCCTACCAGACTGGCTGCAGGGAGAACCAGAAGCTGGTTGATGGATTGCTCATCAGACCATCAATCAGCTTCAGGGTTGGGCCAAAGCTGCTGACTGAAGTCCGTGATTGGGGTCAGGAACTCGAACTAGCAAAGTTCAGCACAGATCCTAACTTTTTAGTTCGGGTTTGCCCTATCCAATAATTATTTTTCAGTTTGATTCAGATATGTCATCCTGCTTCTGTTCCTGACTAAAAACAATATAATATTTTACAGAAAGTGTGCCCGATTTTTGAAAAGGTGCAGAGGAGAGCCACCAAACCAATAAGGGGAAAGAAGGATTTTAGCTATGAAGAAATATTACGGGAATTAAAGCTATTTAGTCTTATCTAAGGGGGGGGGGACATGAATAACTTGTATAAATATATAAACAGGCACGGGCAATACAAAAAATATGAGAAAAGCTATTTCATGTAAAATCAAAAAAGTCAAGGGGGCACACCCTCCATTTAGAGAAAATAGTTTCAATTTCAAGAGGAGATCATCCTTCTTTACTAGAAGAACTATAAATCTGTGGAATAGCCTCCCACAGAAGCAACAGCTGACAGCAAAAAAGTAGTACATGCTTTTTAGAAGAAATCAATATTAGTAGGGATGAACAAACCAGATGAAGTTCGGGTTCGACAAGTTCAGCCAAACTTGCTGCTAAAGTCCAGTTCGGGTCCCTGAACTCGACCCCAACCCCAATGAAGTGAATGGCTGTAAAATGGGGTTAGCAAGGTTAGAGGGCTGCAAATCTAGGGGAACACTGGGTGATTGCCCTGCACAACATGGGCTACGGAAAGTACTCAAAATTATAACAGATAACACAAAAATTAAAGAAATACATACATAAATAAAACAAATTAAAATATTAGTTTTTTTAATGGTATGACGGGGGCCAATTTAAGGGTAGCACTGGGGCGATTGCCCCGTACAATCTGGGCTAAGAAAAGTACTAAAAATAATAACGGAAAACTAAAAAAATAAAGAATAGATTTTTTTCTTTCTTTCAGACATACGTACATATTGCTTAAAAAAAAAAATCCAAAGGTAACTAAATTTCATTGCCCTTCCATGGACAGGTGGCTCGCATACTGAGGGGCAGATAGGGACAAAGGAACCTCTGCTAATTTTCCTTTTCAGGCCATTTTCAGGGACAGGGTGCTCATACACTGTTGGGGAGAGAAAAAGCATCTGCGAATTGTCCTTTACAGGCCACTTCCAGCGACAGATGGCCGATATACTGAGGGGGACAAGCCACTGTCAGTAACTTAAAACATGAAGAATTCAGCAAAATAGGGACAGGTGCTGATGCTGCTGGTGGTGGAGCTGATACAGGGAGAGGATGGGTTACACCTGTGCCCGCTACACCTTCCTCTGGTGCCAACAGGGCCAGGCTTGGCAATGTATTTTTGTAGGCTCCAAGAATGGTAAGGCCAGACCAAGCTGAGGCATTGATAGATTAGATGGCACACAGTGCTTCAAGTTCCAGTTCACCAGGGATCTGCAAAGCAAACTAAAAAACATTATTAGTTTTATTATTGGCTATTTATAGAGCGCTATTGTATTCCGTGGCGCTGGACAAACTAAAAATTGCAGGAGGGTGGGACACTTAATTATCTTCACCATGTCCATGCCCAGGGACTTGGGAAGCAAACAGAAAAACATGGTTAGTATCAGTGGCGTAACTAAATGTGGTGGGACCCTAGTGCAAACATAAAACAGGGCCCTTTCATGGCTTATACAATGAACTTCTTTCTGTTTTTTAACTAAATTGGATACAGCTTGACATCTAAAGACTAAAGGTGCAAATGCTACTTTCTTTAGTTAAATGATGCCAATTGAGCACAAATATGACAAATAAGGTGGATTAGCAACAATGATGCCCCCCCCACCGATCTCCTGGACCCCTTGCACCCCCTCAAGTGACTTCCAGTGTAATATTATTTCTTCCATCCCTCTCCCCCTCCCTTTTTTTTTGTCTTCAACCCACTCAGAACTCCCCACCTCCCCCTTTCAAATCAGAAAGGCCATCTCAATCATAAGTTAAGGAGCATTCACTAATGCTCTTTGATGACACTCCTAGCTGGGATTCTGTGGGTCATTCACCAGCCCCTGCAGCAGTGGGAGACATAGGAGTTCCCAAATACACAACAACGTGTGATGGAGGACGAGGACGTGGACATTGGACCATCACAGGATTTCTACGTTGTGGATGAAACTCAGGTGCCTACTTCTGTGGCTTTCTGCAATGAGGCTGAGAAGGAGGGTAGCGGAGAGGATTGGGTGGATCAGAGAGGTGATGACGAAGTCTTAGACTCACTGTGAACTGAAGGCAATCAGATTTAAGTAGAACAGGTAGTGGCAGGCAGCCATCAGAAGAGGGAGAAAACATCAATGATCAGCCCCTTGCTACTACTGCCCACCATGCCCAGGGACTGAGCACTGAGAAAGCTGGCGCAAAACATCTCACCAGCATGGCATTTTTTAAAACAATGCACAGATGACAAGTCTTGGGTCATTTGCACACTGTGCCACCAGTTACTGAAGAGGGAAATTTGTGAATAATCTCTACACAATGTCCATCATCAGGGACTTGCAAAGCAAACTGTTTTATTATTATTGTTTATTTATAGAGTGCTATCATACTCAGGAGGATGCTATTATATTATAAGAGGGTGGGTCACTGAAAAATCTTCACCATCTCCATGGCCATGAACCTGCAAAGCAAACAGAAAAAACATTGCTTGTCATATTATTTGCCTCCACTCATTGCCTCTGCATCCAATCAGCACGGCGCCTGTAGCACCACAACCATGACAAAATGGCAGCAGGAGATGCTGAAACTCATCTGTCTGGGCAAAAGACCAAACACTGCCCAGGAGCTGTAGACTGGCATCTAGGAGCAGACAGATGAGTGTAGCTGCCACTGAACCTGAAGCCTGGCAAGATGGTCTGCGACAGAACCTAGTGCTGGCCTTGGGCCAAGCTGGTTTGAGGCACATCCATTGGCAGGTGCATGTTCTCAATTGTTCCCATTATGCACGCACTTGGGCATTCATACACTGCTACTGCTTGCCTATCTGCACCGCAGAGGAACTTTGGCCTACCCACACACCACCTCATAGGTGATTTGCCAACCAGGTGGAATTCCACATTACAATAGTGGAGTTACAGCTCCCAAATGCTCAAGTGAGTCAAAGTGCAGACTAACACCACCACCATTGATTAGGCTTCCATGAGGAACATTCTTGCCATTCTTGCCATGACTGCATTGCACAGGTGGCAGTAGCAGGTCTTGTGTAGGCCTTTAATTAAATGTGCTTTGGCTCTCACATGATCTCAGATTACAGTGGAGATACAATTAGAGGCTCCTGTGGCCTTTAAAGGAATTATGTCAGATATGCCAAGTTATAAATGGGGGGGGGGGGGGGTACCAAAAGGGCCAGACATCACATTAAGTGTAACGCCATTGATGTAATTTACCTTTTGGGATGCCCCTGTGGTAGTTTTTATGTGGGAAAACAGGAAACTCAAAATTAGGATTAGTGAACATATATCAGATGCCTCCCTTCTTCCAGCACAGGTGGAAAGAGGAAGGTGGGGCAGCAGGCAGGTTTCGTCTGCTGCGTGATTGGCGGGGAGGGTAGCTGCATGTCCCACACCGATCAGACGGGGATGTTGGCAGCCAAGGGGGGCATGTTTCTCCCACCGCTGCATGTGTGAGTGACAGGGGGAGAATACACATGCCCCTGGCGACCGCTGACATGCCCGCCAAGTGGTGTGGCGGGCTGGGGGAGGCCTCAGCTGGGGGAAGTGGTTGGGAAGAGGCTGTCAGCCTCTGATGAATGAGCTATCTGATAAATCTGGAGGAGGAGGAGGTGGAGGGAATAGGTAACAGCAATCCTGCCCCAGTTCTGCTGAACTAATCGGGAGACAGGTTGAAAAAAATTGAATGTCATTGGCTGAACCCGTAAACCACAATAGCAACTGTCCATTTCTGCTTCAATTTAAAAATGAAAAATTGTTTAGGACAGTGCCAAATGTAGCCTACAGTATGACTTTAACCATGAAATTAAATTGTCTGTGTTATTATGAGATGTTCTGAAATTTATACTAATGCAAGCAATGTTCAATGTATTAATTATTGTAAATCTGATGGTAGTGCTGTTGTGAATCCATTACGACCATAAATAAAATGAATTACTAGATTTGGAATGCCCCTTTAATCACAGGTAACTCTATATTATTTGAAGATCGTAGGAATCTAGAATGTTGGGCAGGCATGTGGGGAGGGTTGCTCTTGCTAAGGGGAGAGACACAGGGAGACCAGTGACACAACCCGAGATCACGCTTAGGACCGATGGCTTGGTCCGGGGGCGGTCCCACCGTGCCTCTATTCATACAAGCCAATGACAAGCTGGCTCTTTTCAGGTGCTATGGCGCTGTGATGTGCATTCTATATCTGGCGCCTGTATCAAGAGTTGGCATCACAGGAAGAGGGGACTGCCCCCTGCTCCTGATTGGTCAAGTGCTCCCTCTATCTTTTGACTCCTTTAGGCAGAGAGAGGGAAGCATAGATTTGTGGGCATGCAGAACCCCTTTCCCCGTGCCACCAATGCTGCGAGGATCCAACCTCTTTCCACTGCTTCTTCAACGTAAAAGTGTAAGAACCCTTGAAAAACTTTTAAGATAGGGGCAGTATGGAGTGAATATGGGAATGGGGAAATGCTAAGTACCCTAATTAAGTACCCTAATTAAGTGTTCTTTTGTAGTACTACTGGGTTGGGCAAATTAACAGCGCTTCTGCCAGAGAGATTTCATTCATGTAACAAACAGTGTAATAACTTTTCTGTGAGTGCAAGACAAAATAAAAGTTGACAATGCACTCTAATTGGGTGGATTTTAAAATACTGTATCTTTTACTATCAGGTCCCAGGGGATTGAAAAAGCATAAGTTATTGTGAAATGCGTACCACCTATGGGACATATCTATGAGGAAGGAAATGTTTAAGATCCACTTGAATATTTTATACGTTTTTTAAGTCTTTTTTTTTAAAGTCTCCAAGTAATAATAAAGAGAATAATGTGTGTTATATAATGATAAGCATCTCACTGAAGGCAGCTGGACTACAAATACCAGAAAGCCTTAAATATTATTAATCTCTTATAGAGATAGTAAGGAGATTACCGTGAGATAATATTTGTCGACTGTTGTACTTTACTCGGAACCCTATAAATGAATACCAATTGATTGTGATTTTCTAGGCATTTACACATGCAGTGTATCTCCTTTATAAGGAAGCTGTGGGCCTTGATCAGTGCCAGAAGATTCCTGTGTTTCATCTTGCTGGAACGGCAACCCTTGTATCCGTCAAAAGTAGTACAATGGACTTCCTGATCTCAACCTGGTTTTCTCATTAGATTCTGTTTCTTCTATTAACCTCTGCCTCCCTGCATCCACATGTATTACCTGATTTAATTCCCATCTGCTTCTCCTACCAAAGAGCAACCTGGGACCACCCAAGCAGCATTTCTATCCTCCCTAGCGGGGGAAGGGGGGGGAATCAGGGAAGACTCCGGTCCTGCAGCGTCGAGCTTGGGTTTTGGGCAGTAGTCTCCGAGTGCCAACCTCAGCAGTGGAATCCGGGTTCTCCCTGTCCACAGTGTTCATCTACAGTCTATGACATAATCTGCAGGCCAGACTATGAACACAGACAGGGAGTCATTGAGGCTTTTGGCTCAGGCCACTCAGCAGGTAACTGCCTTGGTCCAAGCTGTCGAGTGTGTGCACCTATGGGTCTGCACCTTGGAAGGTGCCTCTGCCCCTTTTCCAAATTATGTTCTGCCATCTCCTGCCATACCAGATGCACCTATGAACCCGCCTGAGCCTTGCTGCCTCCTGCCAAACCTTTTCTCAGGAGACCGCCATCAGCTTTGTGCTTTCCATAGCAGCTCCTTCTTAGGTGGAAATCCCCAGGCTTGGGCCTATAGGCTACTTGAGAAGGAGGACTCTCTACTAAACTTCTTCAATTAGTTCTTCAAAGCCCTTACTGTCATGTATGATTACCCTGATTGGAAGACTTCAACTGAGGACACTCTCTGAAATTTTCATCAAGGTCAAAGGCAGGTAGAAGAATATGTGGCGGAATTCTTCTGCTGTGCCCTAGACACCGATTGGAATGATTCAGCCCTTCATCACTAATTTCAGAAAGGTCTGTCTTACACCGTTAATAATGAGCTGGCCCATGGCAGAATCCCCAGGACTTTGGAGGCACTTAGTGTTTCGGATAGACAGTCGCCTCAGGGAAAGATGTCAGGAAATGTGTCTACCAGTCCAGGCCCAGTGTCGACAGAGTCGTATTTGGTACAACCTCCTGCAGGGGAGCATCCCAAACCTTTGAAGTTGGGAGTTGTTTGACCTCCCATCTTGGCTAAAGAAAAGGTGCACCTCTGCACCCATAATCTATGTCTCTACTGCAGTGCTCCAGGGTACTTCTGAGTATCTTGTCCTGTACATTCTCAGGGTAAGCGTTTCCCTCACCTAGTCTATCCTACTGCTCTCCTACACCTCGTGGTTCATATATCTGTGTCCTTCTTTCTCTGCAGCTCTCTCTAGAGGATAACACATTAATTCACAGCAATGGCTAGGAATCTGATTATCGTAGGTACCATTGCATCTTGTTCCAGCCTGTGGTGGCTCATTTGGCCATTCCATCGCAAGAAGATCTTGAAAATATTCCCCTGGCCTATTGGGACTTTGAGGATGTCTTTAACAATCAAGGGGCAGATGCCTTACCACCTCATTACCCCTGTGACTGCCCCATTGACCTACTACCTGGGGCCTTAATCCTCTACAGGCAAATCTACTCGCTGTCTGAACTGGATTTAGCCATTCTTAAAGTGGACCAAAAGTAAAAAAAAAAATAAAGTTTAGAAAATTGCTCCCCTAAAGCCCCTCTCTGGCAAAAAATATTTTAGAGGGCTTACACCCATGCAGATGTTCTGGAATAACACGGACATTATTTTCTGCTGAACTGCATGGGAGTGGCCATCTTGTCACACACATAAGCACGAGGGAAGAGTTGCTCCAGCAGCAGCCCACACCAAACAGAGAGATAAATGCCGTAGAAACATGGGCAGCTTGTGCATCATGTTATAGAATCTAGAAATGTTATAGAAACACACTGAATAACCATCTGCCAGAGGGATTGTGTGTATGTGAGCCTGTGAGAAGAGGGTTGCAGCAATGTTTCTTCATCACTGTTCACTGTGGACTCTATATGATTCTATATGATTTATCTAAATGTTACTATTCTTTTAGCTGTGCATCAGAGCAATGGGTCATCACAGCTTATGGCTTCTTACTAGAAAAAGTGGAAAAATGGGGATTGCACTGTAATGTGAGGAAATTTTTAGATTGGGTTTTTCAGAAGCTGGATTCATGTATTGACAAGATGGCTTCCATGTGCATAGAATCTGCCTGCTATTTCATAACATCTGCATGGATTTAAATAGCTTTTGTCACTGATTGCCAGAGTGGGGCTTTAGGATTTGCACTTTTTTACTTTTGACTTCTTTCGGCACTCATCCTCTCCAGTGTGTGCCAGTGTGTTAATTAGATTTGTTCCAAGGGAGTCCAGGAGGCCAATCTATGCCATTGTTTTTATTAGGTATCCTAAATACCTAATATCCATAACTTATAGCCAAACTGAGATGTCATGTCATAAGTCTTTATGACAGATCCTGTTCATAAACAGCATTAGCAGCTTTATTGCTAGGCGCACACAGACAAAGATTTTTACCTGATCCAAGTCTGGAGCAGGCAACATACAACTGTCCATATGAAAATATGCAGAATCCATATTTATTCCTGCAGCTATTGGCCTTTTTTATTGCCATTGCAAATGCTAGTTTAATCATTTAAACTGCATTGTTTAATCTGAGTTAATCAGTGGAATTTGTGGAATAAAAACTTCTTCTCCAGCAGCACATCCAATAAGGATGGTTGCTTCCAGCACATGGGGCTGACATGTTTTATTGCACATCCTGGTTCCATTGCACAGTTTTGGTACATTTAGATTCCACATTAGAATAACTGGAGCACTAACCTTTAGATCCATATAATGAGAAGGCATTCCCGTTGGTGCTAAAGTGTTTTAAGCTCAACTGAATACTGCACAATCTGTTCTGGATCTATTGTGATGTCAGAATAAACAAATCCTGGTAACTCCTTAAGAATTTGTAAGTTTATTGCATTTACCAAATCATTTCTTGCAGCCAAAATAGCTCTTTGACATATCCAGTCATTGCTATTTTGAGGCACTCAGGTGACTTTACAGTCCTGCATAAATCAGCAATGACTGATATATTGCCATCTGCATCTTGTTGAACTATACCATTGCCAAGCATCAGAAGCAATTGTGAGACCTCCAGAACAGATTCATATTTGCTCTCATGTTGGTTGTGAGAGTAAGCCTTTGAACTTGATGCCACAGCGACAGTGACATAAGGCATGCATTCAGTACATCAGCCATGGTTCTCTTTGGTACTAAAGGCAAGGTCTGCCTGAAATCCCCAGCAAGCAAGATCAAGGCCCCACACATTAGTTGTTTCCTGTCTCTTAAGTGTATCAGTGCTCGATCAAATGCTTCCAGAGCATGTCTATGTGCCATGGTGCACTCATCTCAGACAATGAGTTGACATTGACTGACGATATGGGCATCTCCCGAATCTGCTGGAATATTGCAGACTGATGCGTCATTTCTTTTAAGATGAAAAGGCAATATAGAGTGTGCGGTTCTTCCATCACTCAGTAGCGTTACTAGATGTTGCAGCAGCAACATCAATACCACCCATACTTCTAACCTTGGCATAAAGTAGGTTGATAAGAAATGTCTTACCAGTTCAGTCTGGGGAAACAAGAAAGAAGAGACCTCCTGATCCATTTTCAATGGTAGCCTGGCTTTTTGAATCTTGCTAGCTTCTGATCTGGAGCTTTGTCCAGCTGAGACTCTTTAAAACTGACTTCAGCCAACAGCTGTGATTTGACATAACTTGTTTCACTAAGGTAGCTACAGCAGCACCAAATCTTGTTGGGGAGGTCATACCGAACTCTTAATTTTTATTTTTTGCCAAACATTTGAATGACTTTGTTAGGGATGAGCGAATCGATCCGGACGAACCCGGATTCGATCCGAATTTCAGGAAAAATTCGATTCGGATCGAATCCGAATTTCCCCGCGATTCGATCACTCGAAGTTTTCCTTTAACATCCATTCATTTACATTACAGGCATTCTAAGATGGCGGACGGGACATGTCTGGACATGTATCCCGCGCCAGTGCAAGCTGGGGCAGTCACATGCAGCCTATCAGCAGCCAGCAAGCCCGGTGACGTCACACAGCGGTATTTAACGGCGGCCATCTTGCTTTTCCTCATTTCTCTATTGCATTCGTGACAGACAGACAGAACGCTGTGTAGCTGAGGCAGTTAGACAGGCTGGAGACAGGGACAGACAGGGACAGGCTGGAGACAGGCAGGAGACAGGCAGGAGACAGACAGGAGACAGACAGAAAGCCAGGGAAAGGTAGGAAAAACGGAGCTGGCTGACAGGGAGATTTTTTTTTTTCATCCAGCCTTTGTTAGCGTTTTCAGGCTGCTTATAGTAACTAACTGTGCATATATACTGAACTGATCTTAAGTCTGCTGTGAGGCATCCCATTCTGTGACTAAAGCAGCCTCTGTTTAAGACCATATAAGCATTTGCTCTTATCATATTTGAAATTAGGCCTGATAAGGACACTTTTGCTGGCCAAAGCACTACTGGACCCTGCCAGCTCGATTCCTGCCCGGGGCATCCCATTCTGTGACTACAGCAGCCTCTGTTTAAGACCATATAAGCATTTGCTCTTATCATATTTGAAATTAGCCTGATAAAGACACTTTTGCTGGCCAAAGCACTACTGGACCCTGCCAGCTCGATTCCTGCCCGGGGCATCCCATTCTGTGACTAAAGCAGCCTCTGTTTAAGACCATATAAGCATTTGCTCTTATCATATTTGAAATTAGCCTGATAAAGACACTTTTGCTGGCCAAAGCCCTACTGGACCCTGCCAGGTCGATTCCTGCCCAGGGCATCCCATTCTGTGACTAAAGCAGCCTCTGTTTAAGACCATATAAGCATTTGCTCTTATCATATTTGAAATTAGGCCTGATAAAGACACTTTTGCTGGCCAAAGCCCTACTGGACCCTGCCAGCTCGATTCCTGCCCGGGGCATCCCATTCTGTGACTACAGCAGCCTCTGTTTAAGACCATATAAGCATTTGCTCTTATCATATTTGAAATTAGCCTGATAAAGACACTTTTGCTGGCCAAAGCACTACTGGACCCTGCCAGCTCGATTCCTGCCCGGGGCATCCCATTCTGTGACTAAAGCAGCCTCTGTTTAAGACCATATAAGCATTTGCTCTTATCATATTTGAAATTAGGCCTGATAAAGACACTTTTGCTGGCCAAAGCACTACTGGACCCTGCCAGCTCGATTCCTGCCCGGGGCATCCCATTCTGTGACTACAGCAGCCTCTGTTTAAGACCATATAAGCATTTGCTCTTATCATATTTGAAATTAGCCTGATAAAGACACTTTTGCTGGCCAAAGCACTACTGGACCCTGCCAGCTCGATTCCTGCCCGGGGCATCCCATTCTGTGACTAAAGCAGCCTCTGTTTAAGACCATATAAGCATTTGCTCTTATCATATTTGAAATTAGCCTGATAAAGACACTTTTGCTGGCCAAAGCCCTACTGGACCCTGCCAGGTCGATTCCTGCCCAGGGCATCCCATTCTGTGACTAAAGCAGCCTCTGTTTAAGACCATATAAGCATTTGCTCTTATCATATTTGAAATTAGGCCTGATAAAGACACTTTTGCTGGCCAAAGCCCTACTGGACCCTACCAGCTCGATTCCTGCCCGGGGCATCCCATTCTGTGACTACAGCAGCCTCTGTTTAAGACCATATAAGCATTTGCTCTTATCATATTTGAAATTAGCCTGATAAAGACACTTTTGCTGGCCAAAGCACTACTGGACCCTGCCAGCTCGATTCCTGCCCGGGGCATCCCATTCTGTGACTAAAGCAGCCTCTGTTTAAGACCATATAAGCATTTGCTCTTATCATATTTGAAATTAGCCTGATAAAGACACTTTTGCTGGCCAAAGCCCTACTGGACCCTGCCAGGTCGATTCCTGCCCAGGGCATCCCATTCTGTGACTAAAGCAGCCTCTGTTTAAGACCATATAAGCATTTGCTCTTATCATATTTGAAATTAGGCCTGATAAAGACACTTTTGCTGGCCAAAGCCCTACTGGACCCTGCCAGCTCGATTCCTGCCCGGGGCATCCCATTCTGTGACTACAGCAGCCTCTGTTTAAGACCATATAAGCATTTGCTCTTATCATATTTGAAATTAGCCTGATAAAGACACTTTTGCTGGCCAAAGCACTACTGGACCCTGCCAGCTCGATTCCTGCCCGGGGCATCCCATTCTGTGACTAAAGCAGCCTCTGTTTAAGACCATATAAGCATTTGCTCTTATCATATTTGAAATTAGGCCTGATAAAGACACTTTTGCTGGCCAAAGCACTACTGGACCCTGCCAGCTCGATTCCTGCCCGGGGCATCCCATTCTGTGACTACAGCAGCCTCTGTTTAAGACCATATAAGCATTTGCTCTTATCATATTTGAAATTAGCCTGATAAAGACACTTTTGCTGGCCAAAGCACTACTGGACCCTGCCAGCTCGATTCCTGCCCGGGGCATCCCATTCTGTGACTAAAGCAGCCTCTGTTTAAGACCATATAAGCATTTGCTCTTATCATATTTGAAATTAGCCTGATAAAGACACTTTTGCTGGCCAAAGCCCTACTGGACCCTGCCAGGTCGATTCCTGCCCAGGGCATCCCATTCTGTGACTAAAGCAGCCTCTGTTTAAGACCATATAAGCATTTGCTCTTATCATATTTGAAATTAGGCCTGATAAAGACACTTTTGCTGGCCAAAGCCCTACTGGACCCTGCCAGCTCGATTCCTGCCCGGGGCATCCCATTCTGTGACTACAGCAGCCTCTGTTTAAGACCATATAAGCATTTGCTCTTATCATATTTGAAATTAGCCTGATAAAGACACTTTTGCTGGACAAAGCACTACTGGACCCTGCCAGCTCGATTCCTGACCGGGGCATCCCATTCTGTGACTAAAGCAGCCTCTGTTTAAGACCATATAAGCATTTGCTCTTATCATATTTGAAATTAGGCCTGATAAAGACACTTTTGCTGGCCAAAGCACTACTGGACCCTGCCAGCTCGATTCCTGCCCGGGGCATCCCATTCTGTGACTACAGCAGCCTCTGTTTAAGACCATATAAGCATTTGCTCTTATCATATTTGAAATTAGCCTGATAAAGACACTTTTGCTGGCCAAAGCACTACTGGACCCTGCCAGCTCGATTCCTGCCCGGGGCATCCCATTCTGTGACTAAAGCAGCCTCTGTTTAAGACCATATAAGCATTTGCTCTTATCATATTTGAAATTAGCCTGATAAAGACACTTTTGCTGGCCAAAGCCCTACTGGACCCTGCCAGGTCGATTCCTGCCCAGGGCATCCCATTCTGTGACTAAAGCAGCCTCTGTTTAAGACCATATAAGCATTTGCTCTTATCATATTTGAAATTAGGCCTGATAAAGACACTTTTGCTGGCCAAAGCCCTACTGGACCCTGCCAGCTCGATTCCTGCCCGGGGCATCCCATTCTGTGACTACAGCAGCCTCTGTTTAAGACCATATAAGCATTTGCTCTTATCATATTTGAAATTAGGCCTGATAAAGACACTTTTGCTGGCCAAAGCACTACTGGACCCTGCCAGCTCGATTCCTGCCCGGGGCATCCCATTCTGTGACTAAAGCAGCCTCTGTTTAAGACCATATAAGCATTTGCTCTTATCATATTTGAAATTAGGCCTGATAAAGACACTTTTGCTGGCCAAAGCCCTACTGGACCCTGCCAGGTCGATTCCTGCCCAGGGCATCCCATTCTGTGACTAAAGCAGCCTCTGTTTAAGACCATATAAGCATTTGCTCTTATCATATTTGAAATTAGCCTGATAAAGACACTTTTGCTGGCCAAAGCCCTACTGGACCCTGCCAGGTCCATTCCTGCCCAGGGCATCCCATTCTGTGACTAAAGCAGCCTCTGTTTAAGACCATATAAGCATTTGCTCTTATCATATTTGAAATTAGGCCTGATAAAGACACTTTTGCTGGCCAAAGCACTACTGGACCCTGCCAGCTCGATTCCTGCCCGGGGCATCCCATTCTGTGACTAAAGCAGCCTCTGTTTAAGACCATATAAGCATTTGCTCTTATCATATTTGAAATTAGCCTGATAAAGACACTTTTGCTGGGCATAGCACTACTGGACCCTGCCAGGTGTACTTACTGCTGGTTTTTAGGGCATCCCATTCTGTGACTACACCAGCCTCTATTTAAGAACCTAACCATTTGCACCTATTCTAATTGAAATTAGGCATGATAAAGACACTTTTGCTGTGCATAGTCTTACTGCTGCCTGCCAGGTGCTCTCTGGTTTTTGGGACATCCCATTCTTTAACATACCATTAGCCTCTGCATTTACTGTAAGCTGCACATTTATTTAAAGAAATTTGGCCTGTATGAGCCTGCTAACACACTGCTGCTGTGTGCATATATACTGATCTCAAGTCTGCTTGGGGCATCCCATTCTGTAACATAACATAACCTACCTACCATACTAAGCAGCTCTCTTATTTAAACTAAGCAGGCCTCTTGGAGGCTGAGTGTCCACTTTTGGGTGTGCATTTATATTCGGTTTCATATACAGTGGGGTATCCCAATTTGTAAGATAACCTACCCCAACCATGTAAACTAAAGGTTACGTCCTTCCAGAAGGAAAACTTATACCGAACACTATTTTTGTTAGGGGCATTGACCTTTGGATTGATCGGCATGAAATTAATTTTTTTTTTTCAAAGTATGGCGCTGTGAAGAAGGTCAAAATGATGTCTCATACTTGGATTATTGTTACTTTTTGTTCAGCTTGAAATATAACAGGCCACACGGGCATCCCAAGGCACATGCTATTTTAAACCTATCTGTTATACAACATAAGCGTTGATCAGGCTACTTCAGTTTGCACTTGTTTTTGACTGATTTTAATAAACCAGGCCGCAGGGCACCCCAAAGCTGCACCTTGCACCCTATCTGGTATACAACATAAGCGTTGATCAGCATCAGCTTCATTAAGCTACTTCAGTTTGCACTTCCTTTTTGACTGCTTTCATTTAACCAGGCCGCAGGGCACCCCAAAGCTGCACCTTGCACCCTACCTGTTTATACTAAATAAGCATCTACAGCCTCAGCTTTATTAAGTTATTGCATTTTGAATTGGTTTTGGTCTGCTTTAAATACACCAGGCCGCAGGGCATCCCAAACCTGCATGTTGCACCCCATCTGTTATACTAAATAAGCGTTGATCAGCATCAGCTTTATTAAGCTATTGCATTTTGCATTGGTTTTTGTACTGCTGCCAAAACACTAGCCCATATGGGCATCCCAAACCAGCACATGTCACCCTATCTGTTATACTAAATAAGCTTCTACAGGCCCTTTTTTTATTTATTTATTTTTATTTATATAGAGCTGCAATGGCTTATATTGTGAGGTTAATTTGCCATTTTGCAGCATAATATAGAGCAGCCCCTGTGTAAATCTGAGGGGCAATAGCTTATATAGTGAGGTAAATTTGCCATTTTGCTTCGTTATATAGAGCAGCCCAGTTGCCATCTAAATCAACTACTGTCCGGCCAGTACAGCTTTTCCAGGGCAAACTCTGCTAGTTGCGGGCACAAGTCAAGTTTGGCTTCCCAGCAAATCCAGTGGATCTTGAAGGTGTGTTGGCATGGTCATGTCAAGGTATGACATGACCTGCTGTTTGAGGTCCAGCTCCAGGTCTTCCTGCTTCTCATGAGTAGACTCACTATGCGGGTGTAGAAAGCTACTCACTAGCGACTGAAGACTGAGGTTGCTGCTGATGGAGCTGCTGCTGCTCCTTCCACCCCCCCAGCAGCCATGGCAGTGGAAGGTGATCGCAAAGTTCCCCTAGAGTCAGACCTGCGGGAGTATGGGCCATGGCGCAAATAGACATCGCCCAACTGACTACGTGGGATGTCTCTGTAGTAGGTCAGTTTTTCCTCCCTCTCAGTGGGCGTAAAAAATGCCCCCATTTTGTGCCGGAAGCGAGGGTCCAATAAGTTGGAGAGCCAGAAGTCTTCCCGCTGACAAATGGAGACAATTCTGCGCTCACTAGTACACATGCATGTGAGCATGCATCGTGCCATTTGTGCAAGTGACTCGGAGGGACTACCTGTCTCCATCTCCACTGTAAACTGCCATGGTGTGTCTGGGTCCTCTGTCTCGCCTTACTCACAACCCTCTAGCTCCTGTGGCTGCACCTCCTCTCCTGTCAGATGACTAGATAAAATGGTCATTTTGTGAAACCTAAACTGTGGTTTGCTGTGCCCCACCCCCTCCTCCTCCTCCACTTCAGCCCCCACAGGCTTCATGTGGCTGTGAAATGTATGTGCCATGTCTCCAGTGCCCTGACCAGCCATGCTTTCCAACATGTGTTGTAGTACATGAAGCAGTGGAATCTCATCGTTCATCTCATAGTCCTGGCAACTGACTAATAATGTAGCTTCCTCAAAGGGCCTAAACAAACGGTCGGTGTCACGTATGAGCTGCCAATGGTTTACATTGAATTTACACAGGGGTGTCCCCCTATCCGTTTGGATCATCCAGAAATCCGTGATGGCTTTTCTCTGTTCCTATAGTGCAGTGGTCCTCAACCCTGTCCTCAAGGCCCACCAACATGTCATGTTTTTTGGATCTCCAAATAGCCAGCTCTATTGCTCTGCAGCTGCACTAATTACTCCACCTGAGCATCTTTGTGGAGATCTGCAAAGCCTGGCCTGTTGGTGGGCCTTGAGGACAGGGTTGGGGACCACTGCTATAGTGGATCCTGCATATGGAGGGTGGAATTCCAACGGGTGGAAACATCGCAAATCAGACTATGGTGGGGTACACCTTTGTGACGCTGAGGCTCAATAAGGTTGTGCTTGGTGGTGTAGGAGTGCCAGAAGTGCATGCTAACTTTCTTTCCTGTTGTTCGGATGTCTTTCAGATGGGGGCAAGACTTCAAAACTAGACTGAACACGTGTGCCATGTCAGGACGCATGACTCTGGCTTCCTTGTCGCAGCGCAAACAAGATGTTCTTCCAAGTGTCAGTCACCATGGGTCCAAATTTGCAGTTTTCGTGGATTAAGCAATGCTTTCATGGATTGAGTTCTCATTTTTAGTAGTTCCTCCCATGTGTGACTCTGATGGTCAAGGAAAACCATGTGAAGAACAGCGTGAAACAACAATCACCAAGGGGGCCTAAAAGGATATATATTGTCCACCATGAGTCTATAGTTACAGCTCCAGGCGTAGACAACACTGTGCACTTTGGTACACACTGACAGGCTAAAGGACTGGCCCACCTTCTGTTCAACAACCATGCCATGTGACTCTCCACCTCGGCTCGGCACAAGCCATCAGTTCTCTGAAAGGTCCACCACTGGGTAATGCAGCAGGCTGGACTTATGGTGACGCTGAGAGGAGAAATCCCTCAGACATCAAGATTAAAAATTCCAAGAATTTTTGAGGGCTAATTATTCAGAGGCAAATGATAGCTAGTTGTTTCTGATTTAATTGCAAGGTGGAAACACACCCTCAAACAAAACTTCACTTTCGCAATACTATTGCATTTGTCTATTCATAATTTTATGTATATACACTAACTAACCTACTTTTTCTCCACAGGATGCTGCATGGAACACTGCCACATCGCTGAGTAGCTGATTTTTCCTACCAACAGTCCGCAATAATTCGCTGCTGCTGCCGCCGCCACCGCCGCAGACTCCAGGGACCCTCTTCCACTACCTCGGCTTGCAACACCTCCTCCCACGACACTCTCCTCATCACTAGTTGCCGGATAGTGGAAGAAGAGGCGAGTGTCTCCTCCACTTCTTGGCTGGGCAGTAGCTGCTGAATTTTATGATTATCAGATCTTGGATATCAGATCAATGGATAGTGGAGCTGAACCCAAAGCATAACAGGCAGACAGTTGACTGGGGGTGTCAGATGCCACTTGTGATGCAGTGGACTGCTTTTGCAGCACTTCCAGACAAAGTTGCTTCATTGGCTGACACAATGACTGGTAAAGCTGTGGAACATATGGTTGAAAAGCAAGAATAACCATTTGTTTTTATATGAAAAAGACCCTGGTTTATACAGACTTTTTTTTTCCAGAGACTGCCCTGCGTGGAAATGAATGGCGCATGGATCAGCCAAGCTTTCCTCCCAACAATGCCTGATGTATTCCAGTAGATTGATGACGGGGCCAGACCAAGAAAGATGGATCGTGCAAAACAGATTTAAGGCGCTGCTCTCAAGTTACAGACATTCCTCCGCATCGGACCACAAGTAAGTATTGATAAAAAATCCTTTACGTTACTCTTACTTTTTATTAATATTCTTCGGATAAGACGGATCAGACATGATTCCAGATTAAAAATTCCAAGAATTTTTGAGGGCTAATTAGTCAGAGGCAATGACACCTTCTTGTTTCTGATTTAATTAAAAGGTGGAAACACACCCTCAAACAAAACTTCACTTTGGCAAACTTTTGCATTTGTTTATTCATAATTTTATGTAGATATTACTAACTAAGCTACTTTTTCTCCACATGACTCTCCACAGGGTGTGATTCATCCAATTTTTGGGCTCCTGAGGCCAACCCCAGGGTCTGTTTAAAGTAATGTTTGGGCTCCTGCTGCTGCTGCTGCCAACTTCTGCCAACTCCAGGGTGTGATTCATCCAATTTTTGGGCTCCTGAAGCCAACTCCAGTGTATATTTGGGCTCCTGCTGCTGCTACTGTCAACTCCTGCCAACTCCAGGGTGTGATTCATCCAATTTTTGGGCTCCTGAGGCCAACTCCAGTGTATATTTGGGCTCCTGCTGCTGCTACTGTCAACTCCTGCCAACTCCAGGGTGTGATTCATCCAATTTTTGGGCTCCTGAAGCCAACTCCAGTGTATATTTGGGCTCCTGCTGCTGCTACTGTCAACTCCTGCCAACTCCAGGGTGTGATTCATCCAATTTTTGGGCTCCTGAGGCCAACTCCAGTGTATATTTGGGCTCCTGCTGCTGCTACTGTCAACTCCTGCCAACTCCAGGGTGTGATTCATCCAATTTTTGGGCTCCTGAAGCCAACTCCAGTGTATATTTGGGCTCCTGCTGCTGCTGCTGCCAACTTCTGCCAACTCCAGGGTGTGATTCATCCAATTTTTGGGCTCCTGAAGCCAACTCCAGTGTATATTTGGGCTCCTGCTGCTGCTGCTGCCAACTTCTGCCAACTCCAGGGTGTGATTCATCCAATTTTTGGGCTCCTGAGGCCAACTCCAGTGTATATTTGGGCTCCTGCTGCTGCTGCTGTCAACTTCTGCCAACTCCAGGGTGTGATTCATCCAATTTTTGGGCTCCTGAAGCCAACTCCAGTGTATATTTGGGCTCCTGCTGCTGCTACTGTCAACTCCTGCCAACTCCAGGGTGTGATTCATCCAATTTTTGGGCTCCTGAAGCCAACTCCAGTGTATATTTGGGCTCCTGCTGCTGCTACTGTCAACTCCTGCCAACTCCAGGGTGTGATTCATCCAATTTTTGGGCTCCTGAGGCCAACTCCAGTGTATATTTGGGCTCCTGCTGCTGCTACTGTCAACTCCTGCCAACTCCAGGGTGTGATTCATCCAATTTTTGGGCTCCTGAGGCCAACTCCAGTGTATATTTGGGCTCCTGCTGCTGCTACTGTCAACTTCTGCCAACTCCAGGGTGTGATTCATCCAATTTTTGGGCTCCTGAAGCCAACTCCAGTGTATATTTGGGCTCCTGCTGCTGCTGCTGCCAACTCCTGCCAACTCCAGGGTGTGATTCATCCAATTTTTGGGCTCCTGAGGCCAACTCCAGTGTATATTTGGGCTCCTGCTGCTGCTGCTGTCAACTCCTGCCAACTCCAGGGTGTGATTCATCCAATTTTTGGGCTCCTGAAGCCAACTCCAGTGTATATTTGGGCTCCTGCTGCTGCTGCTGCCAACTCCTGCCAACTCCAGGGTGTGATTCATCCAATTTTTGGGCTCCTGAAGCCAACTCCAGTGTATATTTGGGCTCCTGCTGCTGCTGCTGCCAACTCCTGCCAACTCCAGGGTGTGATTCATCCAATTTTTGGGCTCCTGAGGCCAACTCCAGTGTATATTTGGGCTCCTTCTGCCCCTCATAGTGATGCCACTTCAACTCTCTGCAATTGTGCCGCTCTGCGATTCTATTAGCGATGCCTCTGATCTGCATGTGATATTTCTTCAAAGTATTATTTAACTAACCCAGCACGCATCCTGTGCGTGTTACAGCAAGGCTGAATGGTTTACAACCCTATTGAGGCTGTAGGAGGCTCAGAAATAGCCGTTTTTAATAGCGATTCGTCGCGAATTTATTCGGGTCGAAACGATTTTTGTCGGAAAATTCGGCGAATCAGTCGAATCGAATTTTTCAAAAGTTCGCTCATCTCTAGACTTTGTCCTCCAGTATAATTTTTGCCTGGCTCAATATGGTATGTGTGAAACTGAGTGAGGGGTTATTGACCTCTGGCTCACTAAGACTCTTTATTGCCATATCATGCCAGTGTGTATCCCAAAAAGCATTTGGAATGACTGGGGCAAAACAGGTAAGAATTATTGCAAGCAGTTCCCTTATTTTGGGTGCAGAGTGGCCTGTTGCTGCCTCATTGAGACAGTCATGCAAATGCTGATCATCTTCAAAAACACCAAGCAGTTGGCAAGCCTCTTGGTATGAAGCACAGACAGTGCCATTGACTATCCTGAGAAGTTCAAATGAGGTGGGACCTTTGACAACATGCAGTAACATCCACAGGTAATAGCACACGTGGTTGTTAGGATGCACATTATATACTTGTCCAAGAGCATCAGCACAATAGATATCTGTCTGTTCCTGCACAGGAATGCCTTGTTTTCAGCACTGAAACTTATTTTTGGACATATTGCAAACATAGCATGAAAAAACATCTACATAAAACAGTGTCCTTGCAAATCTTGTTGGCACAGTTCAAAGAATGCTGTAGGGGTTGTCCTAGGAGGGGTTTTGCACCCTTTCAGCTAGATTATCAGCTATAAAGTACACTCTCTGACCATTTTCAAGACGGATACAAAGGTGTTGGGCAGTTGGATATCTCTTATGCATTGAAAAGCTTTAAATTCTCCAAAGTGCCTCATTAAAGCTTATGTAACATCCAGTTTAGTATTGCCAGACCTCATCCTTCAAGTAATTTTCAGCTGCAATGTCAATGGCAGCCTGATCTGAGTCTTTGTATATTTTTTGCAAATGTATTTGATAGCTTTTACGGAACTGCAAAACTTGTGGGCATCCAACATTTTTCAGAGTAGTGGACTGTAAGGCACCACAAAGTGGTTATCAATTTCAAAGTCAAAGTTTGAAAACGTGTTTTCCATCAACAACCTGTTGATTTACATTTGTAAATGAATAGCCACCTTCTCCTTGCATTCTAAGTCCATATAATGGATACCCATCTGTCTGGGTTTCAGCTATGAAGTTCCTTAGGTACCATTTGCTGCAAATTCCTTGCTGTATGCAAGGTGAGTTTGGAAAACCTGGACCACAGGGCCCATGAATCATTTGGGTCATAACTGTTGCAAACATTTCAGGATCCACAGATTAACTCAGTATTTCTGCACATACTGTATGGCATAGAGTCATCTCATTTGGCCTATTTTTTTTCAGCCAAACCAATATATGAGCATGTGACAGACCTCTCTTCTGCCACTTAATAATATACATTAAGCACCTGGGTGTATGAAAAATGTGCCCTTTATTAATCACATCACCCAATCAAGCAATCCTATTTTTCGAAGACTGATTCTGATTTGTAATGTCTTTCCACTGAAGTCAGTAATATCAGCTGCAGGTTGCCACCCCTCTCTGTTATTAATGAAAACTTTGGTATGTTCCTAAAGAGCATAATATAGACTGGGAGATGTTTTCACTGAACTACTGTAAAAGAAAAATGGGGCAGTCGCCTCTAGAAACCAATCAGATTCCAGCTCCCTTTGAAAAAAAGTAGGACTCAGACTGGTTTCTAAGGCTTCAGTATACCTTCCCAACTATCATTATCTACATTATATACCAACTGTCACTACATATGAGTGAGGTATATATATGAGGTAAATCAACTCATAAGGTAAGTAGTCATATGAGATATGTACAGGTACATAATCACGTGAGGTGTGTGTGTGTGTGTGAAGGGGGGTGTGGTCAGACACTGACATCATTTTGTGAGGTAAAATGTGATCTCCAGAACATTCTACCATTTATTTCTGTGGGTCTGTTTTTCCCAAACCCTCTTCTCGTGAGCTACCAAGAGGCCTGGCTGTCACTGTTCTCCCTGGTTTCATTTGCATTTCAATTATAGGCTGGGAAGTAAGAACAGCAAACCTGACTGTCTGTCAAAATAACTGATCTTGGCTGATCAGTACTTTCTCGTCATTGAATCTGTTTTGATTACCAGGATCAAAATGGAATCGACCAATTTGGTCTCCAATTGTAGTGGAGACTGAATAACCCCCAAAGACTTGGTCATTCACAGAGGGAAGGTTGTGGTCCCAGACTGTGTTCAGTCAGAGGTCCTCACTCTTCACCACAACACTCCCTTGGAGGGCAACTTCGGGGAGCTTAGGACATTGGATCTGGCCCAGAGGAATTTTGGTGGTAGTAGTGGTGGTTGGTTTGCCAAGACCAGCCACTACATCCCACTCAAAGCTCTTCTATCTGCTGCTGAATTGGCTGATACTGTGTCTTTTTTCGTAAAATTGTCTGACTTCATGGGCTTCCCAAGGAAATAGCTTCCGACGGCAGTTCAAAGTTTAACCTTCCGCTTCTGGAACTATCTTTGCCAAGCGCTCATCGTCAAATTGGCACTGACCTCAGCATACCATCCTCAATCCAACAGGCAAACTAAACATAGCAACCAGAGCTTGGAGCTATACCTCCACTGTTATTCCTACTATCTGCAGGATGACTGGAGCCGACATTGGCCGAGTTTACTTATAACAACTCTAGACATTCTTTCACCAATCAGTCACCATTCTTCACAAGTCACCGTTTCCACCCTTGAACTCTACCCAATATGCCTTCTGTAGTCCTTGTACCAGCCGCAGCTTCGTTGCCACCTCTTTAGCAAAAACTCATGCTAAGATCAAGCATATGCTTGGCCAATGACAGTCGAGATAAAAAAGGGTGCTAATTATCATTGGCAAAATAATATCAACTATCATGTGGGGGACCAGTTGTGGTTGGCAACATCTCAGGTTTCAGCATCTATCCAACTGTTTCATTGGACCCTTCTCCATTAACAGGAGGGTCAATAGAGTAGGTTTTGAGATTAAAGTGGACTGTCACCCAGGGGTGATCGGCCCGGGAATCTATAAGATTCCCGGGCCGATCACCTCCCTCACCGTGGGACATCCGAGATCGGGATGTCCCGCGGTGAGGGACCCCCCCAAAACCCCCGAAAAACGTACCCCAAAAACCCCCGAAAAACGCGCGCACTGTCAGAGGGGCGCGCGGGAGGCGGCGGCGGACACGCTGTCTTGTCCGCCGCTGTCACCCGCTTGTCCATGGCTACGTGGGAGCGTGGTGAGGTGAGTTTTGGGGGCTTTCTGGGGGGTTTTACACAGCGGGTGCCCCCCTGAAGTGGACCAAAACCCAGGATAGTCAAAATCCTGGGTGTTGGTCCACTTTAAACTCCCTGCCCTCATACTGCATTCATCCAGTTTTTCATGCCTCCTCAAACCTTTCGCTCACGAACCTATCTTGCTGAAGCCTCCTGAACCAAAAGTGGTAGATGGCTCTCTCTACAGTGCTCGTCTACTGCCCGTGACACAGGTGACAATCCAAAATGTATATAAGGTATGCTACTATTTATTATAATTATTTACTGTGTATAGAATGGTTCAGATAAAAAGGGCATGCTCACATTTCTGCTCCAGCTCTGTGCAAAACTGCAGCAACCAGCATGTCATGGTTCACATGAACACTAATTACAGTAAGCATATACATAAAAGATATCAGCTGTCAAAAATGATTAGAAATTGTTTTGGTGTTAGGTCTGCTTTAGTAATGCCCTTTAAATGCTTACTAAAATAGACTCTTTAGGAAAGTACCATACTTCTTTGCCCTTCTCTGCCATGCTTTGTGTTATTTATTTTATTTTATTATGTTCAGTCCATACTTGTCATTGGTTTGTGTAATTAAATTTCTGTTTCCAACCCCTTTCCTGATCACATCTAGCAGACTGCATGTTGCGTTTGTCATGATTAATGAACTCGAACCTCTAATATCAATGAGGACGACAGGCTTAGTACAGATGGGCTTCTTGATTAATTGGAGTAGAATCCATTCTGATAACACACTGAGTGGCAAATATCATTGGCCATTAAGTGAGGATCAATGTAACCATTAATATGGATTGAAAGGCCATAACATTTAATAGCACATACTAACTTCTCTATCTACTAAACTGGTCATACGGTTCTTATGGTTAGCAAACCAATTCTCCAAATCAGTATTTAGTACAGATGTTGCATTTATTGTTAAACTAAAATGTTTTTTTTTAGTAGACGAAAACTGGGGAAAAGTCCATTTTATTTTGCTTCAGGCTTGCAATTCCATTTTCTTGTGAACCAATCAGAGATTTGCAGGATTGTAATGTGGACTAGTTTACAAGGTGGTTTGTGATTGGCTGTTTTAGCCAAATTCCCCCAACCATGAAGAAGCAATTAGTGTTGAACAGCCAAAGTTCCCAATGGCACTTAAAAATGTAATGAAGAAATGTCTTCTTCAAATTATACTGTTAGGTTATGTACAATATATGGTCTTGTTTTTTGGCTTTGAATAGCCATATGGTTTACAACATTTTTCTATTACATTATACAGCATATTTGTTTTATTTACTTATTAACTATTTTTTAGCTTTAATGGTCTCATTTATTAAGTGTTCGTAGTTTGGATGCCGAATAAAGCTTCTTGAAAGGCTGCATTGCAGCCGAATAAAGCTTCTTGAAAGGCTGCATTGCAGCCCATCAAAAAGCTTTTCCTCAGGAATCGCTTCTATAGCCATCACAGCCATCACAGCCTGTAGCATAGCTAAATGTGATGTGGCCCTGTGGTGAACATTAAATGGGGCCCTTTCAAGGCAGAGACAAATGGTGCTTACTTTCTCTAAGCCATGGATGCACAACCTGTGGCCAGGGGGCCACATGTGGCCCTCACTGCCCTCAGTTGCGGCCCTCGTACCCCTTGCAGAGTTGGAGAACAGAGCTTGCCTTGCCTGCAGTTTTAGCTCAGTACCCTTTTCTGAAAATGAAATACGTTTGTTGGACCAGGGCTTAAAACTTGCTCCGCCTAACAATGTGGATAAATTTGCAGTTTTTGTAGATTTGCTAAAATTTATAAGAAAGTTAAAGCTTTTTCTGACTCAGCCGGGCTTTGGTGAATTTCAGAGCCTGCCGAATCAGGTTCCAGAAATGGAACTGGTTCGACACCTACTTAAAAAACAAGTCACTATTTAATTTGCCAAACTCTCTAAATGCACATATAGAGATCTTCAAAGCGGTAATGAGTAGAGATCTCAGGGCATTGACTGTTAAGAAACGGAATTGGGCGGGTGCTATTTTTAGAGCTTGAGAATAAACCTAATGTAATAATTAAACCGGCAGACAAAGAGGGGGGCTTGTGGTTCTAAATAAGGGGGATTATCTTGAAGAAATGAACAGACTCCTTTCAGACTCTGAAACGTATGTGATCCTAGAAAAAGTCCCAACCTGGGAGTATAAGACAGCCCTAGGAGAATTATTAAATGAAGGTATAACTAAGGGGATCATAACTAAGAAAGAATTTAAATATTTAAATCCTATTACTCCTAGGATCCCTACTATATTCTAACTGCCAAAGAGCTACAAAAAATTAGACAAACCTCTTGGTCGGACTAGGTTTGGTTACTTGCCTCCTTAGAGAATATGTGGACACTTTTTTACAAGGTTTGGTGGTGTTTCCAGCTTATCTAAAGGATTCACCGGAAGTTCTCGACCTAAGACAAGTGGTGAGCCATCAGTCTATTTTAGCAGCAGCTGATATTACTTTGCTCTACACGGTAATCCCACATGATAAAGGGGTTTACGCTTTTTTCTTTTCCAATCTGCCGCAACAACAAGTGGACAAGTGGACTTTGTAATTGGCTGTTTGGATTTTGTTTTACAACACTATTATTTTTAGTTTGCCGGTAATTTTTATTTACAGAAGAAAGGAGTATGGCCAATCAATATGTTGGGTGGTGGGAATCCCAATTCATCTATGGTGGTTAGTGATCTAATTTTAAATTGTGGCACAGATACATAGATGATGTTCTGTGTGTATTTGTGGTGGTGAATAACAATTCTTTTCATTTAGAATTCATGGCAGAGAATAGTCTTGTCACGATAAACTCACCTCGCCTCCTGTCCCGTACTGTCTCCGAGCGGCTGGTCGGGGCACTTCCTGCTCGGCGGCCGCGCAGAGTGGCAGCCCGAACAGAGACTGCTCATGTGGTGCCGAGTACGGCCACCTCCCCTCCTCACCGCCGCATCCCCGGCTCCTGTCAATGTGCTCGCACGTGCAAGCACGTACCTCTTATGCCCTGATTTAAAGGGCCAATGAGTCCAGAGCGTTTATGGGCGAAAACGCACTTTAAAGTTTAAATGGGGCAATCAGCCCAAGGGTTCAGTATGCACCAATCACCACACTTCCTTCTAACCAATCATGTTAACTCCCATCAATTAAAGGCTGTTTCCCCACACGTATCCCTTCCCTTGATAGCGTTTTGTTGAGTGTGCCTTTGATCTCAATTACGCCTGTTTGATTCCGTTGCCGACCTTGCTAAGTTTTACCATTCTGTGATTGCCACCTGGACGGATCCCTTTCTTGTACCCCGACCACGCTTCTGTCTTACCCTTGGTGCCACAAACCCCTGACCTCCCGGATTGACCTTTGGCTTGACCTCGACTATTCTATTGTTTATCCCCTTGGTGCTGCGATATATACAGACCGACTTCTCGTGTATGACCCCGGCTCCTCAACATTGCCCAGTCTGGCCTTTGGTTCATCCGCCTTCACCCAATGTAAGCTCACATCCTTTGTGCTACTAAGTCCTGCAGGCAACCGTGTCTGGCGAGGCGTATAAAGTGTCCCTGCAAATGAGGGCTTGACTAAAGGTGAAACTAGCAGAGGAGATTGGGGGTTGTGGGTTTACCTTGAAAGGCAGGTGTCCTACGGGGCCTGAAAAGTCTGATTTCAGCTAACTTTTTGGACCTTATTATTAAAAAGGATAATGGCAAGTTAATTACTTTGACTTTTTTTTAAACCCACCAGAAATGGATATGTCCCCTATACCAGTTGTCATCATCCGAAATGGTTAAGGGCTGTCCCCAAAGGCCAACACATGGCTTAGATGGGCGGCGGCATTGGCGGTCATATTTTCTTGGATTTTTTTAGAGGGAGAGACGGCGCTGACCATCAACCACATATTTCTTTTCGCGAACGGCTGTAGTGAATGTCGGGTTGTGTGTGAGAGCCGTCTACCGTTTTTTCCTCTGATTTTAAGAATATGCGGTGTCTTTTTGTTTGTATGTGCATTGATTAAACGATATTAAAGTGGATCCAGGACCCAGGATAGTCAATCCTGGGTTTTGGTCCTTTCCCTGGGGGCACCTCGATTGAGGTGAGCTGGGTTTGGGCGATCTGGGGGTTTTCACACAGAGGAGCACCCCTGATCGGGAAAAGGACCAAAACCCAGGATAGTCAAAACTAGGGTTTGGTCCACTTTAAGCTTCATTATCCCAAATGGTTGTGCACTAGATTTTTTTTCTGTGCTTTCTCCACATGCAAATTTATCTGCAGAGTTACCTGTTGCATTGTCTGTTATTGGAAGCATCAATGATTTTATTCATTTGGATGGAACAAGATGCATAAACATTTGAGAATTGACATGTGCTTTGATTTAAATCTTTGCTCCAATCACCTTTAACAGCCTGGTAAGAGTATTTTGGACAGGTGGCGGGCACGTGTGACTTATGAAGTGCATGCACCACCAGATCAATCACATACTTTGAAAGCTTCAATTTGTCTTTTCTATGCTTTTATTTAGACATTTTGCTTTGAACTTTATTTGGAAAAGGAGGTTTAGCACATCTGAGCAGATTCTAACATATTTTTATTAATTGAATTGAAACTATTATGACAGTTCTAGCGCAGTATTCATTTATTTCTTTATCGAGCTGCTGGTCAGTTGAGGGCACTGCTTCTTAGACTTCCAAAGCAAAATGTGGGACACCTATGGATGTCTCTGTAGAGGAGGCTGACACACATGTGCTACTGGTCTGTTGTTTGTGCTCCATGTTTATGTGGACTCCTCACAGCTTTGCCCACCTCTGTTTACCTCTTTATCTGTGCTAACTTCATGCTGTCTTCTTTAACTCAGCTATACCTAATTCACCTCTTCCCATCTTGTCCCATCTCACCTCTTCTCTACCTTTATTACGGCCCCTTGAATAGGAACAATAAGACAATGCGTCCCTTACACCAAAAGGTTGTACCCCCCTGCTCTAAATGATGTAATGTGAGCACAAATATAAATAAGGTGGAAGAGAAACATTGACAGACCCACCAGACCTCCTGGGCCCCCTACACCCTCCATCCCTGATCTCAGCCATGTCCAGGGTTGACATGGTTGTGACTCACCAACCACAACATGTAGCCCACCTGTATAAAGGCTGGATCACATGTTCCTCCCACTCCATTTTGCTCTTCACTTTGAATAGGGAGAGGCGCGTATCCTGGTTAGGAAGAATGTTAGGTTAGGTCTGAGAGCAATCAGAACATGGCACAACATCTGATCTTTCAATCGGATCACCAGCCACTGATCTTGAAAGGGGTCTGGCTCTGAGAACAATCAGAACCATTTCTTTTTCAGGTTTTATACCACCAACCACTGCTCTTGAAATAGGACTGGCTCTGCGGTTCTGGGACCTATCAGAATATGGCACAACTTATTTTACAGTTTTTTTACCACTGCTATTGAAAAGGGTCTGGCTCTGAGAGAAATCAAAGCACAACACTTCTCCTTTTACAGGTTTTATACCTGGCACTGTGTATGGGAAAGGCACAAATCCAATGTTGGGGCTGAGGCTCTGAGAGCAGAACACGGTACAACATCTTTCACAGAATATATTCTGCCAACCACTACATTTGCATGGGGACTTGCTTGGTGTAATTTAGAGAGAGGCACAAGTACTGCAACACAAACCACAGCAAAGCATATTTGAGTTGTTTTTTTACTAACATAACCCACAGAAAAACATATTAGAGGGCTTCACAGTAACCAAAACCCCTGCAAAGCATCTTAAAGGGGCCTGTTCCACCTGCACTCACAGCAAACTTCCTTAAAGGGGCCAGAACCAGGGGTGGGATTAAAATTTTTTAATAACGAGTTCCCTAAACCTAGTCACCATGAAGCAACATAACATATATTGCACATTATATATATAATTCTTAGTATTATTATCGATATATCTATCTCCCTATCTAATCTATTATCTTTTAATCTATCTTATCTACCAATCTATTCATTGGTGAGGGGTGCTGGGAGGAGGCTGGGGGGGGGCATAGCTACAGACTAAACTATTCCAAGAAAAATCACAGATTAAAGTGGACCAAAACCCAGGATTTTAACTATCCTAGGTTTTGATCCTTGCCCCCGGGTCACCCCAATTGGGGGTGCCCCGCTGTGTAAAACCCCTCAGGTCGCTGAAACAAACTCACCTCTTCCAGGCCCGCGCTGGGAGCATGCCCGCGCTGGCCATTCACAAACGCCTGGCATTGGCACGCGTCCTGATAGAGGGATAGCGGGGATGCGGCTTGCGCATGCACCATTGGACCGGTAAAGAAGGTAAGTGTATGGGCCACCTGGGGCATCCCAATTTTGGATTTCCCGGGAAAGGGAATCCTTCGGCTTAGGAATCTATAATATCGCCGTGGGCTTTGGTCCACTTTAAATCATACCCCAAAAAATCACAGGATCAGTTGTACCCAAAGCAATCACTGAATGACCAATACCAGAGAAATCACAGAATAAACTATTAAATATAAATATGATTATTTGTCCTCTTTAAAGTGCACAGCTACTCTAGGAAGTGCACCACTTTGTAGTTCCCCAAATGGTGTCAGAGACTGGCTCCAGCATGTTACGGCAAAATGATTATCAGCCAACCCTAGAGTCTAAAATACTCCAGTGCTGGTTGCTAGCTATCTCCCAAAGGTGTCCCAAATTTGGGGGAGAGGCTAGCAACCAGCACTGGAGCCTAGGCCCGGTAAACAAGGGTGTTGGTCTACTTTAAATTCTATATTTGCTCACCAACTTGCTTCCACTTCTAGACTAGAGAATTGCAGAGCGCATAGCTAGGAAGCATGCTACTGGTTGTCCTGATGCTCAACCACTTATTCCATTTGAGGATTAGGATGCGGGAGAGCCTGTGGTTTCCTTAGTCATCCACCTGGCCCTGCCCCAGAAGTGGAAGAGATTGAGTGTGCTGATGCTCAACCACAAATTTCATTTGAGGATTAGGATGTGGGAGGGCCAGTGCACACAGTAAGCAGGCCACTGCAGCACAATTCTGATAATGATGACGACATCCTGCCCCTGCCACACAGCAAACGAGGGAGCAGGGAGTATGGAGCAATGCACAGTGGCTGACCTATAGCCACTATGTGGGATGCTACTACCTACCTCATTAAAGGACAGAGCACACCAATACAAACTCAAAAGAGCTCCATGGTGTGGCATTTTTTCAGTAAATAGGATGCTGCCAAGGAAAAACTGCAGTGGAGTACACTCCCGAAAAAACAGAAAAGATGTGGGGGTCTGCTTTTGCTTTGGTCTTGCCACAAATTAGAGGATGTGACAGCAGCACCACCACCTGCAGTGTAACTGAGCACCTCCACACCACCCCATGGAAGCGTTAGCTGTCCACCACCCAAACATTGGATAAGGTTCCCCCTTACCCACTCACTAGCCCTGGTCCTTAATGGCAACATTTTCCAATTACTGGCCTTTGAAATGCTGCCATTCTGACTGGTACAGACAGTAGACCTTTTAGGTGAGTGTGTTTTTTTTTTACACTTAAGCCTTCGTGAACTGGTTAGGTGTCCTTAGGACCGCTATACCAGTTAAAAGGACAGAAGAGACTAGCAAGCTGACTTGCTTAACCCCCTACCCCATTACCTGCATCCCCAAAGGCCATATCTGGTACTGCTGTAATTCAGAGAAATGAGCTTTTACATACAATATGATTTTTTCTTAAAAACTTGTAAAAAATGAATTTTTTTATTATTTTTTATTTTTCCAAAAATATTGAGAAAGTACTGAAAAAGTTACAAACAAGACATTTCATGTTAATGCCCAAATTCTATTGAAAAAATGTATATTTTTTCTGGAAATATATATATAAAATTGAAAAATTCAATTGAAAAAAATCACACTTAAACAAATAACCAACCAACTTGCTTAAAAATTGCCTAGCAACAGAAGGTGGTTTCCAGCCACTACTACTTTTCCAGGTGGACCATTCCTGCCCTGCTCAAACTATTGACATACAAAATCAGGTGTGCACCACGCAACACGATCAATGGCAAGGTCCACATAACCAGCAACACATGGACCAGTAAGCACAGACACGGTCGTAATATATGCCTACTGAGTAAATGTAGATGCAGCTGGGCATGAGACAGACTGCATTTCAGAACATGTTCTTCCACCACCGAGGATTGCTGGATGCTTCTCTGTCCCTGTTGCCACCTCCTCTACTGCTCTTCCTCCTCTACTTCATCCCCATCCAGACTGGGAACACCAGCACCACCAACATCCCTCTGGCATTCTTTGCACTGCCTGTTATGAGTTTTTTTTGGCGGGGTCATGTACACTGGCCGTTAAGTGTTTTTTTGGGGGGTGTTGGCACACTGCCTGTTACAGGTCCTAGGGTGGGGTTTTGCACACTACAGGGTTATGGGGGGGAGTTGTCTTCACATTGCCTGGTATGGGGTTCTTGGGAGTGGGTATTCTTTACACTACATGTTGCAGGGGTCTAGAGGGGAGGTTTGGGGGCCGGAGGAAGGAAGATATTGTTTGGGTGTGGGGTAATGCTTCTAAGGAAAGCAGGGACTGTTTTGTTTAGTCAAGCTCCTTAAGGAGAGGAAAGAGGGACCAACAGGTGTTTTGAACATGTTTGAGGGCATTTATTACCACATGTCAGTTGAACAAGGGCCTGCCTTTGGCAACGCCTCAAATTTATCAGGCTCCAACTGCAACTCCAATTCTGACTCCGACTCAGACTTCATAAATGGCCAATAATTAGAGTAAAATTGTTACAGGGGTCTTTCTCACCATTATATAAGTAATAGGTATATTTATATAGAACATAACGCATAGTTATTGGAATACAATTTCTGAACAAACAACTTAAAGCAGGAGTGCTCAACCTTTTCAGGAGTGTGGACCATATAAGCGATTTGCATAGTGGTGACAGGTGAAAATAAATAGGTTCAAAATTTTCCATTTTTTAATTTGAATAGCATAACAAACATTTTCTACAACAATCAGGATACCCACTATCTCTACAAACTCCATTGTTTTTTTTTTACTTGTATGTCTTCCACCCCAACCCATTACCACATTTATATCTAACAATCCTCACATGCCACCAATACACATGCCGATTGCCTTACCTCTCCAAATATATAGGTAATATATATAAATCAATCCCCAAAATGAATTCACTTGGAGACTGTCACACTAGTGCAGGGGTACTCAACCACTTCTTGTAAAGGTCCATTTAAAGGTATCCGGTGAGAGGTGAAGGTCCAGATGGAGGGCTGTTAGAAATCAGCGCACTGGGGGAGGGGCTATATATTCCACAGGCTAAACTAAAAAAGGCTACCCCACTCCAGAAATCCTATTGGCCACTGGGAAAAAACAGGAGCTTTTTTTGTGGGGCCCCACAAAACCTACAGCTCTGGCCTGTGGCACACTGCTTTAAGCCCCCTCCTGAATTCTGTGCAGGCCATGTACAGGGATGGACTAGGACCCAAAATGTTACTGGCAATAAGATCTGGTAACAAGGATGGATAGATAGGGCTTGGGGGGGGGGGGATGAATGGGAGATAAGCTGTAAGGAAGAGGGATGGATAGACAGAACATAAAGGGCAGGGAGGGATGGAGAGGCAGCTGGGAGAAGGGATGGGCTGGGCAGAACTAGAAGGACAGGATTTAATGGGCAGAGCTGGAAGAAAGAGTAATGGATTGGCAAAGATGGGAGGCCAGGGTTTGGATGGGCAAATTGGGGGGACAGGAATGGATGAGGCAGAGAGACTGGGCTGGACGAGGCAGAGATGGGAGGCCATGGATTGGATGGGCAAACTGGAAGGACAGGAATGGATGGGGCAGAGGGTCTGGGCTGGGTGGGGCAGAGCTGAGGGGACAGGGATGGATGGGACAGCACTGGAGGGAAACGAATGGATGGGGCAAAGAAATTGAGAAACAATGTTTGTGTGTACCTTGCAATGCTTTCGCTCCGTGCAGTACTTCATATTGCAATGCTAGGTGTCAGTAAACCATGACACTGGCAGGAAGACTAAGCACTACATCGCCGATCAAGGGGGCAGCATGGCAACACAGAAGCAACTGAGTACAGGACTGTCAGTGCAGGGGTTCGAAAATCCAAGGTCCGCATTCTGACCGCGGTCCGCCAGCTGAGTATCGCTGCACTAGAGAATGCATGGATATGTCATACTCTGCTGCTGAGAAGACCCAGCAAACACATTCAAAATGTAGATATCAGAAAACACTTTTGCCTGGAATGTTTCCTTAACTATTCTGTCCAGGCAATAGCATAAAAAAGTCTATGCTCACCTTTTTCCTCACAGATTCTCCTTGCAGTGCTGACATCTTCATACTTACCAGTGAGGGAGAACAAGCAATTCCATCCTTGAGCAGACATGGTGGCGACTCCATTTATTGTACTGTATTGTGCTGAACCCGGGATGAGCCCTTCATTGCAATGAATGGAGTAGGCACGTGAAGTCATAAACAGGGCTCCTTGAGCTGCTAACATGAAGACACCAATTATAAGGGAGGGGGGAGATTGGAGAACTATTTTTCACCACTAGAACACCATGCTGCCGTGGCTGCTGCTTAGCACTCATAGTTATGAACAAGGGCTTTACATTGAAAAAACATCAAATATATTTATAATTAATGTTTTTAAATATCCTAAAAAATTCCTTTCTTATGAAGATTTTCTGACTCCAGCCAAAACTAACTCCTCAACTCCACAGCCCTGCTAAGAAGAAAGGTCCTCAGTGGTTGTTATCCAACTAGTGTACTATTCTCTTTATTCAAATCATGTGGGTGCATGTCTTGTTTTCAGCCTCTAAATCCTAGGTGCATCCGATGGTCGGGTACATCTTATAGTGTGAAACATATGTTATGTTACTGGAGGTAATGTGGAACGAAAGAGGGAAGTAGGAAACAAGAAGAGGGAAAAAAAAAAAGAAACTGAGAGAATATGGAAATGAGAAATTAAAGGAATAAATATGAGAGATGGATTAAGGTACAGTGAAAATAGGCAGATGGGGCTCAAACTATTCACTAGATGTTTGAGGGCATTTATTACCATATGTCAGTGGAGCAGGGCTTCCCCTTACATGTATACTACAAAGAAAAAAGGACCTTGGTGGCTGTTATCCAATTAGTGTAATATTCTCTTCATTCAAATCATGTGTGTGCATGTGTTGCTGTTTATAGTAACTCCATCACCAAATTTGATCTCAGAGAATAACAGCACATATAGGAACCCCACATTTAATAATTGTGATTTTATTTGATTTAAATAATGTATACATTTGCATAAATATCCAACGTTTTTCAGAAAAAAGTCAGTCTGGTTTATGCACATAAGCTTCCAGCTGCCACCCTGAGTTTCCTTGTGATACATATTGAGTCTGCAGCTCTGGCCGAGGGGTTATATTTAGCAGCTTGTTTTACTTGTAAAATGTTTTTACACTGTTACATTTGAAGTTGGTTACATTTTTATATGGATTAACTGTTATGTGTTTATGTCTGACAAAGTAGATATCTTTAATCACGCTAAAGGCATAATGCTTCCTTTGTTGTTTTGAGAAAGTTTTGAAGAAGGATTGAATGTTGATATCCATGTAAAAATAAAACAGACCTAAAACTTCAAGCAATATAAATTGTTATATGAGAATTACTGTGGAGCAATAATCTGCATGTGACTTTTAAAGTGTAGAATCCAAAACTCCTTTGTAATCTATGAAATCAGCAGAGGCAACACTAATATATGTAATAAGTAATAGAGGCAGAGAATGTCAGGTGCAATGTGAATGTTGGGAAAAGATAAGAAAGCAATTCTACGCTGCAATGCTTATCATCAGTTTTCAATATTTCCTAAATGTATGTTTCTCCTAAGCGCTTAAAAGGGATTGTGGTCTTCATAACAGAACTATGTTCTCTAAATATCAAGCCTACATAGAGGGGCCCATTCTTTAGACTTGGGAGAGCCTCTCTATACTAGCAAAGTGAGGCATAAATAGCTAGAGAGACACTTCATCTTGGAGAGGTCTAAAGATAGCTGTAACATTATACGGGCAGGCTAATTCATCACTAACGCCAGGTAGCGACAGATGAGCGTCTGTAGCAGGCATTTTCAGAGCGCCCGCTAGTAGTCGCTGTGCTCGGCCATGGGTCGCTACTTTATAGCGACTCAGTCGCTGTTCAGTAATGTTGAATACATTGTGAGGAGTCGCTATTTGACCAGTACAGTGCTGTATGGGAGCGCATGTTAGCGACTGCTCATAGTGACCGACTTGCACCATATTCAGCAAAAAAACAGCCTCACAAATCCCTGGCGCTGAAAAATGCTTGTTTGAAGCCCAGAGCTTCGGAGGCTGTGTGTTTAAAGTCTGTTTTCCAGCATCTATCCACTAGTAACAAAGCAAAAACATATGGAATTACATTGTAGCAACATTGTAACATGAACACTTTAATGGCAGACCTGTAATGTCATTTCTGAAGAAATATATAAAAAAATAAAAAATTGTGAAAAAACTGCTTTTTCAATGCCAGTAGAGGTCCCAAAATTATTTGTGATTTTTGGAAAAAAAATAAATAAACAAAAACCCAGTTTAAAGAGAAGAAAAGGATCGTCCATTGAAATGTATGGGAGAGCGACAGGTAGCGAGAGGTCATACCTGGCGCTGTGCAAGGCTGAACGCCGACACTGTTCGCTGAGGCTGTGAAAATGATGAATCAGACGCTACATGGCGTTATCCCAGTCGCTAAACAGATTCTGCTTGATAAATGTGTAATTGTGTGCCGTGTCCGGTGTTCACCAGTCGCTACCTGTCGCTACCTCTCATTAACCAGCCACTACCTGACACTATCCCTTCTAAAATAAGGGCCTAAATGTCATATAAGCTTCTGTTATTTACAAAACAGCCTTTATTGCAAACCCCTAGCCTATTAGCACTGTCTAATGAGGCCAATAGGCTGCTTCATGGCAGCATTAAAAGAGGACCCGGAGGTGAGTTCCTGTGTGGTCTTTTTCTTTGTTTTACCACTGATGCACAGCAGGGCAGCCCGGGTCGCACTGCCCCACTGCTGTATAGTAAATGGGGACTATGGTCATTTTTAGATCTTCTTAGGTGTTTTGCATTTATAACGAAAAAGAGCATTAGCATCCACCTTCAGCTTTGCACATCTGGACTTTTTGCCACGTGGCATAGGACAGCATTTTGGGTGTGTCTGGCGGTGTGCATTGCAGCCTGCACCTCAGGGAGTGTTTTAAAATTAATTTAAAAAAATGTTTCGTTTTTTTAATGAAATCTGTATCTGTGATGGGGCATTTTTCCGATGAGATACATTAAATATATATATATATATATATATATATATATATATATATATATATATATATTTTCTAATGAGGTAAGAATATTTTTTTAGGAATTTAGAAATAACAGTGTTCTGTGGGGTATGCAGAAAAAAATTGGTTGCTGTTACTGTATTTCCAAACATCCCAAAAACATTTCCTTATGTACTGTAAGCAAACAGGGGTCCCACACACCCCAAACGTTATGCCCTGAGGAAGTGACACGTCTGACGTCACGCAACGCGTCGGCTGTGACGGTGGGGGTGAGACGCCTGCTGGCTGGGGGCTTGGCTGCTGCTGGTTACTCAGTAAGTGTTTGTTACATGTCATGAGTTGGTCTGTTTTTCTCCATCTGGCTGGTTCTTCTGTTTCAATTAAGTGTTATTTAGGTAGATAGATTTATAATAACGTTTAGTATTTAAGCACATTACACTTTATTGGGTACTTGGAGTGATATTGAAGTTTGGTTTCATCTTTGTGAATAGAAGCAGTGTTGGGAGTTTTTGAGATGTGTTTCTTATTTTTATTTGTATAGACATTAGTTGTATATATGGTCACTACAAAATTATAGTATATATTTTTTATACCAGCCCCTAAAACAGACACCACTTTATGGATTAAAGAGTTGGGTTGAAGTTATAGAGATTAGGCCCAGCGGCACCCTATATTTCCATCTGTTATTATTCTGTCCCCCTGTCCAGCTTCTTAAGGATTAGTCTCGCCCTCCCCTTATCCTTTCATCTTGTTATATGTTTTTTAATTGATTTTAATTGGTTTGTCATTAGGTGTGTAAATATGTAATAAATAAACTTTTGTACCTTTTCATAAAACCTATTGTAGTGGTGCCACTTAGTTTATGAGGTTGGTAACTTTGGGGTGTGTGGGACCCCTGTTTGCTTGCAATTTGGCCCCTAGAGTGGTTTCTCTTTTGGCCAACCTCTAGTGTTGCACACTAGTTCATTTTATTTCATATACAGAGTGCGGTCTTTTTTCTATATACTATAGTAGTCCTTATGTACTGTAATCGTAAAAATGTACCTGTAAAGATGTTTTTGAAGAAAATGTATTGCACTTTTGTAATACCAGTCATCACTTTCAGGCAGCGAATACAGGTATGTTTGCTTCACCAGAATGTTTCAGCAAAGGGACCCAACAGTCATAAGGGATCCAGCCACATTAGGAATTCTGGGTGCTTCAATACCCCTGTATCCAACATGTGGAGTCTGCTGGTCCCATGGGACTATGCCTGGAACACAATCTATGCACTTTGGGTCTGGTGGAGGATGACCACAGTTGACTAGGGTCACCATAGTACGGGGCAGGGGCCAGAGATTTACCACTGCTCCACCAACGATGCCGGCAGACACACTCTCGTTTTTTCCTACTGGCAATCAACCTCTGCAGGGTTCCAATCTTGCTCCTCCTTGCTCCCCCAGGACAGCTTTCTATTAGCTTCCATCCTCTCGCTTGCTTTAGCTTCTCCCAGGACCTCAGAAGTGGTTGGTAGCTTCATCAGCCGTCTCTTACAGGGTATAGGCTATGGCCAACTAAAGTGTGTTTCTCACACTCTCCCTTATATCCCCTCTGTTTTCTTAAAATGTTGCCTTGAGTTTTCCACTTCTTCCCACCCTTAACCAATCACAGCAGTTTCCTGTTGTTTCCCAAATATATCTTCTGTCCCCTCACCCATAATAAAGGGGAACCCTACCATCTAAGTTGGAACATTGAAAGTTGGAACGGCATTTTTATTTCTGTGGACAATTTACAATATATTTCTTACCCACTTCTAGTATACTGGTCTGCATACCCTCCTCAATTATAAGCCAACTGTTTTTAAGCAACCCTAGCAAAGAGTGTTGGCTTGTTATAGTGTGGTTTTTCTACCGTCCTAGAGTTTTTTCCCTGATATAGAGAAAAATACTGAAAAGAAATAAAACAAAATAAAGCGACAAAATAGAAAACAAAGAGAATAAAGAGAAGAATGGAGCAGGCAAACTTGGGCTAAGGCCTCTTCTTGTTAGGTGGAATCACATCAGGAGGGAAATATAGATCATTCAACTATCCAGATCTGACTCTCACAGATAGGCTCCGTACCTGGCACACACAACAAACGAAACATCCCTATTAACCTGGCCAGATAACCTGTCTTGTAAGGCAAATTATTTATGATTGTGAACATAGTGGGGTATCTAAAATTTGTATTATTATTAAAGACAATTGGCATGATGGCAGTTTCAGACTGATTGATAACATTTGACAAATTTCCAACATTTGTAATCCCTGCTGCACCACACACTTGAAAATTAGAACGTACTGTAATCCTAGTAAAAGAACAGAATAAGCCACCCCACCCCCAGGATTGGCATAGGAAATCTAAACTAGTGGTCTAAAGTGAAGGTAATGGTACAAAATTACTCACCCTTATGATCATCTTTAGTGTTAAGCCCGCTGGTTAAAATTTGAGTTCAACTAATGCGGCCAAACTTGCAGCCAAAGTTCAGGTCTGGGGCCTTGAATCTGAACCCAAACCCCATTGAAGTCAAAGGGGACCCAAAATGCCTGTAAAACAGGGCCAGCAAGGACTAGAGGGCTGGAATCAAGAGGAACACTTGGGAGATTGCCCTGCACAAAATGGGAAAGTAAAATAGAGCAAAATAGAGAAAGTACTCAAATTAATCACAGAAAACTAAAGAATTAAAGAAAGACACTAAAAAATAAATAGGTCCTGCGCCACTGGTGGATGATGGAGGAGTGTCGGGAGGATAGGCAGGGATAGTCCCCACTCTGGGCAGCACTGCCGCCACTGCTCCTGGGTCTGGCACGCTCATCCACACAAACACTTAGGTCTGTTTAGTGTATGGGCATGGCCTAGGGATGCCCAGCTGCTGCACAGATCCGGGGCGTGTGCGCTAGCCGTGTGCATGAGGACGTGCGGGAAGACAAGCAGGGACAGTCCCCAGCTCTGAATTGCAGGTTACGTCCATCCACTGCATGACCCCCGGTGCGTGTGTGCGAGCGTGCCTGAGCATGAACTCTCTCTGCTGCGCAGGAATGGCTGTCAATGTAAGTTTTTTTGGTTGTTTTTTTCTCCATTGTCCAGGGGAGGGGGGATACCTCACTGCTTATGGGATTGGGGATGCCTCACTGCCTATGGGATTGGGGATGCCTCACTGCCTATGTGATTGGGGATGCATCAGTGGCTATGGGATAGGGGATGCCTCACTGCTTATGGGATCAGGGATGCCTCACTGCATATGGTTTAGAGGATGCCTCACTGCCTATGAGATGGGGGATGCCCTCACTGGCCATGGGAGGGGGGAATTTCTCACTGCTTATGGTATAGGGGGAATGCCTCACTGCTTATGGGATGGGAGATGCCCTCACTGCCTATGGGATGGGGATGCCCTTACTGCTTATAGGATGGGAGATCCCCCCACTGCTTATAAGATGGTTGATGCTTTCACTGCTTATGGGATGGGTATGCCCTCAATGCTTATGGGATGGGGATGCCCTCACTGCCTATGGAATGGGGAAAAGTCTCACTGCTCATGGAATGGGGGAAATGCCTCACTGCTTATGGGATAGAGGGATGCCTCACTGCCTATGGGATGGGATGGAATGCCTCACTGCCTATAGAATGGGGGATGCCTTACTGCCCATGGGATAGGGAACACTTCCCTGCCTATTGGATGGGGAATGCCTCCCTGCCTTTTGTATGGGGAATGTCTCACTCCCTATGGGATAGGATGCAATGCCTCCATGCCGACGGGACGGAGGGATGCCTCATTGCCTATGGGATGGGATGGGATGGAATGCCTCACTGCCTATAGGATGGGGGATGCCTCACTGCCTATAGGATGGGGGATGCCTCACTGCCTATAGGATGGGTGATGCCTCCCTGCCTATTGGATGGGGGATGCCTCACTCTCTACGGGGTGGGATGGAATGCCTCAATGGAAATGGGATGTGGGGAATGCCTCACTGCCTATGGAGTCTGGGAGAGGGGGAATGTCACACTGCCTATAATAGGGGAATGGTGGGGAGAGAATTACCAGTTCTGTAATGGGGGGATTCTGCATCTTGTCTATTATTTGATTTGGAGACACATTTGGTTCAGAATATTTTTTCCTATATTCTTCATCCAAATTCTAGGTGTGTCTTATGGGCAGATGCGGGTTATAGGGCAAAATATGTGCCAGGGTTTGCAGTGTATTCTTCTAGGCCCCAAACTGCTGCCAGCATGGTAAGGCCTAGAACTTGTTGAAGCAGTTGCAGATTATATGCAGAGTCCTCCACCTCACCCTCCTTACAATCAGCAAGGCCATCTCAGCCACAGGTCATGGAGTCACTAATGCTCTATGATGACACCCCTGGCTGGGATACCATTGCCCATCCACCTGCCCCTGCCCCAGTTGCAGACATAGGGGTTTCCAGATGCACAACAACTTGTGTTGAAGGACGAGGACATGGCCAGCAGATCATCGCTGGACATCTACAATAAGGATAAAAGTGCAGACTGATGTGGCTTTCAGCAATGGAGGGGTGATGGCCCAACATGGACTCAAGGAAATCAGATTTCAGAGAAAAAAGTGGTGGCCATGGGGCCCCAGACAGCCGCACAAGAGGGGGGCGGGTTCCAACCATCAGCGGTCAGGCCATTGCTACTACTGCCCACCACGCCCAGGCCCTAAGCACTTAAAAATCTGGTGCAAAGGATCTTCCCAGCGTGGAATTTGCACTTATTTGCATGCTGTGCCACCAGTCACTGAAGTGAGGGAAAACCGTTAATAATCTCAGATCTACGTCCATGGCCAGGAACCTGCAAAGCAAACAAAAAAAAATTAGTATTATTAAAAATATAAAAATTATTCAATGAAGTATTTGAATCTTGTCCCTTTCCTAGACAAGCCTTAGAGGCTCATGTATCAAAACAATAGTAGGAAATTACAGACCCATATCCCTTATCAACGTAGATCTTAAACTATTTGCAAAAATTATAGCCACTAGATTGCAAACACCTTTGATGACGGTTATTGATAAGGACCAAGTAGGGTTTGTCAAGGGGGGAGAGGCCAGGGATAACACCCTTAAGATGATAGCCCTCATGCACTATGCCCAGTCAAATGGGATCCCGTCATGCCTGCTCTCGGTGGATGCCGAGAAGGCTTTTGACAGGGTCCATTGGGAATTCTTGAGAGCGGCACTGGTACAGGTGGGACTGGGCCCTGAGATACTGGGAAAGATCATGGCACTATATAGTGGGCCCTCTGCCAGGGTCAAGGTTAACGGCCTTCTGTCAACCCCTTTCACCATTAGTAATGGTACTTGCCAGGGATGCCCCCTGTCGCCACTGCTATATGTGATAGTAATGGAGCATTTGGCCCAGGCTCTGCGTAGCAACTCCTCAATTAGGGGGCTCCTCTGTGGTGGAAGGGAACACAAATTGTCGTTATTTGCGGACGACCTCTTGCTTTACATCTCGTCCCCACATCTCTCTCTGCCCTCTATCCTTAAGGAATTTGACAGATTTAGTCGGCTAAGCAATTTTAAAGTTAAGTTAACAAAAACAGAGGCTCTGAATGTCTCGCTACCGCAAGAGGTCTTACAGATGTTAGAGTCCAATTTTCCGTTTAGGTGGCAGAGGGAGTCAATAAAGTATCTGGGGGTTTGCCTTCCAACTGACCTAGGTCTCCTTCATAAGTTGAACTATGCCCCACTCCTCTCCCGGACTTTAGAGAACCTTGGAAAATACAATAAGGCCCAATACTCGTTATTGGGGCGCATAAACATAATCAAAATGGATATTTTACCACCCTTTCTCTATATTTTCCAGGCTATCCCTATTAGGCCGGAGAGAGGATATTTCAAAACACTTAAAACAGCCCTGATCAAATGTATCTGGAATAATAAGAAATCAAGGATCAGCTACGCAACCCTAACGCGCACCAAGGAGGGGGGGGGGGGGGGGGGATTGGGGCTCCCAGACTTCAAAAAGTACCATTCAGCGGCAGGCGTGTCCAGACTGATAGATTGGTTTCACCATGGATCGGATAAACTCTGGGTGACCATTGAAGAGAGCCTGTCCCCTTTGAACCTCACGGCACTCCCTTGGATAGATCCCAGGTTGAGGCCCGGGCTGCACTCTATGTCGGTCTTGACACGCGCACTGTTATCTGTCTGGGATGCAGAACTTAAAAAGGGAAATTTGTCAACCAGGTCGGGTCCGCTCACTCCCCTTTTTGACAACCCGGCGTTTCCCCCGGGCATGGGGGCAGATAGGTTTCTGATTTGGAATTCCCTACAGGGGACTCGACTTGGAGACACTTTACGAGGCGGTCAACTCCCAGACCTGAGGGAGCTCCAGATGGAGGGATGGGTGGAGAGACTATCGGGGTTCCTCCACCGACAACTGATGGCCTTCCTTAGGACACACTCTCCTGTGGCATCTCTCTGCAGGCCCCTGACCCCATACGAGAGTTTGTTGAGGACAGATTCGGCACCCACCCACACCCTCTCGCTAACTTACAGGATTTTGCAGACAGGTGGGGAGGATATGGGACGACCTGGGTTTGTTGGGAGGTGGGAATCAGAGCTGGGCTGTGAGGTAGATGATGAAGAGTGGGTGAAATCTTTCATGTTAACTCATAAACTCTCCGTGGCATGTAAAGCACAAGAGAAAAACTACAAAATATTGGCCCGATGGTATAGGTGTCCGGTGGACTTGGTGAAGTTTGGAGGGGTGGACTCAGGCACATGTTGGAGATGTGAGAGTGCGGAGGGCACGATACTACATATTTGGTGGGGGTGCCACTTGGTCCATAAGTTCTGGGACCAAGTGCTCTCCGTTTATAAATTCTTGACGTTGGAAAACATTCCCAACGACCCTCGGGTAGTTCTTCTGTCCATGGTGCCTGGGTCGGCCTCCTCCGTAAAGAAGGGATTGCTTAGACACTTACTTACGGCTGCTAGGGCAGTGATTCCACGGCACTGGCGCACTGGGAACACACCGGGAGTTATGGAGTGGGTGCAGGAGGTGGAGAACATCAGGAGGATGGAGGAGTTGGTGCTGGGGGGGGATGAGAGCGGGAGTCGGAGATTCAACATGACGTGGACGGTGTGGATGGTAAGCCGCGACACCCCCGAATTTAGTGCGTTTCTGTCCTCTTTACAGTAGGATCGATGGATGGTGTGTAGTGAGGTTATAACACAGGGGCCTCTGAGCACCAGGCTGGTCCGTCAACTCTATCTCTCCTTTAGGCATTAATACACCCCGGCGGTCGAGACTTTCCGGCATCCCTCCCACCCCTCCTGTCCTCACTGTTTTCCCCACCCCCTCATTCCCGACCAACAGGTCTGTATATCTTTATATGTGTTTTTAGTCACAATTGTTTCTCTTTCTTCTTCTGTCCTCTTTCCCGTATATTTCCCTTTCTCTCATCTGTACTACTTTTTTCCTTCTCTATCTCGGAGTGGTATGACTGTTTAATATACTTAATGTAGTGTAATACACTTAATACAATAAGTTATATGTTGGAGGCTCGAGCGACTGAGTATAAGTTAGTACCAGAAGTCGACCCCTACAATGGGACCTAACGGCTGTCTGGTCCCCCTGGACA
The DNA here is from genome assembly GCA_027917425.1 of Gastrophryne carolinensis. NCBI lineage: Eukaryota > Metazoa > Chordata > Amphibia > Anura > Microhylidae > Gastrophryne > Gastrophryne carolinensis. Next base: position 288,248,635 of record CM051236.1, read on the forward strand.
GCGGATAAAATGCGAAATGATCAGGATCAGTGGTGGGGGAGGCGGGAGGTGGAGGAGTTGACCTAAGACTAGAACAACTGAGATGGCAACCCCTCTCGCTTTCTCTCGGCTACAGGGGGGAGTGCGGGCCTAGGGGGGAGGAAACACATGTATTAATACGCTAAGGTTGATAGCTTTCGTTATATTATGTTGTACAACTGCAGGTGGAATTTTTGCTGTAATTTCAACACTCCATGCTATGTCTGTTTTTCTATGTTCTTAATTAATAAAAACATATTAAACAAAAATATAAAAATTATAAAAAAATAAAAAAACAAGAAGTCCCATTTTTACAAGAGGCTCGCAGGGTGGGTTCCTGAGCTGGCAGCAGCCAGCCAAGGCAGAGTTTTTGAGGCTCCTGAGGAGGGCATCCTCACAGCTGGTTGGAGAACACGTCATTTTCATGGCAGCGTGGTGGGAGAAGGGCGCAGATCCTAGCAACTGCCAAAACAATAACATAAATTGTTAATGAAGTCCATCACCAGGAACCTGCAAGGCAAACAAAAAAACAGCCTTCTATATTAGTTTTCGTTTTTGCGCATAAGCCTGTCCGTTACACGTACGCTTCGTTGTTAATACAAGCATTCGCATGATTCAGAGCCTCCATCGGGGTCGCTTCTTTCCGCCTTTGTAGTTGTGCAAGCCAGCGAAAGTGTTTGTAGTTTCGCAGCTTTTCGCAATGGACAACATTTACTTGGAGCGGACGTGCTGTCCTCCAGTATTTATTGGGTGTTTTTACAGATGTTGCAAGCCTTGAGAAAGGGGCCGTGGGCTCCGGAACGTGGGCATTGGCATTATCTTTTTGCGATCTCAGGTTACACTCTGCCTTTGGGTAATGTAATTTATGCATTTGTGATTGACTATGTTATGAATATTGGCGTCATGATTATACACTGTATACTATTTGTACGTGGTTCATTTTCTGGTATGATGCAGGGAGAATTTATGGACTGACCAGAATACTATTACCATATATACTGTTTGTGCATATACTTGTTGGCTATATTTCCTTGACTCAGTCCATAGTGCCTATCCCACATACCTCTCATCAGTAGAGATGAGCGAACTTTTGAAAAATTCGATTCGACTGATTCGCCGAATTTTCCGACAAAAATCGTTTCGACCCGAATAAATTCGCGACGAATCGCTATTAAAAACGGCTATTTCTGAGCCTCCTAGAGCCTCAATAGGGTTGTAAACCATTCTGCCTTGCTGTAACACGCACAGGATGCGTGCTGGGTTAGTTAAATAATACTTTGAAGAAATATCACATGCAGATCAGAGGCATCGCTAATAGAATCGCAGAGCGGCACAATTGAATTCAAGAGAGTTGAAGTGGCATCACTATGAGAGGCAGGAGCCCAAACATTGCTTTAAAGAGACACTGGAGTTGGCAGCAGCAGGAGCCCAAAAATTGGATGAATCACACCCTGGAGTTGGCAGAAGCAGCAGCAGGAGCCCAAACATTGGCTGAAAGAGACACTGGGGTTGGCTTCAGGAGCCCAAAAATTGGATGAATCACACCCTGGAGTTGGCAGCAGCAGCAGCAGCAGGAGCCCAAATATACACTGGAGTTGGCTTCAGGAGCCCAAACATTGGATGAATCACACCCTGGAGTTGGCAGCAGCAGCAGCAGGAGCCCAAATATACACTGGAGTTGGCTTCAGGAGCCCAAAAATTGGATGAGTCACACCCTGGAGTTGGCAGAAGTTGGCAGCAGCAGCAGCAGGAGCCCCAACATTACTTTAAAGAGACACTGGGGTTGGCTTCAGGAGCCCAAAAATTGGATGAATCACACCCTGGAGTTGGCAGCAGCAGCAGCAGGAGCCCCAACATTACTTTAAAGAGACACTGGGGTTGGCTTCAGGAGCCCAAAAATTGGATGATTCACACCCTGGAGTTGGCAGCAGCAGCAGCAGGAGCCCAAATATACACTGGGGTTGGCTTCAGGAGCCCAAAAATTGGATGAATCACACCCTGGGAGTTGGCAGCAGCAGGAGCCCAAATATTACTTTAAAGAGACACTGGGGTTGGCTTCAGGAGCCCAAAAATTGGATGAATCACACCCTGGAGTTGGCAGCAGCAGGAGCCCAAATATTACTTTAAAGAGACACTGGGGTTGGCTTCAGGAGCTCAAAAATTGCATGATTCACACCCTGGAGTTGGCAGAAGCAGCAGCAGGAGCCCAAACATTGGCTGAAAGAGACACTGGGGTTGGCTTCAGGAGCCCAAAAATTGGATGAATCACACCCTGGAGTTGGCAGCAGCAGCAGCAGCAGGAGCCCAAATATACACTGGAGTTGGCTTCAGGAGCCCAAACATTGGATGAATCACACCCTGGAGTTGGCAGCAGCAGCAGCAGGAGCCCAAATATACACTGGAGTTGGCTTCAGGAGCCCAAAAATTGGATGAGTCACACCCTGGAGTTGGCAGAAGCAGCAGCAGGAGCCCAAACATTGGCTGAAAGAGACACTGGGGTTGGCTTCAGGAGCCCAAAAATTGGATGAATCACACCCTGGAGTTGGCAGCAGCAGCAGCAGCAGGAGCCCAAATATACACTGGAGTTGGCTTCAGGAGCCCAAACATTGGATGAATCACACCCTGGAGTTGGCAGCAGCAGCAGCAGGAGCCCAAATATACACTGGAGTTGGCTTCAGGAGCCCAAAAATTGGATGAGTCACACCCTGGAGTTGGCAGAAGTTGGCAGCAGCAGCAGCAGGAGCCCCAACATTACTTTAAAGAGACACTGGGGTTGGCTTCAGGAGCCCAAAAATTGGATGAATCACACCCTGGAGTTGGCAGCAGCAGCAGCAGGAGCCCCAACATTACTTTAAAGAGACACTGGGGTTGGCTTCAGGAGCCCAAAAATTGGATGATTCACACCCTGGAGTTGGCAGCAGCAGCAGCAGGAGCCCAAATATACACTGGGGTTGGCTTCAGGAGCCCAAAAATTGGATGAATCACACCCTGGGAGTTGGCAGCAGCAGGAGCCCAAATATTACTTTAAAGAGACACTGGGGTTGGCTTCAGGAGCCCAAAAATTGGATGAATCACACCCTGGAGTTGGCAGCAGCAGGAGCCCAAATATTACTTTAAAGAGACACTGGGGTTGGCTTCAGGAGCTCAAAAATTGCATGATTCACACCCTGGAGTTGGCAGCAGCAGGAGCCCAAATATACACTGGAGTTGGCTTCAGGAGCCCAAAAATTGGATGAATCACACCCTGGAGTTGGCAGCAGCAGCAGCAGGAGCCCAAATATTACTTTAAAGAGACACTGGGGTTGGCTTCAGGAGCCCAAAAATTGGATGAATCACACCCTGGAGTTGGCAGCAGCAGGAGCCCAAATATTACTTTAAAGAGACACTGGGGTTGGCTTCAGGAGCCCAAAAATTGGATGATTCACACCCTGGAGTTGGCAGCAGCAGCAGCAGGAGCCCAAATATACACTGGGGTTGGCTTCAGGAGCCCAAAAATTGGATGAATCACACCCTGGAGTTGGCAGCAGCAGCAGCAGGAGCCCAAATATTACTTTAAAGAGACACTGGGGTTGGCTTCAGGAGCCCAAAAATTGGATGAATCACACCCTGGAGTTGGCAGCAGCAGGAGCCCAAATATTACTTTAAAGAGACACTGGGGTTGGCTTCAGGAGCCCAAAAATTGGATGATTCACACCCTGGAGTTGGCAGCAGCAGCAGCAGGAGCCCAAATATACACTGGGGTTGGCTTCAGGAGCCCAAACATTGGATGAATCACACCCTGGAGTTGGCAGCAGCAGCAGCAGGAGCCCAAATATTACTTTAAAGAGACACTGGGGTTGGCTTCAGGAGCCCAAAAATTGGATGAATCACACCCTGGAGTTGGCAGCAGCAGGAGCCCAAATATTACTTTAAAGAGACACTGGGGTTGGCTTCAGGAGCCCAAAAATTGCATGATTCACACCCTGGAGTTGGCAGCAGCAGCAGCAGGAGCCCAAATATACACTGGAGTTGGCTTCAGGAGCCCAAAAAATGGATGAATCACACCCTGAAGTTGGCAGAAGTTGGCAGCAGCAGCAGCAGGAGCCCAAACATTACTTTAAAGAGACCCTGGGGTTGGCTTCAGGAGCCCAAAAATTGGATGAATCACACCCTGTGGAGAGTCATGTGGAGAAAAAGTAGCTTAGTTAGTAATATCTACATAAAATTATGAATAAACAAATGCAAAAGTATTGCCAAAGTGAAGTTTTGTTTGAGGGTGTGTTTCCACCTTTTAATTAAATCAGAAACAAGAAGGTATCATTGCCTCTGACTAATTAGCCCTCAAAAATTCTTGGAATTTTTAATCTGGAATCATGTCTGATCCGTCTTATCCGAAGAATATTAATAAAAAGTAAGAGTAACGTAAAGGATTTTTTATCAATACTTACTTGTGGTCCGATGCGGAGGAATGTCTGTAACTGGAGAGCAGCGCCTTAAATCTGTTTTGCACGATCCATCTTTCTTTAGTGTAGGTCTGGCCCCGTCATCAATCTACTGGAATACATCAGGCATTGTTGGGAGGAAAGCTTGGATGATCCAAGCGCCATTCATTTCCACGCAGGGCAGTCTCTGGAAAAAAAAAGTCTGTATAAACCAGGGTCTTTTTCATATAAAAACAAATGGTTATTCTTGCTTGTAAACCATATGTTCCACAGATTTACCAGTCATTGTGTCAGCCAATGAAGCAACTTTGTCTCGAAGTGCTGCAAAAGCAGTCCACTGCATCACAAGTGGCATCTGACACCCCCAGTCAACTGTCTGTCTGTTATGCTTTGGGTTCAGCTCCACTATCCATTGATGAAGATCTGATAATCATAAAATTCAGCAGCTACTGCCCAGCCAAGAAGTGGAGGAGACACTCGCCTCTTCTTCCACTAGCCGGCAATTAGTGATGAGGAGAGTGTCGTGGGAGGAGGTGTTGCAAGCCGAGGTAGTGGAAGAGGGTCCCTGGAGTCTGCGGCGGTGGCGGCGGCAGCAGCAGCAGATTATTGCGGACTGTTGTTCGGAAAAATCAGCTACTCAGCGATGTGGCAGTGTTTCATGCAGCATCCTGGGGAGAAAAAGTAGGTTAGTTAGTGTATATACATAAAATTATGAATAGACAAATGCAATAGTATTGCCAAAGTGAAGTTTTGTTTGAGGGTGTGTTTCCACCTTGTAATTAAATCAGAAACAACTAGCTATCATTTGCCTCTGAATAATTAGCCCTCAAAAATTCTTGGAATTTTTAATCTTGATGTCTGAGGGATTTCTCCTCTCAGACAGCGTCACCATAAGTCCAGCCTGCTGCATTACACTTGGAAGAACATCTTGTTTGCGCTGCGACAAGGAAGCCAAAGTCATGCGTCCTCACATGGCACACGTGTTCAGTCTAGTTTTTAAGTCTTGCCCCCATCTGAAAGAACAACAGGAAAGAAAGTTAGCATGCACTTCTGGCACTCCTACACCACCAAGCACAACCCTATTGAGCCTCAGCGTCACAACGGTGTACCCCACCATAGTCTGATTTGCGATGTTTCCACCCGTTGGAATTCCACCCTCCATATGCAGGATCCACTATAGCAGTGGTCCCCAACCCTGTCCTCAAGGCCCACCAACAGGCCAGGTTTTGCAGATCTCCACAAAGATGCACAGGTGGAGTAATTAGTGCAGCTGCAGAGCAATAGAGCTGGCTATTTGGAGATCCAAAAAACATGACATGTTGGTGGGCCTTGAGGACAGGGTTGAGGACCACTGCACTATAGGAACAGAGAAAAGCCATCACGGATTTCTGGATGATCCAAACGGATAGGGGGACACCTGTGTAAATTCAATGTAAACCATTGGCAGCTCATACGTGACACCGACCGTTTGCTCAGGCCCTTTGAGGAAGCTACGTTATTAGTCAGTTGCCAGGACTATGAGATGAACGATGAGATTCCACTGCTTCATGTACTACAACACATGTTGGAAACCATGGCTGGTCAGGGCACTGGAGACATGGCACATACATTTCACAGCCACATGAAGCCTGTGGGGGCTGAAGTGGAGGAGGAGGAGGGGGTGGGGCAAAGCAAACCACAGTTTAGGTTTCACAAAATGACCATTTTATCTAGTCATCTGACAGAAGAGGAGGAGCAGGAGCAGCCACAGGAGCTAGAGGGTTGTGAGTAAGGTGAGACAGAGGACCCAGACACACCGTGGCAGTTTACAGTGGAGATGGAGACAGGTAGTCCCTCCGAGTCATTTGCACAAATGGCACGATGCATGCTCACATGCTTGCGTACTAGTGAGCGCAGAATTGTCTCCATTTGTCAGCGGGAAGACTTCTGGCTCTCCAACTTATTGGACCCTCGCTTCCGGCACAAAATGGGGGCATTTTTTACGCCCACTGAGAGGGAGGACAAACTGACCTACTACAGAGACATCCCACGTAGTCAGTTGGGCGATGTCTATCTGCGCCATGGCCCATACTCCCGCAGGTCTGACTCGGGGGGACCTCTGCGATCACCTTCCACTGCCATGGCTGCTGGGGGGGTGGAAGGAGCAGCAGCAGCAGCTCCATCAGCAGCAGCCTCAGTCTTCAGTCGCTAGTGAGTAGCTTTCTACACCCGCATAGTGAGTCTACTCATGAGCAGCAGGAAGACCTGGAGCTGGACCTCAAACAGCAGGTCATGTCATACCTTGACATGACCATGCCAACACACCTTCAAGATCCACTGGATTTGCTGGGAAGCCAAACTTGACTTGTGCCCGCAACTAGCAGAGTTTGCCCTGGAAAAGCTGTACTGGCCGGACAGTAGTTGATTTAGATGGCAACTGGGCTGCTCTATATAACGAAGCAAAATGGCAAATTTACCTCACTATATGAGCTATTGCCCCTCAGATTTACACAGGGGCTGCTCTATATTATGCTGCAAAGTGGCAAATTTACCTCACAATATAAGCTATTGCCCCTCAGATTTACACAGGGCCTGCTCTATATTATGCTGCAAAATGGCAAATTAACCTCACAATATAAGCTATTGCCCCTCAGATTTACACAGGGCCTGCTCTATATAACGAAGCAAAATGGCAAATTTACCTCACTATATAAGCTATTGCCCCTCAGATTTACACAGGGGCTGCTCTATATTATGCTGCAAAATGGCAAATTAACCTCACAATATAAGCTATTGCAGCTCTATATAAATAAAAATAAATAAATAAAAAAAGGGCCTGTAGAAGCTTATTTAGTATAACAGATAGGGTGACATGTGCTGGTTTGGGATGCCCATATGGGCTAGTGTTTTGGCAGCAGTACAAAAACCAATGCAAAAATGCAATAGCTTAATAAAACTGATGCTGATCAACGCTTATTTAGTATAACAGATGGGGTGCAACATGCAGGTTTGGGATGCCCTGCGGCCTGGTGTATTTAAAGCAGACCAAAACCAATTCAAAATGCAATAACTTAATAAAGCTGAGGCTGTAGATGCTTATTTAGTATAAACAGGTAGGGTGCAAGGTGCAGCTTTGGGGTGCCCTGCGGCCTGGTTAAATGAAAGCAGTCAAAAAGGAAGTGCAAACTGAAGTAGCTTAATGAAGCTGATGCTGATCAACGCTTATGTTGTATACCAGATAGGGTGCAAGGTGCAGCTTTGGGGTGCCCTGCGGCCTGGTTTATTAAAATCAGTCAAAAACAAGTGCAAACTGAAGTAGCCTGATCAACGCTTATGTTGTATAACAGATAGGTTTAAAATAGCATGTGCCTTGGGATGCCCGTGTGGCCTGTTATATTTCAAGCTGAACAAAAAGTAACAATAATCCAAGTATGAGACATCATTTTGACCTTCTTCACAGCGCCATACTTTGAAAAAAAAAAATTAATTTCATGCCGATCAATCCAAAGGTCAATGCCCCTAACAAAAATAGTGTTCGGCATAAGTTTTCCTTCTGGAAGGACGTAACCTTTAGTTTACATGGTTGGGGTAGGTTATCTTACAAATTGGGATACCCCAGGCAGCAGTGTCATTGAAAGAGACAGATTGTAATGCAGGCCATACGCAAGCAGAGAAACTCAGGCTGCAACAGGCCTATTTAGTTTACATGGTTGGGGTAGGTTATCTTACAAATTGGGATACCCCACTGTATATGAAACCGAATATAAATGCACACCCAAAAGTGGACACTCAGCCTCCAAGAGGCCTGCTTAGTTTAAATAAGAGAGCTGCTTAGTATGGTAGGTAGGTTATGTTATGTTACAGAATGGGATGCCCCAAGCAGACTTGAGATCAGTATATATGCACACAGCAGCAGTGTGTTAGCAGGCTCATACAGGCCAAATTTCTTTAAATAACTGTGCAGCTTACAGTTAATGCAGAGGCTAATGGTATGTTACAGAATGGGATGCCCCAAGCAGACTTGAGATCAGTATATATGCACACAGCAGCAGTGTGTTAGCAGGCTCATACAGGCCAAATTTCTTTAAATAACTGTGCAGCTTACAGTTAATGCAGAGGCTAATGGTATGTTACAGAATGGGATGCCCCAAGCAGACTTGAGATCAGTATATATGCACACAGCAGCAGTGTGTTAGCAGGCTCATACAGGCCAAATTTCTTTAAATAAATGTGCAGCTTACAGTAAATGCAGAGGCTAATGGTATGTTACAGAATGGGATGCCCCAAAGCTGACTTGAGATCAGTATATATGCACACAGCAGCAGTGTGTTAGCAGGCTCATACAGGCCAAATTTCTTTAAATAACTGTGCAGCTTACAGTTAATGCAGAGGCTAATGGTATGTTACAGAATGGGATGCCCCAAGCTGACTTGAGATCAGTATATATGCACACAGCAGCAGTGTGTTAGCAGGCTCATACAGGCCAAATTTCTTTAAATAAATGTGCAGCTTACAGTAAATGCAGAGGCTAATGGTATGTTACAGAATGGGATGCCCCAAAGCTGACTTGAGATCAGTATATATGCACACAGCAGCAGTGTGTTAGCAGGCTCATACAGGCCAAATTTCTTTAAATAAATGTGCAGCTTACAGTAAATGCAGAGGCTAATGGTATGTTACAGAATGGGATGCCCCAAAGCAGACTTGAGATCAGTATATATGCACACAGCAGCAGTGTGTTAGCAGGCTCATACAGGCCAAATTTCTTTAAATAAATGTGCAGCTTACAGTAAATGCAGAGGCTAATGGTATGTTACAGAATGGGATGCCCCAAAGCAGACTTGAGATCAGTATATATGCACACAGCAGCAGTGTGTTAGCAGGCTCATACAGGCCAAATTTCTTTAAATAACTGTGCAGCTTACAGTTAATGCAGAGGCTAATGGTATGTTACAGAATGGGATGCCCCAAGCTGACTTGAGATCAGTATATATGCACACAGCAGCAGTGTGTTAGCAGGCTCATACAGGCCAAATTTCTTTAAATAAATGTGCAGCTTACAGTAAATGCAGAGGCTAATGGTATGTTACAGAATGGGATGCCCCAAAGCTGACTTGAGATCAGTATATATGCACACAGCAGCAGTGTGTTAGCAGGCTCATACAGGCCAAATTTCTTTAAATAAATGTGCAGCTTACAGTAAATGCAGAGGCTAATGGTATGTTACAGAATGGGATGCCCCAAAGCAGACTTGAGATCAGTATATATGCACACAGCAGCAGTGTGTTAGCAGGCTCATACAGGCCAAATTTCTTTAAATAAATGTGCAGCTTACAGTAAATGCAGAGGCTAATGGTATGTTACAGAATGGGATGCCCCAAAGCAGACTTGAGATCAGTATATATGCACACAGCAGCAGTGTGTTAGCAGGCTCATACAGGCCAAATTTCTTTAAATAACTGTGCAGCTTACAGTTAATGCAGAGGCTAATGGTATGTTACAGAATGGGATGCCCCAAGCAGACTTGAGATCAGTATATATGCACACAGCAGCAGTGTGTTAGCAGGCTCATACAGGCCAAATTTATTTAAATAAATGTGCAGCTTACAGTAAATGCAGAGGCTAATGGTATGTTACAGAATGGGATGCCCCAAAGCTGACTTGAGATCAGTATATATGCACACAGCAGCAGTGTGTTAGCAGGCTCATACAGGCCAAATTTCTTTAAATAACTGTGCAGCTTACAGTTAATGCAGAGGCTAATGGTATGTTACAGAATGGGATGCCCCAAGCTGACTTGAGATCAGTATATATGCACACAGCAGCAGTGTGTTGGCAGGCTCATACAGGCCAAATTTCTTTAAATAAATGTGCAGCTTACAGTAAATGCAGAGGCTAATGGTATGTTACAGAATGGGATGCCCCAAAGCTGACTTGAGATCAGTATATATGCACACAGCAGCAGTGTGTTAGCAGGCTCATACAGGCCAAATTTCTTTAAATAAATGTGCAGCTTACAGTAAATGCAGAGGCTAATGGTATGTTACAGAATGGGATGCCCCAAAGCAGACTTGAGATCAGTATATATGCACACAGCAGCAGTGTGTTAGCAGGCTCATACAGGCCAAATTTCTTTAAATAACTGTGCAGCTTACAGTTAATGCAGAGGCTAATGGTATGTTACAGAATGGGATGCCCCAAGCAGACTTGAGATCAGTATATATGCACACAGCAGCAGTGTGTTAGCAGGCTCATACAGGCCAAATTTCTTTAAATAACTGTGCAGCTTACAGTTAATGCAGAGGCTAATGGTATGTTAAAGAATGGGATGCCCCAAGCAGACTTGAGATCAGTATATATGCACACAGCAGCAGTGTGTTAGCAGGCTCATACAGGCCAAATTTCTTTAAATAACTGTGCAGCTTACAGTTAATGCAGAGGCTAATGGTATGTTACAGAATGGGATGCCCCAAGCAGACTTGAGATCAGTATATATGCACACAGCAGCAGTGTGTTAGCAGGCTCATACAGGCCAAATTTCTTTAAATAACTGTGCAGCTTACAGTAAATGCAGAGGCTAATGGTATGTTACAGAATGGGATGTCCCAAAAACCAGAGAGCACCTGGCAGGCAGCAGTAAGACTATGCACAGCAAAAGTGTCTTTATCATGCCTAATTTCAATTAGAATAGGTGCAAATGGTTAGGTTCTTAAATAGAGGCTGGTGTAGTCACAGAATGGGATGCCCTAAAAACCAGCAGTAAGTACACCTGGCAGGGACAAGTTGTGCTATGCCCAGCAAAAGTGTCTTTATCAGGCCTAATTTCAAATATGATAAGAGCAAATGCGTATATGGTCTTAAACAGAGGCTGCTTTAGTCACAGAATGGGATGCCCCAAATAGGAGTGCACCTGGCAGGGTCCAGTAGTGCTTTGCCCAGCAAAAGTGTCTTTATCAGGCTAATTTCAAATATGATAAGAGCAAATGCTTATATGGTCTTAAACAGAGGCTGCTGTAGTCACAGAATGGGATGCCCTGGGCAGGAATGGACCTGGCAGGGTACAGTAGTGCTTCGCCCAGCAAAAGTGTCTTTATCAGGCTAATTTCAAATATGATAAGAGCAAATGCTTATATGGTCTTAAACAGAGGCTGCTTTAGTCACAGAATGGGATGCCCTGGGCAGGAATGGACCTGGCAGGGTACAGTAGTGCTTTGTCCAGCAAAAGTGTCTTTATCAGGCCTAATTTCAAATATGATAAGAGCAAATGCTTATATGGTCTTAAACAGAGGCTGCTGTAGTCACAGAATGGGATGCCCTGGGCAGGAATGGACCTGGCAGGGTCCAGTAGTGCTTTGCCCAGCAAAAGTGTCTTTATCAGGCTAATTTCAAATATGATAAGAGCAAATGCTTATATGGTCTTAAACAGAGGCTGCTTTAGTCACAGAATGGGATGCCCTGGGCAGGAATGGACCTGGCAGGGTACAGTAGTGCTTTGCCCAGCAAAAGTGTCTTTATCAGGCCTAATTTCAAATATGATAAGAGCAAATGCTTATATGGTCTTAAACAGAGGCTGCTGTAGTCACAGAATGGGATGCCCTGGGCAGGAATGGACCTGGCAGGGTCCAGTAGTGCTTTGCCCAGCAAAAGTGTCTTTATCAGGCTAATTTCAAATATGATAAGAGCAAATGCTTATATGGTCTTAAACAGAGGCTGCTTTAGTCACAGAATGGGATGCCCCAACAGGAATCGACCTGGCAGGGTCCAGTAGTGCTTTGCCCAGCAAAAGTGTCTTTATCAGGCCTAATTTCAAATATGATAAGAGCAAATGCTTATATGGTCTTAAACAGAGGCTGCTTTAGTCACAGAATGGGATGCCCTGGGCAGGAATGGACCTGGCAGGGTACAGTAGTGCTTTGCCCAGCAAAAGTGTCTTTATCAGGCCTAATTTCAAATATGATAAGAGCAAATGCTTATATGGTCTTAAACAGAGGCTGCTTTAGTCACAGAATGGGATGCCCTGGGCAGGAATGGACCTGGCAGGGTACAGTAGTGCTTTGCCCAGCAAAAGTGTCTTTATCAGGCCTAATTTCAAATATGATAAGAGCAAATGCTTATATGGTCTTAAACAGAGGCTGCTTTAGTCACAGAATGGGATGCCCTGGGCAGGAATGGACCTGGCAGGGTACAGTAGTGCTTTGCCCAGCAAAAGTGTCTTTATCAGGCTAATTTCAAATATGATAAGAGCAAATGCTTATATGGTCTTAAACAGAGGCTGCTGTAGTCACAGAATGGGATGCCCTGGGCAGGAATGGACCTGGCAGGGTACAGTAGTGCTTTGCCCAGCAAAAGTGTCTTTATCAGGCCTAATTTCAAATATGATAAGAGCAAATGCTTATATGGTCTTAAACAGAGGCTGCTGTAGTCACAGAATGGGATGCCCTGGGCAGGAATGGACCTGGCAGGGTCCAGTAGTGCTTTGCCCAGCAAAAGTGTCTTTATCAGGCTAATTTCAAATATGATAAGAGCAAATGCTTATATGGTCTTAAACAGAGGCTGCTTTAGTCACAGAATGGGATGCCCCAACAGGAATCGACCTGGCAGGGTCCAGTAGTGCTTTGCCCAGCAAAAGTGTCTTTATCAGGCCTAATTTCAAATATGATAAGAGCAAATGCTTATATGGTCTTAAACAGAGGCTGCTTTAGTCACAGAATGGGATGCCCTGGGCAGGAATGGACCTGGCAGGGTACAGTAGTGCTTTGCCCAGCAAAAGTGTCTTTATCAGGCCTAATTTCAAATATGATAAGAGCAAATGCTTATATGGTCTTAAACAGAGGCTGCTTTAGTCACAGAATGGGATGCCCTGGGCAGGAATGGACCTGGCAGGGTACAGTAGTGCTTTGCCCAGCAAAAGTGTCTTTATCAGGCCTAATTTCAAATATGATAAGAGCAAATGCTTATATGGTCTTAAACAGAGGCTGCTTTAGTCACAGAATGGGATGCCCTGGGCAGGAATGGACCTGGCAGGGTACAGTAGTGCTTTGCCCAGCAAAAGTGTCTTTATCAGGCCTAATTTCAAATATGATAAGAGCAAATGCTTATATGGTCTTAAACAGAGGCTGCTTTAGTCACAGAATGGGATGCCCTGGGCAGGAATGGACCTGGCAGGGTCCAGTAGTGCTTTGCCCAGCAAACCTGTCTTTATCAGGCCTAATTTCAAATATGATAAGAGCAAATGCTTATATGGTCTTAAACAGAGGCTGCTGTAGTCACAGAATGGGATGCCCTGGGCAGGAATGGACCTGGCAGGGTACAGTAGTGCTTTTTCCCAGCAAAAGTGTCTTTATCAGGCCTAATTTCAAATATGATAAGAGCAAATGCTTATATGGTCTTAAACAGAGGCTGCTTTAGTCACAGAATGGGATGCCCTGGGCAGGAATGGACCTGGCAGGGTCCAGTAGTGCTTTGCCCAGCAAAAGTGTCTTTATCAGGCTAATTTCAAATATGATAAGAGCAAATGCTTATATGGTCTTAAACAGAGGCTGCTGTAGTCACAGAATGGGATGCCCTGGGCAGGAATGGACCTGGCAGGGTCCAGTAGTGCTTTGCCCAGCAAAAGTGTCTTTATCAGGCTAATTTCAAATATGATAAGAGCAAATGCTTATATGGTCTTAAACAGAGGCTGCTTTAGTCACAGAATGGGATGCCTCACAGCAGACTTAAGATCAGTTCAGTATATATGCACAGTTAGTTACTATAAGCAGCCTGAAAACGCTAACAAAGGCTGGATGAAAAAAAAAAAATCTCCCTGTCAGCCAGCTCCGTTTTTCCTACCTTTCCCTGGCTTTCTGTCTGTCTCCTGTCTGTCTCCTGTCTGTCTCCTGCCTGTCTCCTGCCTGTCTCCAGCCTGTCCCTGTCTGTCCCTGTCTCCAGCCTGTCTAACTGCCTCAGCTACACAGCGTTCTGTCTGTCACGAATGCAATAGAGAAATGAGGAAAAGCAAGATGGCCGCCGTTAAATACCGCTGTGTGACGTCACCGGGCTTGCTGGCTGCTGATAGGCTGCATGTGACTGCCCCAGCTTGCACTGGCGCGGGATAGATGTCCAGACATGTCCCGTCCGCCATCTTAGAATGCCTGTAAATGTAAATGAATGGATGTTAAAGGAAAACTTCGAGTGATCGAATCGCGGGGAAATTCGGATTCGATCCGAATCGAATTTTTCCTGAAATTCGGATCGAATCCGGGTTCGTCCGGATCGATTCGCTCATCCCTACTCATCAGGATCGTGATAACAGATCACCCCATAGATTCCATGATATGTGGTTGGTTACCCTACTAAAGCACTTTAGCGGTTACTATTAGAGATAATATTAACGAATATGATTTCTTATTTTTCTTGGAGGTGACAAAAAACGCTCCTGATGACACTTTGAACCCAAATGTTCACAGATATTTGCTGACTGTATCTTTTTTCGATTTCTGTATATTACTTATGTAAATATTGTTTTGCTGTGAGACTCCAATACAATTATTACTTGCAAACATATATTTGTGTTTGTGGTGTGCTTCTGATCCAACCAACAAATATACTGTGCTTTGAAGAGGTGCCAGGTGGTGAGGCACCTCAGGACCAGTACAAGCTTCCCCTCAATGTCTCTGAAACTATTGTGATATGGTGTACCGACTACCAACCATTGATTTTGTCTGGTGTTTTTACAAATACCTTGCTGTGAAAAGTTTCAGTGTCCAGCGAAGTCCTACTAGTTCACTTGAAAAGAGCTGTTTTCTCCCTCAATATAGCATGTTCATTGCTTTTTTTTTTTTTGTACGCATTTCCTTAATGTTTACGCATACTGTGCCAAGTGTCTTCTGCGCCTAAGTGCTTACCTCTACACATCCTTCGCTTCAGCATTGCTGCTTCTCCTTGCTTGATTTTAGCTTAGGATGTCCCATGCAGTGTCTTTTCTTCTCCTCACTGCTTACCTGTACCGCTTTCTGTAATGCCATTCAGCGCTTTTTCTTTTCCTAACTGCTTACCTGTACAACTTTCTATATTGCCACCCAGTGCCTTTTCTTCTCCTAACTGCTTACCTGTACCACTTTCTGTATTGCCACCCAGTGCCCTTTCTTCTTCTTAATGCTCACATGTACCACTTTCTGTATTTCCATCCATTGCCATTTCTTCTCCTAAATGCTTACCCGTACCACTTTCTGTATTTCCATCCATTGCCATTTCTTCTCCTAAATGCTTACCACTACACATCCTTCTCTCCAGTGTAGCTCCTTCCCTTGCTTGTTGTATTTTTGGGATGCCCTATGTATATAATGTACACATTACTAATGGAAAAATACAGTAAAATAAAGACACAACAAGTTTTAGAATTAGAAGTATGCATGTAAAGAATATTTATTATAGTTATATTTTTAACATTTTGTTTTTTTATTTCCTAAATAGCCTAAAAGCCTAAATAGCCTTTATAGCCTAAAGGCCAAATTTAAAAATATGTATTTATTTTTTAAAGAATAAAAATTTACCAGAAATAGAAAATTATAAAAAGTAGGAAATCAAATTATTTACAATTGTGTACAGGCACTGCTGCACATCTTCTCTGTGTACTGTAAAAGACAAAAAGGCAAACAATTATTGTCTAACCTCTGCTTGCAAACCTGTTAAAGAAGACATGTTAGTAAATAGTCACGTCATAAACTTATAAGGCTGGTGGGGTAGTCGGGGTTGAGGAGCCAAAAGCCAACCTTCACCCACCTTCTCTTAGTCAATGTGGTTGTGGTGTGAATTGGCTTGTGGTGTGAGTGGGACATCACCCACCTTCTTCTTCATTAGTCAGGATCCCAGTACCTCAGTTGCCTCACCTGTGTGGATATCTTGGCCATATAGAAGGAAATATCCCAAAAATCCCCATACAACACATATGTGTGACGGTTTAGTCTGTGTCTTCCTGTGTGTGTGTGTTTGTATGTGATGGTAATACCTGAATCATCACGGGCACCATTATCAGACTCTCTGTCTGACATCTGGGCCTCCTCCTCTGCAGGTTGGTCCAGTGTGATTGGGGCTCACCTGCAAAGGGGGGTGAGTACATTGGCACCTGTGCGCCTCCACCTACATGTACCCCAGGTCTTGCTAGCATTGGCTGGCCTTGTTGCCCCTGGGTGGACCACAATCTCCACCTGAACTCTGACACTAGAAGAGAATAGCATTATTTTACACATAGCCCTGCCTAATGTGATTGTAGTCTAGCAAAGAAATGTTGCTTACTTGGAAAATGCAGACTGAAAAACTTCCTCACCCGGGGCTTATTTCTCCTTTTCATGTCCAACCAATGCTGAATGACCTGTGTGAACATGTAGGTGGTGTAGCTACAATCTCGAGTGCCAATGTCCTCTTTGCATAGATGTAGGGCGGGAAGTCATAACGGTGGATCATCATAACAGCAACCCCCAACACTTGCAGCTTTGTTCAGAGATGTTAGTACCACCTGGCTGCCCCCTGGTATCTGGCTGCCACAACCAGCTAGGCCCCAATAGATCCACCTTGGCCCAACAGTCCCGCTGTGTTGCCCAAGTACGCACTAGATTTCGCCCGTGTTAGATTGCAATTGACAGCGTTCTTTCCACCCTGCCTTTCTGTCCACTTGCACCCCCAAATTGCTATTCTTGATCACCCCAGCAATAAAGGAGGAATAATGACAACACTTACCAAGTAGCCACCCACCAGACAGCTCGCCAGACTCAAAATGACCAAACAGGCTCGAATGACGAAGAATAAAGGCTTCATCCCAGAATCAAAGATCAGGACCGACAACACATTGTACTTTGAATCTCCCTTCTTACAGTCAAACTGGCAAAAGCTTTCCCTCTATGCCTTGGAGGAGCTGGCCTGCCCTGTGCATGTGTTTTATAGGGCTTGTCATCACCGTCAAGAGAAGCCACCTATCCTCAGCCAATGTGGACATCCTTACATTTGTGAAAGTAAACCAGATGTGGATCCCACAGGACTTGGCTGTGCCAGCACCTTAGCGAGCAGTTGACGTAATGGCTACCTCCGTCTCTCCGTCACCACCACATCCACCTCCCCAACAAGTGAGTCATTTTTTCTAAGCCCCAGTAAGCAGAATGCAATGTGTGGCAACAACTGAGTAGTTTTTTCTAAGCCCCAGATAAGCTGATGTATAAGCCCAGATGTGCCCCAGCAGCTGCAATGAGAACAGGCAGATGTAGCTCCCTAGCTATCTCACATTGACGCCATCCACTCTCCCTAGCTAGAGGCCTGAACCAGTGGACTATTTGTTATTAAACCAAAAGGAGTCCAATGTGGCCTGAACCAGTGGACACTCGATTACTATTTGTTAGCAGCAGTCACATACACATGCCCTGAACAATTGGTAAGATTCGGTAGTGACATGAAAGTGCCCAGAAAAATTTTAATTTTTGCTCATCTGTTACTGTGGAAGGATTCTGGGATTTTGTAGTCAGTACTTTTTACTCAAGGCCCCAAAAAAACATCTTATCATCACATACACACAGTAATACAGGAAACATTGAAACAGCATGCCAGATCATATGACAGGTCATAGGGCAGAACACCAAAAACCTGACAAAAAGTTTTTTCCTTTGGGCAAGTATTATTAAAGTGGAGTACTGACACATACCCAAGTGTTTAGAGTAAGTTGTGGTATAACAGCATACACTCACCCCAGTGCTTAGAGCAAGTTGTGGTATAACAGCATACAGTCACTCCAGTGCTAATAACAAGTTGTGGTATAATAGTGTACAGTCACTCCAGTGCTTAGAGCAAGTTGTTGTATAACAGGGTACACCCCAGCGCTTAGAGCAAGTTGCGGTGCAACAGGGTACACCCCAGTGCTTAGACCAAGTTGTGGTATAACAGTGTACACTCCCCCAGTGCTTAGAGAAAGTTGTGGTATAAGGGTACACACTCAGCACAGTGTTTACAGCTAGTTGTGGTATAAGGGGACAAACTCACCCAAGTATTTACAGCTAATTGTGGTATAAGTGGACACACTCACCCCGGTCTTTACAGCTAGTTGTGGTATAACAGCGTACAGTCACCCCAGTGCTTAGAACAAGTTGTGGTTTAAGGGGACAGCTAGATATAGCATAAGGGGGCACACCCACCCCAATCCTTAAAGCTAGTTGTGGTATAAGGGGACCACTCACCCCAGCATTTACAGCTAGTTCTGGTATAAGGGGGCACACTCACCCCATTGCTTACAGCTAGTTGTGGTATAAGGGGACACACTCACCCCCAGTGCTTAGAGCAAGTTGTGGTATAACAGCAAACAATCACCACAGTCCTTAGAGCAAGTTGTGGTATAAAGGGACACACTCACCCAAATGTGTATAGCTAATTATAGTATAAGGGGACGCACTCACCCCATTGCTTAAAGAAAGTTGCGGCATAACAGTGTGCACTCACACCAGTGCTTAGAGCAAGTTGTAAAATGTAACACATTCATCCCAGTGTTTACAGCTAGTTATGGTATAAGGGGACACACTCACCCCAGTGCCTAGATCAGTCACCACAGTACTTAGACCAAGTTGTGACACTTACCCATGTCTTTACAGCTAGTTGTCGTATAAGGGGACACACACACCCCAGTGTTTACAGCTTGTTGTAGTATAAGGGTATACAATCACTCCAGCATTTACAACTAGCTTTGGTATAAGGGGAAACAATCACCCCAGTCTTTAAAGCTAGTTTTAGCATAAGGGGACCCACTCACCCCAGTCTTTAAAGTTAGTCTTAGCATAAGGGGACACACTCACCCCAGCATTTACAGCTAGCTGTGGTATAAGTGGACACACTCACCCCAGTCTTTACAGCTAGTTGTGGTATAAAAACATACAGTCACCCCAGTGCTTAGAGCAATTTGTGGTATAAGGGGACCCATGCATCATAGTGTTTACAGCTAGTTGTGGTATAAGGGAGCGCACACACTCACCATAGTGTTTACAACTAGTTGTGGAATAAGGGGACACCCAGACCCCTAAATCAGCACTGCAAATGATGCTGGGAAATACGGACCCTGTCTTTACATGGTCCTATGGAGTTCGCCAAGAAAACCTTGTGCGAATGTGACACATTTGTGGGCAGATCAGCTCTTGCTTAACAGTGCTGTAAATAGGTTAGATACACTGGGACAGCAGCGAAAGCTGCTCTCAAGCTTAAGTAAGTGGCGAACTGACCAAAAATGTTTTTGTAAATAACCCCCTAAGTAATAAAAAGAATCCCTATTAGAAATAATATGAGAGATGATTACTAGAGGTAAGCAAACCCGAGCTGCAAAGTTCAGGTTCCTACTGAACTTTTCAAGCTCGGCCTATACTTAAGTCTATACTCAGGGTCGGTGCTCGCCAGAACCCAGAAGACAGGGAGTTGGTTGATTGGCTGCTGAGCAACGGGATTTTTACAACTCAAAACCACAGTCCTGCACATGGTAGGCATGGCTGTGATTGGCCAGAGGGGACCCGAGACCCCATCCTCTAAAAGGATGGGCC
Source organism: Gastrophryne carolinensis (assembly GCA_027917425.1). NCBI lineage: Eukaryota > Metazoa > Chordata > Amphibia > Anura > Microhylidae > Gastrophryne > Gastrophryne carolinensis. The sequence continues at coordinate 288,268,592 of CM051236.1, forward strand.
ATGCATCACACCTCATCATGTCATTCCAGGGCTGTTTAGATTGGATGAGGCTCTGCTGCTGTGTCAGGCAAAGACAGGGCTGCAGAAAGGGGCACCCATTGTCCTTTTTAGGACACATTGGAGGGCAGAGCAGGCTGGCATCTCAAATTGTCCTTGTCCGGACATGTAGCTAGGGAGAGCGGACACTGCCAGTGATGGATAAATGGGGAGAGGGACATTACCTGTTCTTATTGCACCCATGTCACTGACATATTGTATTTCACTGGCTCGCTGCTGGTGTCTGCACTCTGTGGGTTGCTGGCATCTGTAATCCACACACAATTTGTGTCATACATCTTGGGCCCGCTGTGGTACCTTGCTGTACACTGGTGCTTGTGGTCCGTCGGTTGTGGTGCTGTGGGGAATGGACACCCCTCCTTCTGGGGAGGAAAGTTTCACTGTTCTGGATGTACATTTAGTGAAGTTTATTTTTGGAATATGGCTTACATTTCTGCTTACTTAGAGGTCTTGGAATGTCCTTGGCTATGCTGTACACTATGTGCATTGTTGGGTGAGCTGAACTACTTGTCTTAATCAAATAAAAATCTCCTGTGACCAAGGGCTGCCCCTAGCTCCCTTTTAGCTTGTGCAGAGAACAGCATTACATTCCTCCTGCTCTGCATGGCCACAACCACTCTCCCTCTGTGGGTGAAAGTAAAATGTTAAAACTGTATATCTCAGAAACAAAAGCTTCTTTTTTAAAATGGAAAAAAGTTTAGAGCAATGCCAGTGGTAGCCCTACACAATGGGTCAGTGATTGGAATTGCCTGCTGAATCCCTTTAAATACTTGTCTTTTGTGTTTTCTCTCCAATAATCCCTGATTTTTTCATCAAACTTATTTTGAAGATCACAATACAAGATGGAGTTTTACACCCCTAACAGTTTTGATTAGGGAGCTGCCAGTTTTGCCCCAGCTGGATTTTTGCCTAGGGTAAGTATCTCACGATTTTGCCTGAGCACAACTTGGGCAGTTGTTTCACCAGCTGGCATGAAGGAGGGATGTAAATGGTGGTGCACCCTCTACCTATCTCAGGCTGGCTGTAAGCAGTAAGGCAAAAATTCATGATCCAAAGAAAAGTAGGGCCACTTTTGGATGGCAGTGGCTCTGTTGGATCAGTGGTGAAAGTATGGGAGGGAGGCTGCCATATATCCCTGCCTGATGACCCTCCCTCTAACAGTATGTAACATAGCCTGTAAATATTACATTTTATTAGAATGTGAGTAAAGTATGTGGAGGACTGCAGGCTCCTTAAAAGATTATTGGAAGAAAAAATAAGAGGTTGACAATATATTATGTTTGTCATGCCACTAAAACCATCAGGAGTGCAATGAAGTGAACTGAGGGGCAAAAACTCAATAAACACCTCAGCATAGCCCTCCACATGCTCCTTGTAACATATACTTAGTAAGACACGAGCCACTTTAACCTGTATTGTTACAAAGCCAAGGGGAGTTGAGAAACCCGCTATTAACATTCCAGCATCTGTCTGGCTGTTGTCCATGAAACCTTTGCAAGGCTTTTCTTTCGTGTGTCAATGTATTTTACTGCACAGTAAAAGCAGTGTGAAAAATAATAAATAGCATTAGCATTAGCGAAATGTATAACATTCAATATTATTTTGCATTTTTCTGGCTTATAACCAACTGGAATAAAAAGTGCTGAGAACAAACAAGTGTCATCTTGTGCGTGTAAAAAAAACTAACAGTGGCAACAGCATCCTGTTTAAATGCTTACATTTAGGGATGAGCGAATCGATCCGGACGAACCCGGATTCGATCCGAATTTCAGGAAAAATTAGATTCGGATCGAATCCGAATTTCCCCGCGATTCGATCACTCGAAGTTTTCCTTTAACATCCATTCATTTACATTACAGGCATTCTAAGATGGCGGGCGGGACATGTCTGGACATGTATCCCGCGCCAGTGCAAGCTGGGGCAGTCACATGCAGCCTATCAGCAGCCAGCAAGCCCGGTGACGTCACACAGCGGTATTTAACGGCGGCCATCTTGCTTTTCCTCATTTCTCTATTGCATTCGTGACAGACAGACAGAACGCTGTGTAGCTGAGGCAGTTAGACAGGCTGGAGACAGGGACAGACAGGGACAGGCTGGAGACAGGCAGGAGACAGGCAGGAGACAGACAGGAGACAGACAGAAAGCCAGGGAAAGGTAGGAAAAACGGAGCTGGCTGACAGGGAGTTTTTTTTTTTTTCATCCAGCCTTTGTTAGCGTTTTCAGGCTGCTTATAGTAACTAACTGTGCATATATACTGAACTGATCTTAAGTCTGCTGTGAGGCATCCCATTCTGTGACTAAAGCAGCCTCTGTTTAAGACCATATAAGCATTTGCTCTTATCATATTTGAAATTAGGCCTGATAAAGACACTTTTGCTGGCCAAAGCACTACTGTACCCTGCCAGCTCGATTCCTGCCCGGGGCATCCCATTCTGTGACTAAAGCAGCCTCTGTTTAAGACCATATAAGCATTTGCTCTTATCATATTTGAAATTAGGCCTGATAAAGACACTTTTGCTGGCCAAAGCACTACTGTACCCTGCCAGCTCGATTCCTGCCCGGGGCATCCCATTCTGTGACTACAGCAGCCTCTGTTTAAGACCATATAAGCATTTGCTCTTATCATATTTGAAATTAGGCCTGATAAAGACACTTTTGCTGGCCAAAGCACTACTGTACCCTGCCAGCTCGATTCCTGCCCGGGGCATCCCATTCTGTGACTAAAGCAGCCTCTGTTTAAGACCATATAAGCATTTGCTCTTATCATATTTGAAATTAGCCTGATAAAGACACTTTTGCTGGCCAAAGCACTACTGTACCCTGCCAGCTCGATTCCTGCCCGGGGCATCCCATTCTGTGACTAAAGCAGCCTCTGTTTAAGACCATATAAGCATTTGCTCTTATCATATTTGAAATTAGGCCTGATAAAGACACTTTTGCTGGCCAAAGCACTACTGTACCCTGCCAGCTCGATTCCTGCCCGGGGCATCCCATTCTGTGACTAAAGCAGCCTCTGTTTAAGACCATATAAGCATTTGCTCTTATCATATTTGAAATTAGGCCTGATAAAGACACTTTTGCTGGCCAAAGCACTACTGTACCCTGCCAGCTCGATTCCTGCCCGGGGCATCCCATTCTGTGACTACAGCAGCCTCTGTTTAAGACCATATAAGCATTTGCTCTTATCATATTTGAAATTAGGCCTGATAAAGACACTTTTGCTGGCCAAAGCACTACTGTACCCTGCCAGCTCGATTCCTGCCCGGGGCATCCCATTCTGTGACTAAAGCAGCCTCTGTTTAAGACCATATAAGCATTTGCTCTTATCATATTTGAAATTAGCCTGATAAAGACACTTTTGCTGGCCAAAGCACTACTGTACCCTGCCAGCTCGATTCCTGCCCGGGGCATCCCATTCTGTGACTAAAGCAGCCTCTGTTTAAGACCATATAAGCATTTGCTCTTATCATATTTGAAATTAGGCCTGATAAAGACACTTTTGCTGGCCAAAGCACTACTGTACCCTGCCAGCTCGATTCCTGCCCGGGGCATCCCATTCTGTGACTACAGCAGCCTCTGTTTAAGACCATATAAGCATTTGCTCTTATCATATTTGAAATTAGGCCTGATAAAGACACTTTTGCTGGCCAAAGCACTACTGTACCCTGCCAGCTCGATTCCTGCCCGGGGCATCCCATTCTGTGACTACAGCAGCCTCTGTTTAAGACCATATAAGCATTTGCTCTTATCATATTTGAAATTAGGCCTGATAAAGACACTTTTGCTGGCCAAAGCACTACTGTACCCTGCCAGCTCGATTCCTGCCCGGGGCATCCCATTCTGTGACTAAAGCAGCCTCTGTTTAAGACCATATAAGCATTTGCTCTTATCATATTTGAAATTAGGCCTGATAAAGACACTTTTGCTGGCCAAAGCACTACTGTACCCTGCCAGCTCGATTCCTGCCCGGGGCATCCCATTCTGTGACTAAAGCAGCCTCTGTTTAAGACCATATAAGCATTTGCTCTTATCATATTTGAAATTAGCCTGATAAAGACACTTTTGCTGGCCAAAGCACTACTGTACCCTGCCAGCTCGATTCCTGCCCGGGGCATCCCATTCTGTGACTAAAGCAGCCTCTGTTTAAGACCATATAAGCATTTGCTCTTATCATATTTGAAATTAGGCCTGATAAAGACACTTTTGCTGGCCAAAGCACTACTGTACCCTGCCAGCTCGATTCCTGCCCGGGGCATCCCATTCTGTGACTACAGCAGCCTCTGTTTAAGACCATATAAGCATTTGCTCTTATCATATTTGAAATTAGGCCTGATAAAGACACTTTTGCTGGCCAAAGCACTACTGTACCCTGCCAGCTCGATTCCTGCCCGGGGCATCCCATTCTGTGACTAAAGCAGCCTCTGTTTAAGACCATATAAGCATTTGCTCTTATCATATTTGAAATTAGGCCTGATAAAGACACTTTTGCTGGCCAAAGCACTACTGTACCCTGCCAGCTCGATTCCTGCCCGGGGCATCCCATTCTGTGACTAAAGCAGCCTCTGTTTAAGACCATATAAGCATTTGCTCTTATCATATTTGAAATTAGGCCTGATAAAGACACTTTTGCTGGCCAAAGCACTACTGTACCCTGCCAGCTCGATTCCTGCCCGGGGCATCCCATTCTGTGACTAAAGCAGCCTCTGTTTAAGACCATATAAGCATTTGCTCTTATCATATTTGAAATTAGGCCTGATAAAGACACTTTTGCTGGCCAAAGCACTACTGTACCCTGCCAGCTCGATTCCTGCCCGGGGCATCCCATTCTGTGACTACAGCAGCCTCTGTTTAAGACCATATAAGCATTTGCTCTTATCATATTTGAAATTAGGCCTGATAAAGACACTTTTGCTGGCCAAAGCACTACTGTACCCTGCCAGCTCGATTCCTGCCCGGGGCATCCCATTCTGTGACTACAGCAGCCTCTGTTTAAGACCATATAAGCATTTGCTCTTATCATATTTGAAATTAGGCCTGATAAAGACACTTTTGCTGGCCAAAGCACTACTGTACCCTGCCAGCTCGATTCCTGCCCGGGGCATCCCATTCTGTGACTAAAGCAGCCTCTGTTTAAGACCATATAAGCATTTGCTCTTATCATATTTGAAATTAGGCCTGATAAAGACACTTTTGCTGGCCAAAGCACTACTGTACCCTGCCAGCTCGATTCCTGCCCGGGGCATCCCATTCTGTGACTACAGCAGCCTCTGTTTAAGACCATATAAGCATTTGCTCTTATCATATTTGAAATTAGGCCTGATAAAGACACTTTTGCTGGCCAAAGCACTACTGTACCCTGCCAGCTCGATTCCTGCCCGGGGCATCCCATTCTGTGACTAAAGCAGCCTCTGTTTAAGACCATATAAGCATTTGCTCTTATCATATTTGAAATTAGCCTGATAAAGACACTTTTGCTGGCCAAAGCACTACTGTACCCTGCCAGCTCGATTCCTGCCCGGGGCATCCCATTCTGTGACTAAAGCAGCCTCTGTTTAAGACCATATAAGCATTTGCTCTTATCATATTTGAAATTAGGCCTGATAAAGACACTTTTGCTGGCCAAAGCACTACTGTACCCTGCCAGCTCGATTCCTGCCCGGGGCATCCCATTCTGTGACTACAGCAGCCTCTGTTTAAGACCATATAAGCATTTGCTCTTATCATATTTGAAATTAGGCCTGATAAAGACACTTTTGCTGGCCAAAGCACTACTATACCCTGCCAGCTCGATTCCTGCCCGGGGCATCCCATTCTGTGACTACAGCAGCCTCTGTTTAAGACCATATAAGCATTTGCTCTTATCATATTTGAAATTAGGCCTGATAAAGACACTTTTGCTGGCCAAAGCACTACTGTACCCTGCCAGCTCGATTCCTGCCCGGGGCATCCCATTCTGTGACTAAAGCAGCCTCTGTTTAAGACCATATAAGCATTTGCTCTTATCATATTTGAAATTAGCCTGATAAAGACACTTTTGCTGGCCAAAGCACTACTGTACCCTGCCAGCTCGATTCCTGCCCGGGGCATCCCATTCTGTGACTACAGCAGCCTCTGTTTAAGACCATATAAGCATTTGCTCTTATCATATTTGAAATTAGGCCTGATAAAGACACTTTTGCTGGCCAAAGCACTACTGTACCCTGCCAGCTCGATTCCTGCCCGGGGCATCCCATTCTGTGACTACAGCAGCCTCTGTTTAAGACCATATAAGCATTTGCTCTTATCATATTTGAAATTAGGCCTGATAAAGACACTTTTGCTGGCCAAAGCACTACTGTACCCTGCCAGCTCGATTCCTGCCCGGGGCATCCCATTCTGTGACTACAGCAGCCTCTGTTTAAGACCATATAAGCATTTGCTCTTATCATATTTGAAATTAGGCCTGATAAAGACACTTTTGCTGGCCAAAGCACTACTGTACCCTGCCAGCTCGATTCCTGCCCGGGGCATCCCATTCTGTGACTAAAGCAGCCTCTGTTTAAGACCATATAAGCATTTGCTCTTATCATATTTGAAATTAGGCCTGATAAAGACACTTTTGCTGGCCAAAGCACTACTGTACCCTGCCAGCTCGATTCCTGCCCGGGGCATCCCATTCTGTGACTAAAGCAGCCTCTGTTTAAGACCATATAAGCATTTGCTCTTATCATATTTGAAATTAGCCTGATAAAGACACTTTTGCTGGCCAAAGCACTACTGTACCCTGCCAGCTCGATTCCTGCCCGGGGCATCCCATTCTGTGACTAAAGCAGCCTCTGTTTAAGACCATATAAGCATTTGCTCTTATCATATTTGAAATTAGGCCTGATAAAGACACTTTTGCTGGCCAAAGCACTACTGTACCCTGCCAGCTCGATTCCTGCCCGGGGCATCCCATTCTGTGACTACAGCAGCCTCTGTTTAAGACCATATAAGCATTTGCTCTTATCATATTTGAAATTAGGCCTGATAAAGACACTTTTGCTGGCCAAAGCACTACTGTACCCTGCCAGCTCGATTCCTGCCCGGGGCATCCCATTCTGTGACTAAAGCAGCCTCTGTTTAAGACCATATAAGCATTTGCTCTTATCATATTTGAAATTAGGCCTGATAAAGACACTTTTGCTGGCCAAAGCACTACTGTACCCTGCCAGCTCGATTCCTGCCCGGGGCATCCCATTCTGTGACTAAAGCAGCCTCTGTTTAAGACCATATAAGCATTTGCTCTTATCATATTTGAAATTAGGCCTGATAAAGACACTTTTGCTGGCCAAAGCACTACTGTACCCTGCCAGCTCGATTCCTGCCCGGGGCATCCCATTCTGTGACTAAAGCAGCCTCTGTTTAAGACCATATAAGCATTTGCTCTTATCATATTTGAAATTAGGCCTGATAAAGACACTTTTGCTGGCCAAAGCACTACTGTACCCTGCCAGCTCGATTCCTGCCCGGGGCATCCCATTCTGTGACTACAGCAGCCTCTGTTTAAGACCATATAAGCATTTGCTCTTATCATATTTGAAATTAGGCCTGATAAAGACACTTTTGCTGGCCAAAGCACTACTGTACCCTGCCAGCTCGATTCCTGCCCGGGGCATCCCATTCTGTGACTAAAGCAGCCTCTGTTTAAGACCATATAAGCATTTGCTCTTATCATATTTGAAATTAGGCCTGATAAAGACACTTTTGCTGGCCAAAGCACTACTGTACCCTGCCAGCTCGATTCCTGCCCGGGGCATCCCATTCTGTGACTACAGCAGCCTCTGTTTAAGACCATATAAGCATTTGCTCTTATCATATTTGAAATTAGGCCTGATAAAGACACTTTTGCTGGCCAAAGCACTACTGTACCCTGCCAGCTCGATTCCTGCCCGGGGCATCCCATTCTGTGACTACAGCAGCCTCTGTTTAAGACCATATAAGCATTTGCTCTTATCATATTTGAAATTAGCCTGATAAAGACACTTTTGCTGGCCAAAGCACTACTGTACCCTGCCAGCTCGATTCCTGCCCGGGGCATCCCATTCTGTGACTAAAGCAGCCTCTGTTTAAGACCATATAAGCATTTGCTCTTATCATATTTGAAATTAGCCTGATAAAGACACTTTTGCTGGCCAAAGCACTACTGTACCCTGCCAGCTCGATTCCTGCCCGGGGCATCCCATTCTGTGACTAAAGCAGCCTCTGTTTAAGACCATATAAGCATTTGCTCTTATCATATTTGAAATTAGGCCTGATAAAGACACTTTTGCTGGCCAAAGCACTACTGTACCCTGCCAGCTCGATTCCTGCCTGGGGCATCCCATTCTGTGACTACAGCAGCCTCTGTTTAAGACCATATAAGCATTTGCTCTTATCATATTTGAAATTAGGCCTGATAAAGACACTTTTGCTGGCCAAAGCACTACTGTACCCTGCCAGCTCGATTCCTGCCCGGGGCATCCCATTCTGTGACTAAAGCAGCCTCTGTTTAAGACCATATAAGCATTTGCTCTTATCATATTTGAAATTAGGCCTGATAAAGACACTTTTGCTGGCCAAAGCACTACTGTACCCTGCCAGCTCGATTCCTGCCCGGGGCATCCCATTCTGTGACTAAAGCAGCCTCTGTTTAAGACCATATAAGCATTTGCTCTTATCATATTTGAAATTAGGCCTGATAAAGACACTTTTGCTGGCCAAAGCACTACTGTACCCTGCCAGCTCGATTCCTGCCCGGGGCATCCCATTCTGTGACTACAGCAGCCTCTGTTTAAGACCATATAAGCATTTGCTCTTATCATATTTGAAATTAGGCCTGATAAAGACACTTTTGCTGGCCAAAGCACTACTGTACCCTGCCAGCTCGATTCCTGCCCGGGGCATCCCATTCTGTGACTAAAGCAGCCTCTGTTTAAGACCATATAAGCATTTGCTCTTATCATATTTGAAATTAGCCTGATAAAGACACTTTTGCTGGCCAAAGCACTACTGTACCCTGCCAGCTCGATTCCTGCCCGGGGCATCCCATTCTGTGACTAAAGCAGCCTCTGTTTAAGACCATATAAGCATTTGCTCTTATCATATTTGAAATTAGGCCTGATAAAGACACTTTTGCTGGCCAAAGCACTACTGTACCCTGCCAGCTCGATTCCTGCCCGGGGCATCCCATTCTGTGACTAAAGCAGCCTCTGTTTAAGACCATATAAGCATTTGCTCTTATCATATTTGAAATTAGGCCTGATAAAGACACTTTTGCTGGCCAAAGCACTACTGTACCCTGCCAGCTCGATTCCTGCCCGGGGCATCCCATTCTGTGACTACAGCAGCCTCTGTTTAAGACCATATAAGCATTTGCTCTTATCATATTTGAAATTAGGCCTGATAAAGACACTTTTGCTGGCCAAAGCACTACTGTACCCTGCCAGCTCGATTCCTGCCCGGGGCATCCCATTCTGTGACTAAAGCAGCCTCTGTTTAAGACCATATAAGCATTTGCTCTTATCATATTTGAAATTAGGCCTGATAAAGACACTTTTGCTGGCCAAAGCACTACTGTACCCTGCCAGCTCGATTCCTGCCCGGGGCATCCCATTCTGTGACTAAAGCAGCCTCTGTTTAAGACCATATAAGCATTTGCTCTTATCATATTTGAAATTAGGCCTGATAAAGACACTTTTGCTGGCCAAAGCACTACTGTACCCTGCCAGCTCGATTCCTGCCCGGGGCATCCCATTCTGTGACTAAAGCAGCCTCTGTTTAAGACCATATAAGCATTTGCTCTTATTATATTTATATTATAAGACACTTTTGCTGGGCATAGGCTTACTGCTGCCTGCCAGGTGCACTTCTGTTGAGGCATCCCATTCTGTAACATAGCATACCCCTCTTTATTTACACTAAGCAGCTCTCTTATTTACACTAAGCAGGCCTGTTGGAGGCTGAGTGTTACTGCTCACTTTTGGTGTGCATTATATTCTGTTTCATATAGACCCACCGCTGCCCGGGGTTTTTTTAAATATCACCTACTACCACGCCAGTTAGACTATGTCGGGCAGACAAGTGCCTGGAAGTGAAAAGAGGAGTGGCAGAGGCCAAGATTCCGCAGGCAGAGCTCGCATCAGACTGGGGGCCAGTAGCAGCAGGAGTCACGCTGAGAGACCTAATCTGCCAGTATCTGCTAGCGGTCGGGTCTCCACCAGTAACGCATCTGCCGTGGTAGATTGGTTGACGCGCTCATCAACAACATCATCACAACTTACGTCTGAGACCCCCAGTCTAGGGTCGGTAGGTTCCTCTGACACAACCCTGAGTTGGCATGCCCCGAGAGCAGTCCCTGTCCTCCCATTGCCTCTGGCCTACGCCGTTCCCTCCCCCAGCGACGTATCCTATGCTTTGGGTTCAGCTCCACTCTTTAGTGAGGAGGACCATCAGATAGAGGACAGTCAGCAGCTACTGCCCAGCCAAGAAATGGAGGTGGCTTCTTTAGCTAGGCAGACAAATAGTGATGTGGACAGTGTCGTGGGTGCTGCGAGCGTTCCAGCTCCTGCGCCAGACACTGTTGACGAATCCACGAACATCAGTGACGTACAGCCACAACCCGGTGATGATGATGATGATGACGATGAAGCCGATCGCACTTGGGAGCCGGGTGATGAAGGGGCTTCATCGTCATCATCAGGAGAAGAGGGGTGCAGGTTGCCCCGGAGTCAGCAGCTGAGGCAGCAAGGTGGTAGCAGTCAGCATGGGGGCACAATTCCAAAGGCTGGAGCCGGCCGGGGCCGGGGCCGGGGTAGAGCACCTGCTGTGCGGCAGTCTACCTTATCGGGAGGTAGTGGAGCAGGGGTTCCTGGAGTTGGCAACAGCAGCAGTGAATCAGTGAGGCCAGGGGGTGGGAAAAGTAGCTACTCGGCAGTGTGGCAGTTTTTCCTGAGGCATCCGCAGGAGGGTAACATGGCCACATGCAAGATATGTAGGCAAAAGGTGAAGCGTGGCCAGGGTCCAAATGTTGGCACCACGGCCCTGCGTCAACATATGATGCGTCACCATAAAACGACCTGGGAGAACCGAGGCTCCCAAGGGGTGGTCCAGTCTGCTTCCTCACCAAGTGAGCTCCCAATTTCTGCCAGCCAAGGCTCCAGCACCTCAGCCGAAGGCAGCTGTGCGTCATACCCATCCTCTGTCGCTCCTGCTCCTCCTCCTCCAAGTCATGCATCCCGCCAGCAATCCATCAGCGAAGCCATGTCCAAGAGACAGCAGTATGCGCCCACTCATCCTACGGCGCAGAAGCTGAATGTGCTCCTGTCCAAGTTGCTGGTGCTGCAGTCGCTCCCTTTTCAGGTGGTGGAATCTGCACCTTTCAGAGAACTGATGGCTTGTGCCGAGCCGAGGTGGAGAGTCCCAAGCCGTCATTTCTTTGCCAAGAAGGCAGTACCAGCGCTGCACACTTTTGTTGAACAGAAGGTGGGCCAGTCCTTGAGCCTGTCGGTGTGTAGCAAAATACATGGCAGCGCCGACATCTGGAGCTGTAACTACGGTCAGGGGCAGTACATGTCGTTTACGGCCCACTGGGTGAATGTGGTCCCTTTGCAGAAGCAACTTGGACAGGTCACGCCGCTTCGGCCTCCGCGCTCTCTGCCCATTGGGCCTGTGACACCGTGCGACTCGGCCTCCTCATCCTCCGCCATCTCCTCACCCTCCACTGTAGGCTCAAGTCTCAGTGCCCCTCCAGTCTACCATGTGTGCAGGGCACGGAGGTGTCACGCAGTGCTTCACATGGTTTGTCTTGGCGAACGGAGTCACACAGGGGAGGAACTGCTTAAATGTATTCATCAGGAAATCCAAACATGGCTTACTCCGAGAAAACTTAAAATGGGAATCATGGTTACCGACAATGGGAAGAACATTTTGTCTGCGCTGCGCCAAGGAAGCCTGACCCATGCCCCCTGCATGGCTCACGTCTTCAATCTGGTTGTCAAGCGGTTTCTGAAGTGTTCCCCCCATCTGCAGGACATCCTAACAACTTCACGGAAACTTTGCATGCACTTCAGCCACTCCTACACTGCCAAACACACCCTTCTTGAGCTACAGCGTCAGAATGGTATCCCCCAACATAGTCTGATTTGCGATGTTTCCACCCGTTGGAATTCCACCCTTCACATGTTGGACCGATTATATGAACAGAGAAAAGCCATCACGGATTTCCTGATGATCCAAGCAGATAGGGGGACTCCCCTGTGTAACTTCAATGTCAACCAGTGGCAGCTCATACGTGACACCTGCCGTTTGCTCAGGCCCTTTGAGGAAGCCACTTTATTTGTCAGTCGGCAGGATTACGGGATGAACGACGTGATTCCACTGCTTCATGTACTACAGCACATGTTGGAAACCATGGCTGGTCAGGGCACTGGAGACATGGCGTTTACATCTTACGGCCACATGAACCCCCTTGGAGCTGAACTGGAGGAGGAGGAGGAGGAAGAGGAGGAGGAGGAGTTGCCCAGCGAAACACAGTTTAGGCTTGGCGAAATGGCTGGTTTATCTAGTCAGCGGACAGGAGAGGAGGAGCAGGAGCAGCCAGAGGAGCTAGAGGTTTTTGAGGAAGGAGAGACAGAGGACCCGGGCACACCGTGGCAGTATGCAGTGGAGATGGAGACAGGTAGTCCATCCGAGTCACTTGCGCAAATGGCACGAAGCATGCTCACGTGCTTGCGTAGTGACCCCAGAATTGTTTCCATCTGTCGGCGGGATGACTTCTGGCTGTCCACCTTATTGGACCCTCGCTTCCGGCACAAAATGGGGGCATTTTTTAAACCCACCGAGAGGGAGGACAAACTCAACTACTACAAAGACATTCTACGTAGGCAGTTGGCCGATGCCTATCTGCGCCATGGTCCATACTCTCGCAGGTCTGACTCGAGGGGACCTCTGCGCTCACCTTCCACTGCCATGGCCGCTGGGGGGGTTGGCAGCAGCAGCAGCAGAAGCTCCATCAGCAGCAGCAGCCTCAGTCTTCAGTCGCTAATGAGTAGCTTTCTACACCCGCATAGTGAGGCTACTCATGAGCAGCAGGAAGACCTGGAGCAGGACCTGAACCAGCAGGTCATGTCATACTTTGACATGACCATGCCAACACACCTTGAGGATCCGCTGGACTTCTGGGCAGCCAAACTTGATTTGTGGCCGCAACTAGCAGAGTTTGCCCTGGAAAAGCTGTCCTGCCCGGCAAGTAGCGTGCCATCTGAGCGGGTGTTTAGTGCGGCGGGGGCCATAGTTACGGCGAGGAGAACTCGTCTGTCAACTAAAAATGTGGAGAGACTCACCTTTGTCAAAATGAATCAGGGATGGATCAGCCAGGATTTCCACCCACCAATGCCTGATGCATGCGACTAGATTCAGCATGGTGCCACGTTTTACACTTTCCAAATGGTGCAAAACATATTTATGTCTTTAGGCCATTTTTTGGGCTCCTGCTGCTGCTACTGTCAACTCCTGCCAACTCCAGGGTGTGATTCATCCAATTTTTGGGCTCCTGAAGCCAACTCCAGTGTATATTTGGGCTCCTGCTGCTGCTACTGTCAACTCCTGCCAACTCCAGGGTGTGATTCATCCAATTTTTGGGCTCCTGAAGCCAACTCCAGTGTATATTTGGGCTCCTGCTGCTGCTGCTGCCAACTTCTGCCAACTCCAGGGTGTGATTCATCCAATTTTTGGGCTCCTGAAGCCAACTCCAGTGTATATTTGGGCTCCTGCTGCTGCTGCTGCCAACTTCTGCCAACTCCAGGGTGTGATTCATCCAATTTTTGGGCTCCTGAAGCCAACTCCAGTGTATATTTGGGCTCCTGCTGCTGCTGCTGCCAACTTCTGCCAACTCCAGGGTGTGATTCATCCAATTTTTGGGCTCCTGAAGCCAACTCCAGTGTATATTTGGGCTCCTGCTGCTGCTGCTGCCAACTTCTGCCAACTCCAGGGTGTGATTCATCCAATTTTTGGGCTCCTGAAGCCAACTCCAGTGTATATTTGGGCTCCTGCTGCTGCTGCTGTCAACTCCTGCCAACTCCAGGGTGTGATTCATCCAATTTTTGGGCTCCTGAAGCCAACTCCAGTGTATATTTGGGCTCCTGCTGCTGCTGCTGTCAACTCCTGCCAACTCCAGGGTGTGATTCATCCAATTTTTGGGCTCCTGAAGCCAACTCCAGTGTATATTTGGGCTCCTGCTGCTGCTGCTGCCAACTTCTGCCAACTCCAGGGTGTGATTCATCCAATTTTTGGGCTCCTGAAGCCAACTCCAGTGTATATTTGGGCTCCTGCTGCTGCTGCTGCCAACTTCTGCCAACTCCAGGGTGTGATTCATCCAATTTTTGGGCTCCTGAAGCCAACTCCAGTGTATATTTGGGCTCCTGCTGCTGCTGCTGTCAACTCCTGCCAACTCCAGGGTGTGATTCATCCAATTTTTGGGCTCCTGAAGCCAACTCCAGTGTATATTTGGGCTCCTGCTGCTGCTACTGTCAACTCCTGCCAACTCCAGGGTGTGATTCATCCAATTTTTGGGCTCCTGAAGCCAACTCCAGTGTATATTTGGGCTCCTGCTGCTGCTGCTGCCAACTTCTGCCAACTCCAGGGTGTGATTCATCCAATTTTTGGGCTCCTGAAGCCAACTCCAGTGTATATTTGGGCTCCTGCTGCTGCTGCTGCCAACTTCTGCCAACTCCAGGGTGTGATTCATCCAATTTTTGGGCTCCTGAAGCCAACTCCAGTGTATATTTGGGCTCCTGCTGCTGCTGCTGCCAACTCCTGCCAACTCCAGGGTGTGATTCATCCAATTTTTGGGCTCCTGAAGCCAACTCCAGTGTATATTTGGGCTCCTGCTGCTGCTACTGTCAACTCCTGCCAACTCCAGGGTGTGATTCATCCAATTTTTGGGCTCCTGAAGCCAACTCCAGTGTATATTTGGGCTCCTGCTGCTGCTGCTGCCAACTTCTGCCAACTCCAGGGTGTGATTCATCCAATTTTTGGGCTCCTGAAGCCAACTCCAGTGTATATTTGGGCTCCTGCTGCTGCTGCTGCCAACTTCTGCCAACTCCAGGGTGTGATTCATCCAATTTTTGGGCTCCTGAAGCCAACTCCAGTGTATATTTGGGCTCCTGCTGCTGCTACTGTCAACTCCTGCCAACTCCAGGGTGTGATTCATCCAATTTTTGGGCTCCTGAAGCCAACTCCAGTGTATATTTGGGCTCCTGCTGCTGCTACTGTCAACTCCTGCCAACTCCAGGGTGTGATTCATCCAATTTTTGGGCTCCTGAAGCCAACTCCAGTGTATATTTGGGCTCCTGCTGCTGCTGCTGCCAACTTCTGCCAACTCCAGGGTGTGATTCATCCAATTTTTGGGCTCCTGAAGCCAACTCCAGTGTATATTTGGGCTCCTGCTGCTGCTGCTGCCAACTTCTGCCAACTCCAGGGTGTGATTCATCCAATTTTTGGGCTCCTGAAGCCAACTCCAGTGTATATTTGGGCTCCTGCTGCTGCTACTGTCAACTCCTGCCAACTCCAGGGTGTGATTCATCCAATTTTTGGGCTCCTGAAGCCAACTCCAGTGTATATTTGGGCTCCTGCTGCTGCTGCTGCCAACTTCTGCCAACTCCAGGGTGTGATTCATCCAATTTTTGGGCTCCTGAAGCCAACTCCAGTGTATATTTGGGCTCCTGCTGCTGCTGCTGCCAACTTCTGCCAACTCCAGGGTGTGATTCATCCAATTTTTGGGCTCCTGAAGCCAACTCCAGTGTATATTTGGGCTCCTGCTGCTGCTGCTGTCAACTCCTGCCAACTCCAGGGTGTGATTCATCCAATTTTTGGGCTCCTGAAGCCAACTCCAGTGTATATTTGGGCTCCTGCTGCTGCTGCTGTCAACTCCTGCCAACTCCAGGGTGTGATTCATCCAATTTTTGGGCTCCTGAAGCCAACTCCAGTGTATATTTGGGCTCCTGCTGCTGCTGCTGCCAACTTCTGCCAACTCCAGGGTGTGATTCATCCAATTTTTGGGCTCCTGAAGCCAACTCCAGTGTATATTTGGGCTCCTGCTGCTGCTGCTGCCAACTTCTGCCAACTCCAGGGTGTGATTCATCCAATTTTTGGGCTCCTGAAGCCAACTCCAGTGTATATTTGGGCTCCTGCTGCTGCTGCTGTCAACTCCTGCCAACTCCAGGGTGTGATTCATCCAATTTTTGGGCTCCTGAAGCCAACTCCAGTGTATATTTGGGCTCCTGCTGCTGCTGCTGTCAACTCCTGCCAACTCCAGGGTGTGATTCATCCAATTTTTGGGCTCCTGAAGCCAACTCCAGTGTATATTTGGGCTCCTGCTGCTGCTGCTGCCAACTTCTGCCAACTCCAGGGTGTGATTCATCCAATTTTTGGGCTCCTGAAGCCAACTCCAGTGTATATTTGGGCTCCTGCTGCTGCTACTGTCAACTCCTGCCAACTCCAGGGTGTGATTCATCCAATTTTTGGGCTCCTGAAGCCAACTCCAGTGTATATTTGGGCTCCTGCTGCTGCTACTGTCAACTCCTGCCAACTCCAGGGTGTGATTCATCCAATTTTTGGGCTCCTGAAGCCAACTCCAGTGTATATTTGGGCTCCTGCTGCTGCTGCTGCCAACTTCTGCCAACTCCAGGGTGTGATTCATCCAATTTTTGGGCTCCTGAAGCCAACTCCAGTGTATATTTGGGCTCCTGCTGCTGCTGCTGCCAACTTCTGCCAACTCCAGGGTGTGATTCATCCAATTTTTGGGCTCCTGAAGCCAACTCCAGTGTATATTTGGGCTCCTGCTGCTGCTGCTGCCAACTTCTGCCAACTCCAGGGTGTGATTCATCCAATTTTTGGGCTCCTGAAGCCAACTCCAGTGTATATTTGGGCTCCTGCTGCTGCTGCTGCCAACTTCTGCCAACTCCAGGGTGTGATTCATCCAATTTTTGGGCTCCTGAAGCCAACTCCAGTGTATATTTGGGCTCCTGCTGCTGCTGCTGTCAACTCCTGCCAACTCCAGGGTGTGATTCATCCAATTTTTGGGCTCCTGAAGCCAACTCCAGTGTATATTTGGGCTCCTGCTGCTGCTGCTGTCAACTCCTGCCAACTCCAGGGTGTGATTCATCCAATTTTTGGGCTCCTGAAGCCAACTCCAGTGTATATTTGGGCTCCTGCTGCTGCTGCTGCCAACTTCTGCCAACTCCAGGGTGTGATTCATCCAATTTTTGGGCTCCTGAAGCCAACTCCAGTGTATATTTGGGCTCCTGCTGCTGCTGCTGCCAACTTCTGCCAACTCCAGGGTGTGATTCATCCAATTTTTGGGCTCCTGAAGCCAACTCCAGTGTATATTTGGGCTCCTGCTGCTGCTGCTGTCAACTCCTGCCAACTCCAGGGTGTGATTCATCCAATTTTTGGGCTCCTGAAGCCAACTCCAGTGTATATTTGGGCTCCTGCTGCTGCTGCTGCCAACTTCTGCCAACTCCAGGGTGTGATTCATCCAATTTTTGGGCTCCTGAAGCCAACTCCAGTGTATATTTGGGCTCCTGCTGCTGCTGCTGCCAACTCCTGCCAACTCCAGGGTGTGATTCATCCAATTTTTGGGCTCCTGAAGCCAACTCCAGTGTATATTTGGGCTCCTGCTGCTGCTACTGTCAACTCCTGCCAACTCCAGGGTGTGATTCATCCAATTTGTGGGCTCCTGAAGCCAACTCCAGTGTATATTTGGGCTCCTGCTGCTGCTGCTGCCAACTTCTGCCAACTCCAGGGTGTGATTCATCCAATTTTTGGGCTCCTGAAGCCAACTCCAGTGTATATTTGGGCTCCTGCTGCTGCTGCTGCCAACTTCTGCCAACTCCAGGGTGTGATTCATCCAATTTTTGGGCTCCTGAAGCCAACTCCAGTGTATATTTGGGCTCCTGCTGCTGCTATTGTCAACTCCTGCCAACTCCAGGGTGTGATTCATCCAATTTTTGGGCTCCTGAAGCCAACTCCAGTGTATATTTGGGCTCCTGCTGCTGCTACTGTCAACTCCTGCCAACTCCAGGGTGTGATTCATCCAATTTTTGGGCTCCTGAAGCCAACTCCAGTGTATATTTGGGCTCCTGCTGCTGCTGCTGCCAACTTCTGCCAACTCCAGGGTGTGATTCATCCAATTTTTGGGCTCCTGAAGCCAACTCCAGTGTATATTTGGGCTCCTGCTGCTGCTGCTGCCAACTTCTGCCAACTCCAGGGTGTGATTCATCCAATTTTTGGGCTCCTGAAGCCAACTCCAGTGTATATTTGGGCTCCTGCTGCTGCTACTGTCAACTCCTGCCAACTCCAGGGTGTGATTCATCCAATTTTTGGGCTCCTGAAGCCAACTCCAGTGTATATTTGGGCTCCTGCTGCTGCTGCTGCCAACTTCTGCCAACTCCAGGGTGTGATTCATCCAATTTTTGGGCTCCTGAAGCCAACTCCAGTGTATATTTGGGCTCCTGCTGCTGCTGCTGCCAACTTCTGCCAACTCCAGGGTGTGATTCATCCAATTTTTGGGCTCCTGAAGCCAACTCCAGTGTATATTTGGGCTCCTGCTGCTGCTGCTGTCAACTCCTGCCAACTCCAGGGTGTGATTCATCCAATTTTTGGGCTCCTGAAGCCAACTCCAGTGTATATTTGGGCTCCTGCTGCTGCTGCTGTCAACTCCTGCCAACTCCAGGGTGTGATTCATCCAATTTTTGGGCTCCTGAAGCCAACTCCAGTGTATATTTGGGCTCCTGCTGCTGCTGCTGCCAACTTCTGCCAACTCCAGGGTGTGATTCATCCAATTTTTGGGCTCCTGAAGCCAACTCCAGTGTATATTTGGGCTCCTGCTGCTGCTGCTGCCAACTTCTGCCAACTCCAGGGTGTGATTCATCCAATTTTTGGGCTCCTGAAGCCAACTCCAGTGTATATTTGGGCTCCTGCTGCTGCTGCTGTCAACTCCTGCCAACTCCAGGGTGTGATTCATCCAATTTTTGGGCTCCTGAAGCCAACTCCAGTGTATATTTGGGCTCCTGCTGCTGCTGCTGTCAACTCCTGCCAACTCCAGGGTGTGATTCATCCAATTTTTGGGCTCCTGAAGCCAACTCCAGTGTATATTTGGGCTCCTGCTGCTGCTGCTGCCAACTTCTGCCAACTCCAGGGTGTGATTCATCCAATTTTTGGGCTCCTGAAGCCAACTCCAGTGTATATTTGGGCTCCTGCTGCTGCTACTGTCAACTCCTGCCAACTCCAGGGTGTGATTCATCCAATTTTTGGGCTCCTGAAGCCAACTCCAGTGTATATTTGGGCTCCTGCTGCTGCTACTGTCAACTCCTGCCAACTCCAGGGTGTGATTCATCCAATTTTTGGGCTCCTGAAGCCAACTCCAGTGTATATTTGGGCTCCTGCTGCTGCTGCTGCCAACTTCTGCCAACTCCAGGGTGTGATTCATCCAATTTTTGGGCTCCTGAAGCCAACTCCAGTGTATATTTGGGCTCCTGCTGCTGCTGCTGCCAACTTCTGCCAACTCCAGGGTGTGATTCATCCAATTTTTGGGCTCCTGAAGCCAACTCCAGTGTATATTTGGGCTCCTGCTGCTGCTGCTGCCAACTTCTGCCAACTCCAGGGTGTGATTCATCCAATTTTTGGGCTCCTGAAGCCAACTCCAGTGTATATTTGGGCTCCTGCTGCTGCTGCTGCCAACTTCTGCCAACTCCAGGGTGTGATTCATCCAATTTTTGGGCTCCTGAAGCCAACTCCAGTGTATATTTGGGCTCCTGCTGCTGCTGCTGTCAACTCCTGCCAACTCCAGGGTGTGATTCATCCAATTTTTGGGCTCCTGAAGCCAACTCCAGTGTATATTTGGGCTCCTGCTGCTGCTGCTGTCAACTCCTGCCAACTCCAGGGTGTGATTCATCCAATTTTTGGGCTCCTGAAGCCAACTCCAGTGTATATTTGGGCTCCTGCTGCTGCTGCTGCCAACTTCTGCCAACTCCAGGGTGTGATTCATCCAATTTTTGGGCTCCTGAAGCCAACTCCAGTGTATATTTGGGCTCCTGCTGCTGCTGCTGCCAACTTCTGCCAACTCCAGGGTGTGATTCATCCAATTTTTGGGCTCCTGAAGCCAACTCCAGTGTATATTTGGGCTCCTGCTGCTGCTGCTGTCAACTCCTGCCAACTCCAGGGTGTGATTCATCCAATTTTTGGGCTCCTGAAGCCAACTCCAGTGTATATTTGGGCTCCTGCTGCTGCTGCTGTCAACTCCTGCCAACTCCAGGGTGTGATTCATCCAATTTTTGGGCTCCTGAAGCCAACTCCAGTGTATATTTGGGCTCCTGCTGCTGCTGCTGCCAACTTCTGCCAACTCCAGGGTGTGATTCATCCAATTTTTGGGCTCCTGAAGCCAACTCCAGTGTATATTTGGGCTCCTGCTGCTGCTGCTGCCAACTTCTGCCAACTCCAGGGTGTGATTCATCCAATTTTTGGGCTCCTGAAGCCAACTCCAGTGTATATTTGGGCTCCTGCTGCTGCTGCTGTCAACTCCTGCCAACTCCAGGGTGTGATTCATCCAATTTTTGGGCTCCTGAAGCCAACTCCAGTGTATATTTGGGCTCCTGCTGCTGCTGCTGTCAACTCCTGCCAACTCCAGGGTGTGATTCATCCAATTTTTGGGCTCCTGAAGCCAACTCCAGTGTATATTTGGGCTCCTGCTGCTGCTGCTGCCAACTTCTGCCAACTCCAGGGTGTGATTCATCCAATTTTTGGGCTCCTGAAGCCAACTCCAGTGTATATTTGGGCTCCTGCTGCTGCTACTGTCAACTCCTGCCAACTCCAGGGTGTGATTCATCCAATTTTTGGGCTCCTGAAGCCAACTCCAGTGTATATTTGGGCTCCTGCTGCTGCTACTGTCAACTCCTGCCAACTCCAGGGTGTGATTCATCCAATTTTTGGGCTCCTGAAGCCAACTCCAGTGTATATTTGGGCTCCTGCTGCTGCTGCTGCCAACTTCTGCCAACTCCAGGGTGTGATTCATCCAATTTTTGGGCTCCTGAAGCCAACTCCAGTGTATATTTGGGCTCCTGCTGCTGCTGCTGCCAACTTCTGCCAACTCCAGGGTGTGATTCATCCAATTTTTGGGCTCCTGAAGCCAACTCCAGTGTATATTTGGGCTCCTGCTGCTGCTGCTGCCAACTTCTGCCAACTCCAGGGTGTGATTCATCCAATTTTTGGGCTCCTGAAGCCAACTCCAGTGTATATTTGGGCTCCTTCTGCCCCTCATAGTGATGCCACTTCAACTCTCTGCAATTGTGCCGCTCTGCGATTCTATTAGCGATGCCTCTGATCTGCATGTGATATTTCTTAAAAGTATTATTTAACTAACCCAGCACGCATCCTGTGCGTGTTACAGCAAGGCTGAATGGTTTACAACCCTATTGAGGCTGTAGGAGGCTCAGAAATAGCCGTTTTTAATAGCGATTCGTCGCGAATTTATTCGGGTCGAAACGATTTTTGTCGGAAAATTCGGCGAATCAGTCGAATCGAATTTTTCAAAAGTTCGCTCATCTCTACTTACATTACATACAGCATCTGTATACAGCACTCCAGGGGTGGTTTCAGACAAGGTTTGGTCTAGGGCAAAATAAAAAGAGGAGCCCCAACTTCTCAGATATTGTACCATCTAGAATCACATTCAGTAAATGTATGTTTAAATATCCTGTGTAGAGATGAGTGAACTTTTCAAAAGTTCAGTTCGCCGAACTTCTCAGAAAAATTGTGGTTTAGACCAAACTAATTAAAGCAGTGCCAGAAGTACCCTCCTGCTCTGAAGATGTACTTTCCTTGTTGCCTGGTTCCCAGGTCCTATCCAAAACTACATCATCATACTCCTTTTTCTGATCCCCGCCACTTCCCTGTTCTGATGTTTCATCATGGTCTACTTGCCCCCCCCCCCCCACACCACAACCACCTTTATAACTACCAGTATGTCCATGTCTGCCACCCCCCCTCCACTGCCACAGGTATGCGTCTCGGACACCGCTTTCACCTCCACCATCTCTGCAACACCCTGCAAAGGCTGACTGTCATCAAACAAATTCTTCTTATCACTATCCATAGCAACCGGGCTACTAAAAAAAGCTGACACCACACTAGAAGGGGGCAGTAAAGAGAGATGATGGAAGAGAAAGGCTTCTTTTACTGTGACATGTAGCTGAAGTGGAGGAAAAATCCACTGAAACCTGGCTCAAAGTCATTGCGTTAGAGTTTTCCTCCTTCTGAGGTGAGCAGGAGCAAGTCAACCAGTCCACAATGGATGTATTATCTGAAATAACATGCCCACTGGCAGGGGCGGGCTGGCCATAGGGCATACCGGGCAAAATCCCGGTAGGCCGGTGCCAGGGAGGGCCACAAGTCGCAGTGTTCCTTGTAAGCAGCTGTCATTTTTTTTTTTTTTTACATTGGTAGCTCAGTGGAACCAAAAACTCATCTCTTGTTTCCCCCCACTGCGGAGGACAGCCCAGAGCACAGCACAGCAGAGGCCAGCACTTCCGTTTCCTGTCATGCTGGCCGGCCAGCGCGGGGAGAGGATGATGTGAGTGATCAAACGAGAGAAACTGTGATTGATGGCTGGAGCAGAGGTCGGTGAGTGGGGAGAGAGAGTGTGAGTGTGAGTGTGAGTGTGAGTGTGTGTGTTGCAGCCATAGCCCGAGGAGAGGAAGGGGGGAGGGAGAGAGAGAGATGTGTGTGTGTGTCTCACCCACGAGGACAGGTTAGCAGCCTGCAGACACCATGAAGCAGAGAAGACGTCAACAACAGAAAGGATTCTCCAACTTGGCAGTGAAGTGACTCCAGGTGAGTCCATGCTGTTGCTGTACTGTGTTCCAATGCTAATACTAATTAATGGTGCAATGTGTTTCTCTTAACCCACCCTGCCCTGCCCATCTACCTACCCACCCTGCCCTGCCCATCTACCCACCTGCTCTGCCCATCTACCTACCCACCCTGCCCTGCCCATCTACCCACCTGCTCTGCCCATCTACCTACCCACCCTGCTCTGCCCATCTACCCACCTGCTCTGCCCATCTACCTACCCACCCTGCCCTGCCCATCTACCCACCTGCTCTGCCCATCTACCTACCCACCCTGCCCTGCCCATCTACCCACCTGCTCTGCCCATCTACCCACCTGCTCTGCCCATCTACCTACCCACCCTGCCCTGCCCATCTACCCACCTGCTCTGCCCATCTACCTACCCACCCTGCCCTGCCTATCTACCCACCTGCTCTGCCCATCTACCCACCTGCTCTGCCCATCTACCCACCCTGCCCACCTGCTCTGCCCATCTACCCACCTGCTCTGCCCATCTACCATCCCTGCTCTGCCCATCTACCCACCTGCCCTGCCCATCTACCCACCCTGCTCTGCCCATCTACCCACCCTGCTCTGCCCATCTACCCATCTGCTCTGCCCATCTACTCACCCTGCCCTGCCCATCTACCCACCTGCCCTGCCCATCTACTCACCCTGCCCTGCCCATCTACCCACCCTGCCCTGCCCATCTACCCACCTGCTCTGCCCATCTACTCACCCTGCCCTGCCCATCTACCCACCCTGCCCTGCCCATCTACCCACCCTGCTCTGCCTATCTACCTACCTGCTCTGCCCATCTACCCACCCTGCCCTGCCCATCTACCCACCCTGCTCTGCCCATCTACCCACCCTGCTCTGCCCATCTACCCACCTGCTCTGCCCATCTACTCACCCTGCCCTGCCCATCTACCCACCTGCTCTGCCCATCTACCCACCCTGCCCTGCCCATCTACCCACCCTGCCCTGCCCATCTACCTACCTGCTCTGCCCATCTACCCACCTGCTCTGCCCATCTACCCACCCTGCCCTGCCCATCTACCCACCTGCTCCCTCACCCACCTATTAATCCAACTGCCTAATCCACCCACCTATCTATATACCTGCCACTCACCTACCTACCTAGCCAGACCCTGGACCAGCAGCAGACTGGAGTGATGTGCAGGCGGAATCAGCGGATTCTGACGTGGAGGTGGCAGTCACCCACCCACCTACCTACCTACCTGCCTGACCACCTGCCCACTCGCAAGTCTAAATACCCACCAACCAACCCTCCTGTCAACCCGCCCCCTTTATACCCTAATAGAGTGTAAGCTCTTCTCCTTCTGTATCCTCCCTTATACCCTAATAGAGTGTAAGCTCTTCTCCTCCTGTATCCTCCCTTATACCCTAATAGATTGTAAGCTCTTCTCCTCCTGTATCCTCCCTTATACCCTAATAGAGTGTAAGCTCTTCTCCTCCTGTATCCTCCCTTATACCCTAATAGAGTGTAAGCTCTTCTCCTCCTGTATCCTACCTTATACCCTAATAGAGTGTAAGCTCTTCTCCTCCTGTATCCTCCCTTATACCCTAATAGAGTGTAATAGAATAGGGCGGCAGCAGGGGCATTAAAAAAGTTTGCTTTCAGCATTTGCATTGCACCAGTATTGTTATGGGGCCCCAGCAGCATGGACAATGCTGTTTTATGGGTTTTTTTTTGTACAATTTTTACAGTTTGAGGTTGTTGATTTTCTTTTCCTTGAGTACCCCCCCTGCCTGCACATGGTATGACCTGGTATCTATTGAGGACGCACAGCGGCCAGGGGAGCTGGACTGTGGTGTAGCAATGTATTGTATAGACAGATGGAAGCTTCTTTACATGGCCCCCTGACATCCTGATTTGGGATGCCCCATTGTGTCAAATTCCCAGTAAAAATACCTGGCCGCTAATCAAACAACACATGCGTGGTTCAAACATGTGTCTGCACCAGCTAGAGGCTGGTGGGATGTGGCTGGCAGCCAGCTCAGCTCCACCTAGCCCTTAGCGAGGAGAACCCATGCATGAGCCAGTGGATCGCTGGTCAGGTAAGTTTTACTGGTGATCTGAGGGGGTTACACAAAATGGGGCATCCCAAATCAGGGCGCCCCACAGAAAAGGATTAAACTCTTTGAAGTGGACCAAAACCCAGGATTTTGACTATCCTAAGCCAGCGTCCTAAGTGCAGTGGCGCATGCGTGAGCCGCAGCCGCATCCCGAGCTACCCTCAAACGGGGAACGTGCCCGCATCGGCCATTCACAAATGCCTTGCGCGGGCATGCGCCCTGCTAGAGGGATAGCGGGGATGCGGCCGTGGCCCGCACATGTGGTGTTGGACCGGGAAGTAAGGTAAGTGTAGCAGGTAACCTGGGGGAGTTTCACACAGTGGGGCATCCTGATTTTGGATGCCCGGGTGGAGGTCCCGGGCCGATCCCGCTCAGAGATATATATATATATATATATATATATTAATGTGGCTTTGACTCACTTTACCGGGCCGAGCACAGTACAGAAGGGCCAGTCTGACCAAAAAGTCCAGGGCCGTTTTTTGGTCCCAGTCCGCCCCTGCCCACTGGATGAAATGGACACCTCTTGCTTGCTAATGCTGATACTACTATCATGTACATTACTGCTGCTGCTACTACTACCGCGTGCATTGCTGCTGCTGCTACTACTAGCAGTGGCGGGCCTGGGCAAATGGATGCTGCCACTACTATGGCTGGGCCTGGACAAATGGCTGGTGCTACTTTTACTGAGCCCGGGCACATGGCTTCTGGCCACAGCATTGGTACTGGCACAAAATCCTTATCCTTAGTGGCAGAAGGAATTGCAGGGATGTCTTTTCCTCTACCCCGTCCTTTCCCATCCCTTCCTTTCTCAGACCTTATATTTAGTATTTCTTAAAACAGATAGATGTTCCCTAAAATATTCAATGGCAGGTGAAAAAGATAAACTGTATTTAACAAAGAGGTACCATGGACCCCCAGCTTAGAGAGAGACGGGGCATGCTCTTAAAACAGAGCTGAAGCTGACCCCTTGATTTCTTTTAAATACTATATTTAACAAAGATGCACTGTGGACCCCAACTTAGAGAGAGATGGTGCATGCACACTTAAAACAGAGCTGCCCCCCAAAAAAAAATATTTGGCAGGTGAAGAAGATTGATTTTTTTAACTGTATTAAACAGTGAGGCACTGTGTACCCCAAATTCCCCAGCTCAGTGACAGCTAAACCAGACAGATGGGACCAGTAAATAAAAAGACTTTACAGGGTGGACAACAATGACCATCAGATCTCAGCACAAGCAGATGCAGTTTTTTTCTTTGCAGCACCCCCCCCCCTTAGTGTTCCATTGTACCCATTTCTCAGGTGCTGTGATTCAAAATGCCATAAACATTGAGTGTTGGCAACATTCAACATTGCTTAAAACTAAAATGGTCCAGCAAAATGAATCCACTTAAACATGCTAATGCTCTTTTCATTATCTAGCATATTTATATGAATTTTAATATTAGACACTTTTATGAAAGATCTCCCTTATTAGAGATGAAATCTAAACTAACTCACAAAAATTGACATGGGTTTCTCTATTCACTCTGAGAAATGCTGCCTTTAACTTGTGACAAACCTTTGATTCCACCTTCCTCGTGAGTTTTAAGCAATTTGCTATACCTCTAAAATCTGTGTTCTTGGTGTTGCTGTGTATACTCAGCTTTTCTTTGCTAGTTTGGCTCAAAGCAGGATTAAAACTCAAAGGAGTAGTTGGATTGTTTGTTAACGGCTGACAGTCATCTAAAGTCTATGGCTGAACAATAACAAGGGCAGGAGAAAAAAATGAGCACAAGAGGGTTTTCATTGCGTTATACTGCACACAAACAGTAACAGGAGGAACTGTGTTTACTCTTTTGTGTCATGTCTGATGACTTTATTACATTATGTTTGTTGTTTCCAGCAGCAGCCTTGAGTTCATTTGGGGCGCAAATTAAAATCAGTGCAATCACTTTACGACCTGCTATAAACATCTTATCGGTTCTTCTGAGACCTACGTAGGAACAGATGGACACCTTATTAAAACTTGTAAAAGAAAAGCTAAACCAATTTTGTAGCATGTTATGATTTGCATTGGCTTAAACTCATTGCCATATTACTCTCAGAAATTTCATCATTCTACTAGAACATTTGGCAGGTGTATGGGCCATCTGGGCCCAGTAAAACTAGTGCCCGCTGGTTCCCCTAGCCAATATTTACTAAAATTATGGTTTGATCGCTATCAATAACTTTTTTATAGAAAAGGATAAATGGTTGATGACCTTTTGTTAGCTAAAAAGAAATTGTTTTGCTTAATAACGATGAAGGTAACCATTTCTTCACTTGGTGGCTCCGTAGTTAAATATGTAGTATGCATTTTACAGCATATAAAACCCCAGTAATATGCTCTTAGAATTATATATGAAGGCAGCATCAACCCTAAATGTGACTTGTGATGTATAAATTTGAACAGAAACTCAACATAGATATTGACGAGGATACAAAGTAAAAAGTGAGTTCCTTCTAAAAAGTTTCTTTAAAAAAAAAAGAAATAGAAGAGAGAAGGAAAAGAGTTACAGTATAAAGTGTATGCTCCAAATGTGAGGACTAATAGTAAATCCATCTAGGGAAGGATAAAACAGCAAATATGACTATTGGTAGGCTTTTCATGTGAAATAATGAAAATCAGAATTAGTGTGCTGCTGTACTTTATATCCACCCATCCAAGATTATACAATTGATGGCCCTTTCCTTTTTTGACACCTAAAAAAGTCTATGAACGTTTCAGATTGAAAGTTTATTTCATGTTTTTTTTTTCCTTAACTTGTCCTTAACTTGTCCACACACATCTTCTCCATGAGCCTGTCAAAAAAGGTGCTTTATGAAAAAGTATAAGCTGATGTCAAAATCGCAGTATACCTTTCCTACCTACCTGAAATTTCTGCCAGTCTGATCTCTTAGAACAGAATTGTTAGGGTGATTTCATGTCTCCTGTTAAACAACATATCATGTTCCAGTCTCTGTGTAAGGAAAAATAGGTTCAAACCATCAAGGTCTGTAAAAGCAAGGTAAAGTTCTACATGTTTGCATGTCTGTGTATTTGTGTATCTGTCTCTATCTTTGACAGATTCGCCAGCGTAAGTACATCATTTTTTTGTTGCTATTGATTTTTATTCATATCAGAAGGGCAAATGACACAGGCAAATAGAATAATCAGCAATTGGAGTGGTCATGGCATGTCTTCTCAGGCTGATGCCTTTTTTTATTACAATTCGCTAGGACAATATATTTAACACTGTGAAAATGGAAGCTATTGTATACCTTTTTTTGCACTGCACCTCTGTGTGATAAATAATAAATAAAATCAGCACCTTGCTAAACACAGGAGTAATCTCATCTTTACTGTTGATTGTTTTCCCTCCTTTTGGACATTGTTGCACATTGGGCTAATCCTCTTATCCTAAGCACTATTCATAATTTGCTACCAGGCATGCCTGCAACACATTCAGGGTGTACCCTCAAATAGGTTCCAGCCTAGTTCCAGTTCCTAGCCCTAAGTACTATTAAAGTAATACCAATATACTGTATATTGCTATGGGTACTGATGAGCTAAACATGCTTTCTTAAAATTCGGGACTTGGGTACTCCTGAATGTTAATCCCCTTAAAATCCGTACCTATAAACCAACTCCAGTAAAATGTTTTTTGTTTGTTCAAAACAGAGACGTGTTGAAACCAATGAAATATTCTTTTTTAAGCCCATTGTGTAGGTAATACCTCTTTTTTTTTGGTCATCAATCCATGAAGTCCATTTAAAATAAAGATCATCAGAACATAGCTTGCTGCAGGGTGTACTGCTTATGAAGTCCACCCTGCTGCAGCAACCTTCCCGGCCATTCTAATAAAAGAAACACGCTACCTGAATCCCTTCCCTCTCCTAGCAGAAATACCTACCAATAATTTTGAGCAGGAGACAAAGGAAAGCCTCTATACGTGGCTTCACATGGGTGGTAACGCCTGCTTTCTCTGTTTTCTGTTGCAGGAAGCTTGCCTAGGTTGATAAGTCTTGTTACTTGGGGGGGGGGGGCACAGGAGCTACAGGGTAAACAACCAGGCTGTCCTGTCTGACTGCTGCTTAAACCATTCCAATACCTGTTTTCTTTTAACACAGACAGCTAATCAAAACAAGCTCGGGGGGCATCCAGAATTTGCTGGCTAGTAGTGAAGGTGAGGAGTATGGGTGTTCTGGAGCATTATGTGCAGGGGGAGGACTCCAGCTTTCTGGCTGCCCCCTGAGCTTGTTTTTATTTGCTGTCTGTGGGACCAACCCCTGTTAAAGGAAAAAATGGGTGCTGGTCCATTTTGAGGAGGAACACATCTTCACTAGAGATGAGCGAACTTTTGAAAAATTCGATTCGACTGATTCGCCGAATTTTCCGACAAAAATCGTTTCGACCCGAACTTATTCGCGACGAATCGCTATTAAAAACGGCTATTTCTGAGCCTCCTAGAGCCTCAATAGGGTTGTAAACCATTCTGCCTTGCTGTAACACCCATAGGATGCGTGCTGGGTTAGTGAAATAATACTGTAAATAATTAGGATATGCAGATCAGAGGCATCGGTAATAGAATCGCAGAGCGGCACAATTGCAGAGAGTTGAAGTGGCATCACTATGAGGGGCAGGAGCCCAAACATTGCTTTAAAGAGACACTGGAGTTGGCAGCAGCAGGAGCCCAAAAATTGGATGAATCACACCCTGGAGTTGCAGCAGCAGCAGCAGGAGCCCAAATATTACTTTAAAGAGAACCTGGGGTTGGCTTCAGGAGCCCAAAAATTGGATGATTCACACCCTGGAGTTGGCAGCAGCAGCAGGAGCCCAAACATTACTTTAAAGAGACACTGGGGTTGGCTTCAGGAGCCCAAAAATTGGATGAATCACACCCTGGAGTTGGCAGCAGCAGCAGCAGCAACAGGAGCCCAAACATTACTTTAAAGAGACACTGGAGTTGGCTTCAGGAGCCCAAAAATTGGATGATTCACACCCTGGAGTTGGCAGCAGCAGCAGCAGGAGCCCAAATATTACTTTAAAGAGACCCTGGGGTTGGCTTCAGGAGCCCAAAAATTGGATGAATCACACCCTGGAGACGGCAGGAGTTGGCAGCAGCAGCAGCAGCAACAGGAGCCCAAACATTACTTTAAAGAGACACTGGAGTTGGCTTCAGGAGCCCAAAAATTGGATGATTCACACCCTGGAGTTGGCAGCAGCAGCAGCAGGAGCCCAAATATTACTTTAAAGAGACCCTGGGGTTGGCTTCAGGAGCCCAAAAATTGGATGAATCACACCCTGGAGTTGGCAGGAGTTGGCAGCAGCAGCAGCAGCAACAGGAGCCCAAACATTACTTTAAAGAGACACTGGAGTTGGCTTCAGGAGCCCAAAAATTGGATGATTCACACCCTGGAGTTGGCAGCAGCAGCAGCAGGAGCCCAAATATTACTTTAAAGAGACCCTGGGGTTGGCTTCAGGAGCCCAAAAATTGGATGAATCACACCCTGGAGTTGGCAGGAGTTGGCAGCAGCAGCAGCAGCAACAGGAGCCCAAACATTACTTTAAAGAGACACTGGAGTTGGCTTCAGGAGCCCAAAAATTGGATGATTCACACCCTGGAGTTTATAGAACCAAAAAAGAAAAACTGTTGGAATTCATAGAATTGGGCACACCAGCATGAGTATTAAGAAAAATAGTAATATTTATTAATGGCATATAAAATTAAAAACATACAAAGGGTAAGACAAGGGAGGATAAAAACATATGGTCTCCTGGTAATGTTATTATGAATAATGTCCCAGTTGGCCAAAAGGTCCCTTAGTGCCAAACTGTATATCTATAATACCAAGGAATTAATTATCTATTCAACAATATTTAAAGTGCGTAATTACTAATTCATAATACAAAGTAAGGGCGGTAAACCGTAATAAGAGTATATACAATAATTAATAATAATATAGAAACAACCCAGTGAATATTCAAATTAATTGTTTTTTTAAAAAGGTGTGCTATCTCAAAATGAGGAAAAAAATATATTAAATATAATCAATTGTCTAAGCTAATAACAAATCAATATCTATTAGAAAAAAATACACATATCAAATAAGGACTTATATAAACCAGGAACA
The DNA here is from genome assembly GCA_027917425.1 of Gastrophryne carolinensis. Taxonomy (NCBI): domain Eukaryota; kingdom Metazoa; phylum Chordata; class Amphibia; order Anura; family Microhylidae; genus Gastrophryne; species Gastrophryne carolinensis. The sequence continues at coordinate 288,299,766 of CM051236.1, forward strand.
TGCTGCAGACATAAATAAACCCAGTGCCGTCTGCAAGATGCTAAAATATATCAAAGACACCGTGCGAGGCTGGGAAGCCTCATTGATACATTTGTGACAATACTGAAAATAAACAGGCTCACTGAGCGAAGCCCAGCGCCTGAGTACCAAGCTCTTGTTTAAGTGTTACAAAGTGCAGTGCAATTCTAAATAAACATGACAATCAACAATAATAATGAATAAATACCGCCCAAACATGAAGTGTGCTCAGGAGACCCAGCTACCCCGCGCGCTCCGCCGTCGTTCTCACGGCTTCTGATAGGGGTGCCTGTTGCAGCTGTGAGCAGCTCCTTTGTACTGTCGGAGCGCGGGCCACCCGACGCGCCCCTCCTCTCCACACCCAGAAGTCAGGTGGGAAGCACCATCCCCACAGCCCCCGGCTGGTCACGCCCCCCACGATGGCCCGGCCGCCGTCATCGGTACAAGCAGGAGGCGCGATCAGCCAGGGGGGCAGGGAGGGCGGGGGAGTGACAGCGCGTGCACTGGGCCCCGCTACCCCGAGCACAAACAGGGCCAAGTCACATGAAATTTATAACATATAGCGTATGTATGCCCGATCTATATAATGAATTGGATGATCCAATCCCAGTAATACACAAATATATTAATATCTTCAATAATCAATGACGCCACATATTCTATCTTGCGGCAGCCTATAGCAGCCTGCTCATGTTGGTATTTGGCCCATACATGGGGCCTACAAACTGGCGCTTTGGTATGATCTCCACTATTGATCCTGTTGTGTATCGACTCATATCCCTTCTTGGTTTTGTAAATGCAAACCATGCTTGATATTAGGTCTTGTGAAGTCCACGATTATTACTGTCCTCCACTTTGGTGCCAGGCCTTAATATCCGGTATATAAACCAATGTCCTGCATATGATCCTAAAATCATGTCCAATCGGTCGGCCATCTATGATGGAGCGGATCTCATATGGCCAAAGGCAAAGTCTAGTATCCAAGCCCAAAAGGGCTTATGAAGTGTGATGTTGACCTGGGGGGGGGGGGGGGGTCAAATCGGTCCCTCTTCTCCCAATGAGCTTCAAGCGAGGGGCAGCCCAAACCCTCCATCTGCTCCAAGCAAGATCTCATGAAGCCATAGATCCATCCCACATGGAGGCCAAACGGTCTTCCTGGCCGGACCACTCAGGGGTAGTGCCACCCTAGGCCTGTACAACTTCGGGCCTGTTCAGCCTAGTCTCCACCACGCAGAACTGCCTCGCTGGTGGATCCAACCTGCTGTATTCTTCTTATGGCCATCGAACCCCCTATAACGCCATCTACACCTAAAAACAGACAGAGGGGCATGTGTTACACAAGTAGTGAAAAAATGTGAAAGGTGATAAACAATATTAAAATATGAAAATATATATATATGCATAAAGAGCATATGTAAATCCATAGTGTATGTGAAACATGCAATCATATGTGAAATACAAAAGTGCAAGGTAATTATAAAAATCAACTTAGTCATATGATGCTCCCCCTACCCCTCCCACCCCCTGCGGAATCTTGGCCTCTGCCACTCCTCTTTTCACTTCCAGGCACTTGTCTGCCCGACATAGTCTAACTGGCATGGTAGTAGGTGATATTTTAAGAACCCCCAGGCAGCGGTGGGTCTATATGAAACAGAATATAATGCACACCAAAAGTGAGCAGTAACACTGCCTAGTGTAAATAAGACAGCTGCTTAGTGTAAATAAAGAGGGGTAGGCTATGTTACAGAATGGGATGCCCCAACAGCCAGCAGTGCACCTGGCAGCAGTAAGACTATGCACAGCAAAAGTGTCTTTATCAGGCCAAATGACTTTTAGAATAAGTGCAAATGGTTATGGAATTAAATAGAGGCTGGTGTAGTCACAGAATGGGATGCCTCACAGCAGAGTGCACCTGGGAGCAGTACAATGCACAGCAAAAGTGTCTTTATCAGGCCAAATGACTTTTAGAATAAGTGCAAATGGTTATGGTATTAAATAGAGGCTGGTGTAGTCACAGAATGGGATGCCCCAACCAGAGTGCACCTGGGAGCAGTACTATGCACAGCAAAAGTGTCTTTATCAGGCCAAATGACTTTTAGAATAAGTGCAAATGGTTATGGTATTAAATAGAGGCTGGTGTAGTCACAGAATGGGATGCCTCACATCAGAGTGCACCTGGGAGCAGTACTATGCACAGCAAAAGTGTCTTTATCAGGCCAAATGACTTTTAGAATAAGTGCAAATGGTTATGGTATTAAATAGAGGCTGGTGTAGTCACAGAATGGGATGCCCCAACCAGAGTGCACCTGGGAGCAGTACTATGCACAGCAAAAGTGTCTTTATCAGGCCAAATGACTTTTAGAATAAGTGCAAATGGTTATGGTATTAAATAGAGGCTGGTGTAGTCACAGAATGGGATTCCCCAACCAGAGTGCACCTGGGAGCAGTACTATGCACAGCAAAAGTGTCTTTATCAGGCCAAATGACTTTTAGAATAAGTGCAAATGGTTATGGTATTAAATAGAGGCTGGTGTAGTCACAGAATGGGATGCCCCAACCAGAGTGCACCTGGGAGCAGTACTATGCACAGCAAAAGTGTCTTTATCAGGCCAAATGACTTTTAGAATAAGTGCAAAGGGTTATGTTATTAAATAGAGGCTGGTGTAGTCACAGAATGGGATGCCTCACAGCAGAGTGCACCTGGGAGCAGTACTATGCACAGCAAAAGTGTCTTTATCAGGCCAAATGACTTTTAGAATAAGTGCAAATGGTTATGGTATTAAATAGAGGCTGGTGTAGTCACAGAATGGGATGCCTCACAGCAGAGTGCACCTGGGAGCAGTACTATGCACAGCAAAAGTGTCTTTATCCGGCCAAATGACTTTTAGAATAAGTGCAAATGGTTATGGTATTAAATAGAGGCTGGTGTAGTCACAGAATGGGATGCCTCACAGCAGAGTGCACCTGGGAGCAGTACTGTGCACAGCAAAAGTGTCTTTATCAGGCCAAATGACTTTTAGAATAAGTGCAAATGGTTATGGTATTAAATAGAGGCTGGTGTAGTCACAGAATGGGATGCCCCAACCAGAGTGCACCTGGGAGCAGTACTATGCACAGCAAAAGTGTCTTTATCAGGCCAAATGACTTTTAGAATAAGTGCAAATGGTTATGGTATTAAATAGAGGCTGGTGTAGTCACAGAATGGGATGCCCCAACCAGAGTGCACCTGGGAGCAGTACTATGCACAGCAAAAGTGTCTTTATCAGGCCAAATGACTTTTAGAATAAGTGCAAAGGGTTATGGTATTAAATAGAGGCTGGTGTAGTCACAGAATGGGATGCCTCACAGCAGAGTGCACCTGGGAGCAGTACTATGCACAGCAAAAGTGTCTTTATCAGGCCAAATGACTTTTAGAATAAGTGCAAATGGTTATGGTATAAAATAGAGGCTGGTGTAGTCACAGAATGGGATGCCTCACAGCAGAGTGCACCTGGGAGCAGTACTATGCACAGCAAAAGTGTCTTTATCCGGCCAAATGACTTTTAGAATAAGTGCAAATGGTTATGGTATTAAATAGAGGCTGGTGTAGTCACAGAATGGGATGCCTCACAGCAGAGTGCACCTGGGAGCAGTACTATGCACAGCAAAAGTGTCTTTATCAGGCCAAATGACTTTTAGAATAAGTGCAAATGGTTATGGTATTAAATAGAGGCTGGTGTAGTCACAGAATGGGATGCCCCAACCAGAGTGCACCTGGGAGCAGTACTATGCACAGCAAAAGTGTCTTTATCAGGCCAAATGACTTTTAGAATAAGTGCAAATGGTTATGGTATTAAATAGAGGCTGGTGTAGTCACAGAATGGGATGCCCCAACCAGAGTGCACCTGGGAGCAGTACTATGCACAGCAAAACTGTCTTTATCAGGCCAAATGACTTTTAGAATAAGTGCAAAGGGTTATGGTATTAAATAGAGGCTGGTGTAGTCACAGAATGGGATGCCTCACAGCAGACTTGAAATCAGTTCAGTATATATGCACAGTATGTGTATAAGCAGCCTGAAAACGCTAACAAAGCCAGTCAGCCAGCCAGTAACACTCAGGCTGGATGAAAAAAAAAATCTCCCTGTGACTGCCTCCGATTTTTCCTAACTTTCCCTGTTTTTCGCTGACTTTCTGTCTGTCTCCTGCCTGTCTCCTGCCTGTCTCCAGCCTGTCCCTGTCTGTCCCTGTCTGTCTAACTGTCTCTCTCCCTGCCTACAGCAGCGTCCTGTCTCTCACGAATGCAATAGAGAAATGAGGAAAAGCAAGATGGCCGCCGGCCTTAAATAGCGCTGTGACGTCACCGGGCTTGCTGGCTGCTGATAGGCTGCATGTGACTGTCCCAGCTTGCACTGGCGCGGGGTTGATGTCTGGACATGTACCGTCCGCCATCTTAGAATGCCTGTAATGTAAATGAATGGATGTTAAAGGAAAACTTCGAGCGATCGAATCGCGGGGAAATTCGGATTCGATCCGAATCGAATTTTTCATGAAATTCGGATCGAATCCGGGTTCGTCCGGATCGATTCGCTCATCCCTAATCTTCACTACCCTGGGTTTTGTTTGTTTCTCACTAGCAGAGCATTCTGATTTGATCACTCAGATCATCATAAAAAGGAATGAATCTTTTTGTCATCCCATGGCACATTTGTGTGCCACCAGCCAACCAGAAGCTCATGCTTCTATTAATCTTTGCTATGCCAAAGATGAATGAAGTGGGAGATGCTACCAACTCCCTGGCTTTAGGCATTCGGAAAAACAGAGCCATGTGTTCTGCCGGCCGCATCCCGTGTCCAGGTTCTAGTGTTCTGGGATGAGGTGAGTGTAATGGGGCTTCTGGGTGGCTTGCACAGCAGGGCATTCCCCAAGGAGTGGAACTCGGATGACCCTGAAGTTCCTCTTGACTATTTTGACTATCCTGGATTTAGGTCCTTTCCCTGGGGGCACCCCGATTTGGGGTGCCTCGCTGTGTGAAACTCTCCCAGATCGCCGCAGCCAACTCACCTCTTCCCGGTCCCATGCCACATCTAAGAGCAGCAGCTCTGACGGCAGCATCCTCCGCTTCCCTCTAGCAGTGCCTGCGCCATACATTTGTGGATGGCCAGTGCGGGCACGCTCCCTGTTAGAGGGAGGCGGAGGAAAAGGTGTGTTACTGCGGTGATCTGGGGGGTTTCACACAGCAGGGCACCCCCGATAGGGGTGCCCCCAGGGAAAGGACCAAAACTCAGGATGGTCGAAACTTTTGACTATTCTAGGTTTTGGTCCACGTTAAACATAGTGCTGCTCCATACAACCTTTGTAGTTATGCACATTTGGTTCAGTCATGGGCTCTAAAAGAGGGGGGAGTGGAAATCGCTGCTAAAATGTTTGATGTGCTTTCTGGTCCCCCTACACAGGAACCAGGACTGGACTAAGGGGTATTATATTGAAAGATAGCCTGGGTTCGGCATTTAGGTGCTGTCTCTGTACATCATGAAGCTAACCATTACCTCTTCACTGATGGTCTCTCTCTTATGTGCTGCCTTGTGAACCCCAGGAGCATTGATCCTTCTGAGCCTGCAGCACTATTAGGAATGGCCACCTGTAGGGAGGGACAGATATCATATGCTGCTGTGCCTCGGACCCAATGCAGACACAGTAGCTTCTCTCTCCCTTCTGACCCCTGCCCCGCAGTGCAGCATGGAAGATAAATGCAGCCTGACCAGACTATATCTCAATCCCCACCTCTAACTGCTCTCTTTCCTCTCAGTTGCCAGCTCCAGTCACATCTTATACATATGGCGCGCCCTACAGGCTCTACTGCTGGGCTCCAAAGCTGAGCGGGCTTACTTCTGTGTAGTGTGCTGGAAAGCTAAGGGGGGCACCAGACAGGAGAAGGTAGCTGGACTGCCTGGGAGCTGCCTTGCTTGTTTGTTGAATTGGCAGAGTTGTCTGGTACTCTTTCTGGCTTACAATGTGTCTACTGTTGAAATCTGGGATTAGGCAAATCACAGAAATAATGTAATGTTTACCCTTGTAACATACCTCACTCAATGTGTCCAAACATATTCACATGTATTAAGAATTACACATTAATGGGAACTGATTCTTGAGGTTTTCAGCTCACTGTGTTGCCATTGAGGGAGGCTAGAGGTGAAAATGTCAATATCGCTTCATAACAGGCAGGCAGAAGCATTCACATAAGCAAGAAGAACCAGAAATTCTCTCGTTGTTGGCAAGGTTATACCTTGTTGAAGCTTCAGTACACCTCTACTCTACGCTGTCACTAAAGTACAGGCCCATTTACCATGTGGTCAGAACAATCTTGATCATTCCAGATTGGCTAAGAAGGATGTGGTACTCCAAAGTGGTCAGTCTAACCCTCCACTACGGCTAGTTCTAATTTTACTAGGTCCCTTGTGGCAGCCCCATTGACAGTCATTGCCCTTGGTGATTCAGCACCAAATTTTTTTTTCTTACGATTTTTAGAGAGAAAAACGTCTTTTTTCACTTGGTGCAATTCAGCACAATATTAAGCTGTGCACATTTTTAAAAAATATGGTGCTTAATTGTACCATATAATGAGAAAAATATAATCTCAAATGTCTCTCAAAAAAACAAGTGAGCGGTCCTCCTGAATCTGATCTTTTTGCAATTGTTTATGCTGTTTAGGACATGCAATTAAAAAAAAGCATTTTTATTTTGGGTACATTAATAGGAAGGATTTCAACAGGTTAATGTGTAGAATTAGACATAGAAATAAGTATGAAGGTAAGTGGTCACTGGACCATACAACTGTGAGAACCATTGCCCAAAGGATTGTTTCTACATTCAGTATATTTTCATTGAACAAGCAATGGAATTTACACAGCCCACACTGCAAGCTCCTTAAAAATCTTGCATCAGCGCTGTTGCTGTAATTAGTATAGTCATAAATGACATGACTTACAAGACCAAAGCAACAGAGAACAAAACTATGAGGCAAATAAAACATAAATGTTTCAATTATGGAAGATCTCAAAATGTAAATAGGTCACAGCTAAACATTGCAGAACAGCTGTCTCAGAATATATTAAATCACATATCGACAGACCCCAGGGGAACTGTTGGATTAAAATGAACAGTTTCATTGTATATGAAATTTCGCTATATTCTAGGAATGCTCATCGTTCATATCATTATTTTGAATGTTTTTGATTCATTTTTTTAGCAACAGCGTAGTTCACTTTGAACACCGGCTGCTACACGTAGGTAAAATTGTTGGATTGGAATTCATATTGTCATTGACTGTTTTTTCCAACCAATCAATCATTCCATTAATCAAGTTATTTTTTGCTAAGTATATACCTACTGTAAGAAAATGCAGAAACTGCCTCAAAGGGTGTGCCATCTGTTGGAGATATAATACTTTGCAACAGCTTATCTTTATATGTGATTAGTTGCTTTTGATAGATTTACTGCAGTTTACAGCTATGACAAGTTATGATACTAGATGGCAATGTGACCAATGCTCAACTGTATAGAGTCTGCATTTTACTGCTGTGTTGTTATTTCCTGTGCTCTCAGTTTCTCTCTAGTACTTTATTTTCCTGTCTGTGTTTAGCCGCCATGTAAGGTGACATTAGGGTCGATTCACAGCCTTCTACATTCTTTCCAATTTTTATCTCTCCGTGTGAAGATTACACATGGCTTTCTTCAGTATCGGAGCTTTCCCATGATTCAGAGCCTCCATCGGGAGGTCCCGATGATGTGAGAGCCATTGAGAAAGCTGTGAGAATCTATCTCAAAGCCAATTTCACAGAGCTAGTGTTTTTAGAGCTTTTTTTTATATTTTTTATGAATGTCAGGTGAGATGTGTGAATGTCATGTGAGATTCTTCTAGTTTCCATTGGAAAATTCCCATTTTTACCTTCATTTAGCCCCTAAATTCTGTGAACTTTTCATTTTTGTGAGATTTATACACAGACACTGGCTTTTTTGGTGGATTCTACACATATGCAACTGTTTCACATACCCTGGTCCTGCTAGCCTATTACGTACTTATTGCTGTGCCAAACTACTTAGTATGCCATGCATGCCATGCATTCTTCCTCTCCTAAAGCATACCTTAACCACTTTAACCCTTTTGTTGCCAAGCCCGTAACACCTACGTGCTGGCTTGGCTGGGCCTTAAGTGCCAAGCCCGTAGGTGTTACGTGCTTGACTTTCCTCGCTTGTAGTTTAAAAAGTAAAAATAAAAAATACTCACCTGACCCCTTGTTGGAGAGCCCCCGGAATAGGCCGCCCCCCCCCCCCCCCGCTTCTGCAGCAGCAGCTTCTAACTGTAAAAAAAATAAAAAATAAAAATGACATTCACTTACCTGTGTGTGCGCTGGCTCCCGCTGTCCCTCCTCTTCACCTGGGGGGCCTCCGATCCCCCCCCAGGACTTACCGCCCTTGGGGGCGGGGCTTATGAAGTCATCCCGGCCCCGAACGGGCTTCAGCTTTCTCAGCTTCTCAGATGCCGGTGATCGGCGCTGGGGAAGGAGGTGACAGGAGATCCTCTGATCTCCTGCCTTCTCCTTCTCTGGATGCCGATCACCGGCATCTGTCAGCTGAGTGGCGAGGGACAAGAGCTTGCAATCGAAGGTAAGTACAGTAAAAAAAAATTTTTTTTTTTCTAATAAAATACTTTTTATTATTGTGTCGTGGTTTTTTTTTTAACAGTTAACCCTTTGTGAGCTGGTAAGGGGTCCATGAGACCCCTTATACCAGTTCACAAGGCTGGGGGGGTGGCAAGTCACCTGCCCTAGCGGGTGGCTTGCCATTAACCCCCGCACCCCCATTACCTGCCTCCCCAAAGGCCAGGGGGGGGCAGAAGAGCCCGGGCCCACATAGGCTATGTGGGCTCGTAGGCTGCAGGGTGGGGGGGCCACCAAAGCTGGCCCCCCCACTCTGTGCCTACAAGCCCCCATAGCTGGTCCCGGGCTGGTTACTTTGGGTAAGGGGGACCCCACGTCATTTTTTGGGGGGGATTTTGAAGGGTTTTTAACCCTTCAAAATCCAAAAAAAATGGGGTCCCCCTCCCCGGGAAGGGGGACCCTATGTCATTTTTTTTTTTAATTAACCATTTGTCATCCAGCAGCTATAAAAGGCTTCTGGGCAGGAAAGGGTGTCTACCTATACATATGTGGTATCGCTGTAACCGGGAGAAATTGGGGTTTCTCACGCAATAAGATTTTATTGACAAACTTACATTTTTTATTACAAAAAAACTCTACAAATTGTAAAAAAATATTTTTTTTTATTTTTTTTCACACATTTCACCCAAAAAAATTGAGAATACACCTAAAAAATACAAACAAGACATTTCATGTTAAAGCCCAGACTCTGTTGAAAAAAACAATATATAATTTTCCTGGGAAATCCCTGGAAATCCTTTCAAAAATGACAGTTGAATATGTGTAGCGCAAAATAGTGAAACATCGTCTGGCAACAGGGAGTGGCAAATGCTGCAGGTAGGCTGGCAGCGAAAGGGTTAATGCATTATTCTTTTTAATTCATAAAGCATACCTTAACCACCTTAACTCATTCTTCTTTTTAATTCATAAAGCATACCTTAGCCACTTTATTGCATTCTTCTTTTAAATTTATAAAGCATACCTTAACCACTTTAGTGCTTGCCATGCATTCTTCTCTACTTCTTCCTAGTTGAAGATTTGGGATGCCCACATGGATATAATGTAAAAATTACTGAGGTAATGCTACCTAGCGGCACGTAGCGTCTGTTGAACGCTGGTACGTAAAACCACATTTAATAAAGCAAATCTGGTGAGCGCCTCTAACAGCTCCATGTAGCATCACATGTATTACTTCAGGCAGCTCAGCAGGTTCAGGAGCGCCAGTGTCGCTCAGTGTTGCTCTGTCATACATTTCAATGGGGTTTCATTTGTTGGAGTTTAAATAGTGTGTTGGGCAGTTAAAATGAAATCATTGTGTGACCTCTCCTGGCTGCAAACAATCACTTTTGTAACACAGGATTAGGTATTTTTTCTCACACACAACGAAAGCACAATCTCACCAACAAATAGTGCCTGGAAGTGCCGTCGGAAATTTCCCGTTGTAAAGCCCTCTCTCACATGCTAAATCTGGACTCTGAATCATGTGGAAGTCTCACTCATCACGAGTTTTAAACATGAATGTAAAAAAAATACAACGCAATTACACACAACGGAAAAGACTTTCACACACAACGAAAACACTAAAACGATGGAAAAAGCTAACGAGAAACTCACAAATGGCCCAAACCCAACGGAAAAAATACACATACACATGCTTTTCATGTGAAAGCTCAGGTAAAAGAGGCTGTGAATCAAGGCCATTCTCTTACTGCATTCATGTTACTATTATCAGCTATGGAAGTTTAAAGTGGAAATGGTATTATCCAGAGATGACTTGTGGGAGGTTATCACTTCAGAGGGGCCACAGGATAATTATCAGGACTGGGACAGGGAAAATGGGCAGGCATGGGCCACCATAAGCTTACTAGTGGAAGCTTATTCACATATGCAAAATACAGCAAAAGGCATGTGGGATGTACTGAAAAGACTGCATGAGAGATCCAGTTTAAACAACAGTTGTTTTTGCTGAGGAAACTTAACAAAATGAGGCTTAGCAGAGAGCAGGACATACAAGACCACATAAATTCCATGCTGGAAGTGATCGCACAACTCAGATCAGTCGGTGAGAATATAACAGTCATGCAGCAGCCATTTTGTTGTGCAGCTTGCCTGAGACATACACTACACTGATGAATGCGCTGGAGACAAGGTCTGAGACAGATAAGACACTAGCATTTGTATAGACCAGGCTCATAGATGAGTATCAGCAAAGAAAGGAGCTTGTGCATGACTCCACAGAAGCAGACACCAGAACCGCTCTTAAAGCTACAGACACAAAGATACAAGAAGAAAACCGGTGTGTATCCTAGGTGCCACAAACAGGGACACATTCAGAGAGACTGTACTAAATGAAAAGCAGAGCAAATGAAACAGCGTCCCTCTTACACTAAGCAGAAAGTCAAAGACACAATCTCTGGGAACTGGAATGCCACATTTAAATTGACGGGCAATTATAAATTTCAAGGCTGATGCATTGACTCGGGAGCAACCTGTCACATGACAAGTGATAGAAACTTTTTAACATAACTTGATCTGAATAACAAATAAACAACATAACATAAAAGAGACTTTACCTTGCAGATAGAAGTAAAATATATGCAAAGGGAAATGGGAATGAAACCCTTGTATGCCCCAATGATGCGGGACACAATTTAGCCATACCAATGAAGGATGTGCTCTATGTTTCTGAAATTAAAGGAGGAATCTTATCTGTGAAACGTCTGACAGCGAAAGGACTGACTGTAAAATTCCAAGGTGACAAGTGTTCTATTCTGAACAGCAAGCAGACACAGGCTAGTTCCAAGATGGATCTATATCACCTCAACACAGTGAAGGAAAAAGTGAGACTATGCACTCTTAAACACAATGACTGTATGCACATATGGCACAGGCATTTAGGTCATAGACATCCAGATTGAATACAAGAACTGGAAAAGAAAGAGTATCCCCTTGCTCAATTACTTTAAGTGTGTCAAATCCAAAGCTACAAGAGAAACAGTCAGTATAGAGCTTCAAGACCATTTGACCTAGTTCACAGTGCTGTATGTGGTCCCCTAGACCCACCTACACCTGGAGGCAACAGGTACATGATGTCTTTCATAAATGACTATTCAAGATACACTGTCACTTACCTAATGCAACCCAAAAGTGAAGTTCTTGACAAATTACAGGACTACGTAGCAAAGACAAGTAACACATTTCAGAGGAAACCTCTCATACTTCGAAGTGAATGGAACAGAGCATCAAAAGACAGTCCCAAACACACCAGAGCAAAATATGGTAGCTGAAAGAAAGAACAGGACTAAAATGATAAGATGTATGCTGACAGACCCTGGACTACCACAAAAATACTGGGGTGAGGCAGCAATGACAGTCGCTTATTTGAAAAACAGACTTTTTTCTAGTAGAGATTAGAAAACTCCATATGAACTGTGGCACAATGAGAAGCCAAGTGTAGAACACCTAAGAGTTTTTGGATGCAAAGCGTTCATCTACATTCCAGAGAAAAAATGCACCAAATTCCAAAACAGAGCATTCAAAAGAGTCTTTATTGGATACAGTGACAATGTTAAAGGTTACAGAATCCTAAATCCCAAAACAGACAAGGTTACCATATCTTACAGCATATCTTTTGTTGAAGATCTAAGAAACAATAGGCCTGATTTAGTGCCTACTCAAAACCGTGTTGTATATGGGCCGTTTTGTGTATAATACAATTTTTTCCTGTATGCGTATAAGCTTACGCATGATTCAGCGCCTCCATCGGAAGCCTTCCGTTTACTGTTCATAGCAGCGTAAGCCAACAAGGATGGCATTTTCTGCCTCTCGTTGCGTCCTCGACAGGACGAGGGTAATGTATACGTTACCCCGTAAACCTTGTATTCTATCGCTTTTCAGTGTTTTTGAACATAGATTCCCACGAAGATTTTCCGTGTACCGTTAGATTCTGCATGCATCTTCCTCCAAATATGCGTCCAGACTGCATTTTCTTGGAAATCTGCTATGTTTGCATTCATGTACTCCTCACTCATGTTCCCGTCTCAACTATTCTTTCACTCACCTCTGCTTCCATACTTACCTTAACTCACTGTTTTTATGTTCTCCCATCCTTTATGCTTACCTTAACTCACTCGCGGTTCCTGTTTTTATGTTCTCCCGTCCTTCATGCTTACCTTAACTCAATTGTGGTTCCTGTTTTTATGTTCTCCCGTCCTTCATGCTTACCTTAACTCACTCGAGGTTCCACTTTAGATGTTCTATCAGCCTTCATGCTTACCTTAACTCACTCGCGGTTCCTGTTTTTATGTTCTCCCGTCCTTCATGCTTACCTTAACTCACTCGAGGTTCCACTTTAGATGTTCTCCCACAGCCTTCATGCTTACCTTAACTCACTCATGGTTTCTGTTTTATGTTCTCCCATCCTTCATGCTTACCTTAACTCACTCGCGGTTCCTGTTTTTATGTTCTCTCGTCCTTCATGCTTACCTTAACTCACTCATGGTTCCTGTTTTATGTACTTCTGTCCTTCATGCTTACCTAATGTTCTTCATTCTCTTATTAATTTTGGGATCCTTCTTGATAATTTCTGCTGTATGTGATTTCTTGCCTGTGGTAAGGGTTAAAAATAATTACGAAACATGGGTCAATTTAGTAACATTTTTTTTTTAATCAAAATTTTTTTTTTTGTTTTATGTAAAATTTTCAATATGTGAAGTTTTTTACAAAAATTTTTAACAAAAATATAAAACATTAAAATACCAAAACAAACAAATGTGGCAGGCCCCAGGAATTTAGTCTTCACTGGTCCCCATTGAAGCAGCCAGCTCCTGGATGTCGCCCACCAGCCGATACACCATCACGGTCAGCTGTTGGAGTGGTGGTGGTGTTCCTGTGTAAAGAAAGCAATAATTATTTCTGGGCAAATACATGGTTGCTAGCTGTGGAATGAAATATTATTAATGTTCCAGAAAAGACATGAGGCCATAGTTCATTATGCTAATGTATTAGCTAGGGACCAGGCCATAGTTCATTATGCTAATGTATTAGGCTAGGGAGCAGACCATAGTTCATTATGCTAATGTATTAGGCTAGGGATCAGGTCATAAGGCTCGATTCAGAGAGACACAAAAAAACTTTCGGTTTGGAGCCGACGTCGTAACATTTTCAAAATTTCCCGCTCTCGTATGAATGTGCGAGCGATTCCAAGCATGCTTCGTAAACCTTCCGTCGAGCGCACGGACGGACGTATGCCAGAGTACGCAGACGAGGATGTCATTTTCCTTCGTGATTTTTCAGATTCCATTTTCACAACTAACAACGTAGCCTTTCGTTTTTGCCCTTTACTAGAGATGAGCGAACTTTTGAAAAGTTCGATTCGGCCGATTCGCCGAATTTCACAAAGAAATTCGGGTTCGGCCGAATCGAACTTTTACGAAGTTCCCCATCATAAATGCCGGCATGGTGGGAGCGGAGCCGGCCCGCTCCCACCATGCCGGCATTTAAAAAACCAAAAAAAAAAAAAAAAAGCATTTTTGCCGGCATGGTGGGAGCGGGCCGGCCCGCTCCGCTGTCAGCGGAACCGGCCGGGCCGCTCCCACCATGCCGGCATTTAAAGAAAAAGCAAACACTTACCTGCAGGTCCGGAGCGTGGAGGCCGGCGCCGCTCTCGCTGACAGCGGAGCCGGCCGGCCCGCTCCCACCATGCCGGCATTTTTTTTTTTTTAATTTCAGGAAAAATTCGATCGGCACAAACCACAAAATATTCGGGTTCGTGCCGAATCGAATATTTCCTGAAATTCGGAGCGAATTCCGGTTCGTCCGAACCAGTTCGCTCATCTCTACCCTTTACCCATCGTATCCTCACACGAATCCTTTCAAATTCCCGCTACATCCTGCTTCACTTTTTCCCAAAGTATTCGTCCAGACGAAATTCTTACGATATTGCGCCTGCGCACTACAAACTTATCTCATTAAAGTGCTCGCATACATAATTTCACTCCCATCACTTCTCATCCAAAAAAACTCACCCTAACCACTTAGCGCTATCCTGCCTTTTCCCTTGAGGTCCCTTAAAGCTCACCCTAACCACTTAGCGCTATCCTGCCTTTTCCCTTGAGGTCCCTTAAAGCTCACCCTAACCACTTAGCGCTATCCTGCCTTTTCCCTTGAGGTCCCTTAAAGCTCACCCTAACCACTTAGCGCTATCCTGCCTTTTCCCTTGAGGTCCCTTAAAGCTCACCCTAACCACTTAGCGCTTTGTTTCTTCTTCCATTTTCACACCCTAAAACTTACCCAAATCACTTAGCGCTTTGGTTCTTCTTCCATTTTAGGTCCCTAAAACTTACCCAAATCACTTAGCGCTTTGTTTCTTCTTCCATTTTCACACCCTAAAACTTACCCAAATCATTTAGCGCTTTGGTTCTTCTTCCATTTTCACACCCTAAAACTTACCCAAATCACTTAGCGCTTTGGTTCTTCTTCCATTTTAGGTCCCTAAAACTTACCCAAATCACTTAGCGCTTTGTTTCTTCTTCCATTTTCACACCCTAAAACTTACCCAAATCATTTAGCGCTTTGGTTCTTCTTCCATTTTCACACCCTAAAACTTACCCAAATCACTTAGCGCTTTGGTTCTTCTTCCATTTTAGGTCCCTAAAACTTACTCAAATCACTTAGCGCTTTGTTTCTTCTTCCATTTTCACACCCTAAAACTTACCCAAATCATTTAGCGCTTTGGTTCTTCTTCCATTTTCACACCCTAAAACTTACCCAAATCACTTAGCGCTTTGTTTCTTCTTCCATTTTCACACCCTAAAACTTACCCAAATCACTTAGTGCTTTGTTTCTTCTTCCATTTTCTGTCCCTAAAACTTACCCAAATCACTTAGCGCTTTGTTTCTTCTTCCATTTTAGGTCCCTAAAACTTACCCAAATCACTTAGCGCTTTGGTTCTTCTTCCATTTTCACACCCTAAAACTTACCCAAATCACTTAGCGCTTTGTTTCTTCTTCCATTTTATGTCCCTAGAACTTACCCAAATCACTTAGCGCCTTGTTTCTTCTTCCATTTTCACACCCTAAAACTTACACAAATCACTTAGCGCTTTGGTTCTTCTTCCATTTTCACACCCTAAAACTTACCCAAATCACTTAGCGCTTTGGTTCTTCTTCCATTTTAGGTCCCTAAAACGTACCCAAATCACTTAGCACTTTGGTTCTTCTTCCATTTTCACACCCTAAAACTTACCCAAATCATTTAGCGCTTTGGTTCTTCTTCCATTTTCACACCCTAAAGCTTACCCAAATCACTTAGCGCTTTGGTTCTTCTTCCATTTTAGGTCCCTAAAACTTACCCAAATCACTTAGCGCTTTGTTTCTTCTTCCATTTTCACACCCTAAAACTTACCCAAATCATTTAGCGCTTTTGTTCTTCTTCCATTTTCACACCCTAAAACTTACCCAAATCACTTAGCGCTTTGTTTCTTCTTCCATTTTATGTCCCTAAAACTTACCCAAATCACTTAGCGCTTTGTTTCTTCTTCCATTTTAGGTCCCTAAAACTTACCCAAATCACTTAGCGCTTTGTTTCTTCTTCCATTTTCACACCCTAAAACTTACCCAAATCACTTAGCGCTTTGGTTCTTCTTCCATTTTCACACCCTAAAACTTACCCAAATCACTTAGTGCTTTGTTTCTTCTTCCATTTTCTGTCCCTAAAACTTACCCAAATCACTTAGCGCTTTGTTTCTTCTTCCATTTTAGGTCCCTAAAACTTACCCAAATCACTTAGCGCTTTGGTTCTTCTTCCATTTTCACACCCTAAAACTTACCCAAATCACTTAGCGCTTTGTTTCTTCTTCCATTTTATGTCCCTAGAACTTACCCAAATCACTTAGCGCCTTGTTTCTTCTTCCATTTTCACACCCTAAAACTTACACAAATCACTTAGCGCTTTGGTTCTTCTTCCATTTTCACACCCTAAAACTTACCCAAATCACTTAGCGCTTTGGTTCTTCTTCCATTTTAGGTCCCTAAAACGTACCCAAATCACTTAGCACTTTGGTTCTTCTTCCATTTTCACACCCTAAAACTTACCCAAATCATTTAGCGCTTTGGTTCTTCTTCCATTTTCACACCCTAAAGCTTACCCAAATCACTTAGCGCTTTGGTTCTTCTTCCATTTTAGGTCCCTAAAACTTACCCAAATCACTTAGCGCTTTGTTTCTTCTTCCATTTTCACACCCTAAAACTTACCCAAATCATTTAGCGCTTTTGTTCTTCTTCCATTTTCACACCCTAAAACTTACCCAAATCACTTAGCGCTTTGTTTCTTCTTCCATTTTATGTCCCTAAAACTTACCCAAATCACTTAGCGCTTTGTTTCTTCTTCCATTTTAGGTCCCTAAAACTTACCCAAATCACTTAGCGCTTTGTTTCTTCTTCCATTTTCACACCCTAAAACTTACCCAAATCACTTAGCGCTTTGGTTCTTCTTCCATTTTCACACCCTAAAACTTACCCAAATCACTTAGCGCTTTGTTTCTTCTTCCATTTTATGTCCCTCAAACTTACCCAAATCACTTAGCGCTTTGTTTCTTCTTCCGTTTTCACACCCTAAAACTTACCCAAATCACTTAGCGCTTTGGTTCTTCTTCCATTTTCACACCCTAAAACTTACCCAAATCACTTAGCGCTTTGTTTCTTCTTCCATTTTAGGTCCCTAAAACTTACCCAAATCACTTAGCGCTTTGGTTCTTCTTCCATTTTAGGTCCCTAAAACTTACCCAAATCACTTAGCGCTTTGTTTCTTCTGCCATTTTCACACCCTAAAACTTACCCAAATCATTTAGCACTTTGGTTCTTCTTCCATTTTCACACCCTAAAACTTACCCAAATCACTTAGCGCTTTGTTTCTTCTTCCATTTTAGGTCCCTAAAACTTACCCAAATCACTTAGCGCTTTGTTTCTTCTTCCATTTTCACACCCTAAAACTTACCCAAATCACTTAGCGCTTTGTTTCTTCTTCCATTTTCACACCCTAAAACTTACCCAAATCACTTAGCGCTTTGTTTCTTCTTCCATTTTCACACCCTAAAACTTACCCAAATCACTTAGCGCTTTGTTTCTTCTTCCATTTTCACACCCTAAAACTTACCCAAATCACTTAGCGCTTTGTTTCTTCTTCCATTTTCACACCCTAAAACTTACCCAAATCACTTAGCGC
Organism: Gastrophryne carolinensis; assembly: GCA_027917425.1. NCBI lineage: Eukaryota > Metazoa > Chordata > Amphibia > Anura > Microhylidae > Gastrophryne > Gastrophryne carolinensis. Next base: position 288,317,683 of record CM051236.1, read on the forward strand.
TTTGTTTCTTCTTCCATTTTCACACCCTAAAACTTACCCAAATCACTTAGCGCTTTGTTTCTTCTTCCATTTTCACACCCTAAAACTTACCCAAATCACTTAGCGCTTTGTTTCTTCTTCCATTTTAGGTCCCTAAAACTTACCCAAATCACTTAGCGCTTTGTTTCTCCTTCCATTTTAGGTCCCTAAAACTTACCCAAATCACTTCACGGACATCACAATCTTGATTTTGAAATATGTCATTGTCCCCTTGTTTTTTGTAAATGTATTTGTGCTAATAAATGGGACACAATTTTTTTTTGTTTTTTTTGTTTATTGCTCAACTGGCATTTTTTTTGGCAATATTTTTGCCAACTTTTGCAAAAACATTTTAAAAACTATATACAATTATATTTTTTGGGAATTAAAATATATACAATAAGATATTTGTAAAAACATTAAAAACTATATACAATATAAAATATTTTAAAAACAATAAAACTATATACAAAAAACTTTTGGGTTTAACCAATAAAACTATGTACAAATAAAAAGTTTTCCAAATATACAGGGCCAGGAACCAGGACACTAGTCTTCCTCTTCTGTTGTCCCCAATGTGTCCCCCATCGCCTGCAGATCGGCCACCAACTCAAGGACCCTCCGATTCATCTCAGCAAGTCGTTGTCGTGTGGTCCCTGCAAAAAAATCAGAGAAAAATATTATTGGGAGAACAATACATGTTTCTCACCTGTGGATTTAATGTATTTTAGTAAACAAATTAACTATAACGCACATATGTCATTCCTGAAAGGAATTAAGGTTATGAAGTGGCCACAGGTCATTAAGCTAATTAAGTGGCCACAGGACAGTTGGGCAAGTAATTAAAGTGGACCAACACCCAGGATTTTGACTATCCTGGGTGTTGGTCCACTTAGGTGGGGCACCCCGATCGGGGGTGCCCCGCTGTCTGAAACCCCCCCGATCGCCGCAAAAACTCACCTCTCCCCGCTCCCACGTGACCTCGTCCGGCCAATGACAGCGCTCAGAGCAGCTCTGGTATGCGCGTCCAAAGCCGCTTGGACGCGCATACCAGAGCACTGTCATTGGCTGCGTCTCTCGCTTCCCTCTAACAGGGAGCGCGCCTGCGCCGGCCATTCACAAAACGGCCGGCGCGGGAGCGCGCCCTGCTAGAGGGAAGCGAGAGACGCGGCCGCGTCTCGCGCATGCGCCGTTGGATCGCCGGTAAGGTGAGGATTGTGGGCCTCCTGGGGGGTTCCTCCCCGCGGGACATCCCGATTTCGGATGCCCCGCGGGGAGGGATCTGATCGGTCCGGGAATCTTATAGATTTCCGGGCCGATCCCCCCTGGGTGTTGGTCCACTTTAAGCTAATTAAGTGGCCACAGGTCACTCTTATATTGGCATTGACTAGGGCATTATGTTTTTTTGTGTTCATGTGAAGTTAGACAGAAATGGCTATAATGCCATGACTACTTACTTGGTTGGTGGCCGAGAGATGGCTCGTTGGGGACAACACCCTGAGGTCCTGGTTCCTGGCTCTGCTGTGAAGAAGTGCCTGTAGAAACATGGGCCAAATGGTTAGTTTGGATGTCTGATTCAGCAGTCCTCAAATGTTTTTAGCTAAGTCTGGGTCACATCACTCACCTTCTCCAGGGTCTTGTGGGCTCCTATCTGCTGCCTCCTCACCCACTACCTCACCCGCAACCGAAGCATCTACAAATACAGAATCAAGGATTCAGTTGGGTGATCTCAGGAGCTAGCATGTATATGTTTTGGCGTAGACATGAAGAGTGACATACCAGAGGATCCCGCATGCGTGGCAGGGTACGACTGCCTGCCCACGCTGTGCCGCCCCTCCCCTGTGGTAAGGTCCAGGGGCTGCTCTGAGGAGGCCACAGAGGAGGGGTCGGCCCGTCGCCCTGGAGATCCACCACCTTCACTCCCAGCTGCAGAATCATGCAGCACTGGTCGGCCTGTGCGCCTCCGGGTGCGGCGAATTCTGTAATCCATTTCCAACACTACCAAAGAGAAGGCATTATAAATAAAAGGCCTAAATTCTGTCGTAGTTACATCTTGCATGCAAGCGCTATGTACTTACTTGGGAAATGGATCCCGAAAAACCTCCGCACCCGGGGCATGTGCAGTCGCTTCAGGTCCGACCAATGCTGCATGATCTGTGTGTGGGTGAAGGTGGTGTCGGTCTGGTGTTGGATCTCCGAAATGATCTCCAGGGCGACGTTTCGTTTGGCAAACGAGTTGGGCAGGTAGTCGTACCTGCGCTCCAGCATAGTCTACAAAACAAAAATCAAACATAGCAAGAACTCAGAAATGCATATCTAGAAGTGCCAACAATACATTATTTGGTTCAATCACATGAACACATACACACACACGCTTCTAGCCTAAGTTAACTTTCAAATATGGCAGCACTGTCGTTTGGCACGTGTGTGGCGTGCGCTTGGGTGTGCATGTAGTTGAACCAATCTTTAATTCAAAAATATTACTTATTGCGCATCCTTAACATGTAGATCAGCATTTACCAATCAAAGCAAAGTCCTTAAAAGACACTTACGAGCATGATGATCTCTTCTTGTTGGCGGGTGAAGATAGTGGGCGCCATCTTTCTTCTTCTTCTCGGCAGCAGATAAGCACGGCCCCAGCGGTTTCCGGGTTTCGCACGGCCGTGCGAACGGCCGGACGTGCGTGTAAGCGAACGCGTAGGCGTCACACGCCGGATACCTAATATTAATATTTAAAGGTCCCTGCACACACAGCTCATTCTCTTTGAGAGTCCACACAAAATGGCACCAAAAAAAAAGATTGCAGCAAAGAAGCAGAGCAAGCAGGCTGAGCAGGCTGAGGGTCCGCAAACCAGGTCGCAAGAGCCTAAAGCCAGACTAAGGGCTAGCACCAAGGCTGCTGCAAACAAGGAGGTGGCAGCACCACCACAACCAAAGAGCAAGCTAACCAAGGCTGGAAAAACTCAGATGGGTAAGAGGGGACGAAGCCCCACCCCACCCTGCCCCACATCACCCCCCACACGTGGCACCAAGGCCATAGGCAAAGGCCAAAAACCCAGGGCCCGAAGCCGCAGCAGGGGCCGAACAAGCTCAAGGTCCAGAAGCCGCAGCAGGGGCCCAAGGCGCCGCAGGGGCCAAACAAGGGGCCAAACAAGGTCAAGGTCCAGAAGCCGCAGCAGGGGCCGAACAAGCTCAAGGTCCAGAAGCCGCAGCAGGGGCCCAAGGCGCCGCAGGGGCCAAACAAGGGGCCAAACAAGGTCAAGGTCCAGAAGCCGCAGCAGGGGCCCAAGCCGCAGCAGGGGCCAAACAAGAACCAGGTCCAGAACCCCGAAAAGCCACCAAAGGCCAACGGCCCCCTCCCCCCCCCCCCGCACGTGGCTCAAAAGCGAAGGCAAAAAGTCTGAGCAGATATGCCTCACCCCAGGCAGGCACCTCCAAGGCCCCACAGACCCAGGCAACCACCTCCAAGGCCCCACACACCCACAGGGCTCCAAGCAGCACCTCCAGTTCTTCAAGACCCTCTGTTGCTCGCCCACATTATCCTCCGGCACAGGTTGGCATGCATTCCCCCTATGCCACATCTACACCTGCAACTTCAGGGTCCACCCATCCCCGAACACCCAGTCCCTTCCCAAGTCCAGTAAGATCAACAGCCAGCCTCCAGTCATTGAGGTCTCCTCCATCCCCCCCCGGCCAGAATGTCACCCCATTTGCAACCAACCACTGAGGAGCCACAACCACCCCGAAGAGGGCGCAACTTGCGCAGAGGACACTTGGGTGGCCGTTTTGCAGAGTCCCAAACTCTGGCATTGGCTACTGGGCTCACCTTACATTTTGATGAGCTATATGGCAGGAAATCAAAACACACCAGTAAACAGCGCAAAACTGAGATTTTTGAAGAACTCACCAGGCAAGTCAATGCCGCGGGTGAGGAACGTAAAGATATGGACCAGATTCAACGTAAGATTTCGGACCTAAAATATGCAGTGCGGAAGAAAGAGAGTCTAAGGCGGATGCACAGGTACATAGGTCAGGTTTTGGTTTGTATTATTCTTGTCTCTCCATCAGTGTGCTTAATTATGCTTACTATGTTTTTCAGCGAAACAACTGGCGGAGGTTTCCCAACAAAAATGCGATTTACACCGGCTGAGGAGATGGTGCTGTCCTTATTACATCCCGTGGCCTTAGAGGGACACTCGGCCCAGCAGGACACCGACAACCCACCAATTCCTGCAGGTTAGTAATGTGTGAATGACCCCACAAATGTATGGAAACATACACATAGGCAGCAAGGGCTAGTTAAACACATGGCTCTAGGGGGTGGCAGCAAGGGCTAGCTAAACACATGGCTCTAGGGGGTGGCAGCAAGGGCTAGCTCAACACATGGCTCTAGGGGGTGGCAGCAAGGGCTAGCTAAACACATGGCTCTAGGGGGTGGCAGCAAGGGCTAGCTAAACACATGGCTCTAGGGGGTGGCAGCAAGGGCTAGCTCAACACATGGCTCTAGGGGGTGGCAGCAAGGGCTAGCTAAACACATGGCTCTAGGGGGTGGCAGCAAGGGCTAGCTCAACACATGGCTCTAGGGGGTGGCAGCAAGGGCTAGCTAAACACATGGCTCTAGGGGGTGGCAGCAAGGGCTAGCTAAACACATGGCTCTAGGGGGTGGCAGCAAGGGCTAGCTAAACACATGGCTCTAGGGGGTGGCAGCAAGGGCTAGCTCAACACATGGCTCTAGGGGGTGGCAGCAAGGGCTAGCTAAACACATGGCTCTAGGGGGTGGGTTTGTTGGGAGTGCTCACTTTAACTAGGGTGTGTCATGTGTGTGGCCTGGTAATGTGCACATTGCCACCCACATACATGATGTTTAAGTTAATTTTTGAAAAAGATGTCACTTAGGAGTGGAGAAAAGGAATGGGTGCTATGTATTAATTGACAAGCACACGCCACACTAACATCTTTGGCTGTTGGTCAATTTGGGAAGAGCTGGGTTAGTTGGCCAACTGATTAAGATGGTTTGCTAGAAATGTTTTATGCCGTACAATGTCCCCCACCAGAATCATATTGTAAGTGTTTTTTGCCACCTTAGTGTGTTAACTTCATCGCCTTAAAGGGATGTGGCAACGCACACATCAGCCATTAGTTGCATGTTTGTTTGGAGACACATGAACAATGGGTCTAGTCTGGTTTAACAATCCATGCACTAATGTAATGCCATTCCTAGTGAATGCCAAGTGGCCACGTTGTGGGAGGGGCCCTTACTGCTTGGCCACGTTTCTTTGATTACCATATGTGTTCTTAAACATAAACTATGCATAGTTGTGTGTTTTCATAGCTCTTTTTCTTCTAAAGCAGGACAGCATCATCCCTCAGCTAGTGGGGACTCCTCTTCCATGTTACCGCTGCCGTCTTCTTCCGCACTGCATAGGACCCAGGATCCGATGTCTACGGTAAGTGTATTTTGATGCTGTTGTGTATGCATGTAGGTTGCCATGTTTTGCTTGTGTGGTTTTTAGAGGTATTCCCCACACTGAACCTGTTTTTTTTACATGTCCCCAACAGAGCCACACACTGATGGAGCAAATCCAGGAGCAGGAGGAAGATGGAAGCTTCCTAGGAGATTCTGAAGATCTTCCCCTGGGACAGAATCTGCAACTGTCCCAAAATGTGTCTCCGCCAAATCCACAGCAGCAGAGTGAAGCTGGCTGCATGCTGCCTGCACATCGTGGGCAGCATGCAGAGACTGACCCTCCGGTCCCCAGTTTCAGATCTGCTGCTGAGGATTTGGCGAGCAGACCTGTGGCTGTTGGGGGTCCTCGAGAAACATCATCTGCACGCCCCACAACCCGGGGAATTGGGCGGCGTACTCAGCAACGTCGCCCAGTTTCCCAGGGGAGGGGCGTGCAGATGATGGAGTCAGCATGGCACCAAGAGAGGCGGCTTTTTCGTCAGCAAAATCAGGAGCATATTAGGGGCCAATTAGAGTCCCTAAATACTACCTTCAGTGCCGTGCTGACTGAATTGAGGACCCATAACAGCCACATGGCCAACTTGACTTCTGAACTAAGGTCAGGCATGGCAGAAATGCACACTAACCAAAGACACATTTTGGAACAGTTGCAGATTCTGAATGCCACACAGGCCCAGGTTATGCCCCCCCCCACCAAGTGGGCCAACCTGGGTTCTATGGGAATCACCCATATTAAGGTGTGTTTGGCGTGAATCTGGTCCATATCTTTGCGATACATCCCCACTGGATTGACTTATCTGGTGAGGGCTATAAATCTTCAATTTTGCACTGTTCTTGCTAGTTTGTTTTTGATTCTCCCCCATATAGCTCATTCAAGGCCTGAGGTAGCCCAGTAGCCAATGGCAGAGTCCAAGACTCACTGAATCGGCCACTTAAGGTGTTGCGCGGCTGCCATGGGCACTCTAACATTTGAGGTGGCTCCTCATGTTTGGCGGCATGATTGGGTGACATTCTGGCCTTAACAACTAAGACCTTGGACCCTGGCTGTGATTGTACTGGATTTGGATTGGGACTGGGTGTTCTGTTTTGGGTGGGCCACTGACTTACAGGTGTAGATGTGGCATAGCTAGGTTTGCTTTCAACCTGTGTCGTGGAAAATGTGGGCAAGCAGGAGAGGGAGAGGGTTTTTTTTGTGCAAATTTTTTTCCCTAAAACAAAATTGTAAATAATTGCATGTACATGTCTGGTCCACAAGTATGTGAGGCCCACTCAGATACTATTCTGTTTGTAGCACATAAACCTTTTACGATTTAGTAAACATTTTTGTTTCACCAAGCTCATGTCTGTGTTGTTTTGATAGAGAAATATGAGTTCAAGTTGTCACCAAAACAAACAATAACCAAGGTCTACAAATAAATACTCACACATAGTTTTTTGTTTGGGTTGGCCAAATGCATTATTGTTTACTTAATAATGAAATGAAACATAGCAAAACCAACCAAATAAAAATAACAACCAAATAAAAAAAAAACAAATACAAAATTAGGAAAAATGTGTGGCTATTAAATTTGCCCGCACGGCTTGACCAGACGCACTTGGCTGGCCCACATAGGCGTCGTCTGCCTCATCGGAGGGTGGAGAGGGTGGGCAATCCAGATATCGGGGGACCCTTTGCATAATAGCTAAATTAAGGAGCGCTGCACATGCCATTATGATGTCAATGACCTTTTTGGGGTCATACTGCAGGGAGCCCCCAGTGTGGTCCAAACATCGAAACCGGGTCTTGAGGAGTCCAAAGGCCCTCTCCACCACTGCCCTGGTCTTTCGATGTGCACGATTATAGGCCTCTTGTGCTGGAGTCTGTGGCCGGAGGACCGGAGTCATCAGCCACGGCAGTAGTGGATACCCCAAATCTCCTAAAAAATGTAACCAAAATTAAAAAAAACAGTAAATCATACATTGCCACGCAACATTCCTACTCCAATAAAAATAAAAGAGGTATGTGACATTGTCACACAAACATGAGCATACATATTGCAGATGCAAAAACCAGAATCAAAAAAATGTGATAGATGGTGGTCCAAAGTAGGCAAATAATACTGTGGATGCTGGGCAATGAGGTAGACTGTTAGCAGCTATTGTTGCCTGTCTGTGCTGCAGAACAATGTTTTATGGGATAAGTTGACCTGACCCATTTTCAGTCTTGGCTTAGTCCAAAACCGGTGTAAGCCGGCCCCTGCACTTTATCCCGCTCACCTCTACTCAGTAAGTGAAATGCATGTAAGCAAAGATGGCGCAGACTCTCTGGTAAAGTCAATAACCGATTTTGATCTTAAATTGTTTGGAAGGCGGTTTCAGACTTTGCCTCGCATTACACTTATTAATTAAAACAATGCAGGCCAAACAATTTGGCAGCCTATGTAGTTTGTATAATGTAATGGTTCCAGTGGGGTTACACATGTTCACAAGGTGATGGGCAAGGCAGCGTTTAGGAAAGGTTAATACAACCAAAATCAAAGCCATACATATACAATCCAAATCGGTAATTTGAGGCAACTTACCAAGGAGCCATGCACCCGCAAATTCCCCTGACTCAAACCGCCGGAATAATCCTGATCTGCGCAGGATGTAGGCATCATGGGCTGAGCCAGGGTAGCCTGCCAGGACGCTCAGAAAACGCATGTCCTGGGCCACCACTGCTTGCACATTCAGCGAATGGCCCATTTTTCGATTTCTGTGTAAAAAGGAAACATAAACAACAAAAAAATAACGATTAGGAAACAAATCCAACGCACACTTCAAACAGCCTAAGTCAAAATGTAACATCCAGACAAATAACACTAAACAACTACGTTACATTTAAGTGGGCAACAAAAGAAGATCAATGTTTGAGCCTTGACAAGGTTGAGTTACTAGTTCTATTTTAAGTACACTTACAAATGTTTTACTTGGAAATAACTAACTTTTTTAGTCCTGTAAAAATAAGGGCCATTGTTGCACATACACTCTTGGCAAGGAGGGAGCATTAGCAAGGAGGGAGTGATTGCAATGAGGGAACATGTAAAGCAGAGAGTATGAACCTAGAGGGACTAATCAAAAGGAGGGACTATTGCCAATGAGAGTTACTAAAAATGGAGACATTAGTGACAAGGATGCATTTCAGAAAAGGAGGGACTATTGCCAATGAGAGTTACTAAAAATGGAGACATTAGTGACAAGGATGCATTTCAGAAAAGGAGGGACTATTCCCAATGACGACCAAAAATAATGTGATTGGGCAAAGGAGGGACACACAAATATTTAGATACAATGGAAGCCCAAACTTGCCTGTATATATACTCGTCGCTTGACGGAGGGACCAGGGCAACGTGCGTGCAGTCAATTACACCCATGACATTGGGCATGTCGGCGATGTTATAAAATGCCAGCTTAATGGCGTTTCTGGCTACCATATCCTCAGGGAAACAAATATATTTCCGAGTTATGGTAGCCATGCCTTCCAAAAATTTGGATAGCGCGTGGCTCAGCGTAGGCTGTGAGATCCCCACGGAGAGGGCACCCAGCCTCTGGAACGAGCCGTTCGCCAAAAATTGCAGGCAGCCAAGCATCTTGGTCATACCTGAAATTGCTTGCCCCTTCCTTGTGGTGCAGGCTAACCATGGCCGCAGCTCACTATACAGTTTACGGAGGGAAGCGCGATTAAGCCTGGTCAGCTCGAACAGCTCAACGTCATGCATGCAATTGATGTCCATGCGTCGCCACCGGTGCAATCTGGTCTCTGCCCTCCGGACGATCTCAATGCCCATGAGTTGCAGATCCTCATGCTCCTCAAAGGCAGTAGCCTCGTCCATGGATGGCTCGTGCTCCCGTAGTCAAAAAGGTGCCGGGAATGTTTTGGGCCAGAAACGAATTTATGAGGTCTGGGACCATCGGCAATCAGCTCTCTGAATTAATCGCAAGCCCATTGCAATAACGAAAAATTTCTGAACGGACGAAACATTTCCGATTTGGTGTGAAAAAGCTCCCGAAGTAACGAAAATCTTCCGATTTTGTCACCATTATCGAAAGAGCATATACGCATGTTCTCGAACGTTCGTGCGAGTGAAAAATATACGAAAAAAAGCCAAAAAATGACACCCACCAAAACTTTCACAGACAGCTACGGAAGTCCGGACGAATGTGTCTCTGAATCGAGCCTATAGTTCATTTTGCTAATGTATTAGGCTAGGGATCAGGCCATAGTTCATTATGCTAATGTATTAGGCTAGGGATCAGGCCATAGGTCATTATGCAAATGTATTAGGCTAAGGATAAGGTCATAGGTCATTATGCTAATGTATTATGCAAAGCTTTTAAAAGACCTGTGAACAAAGCTATGTTATCGGTAATTAAATAATTTGCAAACTTACCAGGCTGGTGGGCGACCTGTGCTTGGGGGACCAGCATTCTCTCTGGGCCTGCCACTGACCAGGATCTGAGGCTGTAGAGGAAGGAAAAATATGTTTACTTGTAATGTCAGATTAGGTCAAGGCAACATTTGTTTCATAATGTCTGTGGCGACAACACCCACCTTCGCCATGCACCTCATGGGCGTAATCTGGTGGCCTCTCCAAACCCCGCTCTCCACCCGCTACATTGTCATCTAAAAGAATAGAACCAGGGAATGAGTGTGTGTTGACAGTGGATGTACCTGTGTGTGCTTCAGTCAGACAAACATACCAGAGTGTAGTGGCTCCGGCATCTGGTACGACTCCCTGGTGATGTGCTGTTGCCCCTCCTCTGTAGATAGGTCTAGTGGCTGCTGGGAGCCACCAACAGAGGAGGGGGGGGACCTTGGCCCTGGAGACTCACCATCCTCACTAGGCCCAGATCCATCCCGCACTGGCCGGACTGCTCGCCTCCGGGTGGGTCGGATTCTAAAATCCAATTCGCTCACTAGAAGAGAATAGCATTCATAAGCAGAGGCCTAAATATGGACTTTTGGATATCTTACAAGTAATAGTCATGTACTTACTTGGGAAATGTTGAGCGAAGAATCACCTCACCCGGAGCCTCTTCCTTCTCTTTAGGTTCGACCAGTGTTGGATGATCTGGGTAAAGGTGAAGGTGGTGCCGCTGTCGGCTGCAATTTTGGCCACGATCTCCAGGGTCCAACGTCCTCTTCTGGAAGTCATTCGCCAGGTAGTCGTACCTAGCCTCCATCATCATATGAAAGATAAAAGTGAAACACATTTGATTATTCAAAACATCATAAAAATCACATTCACAGTTACAGCAGGTTGCTAACTTGCAGTCCACATAAGATTTCTAGCCTTCAGCTATCCTTCTAGATGCCATTTTGTGGTTGGGCACATGTGCTCATTAACTTTTGTTTGGTATGCCGTATAAATTCAAATTGTGGTCCCACTGTTTGCTCCTGCGCTGGCTAATTGCATATGCATGCATTTCACCTGCAAATCAACGTCCAGAACCCACACTTACCAGCATTATTGTATCTTGTTGCTCGCGGGTGAAGAGCGTGGGTGCCATTTTGAGAGCCTGGATCACCAGATATGTTGCGCCCCAGCGATTTCCGGGATGCGCACGTCCGTACGCACGCTTACACGTAAGTGTCATACACAGTCATAAGTATTTAAAGGGTACTCGGAGAAACAGCTGAGTGTCTTTACAGATATCGCTATGCCTGCAAAGAAAGGTAGCCGCAAGACACCCATGTCCTATGACCGCCATGAGCGTCGTGCCGAACGTCATGAAAAAACCTCCTTCATGCCTAGGTCCCACAAAACCACTGACCACTCACATTCAACCAGAAAATCCAGTCGCCACATTAAAGATCCAGTGGAACACACTCCAGCCACCTCCAAATTTGCAACATCTAGGAAGGGGTTCAGGGGAAGGGGAGACATCCTCAAGCAAGAATGCTCCCCGGGCCACAACATCCCAAACACAAAGGAGCACTACTAGTAAGGGAAAGGGTAAGCCTCGTCCTAGGAGCCCTAGCCCCCCATCCACACCCTCTCCTGCTCCTTCCCAATGTCAGGAATCGAACGTGGACAGCCGGTGACATCCACCCCCCATGCAAGTCCAGCCCAATCCATGTTAAGTGAAATTTCTGCCTATTCAATGCCTGCAATTCACCCACGAATGTCACCCAATATTCCTCCCACCCATGAAGAGCCATCCAGGGCAACCTTAGGGTGGAACCTGCGGCGTGGCACGTTGAGTGGACGCTTTAGTGAGCCCCAAAGCATGGCGTTGGCAAGTTTCTGAGCACTTTCATGAGCTGTATGGCAGAAATTCTAAAGCCACCAGCAAGGTACACAAGAACCAAATCTGTCAGGAGATCACCAGATCAATTGTGTGGGGACGGAAAGGAAAGATGTAGAACAGATCCAGCTGGGTTTTCGGACCTCAAATATGCAGTGAGACAGAAGAGGAATAAGCAAAGGCAGCGCCGGTACATATGGTTGTGGGAGTTGGGGGGGGATGTTTGTTGTGGCCAACCTTGTAATTTAAGGTTGCAAACAGGAGGAGGATTTCCTACTAAACTGCAGTACACAGCAGCTGAGAAGCTTGTCCTCGGACTCTTCCCCCCCTCGGCACTACAGGGCTTATCCAGGCCCCTAGACACTGACAACTATGAAATGCAAGAAGGTATGTATTTTAAGGATTGTTTATTTACATTTGTCTTAGAGATTTGTAGAAACTAATCCACGACACACAGAGCCATATCTAGGTGGGACCGGGGGGGGGGGGGGGGCACGCTCACAGGGTACAGCAGTTCAGGGTTGCGCAAAAGGGTGTATGTTAATCCGACGGTGGAGACCATTGAGAAACTTCGGTCCGGGTGCATTAAAGCCTAGCTACTCCTACGTTTACCCAAGTTATGTTTATGTGTTAACTTTAATTTACTGTTACATTCCAGCTCCTCAGAATTCTCAAATGACTGCGCAACCCTCAACCTGTTTGCCCACTGCCACCACGTCCCGGCAGCCACTCCAAACATATTCAACACAGGACCAGCTGGATCTGGTAAGTGCAATGTACAAGAATTGGTGATGCATGTGAATTAAGATGACTACTTCGGCAAACATTATATTTGCCCAACTATCTTACACAGTTTATCTTTTATATCCCTACAGACACCACCCCTAATGGATGCAATACACCATCTGGAGGAGGAGGAGATCATTACCATGGCCCCACTAATGCCTACCCAGCCACATCATGTGTCATAGCCCCAGCAGCAGCCACCCACAAATCCTCAAGTCAAACGCGCCCTCTGCCGGCAGACCAGCATGGCCAGCAGCAAGAGACCCAAACAACTGTCCCATGTGCTAGCTCTGCTGCAGAGCATTTGCCTACTACATCTGGTCTGGTTGCTAGGTCTAGAGCTCCAGCATCTGTACGCGCCCCAACCTGGGGAAGTGGAGGACGCCCTCAGGCGCGTTGCCATGTCAGCCAGACGAGGCGTGTACAGATCCTGGAGACAGCATGGCGGAATGACAGCCGCAAATTTCGGGCAGTGAACCTAAGATTAAGAGAGGAGCTGGCAGCACATTTAGGCCCTTATTTATCAAGGGATAGCGCCAGGTAGTGTCTCACTAGCGCCAGGTAGCGCCAGCTATCGGCGGCTACCGACTCCAGAACGCCAGGCTGCGAACACAATCACGCATTTATCATGCTAAATGAGGCTAGCGCCGGCGAGAGCGTCAGCTAGCACGGGATTCATCATGTTGCAGACTTCAGTGAACAGCGCCGCTGCTAATCCCATCACAGCGCCAGGTATGACCTCTCGCTACCTGGCGCTCTCCAATGCATTTCAATGGAGCAATCTTTAAATATTCATAATAAATTGATATTAATGTTTTGTTTTTGTTTTTTTTAAATGTCAAAAATTCGGTGACCACTTCCGCAATGTTATATCTTTTTTTTAAGGTCAAAAAAAAAAATGTGTGCAGAATTGATATTACAGGTCTGATATTAATGTATTCATATTCCAAAATGTTTTAAAAAACGTGTTTATTATTTTTTTCCAAAAATAAGGTTGTTTGGGGGTTAAAAAACTACTTTTAACACATCGCCGCCAGCGCTCTGGGGTTTAACCCTTTCGCTGCCAGCCTACCTGCAGCATTTGCCACTCCCTGTTGCCAGACGATGTTTCACTATTTTGCGCTACACATGTTCAACTGTCATTTTTGAAAGGATTTCTAGGGATTTCCCAGGAAAATGATATATTGTTTTTTTCAACAGAGTCTGGGCTTTAACATGAAATGTCTTGTTTGTATTTTTTAGGTGTATTCTCAATATTTTTGGGTGAAATGTGTGAAAAAAAATTTAAAAAAATTATTTTTTTACAATTTGTAGATTTTGTTTGTAATAAAAAATGTAAGTTTGTCAATAAAATCTTATTGCGTGTGAAAACCCTTAAAAATCCCCCCCAAAAAATGACGTGGGGTCCCCCTTACCCAAAATAACCAGCCTGGGACCAGGTATGGGGGCTTGTAGGCACAGAGTGGGGGGACCAGCTTTGGTGGCCCCCCCACCCTGCAGCCTACGAGCCCACATAGCCTATGTGGGCCCGGGCTCTTCTGCCCCCCCTGGCCTTTGGGGAGGCAGGTAATGGGGGTGGGGGGTTAATGGCAAGTCACCCGCTAGGGCAGGTGACTTGCCACCCCCCCAGCCTTGTGAACTGGTATAAGGGGTCTCATGGACCCCTTACCAGCTCACAAAGGGTTAACTGTTAAAAAAATACACCACACAATAATAAAAAGTATTTTATTAAAAAAAAAAACATTTTTTTTTTACTGTACTTACCTTCGATTGCAAGCTCTTGTCCCTCGCCGCTCAGCTGACAGATGCCGGTGATCGGCATCCAGAGAAGGAGGAGGCAGGAGATCAGAGGATCTCCTGCCACCTCCTCCCCCGGCGCCGATCACCGGCATCTGAGAAGCTGAGAAGGCTGAAGCCGGTGATCGATCGGGGCCGGGATGACGTCATAAGCCCCGGGGCTTAGCGGCAAGATGGCGGCCGCCATCGAGAAGGAGAGAGCCTCCCGGGCTCTCTCCTGAAGATCAGTAAGTCCTGGGGGGGATCGGAGGCCCCCCAGGTGAAGAGGAGGGACAGCGGGAGCCAGCGCACACGCAGGTAAGTGAATGTCATTTTTTTTTTTTTTTTTTTTACAGTTAGCAGCGTCTGCTGCCAAAGCGGGGGGGGGGGGGGGGTGAAATTAGGAATATCAACAGGCAGACCAACAGGCATAGGGAGGCTATGCTTGAGCAGTGGCAGATGATGATTGCCACCCAAGCACAGATGTTGGCCATCATCCAAGCGCAACAAAAGCCTTAGAATGTCAGTCCAGCAGATTGACATTTTTCCTTGCATTTCATTCTACATCTTTCCTCAACATTCCCACACTATTGACCTGTCTGGTGATCTCCAACCATATTTGGTCATTTGTGCCTAGCCTGGTGGTGTTAGAATTTCGTCATCATCAGAGTGATGAAGTGGCTTACGCTTAGGCCACGCAACTCGTCAGTGTTGGCGCCGTGAGGGTGGGCACTTTGGACCTATGATACGGTAATGTACACTGTTTAATGTTTTATACATTTTGTACTTTGTATATATGCAGTTGATTCAAGTATGTACATTGTTTACTATTGATTTATAATTTCCTCAATGTTTGCCCAGGATTTTACTTCTCTCTTTTTCATTCACATTAGCACTGAGCACTCAAGCACTCACTGGTGTCTGTGCAGTCCCAATGGGACAATTTTGTCCCTCTCTGTAGTTTCTTTTTATCTTTTGTTGTTTCACTCACTCCTATCTTATTTTGCACATTTTGTAGGTTTTTGCACTGATTTATTTTGCACTATAGCACATTCTGAGAGCTAGGTCCTGTGGCATCCATTATTATTCTCATCATAGTTATTCATATAGACATCATTAGTGTCATTGTTAAAGTACCAATATCTTTGTAAATACTTTGTTGCATATATGTACATACTTGATTCAACGAATACAGGTTTTGAGATAGTCCAATTATATCATATTTTGCCACACCTCACGGTTGGGGTTTTAATTATGTGTTTTAAATGTATGTCCCTATAGGCTTAATAAAATGTGACTTTTGTAGCAATCTTATTCTGTTGAGCTGCTCATCTGTATAGATACAGGCGGGGGGGCTTTGGTGAGCTGGGTTGGTTGTTCACCATTTGTTCTTCCTAGATGCATTTTGACCCTGAAGGGTTAATCCCCCCCAGCTAGCATCCAGATTTTCATACATATTGTCATAATATTTACATTTGCAGTGCGGGACTTGTCTTGTTGTTAATAGTTGACCCCATATATTGCCTTAAAAACACACCCTGGAGTTGGCAGCAGCATGGGGAGCCCATATATTACCTTAAAAACACACCCTGAAGTTGGCAGCAGCATGGGTAGCCCATATATTGCCTTAAAGACACACCCGGGGGTTTGCAGCAGCATGAGGAGCCCATATGTTGTGTGAAAGACACACCCTGGAGTTGGCAGCAGCATTAGGAGCCCATATATTGCCTGAAAGACACACTGGATTTGGAAGAAGCATAAGGACCCCATATATTGCCTGAAAGACACACCCTGGAGTTGGCAGCAGCATTATGAGCCCATATATTGCCTTAAAAACACACTGGAGTTGGCAGCAGCATAAGGAGACCATATATTGCCCTAAAAACACACCCTGGAGTTGGCAGCAGCATGGGGAGCCCATATATTGTGTGAAAGACACATTGGAGTCGGCAGCAGCATTAGGAGCCCATATATTGCCTAAAAGACACACACTCGAGTTGGCAGCAGCATTAGGAGCCCATATATTACCTGAAAGACACACTCGAGTTGGCAGCAGCATAAGGACCCCATATATTGGCTGAAAGACACACCCTGGAGTTGGCAGCAGCATTAGGAGCCCATATATTGCCTGAAAGACACACCATGGAGTTGGCAGCAGCATAAGGAGCCCATATATTGCATGAACGACACATTGGAGTTGGCAGCAGCATTAGGAGCCCAAATATTGCCTAAAAGAGACACCGGAGTTGGCAGCAGCATTAGGAGCCCCATATATTGCCTGAAAGACACACTGGATTTGGCAGCAGCATAAGGACCCCATATATTGTGTGAAACACACACCGGAGTTGGCAGCAGCATATTGCCTTAAAAACATACCCTGGAGTTGGCAGCAGCATGGGGAGCCCATGTATTGCCTTAAAAACACACCCTGGAGTTGGCAGCAGCATGGGGAGCCCATGTATTGTCTTAAAAACACACCCTGGGTTTTTCAGCAGCATGAGGAGCACTGGAGTTGGCAGCAGCATGAGGAGCTCATATATTGTGCCAGAATGACACACCCTGGAGTTGGCAGCAGCATGAAGAGAACATATATGGATTTTGGGCACGTATATATTATCCTAAGAATATTAATAAAAATTAAGATTAACGTAAAGCATTTCCTCAATAATTGCTTGTGGTCTGATGTGGAGGAATGTCTGTAACTGGAGAGCAGTGCCTTAAATCTGTTTTGCACTATTCATATTTCTGAAGTGTTGGTCTGGCACCATGATCAATCTACTCTGATGCATCAGTCATTGGTGGGTGGAAATCTTGGCTGATCCATGCCCGATTCATTTTCATGCAGGTCAGTCTCTCAAAAAAACATTTTTCAAGCGTACTGGCGCACATTGAACTGCCCTTTTCAGTGCATCACATACGCACATACAACTTTGTTCCTGTTGAAGTCTTCACAGCCTAGTTACTACTTAGTGAAAGGCCATAGATAGTTACACACATGCTGCTGTTATTGACAAATCCTGTTTTAAGCATAGTGTAGTGTTTTGTCCTCCCCTCATACACGCACTAAGTATGTTAGGCAGAGAAGTGGCAGGATGGGCACAGAGGAGTTGCAGAGGCCTAAATTCATCAAGCAACGGTCGTAGCAGACTAGGGGTGAGTGGCAGCAGGAGTCTCAGTGAGAGGCCTGATCTTTTGGTATCAGCTAGCGGTCGTGTTAAAACGATCATCCACTTCATCACAAGTGACATCTGACACCCCCAGTCAACTGTCGTTTATATCTCATGCTTTGGGTTCAGCTCCACTATTCAGTGAGGACGATCTGATAGAGAAAAATCAACAGCTACTGCCCAGCCAAGGAGTGGAGGAGACACTCGCCGCTTCTTTCACTAGGTGGGCAAGTAGTGATGAGGAGAGTGACGTGGAAGGTGGTGTTGCAAGCGTTTTGGCTTCTGAATCAGACACTGTTGAAGAACCTGAGGAGGACATCAGTGATGTGCAGACACAAGTCGATGATGATGATTGTTATTATTATTATTGTTATTATTATTAATAATTTTATTTATATAGCGCCATCACATTCTGTAGCGCTTTACAAGGTATTATTACAAACAAAGTAAAACATATAGTACAGAGAACAATACAAAACTCGAAGCTACGAGGTTCAAACCAAGTGTTGTGAGCACAGGAGACAATATGAAAGAGAGCCCTGCCCTTGCGAGCTTACAGTCTAAAGGATGGGGGTGGAGACAAAAGGTAGGAATCACAAGTGGTAGAGCTTGAGTTTGGCTGCATGTGCGGTTTGAAGGTTATAGGAGTTGCTTAAACCAGATTATATGCCCTGTTTGAAGAAGTGAGTTTTGAGGGCACTTTTAAAGGCTTGCAGTGATGGAGAGTGACGGATTTAGTCGTTAACATGGTGGCAGAAGGAGAAAGTCTGGAGGCAAATGTGCTCGGGGGAGACCACTTGCAGAGCAAGAGGCTACCTTCCTGGGAGGTAGTGGAAGAGGGGTCCCTGAAGTCGGCGGCAGCAGGAGCAGTAAATTAGTGCGGACTGTTGGTGGGAAAATCAGCTACTCGGCGATGTGGCAGTTTTTCATCAAGCATCTGCAGGAGGTTAACATGGCTATATGAAAGATGTGTAGGCAAAAGGCGAAGCGTGGCCAGGGTCCCAATGTTGGCCCCACAACCCTGCTTCAACATTTGCAGAGTCACCATAAAGCGGGCTGGGAGAGCGGGCTCCAAAGTAATGCACTTCCTAAGGTGCACAAGTCGATGAAGTCACCTCCGGCCCGACCCATTGTGTCGGGCGTGGGGGCCCTTAATGAGAGAGCCAGCCGCTATGTGGGCCAACACCTTCAACCCCTAGTTATGAACTTACCATCTTACGTCAAGGACACAGGACATATCCTGAGGATCCTAGACGAGCTATGGGTGAATCCTGAGGCGACCCTGGTGACCCTGGATGTGGAGGCCCTCTATTCCAGTATCCCCCATGAAAAGGGATTAAGAGCAGTAGAGAGCTTCCTAAACGAACTAGAAATAACGGAACATAACCACAACTTGTTCCTGCTCTGGCTCCTAAATTTCGTCCTCACCCACAACCTATTCCTCTTCAAGGGACAACTCTACCACAAGATACAGGGGACAGCGATGGGGACGACCTGTGCCCCATCGTTTGCAAACCTGTATCTAGGGTGGTGGGAGAGGGGGTTGTGGGCGGAGGATGAGATGTCCCAATACCTGTGCCATGTAACAGCCTGGCACAGGTACATAGATGACATCATGCTCATCTGGGAGGGGCCAGAGCAGAAACTTGTGGATTTCGTGAGTAAATTAAACAACAACAACGTAAATCTCAAGTTCACTTGCCAACACCACCAAAGTCAAATTACATTTTTAGATATAGAAATTTTCAAGGGCTCAGAAGGCCATATCACCACTACCCTATATCGTAAAGAGACCTCGGCCAACACCACCTTACGGGCCACCAGTTCTCACCCCTCCTATCTCTCGAAAAGCATTCCTTTTGGAGAATTTATCAGAGCAAAACGCAATTGCACCACAGAGGAGGCATTCAATCGGGAGGCAAGTAATATACCCTCCAGGCTTCATGCCAGGGGCTACAAAAAACCTATTCTAAGAGCAGCCTAAAATAAGGCAAAGAATCTGAATCAAACTGGAAAAAAAACCAAAAAGGACCGGCATTGATACTAACATATTCGGAATCACATAAACAAATACGCCAAAGGCTCACTGGCCCATCTTACTGAATGACCAGCACCTTAAAACGTTTCTCCCTAAAGAACCTTAAATTATTTTTAGGAGACCAAAGAATTTGTGTAATAGGTTGGTACACAGCCACTATGATGCAAATAAAAAGGAAGAATGCTGTAAAATTAAGGGGACATATAGGTGTAGTGGCTGCAGCATGTGCAGGTATATAAAAGTGGGTTCTGTGGTGGAGGTAAAACAAAAAGGTATATTCAAAATACAACACTACTTAAACTGTCAGACGCCAAACGTGATTTACTTACTAACATGTACCTGTGGGAGATATTACAGGGGCAAAACCAATCGATCACTAATAAAACGTAACTATGAACATCAGTACAGTATCAAGGTGGGTAACCAAAAGACACCAGTGGGCCGCTTCCTACGGTACCATAACTAAGACCCCAGTACCCTCCAGATTCGGGCCTCGACAGAATTCATAAGCCTCCAAGGGGGGGGAACAAGAAGGCTCAGATACTAAATATATAAATGTATAATGTATAATGAGAACAATACATCCATAGAAAGAGTAACTGATCTTTGACTGGGATACTATGTAAACAATAGGAGACATGATGGAGTGTATTTTTTAAGCAGATATATAAATAATCAAACCTGGGGTGGCTTTCCCTTTAAAAAGATAGATATAAAGAATAATCCGCACACCGCGCAGAACAATCCGCACAAAAATAATAATAACAATAGTATAATCTATATACTTAGTAGAAAAAGAAGGCCCCAAAGAAAACACATTGCAAAATAATAGATGCCAGCTGCAGTTCCGAACTGGCATATAACTATTTTTTCTTTATCTCCCATTTTATTCCTTTCCATGCAATATGCCAGTCCTGTTTTATCCAGCAATGACAAACACAAGTATTAACTGTGCATTAAGTCACAGGATTATGTGAGGAATAACATCGTTTATGACCCTACTATTGATGGGAATAGGGTAGCGCAAGATGAGCAGCACATACTGAGCTGTGGTCTACAGGAAAATGGCGCTGCAACTATCTTCAATAGAATGGCATCTGGCACCAAGTCAGCGTCCGCACCCATGGACTTCAACAAAATGACGCTGACTTACTTTTAACACAGAGCCGGCTATCGGTCCAGTGACACGGAACTTCACTTCCAGCGGAGGTCCGGAGTGACGTAATTTGCGCTCCACAGTATGGAGAGCAATTTATTAAAGTGTCACTGGTGTGGTGACAGGGATTCGCCCTGCGTCAGACAAGCTTTCCAGTATCCCCGCAGACACGAGCAACTAAAGGACAACTCCCACAGGGATTCGCCCTGCACCGCATACGCTTTCCAGCACTCCCCTAGACACGAGCAAGGGGGAGGATAACATACGTGGATTCAAAAGCAAGGGACCTCAATCCCCATCGCCACGGCTGCAGCGAAGGCATTAAGGTACTAACATGTACGCTTTTTTGAGCTTGATATAATCTGTAATATAGTATACAATGATCCGCTTTGGCTAATATATCTTTACATAACAGCGGATGTTCTGTAAACAAACCACCAATCAATTTATATCTTTTAAAGGGCCGCACATACGCATTAGCCCCGGGGAAACAGAATAGAAAGGGAGTGGGTCCCTTTGCCTGTGGACACAAGAAGGTAAAACATTATTTAATAGCTGGCCCCTAAAATTAATTATAATCCAGTCTGAAAATTCCAACTCGGGTCTGATATATATTAACTCTTCCAAGTAGGGTGAAAATTTGGAGCAAGATAGGTACACCATCACTTCTCCTCTTGGAATGCATACAACCATTTGTGAAAAATATATGGAATATATATAACCATTTGTTGGATAATTATCTGTAGAATAAGTCTGTCAAAGGTACTTAACTTCATCAATGTATATATGTATATATTTATATATGTATATAGCCAATAGCCACATACAATCGTATAGCTGCTTAATGTAACTTTTTTTCATACATATAGGGCATTGAGAAAGCCCGAGCGGGAGAAACATGTTTGCCCTAACTACAGAAACAAAAATAAAAAATTGGAATGAAGTAATATAATAACATTGAGTAACTGTATATATTTTGCAAGTCTAAGGTTATATATTATAGCATATATAATTATTGATTAAATCTTGCACGGACACTGAGCAATGTGCTCTTTTTTATTGAACTTATGAAATATTAATAAAATGTTGCCATTTTTAATAACCTTGATATAGTATGGTCATGTTCCAAAAGCTTTAAAAAAAAAAGACTTGGGAAGCGCCTAGCCCCAAGAATAGCATTTAGTTTGAGAAGCTGGAACATGAACCATCTAGATGAATAAACAGGTGGGTCCACCAAACAAGTAGGGACGCAGGAATTGGTAATCTCTATCCAAGTATCTAAACTGGTGGGCCAGCCTGCTGCATTATCCAGTGGCACGCCGCTCCCTGTTCCAGCCAGCCAAGGCTCCACCACCTCCTGTGTGTCATACCCATCCTCTGTCGCTCCAGATGGTCCTCCTCCTCTTACTCCGAGTCAGTCATTCCACCAGCATTCCATTGGCCAAGCCATGGCCAAAAGACAACAGTATGCGCCCACTCATCCAACGCGCAGAAGCTAAATGTGCTCCTGTATGAGTTACTGGTGCTGCAGTCCCTCCCTTTTCAGGTGGTGGCATCTGCACCTTTCAGAGAACTGATGGCTTGTGCCGAGCTGAGGTGGAGAGTCATAATAAATGGCAGGTAAACATCCACAGCTTCCGCATTTATCCAAGGCACCTATATACATCAATAATTTAGTGATTTAATAATAATTCATTAATAATTGAGATCATAAACATTTTGTTCCTCTGGAACCTTCTTAGAAAAGAACATCTTGTCTGCGTTTCAACAAAGAAGCCTGAGCCATGCGCCCTGTATGGCACACGTGTTCAACCTAACTGCCAAACGTTTTCTGAAGTCTTCCCCCCATCTGCAAGACATTCTTACAACAGGAAGGAAACTTTGCATGCACTTCAGCCACTCCTACACTGCCAAGCACACCCTTCTTGAGCTACAGCATCAGAAAGGCGCCCAACATAGTCTGATTTGAGATGTTTCCACCCTCCATATGTTGGATCGACTATACAGAGAAAAGCCATCACCGATTTCTTGATGATCCAAGCGGACAGGGGGACTCCCCTGTGTATCTTAAATGTAAACCAGTGGCAGCTCATAAGTGACACCTGCCGTTTGCTCAGGCCCTTTGAGGAAGCCACTTTATTTGTCAGTCACCAGGATTACGGGATGAACTACGTGATTCCACTGCTTCATGTACTACAACACATGTTGGAAACCATGGCTGGTCGGGGCACTGGAGACATGGCGGCTACATCTCACGGCAACATGAACCCCGTGGGAACTGGAAGAGGAGGAGAAGGGGGGGGCACAGTGAAGCACAGTTTAGTTTTGGTGAAATGGCCAGTTTATCTAGTCATCTGACAGGAAAGGAGGAGCAGGAGCATCTAGAGGAGCTAGAGGGTTGAGGAAGGCAAGACAGAGGACTAAGATACACCATGGCAGTATGCAGTGGAGATGGAAACAGGTAGTCCCTCCGAGTCACTTGCACAAATGGCACGATGCATGCTCATGTGCTTGCGTAGTGACCGCCAATTTGTCACTATTCGGCAGCGGGATGACCTCTGGCTCTCCACCTTATTGAACCCTCGCTACCGGCACAATACTGTTTTAAGCCTGACCTACCCTTATAAGTACACACCACATACGTACATCTGAGAGTTGCACCATTTTTTCCTGTTAAAGTCTTCAGGGCCTAGTTACTGTGAAAGGCCAGACACATTTTTCATGGACAGACAGGCCAGCTGGCAGAGCAGGACAGCTTTCCCAGTGCAACTCTGCTAGTTGCGGCCATAGATCAAGTTTGGCAGGCCAGAAGTCCAGTGGATCCTCAAGGTGTGTTGGCATGGTCATGTCAAGGTATAACACCACCTGCTGGTTCTGGTCCTGCTCAGAGGGCCCCCTGTTTCAGACCTGGGAGAGGATGGACGATGGACCAGATAGGCATCAGTCAACTGACATTGGGTGTAAAAAAAAAACCCAATTTTTACACAACAGCGGCAGGTGTCTGGCCTTTCACACTAACTAGCCCATCAGCACTTGAAGATAAAAACCAAATGCAAACACTGCCAGATTGCCTGAAATGGGATGCCCCGTGCTCAAAGTTAGCTAATTGCACTACAGCAAAAACGTTAAAACATGGTTTTTGTTACAAAAGGGAAAAGGTAAGTAGCCAGGTACTCTTAAAAGACACATGCTAGCACGCAGTGACAGCATGGGATGCCCCCTGGTGAAAGGCAATGACTGCTGCAAATTTTACAATGTGGTTTTTGTTACGAAATGGAAAAGGTAAGTAGACAGGTACTCTTAAAAGACACATGCTATCACGCAGTGACAGCTTGGGATGTCCCCGGGTGAAAGTGAAAAACTGCTGCAAATTTTACAACGTGGTTTTTGGTACAAAATGGAAAAGGAAAGTAGAAAGGTACTCTTAAAAGACATATGCTAGCAATCGGGATGCCCCCGGTGAAAGTGAATTACTGCTGCAAACTTTACAACTTGACTTTTTTTACAAAATGGAAAAGGTAAGTAGCCAGGTACTCTTAAAAGACACATGCTAGCATTCAGGATGCCCCCGGTGAAAGGAAATGACTACTGCAAAATTTACAATGTGACTTTTGTTACAAAATATAAAAGGTAAGTAGCCAGGTACTCTTAAAAGACACATGCAAGCACTCAGTGACAGCATGGGATGCCCCCGGTGAAAGGCAATGACTGCTGGAAATTTTAAAACGTGACTTTTGTTACAAAATGGAAAAGGTAAGTAGCCAGGTACTCTTAAAAGACAAATGCTAGCACGCGTTTTAAAGAATGACACCAGTAAAAAAGAAAAGCTAAATAGGCAGGTGTGTTATTAACACTAAATAGGCTTGAAAGCTAATACAAACTATATATTCTCTGGATCAATATGAACACAGAGTGAATTAGTAATATGTGAATTAGTGAATTAGTAATATGTGTTCATAAAAGTAAAATTATTTTATTGAATTATTAATTATTGTTATTACATCATGTTATTTCTATTTAATAATTTATAAATAATTGTGTATATTAATTATATATTAATTTGTGCGGATACAAGTTTCCCAAAAAGACTGAAGGAAACAAAAGAAAAAAAAAAAATTTTGTATGTTTATAAACCTATTCAAACAATTTATCTTTTACTACTAATAATTAATAAAATATGTGAATACATTTCTAAACAAGTGAATAAATTATTACAATAAATGCATAATTCCAAAGAAATATATTTCACCATCATTATTATTGTGCTACCTTACTAACCTTACCAAAACTAAATCTAAACAAGCAATAATCATCATTCTGCCAAAAGTAATAAGTAACTATTGAAATCAATAATAAAACATTAATCATGGACTCAGAAATAGAGACACACCATTACTCTGAAAATATTGTGCTATCCCCACAAGTGAGCAAATACAAAACCTGGTATGCAGGAACGGGGAGGCCGATTCATTAATAGCGTCAGGTAGCGACAGATGAGCGCTTGAAGTATGGCGCTATGAGCGCCACGAGCGTATGCCGCGGTCGGCTGCGATTCACTATAGCAGGCATCCTCAGTCGCTACTTGGCGCTACTTGGCGTTGTTGGGAACAATGCCTACATTGGTGAATATGATGTTTCAGATGAGCTTTGTAGGCGCTGTGATTTTGACACACGCTATTCAACACCGCGCCTGCCCGTTTGTTTGCTGTTGGATTGAAATCAATGTTAGGACCTTCAGTAGTAAACACATTGCAACATGTTTCTTTGTTGATTTTTTTTTAATTTTTTTATTTTTTTGGGTGCAAGAAAATAAAACAAATAAGGTGGTTTTTCATCATGGTGCCTAAAAAAGAAGAAAAAGTGTAGTTAGTATTTATAACTAATTTTGTTTTTTTGCATTTATTTACAATTTTAATTTTTGGTTTGGGACAGTTTTGGCCAACTTGCACAACACCCCTAATTGTTATGTTGGTCAACTCCCCCCCCCCTTATAGTGCTTTGGTTCATCTTACACCCCCCTTATAGTGCTTTGGGTCATCTTACACACCCCTTATAGTGGTTTGGGTCATCTTACACACCCCTTATAGTGGTTTGGGTCATCTTACACACCCCTTATAGTGGTTTGGGTCATCTTACACACCCCTTATAGTGGTTTGGGTCAACTCCCCCCCCCCTTATAGTGGTTTGGGTCATCTTACACACCCCTTATAGTGCTTTGGTTCATCTTACACCCCCTTTATAGTGGTTTGGGTCAACTTCCCCCCCCTTATAGTGGTTTGGGTCATCTTACACACCCCTTATAGTGGTTTGGGTCATCTTACACACCCCTTATAGTGGTTTGGGTCAACTTCCCCCCCCCCCCCCTTATAGTGGTTTGGGACAAATTATGATTGGAGCCAACAAATAGTTCCCCTGTAGTGCAGTACTTGGATTATAGTGAAGGGTAGTTAGCTTACCGCAAAAAACGAAGTGATCATGCTTTCCCTTAGCTCAAAGCCAGTCTGGGTGTCCTCACTCATTTCTGCGGGCAAGTTGGGGATTTCGGGCACCAGTGCTGTTTCTTCAGGGGGTTGGATTCTGTGGCATATGCAAAGATTGTGTAGCACACAGCATGCGAGGATAATCTTGGAGACCTTTTGTGGACTGTACAACATCTCTCCTCCTGGGCGTGCCAAACACAGAAAGCGCGCTTTCAGCAGTCCAATGGTTCGTTCCACAATGCTTCTGGTTTTGCGATGTGCTGCATTGTAGCGTTGTTGGGCAGAGGTCTGTGGGTTTCTGACTGGAGTCATGACCCACGTTCTCTGCCCATATCCCTTGTCCGCTGTGGAAAAAACACAATGAGAGAGACAGCAATTAGTACTAGTACATGTTATTTGTCGCAATTTTTTAAATTTAGCTTACTAGGCCACATATTTCAAGCAAAATACGTTGACATGGTTAGTTATTTACCCAGTAGCCAGCCAGCTGGCATTTCGTTGTTCTCGAACTTCCTGCACAGGACTGACTGCTGGAGCACGTAAGAGTCGTGGCATGAGCCGGGGAAGCCAGATCTCACGGCCCGCAGCTTCATGTCATGGTCACAGACCACCATGACATTCATGGAGTAGAACTGCTTTCTGTTCCGATAATGCAGCTCCTGTGCACGGGGAGGGCGGAAAGGGATATGTGTACCATCCACGCACCCTAGCACATTCGGAATCCCTCCCATGCGATAGAATGCATGTTTTATTTGGGCAACCTCATCCTCAGGAAACTTGATGTAAACAGGGATCAGGTCACAAATAGCCAGTACTACCTGTATAAATATGCGGCTCATTGTAGCCTGGCTGATCCCGCTGAGGAGGGCAGAGGTTGTCTGGAAGTTCCCTCGTGCCACAATATTAAGTGTGGCACATAGGCGTACTATGCCTGGAATGGATTGGGTGCGTTTGGTGGATGGCTCGATTTTGGTCTTAATCTGATCATATAGGGACTGTAGTGCTGCACGATTCAGACGGAAGCGGCTTCTGATCTGCTCGTCACTTAAATCCCACACTGAAAGACGGATGCCAAAGGATCGGGGTGCCCTAAGCCTCACAGCACCCTCCTCCCTGGCCTCCTGTTCTTCCAGCATTCTCGCACATCCCTGCACCCATAACCCATACATCACCCTCTTATCCATCTCACACTCACTGAACAGATATACAAAAGAAGCAAAACAAAAAAAAAACACAAACACACCACACACACAAGCAAGCACACTCCTCACACAATCACTAAAATGCAGCTCACCACAAAACCAGAAGTATAGTGGTCTGAACCACAAGACTGCTGAAAGTGTGCTTTCTAAGTTAGGCACAACCAAGAGGGGAGTTGCTTCACAGCCCACAAAAGGCCCCAAAATCAAGCCTCAATTGCTGTATGCTACACAATATTTGCATATGCCAACAAAATCAATCTCCTAAAGAAACAGCAATGATGTCAGAAATCACCCAACAAGCCACAGAGAGTGAGGACCAAACCCAGCAAGACACAAAAATTAGCTAAGGGACCAAACCACCACACCACCACACCACAGCCTTTGCCACAGTGTAACAATACCAGAAGGTTGTCAAATCCAGCCATTTATACTTAACTTGGGAAAAGGACAGGTCCGCTTTGCCGCCTTTTGCGTTGCTCTGCTATTTCCTGTCTGCAATTAGCTGACCCAGGTGTGCTAGAAACGGATTGCGCATGCGTACGCTAATAGCGCTACTAGCGTACGTGAGCAGATACTTGCGTGTTTTAGCGGTCATGCCTGACCATTCTGTGGTGGACCAATGAAAGGTAAGCTGCTCTTAATTTAAATAGCCGTTTGTAGAGCCACATTTCACAAGTGTTTAATCTACCTGAGTACATTGTTGTCTTTGGTTGTGTGTTGTTTGGTTAATGAGCTCTGTAATTATTTAATTGGCTACCACACATGGTTCACTCAGTGCAGTGGAGCTGTTGCTACAAGCACCTGCCCAGTATGTGTGAATCAATTAAGTGGACCTGTTTGTGATTGGTTGTTAGAGCACATAAAACCTGCACACCCCCAAAAGAGGTTGATGCCATTCTGTAGTCTGTATGCGTGCTTGTGTGTTGTATAGTGGTGTGTGTGTGCAGCTACAGGATGGAGCCAAATTCTGGACATCTGCCGGCCACAGCTGGCCCAAGTAGGAATGTGTTGGGTGCTGTGCGCAGACCTCCCTTAAGGAAAAGGGCCCAGGCCCAAGGTGAGCCTGCACCCAAGGCCAGCCGCCCATTTGCCAAGAGGGAGCCAGAATTTAATTTGGCGGATAACAATACTCTTGTGCGTCTTACCCTGGCCAAATGGGAGCTAATCTTTGGCTCCCAAAGCCAGTCTATAGGCAAGCAAGAAAGGAGCAAATTGTGGGATGCCATTGGGGAGGAGCTTACTAGCAGTGCTCAATACCCACGTAGTGGCCCACCCTGCAAGAAACGCTTCTACACTTTGAGAAGGGCCCTTATGCAAAAGATGAAGCATGATCTTGAGGTCGAGAGTGGGACCATCCAGGGTCCAAAGAGTACCTACAGGCCATATGAGGAGATGCTGAAGGCAAAATTCCGCTCATTTGGCTGCAGGGTGTTGATGCTGGGGATGACACCACAGGTTGGACTGAAGGTACATATTTTGTGCATATTTTTGACTGGTAATGTTAATGTATGTGATTTGCTTTGTCTCTTTCTGGCCAACTAACAGTAGGACATGTGAAGTAGTACATTATACCTCATAAATGTTTTCCTTTCCTGTCTGTTCCTTTCTGCATAGGTGCACATGGTGATGTCCTGGATTTGGCTGAGGAGGACACCCCAACTCCTGCACTTCAACCAACCTCTAGGCTAACCCAGTCTGCCATTGAAGGTATTTATCACTAATTTATGGGCTGGTTTTTTTTGGACAAAATGGTGGGAGCACCTCAAACAATAGCTTGTACCACTTTTGAGGAGTACTAATATGGTCCTGGTAACTAATTTCACGCCCACTTTAACCCTCTCAGCAACTAACTAACAAGGCCCTAACATGTGTAGCTATGTGGGAAGCCAGAGATGTGTGGGCATATATCTGCATATACATGTTGAAGCCACACTGGCCTGGATTATTGAATATTAGTGATTGAGCTGCTCACACACACCTTAATTCATGGTTTATTTTGTGCCGCACATTACCAATGGCTACATTTTTTCTTTGCTTTTGCCTAGCTGCACCGCCATTGCCAACAGCATCTCCTCCAGAGCCAAGCTACTCTTTGGATGCTGGTAAGTGCATGTGTCAACCTTGCTTTTTCCACTTTAACACAAGTGCATGTCTTTGATTCCTGTTTTTTCTTTGTAGGCCAAGTCACTGCTTCATCTTTGGACACCACTTCCTATGTAGCAGGTCAACAGGACCCTGTTGGTGTGTATTGCCCAAAACACTGTATCCTTTATGCTGTTTAGGTTACACTGGTTCAATTTGGTTAGTCTAATAATCTACATGTTTGCTAGGTCAACTTGAAGATGGCTATTTTTAGTGGATTTGCCATCCCCAGGCTCATTAGTAAACTGTTTAGAGTGATTGCAATGCATTTTTTTGGTCTATTTAAAGAAAAACATTCACCAGAGTAGTGTTATGAATATTTAGAGACATTCATTGTGTATTTTAGTTGGCCGGAACATAGGAAGTGGCTGTCCGGAAAGGGCCCTTCACCGTGAGGCTGCTAGAGATGAGGGTAAGCTGGTTTGGCTTGATTATCTAGTAAGGATGTTTGCAAACCTTTTTTTTGAATTTATTAGTCCAACTTTTGTTTAAACATGTATTTTCAAGGGCAAAGCTCGAGTGAGGGCCTAACTCAGGACATCTGTGAGATGGCGGGTATGTGTAATTTGAGCAATGTGTCTGTTAGTGTTTGGCCCAATTATTGGCTAATCTTCCTCTTACATACATGTGAGAAATCTGAGTTTACAAGATCCCTTTTGGCTATTGTGTAATCTGCCACTTTGTCGAGGTATGGCCTCGATAGACTATCCATATTAAATTTGAGTTTTGTCCACTGACCTACTAACATAACTTTCCTGTTTAGCATATGCCAGCTTGCCCCATCTCTCAGATGTGGATTTCCCCCTTTCTGGGAGCCAGACCCTGGAACTACTTCGGGCGGAGGACACTGAGGTAACATGGCTTATTTTGGTGAACAATATCCACATTGACATGTTAGTGGGTAGTCCAGGAACCACCATGTAACATGTTATTTTTTTGGTGTTTTGGCAGGAGGCCATACCTGAAACCCAAGCTGTGCCGTCTTCCCAAGTGCCATGTGGCCAAGCTACAGAGGCTCAATCAAGGGTAAGTTTGATTGTTACACTTTGGGTAAATGATTGGAAGGGGCATACCTGCATTGTTTCAGCTTCACTACAATCTTTTCTTTTGGTTTTTTAGGCCGAACACACAAGAAGAGGAGGTCTGGCACCCACAAGTGCAGAATTCTACGAGCTAGGGGTCCGGATGCTGGAGGACTACAGTCACCAACAGCCGCGTGATGGAACTAATGAGCGCATTGCGGCGTTGGAAAATCAGGTGCTGGTGTATTGGCAACAAATTGAGGACCTGCAGCGCCAGCTCCATGACGTCCAAAATCAACTGCAATCCCAAAACAACAGCATACAACAACGAATGGCACATGCCATGGAGCAAGCTGTCCAGCGCCAGGACCAAACTTTGTTGTTGATCCATCAGCTGATAGAACAGCAGTCTATTTTTTTTACTGCACTGTTGTCCCCCAACACCACCCCTAGCAATGAATCACAACCTCCCAGGCCACCAAGCCAAGAATTTTGATTTATTTTTTATTTTGGTTAATTTTGTGTGAATAAATTTCAGTACCCCACCTCCAAATCGTGTTTTTTCATTGACATAGCTAACAACACAGTCAGGGATGAGTCTCTAGATCTAGAGATGTACATGTAGCCAGAAATGTATGACACACATTGGTGACCATATCTTACTATGGCTTACACATTAAATGGCTACAAAGGTACAACAACATTTACAAACTAATGGGTTGCTAGACACTTAAACTATGCTTGACAAGGCACAACACACTGTAATTAAAAAAATACAAAATATTTATTAGGCCTCAAGGCGGCCAACAGAGCCAACATTACGCCGCACAGCGGCAAAAACCATCCCCCCAACCCTCACGACGCCTCTTCAAGGCCAGCAGCATAAGGCGAAGACGCCGGATAGACTGCCACAGTCTGCGATGTTGGTTTTCACAAGCTGTAGAGAGTATAAAAAAACCATATTAAAAACATAGAATGTGAGCTCAACATACACAGATGTAGCAATGTAATGTAATTGCCTCAAATTAGCTGACCCACACATTCACATTGTGCCCTTATGTGTTACCATTATATGAGTACTAGTGGCTGCCTTAAATGTGGCTACAACATCCCAAGCATACATTTACTCTGAACTCTTGGGAATAAATTTAGGTCTAAGTCCCAGTGTGTACATTTCTTTGGTTAGTTACAGCAAAACATCAGGGCCTAAGTCCTAACGATTAAACTGCTTGGCATATTAGAGGTCACCACCTTAGCAGGCCAATTTGGTTTGGAACAAACCACAATTTTACACTATGTGGCAAAAACAAGAATGTGAGCCAACAATAAAGCATGCATGTAACCTAGATGTGTGCTTATAAAAGACATAGGTACATTGTAAATGTCTCCAGAATTTACAATAAGACATAGGGCTCCCAAGTCTTTAGGCATATGAAGTGGGATGTACTCACCATCGCAGCTGTGGCTGGGGCCCATGCTGCTGGCCGTCCCGAGAGCTGGGGTGGGGAGGATGGTGACCGGCTCCGTCTGCGTGGCAACATCTGTCAGGAGAAAGCAAAAGAGAAACCAAAATTTAGTTGGCCAATGACACATGACGATTTGACATCCATCTGTTTAGGGAGTCTGCCAAAACAAATGCTTGCATGGTTACACACATGTTGTCCGACATTAGCATATTTACTGGTCCATGAGTTAATGTAAATTATTTATGTGTGCAACATGGACACATCAAGATAATGTGCCAATAACCTTTACAGTGCAATGGTAAGGCCTAATTTTCAGTTGAGTGTAGAATCTTACTAGTGTGCAATATGTGTTAGCCGGAACAACTTACAAAAATAACACATTTGCTAGCCCCCATCATGGTGTGGGCTGAAACATAGGGGTGGTTGGCAGTTGGATTGCACTGTAGTGGGGTTTGTGATGTTAATGTAAATTAGAAAACCATCTTGTACTATGGACCAGGAAACATGTGTATGTTTAAAGTGGACCAACACCCAGGATTTATACTATCCTGGGTTTTGGTCCACTTTGGCGGGGCACCCCGATCGGAGAGAGAGCCCGTCCGCCGCAGCCTCCCGTGCGTCACTCTTACAGGGCACGCGCCTGCGCAGGCCATTCACAAACGGACAGCGCGGGCGCATGCACATCTAGAGGTGCACGTGTGAGGCGGCGGCGGCGGTGGCTTCCGCCGCCCCCAATGAGGTAAGGAGTTTGTGGGCTTTGGGGGGGGGCCCACGGTGAGGGAGGTGATTGGCCAGGGAAGCTTATAGATTCCCGGGCCAATCACCAATGGGTGTTGGTCCACTTTAAGGAATGTCATAACATAGGGAATGTGAGGGATAACAACAAACACTTACCATGACTATGCCCGTGGAGAAGACGTTGCCCAAAGCTCCTGGAGGTGCCACCTATATGATGCGCTGCAAATTAGAGAGGAATGGCAAGGGCTAAGTACAAATGGCCATATGGAACCTGTGACAGACTAACACTGACTAAATCGGCACTCACCAGGGGATGAGCTGCCACTTGAAGCCCAGGGAGGGCTCTGAGGAGGAGGCGTGGAGCCTCGGCTCCTCACACTCTGATCTGAAGATCCCCCACCCAAAGGGCTACCCTCCTCCCTCTCACTCCCTGCTCCTTCAGGGAGTGTGGGAGAGTCCACAACTTCCACCCCACTTGGACTCCCCACTTGAGAGTGGCCCCTTGGCTGGAGAGACTCCTCAGAGTCAGAGTGTGAGGAGCTGAGGCTAGATCCTGCCAGCCCCCCCAGCAGCACACTCCTCTGGGGCGTCATCCCCTTCCTCCCCTGGGTCCTCTAAATAGGAAATCCGAGAGGGACCCTCCCCCGATGACTCCCCCGAGTCCGCCTGTCTCGTGCGGGGGAGGAATCCCTTCCCACGTTTCCCTAGGGGAGGACGCTTATCTGTGTTGAGGGGGGTGAATAAAAAAAATTACAAGTACAACCCAAAATGTACACAGCTTAGAATATTATTTCCCAAAAAATATAAACATAGCATCAACTTCCACTTACCTGAAGTGTACGCATCATATAGCCGGTACACACCTTCAGGGTCCCGGCGCTTGAAGTCCGACCACTTCTGCATGATGCCACCCACAATAATTTGGAGTGGGCGTGCAAAGAACACACCAATCTCCCAAAGGAAGCACAACTACAATCAACAGTATATATTAATGATTTTATTAGTACAAAAAAACAAAGAATTAAAATACATACACCACAAGACAAATTTAAAAACAACCAGTATGGCCAAATGTATCTATATCAATGTATATGGCCCCTAAGGGCCGCTTAAATAACTGCCCTATGGGTGAATAATATTGATTATCCTAGAATACCCTCACCCTTCGAAGCCGCACGGGTAGCGGCGGGCGCGTGGGTGTCTTTCTGTGCGGTCCCCCTTTCTGTGCGGTCCCCCCCCTCATTTGATGTCTGTGGCTCTGTGTGGATTTTGGTAGTATTATTCTTTGAAATTGCTGGCACGATATTTCCTTTGTGTTTTAGGTTTCACATGATCACTTGCTCATTTGGTTTGGATAGGGATATGTAGATCAACATTAGGGTTAGTCAGCACTTGGTGCTTATACACAGATTTATATTGGATTATACAGGTTTAATTGTTTAATTATCTACACTGGTAGTTGTATATATATTGTTTTTTGTTGTAATATATATATATCTTTCATTGATTGTAATATATTATTTATTGATTGTTATATAGCATTGTAGTGGGTTGTTCACATATTTTTCACAACTTTTATTATTATAGAAAAATATTTCTTTTGGTTAATAATATAATAATATATAGGTATAAATAATTTTTCTTTTGAGTGTATATATTATTTTTTGTTTATTATGCCGGCATAATACTTTTGGATTTTGGTGTGTCTTCTCAGACACACACATATCCACATAAATGTATTAGTGATAAGTATTTTTAATACATTTTCTTCTCATGAGAGTACACAGCACATGCACTTTAATTATAAAAATTATCTGATTAAGATTTATATTCTATTATTGAGTATTGAAGGGGGATCAGCCTTGTTTTTATACTTGTTTGTGGTGTATGTTTGTCTTGAATGTCTTTTATGACTAGCTATGTATTTAATTAATAAAATTTATATAATTTTCTATAGACATGTTTTTGTGCAGATTTAATATTGATTGGTGCTCCACATAGGGAGGGAGGTGTGATTGTTCACGTCCACTCCCAATAGAGTTGTTGATTATCCTAGAATAGTCATAACCCATCCTTTTTGTGCCGGCACAAAAAATCCTAACCACATGTAAATATATGTGCAAATTCATGAAACCAATACTACAAAAATATTAATAATATATATGGCAAAAATATGTGCAAAAACAGTGAATATACAATAAAAAAATATCAATATATAAAGTGCAAATACATGAAAAACACATAAACCTAAAACACTACCTAATATTGCACAGGGAAACCCATACCAATAAGACTTTAAAGTGCAGACAATAACAATATATGATATAAATGCAAGCGCCAGCAGAGAGAAAATAAATGGTTAAATCTCACGTCATAAGATAACACCCAGGGCAACAGTCAGGCCAACCTCAGTGAAAAATGTCTGCGCACGCAGCCCCCATGCTGCTTCAAGGACAAGGGTGCATGATGGCTCGGACACTGAGCCTGGTGTTGAAGCGCCGGGACACTGTGGCCTTCACCTCCAGGGCAATGCGCTTCTTCCCCCCACGGGCATAGTCATACTGCTGGACACAGAAATCCTATGAGAAATGACATAAATAAATGTTATCAATACATGACATCAGAACAATGGCCTAAACATTTATACTGAGAACAGATTAAACATATAATCAAAGGCAAAAATACTCACTTTCACTACCTGCCCGTTTACGCGGCTATCCACCCTCATTCTCTTTCTTTTTCCTTGCCCAGGGGGGGAGGGGGTGGAGGGGGGTTAGGTGGGTGAGGGGAGGTAGGTGGGGGAGGTGGGGGAGGGGTGGGGTTGCCAGAGTCAGAGGAGGAGCTGGGGAGGCGCATGATACGTCTCCTGGGCAGCATGGTGGAAACGCAAAGGAGGAAACCGGAAGTGGATATGACGAAAGCTAACCAAATAAAAACACTCCGTGCACTAGGAAGAAGCTAATATCCGCTACGTGCAAGCAAAGTTGCGCTAATAGTAGATTTACGCATCACAACAAGCTATTGGCCAAGACGCAATTAATTATTAGCGGGATTTAGCTGGGTGTTCAATATCCTGGAATGCATAGATCAGAGCAAAAACAGATCTGGTTGCTTACAAATACGGATTCCTAAATAAAATAAGAACACAATATAACTATACAACAACATGATAATGTGGGACACAGGAGAATGCATAACGGGTTGTTATGAGCTTGTACGCCTGAAAAAATCCTGCTGAATGTGGACATATGCACGCTCTGAACTACAGTGTATTCATTAAGAACGACTGGGGTCGCTGCAAGTGAATTCAGGATAAAATGCAGAAACGCACATGTATGAACAGCACAGCGACGCTAGCGCCGGCACATAGCGAATCAAAACAGCGACTGCACAAACACTGACCACCACAGATTCAACAAGGACAGGGCTGCAGAATAGCATGGGCGCTGAAAATTGCAATGAGCGAACGTGAGCGCCAACCATGACTGACTAAATAATAGCTTTACAAGCCATGGGTGTTGTGAAAGCAAGCTAATTTGAGGCGAATGTGTTTTGTGGGAGGAGATGCATTTTATATTTGACTCAACATTCCAGTAGAAAAATTACATCTTTCACCAAAAAATAAACACAAACAACACAGATTCATCATACATATCCTAAACAACATGTGTTTCAATTTTGGCAAAAAACAAAACCACAAAACCCACTAAAAAAACATTGCAGTGTCTGCCATAGCAATGTATGGGAGAGCGGCAGAGAGCGAAAGGTCTGACCTGGCGCTGTGATGGGATTAGCAGCGGCGCTGTTCGCTGAAGTCCGCTACATGATGAATCCAGCGCTAGGTGACGCTTTCGCCGGCGCTAGCCTCATTTAGCATGATAAATGCGTGATTGTGTTCACAGCATGGCATTCTGGAGTCGGTAGCTGCTGATAGCTGACGATACCTGGCGCTATTGAGGCACTGTCTGACACTATCACTTGATAAATAAGGCCCAATGTTTACAGGGTATTATTGGCAGAGGACATAATGCAGGACAGTCCACCTGCGCACGTGGCCTCCTATGCCACTTCACCCGAGAGAAGTGGCCGAGAATAAAGAGTTTAGGCTTGAACATGATGTCTTTATTTTCTGTATTTGTCTGTATTTTCTCCACCATTTTTTAAAATATTTTGTGAGTAAAAAAAAAAAAAATATATATATATATATTTTTCATTTCTCATTTTTTTTCAATGATGAAAGTGAAATCCCCATTTCCCCTGATTACAATGGTACCACATATGTCTTGGTAGCCCCTGTTCCTGCCCAGACCACATTTCTTTTGTGAATTTTAAGGGTTAAAAAACCATTAGAAAGCTCCCAAAAATGGAGTGATGTCCCCTCTACCCATGGGCCAGCTATGCAGAGCCCGCACAGGCTAAATGGCCCCTGGGCCCTTCTTTCTCCTCGGGTTTTGGGATGGTAGGTAATGGGGGGCTAGGGATTAATGATTTGTGCATTGTGCATAAAAAATGTATGGGATGTATCATGGGATGAAATAGTGACAGCCTGTCCCTGGCTCTTTGTAAAATTGCAGATCTGTGCCTGGGCAGAGGAGATGTTGGTCTGAGTTGACCTCTGCAGGGTCATTCACTCTGCTATACCAAACTTATAGGTCAAATCTAGTTATATTCTGCAGTTGGATTCATATCACAAGCCAGTGGTAGCTAAAACTAGGGATGAGCGAATCGATCCGGACGAACCCGGATTCGATCCGAATTTCATGAAAAATTCGATTCGGATCGAATCCGAATTTCCCCGCGATTCGATCGCTCGAAGTTTTCCTTTAACATCCATTCATTTACATGACAGGCATTCTAAGATGGCGGACGGGACATGTCCAGACATCAACCCCGCGCCAGTGCAAGCTGGGACAGTCACATGCAGCCTATCAGCAGCCAGCAAGCCCGGTGACGTCACAGCGCTATTTAAGTCGGCCATCTTGCTTTTCCTTCCTCATTTCTCTATTGCATTCATGAGAGACAGAACGCTGTAGTGAGGGAGAGGCAGTTAGACAGGCAGGGACAGACAGGGACAGGCTGGAGACAGGCAGGAGACAGACGTCAGCGAAAACAGGGAAAGTTAGGAAAAATCGGAGGCAGTCACAGGGAGATTTTTTTTTTTTTCATCCAGCCTGAGTGTTACTGGCTGGCTGACAGGCTTTGTTAGCGTTTTCAGGCTGCTTATACTAACTAACTGTGCATATATACTGAACTGATCTTAAGTCTGCTGTGAGGCATCCCATTCTGTGACTACACCAGCCTCTATTTAAGACCATATAACCATTTGCACTTATTCTAATTGAAATTAGGCCTGATAAAGACACTTTTGCTGTGCATAGCACTACTGGTCCCTGCCAGGTGCACTCCTGTTGTGGCATCCCATTCTGTGACTACAGCAGCCTCTATTTAAGACCATATAACTATTTGCACTTATTATAATTGAAATTAGGCCTGATAAAGACACTTTTGCTGTGCATAGCACTACTTGTCCCTGCCAGGTGCACTCCTGTTGTGGCATCCCATTCTGTGACTACAGCAGCCTCTATTTAAGACCATATAACCATTTCCACTTATTCTAATTGAAATTAGGCCTGATAAAGACACTTTTGCTGTGCATAGCACTACTTGTCCCTGCCAGGTGCACTCCTGTTTGGGGCATCCCATTCTGTGACTAAAGCAGACTCTATTTAAGACCATAACCATTTGCACCTATTCTAATTGAAATTAGGCCTGATAAAGACACTTTTGCTGTGCATAGCACTACTGGTCCCTGCCAGGTGCACTCCTGTTGTGGCATCCCATTCTGTGACTACAGCAGCCTCTATTTAAAACCATATAACCATTTGCACTTATTATAATTGAAATTAGGCCTGATAAAGACACTTTTGCTGTGCATAGCACTACTTGTCCCTGCCAGGTGCACTCCTGTTGTGGCATCCCATTCTGTGACTACAGCAGCCTCTATTTAAGACCATATAACCATTTGCACTTATTCTAATTGAAATTAGGCCTGATAAAGACACTTTTGCTGTGCATATTCTTACTGCTGCCTGCCAGGTGCACTCCTGTTGGGGCATCCCATTCTGTGACTACACCAGCCTCTATTTAAGACCATAACCATTTGCACTTATTCTAATTGAAATTAGGCCTGATAAAGACACTTTTGCTGTGCATGCTACTACTGGTCCCAGGGGCACTCCTGTTGTGGCATCCCATTCTGTGACTACACCAGCCTCTATTTAAGAACATAACCATTTGCACTTATTCTAATTGAAATTAGGCCTGATAAAGACACTTTTGCTGTGCATATTCTTACTGCTGCCTGCCAGGTGCACTCCTGTTGGGGCATCCCATTCTGTGACTACACCAGCCTCTATTTAAGACCATATACCCATTTGCACCTATTATAATTGAAATTAGGCCTGATAAAGACACTTTTGCTGTGCATATTCTTACTGCTGCCTGCCAGGTGCACTCCTGTTGTGGCATCCCATTCTGTGACTACACCAGCCTCTATTTAAGACCATAACCATTTGCACTTATTCTAATTGAAATTAGGCCTGATAAAGACACTTTT
Organism: Gastrophryne carolinensis; assembly: GCA_027917425.1. Lineage (NCBI taxonomy): Eukaryota > Metazoa > Chordata > Amphibia > Anura > Microhylidae > Gastrophryne > Gastrophryne carolinensis. The sequence goes on from CM051236.1 coordinate 288,357,024, forward strand.
GCTGTGCATGCTACTACTGGTCCCAGGTGCACTCCTGTTGAGGCATCCCATTCTGTGACTACACCAGCCTCTATTTAAGAACATAACCATTTGCACTTATTCTAATTGAAATTAGGCCTGATTAAGACACTTTTTCTGTGCATAGCACTACTGGTCCCTGCCAGGTGCACTCCTGTTTGGGGCATCCCATTCTGTGACTACAGCAGCCTCTATTTAAGACCATATAACCATTTGCACTTATTCTAATTGAAATTAGGCCTGATAAAGACACTTTTGCTGTGCATAGCCCTACTGGTCCCTGCCAGGTGCACTCCTGTTTGGGGCATCCCATTCTGTGACTACAGCAGCCTCTATTTAAGACCATATAACCATTTGCACTTATTCTAATTGAAATTAGGCCTGACAAAGACACTTTTGCTGTGCATAGCCCTACTGGTCCCTGCCAGGTGCACTCCTGTTTGGGGCATCCCATTCTGTGACTACAGCAGCCTCTATTTAAGACCATATAACCATTTGCACTTATTCTAATTGAAATTAGGCCTGATAAAGACACTTTTGCTGTGCATATTCTTACTGCTGCCTGCCAGGTGCACTCCTGTTGTGGCATCCCATTCTGTGTCTACACCAGCCTCTATTTAAGACCATAACCATTTGCACTTATTCTAATTGAAATTAGGCCTGATAAAGACACTTTTGCTGTGCATAGCACTACTGGTCCCTGCCAGGTGCACTCCTGTTTGGGGCATCCCATTCTGTGACTACACCAGCCTCTATTTAAGACCATATAACCATTTGCACTTATTCTTATTGAAATTAGGCCTGATAAAGACACTTTTGCTGTGCATAGCACTACTGGTCCCTGCCAGGTGCACTCCTGTTTGGGGCATCCCATTCTGTGACTACACCAGCCTCTATTTAAGACCATATAACCATTTGCACTTATTCTAATTGAAATTAGGCCTGATAAAGACTCTTTTGCTGTGCATGCTACTACTGGTCCCAGGTGCACTCCTGTTGTGGCATCCCATTCTGTGACTACACCAGCCTCTATTTAAGACCATATAACCATTTGCACTTATTCTAATTGAAATTAGGCCTGATAATGACACTTTTGCTGTGCATAGCACTACTGGTCCCTGCCAGGTGCACTCCTGTTTGGGGCATCCCATTCTGTGACTACACCAGCCTCTATTTAAGACCATATAACCATTTGCACTTATTCTTATTGAAATTAGGCCTGATAAAGACACTTTTGCTGTGCATAGCACTACTGGTCCCTGCCAGGTGCACTCCTGTTGTGGCATCCCATTCTGTGACTACACCAGCCTCCATTTAAGACCATATAACCATTTGCACTTATTCTAATTGAAATTAGGCCTGATAAAGACTCTTTTGCTGTGCATGCTACTACTGGTCCCAGGTGCACTCCTGTTGTGGCATCCCATTCAGTGACTACACCAGCCTCTATTTAAGACCATATAACCATTTGCACTTATTCTAATTGAAATTAGGCCTGATAAAGACACTTTTGCTGTGCATAGCACTACTGGTCCCTGCCAGGTGCACTCCTGTTTGGGGCATCCCATTCTGTGACTACAGCAGCCTCTATTTAAGACCATAACCATTTGCACTTATTCTAATTGAAATTAGGCCTGATAAAAACACTTTTGCTGTGCATATTCTTACTGCTGCCTGCCAGGTGCACTCCTGTTGTGGCATCCCATTCTGTGACTACACCAGCCTCTATTTAAGACCATATAACCATTTGCACTTATTCTAATTGAAATTAGGCCTGATAAAGACACTTTTGCTGTGCATATTCTTACTGCTGCCTGCCAGGTGCACTCCTGTTGTGGCATCCCATTCTGTGACTACACCAGCCTCTATTTAAGACCATAACCATTTGCACTTATTCTAATTGAAATTAGGCCTGATAAAGACACTTTTGCTGTGCATGCTACTACTGGTCCCAGGTGCACTCCTGTTGTGGCATCCCATTCTGTGACTACACCAGCCTCTATTTAAGACCATATAACCATTTGCACTTATTCTAATTGAAATTAGGCCTGATAAAGACACTTTTGCTGTGCATATTCTTACTGCTGCCTGCCAGGTGCACTCCTGTTGTGGCATCCCATTCTGTGACTACACCAGCCTCTATTTAAGACCATAACCATTTGCACTTATTCTAATTGAAATTAGGCCTGATAAAGACACTTTTGCTGTGCATAGTAGTACTGCTCACAGGTGCACTGCTGGCTGTTGGGGCATCCCATTCTGTAACATAGCATACCCCTCTTTATTTACACTAAGCAGCTCTCTTATTTACACTAAGCAAGCCTGTTGGAGGCTGAGTGTTACTGCTCACTTTTGGTGTGCATTATATTCTGTTTCATATAGACCCACTGCTGCCCGGGGGTTCTTAAAATATCACCTACTACCACGCCAGTTAGACTATGTCGGGCAGACAAGTGCCTGGAAGTGAAAAGAGGAGTGGCAGAGGCCAAGATTCCGCAGGCAGAGCTCGCATCAGACTGGGGGCCAGTAGCAGCAGGAGTCACGCTGAGAGACCTAATCTGCCAGTATCTGCTAGCGGTCGGGTCTCCACCAGTAACGCATCTGCCGTGGTAGATTGGTTGACGCGCTCACAACTTACGTCTAGGGTCGGTAGGTTCCTCTGACACAACCCTGAGTTGGCATGCCCCGAGAGCAGTCCCTGTCCTCCCATTGCCTCTGTCCTACGCCGTTCCCTCCCCCGGCGACGTATCCTATGCTTTGGGTTCAGCTCCACTCTTTAGTGAGGAGGACGATCAGATACAGGAGGACAGTCAGCAGCTACAGCCCAGCCAAGAAATGGAGGTGGCTTCTTTAGCTAGGCAGACAAATAGTGATGTGGACAGTGTCGTGGGTGCAGCGAGCGTTCCAGCTCCTGCGCCAGACACTGTTGACGAATCCACGAACATCAGTGACGTACAGCCACAACTCGGTGATAATGATGATGACGATGAAGCCGATCGCACTTGGGAGTCGGGTGATGAAGGGGCTTCATCGTCATCATCAGGAGAAGAGGGGCGCAGGTTGCCCCGGAGTCAACAGCTGAGGCAGCAAGGTGGTAGCAGTCAGCATGGGGGCACAATTCCAAAGGCTGGAGCCGGCCGGGGCCGGGGCCGGGGTAGAGCACCTGCTGTGCGGCAGTCTACCTTATCAGGAGGTAGTGGAGCAGGGGTTCCTGGAGATGGCAACAGCAGCAGTGAATCAGTGAGGCCAGGGGGTGGGAAAAGTAGCTACTTGGCAGTGTGGCAGTTTTTCCTGAAGCATCCGCAGGAGGGTAACATGGCCACATGCAAGATATGTAGGCAAAAGGTGAAGCGTGGCCAGGGTCCAAATGTTGGCACCACGGCCCTGCGTCAACATATGATGCGTCACCATAAAGCGACCTGGGAGAACCGAGGCTCCCAAGGGGTGGTCCAGTCGGCTTCCTCACCAAGTGAGCTCCCAATTTCTGCCAGCCAAGGCTCCAGCACCTCAGCCGAAGGCAGCTGTGCGTCATACCCATCCTCTGTCGCTCCTGCTCCTCCTCCTCCAAGTCATGCATCCCGCCAGCAATCCATCAGCGAAGCCATGTCCAAGAGACAGCAGTATGCGCCCACTCATCCTACGGCGCAGAAGCTGAATGTGCTCCTGTCCAAGTTGCTGGTGCTGCAGTCGCTCCCTTTTCAGGTGGTGGAATCTGCACCTTTCAGAGAACTGATGGCTTGTGCCGAGCCGAGGTGGAGAGTCCCAAGCCGTCATTTCTTTGCCAAGAAGGCAGTACCAGCGCTGCACACTTTTGTTGAACAGAAGGTGGGCCAGTCCTTGAGCCTGTCGGTGTGTAGCAAAGTGCATGGCAGCGCCGACATCTGGAGCTTTAACTACGGTCAGGGACAGTACATGTCGTTTACGGCCCACTGGGTGAATGTGGTCCCTTTGCAGCAGCAGCAGCAACTTGGACAGGTCACGCCGCTTCGGCCTCCGCGCTCCCTGCCCGTTGGGCCTGTGACACCGTGCGACTCGGCCTCCTCATCCTCCGCCATCTCCTCACCCTCCACTGTAGGCTCAAGTCTCAGTGCCCCTCCAGTCTACCATGTGTGCAGGGCACGGAGGTGTCACGCAGTGCTTCACATGGTTTGTCTTGGCGAACGGAGTCACACAGGGGAGGAATTGCTTAAATGTATTCATCAGGAAATCCAAACATGGCTTACTCCAAGAAAACTTAAAATGGGAATCATGGTTACCGACAATGGGAAGAACATTTTGTCTGCGCTGCGCCAAGGAAGCCTGACCTATGCCCCCTGCATGGCTCACGTCTTCAATCTGGTTGTCAAGCGGTTTCTGAAGTGTTCCCCCCATCTGCAAGACATCCTAACAACTTCAAGGAAACTTTCCATGCACTTCAGCCACTCATACACCGCCAAACACACCCTTCTTGAGCTACAGCGTCAGAATGGTATCCCCCAACATCGTCTGATTTGCGATGTTTCCACCCGTTGGAATTCCACCCTTCACATGTTGGACCGATTATATGAACAGAGAAAAGCCATCACGGATTTCCTGATGATCCAAGCAGATAGGGGGACTCCCCTGTGTAACTTCAATGTCAACCAGTGGCAGCTCATACGTGACACCTGCCGTTTGCTCAGGCCCTTTGAGGAAGCCACTTTATTTGTCAGTCGGCAGGATTACGGGATGAACGACGTGATTCCACTGCTTCATGTACTACAGCACATGCTGGAAACCATGGCTGGTCAGGGCACTGGAGACATGGCGTTTACATCTTACGGCCACATGAACCCCGTTGGAGCTGAACTGGAGGAGGAGGAGGAAGAGGAGGAGGAGTTGCCCAGCGAAACACACTTTAGGCTTGGCGAAATGGCTGGTTTATCTAGTCAGCGGACAGGAGAGGAGGAGCAGGAGCAGCCAGAGGAGCTAGAGGTTTTTGAGGAAGGCGAGACAGAGGACCCGGGCACACCATGGCAGTATGCAGTGGAGATGGAGACAGGTAGTCCATCCGAGTCACTTGCGCAAATGGCACGAAGCATGCTCACATGCTTGCGTAGTGACCCCAGAATTGTTTCCATCTGTCGGCGGGATGACTTCTGGCTGTCCACCTTATTGGACCCTCGCTTCCGGCACAAAATGGGGGCATTTTTTAAACCCACGAGAGGGAGGACAACCTCAACTACTACAAAGACATTCTACGTAGGCAGTTGGCCGATGCCTATCTGCGCCATGGTCCATACTCTCGCAGGTCTGACTCGAGGGGACCTCTGCGCTCACCTTCCACTGCCATGGCCGCTGGGGGAGTTGGCAGGAGCAGCAGCAGCAGCTCCATCAGCAGCAGCAGCCTCAGTCTTCAGTCGCTAATGAGTAGCTTTCTACACCCGCATAGTGAGGCTACTCATGAGCAGCAGGAAGACCTGGAGCAGGACCTGAACCAGCAGGTCATGTCATACTTTGACATGACCATGCCAACACACCTTGAGGATCCGCTGGACTTCTGGGCAGCCAAACTTGATTTGTGGCCGCAACTAGCAGAGTTTGCCCTGGAAAAGCTGTCCTGCCCGGCAAGTAGCGTGCCATCTGAGCGGGTGTTTAGTGCGGCGGGGGCCATAGTTACGGCGAGGAGAACTCGTCTGTCAACTAAAAATGTGGAGAGACTCACCTTTGTCAAAATGAATCAGGGATGGATCAGCCAGGATTTCCACCCACCAATGCCTGATGCATGCGACTAGATTCAGCATGGTGCCACGTTTTACACTTTCCAAATGGTGCAAAACATATTTATGTCTTTAGGTCAATTTTTGGGCTCCTGCTGATGTCAACTCCAGGGTGTGAATCATCCAATTTTTGGGCTCCTGAAGCCAACCCCAGGGTCTCTTTAAAGTAATGTTTGGGCTCCTGCCAACTCCAGGGTGTGATTCATCCAATTTTTGGGCTCCTGAAGCCAACCCCAGTGTCTCTTTAAAGTAATATTTGGGCTCCTGCTGCTGCTGCTGCCAACTCCAGGGTGTGATTCATCCAATTTTTGGCCTCCTGAAGCCAACCCCAGTGTCTCTTTAAAGTAATATTTGGGCTCCTGCTGCTGCTGCTGCCAACTCCAGGGTGTGATTCATCGAATTTTGGGGCTCCTGAAGCCAACCCCAGTGTCTCTTTAAAGTAATATTTGGGCTCCTGCTACTGCTGCTGCCAACCCCAGGGTGTGATTCATCCAATTTTTGGCCTCCTGAAGCCAACCTCAGTGTCTCTTTAAAGTAATATTTGGGCTGCTCCTGCTGCTGCTGCCAACTCCAGGGTGTGATTCATCCAATTTTTGGGCTCCTGAAGCCAACCCCAGTGTCTCTTTAAAGTAATATTTGGGCTGCTCCTGCTGCTGCTGCCAACTCCAGGGTGTGATTCATCCAATTTTTGGCCTCCTGAAGCCAACCCCAGTGTCTCTTTAAAGTAATATTTGGGCTGCTCCTGCTGCTGCTGCCAACTCCAGGGTGTGATTCATCCAATTTTTGGGCTCCTGAAGCCAACCCCAGTGTCTCTTTAAAGTAATATTCGGGCTCCTGCTGCTGCTGCCAACTCCAGGGTGTGATTCATCCAATTTTTGGGCTCCTGAAGCCAACCCCAGTGTCTCTTTAAAGTAATGTTTGGGCTCCTGCTGCTGCTGCCAACTCCAGGGTGTGATTCATCCAATTTTTGGCCTCCTGAAGCCAACCCCAGTGTCTCTTTAAAGTAATATTTGGGCTGCTCCTGCTGCTGCTGCCAACTCCAGGGTGTGATTCATCCAATTTTTGGGCTCCTGAAGCCAACCCCAGTGTCTCTTTAAAGTAATATTTGGGCTCCTGCTGCTGCTGCTGCCAACTCCAGGGTGTGCTTCATCCAATTTTTGGGCTGCTGAAGCCAACCCCAGGGTCTCTTTAAAGTAATATTTCGGCTCCTGCTGCTGCTGCTGCCAACTCCAGGGTGTGATTCATCCAATTTTTGGCCTCCTGAAGCCAACCCCAGTGTCTCTTTAAAGTAATATTTGGGCTGCTCCTGCTGCTGCTGCCAACTCCAAGGTGTGATTCATCCAATTTTTGGCCTCCTGACGCCAACCCCAGTGTCTCTTTAAAGTAATATTTGGGCTGCTCCTGCTGCTGCTGCCAACTCCAGGGTGTGATTCATCCAATTTTTGGGCTCCTGAAGCCAACCCCAGTGTCTCTTTAAAGTAATATTTGGGCTGCTCCTGCTGCTGCTGCCAACCCCAGGGTGTGATTCATCCAATTTTTGAGTTCCTGAAGTCAACCCCAGTGTCTCTTTAAAGTAATATTTGGGCTCCTGCTGCTGCTGCTGCCAACTCCAGGGTGTGATTCATCCAATTTTTGGGCTCCTGAAGCCAACCCCAGTGTCTCTTTAAAGTAATATTTGGGCTGCTCCTGCTGCTGCTGCCAACTCCAGGGTGTGATTCATCCAATTTTTGGGCTCCTGAAGCCAACCCCAGTGTCTCTTTAAAGTAATATTTGGGCTCCTGCTGCTGCTGCCAACTCCAGGGTGTGATTCATCCAATTTTTGGCCTCCTGAAGCCAACCCCAGTGTCTCTTTAAAGTAATATTTGGGCTGCTCCTGCTGCTGCTGCCAACTCCAGGGTGTGATTCATCCAATTTTTGGGCTCCTGAAGCCAACCCCAGTGTCTCTTTAAAGTAATATTTGGGCTCCTGCTGCTGCTGCTGCCAACTCCAGGGTGTGATTCATCCAAGTTTTGGGCTCCTGAAGCCAACCCCAGTGTCTCTTTAAAGTAATATTTGGGCTCCTGCTGCTGATGCTGCCAACTCCAGGGTGTGATTCATCCAATTTTTGGCCTCCTGAAGCCAACCCCAGTGTCTCTTTAAAGTAATATTTGGGCTGCTCCTGCTGCTGCTGCCAACTCCAAGGTGTGATTCATCCAATTTTTGGCCTCCTGAAGCCAACCCCAGTGTCTCTTTAAAGTAATATTTGGGCTCCTGCTGCTGCTGCCAACTCCAGGGTGTGATTCATCCAATTTTTGGCCTCCTGAAGCCAACCCCAGTGTCTCTTTAAAGTAATATTTGGGCTGCTCCTGCTGCTGCTGCCAACTCCAGGGTGTGATTCATCCAATTTTTGGGCTCCTGAAGCCAACCCCAGTGTCTCTTTAAAGTAATATTTGGGCTGCTCCTGCTGCTGCTGCCAACTCCAGGGTGTGATTCATCCAATTTTTGGGCTCCTGAAGCCAACCCCAGTGTCTCTTTAAAGTAATATTTGGGCTCCTGCTGCTGCTGCTGCCAACTCCAGGGTGTGATTCATCCAATTTTTGGCCTCCTGAAGCCAACCTCAGTGTCTCTTTAAAGTAATATTTGGGCTGCTCCTGCTGCTGCTGCTGCCAACTCCAGGGTGTGATTCATCCAATTTTTGGGCTCCTGAAGCCAACCCCAGTGTCTCTTTAAAGTAATATTTGGGCTCCTGCTGCTGCTGCTGCCAACTCCAGGGTGTGATTCATCCAATTTTTGGGCTCCTGAAGCCAACCCCAGTGTCTCTTTAAAGTAATATTTGGGCTGCTCCTGCTGCTGCTGCCAACTCCAGGGTGTGATTCATCCAATTTTTGGGCTCCTGAAGCCAACCCCAGTGTCTCTTTAAAGTAATATTTGGGCTCCTGCTGCTGCTGCCAACTCCAGGGTGTGATTCATCCAATTTTTGGGCTCCTGAAGCCAACCCCAGTGTCTCTTTAAAGTAATATTTGGGCTCCTGCTGCTGCTGCTGCCAACTCCAGGGTGTGATTCATCCAATTTTTGGGCTCCTGAAGCCAACCCCAGTGTCTCTTTAAAGTAATATTTGGGCTCCTGCTGCTGCTGCCAACTCCAGGGTGTGATTCATCCAATTTTTGGCCTCCTGAAGACCACCCCAGTGTCTCTTTAAAGTAATATTTGGGCTGCTCCTGCTGCTGCTGCCAACTCCAGGGTGTGATTCATCCAATTTTTGGCCTCCTGAAGCCAACCCCAGTGTCTCTTTAAAGTAATATTTGGGCTGCTGCTGCTGCTGCTGCCAACTCCAGGGTGTGATTCATCCAATTTTTGGGCTCCTGAAGCCAACCCCAGTGTCTCTTTAAAGTAATGTTTGGGCTCCTGCTGCTGCTGCCAACTCCAGGGTGTGATTCATCCAATTTTTGGCCTCCTGAAGCCAACCCCAGTGTCTCTTTAAAGTAATATTTGGGCTGCTCCTGCTGCTGCTGCCAACTCCAGGGTGTGATTCATCCAATTTTTGGGCTCCTGAAGCCAACCCCAGTGTCTCTTTAAAGTAATATTTGGGCTCCTGCTGCTGCTGCTGCCAACTCCAGGGTGTGATTCATCCAATTTTTGGCCTCCTGAAGCCAACCCCAGTGTCTCTTTAAAGTAATATTTGGGCTGCTCCTGCTGCCAACTCCAGGGTGTGATTCATCCAATTTTTGGGCTCCTGAAGCCAACCCCAGTGTCTCTTTAAAATAATATTTGGGCTCCTGCTGCTGCTGCTGCCAACTCCAGGGCGTGATTCATCCAATTTTTGGCCTCTTGAAGCCAACCCCAGTGTCTCTTTAAAGTAATATTTGGGCTCCTGCTGCTGCTGCTGCCAACTCCAGGGTGTGATTCATCCAATTTTTGGCCTCCTGAAGCCAACTCCAGTGTATATTTGGGCTCCTGCTGCTGCTGCTGCCAACTCCAGGGTGTGAATCATCCAATTTTTGGGCTCCTGAAGCCAACCCCAGTGTCTCTTTAAAGTAATATTTGGGCTCCTGCTGCTGCTGCTGCCAACTCCAGGGTGTGATTCATCCAATTTTTGGGCTCCTGAAGCCAACTCCAGTGTCTCTTTAAAGTAATGTTTGGGCTCCTGCTGCTGCTGCCAACTCCAGGGCGTGATTCATCCAATTTTTGGCCTCTTGAAGCCAACCCCAATGTCTCTTTAAAGTAATATTTGGGCTCCTGCTGCTGCTGCTGCCAACTCCAGGGTGTGATTCATCCAATTTTTGGCCTCCTGAAGCCAACTCCAGTGTATATTTGGGCTCCTGCTGCTGCTGCTGCCAACTCCAGGGTGTGAATCATCCAATTTTTGGGCTCCTGAAGCCAACCCCAGTGTCTCTTTAAAGTAATATTTGGGCTCCTGCTGCTGCTGCTGCCAACTCCAGGGTGTGATTCATCCAATTTTTGGGCTCCTGAAGCCAACTCCAGTGTCTCTTTAAAGTAATGTTTGGGCTCCTGCTGCTGCTGCCAACTCCAGGGTGTGATTCATCCAATTTTTGGGCTCCTGAAGCCAACTCCAGTGCCTCTTTAAAGTAATATTTGGGCTCCTGCTGCTGCTTGCAACTCCAGGGTGTGATTCATCCAATTTTTGGGCTCCTGAAGCCAACCCCAGTGTCTCTTTCAGCCAATGTTTGGGCTCCTGCTGCTGCTGCTGCCAACTCCAGGGTGTGATTCATCCAATTTTTGGGCTCCTGCTGCTGCCAACTCCAGTGTCTCTTTAAAGCAATGTTTGGGCTCCTGCCCCTCATAGTGATGCCACTTCAACTCTCTTGAATTCAATTGTGCCGCTCTGCGATTCTATTAGCGATGCCTCTGATCTGCATGTGATATTTATTCAAAGTATTATTTAACTAACCCAGCACGCATCCTGTGCGTGTTACAGCAAGGCAGAATGGTTTACAACCCTATTGAGGCTCTAGGAGGCTCAGAAATAGCCGTTTTTAATAGCGATCCGTCGCGAATTAATTCGGGTCGAAACGATTCTTGTCGGAAAATTCGGCGAATCAGTCAAATCGAATTTTTCAAAAGTTCGCTCATCTCTAGCTAAAACCAGGTGTCCCTGGATTTCCCATCCCCAGAAGACCTTATTCCAACTGTTGCAAGCAGCATCACATCCACCATGACACGCCCCACCCCCATTTTATTGTGACACAAGTTACAATAAGTTATTATGGAATTGATAAGAGGTTTATTGATAAGCAGTGTTACAAAAAGCGACCATCTAAAATTTACACTACCTACATTATTGTTACATTGTTTTGTGGGCTGGTTTAAATTATACACATACATATAGTGTATATTTTACATACTATCCAGTGAGGATGATAGGAGGGATTGATTCTAAAGGGGATGCACCCATAGCATAATACAAACATACCGAATTACTAATTAATAGTTACAGTAAAGGGTGTTAAGGATGCAAAGTACTACAACAGTTTCATTCTTAGTATAGAAATGTTCATTTTGTTATTATAAAAACAACAGGTAACCTAATATGATACAACAGCAAATGAAAAAAGGAGGTAACCCAATATGATACAACTAGGGATGAGCGAATCGATCCGGACGAACCCGGATTCGATCCGAATTTCATGAAAAATTCGATTCGGATCGAATCCGAATTTCCCCGCGATTCGATCGCTCGAGTTTTCCTTTAACATCCATTCATTTACATTTACAGGCATTCTAAGATGGCGGACGGGACATGTCCAGACATCAACCCCGCGCCAGTGCAAGCTGGGACAGTCACATGCAGCCTATCAGCAGCCAGCAAGCCCGGTGACGTCACAGCACTATTTAAGGCGGCCATCTTGCTTTTCCTTCCTCATTTCTCTATTGCATTTGTGAGAGACAGAACGCTGTGTAGCTGAGGGAGAGAGGCAGTTAGACAGGCAGGGACAGACAGGGACAGGCTGGAGACAGGCAGGAGACAGGCAGGAGACAGACAGAAAGTCAGCGAAAAACAGGGAAAGTTAGGAAAAATTGGAGGCAGTCACAGGGAGATATATTTTTTTTTCATCCAGCCTGAGTGTTTGTTACTGGCTGGCTGACAGGCTTTGTTAGCGTTTTCAGGCTGCTTATACTAACTGTGCATATATACTGAACTGATCTTAAGTCTGCTGTGAACTGGTGCTTTAGCCACAAAAAAAGATGCTAAAAGTTGCACATCTCAGTTAGCCTGAAAGGTATCACCTAATTTCTTCCATATTTTATAGTTTTTTTTTTTTCATCCAGCCTGAGTGTTTGTTACTGGCTGGCTGACAGGCTTTGTTAGCGTTTTCAGGCTGCTTATACTAACTAACTGTGCATATATACTGAACTGATCTTAAGTCTGCTGTGAGGCATCCCATTCTGTGACTACACCAGCCTCTATTTAAGACCATATAACCATTTGCACTTATTCTAATTGAAATTAGGCCTGATAAAGACACTTTTGCTGTGCATAGCACTACTGGACCCTGCCAGGTGCACTTCTTTTTTGGGGCATCCCATTCTGTGACTACACCAGCCTCTATTTAAGACCATATAACCATTTGCACTTTTTGTAATTGAAATTAGGCCTGATAAAGACACTTTTGCTGTGCATAGCACTACTGGACCCTGCCAGGTGCACTCCTGTTGTGGCATCCCATTCTGTGACTACAGCAGCCTCTATTAAGACCATATAACCATTTCTACTTATTCTAATTGAAATTAGGCTTGATAAAGACACTTTTGCTGTGCATAGCACTACTTGTCCCTGCCAGGTGCACTCCTGTTTGGAGCATCCTATTCTGTGACTACAGCAGCCTCTATTTAAGACCATAACCATTTGCACCTATTATAATTGAAATTAGGCCTGATAAAGACACTTTTGCCGTGCATAGCACTACTGGACCCTGCCAGGTGCAGTCCTTTTTGGGGCATCCCATTCTGTGACTACACCAGCCTCTATTTAAGACCATATAACCATTTGCACTCATTCTAATTGAAATTAGGCCTGATAAAGACACTTTTGCTGTGCATAGCACTACTTGTCCCTGCCAGGTGCACTCCTGTTTGGGGCATCCCATTCTGTGACTACAGCAGCCTCTATTTAAGACCATAACCATTTGCACCTATTATAATTGAAATTAGGCCTGATAAAGACACTTTTGCTGTTCATAGCACTACTGGACCCTGCCAGGTTCACTTCTTTTTTGGGGCATCCCATTCTGTGACTACACCAGCCTCTATTTAAGACCATATAACCATTTGCACTTTTTGTAATTGAAATTAGGCCTGATAAAGACACTTTTGCTGTGCATAGCACTACTGGACCCTGCCAGGTGCACTCCTATTTGGGGCATCCCATTCTGTGACTACACCAGCCTCTATTTAAGACCATATAACCATTTGCACTTATTCTAATTGAAATTAGGCCTGATAAAGACACTTTTGCTGTGCATATTCTTACTGCTGCCTGCCAGGTGCACTTCTTTTTTGGGGCATCCCATTCTGTGACTACACCAGCCTCTGTTTAAGACCATATAACCATTAGCACTTATTCTAATTGAAATTAGGCCTGATAAAGACACTTTTGCTGTGCATAGCACTACTGGACCCTGCCAGGTGCACTCCTGTTGTGGCATCCCATTCTGTGACTACAGCAGCCTCTATTTAAGACCATATAACCATTTCTACTTATTCTAATTGAAATTAGGCCTGATAAAGACACTTTTGCTGTGCATAGCACTACTTGTCCCTGCCAGGTGCACTCCTGTTTGGGGCATCCCATTCTGTGACTACAGCAGCCTCTATTTAAGACCATAACCATTTGCACCTATTATAATTGAAATTAGGCCTGATAAAGACACTTTTGCTGTTCATAGCACTACTGGACCCTTCCAGGTGCACTTCTTTTTTGGGGCATCCCATTCTGTGACTACACCAGCCTCTATTTAAGACCATATAACCATTTGCACTTATTCTAATTGAAATTAGGCCTGATAAAGACACTTTTGCTGTGCATAGCACTACTTGTCCCTGCCAGGGGCTCTCCTGTTTGGGGCATCCCATTCTGTGACTACAGCAGCCTCTATTTAAGACCATAACCATTTGCACCTATTATAATTGAAATTAGGCCTGATAAAGACACTTTTGCTGTGCATAGCACTACTGGACCCTGCCAGGTGCACTCCTTTTTGGGGCATCCCATTCTGTGACTACACCAGCCTCTGTTTAAGACCATATAACCATTTGCACTTATTTTAATTGAAATTAGGCCTGATAAAGACACTTTTGCTGTGCATATTCTTACTGCTGCCTGCCAGGTGCACTTCTGTTGGGGCATCCCATTCTGTGACTACACCAGCCTCTGTTTAAGACCATATAACCATTTGCACTTATTCTAATTGAAATTAGGCCTGATAAAGACAATTTTGCTGTGCATATTCTTACTGCTGCCTGCCAGGTGCACTCCTGTTGGGGCATCCCATTCTGTGACTACACCAGCCTCTGTTTAAGACCATATAACCATTTGCACTTATTCTAATTGAAATTAGGCCTGATAAAGACACTTTTGCTGTGCATAGCACTACTGGACCCTGCCAGGTGCACTCCTTTTTGGGGCATCCCATTCTGTGACTACACCAGCCTCTGTTTAAGACCATATAACCATTTGCACTTATTTTAATTGAAATTAGGCCTGATAAAGACACTTTTGCTGTGCATATTCTTACTGCTGCCTGCCAGGTGCACTCCTGTTGGGGCATCCCATTCTGTGACTACACCAGCCTCTGTTTAAGACCATATAACCATTTGCACTTATGCTAATTGAAATTAGGCCTGATAAAGACACTTTTGCTGTGCATATTCTTACTGCTGCCTGCCAGGTGCACTCCTGTTGGGGCATCCCATTCTGTGACTACAGCAGCCTCTGTTTAAGACCATATAACCATTTGCACTTATTCTAATTGAAATTAGGCCTGATAAAGACACTTTTGCTGTGCATAGCACTACTTTTCCCTGCCAGGTGTACTGCTGGTTTTTGGGGCATCCCATTCTGTGACTACAGCAGCCTCTGTTTAAGACCATATAACCATTTGCACTTATTCTAATTGAAATTAGGCCTGATAAAGACACTTTTGCTGTGCATATTCTTACTGCTGCCTGCCAGGTGCACTCCTTTTTGGGGCATCCCATTCTGTGACTACACCAGCCTCTGTTTAAGACCATATAACCATTTGCACTTATTCTAATTGAAATTAGGCCTGATAAAGACACTTTTGCTGTGCATATTCTTACTGCTGCCTGCCAGGTGCACTCCTGTTGGGGCACCAGTGACTACACCAGCCTCTGTTTAAGACCATATAACCATTTGCACTTATTCTAATTGAAATTAGGCCTGATAAAGACACTTTTGCTGTGCATATTCTTACTGCTGCCTGCCAGGTGCACTCCTGTTGGGGCATCCCATTCTGTGACTACAGCAGCCTCTGTTTAAGACCATATAACCATTTGCACTTATTCTAATTGAAATTAGGCCTGATAAAGACACTTTTGCTGTGCATAGCACTACTTGTCCCTGCAAGGTGTACTGCTGGTTTTTGGGGCATCCCATTCTGTGACTACAGCAGCCTCTGTTTAAGACCATATAACCATTTGCACTTATTCTAATTGAAATTAGGCCTAATAAAGACACTTTTGCTGTGCATAGCACTACTTGTCCCTGCCAGGTGTACTGCTGGTTTTTGGGGCATCCCATTCTGTGACTACACCAGCCTCTGTTTAAGACCATATAACCATTTGCACTTATTCTAATTGAAATTAGGCCTGATAAAGACACTTTTGCTGTGCATATTCTTACTGCTGCCTGCCAGGTGCACTCCTGTTGGGGCATCCCATTCTGTGACTACAGCAGCCTCTGTTTAAGACCATATAACCATTTGCACTTATTCTAATTGAAATTAGGCCTGATAAAGACACTTTTGCTGTGCATAGCACTACTGGACCCTGCCAGGTGCACTCCTTTTTGGGGCATCCCATTCTGTGACTACACCAGCCTCTGTTTAAGACCATATAACCATTTGCACTTATTCTAATTGAAATTAGGCCTGATAAAGACACTTTTGCTGTGCATAGCACTACTTGTCCCTGCCAGGTGTACTGCTGGTTTTTGGGGCATCCCATTCTGTGACTACAGCAGCCTCTATTTAAGACCATATAACCATTTGCACTTATTCTAATTGAAATTAGGCCTGATAAAGACACTTTTGCTGTGCATATTCTTACTGCTGCCTGCCAGGTGCACTCCTGTTGGGGCATCCCATTCTGTGACTACACCAGCCTCTGTTTAAGACCATGTAACCATTTGCACTTATTCTAATTGAAATTAGGCCTGATAAAGACACTTTTGCTGTGCATATTCTTACTGCTGCCTGCCAGGTGCACTCCTGTTGGGGCATCCCATTCTGTGACTACAGCAGCCTCTGTTTAAGACCATATAACCATTTGCACCTATTCTAATTGAAATTAGGCCTGATAAAGACACTTTTGCTGTGCATAGCACTACTGGACCCTTTCAGGTGCACTCCTTTTTGGGGCATTCCATTCTGTGACTGCACCAGCCTCTGTTTAAGACCATATAACCATTTGCACTTATTCTAATTGAAATTAGGCCTGATAAAGACACTTTTGTTGTGCATATTCTTACTGCTGCCTGCCAGGTGCACTCCTGTTGGGGCATCCCATTCTGTGACTACACCAGCCTCTGTTTAAGACCATATAACCATTTGCACTTATTCTAATTGAAATTAGGCCTGATAAAGACACTTTTGCTGTGCATAGCACTACTTGTCCCTGCCAGGTGTACTGCTGGTTTTTGGGGCATCCCATTCTGTGACTACAGCAGCCTCTGTTTAAGACCATATAACCATTTGCACTTATTCTAATTGAAATTAGGCCTGATAAAGACACTTTTGCTGTGCATAGCACTACTTGTCCCTGCCAGGTGCACTCCTGTTGGGGCATCCCATTCTGTGACTACACCAGCCTCTGTTTAAGACCATATAACCATTTGCACTTATTCTAATTGAAATTAGGCCTGATAAAGACAATTTTGCTGTGCATAGCACTACTTGTCCCTGCCAGGTGTACTGCTGGTTTTTGGGGCATCCCATTCTGTGACTACAGCAGCCTCTATTTAAGACCATATAACCATTTGCACTTATTCTAATTGAAATTAGGCCTGATAAAGACACTTTTGCTGTGCATATTCTTACTGCTGCCTGCCAGGTGCACTCCTGTTGGGGCATCCCATTCTGTGACTACACCAGCCTCTGTTTAAGACCATGTAACCATTTGCACTTATTCTAATTGAAATTAGGCCTGATAAAGACACTTTTGCTGTGCATATTCTTACTGCTGCCTGCCAGGTGCACTCCTGTTGGGGCATCCCATTCTGTGACTACAGCAGCCTCTGTTTAAGACCATATAACCATTTGCACCTATTCTAATTGAAATTAGGCCTGATAAAGACACTTTTGCTGTGCATAGCACTACTGGACCCTTTCAGGTGCACTCCTTTTTGGGGCATCCCATTCTGTGACTGCACCAGCCTCTGTTTAAGACTAGGGATGAGCGAATCGATCCGGACGAACCCGGATTCGATCCGAATTTCAGGAAAAATTCGATTCGGATCGAATCCGAATTTCCCCGCGATTCGATCACTCGAAGTTTTCCTTTAACATCCATTCATTTACATTACAGGCATTCTAAGATGGCGGGCGGGACATGTCTGGACATGTATCCCGCGCCAGTGCAAGCTGGGGCAGTCACATGCAGCCTATCAGCAGCCAGCAAGCCCGGTGACGTCACACAGCGGTATTTAACGGCGGCCATCTTGCTTTTCCTCATTTCTCTATTGCATTCGTGACAGACAGAACGCTGTGTAGCTGAGGCACTTAGACAGGCAGGGACAGACAGGGACAGGCTGGAGACAGGCAGGAGACAGGCAGGAGACAGACAGGAGACAGACAGAAAGCCAGGGAAAGGTAGGAAAAACGGAGGCTGTGACAGGGAGATTTTTTTTTTTTCATCCAGCCTTTGTTAGCGTTTTCAGGCTGCTTATAGTAACTAACTGTGCATATATACTGAACTGATCTTAAGTCTGCTGTGAGGCATCCCATTCTGTGACTAAAGCAGCCTCTATTTAATAGCATAATAAACATTTGCACTTATTCTCATAGAAATCAGGCCTGACAAAGACACTTTTGCTGTGCATGCTCTCTGGTTTTTGTGGCACTGGCATCCCATTCTGTGACTAAAGCAGCCTCTATTTAATAGCATAATAACCATTTGCACTTATTCTCATAGAAATCAGGCCTGATAAAGACACTTTTGCTGTGCATGCTCTCTGGTTTTTGTGGCACTGGCATCCCATTCTGTGACTAAAGCAGCCTCTATTTAATAGCATAATAAACATTTGCACTTATTCTCATAGAAATCAGGCCTGACAAAGACACTTTTGCTGTGCATGCTCTCTGGTTTTTGTGGCACTGGCATCCCATTCTGTGACTAAAGCAGCCTCTATTTAATAGCATAATAAACATTTGCACTTATTCTCATAGAAATCAGGCCTGACAAAGACACTTTTGCTGTGCATGCTCTCTGGTTTTTGTGGCACTGGCATCCCATTCTGTGACTAAAGCAGCCTCTATTTAATAGCATAATAACCATTTGCACTTATTCTCATAGAAATCAGGCCTGATAAAGACACTTTTGCTGTGCATGCTCTCTGGTTTTTGTGGCACTGGCATCCCATTCTGTGACTAAAGCAGCCTCTATTTAATAGCATAATAAACATTTGCACTTATTCTCATAGAAATCAGGCCTGACAAAGACACTTTTGCTGTGCATGCTCTCTGGTTTTTGTGGCACTGGCATCCCATTCTGTGACTAAAGCAGCCTCTATTTAATAGCATAATAAACATTTGCACTTATTCTCATAGAAATCAGGCCTGATAAAGACACTTTTGCTGTGCATGCTCTCTGGTTTTTGTGGCACTGGCATCCCATTCTGTGACTAAAGCAGCCTCTATTTAATAGCATAATAAACATTTGCACTTATTCTCATAGAAATCAGGCCTGATAAAGACACTTTTGCTGTGCATGCTCTCTGGTTTTTGTGGCACTGGCATCCCATTCTGTGACTAAAGCAGCCTCTATTTAATAGCATAATAAACATTTGCACTTATTCTCATAGAAATCAGGCCTGATAAAGACACTTTTGCTGTGCATGCTCTCTGGTTTTTGTGGCACTGGCATCCCATTCTGTGACTAAAGCAGCCTCTATTTAATAGCATAATAAACATTTGCACTTATTCTCATAGAAATCAGGCCTGATAAAGACACTTTTGCTGTGCATGCTCTCTGGTTTTTGTGGCACTGGCATCCCATTCTGTGACTAAAGCAGCCTCTATTTAATAGCATAATAAACATTTGCACTTATTCTCATAGAAATCAGGCCTGATAAAGACACTTTTGCTGTGCATGCTCTCTGGTTTTTGTGGCACTGGCATCCCATTCTGTGACTAAAGCAGCCTCTATTTAATAGCATAATAACCATTTGCACTTATTCTCATAGAAATCAGGCCTGATAAAGACACTTTTGCTGTGCATGCTCTCTGGTTTTTGTGGCACTGGCATCCCATTCTGTGACTAAAGCAGCCTCTATTTAATAGCATAATAAACATTTGCACTTATTCTCATAGAAATCAGGCCTGACAAAGACACTTTTGCTGTGCATGCTCTCTGGTTTTTGTGGCACTGGCATCCCATTCTGTGACTAAAGCAGCCTCTATTTAATAGCATAATAAACATTTGCACTTATTCTCATAGAAATCAGGCCTGATAAAGACACTTTTGCTGTGCATGCTCTCTGGTTTTTGTGGCACTGGCATCCCATTCTGTGACTAAAGCAGCCTCTATTTAATAGCATAATAAACATTTGCACTTATTCTCATAGAAATCAGGCCTGATAAAGACACTTTTGCTGTGCATGCTCTCTGGTTTTTGTGGCACTGGCATCCCATTCTGTGACTAAAGCAGCCTCTATTTAATAGCATAATAAACATTTGCACTTATTCTCATAGAAATCAGGCCTGATAAAGACACTTTTGCTGTGCATGCTCTCTGGTTTTTGTGGCACTGGCATCCCATTCTGTGACTAAAGCAGCCTCTATTTAATAGCATAATAAACATTTGCACTTATTCTCATAGAAATCAGGCCTGATAAAGACACTTTTGCTGTGCATGCTCTCTGGTTTTTGTGGCACTGGCATCCCATTCTGTGACTAAAGCAGCCTCTATTTAATAGCATAATAAACATTTGCACTTATTCTCATAGAAATCAGGCCTGATAAAGACACTTTTGCTGTGCATGCTCTCTGGTTTTTGTGGCACTGGCATCCCATTCTGTGACTAAAGCAGCCTCTATTTAATAGCATAATAAACATTTGCACTTATTCTCATAGAAATCAGGCCTGACAAAGACACTTTTGCTGTGCATGCTCTCTGGTTTTTGTGGCACTGGCATCCCATTCTGTGACTAAAGCAGCCTCTATTTAATAGCATAATAAACATTTGCACTTATTCTCATAGAAATCAGGCCTGATAAAGACACTTTTGCTGTGCATGCTCTCTGGTTTTTGTGGCACTGGCATCCCATTCTGTGACTAAAGCAGCCTCTATTTAATAGCATAATAAACATTTGCACTTATTCTCATAGAAATCAGGCCTGATAAAGACACTTTTGCTGTGCATGCTCTCTGGTTTTTGTGGCACTGGCATCCCATTCTGTGACTAAAGCAGCCTCTATTTAATAGCATAATAAACATTTGCACTTATTCTCATAGAAATCAGGCCTGATAAAGACACTTTTGCTGTGCATGCTCTCTGGTTTTTGTGGCACTGGCATCCCATTCTGTGACTAAAGCAGCCTCTATTTAATAGCATAATAAACATTTGCACTTATTCTCATAGAAATCAGGCCTGATAAAGACACTTTTGCTGTGCATGCTCTCTGGTTTTTGTGGCACTGGCATCCCATTCTGTGACTAAAGCAGCCTCTATTTAATAGCATAATAAACATTTGCACTTATTCTCATAGAAATCAGGCCTGATAAAGACACTTTTGCTGTGCATGCTCTCTGGTTTTTGTGGCACTGGCATCCCATTCTGTGACTAAAGCAGCCTCTATTTAATAGCATAATAAACATTTGCACTTATTCTCATAGAAATCAGGCCTGATAAAGACACTTTTGCTGTGCATGCTCTCTGGTTTTTGTGGCACTGGCATCCCATTCTGTGACTAAAGCAGCCTCTATTTAATAGCATAATAAACATTTGCACTTATTCTCATAGAAATCAGGCCTGATAAAGACACTTTTGCTGTGCATGCTCTCTGGTTTTTGTGGCACTGGCATCCCATTCTGTGACTAAAGCAGCCTCTATTTAATAGCATAATAAACATTTGCACTTATTCTCATAGAAATCAGGCCTGATAAAGACACTTTTGCTGTGCATGCTCTCTGGTTTTTGTGGCACTGGCATCCCATTCTGTGACTAAAGCAGCCTCTATTTAATAGCATAATAAACATTTGCACTTATTCTCATAGAAATCAGGCCTGATAAAGACACTTTTGCTGTGCATGCTCTCTGGTTTTTGTGGCACTGGCATCCCATTCTGTGACTAAAGCAGCCTCTATTTAATAGCATAATAAACATTTGCACTTATTCTCATAGAAATCAGGCCTGATAAAGACACTTTTGCTGTGCATGCTCTCTGGTTTTTGTGGCACTGGCATCCCATTCTGTGACTAAAGCAGCCTCTATTTAATAGCATAATAAACATTTGCACTTATTCTCATAGAAATCAGGCCTGATAAAGACACTTTTGCTGTGCATGCTCTCTGGTTTTTGTGGCACTGGCATCCCATTCTGTGACTAAAGCAGCCTCTATTTAATAGCATAATAAACATTTGCACTTATTCTCATAGAAATCAGGCCTGATAAAGACACTTTTGCTGTGCATGCTCTCTGGTTTTTGTGGCACTGGCATCCCATTCTGTGACTAAAGCAGCCTCTATTTAATAGCATAATAAACATTTGCACTTATTCTCATAGAAATCAGGCCTGATAAAGACACTTTTGCTGTGCATGCTCTCTGGTTTTTGTGGCACTGGCATCCCATTCTGTGACTAAAGCAGCCTCTATTTAATAGCATAATAAACATTTGCACTTATTCTCATAGAAATCAGGCCTGATAAAGACACTTTTGCTGTGCATGCTCTCTGGTTTTTGTGGCACTGGCATCCCATTCTGTGACTAAAGCAGCCTCTATTTAATAGCATAATAAACATTTGCACTTATTCTCATAGAAATCAGGCCTGATAAAGACACTTTTGCTGTGCATGCTCTCTGGTTTTTGTGGCACTGGCATCCCATTCTGTGACTAAAGCAGCCTCTATTTAATAGCATAATAAACATTTGCACTTATTCTCATAGAAATCAGGCCTGATAAAGACACTTTTGCTGTGCATGCTCTCTGGTTTTTGTGGCACTGGCATCCCATTCTGTGACTAAAGCAGCCTCTATTTAATAGGCATAATAACATTTGCACTTATTCTCATAGAAATCAGGCCTGATAAAGACACTTTTGCTGTGCATGCTCTCTGGTTTTTGTGGCACTGGCATCCCATTCTGTGACTAAAGCAGCCTCTATTTAATAGCATAATAAACATTTGCACTTATTCTCATAGAAATCAGGCCTTA